>OX439440.1:0-2488196 GCA_949320045.1 Scotopteryx bipunctaria
GGTCCGGGACTTTAAATCTCTTCGACGAAGCCAGGATAATTATGATCGAACTTCACTTCAGGTAAGTTCGTTTGATCATATAATTATCCTGTCTTCGTCTCGAGATTTAAATTAACCAAATTGTAGATGTTTGGAGATGATCAATGTTGTTATGGACAATAAAATTGAAACAAAATGAGTTATCAACAACTCAAATATTTTGTAATAATTATGATCAGACAAATATTATTTTCATGAGTATCTTAAAAATACTGATTCTGCAAACGCGTTAGAGCTATTAATAATCGGTCTAATAAAAAAGTTCGCAATTACTGTGGATTGTCCAGACCAATCCGCGGATTCTCGAATGACAGAAACTCCGGCACGACTAGCGGCCGAGGTAGCTGCATGACGGGAACCATAAGGACGGAAACTACTAGTGTCGATGCCGCTTTCCATGACCGGTTTGATCTGGGACGATACTACATGAAAAATTCTCTTACAGCTCAATATGAGCTTATTCTCATTACCAGGGTGATTGTTTACAGTTACATATGTAACTGGGCATATGCCCAGCCTACACACTAATGGCATATTTGGATGCCAAGTATATACTTGGCTTCCCTTCAAATAAAAGGTAACGGTTGACATCTACCGATATCAGACGTTTTGATTAAATCATTTATCCTTATAATTATTATAGTCTATCTCATTTATTAATCTCTTTCTATTATTAACACTTAGTAGAGATAAAGTCTGAGATCTTCATCCTGTTGCTAACGCTCATAGATTGACTAGTTTTTTAGTAATTTGTTAAATCATCAAAGATTCGTTAGTACATTACATAGATTCGATAAATAATTCAAAACTATAGTAGGGTTCCATGTTAAAGAGTATCTTGGAAATGAAAGCCGTAACTTGACAATTCCTCTAAAACACTTTTCTAAATTCCATCATTGCCTATAGGTACTATTAATTGAAATGATTGAGATAGCAAATCTGTGATAATTAAATAATGTACCGTAAGTAGCCCCACTTTTAAAACAATTATTAAGCAAATCAATTAAAGAAGGTAGGTTGGTATCTTTACATCAAATATATCTTTGATTCCATTAATTACAATATTGCCACCAGAATAAAATTTCAAACTTGATTTGTATTGAAATAAAATTATTATCAGAGAGCGAGGACATATCTAAATCGAGTGAGGAACTTGTTTTCTTATAAAAAAAACGCCTGCTGGATGATATCGTCACAGCCAAGGAAAGCATCTTGTGAGGAGGATGTTTATCTTAAACAGACGAAAGCAGAGTTTTACTTGGTGGCAAAATGATAATTTTACTAATTGTAAGTGATTTAAACATAAGAAATCAAGGCTAGGATGGCCAATTGGAAACTAAGTTACGAGAATTCCTTTATAATTGTCGAATCTTAATTTTTCGTAAAACTTTTAAATTAAGCGAAAAAGGTGGAAAGGCATTAAAGAAGAAACCATTCCAGTTGACAGTAAAATCATCTATGTTAAAATCACAAGTGTCTCTTTTCCATGAGATATAATTTTCACACAGGCTTACCAAAGGTGGAGACTATAACGATCAAAAAACGCGCGAGCACAATTCACACTCAGTATCGATATTGAGATTTCTTGATTCTGAGTCAGCGTCGGTACTATCTTCCCATAGGTAGGACTTCCCATAGGGGGCGAAAATGAAAATGTTTCGTGCTCTACCACTACCACATAATATCAAGAGTGATATTATTAAAATGTGGGTAGTTGCACCCCACTTATTCGATTAATACTTACCTACATGATATGGTAGTGGTGTTATCAATCCGCATCAGAATCTCATAGTTGTTGTATTCTTTCGCAAAATATGTTAATTTTAAAAACAAAACAGGTCACGAATAATTCCAAGTAATTTATGTGTTGTTTTTGTTAAATATTTCTAGTATGAGTATGATGTAGCTACTCGCATGACGAATGGGGTTGTACGCTGTTAAAAGGTTATTCTCCCAACAATTTAGATCAGCACCCAAATTACTTGCATGTAATTATCATAACTATGATCTTTCAAAAGGTTTAAGTATTTTGCACGTACAATAGATTTTGTATGTAACCAGCCATATGCAACGGCTGGACATGCTATCGTTAAAGTTCTTGCATACCGAGCTAGATGGCGTATGCGTATCCTATCTAACTGTTTGATTTGAATCGTATGCTCCTGAATTGCTTGTTTTTTTATAATATGTAATTCTAGTGACATGTTTCGTAAATTTAACACGAAACCTACAAATTTACATGTTTAGTTAGGAGTCAAAACACTTTATAATGAAACCAAGTTTGCTAACAAAGGCAATTGTGTGAGATGCGTTGTCAATACAGTCCTGATGTGAATAACCTAGACATATCATCTAAGTAGAATACGGATACGATACCCCTCTCACGCAGGTTTGTATTACCGGTCTTAAGATACGGAGTTGAGCAACAGCTGAAAGGAAGGGCGCAGAATTCGTAGAAAAAAAATCGCAAGTATTTTCTGTGTGACTCATGTATGTAGTAGGGCATGTAAACTGATTAAACTATTAACCGAAAAAACCGGTTCACTGGCTGATTTTACGTCGGTTTTTAACCGGTTAAGTTTATTTTTATAAAAAAAAATATGGTTTTATTTTGTCCTAAGAAATCTATATAAAAAACTTGCAAAATAACCGGTTAACCGGTTTTAACCGGTTATTGAAAAATAAAACCGAAAACCCGGTTTTTTTTTTTTTTAACAACCCGGATTTTACACGCCTTAGTATGTAGGTAGGTAGTTACAAAAAAGTGTGCCTTTTCAAGTCGATTCGACATTTACCTAGCAGTTAGGATACATGAGTCCCATTGCAGTCTTTGCATAACATACTTATTTCCTTTTTAAGATTCAAAAGAAATCTCATACCACCACTTCTTTTTGGGAAACAAAAAACACTAGTAAAAAATTAGCCATAGGTAGGTTGACATAACCTTATTGGCCTGGATTTGTAGTAAATGAGATCTTTTACTAAATGATAAAGATTCATTTTTATTAATATTTTGCCACTCTGTAAATAAATATTTAGTCTACTTCCCTGGACTAATTTCGGGAGCGGGACGCTGATTGCGCAGACTGTCGCTTGTGCCAGAGGCGACGGCGGCGGGCGGCGGCGGGCGGCGGGCGGCGGGTGGCGGCGGGCGGCGGGTGGCGGGTGGCGGCGGGCGGCGGGCGGCGGGTGGCGGCGGGCGGCGGCGGGGGGGGGGGGGGCAAGTTGGCACCAGCGGTGCCGTAGGTACAACTGGTGCGACGGACCTCTCCAGTTTATATTAAACGACGCCGTCAATGTATAAGTGACAGGCGGTGTAATCAGCTGTCCCGTTTCTCTAGAAGACTTAATAAAATCTCTTAGATTTTTTGCCAATAGGAAACTATAATAGGTATCTCTTTTACGGTCCTTGAAAGGAGTGACATAATGCAAGAGCAGGGTAACTAATTGCCGCCACTCATGATACCTGTCATCGCTTTGCCTTGTCTACTAAGGCCTTTTACCATCTATAATAGATTATTTATACAGCATCAGGAGGCAACTTTTTACCTTCACAAACGGGACGCTGTAGTGCCGGGACGAATTAAGATGGAGTAGGCTTGCCCAGCACCTATTCCACCCTCCAGCTTAGTTGGCCACAGAAAAGACATGCTGCTAAGGCATGTCCTATTTGACCTTGTTTGGTCTCTAATTCTTTGCCGGGTCCGTAGAACCGCAGATATTTTATAATAATATCAGGATCAAGCGATAGGGCTCTTCTCTTACCCTCTTTTTTTTTTTTTTTTTTTTAAGCCCAGACTTAGGAATGGTTTTCCATTATTGGGAATATTGTCTCCCCATTGGGGGGTATTGGCATAACAATAGCCTAAGAGCTTGCAGCAGTTTAGGACCAACTTCTGGAGCGTCAGGCGTCAGGCGCGGGCGGCGATGGCAGAGAAGGTAGCACTGGCTCCTCTGGGGAATTACTGCTGCTTTCCAGGTATTCTACCTCGTAATATGGTTCTGTATAAAACCACGCAGCATGTAAAAATTGTTTACTACAGCAAACAATTCTGGGAAAAAACTACCTCTTTTTTTAAAAAAAAAAAAAAAGAGGTTATGAAGCGGTTAATATCTCGTATTAACTCATTAACTGCCTCTGGTCAATATCTCGTATTGACTCGGGGAAATAAAGTCTGCTGCCTAACATCTCGTGTTAGATCGGAGACCAATATTTTGCACAAAGAAAATTTCTTGTACAAAAGAATAGTGCTATTGTTTTTCGAAAGTTTTTTCTAATATCGGCGTATTTTCCGACGCCATATTATCACTTTCTTGGTAACTTCACTTTAACAGTCATGTGGGACTTGGAAACCAGAACTGCGTGCGGAGCGCGTGAGCGCACAAACAATAATGACACGAATTAGTGGACAGACCTCCAAGGCGCTAGTAAGACAAGGACAAAAGATATTTTCTTTTTCTATCTAGCGCTGAACTATGTGCGGTGAGTGTGTGACGTAGCAGGCTACTACAATTTGGTTAATTTAAATCTCGAGACGAAGACAGGATAATCTAATATTCTTGTCAATCTAAAGCCGTGATCTAGAAATCAATTTAAAAAGTCAAGAAAGGAAACCAGGAGTTCATGTTTTTGAATTACAGAGATTCTCTTCTACTTTAGGTTAGGTTGGTATAGACTTCAATATAAACCTACGCGAATTGTGTGACAGACTTCCCTTCAACAGTATCAAAACACGTCAAAAATTAGTTTAGCTTTGCGCTGCCTACACAGGCCTACACCGACCACTCGCTCTGTCTTTGCTGGCCAAGCACAATAAGGTGCATTTCACTGAATTTCACATGAAGCACGCACGTGTGAGAAATAGGGTAATACCTACTCCTAATCTGAAAGTCCTAACTCTAAATACCTGAAATTACCTAAAAGTATAATATAGGGAATTAAAGCAATAGGTTAGTAATATAAAATTTAGTAAATACCTGTACCTTTGTCCTAAGATAGCTATGTAGGTTACCTATTATTTATTTTGATAATAAAACTGATTTAGGAACACAGGTATTATTTAAAGAAACACAAAAGGAAAGAGCTTAACAAAGGGTATATTAAATATTCATAACAAATGATAACTTTGGCACATTAAATAGAACATGACATAGAACATGACAGGTACCTACACATACACACACGAACATACATAGTCACAATAAATAAATCTTGTTAGAGAGCAAGTAGGTACACATACACACAAATATTCAGAACACAGAAAATAGTTACAGTACATAGATTATGAGAATTCAGAGTAAAGTTACAGAGTTGGTACTTAACTTGAATTCCTTGCCGTTGTTCCAGTCGATGTACCGGTAACAACCCTTACCTCCCTATTTATACCCTACCAGGATCATAAAATGTTCGTTACAAATTGGACCAATCACAGACCAAGGATCTTCTAGCCCAAATATCTTTACAAAACAGTAAGAGTAACAATGTATGGTATGATAAAACTTTTTTGAAAATGTAAACAATGGTTACAGAAATCTTTATAGTCAATAAATCATATTAATTAACCAGATATTTGGATAAATCGGATCGACCAATCACAAAGGGCTTATAAATATCTTTGTTTCTAGGATAATAAAGCAAATCCTAAATTGGCAGATCTCTTTTAAAACTTGTTAGATGAATTATACAATTTTTATTAGAAACTAATCCTATTTAAATAATAAATATGTTTGTTAACGATACGTAAACAATTCTAGCCTTTGGTATGCCGGAACTTAAACCTACGCGCCAATTTTGAATAGCCTTGTGCGCCGGAGCTTAGATCTGCGCGGTATTGACTGCTCGTGAAATAGGACTTTACTGTAAATAAAATAAGGCCTGTAATAGCATAAAACTCCGGATCGAGTAAGTGAACTAATGACTGAACGTAATACAGTCGTTGAAAACTATTACTCAATGTCAAAATATTCATATCAAAGTGATTGAAAATACGACTCCTTCAACTCGTTCGAACCTGTACCGGTGTGGTGTTTGAAAGTGATTTTGATGAATAATAAAGGAAAAAAGTGAGTATATCTTTATGTTTTTCGATAATTTCATAATTGTTTGATATGTTATTGACAAAAACTGTCAGAAGGTATCAAGAATTGGACAAAATAGGTGGGTTTACAAAAGTTAGGTACTGCTAGATTGACTAATCCATACTTTTCAATTTCAATTTATCTAGTTGTTATTATTTACACATAGACATTGTAAACGTAGTTACAAAGACAATTTCCTAAATAATATAGCTATCTGAGTCATATCCGACATAACTTTCTTAGTTTTCAATAAAATAATTTTATCAACGGTCTTGGTGGTTCACGTACATTCAAACGCACGTATAGGATGTTCAAAATTTTTTACCGCTACTGGGAGCGCCGAAACGCAGATCTACGCGCGCGTTCAATCTTATGTAGGTACTACCCGATTTACACCTGACTTCGACTGATAAAAAATAAAAAATAGCCTATATGTTAATCCAGTACATGTACTATGTATATTCCAAGTTCATTCAAATCCGTTCAGCCGTTTAGGCGTGATTGAGGCACAAACATCCAAACTCACAAACTTTCGCATTTATAATATAAGTAAGAAGTAAGATGATATGAAAAATCGTAAAATGGTAAAATCTGATAATCTATTATTCAGTGAAGTCACCAAAATTTTCGGATTATGCTTTTTGAAACATCCTGTAAACGCCAGGCCGGAGCGTAAATCTACGCTCGAGTTGCTTAGCCAGAACGTAGATCTACGCCCTCGTGATATTTTTTCAATATTGATTTTGAAATAATATTTTCGATGTTTATTACTAGAAAATGCTATTAGATTTTTAGCTTATTATGTAAAACATATAATTTATTATAATTTTGACAGCAATATAAACCTGTTACTTATGATAATCGATTTTTATTTGATATTTTTCCTATAATAGTAAAGTAATTCATGGCCCATGAAAGATAAGAATTTGTAGTAAATAATAGAGATACTCTAGAGAAGTGAAATCTTTACTAATATTAAGTATAGGTATTTATCTATCCTATACATTTGCATTACTCGTGTAGGTGCTCTTTTTATAAACGAAATTAGGTCAAGAACAAGACAAGGCGCGTAGTCTCCGCGCGCTTAAAATTCCGCGGCAGATAGGGTATTTTGAACGCGGCGCGGTTCGGCATACCAAAGGCTAGTCGTATATCCATTTCTTTACTATTTATTTCTATTTTACGATATAACAATAATTAATGGGTAATGACTACTTCATAAATCACATTTGGCTTAAACAATACCACTTTAATCTTATTTAGTAATTGAAATGTAACAGTATATAAAGTCACTTATTAAATAACAGGTTATTGATCTTATGTTTCGTTCAGAAATTGGTTTTACTATGTTCTCCTTCTAAAACATAATCTTTATTGACAAGATGCAATATTTGACATTGACATCTGAAATGGATCGATTGATCTTTTTATTGGTAAGTAATCAACTGACTTTTACACTGACATACTAAACAGATTAATTTAGTCAGAAATTAGACATCTGTTATTAGTAAAATACGATTTGACATTGACATTTTTAAACAGATATGATGTTTTTGAATTCAAATAAGCAAAATATACCTCTAACTCAAATATTACCTGTCGCACACACGCAATATCAGGCTACACAGAATTTGCTGATGTTGCAACTTGATTCTTCGTTGAGTTAGTCTAGATTTTGATCGATCCAAGTCCAGAACTTGTCTATTACTGAAGAATAGGGTGGCCGTGAGCTCATAAAACACCTTAGCCAAAACTCTCACAACATGATCCAAAGATCGTGCTGTGCCGACCCCACATGGAGTGGGATAAGGGCAGGAAGGTGATGATGAGTGTAGACGTGAGGTAAGAAACCTAATCTAAACATAAACAGTATTATAATTTATCTGGTCTCAAATCTGTGTAAGCTCTAAACCCAATAAATGTCTATTGCAGGTTACTGATAGTGATCACTTGTGCCAGGAATGTGTTAGCCTTGTTATAAGGGAAGGAGCTAACCGTTCTGAGAACTATCAGTTGATGAGAGAAGTTGGACATGAATGTGTTTGCATCCAATGTGATCCGATCATATCACTCATCGACTGCGCTGGACGGCGTCGCTACAGACTGCTTCCTGGGAGTGAAGAATGGAACTACATGGAAAATCATATATTTCCTCGACAGGTGAGATGGATATGAAAGATATTACAATGTTTTATGCAGATGTGATGAACCCTCCTTGATTACATTATATATCACACATTGACCGCATTCTGTTTCTTTGCTTGGTTATAAGTAAGTATGTATGTTTGTGTTAGTAGCCAACTCTTGTGATTGAGTTTTTAGGCTTCTCAAGGCCTTTTATTTTATAACATACCCAAACTAAATCAGGCACACTATTGAAAAAATTATATATCAGGTATTTTATTATTTACATTTTTTTTTATTTATCCCCTTTTCAGATACACAAAGAATCTTGGGCATGCCATGCTTGTTGGATGCGAGCTCATGAGAATCATCCAGAACGACCAGGAGCCATTTCTATATTAGTGCCAGAGGAACCCCAGTTTGATGCTGTTCAACATCCTGAGCTCTCAACAGATCCAGCAATATTATTGCACTTGCGTAATTGGCAAGCGAACAGTAGGGAGTTGTGCTCACATTATGACATTGGTGTGGTTTCTGGGTTGGGTACGGTACCAGGAAACTATACCACCCCCTGCAAGCTTCTGAGAAGGCATTTTAATACATGAGGATATTGAAGTATAGTAATAAACCCTATTTTATTTGAAAACGGATTTTTTTTCCCTTCCTGATTTATGAAACAATATAGTAGGTATCTAAGTTACTAATAGTACCTAAACATGGAGATAAACATGTGACTACAAATAATAAATAAATATACTCATAGTTTCTCTTTACACTTATTTTATCGAGGACTACTTTAGATTTTAATATTAGAGGATTCATTGGGAGCTAAAAGGTTTCTTGTATGAATGAATATTCATGACATCAAATCTCATCGCACTTATTTGTAGGTAGGTTCCACTGTGGTGTGTGTGTAACAGCTGATTTTTAAAACATGTATTTGCTGTTGATTAAACTAACATTGACTTTGTTTTGATATTTCAATTTGACAGATCACAACTCACAAGACTAAGATCCTCATCTTGGTGGCCAGAAAAGAAAATGGCAATATAATTATTATAATAAAAGTATATTATTTTGATTAATTCACCTTATTTGACCCACAATGACGAAGAATTTCACTCGCGTAGAGTACTTAGATGCTTTTGGGTGCACCCCGGTTTTGAATACCATTGACACATCGTTTCACTTTTTTGTCATGCTAAACCTCTAAATCTTTTTATTTTTAGAATAAACAATGGAAATATAATATGAAGAATAATATGCACTTATTTTCAAATTGTAACAGAATTTTAACTAAGCACTGTTTTTGTGAAATGAGAGCACTGGTGGTCTAGTTGGTAGTGTCCCCGCCTTCCGATCCTAAGGTCGTGGGTTCAAATCCGGTCGTGTACCAATGGATTTTTCTGTGTGAAAAATTTATGTGCGCTATACCAGTACTCTCAAACGGTGAAAGTAAATATCGTGAGGAAACCCACGGCTTAGTCAGCTCCACACGTATTGACTATGTCTTCTTGTGGACAAGGCCAACAAAGCTGAGAGGATGGAATAGGTGCTGGGCAAGCCTACTCCATTTTAATTCGTCCCGGGCACTACAGCGTCCCGTCTGTGAAGGTAAAAGTTGCCTCCTATACATCTACTATAAATGGTAAAAAGCCTTAGTTTTTTTTGTGAAATAAAAAAAACAGGTAAATTTAAGATTGATTTTAATTGGAGAATTAGTACCTACAAACAATAAGCTTTTAAATGATCATATTTAACATTGAACCGATTCCTTTGGCTAAGAGCATGTTGCGTATTCACGCGTTATGCTCTGATCCAAATTTTATTATGATGACTAATTCTAATTCTAATTAATGTTAGGGAAACAAAGATCTCCACTGACATCCCGCGATGGGGTGTATTGTGCATTATCCCCCCTGCTAACCCTCCCCCAGCCAGCCCAATTCCTTGAAGTACCGGAGAAGGACCTTCGGATTTTGGCAGCAGTGTTCCAGTATCCTCGATGGTGATATTCGAGGCCGTTGTTAGTGCTGTCGAGGTTGATGAAGATGGTGCCTGACACTGCTCGATAACAATACATCCCATCGCGGGACGTCAGTGCAGATCTTTGTTCCCCTAACATTAGACACTGCTCGATGACCTGATGGTGCCTGATTATGATGACTAGAGATAATATAAATAATAATTTAAATGCAAACTCAGTGCATTTCATTGACCAACTGTTCACAAATTGTGATCAACTCCTCATTATCTCTAGTCACCTGAATTATAGATTTGTGCACAGAGTCAATGATACTGTTCTGTTTTTGTAGATTGGCATTAAGGTTATCCATTTCCAAAATTAAAAGTTTGGTTATGTTGTTCAGTGTCTCTTTTACTTTACCAAGTTTCTCTGCGGCTATTTGTTTAAAGTGGTTGTTTAGTGACTCAAATACTTCCTCCCGGTCTCTGGCTTCCAGTGTCACACTATAGGCTCTTTTATGCTTATTTAACAGATCATGTAAATATTCATTGATACTTGCGTAGTGGTCCAATGCCTTGTCCCTCTCTTTAGATAGCTTTTTAACCAATTCGAATGATTTAACTTTTTCTGTTTGTACTTCTTTAGATAAAGAAAAAAGTGTGTTTATGTGTTTTGCAACGGCCATACTCAATTCCTTATTGATTATTATGTTAGCTTCAAACTGTCGTTGCAGATTATTTTCGGTTTCTATGTAGTTTTCTTTTGCTCTACTCAAGCTCTTCATTGTGGTTTCCAAGATTACAATAGTTTTCTGATAGTTACGTTCTAGATTCCGAAGCACTGACTTCACGTCATTATTTCCTTGTCTCAGCTGAAGAACTTCTTGATCTTGCATCAGTAGCATGTGCTGCAGTGTTTGTAGCCTATCACCTCCCTGGGGACGTGGTTTATCTGTTGTCACCTGAGAGTGGCCGCGAGAAGAGACCGAGGGCTCGGAGGTGTTCGAGACGTCGTGAGTTGTAGCGCTCAACGGCTTCGGAGACAGCGCTGCGAGGGCCCCGCCTGATGATCCCGGTGCCGCTCTTGCGGCACTTTCGTCTGAAGCCGCTGTGCCGGCACCAGTGGACAGCATTTTACTCATACTTGAGCACAGCAGCTAGATGGAACGCATCCCACTAATTATGAAATCTACAGTAAATACTGCTTTTATTGTTCTCGTAGAAACACGGCGAATAATTATTTAGTAAATTTGAGAACATCCAAACTTGTAAAAACGTAATGGAATGGATCTTAGAAATCGAAGGCAAAGAACAAATTAAAAATGGGCGACGACGATCGATCAGTCAGTGTTGCCACCTTGATTTTTTTAAAGCGCTAGGTCAAAAGTAAAATGTCGCCAAATTTCTGAAATTTGGATAAAAAAACATTCGCTAAATTATCCCAGACTAAAGAAACCCTAGTTTAAATTAAAAACGGACGAATAAGTATTATATTATGAGGTGCAGAAAAAATAGTAGTCTTATACAAATAAATAAATAAATAAATATACAGTTTTATGTATTTTTAATGTTTGTTTATTTTTACCAGAGAGCATTAAAGAGTTTATACTAAGTTACAATAACATTGACCAAACTTAACATTATATTCGGTATAACTTGACAGAATGTAAAATACCTACTAACCTATTTAAATTAAAAAAGTCAGTAAAATAAAACCGCATAAATGTTCATTTGCTATTCAGCCTTCGTATCATCACTAGTTTAAAGGTTTAAGCCATGTTTGGAATTCATTTGATTCACACTCTTTTTATACTTTTGTGTGTAATTTTTTTTGCTTAAGTGGATTTCCATTATTGGATAATATTTACAGCTTCAGGAGTTCACACACTGTTACAAGACAAGACTCTTCGAAACTTTAAGCCTTTTCAACAACATAATACAATTACTAAACAAAATCAGGACATAAAATGACAGAGAACACATTCACTTACGAGTGCGCCTTTGGATTTCCCGGTCATAAAATTTTTTCTATATAGTTACTTAGAGATATTTTTTATCAGCTTCCGAACACTTACACGCTCACTTCGGTCTCCGTGATTTTATTTCCGTTTACCGGTAAAAGATTTTCTAGATGTGGTGGATGACTTGTTTGCAGCTCAAGATCAAGGCATGACCAGTATGTGTACATCTGGATTGAGAGCCCAATTTTTAAATCCTTGCGAAACGAAGAAAAACTTATAGGGAAATTAGTTAAAAATAGTAAAAACCTAAAGCAAAGGGCCATAAATTTCTTAAACGTGAATTAAAACTGTTATGATTAAATAACTTGGGCCCTCAGTCCAGACGCTTGCAGAAAGTGCATGACCTAAATCTCAGAAAGTACTATATCTGGATTAATCATTCTTATTTAGGAATTTAGTTAAGATTTTCTTAAATATTTTAAGAAAATTCCAAATCTGTAGAATATGATATTACAGATTTATAGCGGTATATCTAGGGCCCTCAGTTCAGTAATATCTTTAGTAGAGGAATCTGCAAAACATGAATTTATTTGAGGAAATACATAAATACGACTCCAATTTATATTACTTAAATACCTCTGTGAATTAGTTAAAAAGAAATAATGACTAATAAGTTAATTGTTAACAAGTAAACGATAGTTGAATTTTACTAAAACGTCTGAACTGAGAGCCCAATATTTTCTGCTTTGTTGACTATGCTCGTGCTCATAGATTAATGCAAGTTACAATAAGTGTTTTTACTATTTTTTAACTAAAATATATAATATCGTCTGTTCTTCTAAATACCATACTTTAAGAGATAATTGGTTTTGATTTTTTCATAGAAGACAATTTTGTAGGGTAGATATGATTTTGTTACTTTTTTGGACTGATCAGTATATTAATTGTTACGGGAGTGGCTACGGGATTGGAAAGAAACGACTGCTCTTCCGAGATGATTATTGAAGACACCACACACTGATGTAGCGTTCACAGGGTGCTCGTCTCCGACGTAGTCCTCCTCATGTAGAGTCCACGTAGAGTCCTCACAGAACTGACATAGTCCTCTTACGGCACTCACTTGACTCGCACTTCACTTTTACTTCACTAGTAGTTTCTAGTTGGTAGTGACCCCGCCTTCCGATCCTAAGGTCGTGGGTTCAAATCCGGTCGTGCGGACCAATACTCTCAAACGGTGAAGGAAAACATCGTGAGGAAATCCGCGGCTTAGTCAGCTCCGCACGTATTGACCTTGTCTTTCCTGTGGAAAAGTACGACTAAGCTGAGAGGTAAGGAAGTTTAAGTTTTTACTGAGAGGTAAGTTTAAGTTTTTACTAAGTTTCTTATGTAAGTATAGGTTTTTTATTTTCTCTAAGTTCAAAGAAATACAAATTATATTGATTTTATTTTTGCAGTTTTTCTTCGTTTCAAGTCCTTGTCTTGATCTTGCTAAATTGCTAATAATAATAAATAATAATTATTAATCTTGCTAATCTAACTTGTAGGTCGCGTGGGGGCGCGAGTTGCAAGCAGCTCGCGTGGTTTTCTGGCGAAGCTACTCGAAATAGGCCCTCCCATACGAATCCGAAATAAAAATTCCACACCCCTCAACCGTTTCGGACATTCAAGCAAGAGGGGGTGAAAATAGGGGCGGGAGGGGGGGAAATTGTTCTGAAATTTTACTTGCCATACTATTCCTTATACGAATCGACCAAACGCCCCACTCGCAGTTCATTTCGGAGATGCGTAAAAGAGGGGGTGAAAATTGAGGAGGAAGGGGGTCAAATTTTTATTTAAAATTACTCGCCATCTTATTCCCTATATGAATCCACCAAAAAAATATCCATCCCACTTGACATTCAGACAACCATTCGGCGGGGGGGCGAGGAGCGTCGAATTTGGGGGTTTTCGGATTTTTCCTCCACTCCCAGTGACTCACCAAACATACATCATCATCACCCATCTCGACTCCTTCTGGGAGAACAACCATGTCAATGAGTGAGTGAGTGAGTCAGTGGTAATTGAGCTGTATATAGTATAAAAAATAAGAATAATAGTATATGACTTTCCGTCCAAAAAAGTAACAAAATCATATCCACCCTACAAAATTTTCCCTTCCAAAAAATTCAAAACTAATTATCTCTTAAAGTATGGTATTTAGAAGAACAGACGATATTATACATTTTAGTTAAAAAATAGTAAAAACACTTATTCTAACTTGCGTTAATCTATGAGCACGAGCATAGTCAACAAAGCAGAAAATATTGGGCTCTCAGTTCAGACGTTTTAGTAAAATTCAACTATCGTTTACTTGTTAACAATTAACTTATTAGTCATTATTTCTTTTTAACTAATTCACAGAGGTATCTAAGTAATATAAATTGAAGTCGTATTTATGTATTTCCTCAAATAAATTCATGTTTTGCAGATTCCTCTACTAAAGATATTACTGAACTGAGGGCCCTAGATATACCGCTATAAATCTGTAATATCATATTCTACAGATTTGGAATTTTCTTAAAATATTTAAGAAAATCTTAACTAAATTCCTAAATAAGAATGATTAATCCAGATATAGTACTTTCTGAGATTTAGGTCATGCACTTTCTGCAAGCGTCTGGACTGAGGGCCCAAGTTATTTAATCATAACAGTTTTAATTCACGTTTAAGAAATTTATGGCCCTTTGCTATAGGTTTTTACTATTTTTAACTAATTTCCCTATAAGTTTTACTTCGTTTCGCAAGGATTTAAAAATTGGGCTCTCAATCCAGATGTACACGACCAGTATACTTGTCTTACTTGATTATTCACGGGCATTTGATTGTATTAACATCTCACTCTTATTATCCAAGCCTAAATACATGTAGGTAACCCTCCATCGGTGTCAATTTTTTATTAGGTAGGTACTTACCGATTTTATGGCCCGCGTCCCGTGTTGGACGATCCTGCACTGAATGTCTAGGATTAATATCTTTTCATGGTTTTTTATTATATTTTTTTTAATTATGTTTAGTTTATTTATTTTGTTCGGTTTTCTTACTCTATGTAAAGAAGTGGTCCGCGCCGACACGAACCGAGGGTCCTGTCAGAGAACCAAAACCAGTGCTGCATCACCTTGCCGTCGAGCGACATAAGTTGGTTGTAGGAGATGGTACGAGTGGATGACCATGAACCATTAAATGTACTTTTTTTGTTCACTTGAGCTCCTCTTTATATGAAGGATCGCTATAATGTAATGTAAGTCGATCGTAATGCAAATTGACATTGTCTACGTCCAATAGTGGTCTCTCGTCGGAGAGTCGGCGCCAGCTGGAGCTCGCATCGGCCCCGGGCTCGCGGCTCGCCCGGGAACTCGTCGGCCGAGTCGATCCGTGATGCACCTTCAGTGTATTGCTTTGAAAGTATCTTCAATCTGATTTATTAGTGTAATTATGTATATGTATAATGTATCCTGCTAATATTATAAACGCGAAGGTTCGTAAGTGTGGATGTATGGATGTTTGTTACTCTTTCGCGCGTAAACTGCTAAACGGATTTGAATGAATCTTGGAACATACATAGGTAGTAATGTATTTTAATAGGCTATTTTTTATCTGGGTACCACGCGAGCAAAGCCGCGGGCGGCAGCTATTGTTTACATTGACCCTACTATCTATTTGGGTATTTACCTACATAAATTATTATTTTTATTTGTTTAGCGATGATCGCTCTCGCCCATTCTTCCTCTCTGTCCTCTCCATCCCAAAGTTGTCTGGAAGAAATTGCTTTAAGCAATAAGACCGCCGGCCGTTTGTGTATTTCTGTTTTGGTTTTGTTAGTACCTAAGTTTTTATTATTTTGTTTTAATTTAATATTGTTAGATGAAAGAAAACAATACTACCGTATTTTTTATATATAAAGAGAATGGTACCGAGGTGGTCTCATATAAATTTTATGTCGGAGGGATTTATTATTCTTCTATATTTTTAATAGTTGTTATAAACTTCGACATTGAAATTTTCATTCGATTTATTATAATAAATTCTTTATTGGCAGACACGATATCAAATAATTAAGGTAGTGATCCTTAAAAAAAAAAGATTTCGAGTCATGAAAATAAGCCTTAAGTCATGAAAATTTCAAGGTCGCGGATCATCTAAATATAGTTATGAAACTCTAACCTACCCTACTGACTGACCGATTGACTGACAATGAGATTTTTTCCTGAAATAATTTAGTGTATTTATTTAATATTCCGAAGTGTGATGCGCCGGGTCCTCTCCGCCGCGTCCTGCTGCTGCGGCGGCGGCGGCGGCGGCGGCGGCGCGGTCCACGGCGGCGTTGAGGCGGCGCAGGTGCCGCAGCTGGCGCAGCACGAGCCGCACGTGCGCGTCGCGCAGCGCCCGCACGCCGCCCGCCCACTGCGCCTGCGCCTGCACCTGCGCCGGCGCCGGCGCCAGCGGGCTCCTGCAACGTGCACGCTGCTCAGTGCGGGCCCCGCGCGCGTCCGCGGTGCCGGCGGCGGCGGGGGCGGTGGGGAGATGCTCACTCGGGCGCCTGCACGGCGACGTGGCGCTGGCGCGGCGCCGGGACGCTGGCGCCGCGGCCTCGCCCCTGCAACTGATCATAGTCAACCGGACACTCGACCGGTTCTAGCGAATTTTATTAAGAGTCAAGTTATTTTTACCATGATCGTTCGCGACGGAAGGACGGCTCGGTCGAGAGCGCAGGCAGCGCCGACGGCGCCTCGCCGAGTTCACCGCCCTCTGCGGCCGAGGGGGGGCGGGGGCGGGGGCGGGGGCTGCCCCCCGTCGGGAGGTGAGCGACCAGCTCGCGCACGATGCTTCCGACTCTCCGACGATTTTGCGATGATTTCTTTTTCTAGCGGGTATTTATAAGATTTTTTCGAATAGCTTGTAGAAACTTACTTGTTGATGGGTAGGTACCCAGGTACCTACCTAATCACATATACCTATCAGGCGAATAAAAATTTTACTGGCGACTATTAATGGGATACCTACCTACTTTAATACTAAACCGAGCGACTAACCTAACCTACTGAATTCGATCTAGGTATGCAAATGTCGCTTGCATATTCAATATATTTGTTTGTCATCTTTAATGTGAATTAATTTTCGCTCGTTTAAATAAGTAGTTGATACGAGAAGCCATTTGAAAAATGGTGAATTAAACTTTGTGTTAAAGTTATGGTACAAAGGGCACACCCGAAAATTCCGAATTTCATAATGCCACTGAAAATTGAAGAAAATAACCTACTTACGTGTTAACCTGACAAAGACAAGCCTTACTTACACATTTCATGATTCGAACAAAAGACGTAGGTAGGTACTAAACGTCATATTTGCTATAAGTAGGTAAGGTACCTAAATAACGACAATTTTATTGTTATCACATTTTAGAGATGTACCTACTCATAGTTGATTTCAATGTACACCATGTTGCCGCGTTATGATATTTTTTTTTATTGATGGTAGAGTGCAATTTGAGTGTTGTCACCAAAAATGGAGGAGAGAAAAAACGCGGCAACACTCAGAGAGGAAAAAGTACCGAGAAAAACGTTTTATCTAAAACAATGTAAATAAATGAGACTAAAAGTGAGTATTTTCATGGTTTTAATGTATAGTTATAAACAAATAATCGCCCATTAACATAATTAGGCCTAGAGGTTAACAATTGTCTGTAATAAATGAAACCAAACGATCCCAAAATTTAAAAAGGAAGTACTTAAAAGGATTACTAGAATAAAACATAAATGCTTTGTAGACATTAATTTATGACAACAATTCCCTAAAATCACTGGGATCACTTGGACACAGTTCACAGTTAATTCGACATTTATAAAAAAAATGATAATTGACAATGTCATGAATATCAATCGACATGGGAGCCCCAGAGCCCCACGTCGAGCCACGCACGATCCATTTAGAAACCTAAGGCGCTTGTGTTGTTATATTATTATTATGAGCTTAATCGATGAAGTTGTTGTAAAGATATCGGGTGCCCAAGAAGGTAAATAAAATAAATGAAAATTTTACAAATGTGTCGAGTGGGATGCCGTAATGTCTTTATTTGTACATTCCAAAATGGTTTTTATTTTGATTCTAAGAATATAATAGAATTGAATAGTTTTTGAAATACAACGAAAAAATAATATAAAAATCGTTGTAAACCTGAGCTTCCTTTTGTTAAAGTTTGATGTGTTTGTAGCCGAGGTTACACTGGATGTTCCCGCAGACAAGTGCGCGTGATCTCAACTTGAGAGGAACTACTACCTATACCTACCTATCTTACCTACATAAATAGTTTAGGCTTTTATTTTCAATCTGACATTTTAATTTGTATATAAATGTTCTTCGTGAAATATGTGAATTTACCTCCATACTAATAATTACACCTCGTTAGAAATAATTATGGTAAGTATATTACCATATTTTTTGCTAATGAATTATTTCATTTAATTTCGAAATGTACAAAAACTCAGATTATTTAAATATACGAAAATTAGTTTTCATACTTTTAAAATCCAATTCTTTTGTAAGTATTCCGGATTTTATCTAAATGTAATAAAAGTCACATCGGTTTTTTAAACAAAAAACGAAAGAAAACTTTAAAATTTTTCGAAAACATGCCAATATAATTTCCGGAAATATGCAGTCAACAGCAAGTTATGTCTACCTACTCTCAGATCGAAACACGTATTTTGTTCAGAGCAGTGACCGCTGACCACCAAGTGCAAGTGCGTGCGAGGGTGCTGCGCCAGCGCCACCCATAATAATATACAGAGCAGTTACTGTTTCACCCAGATCGAGGCCAGTTGGTTACGTACGAGTAGGTTAGGTTAGAGTAGTGACCACTGAACCGCTAACGAGCGAGCGTAGCGAGCGTACGTACCCCGCTTCGTTTCATATCTCGATTTGTCGGACTTTTAGGGTTCCGTACCCGATGGGTGCCAACCGGGACCCTATTACTTAGCCTTCATTGTCTGTCAGCGGGCGATCTCATGAATCGTAATAGGTAGAGAGTTGAAATTTTCACAGACTATGTAGGTATTTCTATTGCTGCTATAAAAACAAATACTAAAAATAAAATAAATAAAAGGGGACCATAAACAGGAACAACAAAATAAACTTTCGTAATCGATAATTGAAGTAGAGCAGCAGCAGCACTGCGCGTGGTCATAATTGGATGTGTCGAGTCGAGTGACGTTATGCACATTTTTTTTTGTAATATTTTTGGTAAGTATTTATTTTTCAAACGTTCTAAAACTAATAAAAAGTGAGGCAGTTACTTGAGGCAATGGGAAGGTCGGCGTCGCGGTGGCAACATCAGCGGAGAGCGACACGTCGTCGTAGGAGGCGAGGGGCGAGCGGGCGGCGAAGCGGGCGCGGGGCGAGGTGGGGCGCGCGCGCAGCCGCAGAGGCGCCGGCGGCGGCCGCGCGCTGTAGTAGGCGCGCCACGCGCACGCCGCCCCCGCCGCCGCCCCCGCGCCCGCGCCCCATGCCCTCGTCCCACCCGCTAACCTTATTTCATAGGATTAAATTAAATTAGAGCATCCCTTCTAATGTAAAATGTCCTAGTAAATAGGGAATAAATATGACGATGTTACAAGAAGATTTAGTCTATAATCTATCTGACATCCATCAGCGAGCATCGCAAACGAGGCGCGCTCGTGATACCTTCGATCGTTGAGATGTGGCGAGGGCGCGGGCGCGGGCGCGGGGCGCGGGGGTGGCGGCGGTGGCGCGGCGGAGGGGCTGCGCGCGCGCTCGCCGCGCTCCGCCCGCGACCTGCGCACGCCACATCAAGCTTCTTAGGCACATCCTTTCGCATGCCATACCTAGACCTACCCACTGCTACATCGCCAAAGTCCAGTGAAGCTGTCAGGAGTCCTAATTATCATCTCGGAATGTTTAAGTGCGGTGTAAATAAGTCAACAAGTGCTAGTGGAATTCGCACACGAAGATTTCAGTATCATCGTTAGTGTACATAAATGTTTTTAGTACTTAATAATAAAAAATAAAAGGGCCGCCTTTACTATACTATACGATACTGAAATCGTGTCCCATTGGGCATCCTTCGGAAACCTAAAAAGGAGCGAGGCTAAAAAAAAAAAAAATTTCATCGGATAAATGCTGCCATTTTCAAAGAAAATTTGCTGCTATTTTCACATTCAAAAATGTTTTTTGTTAGGGAGTGATTTAAAAAATACTGAGTATCTCACCGCACTGGTGAAGAACGGGAACGTAGCTTTCTTCTTCCAAGTTGGTCTGAAATCGGATTTAAACGAATGATCGATTATTATGTTAGACACACAATGTGCGCGCGCGCGGGCGTGTGTGCGTACCGGCCAGCCGTAGCCGCGGCGGCGCGGGCGGCGGCGCGTCGCCGCCCGCCTGCGGCTCCGGCTCCGACTCCGGCTCCGGCTCCGGCTCCGTCCCGCTGCAATGCAACACGAACACAATAACGCATCGCTCGCTTATTATTATATTATAGACTCTGCGCCCCGGCACGGAATCTTGCCCGATCACATAATATCTAGTTTTTACAAGTTTTCACTACACAGGAAGGCATAATTCTATTTTTAAGACTCGTGACGTACTAAGAGCGATGAGCATGGTTTTAGTGTAGGTGTGTGCGTGAGCGTGTATGTTTACTTGCAGGAGCACGGTTTTGTGTGGCTTCACTTTTGTTGTTGGCGGCGCGGCGTCTTCTCTTTTTATTTGGTCTGAGTACGAGGCATCAATGTTAGCGAGCGCACAATGACAAAATTGACGAAGTTAATTTAGACTCTCTAAAACAAGTTTTTATGCGCGTTATTAAGGTGGCGTAGCACTCCGTAGCACTCCGTAGCACGTAGCACATGGTGTCGTAGTGAGTGAAGCCTGCTACTGCGAGTAGGCTGAGTACGAGTAGTGTAGTGATGTGCTAGTACTCGCGGACAGAGACACTGGCTACGCTGCGCTGCGCTGTTGACAGTTGATCCGCGGCCGCACCGTTGCGTTGCGTTGCGTTGCGTTGCGTTGCGTTGCGTTGCTGGTGCACGTTCTTACAGCGAGCTAACCTTTCTACTGGTAGGTAACTCACACGAGGCAATTATTCTTCATTTTGTTGTAAGTGTTTCCGAAGCTTGCAAGCTGTGAGTTCTCTAGAAATATTAATGAAGACTTTATTACATTGGGAATACTTAACACGAACGTGTAGTCAAGCAAGTTTTATCATAGTCGAAATGAAACTCGTACCTGAGTACTTTGGAAGCACCACCGCTTGGAAAAGAAATCCTAAAACAGGAAGATTAAATAAAAACAAAGATATTTGAATCACAGATCATATTTATACTAGAGCGCTACAGCCGTTATAATACTGCGGAGAAATGACCAGTGAGCTATTTTTGAATTTCCGGAAGGTGAACAAACCAAAAATCTCTATAAAAAGTATTCCGTGCCAAATATTAAACAACATTGACGTTGTCGCTCACTGCCTCCCACTGCGCTGGCGACTGAGACGACAAGACAGGAGACGACTGACGACTATGAAAGATGACATTTAAAAAGATCGTTCAAAGTTAAAGAGGCTGAATAAAGGATATGAAATACAATGCATTTATTCATTTTAGATAGGTATCATGTTTCATAGCAATATTTACTGCTTATGACCTACACAATCGATATTCAATCAAATAGAAACAATGTAAGTTTTATATTTCAATACGACCCGATTCGATTCCCGAACTGAATACAAGTTTTTTTATAATCTATGTATGCAGTTTTTCTTGTCATTAAAATCTATGACACTCTATGACATGATTCCTTCCTAGGAACAGATCTTTGTATGTCTTATAGACTTGCTCATACTGACCGATCTAGGTAAATGTTACACCTGTAGGTATATTCGATTCGGTTTTCTTAACTTCTCTGCTGGACTGGGAGTGAAGAAGAAACATAAAATGTGTCCAGCTGCTTCTCTCCCCGAGCATGTCGTAAATAAAAGTCAACTAAGGGGTATCCTCCAACATGATGAGATACAATAATCAAATATTCCCAAGGAGGGTTGACGTCAGGCAGGCGGCCGGTCATAAAACACCTTAGCCAAAACGCCGACCCCACATAGAGTGGGATAAGGGTAGGAAGATGATGATGATGATTCGATTCGGTTTTCATACAAAGCACGAAGTTTGTCGGCAAACAATATTTGTGGTCCTACCCACATACATTACATTTTGTTAAGTAAATCAACTGAATTCAGTCCTGAAACAAGGTACCCACAATTTTATGTTGTATTTTGGTCGCACTGAAAAATTAAAGGGCATCTAGTGAAAGCACAGCGAAGCTCGTAAGGGGTTCGCGTGAAGCGGTGTGCGGCGGCGCGGCGCGGGGTGGTGCGGGGCGGGGCGGCGCGCGCACTCGCGCTCCTCCCCAGCGCCGGGCGGCGCGGCGGCAGTCGCGCGCCGGCACCCTCCGGAGCGGGAGGCGAGCTCCTCCGCCGTGCTGCGAGACCGCGACCCCCGACCCCCGACCCCCGCCCCTGCCTCACATCAAGTAAGTCGACCTAACAAAAGCGCTGTTATACTTAGGTACCTACTCGCACACGCCTAGCGCCTACTATCTTGGGAATAAGAATTACGCAACAAATGCGGCTGCGGTATATCACAACCACAATAATTATACTAACTACATAAAATAGTTTGTTGCGACCGACTGAGCTATGATTAGGATAAACAACCCGCTGCTCCAAGAGGGTGCCTACCTCGTAGCACGCAGACGTACCTGCACTAAGAGAGGGTCTTTCTAAAATCTACCCCTACGGGGGTGATATGAAGTATGGAAGTATTCCTTCAAACTTAAAAAATAGCATAAACACCCTGTTTGATAAATTTTATAAAAGTCTACAGTAAAATAATTTCAAAAGTAGGTACCTACTGAGGTACCCCCCTGACATGGAGTGTAGGAGTGCTTAAAGATAGGGAACTTTTTATTAGGTAGTACGATTTGCTCAAAACTCTGTATAAAATAAATATTTTATAAATGAAACAAGTATAAATTTTAAAGAACAAAAAACCCGACTGCGTAGAATTTAGGCAGCATAGTTAGGTCTGACATATTTGATTCTGTGACCTGAATTTTTGATTTCAAATTTGATATGTTTAATGATGATGATGGTCATAAATTTGTGTCATGTCTACGTTTTCAGTTATGTTATGTAGGTACCTACCGTCTTAAGTTAATTAATTTTAAATAGCTCCTTAAAGCTCTCATATTGTTTTTTTTATACTTTAGTGTGAAAAAAGTGTGATAGGCTCTAGTTAAGACACTTTCGTCGTCTAGTCTAGTCCAGACTCAGAACAATTATTGTTCTGAGAGTCCAGACGAATCCAGCGACACCTGATTTGTCAAGATCCGTCCAGCCGTCAGCCGTCAGCCGTCAGCCGTCAGCCGTCAGTCGTCAGCCGTCAGCCATGCGGACTACAGCTTCAGGCACAGGGATACCTACACGTACACCCCAACCACAATTGCCCTCCTTCGCAGTCATCGCACTTTTCAAAAAGAAGCCCTAGAAAGGGATGCAACAGAGTGTTTGAGTTGTTATGGTAACTTTTAAACTGGTGGTACAATTGATTAACTTAAACTTGGTTTGCCTTTATCTTTAAATAAAAATTTATAACGAATTTAGAGGTTTAGCACCGAACAAGTGCAACGCGTGTCAGCGTTGTTCAAACACGAAATGCACCCAGTTTTGGGGGATTATTTTACAGGATAAAAAGTAGCCTATGTCCTTTTCCGGGATTGATTCTCCTTGTCGAATTTGATTAAAATCTGTTCAGCAGTTTAGGCGGGAAAAGATGACAGATAGACAGAGCTACTTTCTCATTTATGATATATTAGCGTGGATTTATGATATATTAGCGTGAATTTATGATATACTAGCTGCCACCCGCGGCTTCGCTCGCGTGGTACCCGGATAAAAAATAGCCTATATGTTAATCCAGTACATGTACTATGTATATTCCAAGTTTCATTCGAATCCGTTCAGCAGTTTAGGCGTGATTGAGGCACAAACATCTAAACATCCAAACTCACAAACTTTCGCATTTATAATATAAGTAAGATTAACGTGGATTTATGATATATTAGCGTGGATTTATGATATATTAGCGTGGGTTTCAGTCAAGTGGAGCTCCGTGCCGTGCCGTGGGTGTACGAGTCGTGTTATTAGTAAGTACCTAACTTACGAGTATATCCCACTGACTTCGCTGGTCTAATTAGGTACTAGGCGGGTGAATTGCGATATTGTATTGTACCTACGAGTAATCACAAAACTCAATTCTAAAACGCAAGGATAGCGCGTTCTAATTAGTCCCGCGCCGCCACCTACTCGTACCTACTCGTAGTCCTCATCTGCTGAAACATTAATCAGAGCGCATCCTGATTCAGTATAAACGCCATCCAGTGGTATTCTAAGCTAAACAAATACTAAAATCAAATAAATCGAACAGGATCGGTACTATGAAACTACGGTAATCTATGAAAGGCCATTTTTGCATTGACAAGCAATTACACGCGGCAGAGCGGTGTTCGGTGTCTTTTTATTTTACCTGTGGGCTATGTAAGCTACCTAACAGTTTCCACCCACAACTATTGCATCTAGAACCCGGCTCAGGATGTCCTCGTATCTACCTATAGCAAACATAAAGCAGGTATTGAAATCTCTTCATTTATAGATCCTACGACGGATGTCCGTTTCTGTCAGTCTAGTACGTACGTACGTGCTCTGCTGCAGGCGGGGCGCGGGCGGGGGTGCGGGCGGGGGCGCGGGCGCGGGCGCGGTGTTTGCTTACAGTATACAGTGTTCACTTCCGCGAGGTGTCTCACTCAATACGACAACAATAAGGATTTCGCACAAGTCATTGAGAACTCGCTCTTGGCTCTTGGCTCGCGGCTCGTGCCGATGCCTCCTCCTCACTCGCACAAGTGTAACCGACACATTATTATGACTTTAGGTACTAGCCGCCGTCCGCGGCTTCGCTCGCCTGCTATCCACATTTAAAATAGCCTATGTTATTTATTCAAATTATTTCAAGCCAGCTGGTGCCCGCGACTTCGTACGCGTTAGATTTCAAACCATTCGCACCGCTTGCTCTCGTTAAAAAGTTCCCATACACACTTTGACACCCCATTACACCCCGTTTTAAGGGTTGTTTTGAAAAATCCTGAAACACGTGTCCATTTATTTACCTTGATAACACACACTCTCACTCTACAGAGTCAAACTAACTATTATCTATTCTGTGGCCGTTCGAGACATCCCGAGGTACTGCAGCGAACGCTCGAACTTATACTCGTGCTAACTTCAACTTCCTTCCTTCCTTCCTTCCTATCTTCCTAGCTTTCGTCCTAAAGCATCCCTAGTTCCCTACCTCAGTCTCAGTAGGATAGGAAGCCGTCTGAAGGAATCCGGAGGCGATAGAGTCGGAGAGGCGAGTGCTTCTGTTTCAATTAGAGAAGGTGGATCAGTAGAGTAGGTCGGACTTGTTGTGTCGCTGGGCGAGATTGAGATTGATTGCCGTGGGCGCTGCGTGCGTGCGTGGTGCGTGCGGGTGCGGCGCCGGCACTCGGCACTCGGCACTCGGCACTCGGCACTCGGCCGGCGCCGCGCTCGCGCCTCCGCACGACCCGCGCCATCGCCCCGCACCGCCCCGCATCGCCCCGCATCGCTTCACCCGGCAACTGCACAAACACCCCCCGGTAACAGAACCATCATCCATATAATCCAATATTATAAATGCGAAAGTAACTCTGTCTGTCTTTTATCTTTTCGCGCGTAACCAGCTATACAGATTTTGATAAAATTTGTAAAGCGGATAGCTTGCATCCCGATTCCTGGAGAAGGACATATTATGCTACTTAAAAAAGAACTCATAATGTGTTGAATGGGATGAAAGTTTATCCGGGGAACCGAGGTAACGAACGCTAGGCATCGCCGGGTGCGGTCAGTACCTAGGCACTTGGATGGGTGACCGATTCAATGCGAACGAAATAGCTGAAGTACCTATGTACTACCTCATAAGATCCTTCCATCTCAACGTTCCATTTCAGAACTGAACCCCTGATAAGACAGATTAGATCGTACTTGGCCGATTTTTCTACCGCACACACCGATCTACTATTGTATAAGCTATTTCTAGTTATAATATTAGTAGTTTTATGCCCTTATAAATACGAGTTTTAATTTTTCATCGTCAGCCATTTTGAGGTAGGTAGGATTTTTATTTTCTATTTTTTTACTTTGCAGTTTTAATCATTTTGAGACAATGAGCAATTATCTACTTCGATCTTAGCGTTTCTGGCATCTCGGAATATGTTGCGTGGACGCCTCCTATTGTCTCTCTGGTGTCAAAATCGGCCGGCAACATAATCATGGCAATAATGTGCCGTGGATTGCGTGAATTGAATACCCAACTGCAGAATTAATGTGCCAATAGAGCAGTCCAGCATTCCACAGCAATATAGAGCGCGCATCCGCGGGGCGCGGGGCGCGGGGCGAGGTGGGGGGGCGCCCCATTCCCACGGACAGACGCCGGCCGGCCGTAGCGCGCCTACGTCCTCGCCCGCAGACGAAGCAATCATGAAGTCATTACAAATGACTGGTACCTAGTTAGTTGCCCTGCTAGTGTACTAGTTGTTATGTTACACGAGCCCCCTCACAATATCTCACGCTGTTCTCACTTATTTTGTATGTACGAGTATAAAAATAAGTCGTTAGATTACTTTTGTGAGCATCGCGCCGCCCGCGCCCGGCGCGCGACCTATCAAAACTTCCAATGCAAACTTTGGTAGAGGTACCCCATTCCACCTCTTTTTAAAGGTTGTTTTGAAATCCTGCAACACGTGTACAGTTATTTTGCATTCACAGGATCCGAACAGAGTTTCAAGTAAATCTCACCACGCGTTCAAAAATTGCATACAAACGTGTTTACCTCTTTACATCAATTCAGAGCTTGAATTTCGAAAAATCCCGCCCTAGTGGGTGGTTATGCTACGAGTATAAAAGGAAGCCACCTTTAAGAAAGAAGAAAATAGAAGCCAGCTTTCTATTTAATTATTAAATAAGAGCGGCACAACCAATAATTACACTAACTAAATCACAAAACGTAAGATAAAAAATCACAATAACAATAACAAAATTCTAGATACAGCGGTCTCGGCTCGGCGATGATGAAGCAGTCAGTCAGTCAGGTTGAGCTCTTTTATAGGTATAGATTATTACAACAACCAGACTCGGAAGAAATATTTGCAGAACATTCAAACATTTCTCCCGCAGGAGGAATCGAACCCGCACCTCTCGCCTGGCAGCCGAGCACGCCGGCCGCCGAGGTCGTCGATTGTTATAAGACTGAGCACTGCCGATAACTGCACGTGGCATTGTTCGGTGAGGCGAGGCATCTACCAACGAACCAGTGCTCAAACAGATTTGTAATGACAAAGACTGTTTGAACACTACGTGATGCAGGTACTTGGATCCAGACACAGACGAAAAATAAAATAAATATATGTTCCAGGTCCGGTGTTGTGCGGAATGTATGAGAGTGTTTATAAGCGCAGACGGAGGAGCTCGAAGTACATTGGCGTCTGTGACAGGTGGAGAGTGGAGAGTGGAGAGGACGCGGCAGCAGGCGCTAGGCGGCGCGATGGGCTCCGGGCCGGAGATGGTGCAGCTGCGCGCGTACGGGCCGCCCTCCTCGGCGCAGCCTCGCGAGTACGCATCCGTCTGCTTGTCTGACTGACGCGCCCCCTCCTCCCCCTCGCTCACCGACGCTCTTGCTTGCAGCGGCGCCGACGCCGACGCCGACGCCGACCCGGACGACGACTACGACCCGCATGCGCACCGCGACCTTCCCAACCCCACCAAGTGAGTAGCGAGCGCAGCGCGTGCGCGTGCGAGCCCGGACGTGATCGACATTCCACGAGAGGATGGTAAAGCGTCGCGATCGTTGTTTCGGCAGCAACTGGGAGACGCTGGTGCACCTGGTGAAGTGCAGCCTGGGCACGGGCATCCTGGCGATGCCGCAGGCGTTCGCGCGCGCCGGGCTGGGCACGGGCACGCTGGGCACGCTGGTGGCGGGCTTGCTGGTGACGCACTGCCTGCACGTGCTGGTGCGCGCGCAGCACGCGGCGTGCCGGCGGCGCCGCGTGCCGCTGCTGTCGTACCCGGCGGCGATGGCGGCGGCGCTGGAGGGCGGGCCGCAGCCGCTGCGCCGCGCCGCGCGCTCCGCCGCGCTCACCGTCGACGTCTTCCTCGTCGTTTACCAGCTCGGCATTTGCTGCGTCTACATCGTCTTTATCGCTGATAACATCAAAAAGGTTAAACCCATCCTACTGATCCTAGCTTACTCGTGGGGTCCATTCTGACACATTTATGTTTATGTATGGGGACTTCCGAGGCCATAGGAAGTGCAGGAAAACTTTCTGAGAAGGTCATTAGCTCTTTTTATGTGGAAACAATTTTGGCATGGTATCTTTTTAGGGTTCCGTACCCGAAGAGTGCCAACGGGACCTTATTACTAAGCCTCCAATGTCCGTTCGTCTGTCTGTCAGCGGGCGGGATCTCACGAACCGTAATAGGTAGAGAGAGATTAAATCAATGTGTATTTCTATTGCCGCTACTACAACAAATACACAATTATAAAAAAGGAGCCCCATACGATGATACGGAACCCTTTGTGTGCGAATTCGACTCGCATTCGACCGGTTGTTTTTGTAAAGCGTGAGTGGCTTACAAATGATTAATTTGTAGAAAATCGGAACAGCAGAAGTTGGTGTTCAGTTCACTGCCGATATTTCATTTTTATAACGCAATCTACTCAATGATCGTCTTTTATTATAATTTGATCAACTAAATCGATATCGAATCAATAATATTTTTTCGCAACATCGCCCATGTTCATGCACGCACTTAGCCAAAAAAAATAAATAACTGTGTTTAAAATAATTGTTTTTCTTCTGGTTTCGGATTTCCCCGTACCTACAGTCCCAGTTAAAAAAGCCACAGTCTGAGTAACGTTCGCACAGCTAAGTTCGTATTGAGATTGAGCGATAACAGAAGCAGGTCGGTGGCGGCGGCAGGTGGTGGACCCGGTGTACGAGCTGTCGGTGGTGGCGTACATGGGCATCCTGCTGGGGCCGCTGGTGGCGTTCAACCTGATCCCGTCGCTGAAGCTGCTGGCGCCGTTCAGCGCCCTGGCCAACGCGCTGACGCTGGCGGGGCTGGCCGTGGTGCTCTACTACCTGCTGGGCACGGACGGGCCGGCCACCTTCAGCGACGAGCCGCTCGACCTGTGGGGCTCCGCCACCACCTTCCCGCTCTTCTTCGGCACCATCCTGTTCGCTCTGACCGCCGTCGGCGTGGTGAGTGATGCGCGTCTCCCGCCTCCAGCCTCCCGCCAGGGTACACTATAACACTACACTACACGTGCGCGTCCGGCCTTCAGGTGATCGCGCTGGAGAACAACATGGCGACGCCGCGCGCGTTCACCACGCCCTGCGGCGTGCTCAACTCCGCCATGGCGCTCATCGTGCTGCTGTACGTGAGCGTGGGCGCGCTCGGCTACGCCTACTGCGGCGCCGCCTGCAAGGACTCCATCACCCTCGACCTGCCCGCCGGACCGTCAGTATTACCATTACCTATTACTTACAGCCTTACATAGATCCATCCCTTCATAATATAATACACAACACTAATAATCTAGTGTTGTAGGTACGTTTCGTATGCGCGGGTCAATTATATTATCTATGTAAGTACCTATCTATCATGCAATTAGTTTTAACAATGCGTTTTATATTATATCGTAAAAATCTTTGCTTTTACCTACATTGATGCCTTTGTCTGGTATTAAGTCGTTAGGTACCTAACCTACAATGTAATATATCGGGTCGGTACGGTACCCATACTCGGGTACCCATCGCTCTTTGTCCTTAGTCGGGATGTACTGTAAGGCGCCGACCATGGAAAATTTACAGAAAGGTTTAGGTACCTCCCCTCGTAACGAAGCAGTCGTATAATAAATAGGTAATAAATAGGTCAATTACTATTATGATTGCCGACAATGAAGAGGGTTAAAGTGATGTCATTCAGCGATTCTTGGCGATATCAATGGAGCACAATAATTGAACGGCTAGCAGCGGCAGCGCCGGCGCCGCGCCGGCCGGGCGAAGTCCGCGCGGCCCTGACCCGACCCGGTCAGTAGCGCAGCGCCGGCGCCGGCGCCCTGCACCCCTCCCCCTCCCCCTCCCCCTCCCGCCCGACTCCACAGCGGCCGCAGCGCAACGCCCGCGCCCCACATCACTCTAACCATCTCGTCAAAAGTAAACTCAACTTCAAGGAAGGTCTCACTGCAGGTACTTATTGTCACTCATGTTCTAGTCTAGAGGGCAAAAAGCAAAAATCTACATTAATTACTCACCTGTTATATTGGTACTTACTAAAAAACAATTAGGTAGGTACCTACATATATTAAGTCAATCTCAGATTTCAGAAATTTAATTAAACCTGTTGCATGTCATGGTCTTGTGTGTGACGGCTTAATTATAGGATTGTGGGATGTACCTGCACCTGCACCGTGGTTAGAGAACATAAGCTATGGTTGTTTGTTTGTTGGAGTCGATGAAGTGGGATGTTGCAGGTTGGCGGCGAGCGTGATCGTGATGTTCGTAGTGGCCATCTTCATCAGCTACGGGCTGCACTGCTTCGTGCCGGTGGAGGTGGTGTGGCGCTACGTGCGGCCGCGGCTGCCGGCGCAGGCGGCGCCGCGCACGCTGCGCCTCGCCGAGACGGCGCTGCGCGTCGCGCTCTGCCTGCTCACCTGTGAGTGCGACGCGCAGCCTCTCCACCTCCACCTCCCTCACCCCCTCCCTCACCCCCTCCCTCACCCCCTGACGTGACGTGACATGACGTGGCGTTTCAGTCGTGCTGGCGGCGGCGGTGCCGCGGCTGGGGCTGTTCATCTCGCTGTTCGGCGCGCTGTGCCTGTCGGCGCTGGGCATCTGCTTCCCGGCGCTGATGGAGGCGTGCCTGTCGTTCCCGCGCAAGGCGGGCTCGGCGCGCCTGCTGCTGCTCAAGGACGCGCTGCTGTTCCTGGTGGGACTGGTGGGGCTGGTGGCGGGCACGTACACGGCACTGGCGGCCATCATCGACTCCTTCCAGCCGCCCCCCACCCCGCCGCCACCGCCGCCACCGCCGCCCCTCGCCTAGCGCCGCATAGCCGCACCGCCGAGGGCCTCTGCTCGCACCCACCACCACCCATACCGCACAGGTATCCAGGGTGAGGTTTTTTTGGCCACTTATAATGCTTTAATCCTAACGGCTATGTGAGAATACCATGGGAGTCATGAGCTCCATGAAACCGGAAAACTTCCTTTAATTTATATTATTAAATTTAATTTAATATAAGAGTGACCTTTTTGGAAGTACTTATAGCCGTTCAGGTTATGGCCTCAGAGGGCCCTCGGGAGCCCTGCGGGGCTGCGGGGCTGCGGGTGGTCGTGTTCACAAGCCGCCGGCGCCGGGTGTGGGATACCATCGAGCAATCTACCTGACTCATGCCGACCATTCATTTATAAAAATACTTATCTTTACATATTTACAAAATACTCGTAGTTGTAAGGATACTCGACAATCGGGATTCATTACCATCCTTTTAAGGTGCGCATCTCGAAAGGAAAACTCTGGGCCTTTTGTAAGAACAGGTGCGCTTGTGTGGCCGCCCACCTGCAGCGGGCACCGCGAGCCCAGCGCGCCCATTCCGAGTTCCAGTGGGGGCTCAAGGAAACTAGTATTCATTATTTAAAGCATATTAATAATTTGAAAAGTCCCTGAATCAAAGTTATTTCTTCTTGAACAATGAAGTAGTTTCTTGCGTTGCGTTGCGTTGCGTTGCGTCGCAACTGCCGCGGGACGCACTCTTGAACATTCATAGATAATATAATATAATATAATATAATAATGGTAGGTAGGTACGTAGGTACTTACGTACAGTACTTGTACCGCAAACATTGTGCGCCTCGGCAATTTTAGTTTAGCTTCTGAAATACGAAATAACCGCCTGTTTAATAATGTTAGTGCCTCAATCACGATGTAACGGCTGAACGGATTTTTATGAAACTTGAAATATACATAGTATGTGTGCTGGAATAACATATAGGCTACTTTTTGTTGGGGTACCACCCGAGCGAAGCCGCGGGCGTCAGCTAGTATAGAGACGTTACAATAATTACTCTTATGCAGACACTTTTTTTAAGGGGTTGGTTCAGTTATTATTTTAATTATAAATTCGGATAAATTGGGTTTTCATAGAAAGCACGAAGTTTGCCGAGATACCTACACAGTATTTGATTCTGTAGGTACTTACTCTATGGCGTGTTAGGGTTCTTACCGGCTGCACACAGGAAACAGTCTTTGAACATTAACTGATAGATAAAAATGAGTTTAATCGCGAAAATTTACCTTAACCCTTTCCTGAATGTTTATTATTTATATTTTTTATAAATGTATAATTAAGTAAATTGGTATCTGTAGGTATATTAGCAGATAAGTATTTTGAATGACGTAATTGTATACAAAGATCATCCTACTAAAGATTAGGTATATAAATTAATGACGAAGCATAGGATTGATTACAGGAAAACTGATATTAAGCTTTACCACAGAACAATTAGAAAGAGCACTCAAGTCAAGGCATGCATTAAACTAGTACAAAAAGAAGCTGATGTTTTCAGTTGACGTTATGTTATTTACGTACCAACTTCTGGATCATAAGAGCTAAAGGACTAGTGAAATCATGCATAGAAAAGTCAATAAAAGGTAGAATAATTAAGTTAAATATCTATTTATAAACCTAACTGCCTAGCTCGCTATCTACTCACCTAATATTAAATTGAACTGGGATGTGCTAATACCTGCTGTACGGGCCAACCCGCACATTCAGCAAAATGCATTGTGCTTTAGCATTACTTATTACACAATAAATCAGTTTTAAACTCACTACGGCAACGTGCGGTCGTTTTCATTATCATCATCTCCCGATCTGATCAATTTAATCATAGTAATGTTTAGGGTCCGCAACAGACCCTACACCTGCCTACTTGTGTTTTATGCTAAGAGCTTTGTATATTAGTAATCATTCAAACTTGTTGATCATAATTCAATAAAGGACTTATGAGTGGCAGTACCTAGGTATGGCAGTCCTTTTGGTGGGCGGATTGTTGCACCTTTTCATAGCTATATTTATTTAGATTGTATTTTTTTAACTTTACGTTTTGGTTATATATCAAATGTTCCACGCTGGGTAAAACTGTCGCAATAAAACATTGAAGAGTGCACACGTATCGTGGTTTTACTACAAATAATTCCCTGCAACAAACCCAACCTCAGGCACATCAACGACTACGAGTATCGAATCGCCAGAAGATGGCGGCCCACCAAGCGGTAGGCGCAAGCTTGATGCCGTTTTATATTTTATTTCCATTCCATGCTGGACAATGCATGGACCTACCTACAGGCTCTGTCATCCCAGAGAACTTCGCGAGATGCGCTAATTTACAGACTGTAGAGGGAGAGGAAGTGTCTCCGACTGCAGCTCCTGTCCCTGCACCTTCAACGTGGTGCGTTGAGGCAATGTGGCTTCCTTCCAGCACAACTATCATGCAAAATCTGTAGCAAGGCAACTCGGAGAAAAGTCTGCTACATAGGTACATCAATTATCTCTAAATGTCTGTCACCTTATTATGTATGAAACTACATCTCCATAGAAAACTCTAGCCAGATGAAGCACTTTCAATATTAATAAATATTCAAATACAAATACAATTAATTTATTAATAACACCATAGTTACCTACCCTACATGTCATAAAAAAATTGCATAGCCTGAGCTTGTGCTGGCACCAGTCCGCACCACAGGGCGATATTTGTGCTGGAAGGCAGGCATGTATGAATGTAAGCAACATCAGACCCGGCATGACCTTTGTTTCGGAAATATCATTGCGTACCTACCTATTGCAAACGACGCTGCCAATGTGTGATGACTGTCGGATCGCGTCTGGAAATTCCATGATTTGATCTAATCGTACCCGCGCTTCTATTTCTATCTATCTTCCACGGAGCCGAGGGCCGAGGGCCGAGACTCGGTGCCTCCACAAACTTGACACGCAATAAGGTGTATGAAATGGCAGGAGCGCGGGCCCAACGCGCAAGCAGGTAGCAGACACCCGCGCACGCACGATGCCCCCTGATTACCCGGAACCGACGTATATTCTGAGACTGCAGGGGGGAAGCAGACCATGCCTACACTTGGGTGCACCTGACAGGTTGCCTGTACATACAGTTCAACGGAACAGATATTAACCTTTTGAACGCCATGACACAAACGCGTTTTCGTGCCCTGTGCGCCACAGCGAAATTTCAACAAAAATACCTACGAAAAAACTAGTGTTGCCAAGAGTCCATAAATCGATAACACATCGTGACTTGTTTTTGTTGAATTTTATGAAATAAATTACTTCTTATAATCTTGGATGTTTTATTTCCCTTTCGTGATATCTCCCACTCTTTTTTATTTACTTTAAATAGCATAAATAAATAAAATAATTCATAATATAATAGTTGTAAAGCACAGCACTACTCTCCATCGTGATGACGTCACAGTCACGATTAGATGACTTTGGCGTACCTGGCCTAGAGTTTTCAACTTTTTTAGGGATGTAACCGTGTCACACACGTCGCGTCGGTCGCACGCTGTGCATCAATTTCGGAATCGATATCTGCCTATAGACAGAGTGATGCCGACGCTGCCAAATGATTTTGAGAACCAATACCGATACTTTAAATAAAAAAAAACTGTTTTACATACTAATATTATAAAGAGAAAAGATTTTTTGTTTGTAACGAATAGGCTCCGAAACTACTGGACCGATTTCAAAAATTCTTTCAACAATAGAAAGCTACATTATCAAGGTCCAGTATAGGCTATAAAAAAAAATAGAATTACAATGTTGTAACCCATGAAAGAAGACTACATGCAACGGAGATGAGAATGTTAAGATGGATGTGTGGAGTGACGAGAATGGATAAGATACGGAATGAATATATCGTCGTATCCTACGAATAAGGGCACAATTGCAAAACACCAACTTTACAGGAGGCGGTTTTTTCTTATTATTTCGATGAGTTTTAAACTTTTTAATGAAATTATTTTTTTATTTGTTTTCATAACGTTCTATTTACCATTCTGAGTATTTTTTTTAATATAATACTACGTTTTCCCTCACTTTTGTCGCTTAGGACCTTGTTCCGTGTATTATTTTCTTGTTCGCTTGGTTCTAAGCGCCTTTAGTAACCTTTTTCCACGGAGATTTTGTTTATCGACGCTAACCTAAACGCCTTGATGACCTTGTTCGCCGGAGTTGGCGGAGTGCTGATAGATAGATAGATAGAAAATTCTTTATTGCACAAGATAAACATGTACACAGGCAAACTTAATGCTAATTAGCATTTTCTTCCAGCTAACCTTTGTGTAGTTTGGAAAAAAACGGAGTTAGTGCTTTGTAGATAAGTTACAAGAAAAATCATTATTATACATAAATAAATACAAATAATATCTACCTAATTATAAAATATTATACAAAAAACCTACAGGTGCTCAATTTTGATGACTGTTCTGCAGAGCAAGATAATGGTGATCTACTTTAGACTTGAAGATTCCCGTGGATGAGGCTTGGCGTATTTGCATTGGAATAGAGTTCCACATACGAACCGCATTAACAGTGAAGAGTGTAGAAATTTGTGTTATGCTGTGGTGTCATGAGTAGAAGGTGATGAGAGGAGCGTGAAGGACGATTTGATGACAGTTAAATATTTTTTATGGTTTTTCAAGATTATCGTCATGTTCAAAATTATAAATTTTAGCAGCGGTTATGGGCTTGCAACCTGTCACATATGGAATACTTCTGCAAAATGTGGGCATGTGCCAAATGTTATGTTTGGACGTGCTTCTGACTACTGCCTTAGATAATTATATTCTCCGAGTATCCTACTAGATACTTAAGAAGAATGCGTTTAAGGAATGGAAAAATGTTGAAACTATGGAAATGAAAGAAATCAAGAGGAAGATGTGTGTTGAGTGTAAGAAAAATGCTAAAAGAGCTGTCGCTGTAGCAAGGGCCAAAAAACTGTACAAGGAAAAACTGTACCAGTCTCTGGAAAGCCCTGACGGACAGAAAGACCTCTACAAACTAGCGAAAGCAAGAGAAAAGAGTTCAAGGGACATTCAAAGTCAAAGTCAAAGTTAAAACTTTTTATTCTTTAAAATCACTGAGATCACTTGGACATTATATATATTAAATGCATAAAAGAAAGGTTTTGACGAATGATGAGAAACTAAAAACAGGTTGGAAGGGATATTTTGAAAAGCTGATGAATGAGGAGAATGATTGGAATGGTGTTTTACCTAGAACACCAGCAAACATGGCTGTGGTGAAACAGATAAGTGTAGATGAAGTTAAAATAGCGGTGCAAGGTATGAGGAATGGGAAAGCTGTAGGGCCAGACCACATACCAGCTGAAGTATGGAAGTTTTTGAAAGTGGATGCTTGGTGGTGGCTAGCTTTATTCTTTAACAGGCGATCCCGGAAGAATAGTGCAACAGTTCTCTTGTGCCAATTTTCAAAAACAAGGGTGATGTACAGAACTGTGTTTATGTCACACAGTATGAAAGTTTGGGAGAGGATAATAGCGAGACGAATGAGAGAAGAGAGTGAGGTATCACAGAGCCAATTCGGGTTTATGCCTGGAGGCGGAACAATGGACGCCATATTTGCTCTTCGCCAACTTAGTGAGAAATATAGATGTGCACATAAAAACTTGCATATGATGTTCATTTACCTAGAAAAGTCATACGACAGGATGCCTCGTGAGTTTCTGTGGTGGGCTATGAAAGAGAAGGGAGTGCCTGAGAAGTACGTGCAACTTGTACGTGCTATGTATGATAGAGCAAACATACGTGTCCGGTCCAAAGCTGAAGTTACCGATAAGTTCAATGTGACTGTAGGCTTTCACCAGGGATCGGCTTTAAGCCCTTGTTAGCCTCCTGGTGATAGATGCGTTGTCGTCAGACATACAGGAGGAAGCACCCTGGTGCATGCTGTTCGCCGACGACATTGTGCTTGTCGGAGATGATGCGCTTGAGGTCCAGGGTAGACTGGAAAAATGGCAAGAGAGACTGGAGAGTGTCGGACTGAAAATCAGCAGAACAAAAACTGAGCACCTGTTCTGCGATTTCGGTGGTCCATCCAGTTTCTCCCCTATTTCCTTAAATGGAGTATCCCTTCCAGTCTGCTCCGACTTCCGATACCTCGGCTCATAAATCCAGAACGACGGCGATATAGACCGGGATTGTGAAAAATAGAATAATGCGGGATGGATGAAATGGCAAAAGGTCACGGGGACAACTAGCGACCCCAGAATGCTCCTTAAAATTAAGGGGAAAATTTACAAATCAGTCAGACCTGCCGTATTGTATGGATCGAAGTGTTGGGCAACTAAAAGGGACGGATGAAAGAAGATTGCATGCAACAGAAATGAGAATGTTGACATGGATGTGTGGAGTGACGAGAATGGATAAGATAAGGAATGAGTATATCAGAGGAAGTTTGAATGTAGCGCCTGTGACAGAGAAATGGAGGAGTAATAGGTTAGCATGGTATGGGCATGTCATGAGCAGGGATGAATATCATGTGGAAAGAAGAGTGATAAACTTTAAGGTTTGACGGCCTCGGTGGCGTGGCGGGCGATTGCTCGGCAGAGACGCAAGAGGCGCGGGTTCGATTCCCGTTGCGGAAGAAATGTTTGCATAATCTGTAAATATTTCTTCCGGGTCTGGGTGTTGTGGTACCATGGTACTCGTAGTTTCTGATACCCATGACACAGGGAATCCTAGTGTGGGATCAGGACTATGTATGTGACTGTTGGGTGTTATTTACATTTATTTACATTTACATTTACAAATATGAATGTGGATGGATACAAGGGTAGAGGTAGACCGAAAAAGAGATGGATGGATTGCGTGAAAGATGACATAAGTAAGAAAGGAGTGAATACTGAGATGACGACTGATAAAGGGGAGTGAAAGAAAAACAATTGTTGTGACGACCCCACATAAGTGGGATAAGGGCAGATAGATGATGAGATGATGAGAATACACTGATATTGAACTTCTAACCATGGAGCTTGTGATGGATTTTTAATTTCGGCGTCAGTTGCTGCTATCAAGCAGACATTGAACTGGGGTGTATGGGGTTCCGACTCACATCTTAGGGACCCAAGCCAACTTCACCTGCCCGTGGTACATCCTGCTAAATCACAAACGAGGCTCTGGCGACCGGTTGATTGCGGTATAGTGCAGCCCTTAAGGCACAGTTAAATTCCCGGGTCCCGCATGCCCAGCGTGGGGATTATGGGCATTAATAATAATCAATAATAATCAATAATCATTTATTTCGTTACATAGATAACACGTCAAGGTTTGTTACATAAGTAAGTAACTTACAGTATTAAAATTAATTACATTCATGCATTTCATACACATTATACAACGTGTAACATAATGTCCCTATAAGCCCGAAACGGGGGTGTTCTATACGTCATTGCGAACAACGTTTGTTCAACGACTTTTAAAATTTCAAAGGTTTTCATTCATGAAATGTCTCTTAAACTTTGCTCCAATACGTAACTTGACACAACGTGAGGCATCCCTATTTACAGCTGTTTTTTGACCTTTAAGTGTGAACTCTAGATGAAACAGGTAACAGAACAGACACCATTAGTAAAATGCCTACCTACTTACCTAATAACGAGGTGACCTTGGTATTTATTGGTAATTAAAATGTAAGGTCACATCACGACTAAAATCCCTAGGCACCGTAAACATCCTTTCAGATCTCTTTGTTAAGTACCTAGTATAGGAGATAGGTACCTTACCTACTCAATTTTGTACCTACCTACTCGGGCCTTAAAGGTATCCTCAGTGGGTGCCAAGGAGTATGAGAGGATGTCTACCGTGCCTGAGGATAAAGCCGTGATACCTACTCAATTTTGTACCTACCTACTCGGGCCTTAAAAGCATCTTGAGTAGGTAACAAGAAGTATGAGAAGAGGTCTACCGTGCCTGAGGATAAAGCCGTGACCCTATTCCACTTTAGTTTTTCCAACGATGTATTATTCCAATATTCATTGGAGCATTTTTCAATGCAATTTTGTACCTACCTACTTGGGCACTAAAGTCAAAGGTTGTGACTTATCTGTCTTACTAATCTTCATTTTCATCGTGAACAGCCTATTTGTCATTGGTTGCATTGAAACAACAACAACAATAAGTGGGATGGCACCTTGCCCTAATTGGCTGTCGGTGCCTTTGCTAAATTCAAAATCCGCAACCGTCAACCGACACCGCACCGCAAGCGTTTGTTTAATAAAATCAAATTGGTTCCGTAGGTTTATTTGTTTTTTACTTTTCTTGATTGAACTACGTAATTGTTGGTAGGTTATTATGTAAGTAGGTAGGTACCTAGTAGCAAATGGGGATGGAGCACATGGTAGCATATTGGTATGAACCCCGCCTTCCCATCCTTAAGTCGTGAGTTCGAATCTATGGATTTTTCGATTCGAAATTTATGTGTGCAATATCAATGCTCTCAAGAGGTGAAGGAAAACCTCGTGAGGAAACCAGGCATGTCATAGACGTGTGTCAAAGTGTACGAAAGGAACCTTCAAGGTGCACTCTAATCCTTCCACCACACTGGTTCAAAAGAGCTAGCGACACGGACACGACGACAGTAGTAGTAGTAGTAGTAGATGTATGGTGAAGTTTTTTTTCCTTTTTTTTCCCAATCGGTATTTAGTGGGTTACCCCAGACAAGGAACCCTAAAAATTCGGCTTTCGGCAATAGGTACCTACTTTTGGTCGCAAAACAGATCGGTTTTTATCAGTCGCAATTAGCATTCGTTCCTTGCAACAACTGCAACAAGCAATCTCTCGGTTCGCGTAACTAATTAACGATACGATGTCGGCTTTGTACTCAAACGGTGAGTATTATGATATGGTGTTGTGTGTGTGTGTTAGTAGCTACTTAGTAGCGGCGCGTCAGCTCTACAGAGAGCGTTATCCAGGGCGGCCATTGCTATCTTACGGGCTATTTTCTGGGATTGGTGAACCGTCTTCTCTCGACGGGATCTTTCCACCGGCGCACCAGTGAGGGAAGACCGGGAATTCGGTGGTGTGTTGTACCTACTCCCCTTTGATGGATACCGAGTGCCTACTGTGTGTGTCAACAGTGATAAAATTCAGTGATAGGTAGGTATGATGATAGGTACCTAACCTATCACCCTACCTAGTAGGTACCCCATTAGTACCTAGCTTACTAATAAAAAATGACAAAAATAATTTGTGATTGTGAATGTGAATGTGTACCAGTAATACCAACCTAGGTACCTACATACCTACCATGTCAATTAGCCGTGTTCCGAGCCAACCAAGAAGAAGGGAGAAAAGGTATAACTTAACTTTTCCTGTACCTAATGTGGTAGGTAGTTGTTTTTTTATGTGTGAAAGATATCGTGATTTTAATCTTCGACTTTAATTTCTACGTAGAATTAAAAAAATTGCAAATTCTTACGAAAACTTTGGTGATTACACCTAGGTACTTTTTGAAACTTGCCGCGCGTTCAATTGTCTGCGTATGTGTGGGTCCGACGCGATAGGAGGGTGGGCGTGTGTTTGTTACCTACGCAAATGGTAAACAAACACATAGGGTTGTCACAAATTTCTCATGAAATAATTTGTTTTTAATTGTATTGGAATTTCAAATATGATGTATTGAACTTTTGCACACGTCAATGTATTCAAGTGCTCGGTCTGAATACACCCCTTTCGGGCTTATAGGGACATTATGTTACACGTTGTATAATAAATCATTAAAAATCAATATTTCATATGAATAAATAAAAAAATAAAAAAAAATAATCAATAAAAAATAAAGTTAGGTTAACCTAATTAGCAGCCTTTACAGGCCAAGAACTCCTCATAGCTATAAAAGCATTAACCCCCCAATGATAAGGCACAAAAAGATGGCGCTCATTAGGGGAGGCCTATGTCCAGCAGTGGTCTCCTATAGGCTGATGATGACCTACTAAGTCAACATGACGTATGGAACAGCGCGATCAAAGGTTTGATTCCATGAAAAGTAGTTTAGATTGATGAGTACTTTCACCCTCCAATGTTGTCGGGAGTAGTCTTTTTACAGCCTGTACTTATATTTTGTAGTAATAAATCGATAGGCAAATGAAGAAAGTTACACTAGAAAACTTAAAAAATCCAGTTTATTTCCGATTAGGTTTGATAAAAATGCAACTTGTATATACACAACAATACGCAGCACACGCATGTCCGCACTTCACGGTAATCTCCGACGAATAAAGTCCCAGTTGCGTTTATCACTCATTTCGCGCGTGGAACACAGCTACCAGTGGCGTTTGGAACCTTATTCGCCGGGCAAAACTCAGCAATGTAATTGTGCCCCAAGTTTAAAACTTAAATAACTTATTGATTTAAATTTATTTTTGAACTTTTTTTGAACTGATTAGATGTAAATGATAGTGAAGATTCCAAAAATGCAATAAAAATAAAAAGGCCCAATGGCGTTTGTGCCCTTATTCGTAGGATACGACGATATTAGAGGAAGTTTGAAAGTAGCGCCTGTGACGGAAAAGTTGAGGAGCAATAGATTAGCATGGTATGGGCATGTCATGCGGAGGGATGAATGTCATGTGACGAGAACAATGTTAGATATGAAAGTGGATGGATACAAGGGTAGAGGTAGACCAAAGAAGAGATGGATGGATTGCGTGAATGATGATATGAGTAAGAAAGCAGTGAATACTGAAATGACGGCTGATAGAGGGGAATGGAAGAGGAAAACATGTTGTGCCGACCCCACTTGAGTGGGATAAGGGCAGGGAGATGATGATGTAACCCAAGGTAGAAAATCCAAAACAGTTTTTGGCGTGTAGCTCCGAAACTACTGGACCAATTTCAAAAATTCTTTCACCCATAGAAAGCTACATTATCAGGGTCCAGTATAGGTTATAATATATTTTCAAAATATTAGGGATCCGTAAGAAAATTGCAATATTGTAACCCAAGGTAGAAAATCCAAAATAGTTTTTGGCGTGCGGCTCCGAAACTACTGAACCGATTTCAAAAATTCTTTCACCAAAAGAAAGGTACATTATCAGGGTCCAGTATAGGCTATAATATATTTTCAAAAAATTAGGGATCCGTAAGAAAATTACAATATTGTAACCCAAGGTAGAAAATCCAAAATAGTTTTTAGCGTGCAGCTCCGAAACTACTGGACCGATTTCAAAAATTCTTTCACCAAAAGAAAGGCACATTATCAGGGTCCAGTATAGGCTATAATATATTTTCAAAAAATTAGGAATCCGTTAGAAAATTGCAATATTGTAACCCAAGGTAGAAAATCCAAAATAGTTTTTGGCGTGCGGCTCCGAAACTACTGGACCGATTTCAAAAATTCTTTCACCAAAAGAAAGGCACATTATCAGGGTCCAGTATAGGCTATAATATATTTTCAAAAAATTAGGAATCCGTTAGAAAATTGCAATATTGTAACCCAAGGTAGAAAATCCAAAATAGTTTTTGGCGTGCGGCTCCGAAACTACTGGACCGATTTCAAAAATTCTTTCACCAAAAGAAAGGTACATTATCAGGGTCCAGTATAGGCTATAATATATTTTCAAAAAATTAGGGATCCGTAAGAAAATTGCAATATTGTAACCCAAGGTAGAAAATCCAAAATAGTTTTTGGCGTGCGGCTTCGAAAATACTGGACCTATTTCAAAAATTCTTTCACCAAAAGAAAGGTACATTATCAGGGTCTAGTATATATATTTACTTTCAAAAAAATTAAGGATCCGTAAGAAAATTGCAATATTGTAACCAAGGTAGAAAAGCCAAAATAGTTTTTAGCGTGCGCTGCGAAAACTATTGAAACAGAGAACGAAATAATGTGCTACACGCGTACGAAGTTGCGGGCAACAGCTAGTCTATATATAAGGCCTTTTACCATCTATAGTAGATGATTTATAGTGTCAGGAGGCAACTTTTACCTTCATAAAACGGGACGCTGTAGTGCCCGGGACGAATTAAGATGGAGTAGGCTTGCCCAGCACCTATTCCATCCTCTCAGCTTAGTCGGACTTGTCCACAGGAAAGACATGGTCAATACGTGCGGAGCTGACGAAGCCGCGGGTTTCCTCACGATGTTTTCCTTCACCGTTTGAGAGTACCTACTAGTATAGCGCACATAAATTTTTCGCACAGAAAACTCCATTGGTACACGACCGGGTTTGAACCCACGACCTTAGGATCGGAAGGCGGGGTCACTACCAACTAGACCAACACTGCTCTCTAATAAATCTACACTAATATATACTATAACAGGCAGGTATGGACTTGTGTGGATGTTTGGCTGCATATCTAGGTAGATATGCACCCGGATAGATATCCGGGTGCATATCTACCTAGATATGCAGCATTAAAAAAATGAAATAAAAATATGAACGTAGGTAGATACCTACGTTCATATTTTTATTTCATTTTTTTACTATTATTGTACTTCTTTCTTTGTCTTTCCTTTCATTGTTTCTATCATTCTGTTTGTGCTGTGTCTTGTGTGCCAAATAAATAATATATCTATCTATCTAATATTATAGAGGAAAGATTTTTTTTGTTTGTAACGAATAGGCTCCGAAACTACAGAACCTATTAAAAAATATATATGTATCACCAGTGAATAGCTACATTATTACGGAATTAGCTGTTGCCCGCGACTTCATAGGCGTGTAGTACATTATTTTGTTCTATAATCAATAGTTTTCGCAGCGCACGCTAAAAACTGTTTTCAGTTTTCTACCTTAGGTTAAAATATTGCAATTTTTTTACGGATCCCTAATATTTTGAAAATATATTATAGCCTATACAGGACCCTGATAATGTAGCTTTCTATTGGTGAAAGAATTTTTGAAATCGGTCCAGTAATTTGGGAGCCGCACGCCAAAAACTATTTTCGGTTTTCTACCTTGGGTTACAATATTGCATTTTCTTACGGATCCCTAATATTTTGAAAATATATTATAGCCTATACTAGACTCTGATAATGTACCTTTCTTTTGGTGAAAGAATTTTTGAAATCGGTTCAGTAGTTTCGGAGACGCACGCCAAAAACTATTATGGATTTTCTACCTTGGGTTTACAATATTGCAATTTTCTTACGGATCCCTAATATTTTGAAAATATATTATAGCCTATACTGGACCCTGATAATGTAGCTTTCTATTGGTGAAAGAATTTTTGAAATCGGTCCAGTAGTTTCGGAGCCGCACGCCATAAACTATTTTGGATTTTTTACCTTGGGTTACAATATTGCAATTTTCTTACGGATCCCTAATATTTTGAAAATATGTTATAGCCTATACTGGACTCTGATAATGTACCTTTCTTTTGGTGAAAGAATTTTTGAAATCGGTTCAGTAGTTTCGGAGCCGCACGCCAAAAACTATTTTGGATTTTCTACCTTGGGTTACAATATTGCAATTTTCTTACGGATCCCTGATTTTTTGAAAATATATTATAGCCTATACTGGACCCTGATAATGAAGCTTTCTATTAGTGTAAGAATTTTTGAAATCGGTCCAGTAATTTGGGAGCCGCACGCCAAAAACTATTTTCGGTTTTCTACCTTGGGTTACAATATTGCATTTTCTTACGGACAGAGATGGGCGCTTACCCGGTAAAAACCCGACCTTTGGGTTTTTACCCATTTATACCCATTTTTACCTTCCCATTTCGAATTAATACCGGGTAAAAATTCAATGCATCTTTTTTTGAGGTACAACTAATTATATATGCTTTTACTTGTTAGTTTTCATTCCTAATTAGCTATAATGATTTGACTGGCCTCACAGCTCACTTGGTAGTAGCTCTTCCTTTGCGCTGAAGGTTGTGGCTGCGATCCCCACCCAGAAAAAATATTTGTGTGATGAATATAGATGTTTGTTCTGTGTGTTCTGGGTGTTCTAACGTATTTAAAAACAAAAAGTATATAAGTATTTTATCAGTCATCTGGTGGAAAAAATGTGGAAAACAGCAAAGGTTGTGGCACTTTTAAAGCCTGGGAAGTTCCACGATGATCCTAAAAGCTACAGGCCCATTTCATTGTTGTGTCACCTATACCAACTGTTTGAGAGACTCCTCCTCAACCGTCTCACGCCGCTTGTGGATTCAAAACCGATCCACGAACAAGCAGGATTTAGACCCGGAAAAGTCTGTTGTGGGCAGACTCTTAGACTCACCCAACATATCGAGGACGGCTTTGAGACGAACAATATAACAGGCATGGTTTTAGTTGACCTAACTGCTGCTTATGATACCATAAACATCCGAAAACTCCTAGGAAAAGTTGATTATAGAGATTTGACCAACGATCTTGGGTTTGTTCAAATACTTGGTGAACTGCTTCGTAACCGCCGCTTTCAAGTTCACCTTCTTACGGAAAAAATTAGATGGCGCAGCGTCAAAAATTGACTTCCCCAAGGGAGTGTCCTTGCACCAACCCTTGTATACGAACGATCAACCTAGCAGCCCAAATACAACCCGTTTCTTATACGCGGACGACCTAGCTTTGACCACCCAAACAAAAACCTTTGAAGAGGCGGAAGAGAATCTGATCGTCGCCCTTGAAGAACTAGGAGCCTACTACGATGCAAATGGTCTAAAACCCAATCCATCAAAAACTCAAGCCTGCGCTTTCCACTTGCGCTGATCGGTCTCTTAACATCACGTGGCAAGGAGTTACTATCCAATGTGAGCGCTATCCAAAGTATCTTGGCGTAACACTGGACAGATCATTGTGTTACAAACCACACTGTCAAAAGACAAAGACAAAGATGAAAGTCGGCTCTCGCAACAGTCTACTACGGCGTCTAACATCTACCAAGTGGGGAGCAGCGCCAGACGTTTTACGTTCTACTGGTATGGCGCTGTGCTTCTCCGCCGGTGCCCAGTGTGGCACAGGTCTGCACATGCCAAACTCGTTGAAGTAGCGCTCAACGAAACGTGTCGCATAATTACTGGGTGTCTCAAGCCAACTCCTCTCAACATGCTATATCCTTTAGCAGGTATCACACCACCGTGCATGCGACGGGATGTAGCTAGTTCAATGGAGAAATCCAAGCAAGAGAGTGATAACCGGCATCCTTTGTATGGTTACGAAATACCTGAAGCTCGCCTCGAAAGCCGCAAAAGCTTTCAGCGTTTCACACAGGCTTCAAATGACCATCCGGCTTCCGCAAAGTATAAGCTCTGGAAAGAGAAAAAACCCCCACCTCCTAATTTTATCACCCCGCAGGAAAAATTACCATCAGGACACGCCCTGCCATGGCCAGTCTGGAAGTCGTTAAATCGGCTCCGCACCCAAGTTGGTCGTTGCAGATTCAACATGTGCGAATGGGGATTTAGGGAGCCTAGTTTGGCACAATGCGACTGCGGTGCTCCGGCGCAAACCATGCCGCACCTGCTGGTGTGCCCCCTGTGTCCAACCACCTGCACTAGGGATGACCTCAACGCCGCTACAGATAGCGCGATTGAGGTGGCCACCTTTTACTCTAAAAACATTTAACGAAGCATCGACACGAGAAGAAGAAGAAGTCATCTGGTTCCCATATTACAAGTTATTCTTAGTTTGGGGCTAGATGGTGCTGTGTTAGAATGTCCTCCACTATTTATTTATTTGTTTATTTAGTATTAAGTAAAATAAACCCGAATAAAACATTTTATACTGGGTACAAATACGGAAGCGGGTGAGGGGTCCATCGCGTGGCTTTGCCGCCATTTTGTTTTGTCTTTGAATTGTGAATTTCTGTATAAACAAAACAAAAGGTGAGTGAAAAATTAGCTCAGAGAATTAGCAAACTGAAGTGGCAGTGGGCTAGTCATATCTGCCGAAGAACCGACAACCGTTGGGGTAAACGAGTTCTTGAGTGGAGACCGCGACTCGGCAAACGTAGTGTAGGACGCCCTCCGGCTAGGTGGAGTGACGATCTGCGAAAGGCTGCTGGCAGAAACTGGATGCGTCAAGCCAAAGATAGGGCGCGATGGCGCTCATTAGGGGAGGCCTATGTCCAGCAGTGGACTGCTATAGGCTGATGATGATGATGATGATGAGTGAAAAATCGTTTTCGTTACGGTACGGTTACGGACCGGTAGGTGAATCTAGGCAATCGGTTAAAAAAAATTGTAAAATACAGGTCGAATTTTTACCCGGTATTAATAAAAAATACCCGGTATAAATGGGTATTTTTTAATTTTTACCTATTTTACCCTTTCCTTCCTATTTTACCCTCCCGAATTTTTACCCACCCGCCCATCTCTACTTACGGATCCCTAATATTTTGAAAATATATTATAGCCTATACTGGACTCTGATAATGTACCTTTCTTTTGGTGAAAGAATTTTTGAAATCGGTTCAGTAGTTTCGGAGACGCACGCCAAAAACTATTATGGATTTTCTACCTTGGGTTTACAATATTGCAATTTTCTTACGGATCCCTAATATTTTGAAAATATATTATAGCCTATACTGGACCCTGATAATGTAGCTTTCTATTGGTGAAAGAATTTTTGAAATCGGTCCAGTAGTTTCGGAGCCGCACGCCATAAACTATTTTGGATTTTTTACCTTGGGTTACAATATTGCAATTTTCTTACGGATCCCTAATATTTTGAAAATATGTTATAGCCTATACTGGACCCTGATAATGTACCTTTCTTTTGGTGAAAGAATTTTTGAAATCGGTTCAGTAGTTTCGGAGCCGCACGCCAAAAACTATTTTGGATTTTCTACCTTGGGTTACAATATTGCAATTTTCTTACGGATCCCTGATTTTTTGAAAATATATTATAGCCTATACTGGACCCTGATAATGAAGCTTTCTATTAGTGTAAGAATTTTTGAAATCGGTCCAGTAGTTTCGGAGCCGCACGCCAAAAACTATTTTGGATTTTCTACCTTGGGTTACAATATTGCAATTTTCATACGGATCCCTAATTTTTTGAAAATATATTATAGCCTATACTGGACCCTGATAATGAAGCTTTCTATTGGTGAAAGAATTTTTGAAATCGGTCCAGTAGTTTCGGAGCCGCACGCCAAAAACTATTTTGGATTTTCTACCTTGGGTTACAATATTTCAATTTTCTTACGGATCCTTAATATTTTGAAAATATAATTATAGCGTTTACTGGACCCTGATAATGTAGCTTTCTATTGGTGAAATAATTTTTGAAATCGGTCCAGTAGTTTCGGAGCCGCACGTCAAAAATTGTTTTAGGTTTTCTACCTTGGGTTACAATATTGCAATTTTCTTACGGATCCCTAATTTTTTTGAAAACATATTATGACCTATACTGGACCCTGATAATGTAGCTTTCTATTGGTGAAAGAATTTTTGAAATCGGTCCAGTAGTTTCGGAGCCTATTCGTTACAAACAAAAAATCTCTCGTATTTATAATATTAGTACAGATAACATAGTCCATAATTTATTTTCAAAAAAATTAGAGTGGGTGTTACCGAGGTGCAGGAGGGCTTAGGTACGTCTAAATGGATAAGTACCTACATGTTTCAGGATTGTTTCAAAACAGCCCTTGAAAAAGGTGAAATGGGGTACCAAAGTATAAAAGTAATCTAACGCGTGCGAAGTCGTGGGCAACAGCTAGTTGTATAATAAAAAAATCAACAATTATTGTACATTTCGCACTAAGTAATCACAATCAGTCTTAGAATATTATAAATCTTGGTCAGGTAAACTAAAAAGTTGTGAGCCGTCACGGGACGCCTGGCAGATGTGAAACATCGAAATTATGTAAAACATCTTAACAATCGCACTGCACTATTTTCTCGCTATTCGCCTATGACGTCATCAGTGTGTCGTCTATACTTGACCATGGCGTCCAGAGCACTGATTATCGGTGACGAGCTAGGGATGCGCCAGAGTTGAGTTATCAGATTTATTATGCGAAATTGATTTGATGCCATTTTTTAATTCATGGTAGCGGATGGTATAGTTTTATGTTTATTACGTTTTGTTTTATTCAAATATTCATTAATAAAGTTCAAATTCTTTACATACTAACTATAAAAATAAATAACACAACTTGATTTGTGAATTTGTGAATAGTTTTCGATAAATCTGTTCGTCCTTTACCACCTCACTAGCGTCAAGTATAGACGACTTTGGCGTGCTGGACACAGTATTTTTCTTGGATATGAGTCCATGTTTTTATTTCAATATTTCTCGATGCTAGTGGCTTTAGGAGACTTGTTAACTATACTCACATGTTGCTGGATTATTCTATTTTGAGGAATGACCGAATAAAATACCAGTAATCATTTTACAATGATTTTATTTCAAATTTTGTGGGCCGGGTTTTTTGTCATGTATAGACGACGTTGGCGTACAGAAATCGGAAGTGCTTGTCGTCTATAGGTGACATTGGCGTCCAAAAGGTTAAACCGAAGCGTGTAGGTAACTGACCTACCTACCTACGTAGCTCAACAGTGCAGGTCGATCTTAGGTACCTACTACCTACTCGGTTCAATCTTAAAAGCCTATCTGACGGGTGTAACTGTGACACCATTGCAGACAGACAACAGTTGTCTAATTGGATTGTTGTAATTATTTTTATAGGTACTGTAATCTTACTTCTTACTTATATTATAAATGCGAAAGTTTGTGAGTTTGGATGTTTGTGCTTCAATCACGCCTAAACGGCTGAACGAATTTGAATGAAACTTGGAATATACATAGTACATGTACTGGATTAACATATAGGCTATACAGAGATGACAACAAAATGTCACACCGAAGTCAAGGTGAAAGCAGAGCAAAATAAATATGATTTTACATCTTTAATTATAATACAGGTAGGTATATAATCAACGGATTACCCCTTGATTACCCGTTGAAAGCAAATAGAAATACAGCGGATAGTAGCGCACATCCACCGCCACCGTCACCGCCACCGTCACCGCCACCGCCACCGCCACCGCCCGCTCCGTCGTCTCCGAGCACTTGTCGGAGGATGATGAGCAAGTTGAGTTCGTCACCCCCCGCGAGACGAGCGACGGGCGGGGGGCGGGGGGGCGGGCGGAGTAGTGCGCCGCACGCGATGCTCTCAAACCATGACTGAGAACTGCCGGCGTAGGATGCTTTCTGCTCGTCCGGATCCTGCCTGTCGCGTCCTCAGACCCGACATTGACATTGGTAGGAGGATATTGAGGAGGGCTTGAAGGAGGCGATTAGCCAAGATCGGTTTACACCCGAATCTAGAGCGCGTCTAGCCTAGCACGTTTGTCGACGCATAGTCGCAACCTAGCGTCGACGGGTGCCCTGAACGCTTTGCGAGCCCCGTACTTAGTACCCGGCTAGCGAAGAATACCTACTCATTCGAGGTGGTGGCATCGGGCGCGCTGCCTGTGTTTAGTTCCCGGACAGTAACCGCGCCGGTGTTGTTCCGGCATGGCAAGTGCGAATCGAGCGGCGTATCAGTAGGTACGTTCAGGATCTCATTGCAAAGCTCATCTGCTTTAGTTGGGAGAATAACCGCCCCCGAGTCGTGGTTTTGTGACCCAGGCTTTTGCTGGGACCGGTATTCGACCCCAATAATATATCTAGCCAGTGTCACGGAACGCATTGACTATCTGAAGCATAAAGTCTGGGCGTGGGCAAACCGTATACGTCAGAGGGCGTGTGAGTCGATATTGGCGAAATCGCCTTTTCCAAAGTGACCAAAGGAAGGTGTACCGAGACTGGGAAGGAACCGGCCAGCGTGTGAGCGACGGAGCTACCTACCAAATGCTAACACCATGATTAATTTGTGGCCGGTGCCGTCGAGCACAGCCAATGTGATTAGATGCTTGTTGTCGAGCGAGAATGAACATCCATTGAATCCATGGTTAATTGTGCGGTTCGTTCTTACCTACGGCATTGACCTGCAAAAGAAGAAGCCCTCGAGCGTGGCTCCCTTCCCAGTTTCATAACCACCCATGTCACCTTCCTGCTCTACAAGTCAGGTAGTAGGTTAGGTACCACGGATCCTAAAAACTATAGACTCATAACGTGCTTGCTTACAAACATATGTACATGCATAATCATGACGCCCGGGGTGGTCAGAGCCACAAGTACCTAATCATAAGAAAACTAGCAGCCTCTCCTGATTCAAACAAAAATCAAGGCACATATTGTTGCGCACAATATTTCAGCCCCTGCTCGCAGTGGATGTGTGCAGGGTGGGGTCCCGTGGGCCGTGGGCCGTGGTCCGTGGGCCGTGGGCCGTGGGCCGCGGTCCGTGGCACCTACACTACCTGCTCGCCCAGCCAGCGCCAGCGGCGGCTCCCGCGGAACAGAGGCGCCCTGGCCTCACTCTAGGAACAGGCGTTCTTACAGTCAATTGGCTATCTTTATTTTTATAAGTATAAGGTTTCAGGGCAAGGCAGTAATTCATATTCCGCACAAGAAAAAACAAGTAAACATACAACAATTAACATTTATTTTCAATCCATAGAACCATAAAAATTAAGTCAAACAAAATACTACACATAAATTAATATGGTTTTATGTTGTTGCCATTAAAAGGTGTACTTGGACGAGTGCAGGCGCCCCCGGGGCCAGGGCGGGGGGGTAAGACAGGGGAGGGGGCGCGCCTACTGAATAAATAAGAAGCGAGTGGAGGGGGAGCGGGTCCGTCCAGGCGGAGAGGTGGGGAGGTGGGGAGGTGGAAGGGGGGGTGGTTGTGGGGGGTGAGGGGTGGGGGAGGGTTGGGGGAGGGAGTGGAGGAGCGGAAGGGGTCGGGTAGGTTACACCTTGCCATGCAATGTTCTCACAGACGACTCCAACTTAACACGATACCTTAATTATTATATATATCCATTATCCCATTAACAGTTTTTTGGGAAGTCATTTTAAATTACATTCAATGTAAGTATAACACATTTAATCATTTCATAGTCATCATAATATTGAAAAGACAGTGTATATGTACATAAGTAATATTATTTTGAAGAAACAAGATGGATTTATGAAAGAGCGCAGCGGCCGGCCGTGCATAAACATGTAAATACAACAATATATAATCTGATATGAGACGGCCGCGGCCCGCTCGGGGCCCATCGCTCATCACGATTGTAAACCTTTCTAGAAAAACGTATTATTGTTCTCGCTTTGTATTCATAAAATACTTTCAAATGCAACAACTTCTTAGTCTTATTTTTATAAATATTATTTTCTTCAATTCAATAAACGTTCAATTGACTCAATATTAACGACAAAACGCTACAAAAATATGATATACTTATGAACATCGGCACGAGTGGAACAGTGCGGCCGCGAGCCCTACCCGGCGCGGGCGACGGCGACAGCGACGCGCGACACGCGACACGCGACACGTTACACGCGACGCGCGACGCCTAACTTTATAGCGAGTCCTTCGATCTAACAAAAAATACCTATATAAACTTTCAAAAACGTTAACAACTACAGCCATAACAAAAATATACTAATAACGACTACGCTACGGAATCTACATAGATCCTACTTACACTATTCACTAAGTCAATTTGAAACGAAATTAGGGTTCGCTCTCTAGTCCTCTAGGTAAACTAGGCAGGCTAGGGTAACGTCAGCGCGGGGCGCGGGGCGCGGGGCGCGGGGTGGCGCGACAAGCGGCGTTATCCTATCTATGTACAGAGCGCCGCGGGGCCACGGCGCGACGCGACGCGACGCGACGCGACGCGACGCGGCGCGGCGCCTTCAATTGAGCAATCTGCGCGTGCGCCACACTAATAAATACTCAACAACACTAACTAGCTACGTGACGTGACGTGACGTGACGTCGGGGCGCGCGAGCGCGGGACGGGGCGCGGCGCCCGTGGGGCCGCCACGCGACGGAACTTTGGTTAAGATTCACCTATTACAAACTAACTAGATAAACTTACGGTAACTGCAACATCATTATTATTATTATAATTACATTAATCCTAGGATAACAATAACTACATGAGTCCGCGGCGCGCGGCTAGCGGCTGGTGACGACGGACGTTGGGGGGGGGGGGGCGGGGTGTGAGGCGAGCGCGTCGCGCGGCGGCGGCGGCGGCGGGGCGGGGCGGGGCGGGGCGGGGCGCGGGTCTCGCAGCCCGGCCCTGCGACCTGAAACACCACAGATAACAACTTGTAGCACAATTCATCCATCAGTTTACCTGTTGGTACAGTAGTCATTCTCTGCTCGTGAGAACAGGCAGGGCGTTGGCTGGTCGGCGAGAGGAGTAGGTACGAACCTGGCGCGTGGCGTGTGTGTGGGGCGCGGGGTGCGGCGGGCGGGCGGAGGGGGGTGCGCTACACGTCCGCGAACTTGGAGAGCTTCTCGCGCAGGATGTGGTTCTCCTTCTTCAGCAGCTCTACCTCCTGCCGCAGACCCATGTTCTGCAACCGACACCAGCCTTCACTACGCTGCACAACAGTGCGCTGCGACATCTCTTACAACTATATTATTCTCCTTGTCTATCTACTCATACCTATATTAGCATCTTCAAGAGAACTGACACAGACATACATACATGTATATTGTTTTGAAAATTAAACCTCTTACAATTTTTTTTGATAAAAATAAAGGAGTCGTTTCAGAATAGACGGAGCCGGCAATCTATGCGTATGTCATTTACAAAGTATGTGAAAAAGCATAAGAAATAAAGTAAAACGGCTTGTAGGTGATAAATCTCAGACAGAACTAAGACCAAAATAAAAAGCTTAATAATACGACGAATCGCTCGCTGTGTTTGAAATGTTATTTTGAAAGATTTAAGTTGATGTGCTAAAATATATTTTTATGAAAATCCCGCATTTATTCCCAGTTTCCAGGCACTCGAGCGTGCAGAGCGGGCCCATCTTCAATGTCAGCGGAAGCGGACTCGTGTCACCTCCTCAGTGCATGTCGATCCAGAGCGATGGACAATGACGCGCGGATATTCATTTATCTACTAGTACTTATTATTATAATCTAGTAATTGAATTCAATGTTACCATGCGGCAAGCGTCTTGGGCACGCTTCCACCGACCGCTTAGATAGCCTAACTGTTTCTTTTGTATTTTTGTAATTTATATTTGTATTAGTTGTAAAAATATTTGTATTACTTAAAATAAAGTAAGGTAAATAATTTTGATTACTTGAGGTAACAAATATCAAACTTCTATTAAAATATAGACTTAAGGTGGACCACTAACTCTGACAGAAGATTGACCCGCTTACCACTGAGCAAAACAAAACTGAAACGTCTTGAGTTTAGTGTTCCGGTGAAATAAAAAACAAGTAAAATAAGCTAGAACACGGATAGCTGGTATTCTAGTGTTAGTAATGGTAGGGGGGAGAGGTGTGAGGTGTGGGTTGTGGGGTAGTGACCTCCTTCTCGAGGTAGCCGGCGCGCAGCGCGATCTGGTTCTCCTTCATGCGGCGCGCGTCGCGCGAGCGCTTGGCCGCCATGTTGTTCTTCCGCCGACGCGCCCAGTACTTGTCGTCCTTCAGGTCGTCGGGCACGAACTGCGGGCAGAGCACACGTTACCAGCCGCGCTCCCACACACCATCTCTTATTCGACACACATCACAACTCCAAAATATTATACCTTATTAAATAAGCAAGCACCTAAATTTAGTACCGACGAACTCCGATTCGAGACGACAGCGCAGGAGCCGCCGCGCCCTACACAGAATCAAGTAAGTAGTTTCACGTCGCGCCCGGCCTAGCGCCTAGCGCCTAGCGCCTAGCGCCTAGCGCCTGCCTGCCCTCTTTAACCGGCGGCTTCGGGGCTAGGCGCAGCTTTGCCAGCAGCTATGGCGGTTCCATTTTTGACATTTCAATAGAACTTCACGTCAAAATCACAGCTATTTCCCAATTATGATAGCCAGGTGAGGGCGTACCGCGCTGTGGTTGGCTCAATCTTGTAAGACACTTACGATAGGTACCTATACTCTCGTACTACTAGTCATGTCAACAGTTCTTTCGAACCGGTGTGGTGAAAGGATTAAAAGGCTCCTTTCGGCCACTCGACACACGACGTTTGCCGATATTTTCTAAGTTTTACGGCATTAAGGCACAAACATGCTAACATCCTCACAAACTTTCGCATTTATAATATACCAGCTGATGCCCGGGGCTTCGCTCGCGTGGTATCCGAATAAAAAGTAGCCAGACGTTTAATTTTGAATATAATTTGGATATGAGGGGGTAAAAACCTTATCTAATAAGCGCTGGAGCCAGTGCATCTCCTTGCAGAATTTTACTTGTTTTTTTGTTTACTTGACTTTATTTATTTTTTCACTCCTCTTGCTTAAAAAGCCCGCCATTATAGTGAACCAGAGCAGGGATCAAATAGCATTATTTGGGATATATGAGAGAAAAAATTTGAAAAGTTTTTTTTTTAATTTTTGTCTATTACCAACGAGCCTATAAAACTTAAGTCTTTATTCGTACGTAGAATAATCTATACTATTGGAATTGGATTGGGAGAAATGTTTGTATGTTTTGCAAATGTTTCTTATTTGGGTGTTATTCTGGATAGAAAAGGTGCGCGAATGGGTGGTTTCGTCGTCAGAAAAAACAAATTGTTCAAAGAACCGGACATCTCAATTCTCCTATTCAACTGATATGTTCGCAGCCTCCTCGAATACTGTTCAGTACCTAGTCTGGAGTCCTTCTTACGCAGTGCACATCATTAGGTTTGAAAAAACGGTTCCTCTACCATCTCACCTTCTCTATCAAAAAACGTCGCACGCTCGCGTCCTACGATGCAAGACTTGAGCATTTCAGGATGCGTACACTTTTTCATAGGACTACTTCGGACATCATCTAAGGCAGCATAGATAGTTCAGACATGCTGCATAAACTGCAGTTCAAAGTACCGCGCCCTTCAAGCCGAGTTCACAACAGAAAAACGTTTTTCCTTTCCACTTGTCGCACAAACTACGGTCGGAACTCGCCAGTGTACCGCATATGCTCACACTACAGCGAACACCTCGATCTTTTTGATATTTTCGGTGCGTCGGTCAACACAGTAAAAAAAATCCCTGCTTGTAAATCCTCAAATGGTCTGACCGATTTTCGCATTAAAAAAACCAATAATCGTGCATGAGGTGTCGTCTAGGGCTTTCGAAATGTCGTCGTATAATTCCTCAACCTCTTTGTCCAGATGATCGAACATTGGAGCGTATACTTGGACAACCTTAAGCGAATAACGTTGACTAAGCTGAAGGACAACAAAGCAGACTCTAGTGGATACCCTTTTGATGTTAGTTATGGATGTTATGGAGAGAGAATACTTGCTATAAGAAAGCCAAGCAACCTCCAAACGTCGAGTTTGGAGGTTGAGAAGGTTCGGTAGAAGAAGAGATCACCCGAATTAAGTTTAATTAGGTTTTCACCATTTTTTCTATCCTCAGACAGTCCTATAACATCCCATCCGCAGTTCTAACAATCGCTCGTCGTCCCTTCGCATTGTCCTGGCTTTAAAGACACCAGTGTCTTTGGGTCAGGACGGTGGGTCGTGGCGGCTGGATGACTTCAGTGGTTCCACGACCACTGCCAGAGTTAGGAGTAGCGGCCGCTGGGGACTGCGTGCTGTGCTTTTTTGGCACTTATCATGAGCAAATAAAATAATGTATCAAGGAATTATTCCTCTTAAAAAGATATATTAAACTGTAGCAACGCTATATACTCGTATGTGTATTTTCTAAAATATGCACATATTTTATATTGTTCATATTGCAATATTGCTCAAAAATACTTATAAACAAATCTTTAAACTAAGCGATTTTTAGAGTAATTATTTACGTATAAATTATTAAATATTGTATTAAATTAGACTATCGCTTTCTGCATTTTATGTAGAGTTTAGAAAAAACTGCCTTAATATCAAACAATTTGAACCGAGTCTTTTAAGCGTTTGAAACGCTGCTGCTTTGCTCAGACAACTTCCGCATAATGTAAGTAATATTCTTTAAAATAAGTGACTTTTTTGTAACAAAACAGGTGTACTTACTTATCTATTGCTACTGTTACTTGCCGTTGCTAGTGAAACAGGTACTGTATTTGTTGTAGCTTTGAGGTTTTTTGAATGATATGCTATACGGTACTCGTAATAAATGCAACATTAATCGATCAGTCGTAGGGTGTAGGCGTAGTGCGGGTGTCAGCGGCAGGCGGTGGTCTCCGCGTACGAGCGATACCTGCTGGCGCGGCGAGGTGCCGGGCGCGGCGGGTGCCGGCCGCCGCCGCCGCCGCCGCCGCCGCCGCCGCCGGCCCGCTCCTGCCCGCCCGCTTCCCAACCAAACCAGTAGGTACCTACTTATCTACACTTCAAGTTAATTATATCATCTTAATATAATTATGTACCAATCATAATGCTTCTTTTCAAACTCCTTACTTCATTCTGTGTTAGCGTTAAAATAAAACTTAACTGTACAAGATATTCCTAATTAAATTAAATGCGGGTAACCCAAAAATTTATGCTCTTCTTGGAAGTTGTTGCGAAATGTGACAATGTGACAATATGACAATGGCTAACGTCTGAACACTCGTATTATATATAAGTGCGATCGTTTGTGAAGATGTGGGGATGTTGGGATGGAACAACGCCACTTGAAATATACACAGCACGCGAACGAAGTCGCAAGCGGCAGCGGGTACTTTCATAAAACAGTGTTTCATCAAACTGTCAAAAGTCAGCGGTCTATGAAGTTGCCACACTGCTGAAAGCTTCTGACAGGAGGGACAGGGACAACTAATCATATAATACATACATATTATCACGCCCGGAACCCTAACGGAGTAGGCAGGGCCACAAGTAATTATAAGAAAAGTTGCAGCCACTGCTGATCCAAGAGCCCCAGGATGGATCATCTGGTGGCTAGTATCATCCCGAGCGAATGCAGTGACTTTATTCATTGAAGTCGTTTTAGATTACCGTTAATACCGGACCACCCATACCTGTCATCAATTAATTGAAATTCTTTAAGATTTCATTCAGGAAACAGGGTTTTTATGAAAATAAGGAGTATAGGTAATTGAAACCCATTCAAACCGTTTTATTAGTTAATCAAGAGACAAAATATGCTAATTTATATAACTCCATAGAGAATGCAAAATCAAATTGATGTGTCTCTCGACTTGTGAAGTTCTAGAGCGACTAACAATCTCCGATAGAACAGGTTCGCTGAAGAGGCCACCTGGTTGTTTGTACTCCTAGCACATCACAGCGAGCTCAAGAAGGGCATTTATTTCTGGGTTACTGGTACGTGCTATTATGAAGATTCAGAAACACACCAACAAAATTAAATAAGTAACGTTTCGTTGTCATAATGTAGTAAATCAAAATGGGGGAAATTTGAAAGGTTCGTATGACACGGTGGACTGTGGTTCAGAATCGACACAAGGCAAGTGGAGCCCTCAGCACGTAACTCTTCACGCGTTGCGGAAATAATCATAAAATTGTTATATCTATAGACAGAGAGCACGTTTTTACTAGCGGATCCAGTGCATCGTACTTGGATGAAAGACTGGATGAACTGTACAGTCAACGACGAAGTGGACGCACTCAGGTGAAGCCCTTTTCTTTGCCAGTTCCAATGATGCCGCGGGCGTCGCCAGTTTAGTTTCCGTCGTTGAGTGTACAAGATCGTGTATTATAAGTTGCATAATGCAGAAGGCATTATTGTGTGAGTTAGTAAGTCTCGGAAGCGTCAGTGAAGTGGAGCGGGGTGCGGGGAGCGGGGTGCGGGGAGCGGGGTGCGGGGTGCGGGGCGCGCGGGCGGCTGCCGACTGCCGATGCCCTTCCTTCGTACAGATCGGCTGCTCGCAAGCCGGGCCCATCGAGCGTGAGGCGACTCGCAAACCGCATTTACTTTAGTATTTGTAAAAGAGTGATTTTGTGTTTTTAGATAAAAATAAGTATTATACTTTAAGAACTATGGACTATTAATAAATATGAAAACCTGAGATTGTTTTATTTATCTTGTCAGATAGGTCTTAGTAATTTATATTTGTATTAGTTGTAGATGGGTACTTTTATAACATAAAAACATTTAAGACTAGCTGACTCCGCGAACTTCGTACCGTCTTACAATTAATAATGCAAATTTTAAAATGTTTTGTTACATAGTTATTCTGCTATTCGGGGCGGAGACAAATCTTACAAATCAAAAATCATGAAACCGCTCCAGCTGGAGGCCCTCACCAACAGCCCTGCCAGAAAAATACAACTGCTGACAACCCCATTGAAATGAATGACATTGTCAATTATCAAAGTTTTATAAATGTCAAATTAACTGTCTTGTTATAAATTAATGTCTAAGAAGTATTAATGCGTTATCCTGGTTATCCATTTACATCCATATTCCATTTTGGGATCTTTTTACAGGATAAAAAGTAGCCTATGTTTTCCCCGGGATGGAATCTATCTCTGTAGGGTCTGTTGCGGACCCTAAACATTACTATGATTAAATTGATCAGATCGGGAGATGATGATAATGAAAACGACCGCACGTTGCCGTAGTGAGTTTAAAACTGATTTATTGTGTAATAAGTAATGCTAAAGCACAATGCATTTTGCTGAATGTGCGGGTTGGCCCGTACAATCTCCTTGTCAAATTTCATTGAAATCTGTTCAACAGTTTAGGCGTGAAAAGGTAACAGACAGACAGAATTACTTTTATTTGTTATTTATTTATGTATTTGAGGACATTATGACACAGCACCACCTAGCCCCAAACTAAGCAAAGCTTGTCTTATGGGGACCAGATGGCTGATAGAATACTCATATAATTTTTTTGTTGTAAATACATACTATATAATACATAATACTACAACACCCAGACCTTATTTGTAGTTTCTCGTCACAGGTGGAAAGTGCTCTTTGAACCTCGCCGAATGATCAAAATGTTTCTTCGCGTAGGTATACATCAAAATGTTTTGTTTACTTACTTGAGGTTTTATCTCTTTGTTATTAATTTATTGTTAACTAGTTACGTTTAGCTAAATAAAAAGTTGGTCGATAACGATTATATTATTATAAAAACGTGGGTTAAAGTAAAGGTGAAAATCAAAAAATGTGAAATAGTACAGTAATCGAGCCAGTGGCACTCGACACTCATCTGGAATTCTAATTCCCGCTTGGACCCTTCGGACCTAATCAAAATGAAAACACTTTTGTTTTTTTAACTTCTTCTTGCATCGTGTCAATAGTTAACAATATATTGTTTTTGAGAAGAACATCGCCACTTTATCACTTAAAGTTAAGATCATTGACTACGTGACAAGTAGTCAATGATCTGGGGTTTCGCGAAGTGAATCGGTATAATGGAATCCGAAACGGAAGGAGAGCATTTCACCAAGTGAGATTTACTATTTAATTTATTTCGTTTAAGGTGTTGTGTTTTCCCGATGGTTTTGCATTGTGGGAGCGGCCACGAGAGATGTGCGCAGCGGGCGAGCTGGCGGAACCTCGCTTTTCGATAAGAAGGATGCGTTTTACAATTGGGATTATTCGTTCGGAATGTTGTTAAAGTGCTAACTATTTATTTGCAAAAGACGAGCACGAACCGAGTCTGAGAGTCGCGGACCTCGTGCTTTACACGTAGTGCGCGTTTATGTCTTTTCTATGAACTATTTGTAATCGGGAAAAGTTTTTGCGCTTGTCATAAAAACTGACGACGAAGTGAAGGTGTCGTATCAAGCAAGGCTCTTTGGGGTAGGGCAGTCGGGAGCCGCTCGGAGGACCGGGCTACGCCCGCAGGAACGGAACTTACTACAACTCTTTTAAGCAATTGCGATTGCTCCTATCCCTGGACAAGAGAATAGCGACCCGCAGATTACAGAAACTTTATATATTTTTTAGAAAGGAATTAGCAGAAAGTAATAATTGACATAGCATTCTAGTGAGTGTTCCGGATGGATCAGGAGGCGGGCGCGGGTCGCGGGTCGCGGGTCGCGGGTCGCGTGTCGCGCGTCCAGGAAGCGGAGGCTCCGTGTCAGAGTAGTATGTACATGTTAGTAAAAGCGTACGCCTGTCTAGTCGCCTCGAGCGACGCGACGGGCGGCGGGTGTGCGCGTGTGCGTGCGTGTGCGTGTGTGAGTACCGCCGTCCGCGTGGACATGCCGTAAGAATGATCAGCGCACTAACTTCATTTACCTGTTTCCGGGACTTCTTGATCATCGGCTGCGGCTTCAGCTCCTCATCGGAGAAGGCGCGCGTCCGGGGGTCGAAGTCGCGCCCTGACGACGCCATCGAGAACGCTGTAACAGCGAAGGCATCGGGTATCGTTAGAGGGCCGGTTGGTGGGTGCGGGGTGCGGGGTGAAGGGCTCGGGATACTCACTGGAGTCCGCGGGCGAGAGCGGCGGGTTGATGGTGTCGGGGCTCATGCAGTCGGAGGGCGAGGGCGAGCGCTCGCGCTTGGTGACGGGCGCGGGCAGGCCGAGCGGCGGGAAGGGCGCACCGGCCGCGCCGAGGTGCGCGCCGCCCAGCGCCTCGCCCGGCATGCCGTTCTCCGAGAGGAACTCGTCCAGGTCCACATACTGCAACACAACACAGCGCTCGTCACGTGCGTGCACCGGCGGAGCCGCACGCCAGCCACGATGCCATCGCTTCGACACACTTCGCCAGGCACACACACCTCCGACAATACCAACAGGACGCCAGCAACTTATAACCAACCTACCTAATCAAAGTACCTAATATGCTGATCGAATGCGGAAGCGGGTAGAGATAGAACAGAGTGCCATATCGAACAGAAAGTGCGGCGGCGGAGGACGGCGCAGCGCAGCGACTCTATTACCTAGTGCGGCGGGAGGGTAGCGGGGGTGGGGTGGGTGGGGAGAGAGGGCGGGTGGCGGAGGGGGGGCGGGGGTCAAGCGGGACGCACACAACACGCAGTAGGTAATAAAGTTGCGAGTACTGACTTCTTGTACCTTGAGATCGGGGTCGTAGGGCAACGTCTTGTCCCACAGGTTGGGCCCGAGGAAGGCGGCCTGCGTCTCCCAGAGATCACTGTCGTCCTTCTTGTCTTCGAGGGCATCCTTGTGATTCACCGACTTGCCTGCAACAAGCAGAGGAGGCGTCACGCCGGCTGCCGCGCCGAGGACGACAAGTCGTCGACAGGGCGGCGCGTGTGCAGCTCGTTCTCGTTACGAGACGAGTGCACCGGCCGACACCAACATTACAGCTCGCAATGCATTCGCACACGGAGGTTCAGCGTTCGCCGAGCGCGCCAGCAGGGCCCGGCCCGGCCCGGCCCCGGCCCGGCCCGGCCCGGCCCGCGCCCGCGCACGTGCCGCCTCGGGGACGGCACGCGCGCCCACACGTGCCCTTCAACTATTTCAGCGTGCAACCTTATCGACAAATGCCAAACTACAAATACACAAATATTTGCTTTTGATACATTATATTCTTATGTAAGTGATTATATTAATATAAAAAAACTTTATTTCAGGTATAGATAAAGATATTTTTCGTAATAATATTTCTCCTTTTTAAGCAATCGCTTAAAAACGAAAAATATAATTATATCATAAATCATAATAATTATATTTGTTCAATAGTCATTAATATAATGTACTTACACATTTGTTTATAATGTCTTTTTACTGATGATGAAATCACATCTATTTGCAGAAAAACATAGTACTTATCCATAAAATCTTATAAGTAGGATAAAGATCTTAAATATAATTTATTATTTCTATACAAAATTGTAATTGTACAAAATCTTAAAATCTAAACAGGCCAAAACGCGTCACGCAATAAAACAAGTAATATTTTAATGTTTAGCACCCAAACAATTCTGTATCATGTTATGCTATCTATAGACCGTTTGCAACGACTGTTTCATTTGTATTTTGTAAATTATATTTGTATTAGTTGTAAGTTTGTTTCTGTTAATGAAGTAAGTAATAATGTTATAATTAAGAAGGAGCTAAAGAGCTAAGGAGCTCTAGCATACGTGCGCTCTTTTAGCGTGTAGGTACATGCGGCTAGTAGGGAAGGGAAGGGAAGGGAAGGGAAGGGAAGGGAAGGGAAGGGAAGGGAACCTTTCATTACACTCGCAGTTCCCGCACCACTAGTTTGGGGCTAGGTGGCTCTGTGTCAAAAGTCCACAAATATGTATTTATAATTCTGATCAAAGAATATTGGGTATAATAGGGTAAATGGTCCTTCGATAATAGGCCATCCACGTCGTAATTACCACGTAAATAGTGTGAACTTTGACCGCGGATGTCAACCAGTGCCCATCAAGAGCACCAAGTCCGACAAATCAGGACAGTGAGGAGAGAGGAGGAAGCAGGTAATCAACGAGCTGACCAGTAAGATCGTTTCATTTTCTCTTACTCAATGAACAAGCCACGACCATGGAGGGCCCCTTCGAGAGCCAGCAGGAGCTGTATGGGCTGTGGTTAAGATAGCCACCGTCTTGAACAAGGATTCCGCCGACCGTAAGTCTTCTGTTGATTACTTCAAAAGGTGTTTGGATACACTCGAAGCTTGTTGGACGGATTGCCAATACAATACAATACAATACAATACAGTATAATACAATCACTCAATCATGATCGTATCAGTACGGAGGAAAGCAGCTCTCATTCGTATTTTATCAACAATGAGTGCGGAAGAGCTAATGATGTGCTAAGCACAATGTCATCAATTAGAAAGAAATTTCAAAGTAACAATTACATCGAACAAGAATATAAATGGTCTACAGGCGAGTGTGTGTCACTAGGACAGTTAGAGTAGGACACACGTCAAACTACGAATGGGTAACCTGAAACGTGATCGTTTGTTACCGCACCATTGCGTACTACGAAATGAGTCATCTGCTAGGAGTAAAGCACTTCGAGTAGTCTTTGCATCTTGATAAATAACATCGGGAAAAAGCCTAAACGACCCGATTCTTAATAATCTACAACAAGATCAAATACTAACTATAATATATAATCAGCTATAAAACGAACCTGATATAATTGGGGAACAAGATGTAGCTCTATTCAAAAACTAACAAGAGTTTTTGCATGGATTTTAAGATTTATGAACTATGTCAAAAGTAAACAAACAGGTTAACAAAACTACATAACGCTGCAAGAAATCGATTCACAGTTTTGTGTCACTAATTACGCCACCCCCATGCCTAGGAAGGAAATTTTATCCTAGGGACTTTCGAGACTTTAACTTTAGTTCGAAAATAGAATCACCTTGTCACTCATCATCATTCACACGCACAAGCAACACATCGACATCTCCTTGTGTTGGTGCATCTCGCGGGCTCAGCAGAAGGGCGCCGACCGCGCGACCCACTTTCAATCATTTACAACAATTCATTTTATTTAAAATATCAGCAGACCAATCAGTTCGCTTCCAGCCACCAAGAGTACACTCATCCACCGTCGGTCGGAACAATATAACTTGTTATCATTTAACAAGGTACTCGTACATAGTTGTAGCTAAGCTACTGGTGAACAAGACGCCGCGCCGTGCAGTAACTTGTGGATGTTGATCGAAGACGATGTACGTCCGCGCATGGACCCCGACTTCAGTGATGTTTGTGATACCGCAAATACCACAGATATCACGCTCTTCAGTTCATTGGTTCATTGTTAACAGGTTAGGTAAGATGCTAATCCGCGGTAGTTTGCTGAGGTAGCCTAAGATCAACTAAATTATAATAAAATACAAAAAGTAGGTTGCGACGTAAGCTAATCAATTGCATGTACGTGAACCGTACAGACGATCATCGATAACGTAACCGGCGAAGATGGTTACTTGTGCAAACAATAAAAAGCGAACACTCGATGTATTCCTAGCAAAATGTGTCAATTAGATGGCTGAGTAGCTGGTAGAGGGGGGGGGGGGCGGTCGGGGGAAGCAGGAAGCGGGAAGTAAGCCAGTTGTCGGCGTAACGAGCGCGCGCGCCGCCGCCACGCTTTCCTCTCGCAGGTTCCGCGCGTGCGCTCCTCCGCACCGCGCCGCGCCGGCTCCGACCCGGCCCGGCCCGGCCCGGCCCGGCGCCGCGGAGGCACATCACCGCAGGCCACTCTCACTTTCGACCAGCCCACGCCGGTGAAAGTGGCCCGCGCCTCTCACGTCACCGCTTACATTACACCACTCTCTGACGACGCCGACGCCTCGCTTCCGGATGAGGACCTAGCCAAGGGTTGCCTAATCTGATCTCCGAAGCCCTACGTATTTGATAAACTTCACGTATGTGTTTAACTACATTATGAATATACAATTATTAGCTACATCGGTTTTCCTAACTACACTACCAAACTAATGTGATCTTCATCACCTCCCTGCTGTTTTGTTAGTTTATTTGCTTATGTAGGGTAGTAGTACATAGTGATGTATTGTCGTGCTTTGTGGAGTAGTTGATCGTACAGTAGTACAGCAGAAGGGTGACCTGTCGGAGTGCGGTAGGGGGCGCGCGCGCGGCTCGTCAGTCCGGAACTGCCAGCCAGAAGTAGGCAGCGAGTGCTTGCGAGGCCGCGCGCCGTCGAGTTGGTGCCAGTGGAAAGGCATTGTTGTGTAACTTCCTACTTCGGATGGAATATAGGTGAGGAGTGTTGGCGGCGTCGGGGCGCGGGGCGCGGGGCGCGGGGCGCGGGGCGCGGGGCGCGGGGGGCGGGGCTCGAGCGGGAAGTGGTTGCTCTTGCGCAATGGAGAAAGTAAGTCGTTTTCCGGCGACGCGCGATCATTTTCGTAAACGTGTGAATTGAGCGAAAGTGAACGAGAAAGTTTTGACTCTGCGAAGCTGGTAGGCGGCACCACTGCGTTTCGTCGCTTTTTGTGTGATATTTAAATTTGACTATGATATCATTCGCTGAGTATATGATATCCGAATACATTTTATTTATTTCGCGATGGAAATTTATGGAGTAGTAAAATATAAAAATTGTTTATTCCTCCTGGCAAAAAAATCTACGTTCCATGGTTCCCCATTTCCATCTTAGGATTCTCATGATTGACTTTTACCCAAACATAACTTACGTCAACGTCCATGTGTTCTAAACAGCTCTGATTTTTAAATCTCCTACAAAATATGGACTAATAATACATATACTAGTAGTTCGCCCCGACCGGAAATCTCGCGAGAGATGTCCACAATCCGCAAGATTTGCAGACGCTTCTTTGTACCTGCTCACTTCTGCCGTCCCGATTTTTTTTTCGATGCAACGAAATGCTCCTTATGCTGGGGCCTCAACATTCGGTTTTGTTTGTTTGTCTGTCCTGTGACAAACCATATGGCTGAACTTGTCACTCTATGCGACAAGTTCGCCGAGTCCCGATAATGTGGCCCCAGCATTAGAAGTAACCGAGTCCATAAACATAAAAAGATATTTTGGCAACACCGCTCATGTCACTTTTCCTGTACTTTCCTTCCACTTCTCTTCTGGTTCTGCCTCTAATTCCCCTATACTAATATCTAGTCAAGCCTGAACTACGAAGACATCGAAACTCTGACATGAGGGAGCTCAGGTTACAACGGTTATTGAACGGTTTATAAGTTTCACTTATTTCACTGTATTTCAAATACTATACACCCTAGAAAAAAATGGAAACCATTTTGAAATGTACAAGGAAAGACCTTTCATATGACACCACTATACAATTGTAAAAAATATTTTGTTATTTTCGTTTTGGGAACTCTATATGTTTACAACTCTACACCGATTATGCTCATATATATATATACCAAGCCCCAGCAAATCTTCATGGCACAATCTAACGACTATAAGTTTCATGCAGACTGGATTAACGGTTCCAAAGTTATATTCTAGCAAACATACGTACAACGCCTAATCGCCCGAGTTGCCACTGTGCTTCGCTCGCTCGATCAACAAATATACTATTTTAAGTGTTAATAATTTCATAGGCACAATTTAAAAAGTTGTTACAATTCTATATATTATATTTAGTTGGTACCTAAGCATCGTATATAAACTGAGGCACAGTAATATGGAAACATTGACAGAACTTTTGAATTGATATCCCGAAAAGCTTCATTGGCGAGTCTGGATCTGCAGTTGCAAACCGGCCTACAAGATATTTACGGTAACGTGTCGTCCGAGCAGCGGAGCGGAGGGGCGCTGCCGCGGCCGCCGCGCTCGAAAGTAAAAGTCGGAAGGTGAGCGCAGAGGAGCGGCCGCGGACGCAGACGCGGACGCGGACATGCTCGGGGAGACAAGCAGCAGAGCCATTTTACAAAATGGTGCATACTTCTATTAAATTGTTTAGACTCTAGTAGCCACGGGAAAAGAAAATAAACATGACAAACAATAATCTCGAAAACGATCTGTTAATATGGAGGTATATTAACAGATCCTACTAAGTACTTCAATTCTTTTCTGTACTTACATAATCTAATACCTGCTCGTAGTTAGAATTATGTGATGTTCGATTTATTTATTCACTAGCTGCCGCCCGCGGCTTTGCTAGCGTGATATCCGGATGAAAAATAGCCTATATGTTAATCCAGCACATGTATTATGTAAATTCCAAGTTTCATTCAAATCCGTTCAGCTGTGTAGGCGTAAATGAGGCACAAACATACAAACATCCTCACAAACTTTCACATTTATAATATAGTAAGATTATTTATTTGTTTCTCAATTTCTTTTTCAAACTACTGATATTAATCATGATCAATTTTTAAATGGGGGTTTCCACACAAGCATGTCTATAGGCGAGAGTAGGCAATGAGCAACAATGGGCATAGCCCATAGCAATAGGCATAGTTTTGGTGAACGCGTCGAAGGAAGCGTCAGCGACCGGTTCCATGCTACAGACGACAGTTTAATGCTTTTTAATCTGGCTGCGAACTACGTTTATGCTTAATTACTGTGAAATAAATGCTAAAAGAAATTATGGTACTATGTTGTTTAATTGTTGACAAAGTTCCCATTAATGGCACGTACGTAGGCGGGATGATAATTAGGTATAGCCTTTGCCATTTATTGTACAACGACTATATGAAAACTCTATGCTAATTCACTCATTGATTTCTTAGCTGCCTGTATGAAAGATTTCCCGCTCATCGTGTCTTAAACTTTTTGTCTGTGGTCATTTCAAAAGTAGATTTCCTAATTTTTCCAAAATAGGCAAAATTGAACACTGAGCCCTTATTAAGTCTTTACATGTAAATGGATTGAAGGTGTTAGAGATTTTTGAAGGGATGAAAGTTGTTTTGGGTGAGAATGCTTCATCTTATGCAACTGTAAAAAAATGGGTTGCTGAGTTTAAACGGGGCCGAAGAACAAAACTAACAGAAATAGCTGACTGTGGGCATCTCTAAAGAACGGATAAATCACATTTTATCAGAAGAGTTGTGCATGAAAAAGTTATCAACAAGGTCGGCGCCGCTTTTGCTTACAGTAGACTAAAAAACGCGTTCGAATGCAAATTTCGCGCAAGTGTTTGGACCGCTTCAGGAGCAATCCAGCAGATTTTATACAACTATTTGCGACTACAGATGAAACGTGGGTCCACACAATGGACGGAGGCTGGTTGCGCGCCCGCAAGCCGTCACGAGCGTGAGGGCAGGTGCGTGCGTCTAGGTCTGGTCTGCCGAAGCTCATGTTGTCTATGGTTTTATGCACAATACTGTTTACAAAGACTGCGCTCCCGATTCTTAGCATGGTGTGCCCGCCAGCCGTGTTTGAATGATGTATATCGACTCGCTCTATGGCCTTAAGCGCAACTCTCACTCGGTGCACACTCTCCTTAGAGAGCGTCCATGTCTCGGCACCATAATATGTCATTGTTGGCATTGAAAAGACGGGTCTTCAGGCATTGAAGGAAGATTGACAGGAAGACATCTTCCAGTTTACCAAAAACTGCCCATTCAAGTTGTGTTCTCCTAGAGATCTCTTGATCCTGCTGAAAGATGGAACATGTCCAAGATAAATGTACCTGTCGTGTGTTTCAGTTGGATTTGCGATTGTAGAGGCATCGAGCATCACTTTCCTCTTGGACATATTCATCTTCTGGCCCACTTGAAAGGATACATTATAAAGATTTTTGAGCATTTTCGAGAGTTCATCTGGGGTTTCGGCGAACAGAACTAAGACATCTGCAAATCTTACGTGCGATAGATAGGCGCCCTTGTAGTTGATGCCAGTATTTTCCCAATCAAGCTTTTTTTATTGCGTCTTCTAAGACTGTAGTAAAAAGCTTGGGGGGTTTGGTATCTCACTCTCTCACTCATGTGTAAACATGCGCCCTCACCTCACCCTGAGCCCGTCGAGTGGTCCCACCACCACCATGAGCGACAGCTACACATCCGACACCCTTGCTGTTCTACTAATTAACTAAGGAACAAGTTGCTTTCTAACTAAAGCTGAGTTCAGGTTCTGATTAGGATACTCTGTAGAGAATAATCCTAACATATAACTTTAATTCATTGAAATCTATTTAAATAAATATTTTCGAGAGATTAAAGAGAATTTATTGTATCCTGCTACTTCATCATGGGTATGTGGTAAAGCACAGAAGAGGTGGATTCGATCAATTTGTGGCCTTAAACAAACAGACAGCTGTAGGCAATATTTTAAAGACCTAAATATTCTAACACTGCCTTCGATGTATATTTATGAGGTTTTAATTTTCGTGAGAACAAATATGTGACTGTCAATGTGTGTTGTCCACCAGTGAATAGGTAGATACCGCTATGTTTAGCAATGGTGTATTTTGTACGACACCTCGCATGTATGTTCTTGCCCCACTCCTTATTAGACCTAACAATACATTTGTTTAAGTTAAAATTGTGCAAATTCTTAACAGTGGTGGTTTAGTATTTTTTGAATACTTATAAAATATAAAAATGAAAATGAAGTATACAAGTACATAGAAAGGGCAAATAAAGGTCTTTTGGATGATACCCGCTTTGGCCTAGTTGCGCTCATAATAACTTAACCACAGCCCATCGAGTTACTGAGTGCGAATTCAACAAAAACATTATATTAGCTAGATATTTAATTTCAATTTACCTGTAATATTTACTAATACTCGTACCTTCTTCCATCGTACTAAATATTAATCCGAAAGTTTGTGGGGGCTTTGTGTCTCAATCACGGCAAAATGGCCAATCAATTTTGTACGAAAATGGAAATATATACAGGTTGGAGTTTTTTGATGCCACCTGAAGAGAAAATACGTACTCTTAATACTGAAGACAGCAAATTTTACTCAATGGAAGCAGTCCCTTATTTTTAAAACGAAGAAAAACTGCATTTTAATGATTTTTGAAATTACGTTTGTAACAACCGGGAGTCGAATGTTTTGTACTTTTATGGCACCAATCAATAGGGTCTATCGCAAGGATTAAAACTCTCTCTCTAGCAAACATGCTAAATAAAATGAAAGGAAGACTTAAAACTATGTATTTAAAACAAGTTGATGGATTTAGTAGTCGCCGAGATAAGCCGGCGCGGTCGAGGTGAGGGGGAGTTCCGGCGCGGCACCCTGACCTGACAATATGTACTCCTTCAGAGCTTCTTACTCATGATACACAGCACAGCTTTAAACATTGAAAGTGTCAAGGAAACTATTATCGAGCGAGCGAACATCTCAGCGGCAACTTGGGCGATTTGGCGTTGTATGTTTGTCAGAGCATAACTTTCGAACTGTTAATCCAATCTGTATGAAACTTGGTAGCTCAATAGATTGTGCTATGAACACTTGTTGGGAAGCATATTAGCTTGATCAGTTAAGGGGTTCCAAAAGAGGGTAAAAGAAATGAAAGTTTTTGGGTTTTGTCGGGTGGGGTGCCATAGGAAAGGGCTTTATTTGTGCATTCCAAAATGGCTTTTATTTATATTCTAGGATGTATAGTTTTTGAAAAAAGTAAAATTAGGAATTCCGATGTAACCTGAGCTTCCTTTTGTTAGAGTTTCGTCCGATGTGCTCGTCGCTCAGGTCGCACAGCACAGCACAGCACAGCACAGCGCTGTCGTCGTCGGTCGTTGCGATGTACGAGTACGAGGTATCGCAGTACATTATTTGTTTTTGCTATCTTACTTATATTATATATTTGTGCCTCAATCACGCCTAAATGGTTGAACGGACTAGATTGAAACTTTGAATATACATAGTACATGTGCTGGATTAACATATAGGCTATTTTTCATCTGGGTACTACGCGAGCGAAGCTAGTATTTCATATAATAACAAGCTAGAGTTGACATTAAGGCTTCATTTTGTCCTCTCATCAACACATTATTTATCTACTCTGACTTTTTATAGAATAGACCATTATTAGAGCTAAGTAGGCATGGTACTTATGAATGTGCATAACGCAGTAACAAGCGCGCGAGATCTCGATTCGAGCGAGGCGAACTACTAGTTGTACTAAACTTAACCCATGACCTCGCCCCGGGCCGTGTCCCATCCTCAACCAGCGCGCCGGGCATGACAGTCCGTGTGAAAGAACCTAACAAGCTGACAAGACATGATCGTAAGAAGGTAAAAGCGAGCGGCATCCACCGAGTCACGTAAGAGCCTGCGCCGATGACTTGTTCTCCGCCTGCGCTTTGTTGAGTGGGAAAGTAAAAGTGGTCGGGCACGCGGAAGTGAGCACGTGCTCAGCACCACCGCGCGGAGAGCGGGGAGCGGGGAAGGAAGAGCGGGGCGCGGGCAGCGGGCGGCGGGCGGCGGGCGGCGGGGACCAGGCCGAGAGGAGAAAGTCGCGAAAAGGTCGCAACTTTTTCCCAAATATTCGGAGTGAAAGTGCGAGCGGCCATGCTCGAGTCGATCAAAAGATATCGCGAGCTGCGTTGACTCATCGCCTGTGCTACGGACGGATCCGAGCCGACGCGCAGCTCCCACGGGAGGCGTCCAAACGAGTCTCACCTGCTCACTACTCGTGCTTCTGTTCTTGCATTGCGTTGCCTACGAGTAGAAGGCTGCTCTACGACTATTGAATGCCTGCGCCTGCATTAGACAAATCCATTGAAGACGCTACCGAGGTACAATTACGCAACGATTACGATTCTTGCAAAACAAAAATACCTATCAGAGTGTCTCTACAGACTTTTTATAGTGTTTGTACGAACGAACAGAGGGCGGTACTTAGAATCCGCGTGAACTTGTGTTATGTTGACGACTGATGGTCGGCCGTCGCCGGCGCCGGCGCCGGCGCGAGCGAGGGCCGCAAGGCCGGCCCAAAGGGTCAACGAGTTTGGTAATATTCAATTTGGAATATTTATCCAACGCCAACCCTACCGTCTGTCAATTGATGCTCTTAGACTGGTATCCTGTTTAATAGCGGAATAGGATCGGCTTTCCTATTCGGTCCCTGACCAGAAGGCAGGAACAGGCAGCTGCAGCCAGACGCCAGTAAACATAACATTTAGCTGTAGTGTTGGTTAAACTCCTACGTCCTTCTCCTACTAAAAAGTGAAAGCTTTAAAATACCATCAGATATTACGGCCCGCTCGAACCTATTTGAAGTAGATAACTACATACGTTGCTGGTCTAGAAAATAATGAGATGCAAAAGAGAGTCTAAGCAGAACACAACAGTTCAATATGGACAACGGCGAGTAGGTACGTACAAGGTGAACGCGCTAGGGCTTCTTTTCTTTGGCGCTAATTGGTTTGTGGGCTTTCCGGTACATTGGGAAGTAGACCGCCCGCGCCGCCGCCCCATGCTCGCGACCGGTACAAATGCGCCCGTACACACATATCAATATCATCTGACCTGTGATTTCAGTAGGTGACGACCTACTGAAATCACAGAGGTCGGATGATGTTTTTGGATGCTTTGATAATGAATTGACCTAGTTGGACTGTTATGTTTACTAGAGTTATTTTAGCGTAGTGCTCGAGGCCCTGACAGTTAAGTTCCTCGCTTTCAGAGCTCGCTCGATATCGGCGCAGGCGACACCGCCGGCGCCGGCGCCGCGGAGGCCGGAAGCGGCTCGCGCCGGACTTGGCCCGCGAGGTGAAAGGCCAAAAATGACCGAAACAAAAGATCTCTCCATAAATGTAATATTTCGCACGATGTACGTCCGCGTACTTTCTCTTTGACGTGTGAGGCGGCGCGGCCGGTCGTCGATCACGGGCGAGGAGGAGAAAGTATGCGAGCAAAGGGCGCCGGGCTAACTGACCGTTGACGAAGACGTGCTGTCTCCAGATGTGGTACTGGCTCCAGCGGTCGTCGTCCTGCACGTGCGCGTGCGCGTGCGCGTGCGCGTGGCCGTGCTGCAGCTGCGGCAGCGAGGGCAGCGGCGGCGGCGGCGCGGGCGGCAGCAGCTGCGGCGGCGGCGGCGGCGCCGGCGGGCCCAGCGGCGCTAGCGGTTGGTGCTGATACTCCATGAGCAGAGTGGAGGCGCTCCGTTCCGAGACGCGCTCGGTCACTGGTCACTCATCGCGAGCGCGGCGCGGGCGCGCGGTGTGCGCGGCTGGCGAGGTGCGTGCGCGGCGGCGTGCGGCGCGCGACTGCCGGAGCGCCGGAGCGCCGCGCCGCGCCGCGCCCTCCCTCGCCCTCGCCCTCGCCCTCGCCCTCGCCCGCCGAAGCCTGCGCTTGCACGCCCCGCACGTGGCGCATTCACATTCGCATGTAAACAAAGCGACCGACGCGACCGACGCGACCACTGCCGCACTTCACGCTGACATCTTATCACGTAATTATTATTTTGAAGCGTACTACGTAAGATCGAACCTCGGTCAACGATTACGGAGTGCGTCGGAACTCAACCGGCTTTTAGTTAAACGAGCAGATGACGAACGACTCCCCAGTGATCGTAACCCAAATCGTGTTTTATTATGACAAGTCATCTAACGCAGACATCGGAAACTTTGCACTTGTCCCGACGTCTCTCCTAATATTGCGACTAGTCCTCGAGAGCGAGAGGTCCCCCCCAGCCCTCGCGGGAGGAGGGCTTCCTCGTAGGCGCCGCGCTACGTACGATGCGACCTAGACGTTCCAGCTATGTGCTTGGAAAATTTATATTCAACCTGTCGAAACATAAAATGCGGGATGTGCGTTTCAGTTTCGCAGTCAATAAATAGTTGTAGAGTATACTCGTACTCGTAGCGGGAAGACATACGCCTGAATGTAAGGTTTCGCACGGGCGGCGGCGGCGGCGGCGGCGGCGGCGGCGGCGGTGCGGTAACCGCTCGCTCGGGTAATTACGCCGTTTAGCTAAGTGACCGATTAGCACAGAGCCGGTGCGCGGCGCGGCGCGGCGCGGGGCGGGCGGCGGCGGCGCGGGGGGCGGGCGGGGGGGCACACGCGCGCGATAGCGGCAACAATGGTGTTTAGAGCGCGCGGCCAGGTGCTCCTGCGCACTCATAACATAACATTATGACGTTTTTAGGAATTTCATAACAAATTCTAGTGCAGCAACACTGTTTAGGTCTATTAATAGAGTTCTCTTTTTCTTTAAAAAGAGAAAACGAAGTGCGACCTTCCCGCGTTTGTATTGTGAATAATTTATTGCTTTATTTATTTGAGTCACCAGCAGCGCGTACATGAATTCACTTACAATTCACGATAAACATAAATACGCATGCCAAGTGACACAACACAATAACTAGAGGACCCAGGCCGGCCGGCGGGCGGGCGCGTGCTGTAGGAGAGCTTCCGCCCGCACGCGCAGTGCGTGGACGCCCTGCAGCAGCAGGGATCCAAGCGGAACCTGACAATTGTGTACACAGCAGTGCGTGCATGTCAAGGTGAGACGATAACCTCCCTATCGGCGCGGGCTGGAACTTGACCCGCGTCGCTATCGCGGGCGGGAGCCGAACCGCCGCGCCGCGCCGCGCCACGCCGCGCCGCGCCCCGCCGCGCAGCCTCCGAGCGCATAATTTCCTTTCATTTAGCTGCAGCGTGGGACCGCATACTGTCCAAAATTCGAGCGCAAAATTTCACTTTCATGGGGGGGAGGGGTCAGAAGGGAGGGAGGGAGGGAAGCCCCGCGGCCTTCTACAAAAAATGAGCAACTTTTCCTTTCTCAAACGAGTAAGCACTTTCACCTCCGCCGAAACCAGCAGGAGAACAAGAGCGCGGCGGGCGCGGGCGCGGGGGCGGGGGCGGGGGCGGGCGCTGCGCGCATTAGCACAGATGCATGTTATCACCGAGTGCTTGCTTAGTTTAGTTTTCACTCTCGATGGTGCTCGGCTGCAGCTTATGTAACGAGTGTTTACGACTCGTGCGTCAACTCTCTGGTTGATGCTGTTTGATGCATTATTTTGAAAATATTGTAGGCGCGGGCGTGGTCTCGGAATACTTTTATCTAATAATAAGCATATTATGTACATATTCTATAAGGCACATTAAAATACAAGTCGCGGGCGGAGAATGATATTATCTACCGTCCTTGGACTCTGTCGAACATGAGAACAACCGGTTATATCTATTGCATTAAATAGTAGCGTGTAACTCGGTAGTGCCGCATCTCTCACAGGACGACCGACGCGCGCCCGCCCGCACCGGTGCATCCGAGTGCGGCCCGGCCCGGCCCGGCCCGGCCCGGCCCGGCCGCCTCCGTGCCGCTTCAACACTTTCTCCCAATCTCAAACAATCGATCAAACTTTGAAACATATCTACATATTATGTACGCTATTATGCCTACTCTATTGAAATATAAACACAACTATATATAACTCACATCTGAGTTTATTTTACAAAATACATCAAAACCAATAAATTAACGTTCATTGCATGTTGTACTCTTCATAATCTATTACCAAATCTAACGCTTTTTCTTAATCTTTTTTTTTTCCACTTCCAAATCGGTACTGGACAAAGAAGTATTTTATCATTCTAACGAACAAAATGAGGTTTGTGATAATGTTTAGCGGTGGTTATACTGAGTAGTACTTAATCTGTGACAATAGCAAGGCGGTAACACGTGGTGTAAGCTGACACATAATATACGGATAAAGATTATACTCTATAAAACATACAAGACGATCATATACATATACATATAAGGGCCGAAAAAGAAAGGGACGAGTTGAAATAAAATAGTGATGGAAATGAGTGGTGGTAGCGTTATAATAGCGTCGTGCTCTGCGGCGGCGGCGGCGGCGGCGGCGGCGGCGGCGGCGGCGGTAGCGGAGCATTGTGCGCCGGACAATGGTCGCATAGTGCGCCGCCAGCCGCCGCAGCCGCGCGCCGGGACGCCGCGCCCGCGCACCGCCACGGACATTCTGTCGCGCCTGTGTCCCATACCCCGAGCCAGAGACCACTTGCTACGATCCTGACATACTTCTTTCGCTTCATTCACTCTCATTACATTCTTCATACACGCTCGTCGATTTAGGGCAATTTAGGGTATTCTTGCCTGAGCCCAGAACGTCGCCCATTTGGTCCAGGTACGTGCGCCGAGGTACCATTCACACTCTCCTCATACACCTGGCTCGTTAATCCTCTTTCATTCATCCTCTCTGCATGACCGAACCATCTTAACATACCTTTCTCAATCCTCATCACACTGCGAACGAAATGCAGCTATTTTACCTCCTTGTCAAAGTCAACAGCTGTCAAAACATTTAATTCAATACCGCCCCGCCTTATTGTTTTATATTAGTCTTCGTGAGAATGGTATTTTAGAAACATAGTCTTCCTGAATGCGTAATGCTGGATGCAACAAGCCTGACATGTTTTAAGCAAGCTCATTTGAAGCGCTCGTGGCGTACCTTTCTTAGACGTTCTTGATTGATCGTTAAAGTTAAGCAACGTTGCGCGCGGTCACAAATTGGATGGGTGACTGCAAGTGGCATTACGAGCTGAGCGCTTCCGTGCGTCGAAGGGCACGTTAAATTGTCGGTCCCGGCTTTGAAGTCGTTAAGCCATGACGGAGGCCTTTAGGCGGCCTAAAAACTGCGTCACTAGAGTTTTCCACTAGCTCATACGAACTTACTTACTTACTTTAGAGCAAGCTGAAGCACTGGCTTATTGGCAAAAGTTTTTATAGCTACGAGGAGTTGTTGGCCTGTAAAGGTGACGGCTACTAATTAGGTTAACTATGTGGATAACATTTTATTTGTTTATTATTTAATTTAGTTCTATAATTATATTGATTTTTACTTTAAAAATTTCTTTAATATTATTTCTTGGATATTAATTAATTTTAATATTGTACTTACTATATGTAAGGAAAAAAAAACAAATTTGAAGTGTTATTCATGAACCTAATGTACGAAATAACGCGATAATAATACGAAAATATCGCGGCTTAGTCAGCTCCGCACGTATTGACCATGTCTTTCCTGTGGACAAGGCCGACTAAGCTGAGAGGATGGAATGGGTGCTGGGCAAGCCTACTCCATCTTAATTCGTTCCGGGCACTACAGCGTCCCGTTTGTGAATGTAAAAGTTGCCTCCTGACGTTGTATAAATCATCTACTATAGATGGTAAAAGGCCTTGGTTTTTTTTAGTACGAAATAAATATTATTAATTTTCATACATTAAATAATAAATGTGAAAAAGGTTTTAGATACATAATATATTGATTTAGCTACAAGTGTAGATCGCACTGGCCTAGCTTGCATACACTTGTGAAGCATCTCCTTTTAGTACACAAAGGTCCAAAAAGTGAAGGCGCATAGAAAACGCACGCTAATCATGGAATGAAACAGCTCATGTGATGCGTGAACGTTCGCACGAGCACCGGCACGGCTGCGGCTACGGCTGCTCACTGCTCACTGCTCACTGCTCACTGCTCACTGCTCACTGCTCACTGCTCACTGGTCAGGCGCACAGACTCCGCCGGACGAACGGCCGCTCGTTTGGAAAGCGAGAGGTGACCTTGACAGTTGCTTGAGAAGCTTTCTCCAAGTTTTACATTTGGAAGGTAGCATTACCATTCGCGCGGCAGCGCTACTGCTGGTGTCCTGAGCCACAGCCGACAGCCGACAGCCGACAGCCGACAGCCGACAGCGCGAGCGGCTCAAGGGAACTCACTGCTTTCCCATTTGGAATCCAAATATATTACTTAAGTAACATTTTACTCATATTTATTTACAGATTCAATATCCTCTGTGAGTGGCTGCAAGTTTTCTTACTTGTGGCTTTGCCCACCCCGTTACGAATTCAGGCGTGATAATATGTTTGTATGTATTTACAGAAAGAACTTACGACTAATATACAAGTTATAGGCTATATAGGCAACACAATACCATTTGGGTTGCCTATATAGCGTTGCAAACGATCTATAGATAGCTGAACTGATCCAGATCACTGCCAGATGGGAACGTACTCAGCACGCTGGGCGCTCTGCCACGCTGTACGGCAATAATGATCCGATGAGCTAAATAAATGCTAGCTCTTGCTTCGACCCTAAAATATACAGGGTGTGTCCGGCTGGGCTCAACGATCAAAATGGAAATGATAAACAAATGCCCCATCCACGTAAAAGCCGTACCTACAATTTGAACTACAAGCACGTGTTCCGGTTCATCACCTGCATTTAGGAACCTATAAAATATACCGAAGAAGCAAACCATAATAACATTAAAAACTTTAAGGTAACAAGAAATGAAAATGAAAACAGAGCTCAGATCACCGACCGTATTATAATATTAGTAGGACACATACATTGTGTAATGTAATAAATTGATGGATATAATTTAATTTCAAGTTTATTTTGTTCTTCTTAGATAATTTTATTTTAATAAAAAATTGGATTAAAAAGATATCCTATAAATATTAATATTATATGATAAACATCTATTTCCGGTAAGGACGTAACTTCCCATCGATTCTACAAGGCTGGCCTGGAGGAACTTGTATTGCAAGGTGAGCTACATTACATAACTAACTATCATGCTTCATGCTGTCAGTAGGACGCCCTCCGGCCAGGTGGAGTGACGATCTGCGAAAGGCAGAGACTGGATGCCTCAAGCCGAAGATAGGGCGCGATGGCGCTCATTAGGGGAGGCCTATGTCCAGCAGTGGACTGCTATAGGCTGATGATGATGATGATGATGAGCGCACATTGAAATAAAAAAACAGGTTCACGGCTGTATCCCCGGGCGGTAGACAGCCTCTCAAATATCCAGGCTCTTGAGATTGTTGATGGTGTTCAAGGGGTTAGTCAGAGGCACGCCCGAACATGACATTTGGAACATGCCGACATTTTGCGAGTAGCTCGCACTGCATACGTGGCAGACTTCAAGCCTTTCGGCGCTCCCGGTTGGAAATGTGAGAGTGGGCGGATTCTTTCTTTCTTTCACATCGATATTTTTCATGGACAGCGTCGAGTCCTATTAGGCAGAATCCGACTCATTTCGGTATGCCACTATTTTGGTTACATTTCATTAAAATTTTAATGCTTTTTAACACATATTTAATTGATTTATGAAAAATAGCCGCTGTATTGGGTTAAAATTGTAGTCACAGGTGAAAAGATCATATTAGCTGCTAGAAGACTGTAGGTTTTACTAAATTAAACGGTGCACTTAGTACATAATTTTTTCAAATTTATGTTGTCCTCGAGAATCCGAGTCACAATGTCAAAACAATTTCGTTTACCAAGGCAAAAAGGCTTGGTTAGTGGCAAGAGGGGTAAAAGGCGAGATCGACAGAGTCCGAGTCCCGTGTTCATTCGTCCAGGTTCTGTCTGCGTAGGACGTTCTTTTGAAAAACATATTCCATTCACATGAACAAGATCTGCCCGCCGCGCCTCGCAATCTAATAATATACCTAATACTGACAACTAACTACCTACATATTGATTTATATGAGGACGAGCAATTATCTTGAATTCTTACAGTTGATTGATTTTCATAGAACTGCGTTGATTTCACCTTTCTTGCCTTCCTTTTTTATCGACATTACGGCGCTGGGGTTCTTAAATCGTCGCCAAATGATTTTTATGAGGACAAGCGCATGAGTGAAACCGCCATTGAATCTAGACTGCTTTATATTTAGATACCCACAACACATAGGTAATGACGGAAAATAGGAATACCCCTAATTAGCATACTAGGTAAGTATTCATATACAACACATATCCAGCGAACAAAACAGTGCGTTATTGGGTGTCTGACAATATTACTCGTAGGTATGTGCTTCCTTCAGTAGGTAGGTATTCCAAAATGTTTCAAGTTTGAATCAGAACAAATGTTATAAGTAAGTACACGTGTTTACTCCTTTCACCTAAGTATACATTCATCAAACAATAGCATAAAAAAACCAATTTAAACGATAGACGGGGATGAAATGCCGGTATAACTTATAAAATAAAACTTGGGAATTATTCACTATGACCAAATAAAACGCAATGCAGGCAAACGCGGTCACGTTTGTGGAATCACCGTGTTATCTCATTCTATATGACAGTTTTGTATTGCAAAAACCCGTCGAGGCGCGTTAGAAACAAGTTACGAACTGGCAAGTTTCGTTTGGTCATAATCGTAGTATAAAACTCTGGGTGTTACTAACAGTAAACAATAGTTGGCTACGATCACTTAATCGTTAAAGAAGATTTTACGTCAGACTATTTACACCTTTATACTCGTAGGTAACACAATCATAACAACGATAGACAACGATAGCGTCGCACCTCGATTATTATTACTACGAAAGCAGTAGGTATAGGTACCTACTTTACATTATATTGAATGTTTTAGGAATTAATGAAAACGTCATAGCACGAGTACATTTGCATTGATTGTTATGTTAGGGATCGGCGTAGGTAGTGCTATTTTGGGTCAATGAATCTGAATGATAATGTTAATATGGGCATGCCCCGGGTTCCCCGAGTATGCGCTCACTGCAAGTGTAGCTCGCTGTGTGTGATGTGAAGTGAAACAGAGTCCTCACTTCACCCGCGATAAGCTACAGAAGCGAGGGAAAGGGATGACTTTAGTGGCCAATATGTATTTGCATAAAGCTGAAAAGGTACTATGTAAAATACGAATTCCTAAAAAAACCTGTTCAATAAAATAAATAATACATTTCCCGGGATTTAGGAGGCATATCCATGTTGAGTTAACGGTCACTTATTCCCGTGAATATTATTACCTACGCCGATCGCTATTGATTGTAGTGCCTGGGACAGTACTTAGTAACTACCAGTCCTGGATGTTTCCTGACCTTGTCAAACTGTACTTAAGTACCTGAGTGTCAAGCTAAATAATTAATAATGTCCAAACCTATGTGTTAGTATTTGATAAGAGTTTTTAACTTTGTCTTATAATGTCAAGTTTATTTTATCGTAGGTATATTATGTTGTTGATTTTTATTCTGTGTTCCTACCTAAATACATAATTATGATCTATAATTTTTATGTATACAATATCCTTTTGTACCTTATTCAAGATGTCACGCCTTGGTAATACTGCTGTAATGTTATTTCTATTTCCTGAATAACTGACTAAATGAGTTAGCCCGCTCGGCGTCCGCTCGCTCGTGCGGCGCTCAACTCCTTTTTGGTGGAAATAAAAGTAAGCGCCCGATTTAGAGCGATGGCGATGCCGATGGCAGGCTGAGGGCAGGCTGAGGGCAGGCTGAGGGCAGGCTGAGGGCAGGCTGAGGGCAGGCTTTTGTTCAATGTCATGGGAATTGCGTGTGATTGTCAACTGACAGGCTGCAGCCGCTGCGTTGATTTGAGAACCTGTTCAGGAGTTTTGTTCATACATTTTGAACAATATCCTTCGTAGGTGTGATGTGACTTGGATTGCCTGATTTTAGATAGAAGTAGGCTCGTTTCTTGATGGTCCCTAAGTCGGATCGGTTCAGAAATACTGTCTAGCCCTGTTAAGCACCCTATGTTTTTGGGAGGCCAGTTTAGTCTTTCCTTCCAAATGACCGCGAAACTGAGCAGCATTCGATAACTTACACACTTTGTTTATGTATGTACAAGTACCTACACTACTTTTGCTGACCCGATTTTTTTCCGACGCAATGAAATGATCCTTAGAAGTAACTGAGTCGTTTACCGTCAAAGAATAGAAGTAGTTAGTTTGTCAACATCGTCCATATTCATGGCCAACTCACGTTTGGCCAAAAAAAATTTCACAAAAAAGAGCTAATGGTTCCTAAGCAACTTTCCTGTACTTTCCTGTCACTTCTCTTCTGGTTCGGATTTCCCCGTACTTACGACTCGAGTATTCCAGTCTAACCTGAACTACGAAAACATCTACAAGATATTTCTTTTATTTATTTATTTATATGACACTTCACACGGCACATTTGTAAAAAAAATTTTGACCCTCTCCGGAGCTCGTTATCTTTACAAGCCCTTCGACGATTAAGCTCATATGCAAATCTACATAGCACAATCCACCAAGTTTCATACAGATTGGATTAACGGTTCGATAGTTATGCTCTGACAAACATACAACGCCAAATCACCCAAGTAGCCGCTGAGATGTTCGCTTGCTTCGCTCCCTCGATCAAAAATGTTTATTTGTTTAACTTAATAGAGATCACTATTACGAGTCTTAATAGAGGGTACTATTAATCGACAAAAAAAATTAACATGATTTTTTTCATTATTATTTCAAACAATTTTATTGTTAATTTAAATATGTACATAGTATATTTGTCTAACGATTCAATTTAAATGGACAGATCATTAATGTAACGGCTGAGGTTTAATTTAAGATTATAACTGTTGATTTGTATGACGAGATAACTTGGGGATGTAATCTTAACAAATGAATGAGAGGAACACAATCGGCGAAACACCTTCGTTCACGTTCGTAACTAAAACTTCATCAATAAACCGTTCACGATAAATCTATTTATTATTCCTTTATTTTTTGAAGTTGACTCTTCCTGAATACTTTTAACTTTAAAATCACCATTATGAACAGATTTACAGTTACACAATTATTTAATTTGTGAGCTAGCTACCTGAATTAAAGACAGTTGGTTATTATAGTTTGTCTTTGTAACTGTGGTGTTAATATAATTTATAGTTTTAAAGAAAATAATCATAAACTCAATTTTGAATGAATTTACACAATGCTCCGTATAATGTGTGCTATCCTATTAGGTAACCGCGTCCGGCTGCTTCAGCAGCTGGTCGTACGTGCAGCTTCATTTGTATTGCACCAGATATCAGGTTTTTGGGCGGCGTGCTTGAATGGCGAGGGCGGCGGCGGCGGCGCGCGCGCGGTGAGGCCGGAAAACGAACAGCAACATTTCTCAAAATGCTTTTATTTAAAATGACTGGTTGAGTTGGCAGTTTCCAAAAAATGTATGGCGCTTTTAGACAGATAACAACGTCGCTATATTTTCTTCTGTATGAGTAGGTATTCTGTTCGAGCTACGAAGTCTTCGAGAAGCTTCTTTTATTATTATGATGAATTGGTAAAAGCTATAGCTTTTACCAATTCATATAACTTATAAGTTCCAATGTAGCTTTAGATAGGATTTTAGACAGTAGAATTCAGAGGAATCCTAAGGTAGGCATATTATAGTATTAACGAGTTTCTGAATGATAAAACTTAATATTAACCAATAATTTGTATTTGTATAAAATCATTAATAATTTGATGAATTTTTTTATTTGTAATTTTGACTATTTTATTTTATATTTATGCTTACTTTGAAAATTAGACTACGTAATTTCATTTTACTTGCATGAATTTCGTACGCCGTTGAGCAAAACATGGTTGAACCTTATTTTTTTTCTAACTAAACTTTCTTAACACCATTTCTTGTAAACTACCTGTGTTTGCGAATAAAGTGATCGATTGATTAAACCCGTACAATGTAATGAATAATCTCACGATAACGAGTGCGGCAAGGTCAAAATAGAAGATTTATGAGGAGCAGCAGAGTGCCGAGTGCCGAGTGCCGAGTGCAGGGTGCAGGTCGGCGAGGTACCTTGCATCGGCATCGCGTGGAAGAAGAGCGGCTGCGGCGTGGAGAGCGGCGGCGGCCGGCGGCTGGGCAGCGGCGTGGGCGGCGGCGGCGCCAGGAAGCAGCGGTCCGCCAGCAAGCTCGCGTTGCCCAGAGCCCATTCGTGGCCCCAGTCCACGTAGGACGAGCTCTCCTCCGTCGCGGCCATGTCGATGTACCCGTGCCGATCCAACCGGCGGGACCGGCTGCCGCGCTTCACACAGTCGACCGTCGCGACGCCGCTACTCCCTTCTGCTCAAGCCCAGCCCACCGTTCCCGGAGAGCAGCGAGCGAGGATTGAAGGAGACGCCGGCGCGCCGCCACCGAAGCACACTCGCCGCCACGTGCGCCGCGAGCCGCGCCGCCACGTGCCTCCGCGCCGCACGTGCCGCCTACCGCACCCCCCCCGCACCTCCGCACACCCCGCACACCCCGCACCACCGCAACCCGCGCCCACCACCAGCTCCAGCGCCAGCCACCTCTTCCATAGGATGTCGTCGAGGTGCCTCGCCGACTATCGAATGCTGCAGGTACGCTACCGATTACTACTTACGATTCCATTGAATGGGTTTTGTTCATTGCGTAAGAAAATAATGTTTGTATGTGCTCCCTAAGCGAAGTGCGTAAAGGCGGGCGCGTGCGTAGCGTAGCCAGCACGGCCGGTCACGCGGCCGCCTCGCGCCTCGCCGACCCCGTGCCTTGCGGTGAGGTGTGCGCAACGCCATTGTTACCAAAAAATCCTGGAATAATACTCGACGTACGTAAGTGGGAGTTGAAAAGTTACTTTTATAAACTCTAAGAAATTTACAAATTGCGAAACACTTGTTGTGCGTAATACTTGTCAATGTTTAATTGTTATGATTTATGTTGGTTTATAATATAAAAACTTTCCGTTCCTTCCTCTTTCCCACTAGCCTTTTGTATAAATCCTGTGAAGTCTTAACAGTCCGACAGTTATTGATTATGCACACAGTGTTGAAACAGCACGCAGCCCTTCCATACAGCACTGAGACATCAAATAAGAGAAGGCACGATATAGTTTGCTCTCGACATTCAGCAACAAAACATTCTTTAGCGACTAAATTTTTTACGTTCCTTGATCCCCTTCTCTACAATAGACTTAATGCATTAGTAAAAATTTATCCCCTTAACTTACACAAATGTAAATCGACCCTTAAAGTCGCCTTGCAAAGCATGTCCTACGAGGATACAGAGAAATTATTGATTGTGTTAGATTAGCTTAGTTTTTTCTTTAGCTTAGATCTTAAAAAAATATAAATTGTATTATGTTATATTGATACTAAACCAATTATGTAGATTCCTTGTATATTAATTATTTTTTGTTTTTTAATGTGATTATTTGTTATTTGTGATACTTTGTGCTCTGACCGCCTGAGACACAGGGGAACCTAGGTCAGGCTCTCGTGTATCTCTTATCTATGTACATTTAAGACACTGTAGTTGTAATTTATCCTTAAACGTTATTAAATAAATGATGATTATTATTATTATTATTATTATTATTTTTCCGTTTACGAGGCTGTGATACCACATAGTTTTTTTAAGGAATGTTAACAAACTTTTTAAATATGTGGGAAAGTCTACCAACTCCATATACTGTATAAAAAAATGGTCAAGTACGAGTCGAATTAGCGCAGGAAGTACATTAAAAAATGTTTCCCCATGAATTATTTTTATTATTTGTTGTTATAGCGGCAACAGTAAAAAATTCAACTCTACCTATTACGGTTCAAGAGTTACAGCCCGTTGATAGACGGACGAACGGACAGCGGAGGCTTAGTAATAGGGTCCCTTTGGCACCCTTCAGGCACGGAACCCTAAAAATTACCGTTCAATAACTTTATTAAGGAACTCAAGTCACGGGGTGTGATTTTTGAAAGTCACCAGTAATTTCGAAATCACAAGAATGGCCCATTTCCGCAGATTTCTTAAAATTTGTATTCTTGACAGTCTTTCGGTGATTTCAAAAAAAAAAAACACACAAAGAAACTTCTCAACCCACTCCTTTTAAAATCACCGCTCGAATATTTTGATGTTAGACGGCCAAGGTGGCTGTCGCAGTTTCCATCGTGTTTTAAGTTAAATTAAAAAAAAATACACTTACTTCTCCGTTGGACTGGGAGTAGAGAAAAAACATAGAATGCGTCTAACTGCTTCTCTCTCCGAGCATGTCGTAAAAGTCGACTAAGGGATAGTATCCTCCAACATGATGAGATACAATAAGCAAGTATTCCCAAGGAGGGTTGACGTCAGGCAGGCGGCCGGTCATAAAACACCTTAGCCAAAACTCTTACAGCATCATCCAAGGATCATGCTGTGCCGACCCCACATAGAGTGGAATAAGGGCAGGAAGATGATGACACTTCATTATTTAAGTAATATTTTACAAAATAAACAAACGTACAGAAACGACAGTTGAGATAGACCTTAAAAAATTAAGGCCTTCTACCTTAGGGTCTATAGTAGATGATTTATACAGCCTCAGGAGGCAACTTTTACCCTCACAAACGGGACGCTGTAGTGCCCGGGACGAATTAAGACGGAGTAGGCTTGCCCAGCACCCATTCCATCCTCTCAGCTTAGTCGGCCTTGTCTACAAGAAAGACATGGTGAATACGTGCGGAGCTGACTAAGCCGCAAAATTTTTTTGCACAGAAAAATTAATTGGTACATGACCGGGTTTGAACCCGCGAGCTTAGGATCGGAAGACGGGTTCACTACCAACTAGACAACTACCACCAGTGCTCTCAAAAAAGAGTCAAGATTGATATTGAGTTTAATTTTACGTAAAACTTTTTCTATAATAGGCCAAACGTGCGATACTCAGCAACCACTTTTGGAAAACGTGATTTTAAAATAGTCACTAGACTTTATAATCTCCGGTAACTTCCAAGAAACGCCGCCCTCGGTTACAAGGAAAATGTTTTTGATTTAGCTGACTTAATAAAATTACATAAGTCAATTATTATATAAAATTATTTTTAGTTTTAAGTTTGTGACATTTTATAATTTATCCGACTTTGTTAATTTTTATACGTTTTTATTGTTTACTTTTCTTTTTCTATTCTGTAACTCGCTCAAACCCTAACAGCACGCTGTCTGTCTCCTATCATTATTATGACACTTGACATGTTTAGATCTAAGCTTTTATATAATATATTTTTAATTAATGAATCGATGTACATAATGTTGGTGACACTAAAATAAATAAATCTAATTAAATTGGAAGAATACTAATTAATTAATAATTCAAAATGTCATCTTCTATTGTATTCTATCTATAATATATTATTATTATTATATTCTTATTGTATTATATTGCTTAGTTAAATTATAAATGTCTTTGATTAAAATAAAAAAAATATAGTATAACAATTTTCAAAAGCGATCTTAGTAAGTAAAATCTGTTATTGATAAGATATATATTTATAAGATAGGTATCTTCCACAATAAATTAATTATGAATGGTTCTGCAAATTTATTTATAATACTCATTAAAAGTTGAGATTTATATGGAAACTATACATAATATAAAAATGAAACATTGAAGTAATTATAACGATACGACACTGAAGCTCAACGAATCAATAGATATGAGACGCAATGCGATGCGCCGGCGTCGGAACAAGCAGATCAACCCGATCCCGCACTCGGCAGCGCCGTAGCCGCGTAGCAACGCGTAGCACGCCGTAGCACGCCGTAGCAAACGAAGCGAAGGCTAAATTCTTTATTCCTTAAAATCACGGGGATCCTTTCGGACACGTCTTAAATCTACGTTGCATTTACACCTGATCATTATGCGCCCAAGCGTTGAAGTTAACGTAAGAAACCACGTTTCGCTATTTTTTTTGGAAAATGCATAAACAAACTAAAAACTTCACCTTTTTTTCACCGTATGAGAGTACTGGCGTGGCACATTGAAAAATCCATTTGTGCACGACCGGGTTTCAACCCGCAACTTTAGGATCAGAAGGTGGGGTGCTGCCACTACATCGCCAGTGCTCACAGCCAAAGAAGCTAATTAGCGGCCTATTCTACAAACATTTTTTTTATATATTTTTTTTTACGTAGAATTTATAAAAGAAAATTCAGTTTTTAGAATTTGCGTGATTTTCGTTTATCGAATTAATATATTTTTTTATTTGTTTGTGTTTGAGCAGGGCGCGTGCGGCGGCACCGCGTGCGTCTAGGAGCATTCATGGATTTGCTTCGTGAGTTTTCCTCCGATGTATTAGTTGCTTCGTTGACATCCCATGCCTACTAGTTGCCAGATCAGACCCTCTGGGACGTTTTCTAAGGTTCTTCGATAAGCAGGCTATGATAAGTATACAGTTGACTTAAAGGAAAATATGTGCCATAAATTCAAGGGCGTGGTAGCACGTGCTATGTGCGATTCGACATTTGGAGGATATCTTTAACCGAAACCGAAATCCGCATTGTATTCGCACAGTGTAGGTACTTCTGTTCAATTAATATACTTATGTAAGTCATTATTATGCAGTAGTATTTCTAATTAAGTTTCGTTCTTTCTTTTTTTTCTCTTATCAAAATATGAACTCTAAAAACACATCTACAGATGGAATACATATATTAAAAACTAAAACAAATGAAATGAAAATGTGATAAAACGTTGCAAAGCATTGTGTGAGTGTGACAGACCTATTCAAAATATTATAAATGTTTAGACAAAGTTTGCAAAGTTAGGTCGCGCGATCCGGCTCTACTGGTATTACGACGATTACAAGGTCATGCTGCAAATATTCTGATAAATAATCAAATTAGAAAAGAAAATAGCAATGTCTAAGTTAATTGCCAATGGAAAGGAAATGGTGGGAGCGTATAAGAGGGACTTCCGTCCGTCTGTTGGTGAAATACGATTATTTCAGAAACTATTGACGCTACACCGTGCCCCCGACGCGACGGGACGATTACACCAAATCCGTTATCAGCCGAACTATGGTCGGATGTCGTCGACTGAACTCAGCCGATCGAATCAACCGTACGCTAATCGAAGATGGCGCGTACACTACTATAACCGACACCGTGGCATAGCTTGCTCAGACGTTCTTGATTGATCGTTAAATTTAAGCAGCGTTATGTGCGGTAACAGTTGGGATAGGTGACCGCAAGTGGCATTACGAGTTCAGCGCTTCCATGCTTTGAAGGGGTCGTTAAACAGTCGGTCCCGGCCTTTAAGTCGTTAAGCCATGACGGAGGCCTTTAGACGGCCCAAAAACTCCGTCACTAGAGTTGGCCACTAGCTCATACGAACACATACCGTTAGACTTCGGCCGCTAGCGGATTGGTGTACTAACAACTAGTCGTATTACTAGTTCGTTCGAACCAGTGTGGTGAAAGGATTTGAAGATACGCTTCAAAGGCTCCTTCGGTGTAATCGTACTGTAAGATGTGTCTTTCACGTCAATTCATATTTAGCAAAGAAGAATCAATTTTATGGATCAAAGATGGCATGCGGCTAACAAGAAACAACACAGGTCACAACGTTACGCGTTAGTAATAAATATATATGTCGTACATAATACAATTCATTAATAATAGAATACATAAACCCACGGTGAAGAGAACAATGAACTCAATAATGCTTTATAAAAACGCATTTTTAGTAACATAAGCAAAAGAGCGAGAGTGAATACCTACCGTAAAAGTACAGCATGCATCTTAAAAAATAAAGTCAGAACTTGTACCACCGTACACTGAACCAGGCACTGCGAGAGCTAGATTCATCAGAGTACTCATCGATGAGCACCGAGCGTGGCCCGAGGCGCACGCGGCGCGCGCTGTGCGCTGTGCGCTGTGCGCTGTGCGCCGTGCGCTGTGCGCCGTGCGCTGTGCGTGGTCCAGAGGGCGGGGCGCGGGGCGCGGCACTCACCGTATTTCTTGTTGAAGCTGGCCCCGTGGCACAGGAAATCTGAAATTAAAACAACGCCAACTTACAAATTAAACAAATCAAAAAAGCAAATTAATAATAACCCGCAAACATGAGTGCCCACTGCTCAGAGGTTTGGTGCCAGCTAGCCCACCTGTCATTTATAAGGGATTTACACTCCAATTGGTTTTTATTATTATTTTTAGTTTTCGAGAGCACTGGTGGATAGTGACCCCGACTTTCGATCATAAGGTCGTGGGTCCATACCCGGTCGTGTATCAATGGATTTTTCTGGGCGAAAAAATTATGTGCGCTATCCCAGTACTCTCAAACGGTGAAGGAAAACATCGCGAGGAAACCCGCGGCTTAGTCAGCTCCGCACGTATTTTGTAGACAAGGCCGTCTCAGCTGAGAAGATGGAGTAAGTGCTGGGCAAGCCTACTCCATCTTAATTCTTCCCGGGCACTACAGCGTCCCGTTAGTGAGGGTAAAAAGTTGCCTCTACTATAGATGGAAAAAGGCCTTAGTTAGATTTCAACAATGATAAGAAATGTCTTCAAAAGTATTGTAAGTGATTTAACAAGCTTGCACAGCAAACAAAAACGAAGAAAATCAAAGTAAATATGTACCTACATGTGAATATTAGTGGCAAAATAAAATAAAGATTCTCTTTAAAAAAAACCTAATAAAAGAGAATTTGGTGTTTGTCATTTTATAAAGAAGTTTAAGAGTGGAAGAGGTAGCATTTGAAAGAACTTGCTTATCATATTATACCATTCTAATAACAGTTTACTATTTTCATATGATCACGTTATTTTATAGCTTTTAACTTTTGATGAAAAGAAAAACTGGTTAAATGCGCGTCAAACTCGCACACGAAGGGTTCTGTACCAACGTACATTAAAAATGTTTCTCGTATGGAGCCCCCTTTTTATTTTATATTTATATTTTAGAAAGAACAGCCGATGCTAATAATAGGGTCACGTTGGCGCCCTTCGGGTACGGAATCTTAAAAATCTTAATGACCGAAAAATATTGTGACGTCCGAGCCGTCAAAGTCACGTGCGCGCTCCAAGAACTTTTTGTTAGAAGAAATTTGAACCTTCGGAACGTTCTAAGGATGTTCCAAATATGAATTAAAATATTTGGAAGAGTTTGGAGTAATTGTAAAAAATAAAAGATGACCAAAAAAAAGACAAAAGACAATCGAAATTAAGGGTATAAAGGCGACAGGAGCCGAGCAGCCGGCAGTCCTCCGTAGGCTAAGACACGTTCTTGGAGACCCCGATGACGAGCCCCCATCACGCCGACGTAGGTTAAATTAGACCACATCGTAGCACACCGACTCCGCCGGCGGAGTCGCCGGTCACGCTACCAGCGGTCATCTGAGACCGCATTTATATCCCTCCGAAAAAAAAATCAGCCGGCAGTTCTGAAAAGCTCAGCGAACTGGAAGCAACTGGAAGAAGAAAAGTGAAGACTATGAGGACTTTATGTCAGTGAGGAGGACCACGTGGACTCTACGTCAGTGAGGAGGACCACGTGGACTCTACGTCAGTGAGGAGGACTACGTGGACTCTACGTCAGTGAGAAGGACTACGTCGGAAACTCGACAGACGATCACCCTGTGAACTCCACGTCAGTGTGCGGTGTTTTGAAGACGTCATCAATAAACGTCATCTCAGAAGACCAGTCGTTTCCTTCCAATCCGTAACAATATGAATTCCTTTAAGTCTCGGAACTCTTTTTCCATTTTTTTCTTCCGATACAATAAAATTATTCATACAAGCAACTGAGTCGATCAGCATAAAAAAAATTACAAGCAGAGTCAACAAACGAATGGCATTTTATGGGCAACTCACGCTTGACCAAAAATATTACCATGCCAAAACTGTTTTCACATAAAAAGACGTAATGGTTCCTCAGAAAGTTTTCCTGCACTTCCTATGGCCTCGGATTTCCCGTTTCTTCAACATTTCCTGCCGATCTGATTGTTTTCTTCCGATACAATGAAATAATTCTTACCTAAATTTGTTTTTGCCAACATCATCCATTTTCTTGGTCAATTCGCGCTTGACCAAAAAATTGATTACGCCAAAACTGATTTTACAAAAAAGAGCAAATGGTTCCTCAAACACTTTTCTTGGATCTCTCCTGGTTTCGGATTTCCCCAACTGAGCCAGTTAAAATAAACACTGAAAATAACTAACTACGCACAGGAAGTGCCTCCCCGTTGAACATAACATTTTTCTACCCAGTAGGTATTTTGCTCCGTTCGACCCAAAACATTTGATTTAAGTTAGCCTTTGTACCCACACCTACTTATTACTATTTTATATTGTTTAAATACAAATAAATGACTGTGAAACGCCGAAGCAGAAGGGTCAGTAGACAAAAATATGTAGATAATAATTACTATTATTTTTGTTCATAAAATGAGTCTTATTCAGATAATGGTCAGTCAAATATTTGTCTACTAATCTAACAATATCACTAATCAATCAACTTTTAAAGTAACATACATAATCAAATAATAATTAAACTGTGAGTAAAGATTCAATCAAGTTAGTTAGTTATTTACAAAAAATTGTAAGTTCGCGCCGTCGTGAATGGATTTTAACGAAACTTGGAGTACATTGTAGTAAGTCTGCTAGGAAACCATAATATTATAGGCTATTTTTAATCTGGCGAGCGAAGCCGCGGGTGGAAGCTAGTACATACTTTATATTATGTTAGTTCAAAGCGGATGTGAATCGGAGCGCGCGTTGAAGTCTTTTGTACGTCAGCATCGCGTCGGTACAGGGCGGCCAGCGTGTGGGCGCGCTGCCTTCGCCTTCACCAGCATTCGCAACCTCCACTGCCCTGACCAGATGCTTGCAGGACCGACAGCTCTGTTATTATAATATCACAATAATATGTTTTGCATTCTATGATAATTTTAAAAGTTATTTTCATTGATATTATACGAAAGATTTCATAAATAACTAAAACTATTGGCAAACACTTTTATGGTCAAAAATTTCCCGCCGGTAACGTAACGCGGCGCGCACATGGATATTCCTATGCGGATATAACACATGATGTATCTGGTTCTGTACTGCGACCCGTACTTCCGCAGTTCCGCCAAACTGGACGTACCTACTATCTATGTACAAACCCTCCGTATCGTGTTTTTCGTTATTACGATCAAATCACTTTAGTCTTAGGTAAATAAACATCGCAACATAAGTTTTCACACCTTAATTTAGCTATTAGTAGGTAGGTGGGTAAGTACTACTTAAAAATTGCATAAACATGTAATGAAAAAGTAACTTTTATGTTAAGTGTGGGTGGGTGGTTTGTTTACATAATTTGTATCTCCGATTTGGCTGAACTATGGAATGAATATTGTTATTCAATATTGTGCATTTGTAATTTTATTGAATACTAGCAGCCTGCCCCGACTTCGCACAAGTATTACAAAAATTATAAATTTGAAACACACACACTTTTTTCCTATACATACTTACATTTTTAAACTCGTGATATCTTTCGAATGGAATGACCGAATTGAATAATTCAAAAAGTTGTCTAAAGTTTTATTGAAGCCTATTGAAGCAGTCTTGATTATGAAGTAAGTAATTTATTTTGATAAAGATTAATACTAAGGGACAAACAAAGAGCATTTTCTAGTGCCAGCATTTCAATTATTTTTTTTAAATAAAAGAACATTTATTGTGACATAACTATAATAGCTGACATATGCTGTCGCGACATTTTTTGTCGTAGTACATTATTTTGTTCTACAGCGCAAGCGATGTAAGGAACTTTTTAGGTAAATCTTTTACACCTCGGGTTACATTATTGGAGTTTTAGTAAGGATCCCTAATTTTTAGAAAATATAATACTTATAGCCCATGTCCCATGTGCCCATATGATAGTGTAGCTTCCCAACGGTGAACGGTGAAGATTTTTTTAAATCGGTCCCGCAGTTTCGGAGCCTATTCAATGCAAACAAACAATCAAATCTTTCCTCTTTATAATATTAGTGTAGAAAAGACGAAACAATTGACTGCAAAAACTACCATACAGTTGGTTTCATACAAGTAAAAGAGTAACAATAAAATTGAATGAGTGATGGTAGCGCCACCATCGTGGTGAAGATGCTCCGCAATCTGCAAGGCGCATCCGGCATCGCGCGCGGGAAGGAGAGTCTAGCCAGAGTCGAGGCAAGGGCCTTAAAAATTCTAACGAATCCCGGAGATTCTTAAGTAGTTAGTTCTCGTGATATGCGTAGCCTTTAAAACGGTAACATAGTACTATAATAACAGTCATCTGTAGTCTGCGGCACAAGTAGCGTACAGCTCCATCTAGGAGCACGTTCACTAACGAACTGTAAAATCGCGTGCGAGTTTGAGAAACCAGTTCCTTTCATTCCTTAGTTATAAAAACGACCACCGTTGTCGCTACAATCGTTAATGTAAATATGGATAAAAGTTTACTGAACCAATGGGTTTACTTACCGTTACGAAGCATATTTAGAGATTTTATATGGTTATTGTCACGTAAAAGTTAATTTTCCCACATTTAAAAAGTTTATTTACTATTATGAAAAGTTTTATTCGGCGCGAGGGTCACATGTGCGCACTGTGACCCGCGGTTTGTCGCGGCGCGCGTCGCCATTGGCGGAGAGCGCTGCGTCGGTGGCGGGCGTCGGCCGAGCAGCGCGCACCCCGCACGTGACGCCACTTCATTACTCGCACCGCGCAGAGATGGCGCCACGTGTCCATTTACAACATTCCACTACCTTCAATAGCAGAGCTCTGTTATGACTATGACTAATATGACATAATAATAATGTAAGAGGCGGCCGGCGGCGGCGGTCTCGTGCTCTCTACGTTTTACGCGTACCCTACATAATCATACTGACTGACTTTGTTTGGCCTTGAACAAACGTACAATAGTTACCTACATTTACACCACTTTTTAATTTCTAAGGAATAAAAATAGATGATGCTATCAAATAAAAGGGCTTGACATATAATTTACGAAGTTGATAATTTTGAAGTTAATTAAAAAAATAATAAGTAGGCACTACTAACACCCGACTATACATTATAACGACTTATTACTAAATACCTACTAAAAGCAAGTTGCAGATCCATTCCGCTGTTCTAAGTAGGTACCTACCTAAGTTTGTTTGTACTCAACTCAGACCAAATAAAAAGAAAAGACCCCGCGCCGCGAACAACAAAAGTGAAGCCACCTTTTTATCTATGTGTGTGTCGAAGGTTTTAAGGTATTGTCTTCCAAGTAAACTAAATTCATAGTATAATAATTAAGAAACGATGCTATTTGAAGTACTTACAAGTGAAAAGTGATTCCGTGAGACTTTTTATGTGATTTGCTGCTGTTTTTACAAGTTTTCACTACGCAGGAAGGCATAATTCTATTTTTAAGACTCGTGACGTACTAAGAGCCATGAGCATGGTTTTAGTGTAGGTGTGTGCGTGAGCGTGTATGTTTACTTGTAGGAGCACGGTTGTGTATTCACTTTTGTTGTTCGCGGCGCGGCGTCTTCTCTTTTTATTTGGTTTGAGGTACTCAATCACACAAATGTAGTTTTAAATCCAAGTGGCCTTGACTACAACAGCTGCGTTTGAGTGACATAGGTAGGTACATTTGCAATAGGTACACTAGCGGATTTGGTCTGCATTTGAAAAGATTTTTTACGGTCTATGAGTACGTAGGTAGGTAGTCGAGATTCATAAATGCTAAAGTCTAATTCTACATATTAATGTAGCAGCTATATTTTGTAATGTGCCTTTTGAAGGCAGGTTCATAATAAATTGTAATGCAGAGGCGAGGGCGAGGGGTGCAGAGCGAAGCGAAGGGCGCGGGGGGGTGGGTGCAAGTTCGGGAACTTCCTTCCGGTGCCGGGGGTGCGCGGGGCGCGGGGCGCGGTCGAAGGTCGCACGACTCACATTCTCACTAATATTTATTTCATTCAGTTAGTTTCTGTACTGCACTGAACAATTTGAGTTCCTACTCCTTTATTTTGTCAAATAACTAACCCTAATTATAAGTGCTTGTACATATTTACTAACAAATTATGGATCTTAATGTAGTCTGAAATAAAATCTTTTTATTTTATTTATTTACTATTTTACCCCATTGAGAAGGTTTTTTTTTTTAAAAACCCTGAAACATGTGTCCATTACTACTCGTACTAGTCGTGTCGCGTCACTAGTTCGAGTCACCAGTCGACGTCACCGTTGTGCTCAGCTCAGCCGCAGCTCCAGTGCCAATAGGACACACCCAAAGTAATGCATTGTACGTAGTGACGGTACCTAGTGCTTGTAGTAGTCACATTGTACTCGTGGCAAGACATGCCGGCAGTGTAGCGGTTACCGGCGGAGTAGGTCCAGGACAGAGAAGGCGCCCGCGGCCCGCGCTGCCCTCCTGCCTCGTGGACAGTTTGCAAATTATGTGAGCACAAAGTATGTTTGCAAACAAGTTCCGAGAGGAGCCGCCCGTCTTGCTCCATCTTCTACGGTCACACTCTGAGCTGACAGCAACGCACCTCACGCGCAGGCTTCTGAGCCGAATCGGTAGGACAGTTTCATCCACGCCGAACCCGATAACTTAAGGTTCCCGACGAGTTGTCTGATTACTGGTCCGAATGTCGCTCGTTAGATCTTTGGACGTTCTAATAAGCCGACGAAGCATGACTCGTCACTGACAAACCAGACTGTATTGACGACAACATGAAATGTTACACGTGTCCATATCTTTAGCGGTACCTATCATGTTTTTTTATCTGGACGCGTTCGGGTGATAAAAGAAATAAGCGTAGGATGAGTAGCGATTCCAGTAGAACAGTAATGTGGTAATGTGTGGGTTGGGGCCTTGAGCGTGCGGCCGAGCGCCCCCGGGGCGGCGGGGGCTGCTTGTTAGCGCGGCTCCCTTCAAATTTAACTTACTTTTTAAACACTCGACGCGTGCGGAAGGTCAATTTAGGGTCAAGTCGTAAGTTAAACTACGTGTTTATTTATTTACAAGCTAAAGACTTGTGAGAACCATTTAAGGAAATATAGCTAGGGTGTGCGATACGAGCTATCTCTGTAAGTTCATGAATTTAGTTCAAAATCTCCCTCAGAGTGAACTTCAACGGTTTGATTGTTTACTTCAGGGGGTTGTGGACGGTCCGCATTGTTAGAAATTCGGAACATAAGAACCGACTGATGCGTATATTAGGAATATGGCTTTCAGATCAATAGCTAGGTAGGTACCTAAACAGCGTAATTGCCGCGCGATAACCCGGCGCCGGTCAATTGCTCTAGTTTAGTTAGGTGGCGGCGGTGCTTCGCGCCTCTTCAACCGACTACTTATCAATTACCTCGTAGCGATCAACGGACTGAATTGATTCTGATGAACTATCATCTAGGTTAGAACTCGACAGACAGGTAGCTATTCCAATAGTCAGAAGCTGTTCGGGAACTCCTTAGTGAATAACAGTTAAGTATAATTAATTACCTGAAAGTTGTTGACACATAAAATAGGTACCTAACGTTAAAACTAGTAATGGATTGATAGGTGGATGCGCTATATTGTACCTACATGTATTTTTTGTGCGAACAGCTCGGGAGAATGAGAACAGTTAGAGCGCTCCTGCGAGCCGAGCCGAGCGCCCCCCGCGAGAATTAATTAGGTACATCTTCATAACGATGTCACGATGAATGACGGCCTCGGCCGGCGCCGGCGCGCGGCTGAGGCTCCTGAGGTGCGGGTTTGATTCCAGGGCCGGCACGTCGTTTTCATTTGAATATTTCATTGCCGCGCTAACAATCAACCGTGGCGGCATAGTTCTGAAACTGAGCTCTACATATTTACACATACCTACTCTTTATTAATTTTACAAGTACATGTATATTGTATAATCATAATGTATGAACTGATTTAGTTAGCTGAGTTAGTTTAATCTAGCAATTTGGGGAAACTCGTATTAAGGCTGTCCGTGAAGTCCGTGAAGATAGTTTGCCAACATGCAGTAGCATTATGCTGAGCTGTCCCTTATTCACGATGACCAAACACAACGTATCGTGGCCGTGCTCGTGGAATCACAATGTTATCGTATTCTATTCTATGTGACTATGTTCTTTTGTACTGTGAAAACGCGATACGGCGCGTCACAAACAAGTTACCAGCTGTCAAGTTTCGCTCGGTTATAGAATATGAACCAATTATCCAGCACACTAAGTAATTAATGCTACTAATTGGATCTACATTTGATTTCGTTTTCCTTTGTAAATATTGTTGCTCTAGTATAATTATTATCCTTATTGTAGAATTGAAAGTCTTTGTAATGATGGTTCGAATAAATGCTTTTTCTTTCTTCTTCTTCCTTCTCATTTGTCTCGAGGTCTGAGTGTATATATAGTAGCTACTCGTAATGCGATATTCGGTAGTGTTGCGACAGGGAATCCTCGCGAGGGGCGCCTCGCGAGGCGTTTTATATATATCAACTAGAAAGTGAGCGTAGTTGTGCTTTTATAAAATTACTAGCTGTTACCCGCGACTTCGTACGCGTTAGATTTGCGTTTATCGAGTCAGCCTCGCCGATCGCGTCGCCATACAAACTTTGGTACCCGATTGTTTTGAAAAATCCTAAAACACGCATGTCCACTTATTTTGCATTTACAGTATCTGAACCGAGTTTCAAGGAAATCGCAGCAAGCTTTAAATAGTTCCTTTTTTATTTTCATCTAGGGGTTGAATTTCGTAAAATCCCGTCTTAGTGGGTGGTTTTGCTATAAAAGGAAGCCACCTTCCAAATTTCAGCATTCTAGCTTCAGCGGCTTCGTCTCGCCGATGATGGATCAGTCAGTCAGTCAGGTTAAGCTCTTTTCTAGGTATAGATAATGAGTGGTGGAGCGCGGTGTGGTGTCGGCGTGGCTGTCGCGCGTGACGTCACGGCGCCGCCCTCTACCAGTATCCACTACTAGGGCATCTACCGCCGGCGCTGGCACAACATCCTAAAAACCCCCAAGACAAGCAACAAGCGTACTAAATTTAATGGAGTCCAAATTCAATCTGATTAGGAGCAGCTAAGCAGAGCCTACCTAAGTATTGGTGATTTTTTTAAAGTTATTTATGAGATAAGCAACGGTGTGCTAGTTTAACATAATGATGAAATGTAATACATATGAGGGTATTACTTTTTTTTATTTAATTAGTGTAATTGGTTACCTATGTAAACCGTTCTAATTACTATCTTAAATAATAATAATACAATTTAAATCCTTTCACCACATTGGTTGGATAGAACACAGAACTAGTGACACGACCAGATATATTAGTGACCTGGGGACACTGTAATAAATTTTGTCCGAGTCGTCAGCAACTCATTCTAGTGCCCCCCCCCCCCCCCCCCCCCCACCCCAAGACGAGCCATATCTATTTTCTAGTATGACCACAATTTTGATTTTATTTAGTGAGTTTGACATTAGAAAAGATTATCGTTGAAATTAAACAAATCTTGAGGTTTTTATAATCAATCACAGGCAGAGATGGGCGCTTACCCGGTAAAAACCCGACCTTTGGGTTTTTACCCATTTATACCCATTTTTACCTTCCCATTTCGAATTAATACCGGGTAAAAATTCAATGCATCTTTTTTTGAGGTACAACTAATTATATATGCTTTTACTTGTTAGTTTTTATTCCTAATTAGCTATAACTAGCTGTGCCCCGCGGTTTCACCCGCGTTTTTCTCGTTTCCGTGGAAATACCGAGATAAAATATTGTCTATATTATAGCCTCCCTACCAACTCTTAACATCTTACACACGTGATAACTTTTAAACGAAATATCCGATTGAGATGAAACAAAAAGTATTTTACTTCTACATAAATACTCTTGATAACATAATGCTTAATTTCGATAAAGATTAATATTACGATACATATTTAACGTAGTTTTTTTTCTTCAGACGATTTAATAATTATTTTGAACACAAAATCGGTTATTGTGATTAAACCATGATAGCTAGATATATGTTCTCGCGGACTTTTTTGTAGGTCTTAATGGGATCTACAAACCCGTAGTACATTATTTTGTTCTATTGTCAATAGTTTTTGCAGCGCACGCAAAAATAGGTTTTCGATTTTACACCTTGTGTTACAAAATAGCAATTTTATTACGGATCCCTAATTTTGAAAAAAAAAACATAGCCTATAGCCTTCCTCGATAAATGGACTACCCAACACTGAAAGAATCATTCAAATCGGACCAGTAGTTCCAGAGATTAGCGCGTTCAAACAAACAAACAAACAAACACTGCAGCTTTATAATATTATATTATGGTATAGATGATTTGACTCGCCTCACACACAGCTCACTTGGTAGTAGCTCTTCCTTTACGCTGAAGGTTGTGGCTGCGATCCCCACCCAGAAAAAATATTTGTGTGATGAATATAGATGTTTGTTCTGTGTCTAGGTGTTCTAACGTATTTACAAACAAAAAGTATATAAGTATTTTATCAGTCATCTGGTGGAAAAAATGTGGAGAAGAGCAAAGGTTGTGGCACTTTTAAAGCCTGGGAAGTTCCACGATGACCCTAAAAGCTACAGGCCCATTTCATTGTTGTGTCACCTATACCAACTGTTTGAGAGACTCCTCCTCAACCGTCTCACGCCACTTGTGGATTCAAAACTGATCCACGAACAAGCACGATTTAGGCCCGGAAAAGTCTGTTGTGGGCAGACTCTTAGACTCACCCAACATATCGAGGACGGCTTTGAGACGAACAATATAACAGGCATGGTTTTAGTTGACCTAACTGCTGCTTATGATACCATAAACATCCGAAAACTCCCAGGAAAAGTTGAAGATTTGACCAACGATCTTGAGTTTGTTCAAATACTTGGTGAACTGCTTCGTAACCGCCGCTTTCAAGTTCACCTTCTTACGGAAAAAAGTAGATGGCGCAGCGTCAAAAACGGACTTCCCCAAGGGAGTGTCCTTGCACCAACCCTTGTATACGTACGATCAACCTAGCAGCCCAAATATAACCCGTTTCTTATACGCGGACGACCTAGCTTTGACCACCCAGACAAAAACCTTTGAAGAGGCGGAAGAGAACCTGATCGTCGCCCTTGAAGAACTAGGAGCCTACTACGATGCAAATGGTCTAAAACCCAATCCATCAAAAACTCAAGCCTGCGCTTTCCACTTACGCAACCACCAGGCTGATCGGTTTCTTAACATCACGTGGCAAGGAGTTACCATCCAATGTGAGCGCTATCCAAAGTATCTTGGCGTAATACTGGACAGATCATTGTGTTACAAACCACACTGTCAAAAGACAAAGATGAAAGTCGGCTCTCGCAACAGTCTACTACGGCGTCTAACATCTACCAAGTGGGGAGCAGCGCCAGACGTTTTACGTTCTACTGGTATGGCGCTGTGCTTCTCCGCCGGTGCCCAGTGTGGCACAGGTCTGCACATGCCAAACTCGTTGAAGTAGCGCTCAACGAAACGTGTCGCATAATTACTGGGTGTCTCAAGCCAACTCCTCTCAACATGCTATATCCTTTAGCAGGTATCACACCACCGTGCGTGCGACGGGATGTAGCTAGTTCAATGGAGAAATCCAAGCAAGAGAGTGATAACCGACATCCTTTGTATGGTTACGAAATACCTGAAGCTCGCCTCAAAAGCCGCAAAAGCTTTCAGCGTTTCACACAGGCTTCAAATGACCATCCGGCTTCCGCAAAGTATAAGCTTTGGAAGGAGAAAAAACCCCCACCTCCTAATTTTATCACCCCGCAGGAAAAATTACCACCAAGACACGCCCTGCCATGGCCAGCCTGGAAGTCGTTAAATCGGCTCCGCACCCAAGTTGGTCGTTGCAGAGCCTAGTTTGGCACAATGCGACTGCGGTGCTCCGGCGCAAACCATGCCGCACCTGCTGGTGTGCCCCCTGTGTCCAACCACCTGCACTAGGGATGACCTCAACGCCGCTACAGATAGCGCGATTGAGGTGGCCACCTTTTACTCTAAAAACATTTAACGAAGCATCGACACGAGAAGAAGAAGAAGTCATCTGGTTCCCATATTACAAGTTATTCTTAGTTTGGGGCTGATGGTGGGCAAGATGGTGCTGTGTTAGAATGTCCGCCACTATTTATTTATTATTTTATTTGTTTATTTAGTATTAAGTTAAATAAACCCGAATAAAACATTTTATACTGGGTAGAAATACGGGAGCGGTTGGGGGGTCCATCGCATGGCTTTGCCGCCATTTTGTTTTGTCTTTGAATTGTGAATTTCTGTATAAACAAAACAAAAGGTGACTGAAAAATCGTTTTCGTTACGGTACGGTTACGGACCGGCAGGTGAATCTAGGCAATCGGTTAAAAAAAATTGTAAAATACAGGTCGAATTTTTACCCGGCATTAATAAAAAATACCCGGTATAAATGGGTATTTTTTAATTTTTACCTATTTTACCCTTTCCTTCCTATTTTACCCTCCCGAATTTTTACCCACCCGCCCATCTCTAATCACAGGATTTAGTGATCCATCATGAAAAGGGCAGGCTGCTACGGCATTGAGCCCTGTAGCGGATATTTATGCAAAGTTTCAACATTGTAAGTTCTATGAATACGATTTTGCATACAAACATATTCACTCCTACTCACCCGCCAAGGGGTCATCATCATTTCCCTGCCCTAATCCCACTTTATGTGGGATCGGCACATTTCCCCAGTCAGAAGTCATCTCAACGCTCACTCCTTTCTTACTCATATCATCTTTCACATGGTTCATTCATCTTTAACTTTTGGGGTGAACTTCAAAAATCATATTTTTTATTGTTTTGAAATAAAAGGAAGTTACACTCCAAACGCCTTTTTACTTTAAGCCACCTTGTATGAGCCAAAGATGCTTGAAAGAAAGTGTTTTTATTTATTTATTTTATTTATTATTGAAAGCTTTATTGTGTAAGTCGATTCCACAAAGTTACAGTTTCGTTTGTTTTAGCATTTATAAAGCTAAGTATGCCAATTTACTAAATTAAGCTATTTTCGAATTTCGAAGAACATAATGCGCGAGCCTGACCTGGCATCTCCTTCCCTGTTTTGGCCCCGTACCCCACCCCCTCCTACTCCCGTGCCTCCCCCCACGCCACCCCTGAGGGGCGAGACAACGAGGCGCCCAAACTTTCTTGCATTTCTATTCAAAACAGCTCAGCTGAATGCATGACTGTTTCCACATTTGAGTGTGACGTCAGTAAAACAATTGACACCGGCAGACACACAGCCTGCGGCCGCGGCGCGGGCGGACAGGCGGGCGTCTCATTGTACTATCTTACTGATATTATTAATGCGAAAGTTTGTTTGTGTCAATGTTTGTTACCACGTATCTCCGTAATTTGATGAGATATAGAATTTAAATAGTTTAGATTCCGGAATAACACATGGGAAAATTTCATTTTTGAAAATGAACACCTAAATAAGTTAAGCAGGGTGGTATAGTTTATAGTTAGGGGACTGAGTCACCTCCGTGTGTAGGAGTATACCCCTATCCCAGAACCCCACACGTAGTCCCTGGGTGGCGCAAAGCAAGTAGCATCATACTGGTGGTAGGTTAGTGACCACCCACCAGACAAAGCCACGGCGCCAAACAGCCTGGCTGTGTTCCGTCGTGATGTCTGGTGACTCCATCGAGAAGTCGGGTCAGATCAGGGACATCACTGTACGATGCTAAGCATCACTCATCAGGTATACCTGGCCTGGGCAGATGCTCGTAAGCGTAAGTAAGAGGATATTCACGAAAAGAAGAGCCTTTAACAAGACCGCCAAGTCCTACAAAAAAGCTCTTCGGAAGACTCGCTCTGCCGAATTGGGAACAAATCGGCTTCCAGCAGGTACCCAGTAAAACGTTTTGGTCCCTGGCTAAGTCGGTCGATTCAAATTTCTTCCACTCCTCACTGCCTCCACTGCAGAGGCCTGATGGGACACTAGCTCACGCCGCATCTCCTTTTGCGGAATCTCCACGTTTTGATGCTGGTAGCGCGGCCCGCTGCTCTGCTAGAAGCGAGTTTGTCATGAACGACATCCACATCCGGCTTGGAGGAGACGCGCGCCTGGCTTGTCTCCAGTGCTGACGCGCCTCTTCCGGCTCTCTCTTGAGGCTGGTCCAGTGCCGAGCTCCTGGAAGCTTGCCAACGTGCAACCTGTGCCCAAAGAAGGTAGTCGTGCTGACCCTACTACCTACAGGCCTGTTCTCAATTATTTCTTCCGGGTTTGTACTATTTTTCTATCTATGCAATTTTTCTGAACTTTTCAATTTAGTATTTTTTTGATTATTATTTAGTTTCTACGACGCAGCTATGAATCATTATTAGATAATATTTAAAAATGCAAAGGTGTGTTTGTAAGTTTGTTGATTTGCATTGCCCTTTATTCACACAGCAGGTAGGTCATTCAACAGAACGACGGATAGACATGTTTTATGCATAATTAGAGATAGTTTAGGGCTGGATAGTGACGTAAGGTAGGTAGGTACATTCTATGCGAGTAATCACGCGAGCGAAGCCGCGAGCGGAAGCTAGTAGTGTAAGTATAATAAAGTGGATCCGGCGAGACTCGTCTTTATTAATAGAAAGAGAGGGTGTAAACACGAGTTCAAATTTGCCGATGATAATCGCTCTGACTGGAATAATTTCATTACAGCGTACTTTGTCGAAATTCGCAAGGAGCTCGCTAAACGACACTCCTTGTTGTACGTACTCGCAGCTTATTACATTCGATTATGCGCTATAGGGCTCCCCTACTCGTCTTCACAACGCGCTTGAAACTAAGAGGCTGCATCAGCAGAGGCCACGCCAGAGCGGATGGCTCTGGGATTAATTCTTATATAAACAAACTTTTTGTGAGGCCTTTAATATCACTGTGTTTGTGGAATGCTCGAAATATGCCTCTTTGAGTCGCACTCAAACAGTCCTAAGTACACGAGTACGAGTAGTACGAGAAGGTAAGCATTGTTTCAGTAAGTTCATTAAAATTATAATAAATGGAGTTCCTTTTAATCGCCTGAACCGATTTGGCCAAAGCTCGGATGTCTATTGAGGCGCGATAAGCTTTATGTCATCTCATAGCCAGCCACCTCAGAACAGCTAATCAACTTATTTTATAACAGGCACCTGCCTGTGTCCGATAAGTCTTGCTACACCCACATCTTGCCATGGATATTCGCCTTCGTTAAGCGTTATGATCCGTGGTCACACCAATTGTTACACCAGTGTGACTATAGAGTATTTTTACTGTTTGGACACCACGCCAAATTGCCCCACTGGTGTAACCAAGGAGACTTATCTATCGGCAGTCACACTATGCTCTTATGCAGGCTCAGATCAGATGCAAAACGTCCGAATCCCTTTCTTCTCCAAATATCCACTACACAGAATGGGCAAATGGTAATATTGCAAGACATACTCATCGCAGAATGTCGCTGTAGCCAAATGTAAAATATACATTTTACCTGGTTACATTCTAAGACAAACCTTACTTTTCAGATGTTTTCTATGTTCAAGCCACTTCCGTCATGAAGCAGCTCGAACATAGTTATGGAAATACAGTTCGTGTTCTTAATAATACCTACATAAGCTTCTTTTATATGGTTACGTACCGCACAAAGCTTATGAAACAAGAACACGAAATGTCAATACGGCGAATGTGCTGAATTATGCAGCAATAATTCCTTTTCGAGGAATTGATAGCCATCGATCCACTGAAGGGAAGACGGCACGGCGCCGCCAGCCTTCCACCAGCAGGCGGCGCGGCGGTCACTGACTCGGCCGCGGACGAGCAGCTCCTTCAGCGCCCCCAGCCCCCCCTGCGGCACTGACGGCTCAGCGCTGGCCGCTGCCAGAGCAGCATTAGGTAATACGACTCTTGAAAACAAAAACATGCCTCCGCAAACAAACTCCGGCGTGGTTGGGGAGCAGCGCGCGCCTGAAATAAACAGTTCTCGTGACGACACGCCGCGGACTAGCGCGCTGCCAAATCACATGATTCACATTTTAGGCAGGTCACGAGCGACACCCACTTGTGCGCCGCCGACGCCCCGCCAGCCATGTCCTGCTGGAGCGACGCACCACGCGCCGTCATCTACTGAAGGAACGCGCGCTTTCAAAAGAGTTACCACCAAAATATAACTCAAGGGGTTCGGTTCCGTATCGCGTCAAGTTTATTTACCGTTCTACCAAGCAAGAGTTAACAAGCTACGCGACAGTGCAGTCGCACTATACTGACTCGTAGACTATACTGATATATAAATAATATAATTTAACATTTTAGACCCAACTTCACAAAGCTAGTAATAACTTTCATTCATGGAATTTTGCATAAGGTAGATAAGTGCCCATTATGAAGCCTCCATTATCATTTGAAATCCTTAATGGTTATCGACAAAACGTAAGTTCTAATTACTTCAGCTCTAAAGTGTTTCACACATTTAAAACTAATCACCAAGTATCACAAACTAGTAGCAAATGGTAGATGTACCTAATCAAACATGAATTATTATTGATTCCATTTATACATGTTACACCACACAGCCGTGTACCATGTACCATGTACCCTGTACCATGTACCATGTACCATGTACCATGTACCATGTACCATGTACCATGTACCATGTACCATGTACCATGTACCATGTACCATGTACCCTGTACCATGTACCATGTACCATGTACCATGTACCATGTACCATGTACCATGTACCATGTACCATGTACCATGTACCATGTATGTACCGGCCTCTAGCATTATCACACAGAACCACTTTGCTGATCAAGTTATGATGACGTAATACTATGTCACGTTTTCTACGATCATTAGGTACATTGTGTTAATGAGGCACCTAGCAATCCTAACTTTTGCAAGGATATAGCAGGACATAAAAACCACAATAGCAGCTAGGTCTAAATCATTAGCCCTTAGTACTCGTAGTAGGCTACGATGTGTAGGTAGCCTACACTTACTATACACTATAAATAAATAAATATTTGTGGCCATTTACAGCGCCATCTTACAGCCCTAAACTGAGAAAAGCTTGTACTATGGTCAGCAGATGGCTGATAGAATACTTATATACTTTTTTTTGTAAATACATTTATATAATACATACTACAAGTTGCAGTCTACAACACCCAGACGGAAGAAATATTTGCAGAACATACAAACATTTCTCCCGTACCTAGCGGGAATCGAAACCGCGCCTCTTGCGTCTCAGCCGAGCACTCGCCCGCCACGCCGCCGAGGTCGTTAAGACTACTATACTTAGGTACCAAAGAAAACAGCAAGCCATCCAAGTACAAAATATTACTATTATATTAATAATACTATCACCGCTAAGTTACGCGTGAATCAAGAGAATTGTAATTTTGTTTTTCGTAGATATATGAATGTGTCGCTTGAGGCCTACAGGCTACAGCACCGTCAGTCATCACTTGAAGTAAGGCATCGCCTCAATCATAATCAGAGCAGCGATCACTTCAGTGTACGTACAGAATATATTATACTCGTAAGTGTATTCTATTGTATTGTATTGTATTGTATTGTATTGTAAGTGCGTAGATGGAGGTCACCCGCCGACACGGCGACGGCAGACAAACAATGCTGTTTCCGCTGCCCCCAGATCTGGAGACAAGCAATTTGGCTGACGGTGACAATGTCGGTTTGATCTGATCACCTTACACTAGATAAATGATGTTGACGTCGAACGGCCACGGCGCTGGCGCTGGCATGTGACATCTCGGTGGGGTGGGGCACCAATCAGAGGTTGGCTTTTAATCGACCCTGAAACAATATAGCAGAGCTCCAGGAGGCAGCACCCGGAGGCTGGCCGGCACTTACAGGACGCAGAAGCGGCAGCTGATCGCAGCGTCGCAAACAAATTAACATGACAGACAATAATACCGACTCGTATCCACCCTCACCGAAACGACGGTCACACGGCGTCGACTCGCCATGTTTAGAAGCATAATAGTAATGTCCAAACGTTAGTGAAACTTCCTCTCAAATAAGCGAATGTCCCATTCGATAAGAGCAGCAGCACCGACAGCCGATGTCCGACTGAAGATTGGGCACAATGAGAGCGGCGCCCAGCGTCCAGCGTCCAGCGTCCAGCGTCCAGCGTCCAGCGTCCCTCGGCTGCGCATGCGCCGCTATTATTAAACTGTGCTCTAAATGTCATGGTTCTAAATTTAATTGTATAATACAGCAACTCAACAACACGCGAATACTACAACCACAACATGTGGAAGCAGGAAACCAAGGAAGGACCTAAGATCATATTTTAAATACTACTACTAAGGCCTTTTACCATCTATAGTAGATGATTTATACAGCGTCAGGAGGCAATTTTTACCTTCACAGACGGGACGCTGTAGTGCCGGGACGAATTAAGACCCACGACCTTAGGATCGGAAGGCGGGGTCACCACCAACTCGACCACCTGCTCTCATATTTTAAATAGTACGTATACAATTATCCCGTAGGTATTTGTATTCTTTGGTCGTGTGTAGAATGGTGCAAAACTAAAATTGAAGCCATCTGGGTAGAGGAAAAAGCCATCGTTGGGAGCAGTGGCACTGGTGGTGACATCGCTTGCGTGTCGGCGACACCGGTCAGCAGCGACCGACCACATGTGTGACCTTCGCTCCCGAACTATTACTGAAGCTAAAACTAGCCACTCCATACACACCTTCCTCATACGTCCTCATCCTGACTGAAAACCAGCGCTACTTCACTTGGTACCCAAGTGAAGTAGCTCAAAGCTGAGTTAGGACCTTTTGGCAACATTTATTGAATGACAGAGCAACCAGGACATGTGTTAGGTAGGTTAGGCTTGTATAATATCGTAGACATGAATCGTAGAATGTCGTATATCGTAGAATGTTTTTTCTCTGTCTACGTATAATATGTATTTTCTTCTCTCCTTTTGTCCTTCTCTTTGTCATTTAATTTTTTACTCCTGTATATTCTCATGTTGCCAATAAATTATTTTCTTTCTTTCTTATACTGTAATAGAGTATGTATTATGTTTCTTTGGTATACTTGGTATGACTGGTAGGTATTTGGTGGACGGGTATAATGATAGACGGTCTTCATGTTTGGATGCGTGTTTACTGGTCTGAGGTGCGATGAGTTCTCCTTTTTTACAATGTATATCGTAACTATATTATAAACTGTGTTGAGTAACAAATATGCTGAGCTAAGCGCTCACACCACAATACGTTGATAAAACAGTACGGTACAGTTAAACCATTGCCAATGAAATTTAACCTTAGATAACACTTAGTAATTTGCGAGTTGGGTCACCAATTAATGACTGAAAGTGCACCATACAACTTTGTTACCTGGACGATGAAAAAGCAATATTTTCTGTTAATATTGTCTAATATCTTCTTACTTCTCTGCTGGACTGAAAGTAAAAAAAAGCATAGAATGCGTCCAGCTGCTTCTCTCCCCGAGCATGTCGCAAAAGTCGACTAAGGGATAGACTTCCAAAATGATGGATCATCTATATGGGCGATGGGCTGATCATCTGTCACCATGGTTCACCATATCCATCTAGAGACTTTAAATCAGAAGTGGCTGCAAGTTTTCTTATGTTTACTTGTGGCTCTGCCCACCATACCATTAGGGATACGGGCGAGATAATATGTATGTATTGTCTACTAAACCTATGCTCTTTAATCTACCTAAATGATCGTTGCTTCTCATTGCTGAATATCAGGGCAATTTCGGCGTGACATAAAAAGCTAGTACTGTTGGGACTTGAGTGTTATGTAACACTCGTACAAGGAACTTAAAGCAGTGTCGAGCAGGTGGCGCTGAATGGGCCGCGTCGCGGAGGCACCGGCACCGCCCGTGTCGCGGGCGCGGGATTGCGTCACGCGGTGTGACCTTTCAGCCGTTCATTCATTGATAACTCCAAGATCAGTAAACATACTTTGATAAATAACATGGATGGTTTAAAAGATACCTACTATTATCGAGCTCGCTTGCGTGTACGAGTAGGTAAAGCTGCCTGAATCCCGTTCTATTCAAAGCATTAATCAGTCAGTACACACTAATGCGAAGGTGTTCATCTGAGTAAAATCTAAGAACTTAATTTGCAACAATTATCGCGAATATTGTAGGTATTATACTCAAAATACTGAAACTATTCTTACTTTTATGAGTCTGGTGTCAAAAACGTAAACAAAAATAAACAAAATAGTTTTGTCAAGCAGCCAACGTCGTCGTAACTCGTAACAAAATGAAGCGGGAGGTTTAATGTTTGAGGCAATGCCTTGCAAGTTGTACCAGCCAGTGTACCACGTCCACGCATGGCGTAGCGACTAAAATAGTCAAGTTTGTGGTCGTTTAAGAAGTACCGGTTCACTCAACATTTCTTCTGCGACATGGGTGCATTTTTTCAATATATGTAGCTCATCGTATTTTTCTCGCAAATATTGCTAACTTGAGAATGTACATGTACATAGGTATAAGACAGAGTGTACCGGCAATAGGGAAGGTAAAGTTTAAGGCGCATATTCTTATTAATTCTACTCGTAATTAGGACTCTAGAGACCGCGAAACAGAAGTTTTACTTTTTTTATATTGAATAGTTCGTTCACAATATTTTTTTGCATTGCAGCAGATTGCGAAGATGATACGCCGCGACCTTCGAGCTCCGACACATGCTTTATTAAAAAGTACTTAAGTCCGTATGAGCTAGTGGCCAGACAGTGAACACTCACAGTGCGGCTAGTCCACCAGTTCAAAGTCGCTCAGCGAGCTATGGAAAGAGCTATGCTCGGGGTTTCTTTGAAGGATAGGATTCGTAACGATGTTATCCGACAGAGAACCAAAGTCATCGACATAGCCCAGCGAATTACAAATTGAAGTGGCAGTGGGCGCCAAATCTGCCGAAGAACCGATAACTGGGTGAGAGGGCTGGGGTAAGCGAGTTCTTGAGTGGAGACCGCGACTCGGCAAACGTAATGGGACGACCTTCGGCTAGGTGGAGTGACGATCTGCGAAAGACTGCTGGCAGAGACCGGATGCGTCAAGCCGAAGTTAGGGCGCGATGCCACTCATTAGGGGAAGCCTACGCCCAGCAGTGGACTGCTATAGGCCGATGATGATCATGAAATACTTTATCACAAAATTATAAAAATAAAATAATTAAAATAAAAAGTAAGTGCAAAAACTAAAACCGGCTACTGACAAATCACGCTAGGTATGAAACAAAAAAATATTCTCATCTGAAGTTGTTATGTAGTAGGGGGATAGCCGTGGTCGTTTAACAGTAGAAAGCGATCATAAGCTTTAGAGCAGGTTCTGGGCGCGGCCGTTGGATTCAGCACAAGCCGAGGTTCGTGCCCGAGTGGTGTCCTTGCGCTAGTTGCCACACAAACGACCCCTGTCATTTATATACGTCCCAAAAACAAAGGCGCGGGGCGCGATCGAGATTTGATAAAATTCGTTCATCAATAGTTTTTCGGCTATGAATACCGCGGAAGCAATACTAGTTCGTAAAATCAATCAATTACCTATATAAATTCTGGCTCGCAGCCAAAGTTCAACCAAAATATACCTACAACAAAGAACGGAAAGTAGGTGGAACTGTGTGGTTCCCTCGACTTGAGCCTTCGCCGCAAAACACGCTGCAACCCTCCCCCCAACCCCCCAACCCCCCACCGGCCTATGCCCCGTCACTCTGTACAGGGCGCTTCCGCTGAACTTAATGAAAGTCTTAATTAAACAAATGCTAACATTACCTGCACATTGAATTCCCTATCCTAAGTTATACATGTCATATGCCTACTTCCTATTATGGACTTCGAATTCATAACTTCGAAGCGATATAATAACATAGTCTGCCATACTAGGAAAGTTAGAATTCATGCTGAGACGTTCTTTAATTTGTGCTAGAAACATTGGAATGATTGACGGAAATGACATTTCAAATATCGATATTAATGACAGCCACAAACAGTCACCGTGGAGCCGTTCAAATGCACGCGAACCTCGCGACCCACGGAATGTGGATGCCAACATTCTGATTACCCTGAATTACAGGATTGCACACAAAGACTAACATTTTTCATATTTTTATTTAAGACAGTGCTTTTTAACTACAAGATAAAAAAATACCGCAGACGAACGGAAATTATTGACAATATGAGTAACTATAATAATGCTAATAATTTCTTATTATCAAGGTCAAGTTGCCCAGGTAAATCTGGGCTCGCTTCTCTCGTTCAAACAAATATCTTTATAATGAGTTATTTGTATTTTCTGTGAAGACAAAGTGCGACGTAGCCTCACAGAAGGACAGCGTTTCAGCGAGTACGAGTACAAGAGTGTAAGCTGTAGGTAGGTCTGTCACGGCCCGCTCGGAACGTCTGTCTGTCTCCGGCCGACGCGACGGACGTCCGCGCGGGCGGCGCTCACTAGCGAAACTAATTAATCTAACGTCGTCGGCTCGAAACTCCGTCCGAGATACATTATCTATAACGTATATCAATGAAATCTAATTAGAATGAATTAAAAGTTTGAGTCGTTTTAAGAAGGCGGCACGCGTCGCGGATGGCGTCTGTCCAAGGGCCTCGCGCCGCGCCGCGCCGTGCCGCGCCGTGCCGCGCCGTGCCGCGCCGTGCCGCGCCGTGCCGCGCCGTGCGGTCGCGGGGCGCGCGCGCCGCTCAATGGCCGGCGCGTGCCTGCCGCTATAAATAACGCATTCACGCGTGCGAGTCCCGTGACCGTCGACGGCGTCTCTGCACGACTACGACTAGTTCCTCCCTCAGCCACCGCCTTCGCACTCACCCGAGGAGCGAGGAGCTACCGCTTGCAATGACGTCATGAGAGCGCACAGTCGATTCCACCAGGATATCAAATCTTCGCTCTACATGTCTCGCGGAGACGCTCGCCGCTTGTTTCCGCAGGTGAAATGATTATGCTCACCCCGCGCGCCGACGCCGACGCCGGCGAGCTCACGAGACAAGTGAGATACCTAATGTAAAGCTACTTCGCGGCGAAGCTTTTAAAATAGCTACTAAGGTGCATAAACAGTCCGTAATGTAATGTTACAGAATAAAATGATGTGTCAGTATCAGAGGACGAAGGATGTGCACGTGCAGGACAAAGACTGTGGCCTGCCCGTGCGTCGCACCGAGTGGGAGTCCAATGAGAGCCCGCGCCGCGCGAGGCACGCTGCCAAGAGCTCCTTAAGATTTTATAGAAATGCTCTAAATAAAAAAGGAGTAGACAGGACTTTCAGCATCTTAACAAATTCCTAAGAAGGGTGTACCGGGAGGCCAAGAGAAAAGTGAAAGAACATTTAACATTTTTTAAAAATCATCAATAATGATGTCGACTGCCCAGACCTTCTCTGTAAACTGCATTTTAATGTTCCAAGCAGAACTTTTAGGTACATTCCTATATTAAGTGTTCCTGGATCCTCCACAAACTATAGGCGGAATTCGTATGTGGTGCGGGCGAGCAGAACAGTCAATGTTTTTGTCAAGTTATTGGACATTGATCTGTTCAATACTGGTATTCCCAAGGCAAGACGATGCTTAGCACAAAATTTCTTTAGCCCTAAAGTTTAACTTATTTACTGTTTAGCATAGTGATAGAAAAGTTTGTTAAATTGGTGTTCACATAGAATAACTATTCTATTACTATCAGTGAAAACCTGTAATTGGCTCTCTGTTTCTATCATAGATTTTAACGACATTTATCATAGCTGTTGGTTTTCCGAAAATAAATAAATAAATAAATTACAGAGAATCATAAACATCGCACTAGGGATCTACTTCAAACTTGAGTCGAATATTTCTTTTGCAACGGTGTTTAGATAGCCCGACTGATTCTTTTGTATTTTGTAAATTTTATTTGTATTAGTTGTAAGTTTCTTTCTGTTAATAAATGTAAGCAATAGTTCTTTACTTGAATATATTGTAATGTTGTGTGTTTAACACAGGTGGGTCAGGATTTTTTAAATCCCACCATACAGTTGTAATTCTAGGACCAACATATAGAAAACGCTATTTAGCCCATGTAGGGATTCTCAATGATTTTAATTTAATAAATGAATTAATTTTAAGTGCAAATGACGAGCGCTTATTCACCAGCTGATGCCGCACCGATGCGGTACCGATGTAATGCAGGTACAACGCCTGCCAGCTGCCAGCACATCAGTCTACGTCGAATTTACCAAATCGTCTTGTGTTTTGAACAATAATTTGAAAGCCTGGCCAGTAGGTCGGCTTGGCTCCGTGCCGCCCTCCGCTCGTCAGTCGCCGCTGGCTCCTTTAATAATGTCCGGCCACTGATTCAATGTTTAGCAGCATTATGAGAAACACCTTTATTTTAGAGTTACTTCGTACGTATTATAATTATGATAGTAAGCAAATGGGGTGATACTTAAGTGAGATGAAAGCTCATAATTTTGAATATAGCGAATTTAACTGTTTATTTAATTTGATTTCCTGGCCGACGCCGACGTAGGCTAGGATCTCGCTGCTACTCAAAATTATAGCGATTTTATATTACATAGATGCACACAACACGAGCAGATATCCAAATGTACTCACAATCTCTTCGTCGGCGAAAAGGGGCTGAATGAATCTCACCTGAAAAAAACGAAAAGATGGTTAGTCGTTAGAAACCACTCGTTACATTCACAGTAACAAGTTACGGCGGGAAGAGCCATTAGATACAGGTTAGAAGATCTTCCTACAATAACTATAATAAGACAAGTACATAATAATGTATGTATTAATAACGCGGCACACACATGGTGAGGCATCCGCGCTGCTCACGAAGCCGAGCAGTTCCCGTCCCGCATCAGAAGAGCGTCCTCTCGGGCCCGACACGACGCGGCGCGGCGTCGTCCGTCGCCAGCGATCCGTAGGTCGCGCCTGACGACGCGCGGAAACCGACCGTAAGCTAAGGCCGATACGTCTCTAACTAGCTCAGTGGCGATACTTAGGATGCTGCAATACCGTTCTCTGCGGTTTAGTATCCTTTTAGCACGGGGCGAGACCGCTCGCGTTGTAGCGACAAACTTTGATCGATGACTGCGAACAGCTTCCTTGCAGCACACTAGCGAGCACCAGTTACAGTACGTGTTCTCCTCACTTGTTCCCGAAGTACTCATCACGTTTTATTTATAGGCCTCAGATAACACCCAAAGCCTAAGTTCTTACGATGCTTTAGGCTTTAGGTTGTAGGTATGAGTGAAAAATTTTGATTTATTTCAGGAAGTCCGGTGTCTTTGGAGGCTTTTTCGTACCCCGTCCTCACCCTCGCGGAGTGCGTGCCGCTCCGCGCTCCGAGACGCACCGGCTCCGTGCGCCCCCACCCCCTCCCCCCCACACCCCCACACCCCCCTCCGCCCGCTACGCACCCTCCTCGCCAATATTTATGTGCGTCGCGTCAGGGTCGTTTACCTTCCGGGAGATATAGCCGTGAATCGGGTCAGAGCGGCGAGTGTCTGCCGCTGCTTGGAAGCTCTACTACTGAAGGAGGTCACGGCTATGCATTCTCGCCCAAGGATAACTATGTCTAAATCCTGCTGCGTAACTTGTACTCTTGTCCACAGTGGTACCGCGCTCCGCGACTAGGATCGCTGCAACTAGTGATTGCCTATTCGTAAACACCAACGCAATGAACTCAGACCTACGTTCGTACACGTACACCCGTGACTTCTGAGTGTCAAGATGCGTATAAATGCCGCGCGGCAGGCGACCTAATGTTCGACCGGTGTGGACGCACATTTGCCGCGCGAGATAATGTTCGAGGATTTGCCGCGCGTAATTTATACGCACCTTCAGGGCGCCCTCGGCCGCCGCGCAGCCAGCGCCAGTCGTATACTAGCCTGGCACAATTTAGATAACGACTGCAGTATCCGGAAACCAGCCCACGACCGGCAGCCGCCGGCAACCCACCATCGCCACTCCTTACGCCTAGCAATGACCCCTATTTATACATTCTTTAAACCTATTTGACGACCTCGGTGTTGTCGCAGTCTAGCCTCGGCTGATACACTAGAGGCGCGGGTTCTATTCCCGCTGCGGGAGAATGTTTGCATGTTCTGCAAACATTCTCCTCGTAAATAATAGTCGTCCTATCACTCACGTTTCAAGTGACCCTAACTATCCCGAAGCTCTAACACCTAATATTTTTTTGCTAGGTACGTCATCTAACAGCCCCGTATTCGGTAGATATGATAAGGAAGATCTATGCCTCCGTAAACAATGACGCATAGCGCAGAGGTTAGCCGACATATTCTCTACTTCCTACTTTGATACCTACTCGTAGGCAGAAATGGTGTAGGGAACAGAGAGAGTTACAAGATGGTGACTATGTTCTGTCTGATACATAGTAGAACCCAATTTAGATGGTGGATGGTGGCGGCGCGGAGTGGCGAGTGCTGCCGCGCGGCAGACGAGGGTCGCGCGCGAGTGCGGGCGGTGGACGTGCTGGTCTGGCAGTGCGCTGCAGTGACGCGTGTCGCCCTGCTTGAACCTGCTGATTGTTAGTGCTTCTCACTGATCTTCAATTTGTTTGTCTTGTTTGTTACTAATCAGTTCAGTTTCAGCACTAAGTGTGTGACTACAATCCACCCCGGATTGTAGACACACATTATCAAAATAACTTTTATTTTATTTTGATTAAATATATACATTTTGTGTAGGTATTGTGTACCTACTTAAATTCGACTAGAAGATTCGACGGCTTCGTTAAATTTTTAGTTTTCTATGAAGAAAAAGCACATTGAACTCTGACTGCACCCTCAACTTGCTTCTGCCGTTGCCTAATGCTGAGTTTTAATCGGATCACCTACAACCAGTTTTAACTTAAACATTTTTAAATATCCGTACCGATTTTCAAGGCATGTTGTTCGTGTGTATCACTTCCAGTCTGCTTCGACTTCCGGTACCTCGGCTCATTGATCCAGAATGTCGGCGATATAGACCGGGACGTGAAAAACAGAATAAATGCCTGATTAATGAAATGGCAGCAGGTCACTCGGACAACTTCCAATCCAAGAATGCCTCTTAAAATTAAGGGGAAAATTTACAAAACAATTGTAAGACCTGTCGTAATGTATGGATCAAAATGTTGAGCAACCAAAGGGACGGATGAAAGAAGACTGCATGCAACGGAGATGGATGGATATATGGAGTGACGAGAATGGATAAGATACGGTATGAATATTATTAGAGGAAGTTTGAGACGGAAAAGCTGAGGAGCTATTGCTCCTACTAATCTATTGATTAGCGTGGTATGAGCATGTCATGCGGAGGGATGAATGTCATGTGACGAGAAGAATGTTAGATATGAAAGTGGATGGATACAAGGGTAGAGGTAGACCACAGAAGAGATGGATGGATTGCGTGAAAGCGTGAATGATGATTATGAGTAAGAAAGGAGTGACTACTGAAATGACGGCGGATAGAGGGGAATGGAAGAGGAAAACATGTTGTGCCGACCCCACTTAAGTGGGATAAGGGCAGGGAGATGATTGATGACCGATTTTCAAGCCAATCGCACGGCCCGTTAAAAAATTCCCATACAAACTTTGATCCTCCTTTTTGAGGGTTTTATTGAAAACCCCTTACTTTTAGAACACATGTCCAATTATTTTGTATTTTAAATTTCCAGACGAAGTTTCGAGTAAATTGCACCGCCCCGACGAATTAAAAGTTCCCACACAAACTTTAGAAACTACCTTGAACCTAGAACTAGATTTAAAGTTTATTTGTAGCGAGTTTTAAGCAAATCGAGCCACGGAATAAATTTTTCCATAGGAACTTTATCAGCTTATTTAACCTCTTTAGGGTGATTTTCTAAAATTAGATTATTATTATTAGCCTATATACTATTCTACAACCTAAACTATATACATTCTAAATTTCATCAAAATCAGTTTAGTAGTTTTAAGTAGAGACACGTAGATAAGTATGTATTTACCGATGCACTGTGATATCATATTTTGTTTTATTCCCTGGCATACCTTATACTTTAGCACCAAACTTCTATCTATGGAATTAATAAAAAAAAACAAAGAGAAGGATTTTGTTGAAGATTATTAAATTTTCTTTGGAGCTTTGTAGACGACGGGGGAGGCCTTCTCCCGAGACGCGACTTTTACATCAAACCCTAACTGCATGACATTTATAATATTTATTGTTGTACATTATGAAATTAAATAAATAAATAACAGCCAACAGTCACATACATAGTCCTGACCCCACACTAGGATTCCCTGTGTCGTGGGTATCAGAAACTACGAGTACCGTGGTGCCATAACACCCAGACCCGGAAAAAATATTTACAGAACATGGAAACATTTCTTCCGCAGCGGGAATTTAACTCGCGCCTCTTGCGTCTTTGCCGTGCAATCGCCCGCCACGCCACCGAGGCCGTCAAAAAATTATTTCGAATTAATATAGATAAATGCATGATTATATTTGAATATTATGAATTCTGAATCTAAAATGTAATAGAATAATTATGTAAAGGCTATTTTAATTTTATTTTTAATTAAATTTTCAACATTTGCCTGGTTTAGTGGATTGGGAATCACTAGGAACCACTAGGAACCACCACACGTACGCATTGCATACATTATTACGTCTACATCTACACAAATATTAAATGGAGGAAAAATTTCTTGTTTTTTTGTTTGTAGCGAATAGGCTCGGAAACTGCTGGATCGATTTCAAAAGTTATTTTACCAATAGAAAGCTACTTTATCAGGGAATAGCATAGGCTATAATATATTTTCAAAAAAACTAGGGATCCAAAAGAAAATTGCAATATTGTAACCCAAGGTAGAAAACCCAAAATAGTTTTTGGCGTGCGCTGCGAAAACTATTAATGGTAGAACAAAATAATGTACTGCAGGTTTATAGGTAACATATCCATCTATTATAGTTAAGTCATAATAACAGCTTTTGTGTTCTAAAATTTAATTACAATGCAGGTAGGAACAGAGGTTGGTTCCATTCGCGTCATGGTATGAACCCTTATCCAAATAAATTATTTCATCACCAGGACTATTTATTTCTAAAGAAATTCCATTTTAATTCATTCGAAATCGACATTTAGTTTAGAAGTTATCACGAGTATAAGTTCGAGCGTTCTCTGCAATATAGCGTCTCGGGATGTCTCGAACGGCCACAGAATAGATAATAGTTGGTTTGACTCTGTAGAGTGGGAGTCTGTGTTACAGAGGTGCATTAGGGGTTAGGTACGTCTAAATGGATGAGTACATGTTTCAGGATTTTCTTCAAAACAGCCCTTAAAAAAGGTGAAATAGGGTACCAAAGTATAAAAGTAATCTAACGCGTACGAAGCCGCGGGCAACAGCTAGTTGTATCATAAAGAGACCGAACTATCATAGGTACACTGCAAAGGTACATGTTTGCAAATCAGTGAATCACCAAAAGCTTACAGCCTCAGAGCATTATTAGCTTTGTGATCAAAATTATAACATTTTAAAATGTCAAATAAAAACGTTTAGATGGGCCTGTGTTATTTTTGTGTGTTCGCAGTCGCAGCTGTTCCTGGCCAACGGCTACCTTATTGAGGTATTCAAAATAGTTTGTAAGAAAGTGGCTTATCGCACGGGCGACGGGTATTATACCTTTGCTTCAGGCGGCCTGCAGTCTGGCCCCGGCCCGGCGCCCGGCGCCCAGCGCCCGGCGCCCGGCGTCCGGCGCCCGGCGCCGCCGGCGGATGGTGTCGAGTCACCTTTATAAGTTCCACCAAAGTAGGAATCTGCGCCTCGCGCCGCCTACACTACAGATAGTCTTAGCATGACTGAGAGGAACCACTCTATAACTCGCTACTAAAATAGCTTTTATAAAAGTAGGTATCCCACTTATTCAACCCAATGCGCGAACAGATACTTTCCGTTTTATTACATAAATGTTCGATATGTTCATAAAATCCTAAATCCTTTAGGAGTTCATCATAAGCCCACACACAATAGGATCGCATTGCATTGTTGTGTCGTGAATGCCATTCACCCATTGTCAATACCGGCCATTGACGAGTCCGGACACCAACATGAAACTAGAGCCAATGAATACGCGCTCGAAAATATAAGCGATATTTCAAGAGTTGTCATGGCGACACGCTCGAGAACTTTATCGACACCACTAAAATAAACGAGTTGTTCCAAATAGCCACGTGACATTGTGTCACCTGACGTGCGGCGGCCGGCGTCCGGCAGCGTCCGGCGGCGTCCGGCGGCGTCCGGCGGCGTCCGGCGGCTCGCTAGTTCAGTTAGTCGGTGCCCGTACAGTACATATCAGTGGCAGGAGGCTGCAAGTCTTGGACACGATCGCTCGCAGCCGCCGGCGCCGGCCTGGGCGCGGAGCTGGGCACCCTAGTGGGACGTGCAAAGGACGTGCATTACAACTAACAAACCTTAGCCCGGTATTAAAGCGAGCTTTTGTTGACACACTCGTTAAGGACAAGGGTTAAACGATAGATTACAAACAAAAAGACCGAAAAGTAGTTCAGTACCTGAGATCAGACTATGACCTGAAAAAAAGAAAAAGACAATATGAGCTTAGAAAATTGGTTTCATACAATAGGTAGTTTGTAGAATAAGCACAAAGCCCTCCCCGCACACCCACCCGCCCCCTCGGAGGTTCTACACTTAATTACTTAATAACTACGACGACCTATTGCGATTGTTCCTGTTTTCAGACTATCCTTTAAAAATGGTAACATGGTATAGCATACTGTAAGATGCAATTCAATACAAGGTGTTAATGTTTAAGTAAATTAAATTAAAGGAGATATTATGTTTTACTAATGTATGGAACCAAGGCCTTTTCGGTGTACACTTGTATAAACATAGCTAAATATAATCTAAAACATTTTCCAATTACTTCTTGTGATTTGGCTTTATTTAATACATGTTCCAGATACGCTTTTCTCACGGAAGGCAACGCAAAACATAAAATAATATGGCGGGGTGGTATTGAGTTAAATGTTTTGACAGCTTTTGAATTTGACAAGTAGGTAAAATGGCTGCATTTCGTTCGCGTCTGTTCGCGTTCGCATAGAACCGACTTGTTGAAATTGTCTCAATCATAAACTGTCAAACACAGTGGCAGTGGCAGATACCGGAAAACTGAGATTTTTTTTACATCACTGTAGCCACTATATAAGAACTGAACTGAGATTTATTAACTATTTTTCAGTGTGGTGTATAATATATAGGCATTAGGCAGTCGACTAGGCCTGCTAGGCTGCTATGAAACAAAACCTGGTAATCCGGCTGACCGCGCATGGCGCATTCTATCTCGTTGGCCGTTGTTTATGTGTTTAAGTATATATTTATTATATTACAACATGGCATCCAAACGACTGGGCGGATTGTCATGAATGAGCTATCTATAGCATCCTCTCCACTTCAACAACGCTATTAGAATAACGTTAGAGTAAATAATATATATAAAGTGCCGTTTCCTCCGATGTAAAAAAGTATTTCGCATAAACTTTATACAATACCTACTAGTATTTCAATACTATGTATTACTTAGTGCACCTGTTATAGTAAACAACTGATAGTAATTCATACTGTGGCTGCCTAATTATTGTGAAAATCAACAATGAATTCAATCCGGAAGCTTTCAATCGAGACAATAATAAAACTTGTTAACGACGGACGCGTGACCTCTATCGATGATTTTATAACTTGTGTTTTAATTTAGATTTTATTTTGATTGACCTATGTAGCCTACCCTATGTATAGCTTTATCCTTTTGTTTTGATGTATTACTGATAAAGCCGGGGCTGAAATAAGGATTTTTGAAGGATGTTTGAGAGTGTCCGGGTGGGACGTGGGACACAAAATACCGGGTGTCCCACGGCGATGCCACACGGAGAGAAAGTACCTAGGTAGGTACCTACCTCTAATACCTTAGATAGAAAATTTCCTTGAAAGAAGACTTCATTTTGATTTTACCAACAATACGAACTGCATTCAAATATTTTTGAATGTTCACCTGTCTGAACCGGGAATCGAACCCGCCAAATGTGAAAAAATAACACCAATTTTAATATTCATTTTTATCGAAAGGCTCAATAACAAGAATGTTTTTCTTTTAAATAACATACCACCATAAATAAAAGGAAGTCCATGAAATATAATATTTATTTTACAATGTTGTCAAGGAGAATGGGTTCAGATAGGATTATTTAAAAAAAATTTAATGCAATTCGAATTGTTTTTAAATTCAAAGTTAACATTCTTCAGTCAACATTTTCTATGTATTTACGGTATTTTCGCTTCTTAGCCGTGGGACTGTATAATAAATACATTTTAATGTAGGTATTAGTACAAATCTTGGTTATATATAAGTTAAATCTTGAGAATGTTTTACAATTTTATTGTAATACGTAAAATGTCATACACTTAAATAGGTTAATAGCTTGGGTTAATAGGTTCTCACGTCACGGCGACCTCAACAACGGCAGGCGCGGGCGGCACCAGAAATAATCAAAAAGCGGAAATATGCTTCCATGGACGAAGGATACATATTTGCCGGAAACTTTAGGGCCCTGGGGTCCCTGGGGTGGCTTATTTTCAAGGAGGTATCCAAGAAGCTGATGGATGTGACCAATGACTTATCTCGGACAGAGGATAAGTATAGCTATCCAACGAGGTAACGTCCGTCGCCAGCCTTTTGAGGAGCTTACCTGCGATCGGTTATCTGAGCTCTGTTTTCTATCTGTAGGCGAACTTAGATTGAAAACTGAGCTTATTTTCATTTCTTATTATTAAACCGATTACCTTAAAGTTTTTAATGTGATTATGGTTTGTCTTTGTAACTTTAAATATTTGTCGATGGAACAAATATTTGGTTAATAATATATTGTTTAAGCAGTGCTTTGAGCACCAACATCGTGCTTTGAATAAAATTTAGGCGTTTAATATTTATTCAAAGTTTAATATTTTGCTGGAATACAAGCCTCATTGAAGAACAATGCAGAAACAATATGTAACGTGGTCGGTGACCAAACTACGGAATCAGCGTTGCCAACAGCGCCGAGCTGGCCTTGGTCGGATGCAGCAGTTGTAGGTCGTTGAACCGATTTAGGTAACTGATTCATAGCCGTGGTTAGTATTATTTAACTGTGGAGCATCGCTCACTGGCCGAATCCTACAATTTGATGCTCACACCGGGCAAATTCATATAGATCTCGTGATCATCCTGTTCCCCAAGAGTGGTGAGTAGATGTGGAGCTGATGGCGCGTGGAGCAGCGCAGGTCGGCGAGGTGGGCGCGGGTGCTGCCGGCGCCGCGCCATCGATCTCTCCATATCCCTCCCCCTCGCCATCAGAAATTCCAACGCTTTGCAAGGATGGCCCTCCCTGCGCCGCATACTGATGAGCATATCAGAAGGTTTTACATCTCACGACTTGTAAGACTTGTTTCGGTTCGATACGATTTGACATAGCTAATTTCTTATTTTTGAATCGGTCGCTCGTCACATAACAATTGGAAAAGCTACGCCAAACAGCAAGGAGTGCGCGCCTTCGTCGCGGAGTCGCGGACCTGGACGTTGGACTCTAGCTAATTATGTTTCTGCGCACTTGTAGCAAATTGTTTGAACCCGCAATGGCGAACCCCGAGAGCTCGCGCCATTGTCTGTCTGCACCCGGGGCGGCGGCGGCGGCGCGTGCGCAGCTCTCGCGTAGCGATAATTGAGTTAGAGCGCGCGCGGTAGCGGCACCAAATGCTTTTCATCTGGGTCACAGAATCATTGCGAACGTCGTGTCAATGCCACCGCGCCGCTTCCCGCTGTATCGAAGCGCGCGGCCGACGCCGGGAGCGGCGCCCTACTGTTGGACCGATGCCGTGCATAGTTGGATCGGGCGATGATAAGAATCGCGTCGTATGGTTACGGCGTACAAAACACCTTTCTTTATATGTGACTGAAAAGAAGCCAATCATAAACTTACAAGTTCTGTTTCAGAGAGGCCTATCTAGATAGTCAATATATATGCCTATCAAGCATAGGATCCATGGAGGAGGGTCACCAAATGATCGCATCGCGAGGGAAACGCGGCCGGCACGCGACGCGCGGGGAAGTACAGCAGCCTGCGCTGAGCGGCGCCGGCGCTAGCACAAGCACGAGGACATCACAAGCCCGCTGAAACGGACGCAGTCCACCTCGTAGCAGGGCCCTAGTCCACCCGCCCCACAGCGTGTTCATAATCGAAGGCAGACACCTCCAAGTGGCTTACGAACCTAACACATAAATAACATGTTGCGACAAATACAGAAAGGGGAAACTTGCGAAATGAGAATTCTCGACGTTCGGTCTCACCCGAGCCTCGAGAATTCTCATTCGGGAGTCGGAGCAACTTTCAGCGCTGTCATCGGTACGGCAGTCGGCGTTGACGCCGAATAGCGAAACTTTGCCTGCGAGCCATTTACACTAGGTCGATTTCCGCCGTGCGACTGGTCGCCAACCAAATCGCCTCGCAAGGTGAATCGCCACCCCATTTATACAGGTGGATAAAAATAGAAAAATCGATCGAAAATCGACGACAGGTGACGTTATATTATTTATTTATAAAAAAAGTTACACTGCTTTTGATTGATATTGAAATGTTCAACAAGCCATTGGAACTTGCGATTTTACCTGCGGTCTAATTGATTTGCCATTTAGACAGTCGAATTTCGCCGCGCGGCGAAAACCGTGCGGCTATAGTCACCAATGCATTAGTGATGAATAAATATCGAAAAGAAGCAATTGCAATGAAATGGGACGTCTCGAGGCGGTAGGAGTTTATTCCTGTATATAAAACCACATCGTCTAGCTGAATCAATTTTAATAAATTACCTATATTTATCTCTGTATTTATCTCTGCCTACCCCTATGGGAAACAGGCGTGATTATATGTATGTATGTTATTTGTGTATTCAATCCATGTTTGTTTGTAGTATATGGATACGACGTCTCAATAAGATATTTAAAACATGGGTTACACACACAGCTGAGGTAACTACGGCCATTTTGTTCAGTGCGCGCGATTTTATGCAGATGGAGTTGGTAGCACCTTGTGCCACCCTCGAACCCTTAGAATGCATGGTGCCCCTACGTACGTACTAATACTAATTATGTGCCTTGAAATAGCTTCGATCGCAGCTGCGTGTTATGGCACCTGGGAGCCTTCAGTTCGATTCGATGAAGGCACAAAAGTGAAGGCCGCGCACTTTACTCTTTGTACCTACAGTACCTACAGAATCCTTTCATAATAAATGAGTGTAGGTGGCGGCGGTGACGGCGCGGTGCGCTTGTTCAAATGTCGCAAGTTCACGTCGAAGTGCCATTGACGTTTCCGTGTGATTCAAACATACCATTATGATTTAAAATTACTTTTAAGGCCCTAGTACACAACGACGTGCATAGGCCATCCACGATAGGCCACGATTGCCTGCATTGCCTGTACTTCGGTAGGCTGTTTTATGCATGTATTGTTCACTATTTTTATAAAGTGTTTTTTCGATTTGTGAACCAAATTAAAAAAAGAACCTTCGACAAATCGTTCCGCAAACCCAACCCAAAGCTTCTTGCATTCGGTAACGTGTCATCGTAATTATAAGCAAGACTTCCAGTTTGTAACTTCCTCACTAGAACAGCCTTAAGTTGAAATCGTTCTATCGTTATCCTCGGTGTCGTTCTGTTCCACGAGCTAAAAGAAATGAGTGCGATCCGCGGAACACCTCAACACCTCAAAGAAGCTTACTTAACTCATACAAAGGATGAAAGGCGTGCGTGTGCACGGATGACCGATGACATGGCGACCTTGAGCGTCCACCTCGATGGCGTCCACTGAGCGCTGCGGCTGCGGCTGCGGCTCGGGGCCACGCCGCTGCTCCCTACAGGATGATTGCGGCGGTCCGGTCGGGACGCTAGCATGGGCCTCTAATATAGGGAAGTTCATCGTTTTGCTGTTTGCTGGCCTCTTCTGCTCCACTCTTTCTAGCCTTTGAGGAGTTTTGGTGCGTAGATGACTTTAACGACGGCTTCAAATGGCAGAACAGGTAACAAAAAATTGGAGTCGATCTGCAACTCGTACCACATGAACTTGGCCCGCGCGGGCCGAGTTATAGACGCACAAAATTTTATTATTTTCGATCACTAACTCTTACCACGTCCTAATATCATTAAGATTTAGTACTGTTAACGACAAAAGTCGTTCACGGAATTTTCAAATAATAAAAGCATAGCATTCGTATAAATTTAATATACCTACCAGCAGCCCGTTTCACAGCTAAAGTCACAATTTCACACACCAGAGTTTAAAATCGATCAAAAGTAAATTTTTGTTCACCTTATTTATTGCACAGCACGTTACTGTCTAGAACAGAGTGTTAAGCAAACTAACCCATTTTTAAAATTTGTGTATGTTTCTATACATAACTCGGCACGTGCAAAGATATCTACTTAAGTATTTTTATGGTTCTATAGTTTTCTAGACAAAAAAATGCTACCATCCTCTGACACTTTTACTTTACTTTGTTTCGCTTGATGCGCTGGTCAAAATATATGAAGCCGTTGGAAACATTTACCTTTTTATTTCACCGCCAAAACGCTATGATTTATTGGTTGATTGAGCTTTCAAGTCATCATATATTTTACAATCGATCATACTTTTGCTGTTCATCATTCATAATTATAAAGTAACAGTACGTTAGTACTTTTAGTTATTCTGTGGTAACAGCTATAAAAGAATAAAATGTACGTATGAAACTAAAATTAAATATAGTTGAAACTATGTATTTGGTATTGGTATAATAAAAAGTTAATATATACGACCTCCGTGTCTCTACATAAAGTATGCAATGAAATAGAAATAATAATTACTTATGTATACACTAATAGAAAAAACATAATTATGTACATACCTATGGATTTTGCTTTTCGAGAAATGCATGTGCGTTATACCAGTACTCTCAAACGGTGAAGAAAAACTTCGTGAGGAAACCGATAGGTAGGTACCTAAGTCGTAGAACTTAAACAATTAGACAATATGTGTAAAATACACGCAAGGAGCATTTGAGGCGCACTTTATTCCTTTCACCACACTGGTATATATAAAAGCGAGTCAAAATTTAGTGCATTTGGTAATTTTTTAAAGATAATATTTGTTAGCTAGTGCGGCAGATATAATTTGTTATTGAAGGCGGGTTCTCTCTTAAAGAAAGCGAGGCGGGCGCTGCGCTGCGCTGGGTCGCTTCGCTCGCGGCGCGGGCGGCTGCGGCGGCGGTGGCGGCGGCGGCGGCGGCGGCGGTGGCGGTGGCGGTGGCACTCGCTTCAGTGGCGCTGGCACTGGCTCAACGACAGTCTTCGAGCGCATCATGTCACGACCGATGCGGCCGACGCACCCGCTCGCGACCTCCACACCTGCCACCTACTACAGTTGTATTTATTGGCCCGAGTGCATTGCGATGGAGTCTCGTAAATGACTGCGCTAAACTCTTGAAATTTATTTTTTTGTTCCTATAAGCGACAGACAAAATAAAATATATGTTACTCGCTGACAGGTTTCTGGTGGTGGTGGGGTTGTTGCGGCGCGACAGCCTCGCCGGCGAGCGACCCCGCCCCGGGCGCAGTGCTGCAGCAGCTGACAGCTGAAGCGTTCGTGGCGTAGCTTGCTTAGACGTTCTTGATTGATCGTTAAAGTTAAGCAACGATATGCGCGGTCACAAATTGGGATGGGTGACCGCAAGTGGCATTACGAGCTGAGCGCTTCCGTGCTTCGGAGGGCACGTTAAACAGTCGGTCCCGGATTTTAATGAAATGAAATGAAATGAAATGAAATAATTTATTTGCGTGAAGTGTGGTACATAGAGAACTTAAATATCTAAATTGGATTCACACGCTTCGCTAGGTAACCCAGCATGCAAAAACGACTTTATGTTTACAATTGTTGTGAATTAAATAATACATTAAAATTTCAACTTATTAAAATAATATAAATTCCGGCGTTAATTAAGTCGTTAAGCCATGTCGGAGGCCTTTATTAGGCGGCCCAAAAACTCCGTCACTGGAGTTGGCCACTAGCTCATACGAACACACATGCATAGATAGTTGACAGCTGATGCTCATTACACTAGTGCACAGCTGACGACACCCTGGCATGTACTCTTATACTCATCACTAAAAGCGCAATATTGTAAAATGTAGCGAGATAAATGTCGAGAGCGCTGTTTAATCCAAATAGGATTCAAATATTTTCAGTACCTAGTATTTTTTCGAGCTCCATAATCTGCTGATAGTGAATTGGGGTGAATGAGTGCTAACAGATTCAATTGAGTGAATAATACTCGTACTCGTATGTTGCAGTCAAAAGCACTTTTGACGAAACGAAACGAAATCAGTCAAAACTAGTTTTGCTCAATGGAGCTGGTTATAAGTAGTTTTGATTGGCTATATCAGTCAAAAATCTTTATTGTTTGTTCCTAGTGGAGTAGAAAGTGACTGTAGGTCACGAACCGACTAAGCCCATCACTGTTCCACGTGGAACTGGTCTGCCCTACGCTGGAGTGATTTTACAAAGCCGGAGGCGCGGGGGGAGAGCAGCCTCCGCAGCTTCGGCATTCTGAGAATAAATGAATAAGTTATTGTACTGTTGTAGGTACTCTTATTATAATATTGTATTGTACAATACATTAACAAAAAATATATACTTTCTGTTCAAAACCATTATTTTTTACGTTTTAAGTACATTATTTCAATGCCAAATAAAAATAAAATTATATTAGCTAAATTAAAATTAAATCAATTGAAGGGCAACTCATCTACTGAGTAAAATGAGTTGTGAAGTAACCACTTGGGTAGTTGTATATTGAACACCGCTGTGGAAGTTATACACGGACCTTTCTGATTCGGTCAGCTGATGTGCGGCGTGACGAGTTATTGAGCCCGATTGTTACTCCACCCATAATGTATGCGTACAAGTACCATTGGTTTCAAGGAGCAAGCTGTGCGACGAGTGAGAATTATCTCGTCGTGACTGACGGAGTTCTTTATTTATTTAACGGTCACGCTGCGGGTGAGCCGCTGCTTCGCAATCGCTGGGTTGAGGATTTACGAGCCGCTCGGACGTAGAGCCACTCTGCACTTGGACAAGGAGGCAAACATGCATCCAGGTACTTGCAAGTACAAACAAAATTAATTGATTACTTAATTAATGAAACACATGTTTGTAGGTACGAGTGATAGTTATGCGCACTGAAGGCGCAATTTCCGATGGCATCCAACGAATAACAAACAAGCACCAGCTAATAAATTAAGCGTCCTATTTTGCAAATTTGTTGCCTACAAATCCGCAGCTTTATAGTTTTCATTTCATGTTATTTTCACCGACGACTCTCACGGTATTTTAGTGATTCTTGTGTTTTTTTTTATCGGCGAAAAGAAAAGCTCGCGTTGCTGCCAATAATCATAAAATAAATTGAATAGTTGGACATAATCGCACGAATACTCGAAACCAGCACGTCACGGCACGTGCCGAGCGCGTGATCCGCGTCGAGCCCGGCGGCGGCGGCGGCGCGGCCCGCGGAGCGCCGAGACGTGCCGCGCGCGCGGACCACACTCTGTAAACAAGCTTTACGATATTGTGAATGGACGCGGCCCTTGCGCACCTCGGAGCGCGGCCACCTCACAGGACGCGCGCGCTCCTAGGAGCTACTCCGATTAGATACCTAGTGCTCCTCTCCTGCCGCCCTAAGCTCCTGGTGACCACCAGCTCTAATACTGGCTGCCTCCTACCAAACGCGATCCACGATAAACTCGTTGCTGAAAAACCATTTCTCACACTAATGTATTTCAACGGCGTTCCCGTAAAGATAATAAAATGTACCAAAACAAAAATTACACAGGCAATTGACGCTACATTTGACGTATCAACAAACAAAACCATCAGTTGTCGCGTTCAATTCGCACACAGCACATGTTTCCCGAGACGATGAGTGGTGCGTGTGCTCCCACTGTCAGGCAACATTCTGTTCTTAAAAGAATTAAAAAAAAATCTAAAGCGGTTGTGGCCAAGTGATATTAGAAGTAGGTAAAACACGTCAATGAGATATTCAGGTATTTTACCAGAAATGCAGAAAGTGGTAAAACAAGAGAACGTCGTCTGCCGAAGACAAGCTTTGACAACAATATACAAGTCATTTGTATATTGTTGGGGGTTTTGGCAATTTGAACTTGTTTATCAATTTTCCGGACGTTGTGATAAAAAAAATTATATCAAAAACCTTATTATCAGCCATTTTCAATCTATCCGAAGGTTATTCCCGAGGCCAAATGCATCATGTATGTTTGTAGAAAACGATAATAAAGCAAGAAAATAAAACCTTAGACACAAAAGTCGTCTATGCACCGCTTGGAAACAAGAAAAATGACATCGAGGTCTTACCTAGAGACTGGCCCTCACAATATTCTTACACTTTTTCCTGTAGAGGTAGGGGACCCTAAACGTTTATAAAATGTTATCGTTCACTGTCGATGGACAGATGACCCCAGCCACCGACAGATCTATTCTCTAGCCAAAGCTATAAATAATACCATGGAAAAGCACACACGGAATTATGTCGAGATGACTGACAGTCTACTAACTATACGGCCGTGCCTCTGACGAGCGCCGGCCGTGTGTTGCCGCAGGTCTTACTAAATAACACATTGAAGTAAGTGCGTGCTGGCTCACGGAGCCGCCGCCGCTGCCGCCGCCGCCGTCGGCCGATGGTGCGACGGGCGTACGCTTATTTTCTCGGCGGAGAGTATATTATTATATGTGTACTTAGGTTAGTTATTTGGTAAGGTAAAAACTGGGGAGTTCTGATCAAACTGAAGTAAACAAAACAAAATGGAGCACCTGTTTTGTGACTTTAGTGGTCCATCCAGCCCCTATCGCCGGCCCTTTCAGTTTACTCCGATTTCAGGACTTCGGTACCGGAATAAACCGGGATGTAACACCTGAATAAATGCGAGATGGATGCCGACAGGTCACAGGAAAAACGGCCGATCCTCAAATGTCTCCTCAATTATGTTCTGTCTCCAACTAGGCTGGAGGTGGCGGGCCGAGCCCGGCGTCGGCCATTGCTCGGCATGTACCTGCAGTGCCTGAGTCTGAGTATCGCGGCGGGAGTCGACACATTCGTTCCTCTCTGAGCGTAGGCACTCGCTATCCCGCATAGCTAGTCGCAGGCGGAAGCAAGCGCGGAACAATCGCGCTGAAATGTCACGTGAACCGTGTGAAGAGACAGCGTCCTGATTTACCGCGACGAGTGCTAATTATAGACACTACATTGTCGAGTCGCGCGCGCGCGTCCCCGAGCCTGCTGCTGGCTGACGGCGGGCACGACACGCATTCTTTATATGTAAACCTACTCATTGTGCACAAATACCATGGAAGTCGAAACACATCATATCATATTCCCGTAGGAGTAGAGTAGAGAGAGAGCAAGGGTATCCATTTGATACGGCCCTTACACACTTCTTTCTCTAAATTCTTATTTTGGTTTTTTCATTTGATTTCTTCCGGACTATATAATCTATGTGCCATAAATAAGTGAAAACTAACAAATAGCAATCATTATATCTACTTTCAGTGCAACGCTCTCTTATCTATTTAGGAATTTGAACTCAGTCACAATGAATATGTGCAAGCGGATTAAATAACTAGGGTAAAGCGCGGTTGCCCGAACCGAGAGCCGAGAGCTGAGAGCTGAGAGCTGAGAGCTGAGAGCCGAGAGCCGAGAGCCGAGTCGAGCCGCTTAACTTACTTCAGCCATTCAAGTATTTATCTTCGGTAACTTTCTTTACAAACTTTGTTTTTACGCCCTAAACCGCTTTCCAACTAAACTTTAGTTAAATCGACGACGGATATTGACCTAGGTTAAAAGTTTCTGTTTCCTTTCAGTCTCTTTGCACGGAGCGCAGTTCGACATTCCAGTGTAATAATAGGATTTAGTTAAACAGCTCGACCTTCGGAATATCTGTTTTCATAAAATGTATTCTCACAATCTCTTTACCATTTCTTCCAATTCACAATTATTTAGGTAACCCCCGAATACTCAAACGCATCTCAGAGTTGAGAACGTCTCAAGTGACGAGTTTTTGACAGATTTTCAGCAAAAACTGTCAAAAAACGTGCTCAACTCTGAGTCGCGTTTGAGTATTCGGGGGTGAGTCAAGCAAAAAGTAAGTTCTTATGAGCTAGTGGCCAGCTCTTGTGACAGAGATTTTAATTTTTAGGCCTCCTAATGGCCTCCGTTATGGCTTAACGACTTAAGAGCCGGGACCGACAATTTAACGTGCCCTCCGAAGCACGGAAGCGCTCAGTTTGTAATGCCACTTGCGGTCACCCAGCCCAATTGCGAACGTGCACGACGTTGCTTAACTTCAACGATCAATCAAGAACGTCTAAGCAAGCTACGTCACGAGCGCTTCCGTATAAGTAAGTATATACCGCGATTTAGTAAGTGCTAGATTGCGGTCGAGCCGAGCCACCCGCGCGCTCTCAGCGTCTCCAAGTGGTAGACAAAACGGGAACGAGGATGCCCACTTCTTCCAACTTGGAAATAATTCCAAGTACGTACATAATTTAACCGCAAAGTTCCCTGAGAAATTGCGTTTGAAGCTGCGATATAGCAGTATTGCAGGGCGTTTCGTTGCGAAAAAATAAAAAAATAAAAACATTTTTATGTATTTGGCAACGAGAGCACGAATGTGTTTATCTGTGGCAGAGTGATATTGAATCACATCCTCGCAGCGAAAGTAATGTCATCACCAGGGTGTGACCCTAGGGTGTAGGGTGTGACAGAATGACTACCCGATGATGCCTGGGTAGTAATTCTGGGAGTTAGTATCCACCTAATAGTAGTAGAACATAATATGGACGGCGGCATGCCGAGACTGGCTCTACTTGGAGTACAAATATAGAAGACAGATAGTGCAATGGCGGCGAGTTGCGAGTTGCGTCGCCACCGCCCTCTGCGGAGATGCAGTCGATAGAGTTCAGAACAAAACAACCGCGAGGAGTTTCATCGAAAGAACTCTTCCCAGCAGCAGGTGAAGTCGTGCTGCGGACAACGGCACGTGGTATCCGTCTACCACAAATAATACAATGTTGACTTGTACGATCCAGGAGAGTTTGTATAATCCTACTAATATAAATGTAGCCCATATGTTATTCCAGCACACGTATTATGTATACTCCAAGTTTCATTCAAATCCATTCAGCCGTTTGGGCGTGATTGAGGCACAAACATACATAGTCACATCCACACATCCATAAATCCTCACATGCTCACAAACTTTCGCATTTATAATATTAGTAGGATAAGTATAAGATAGTATCCAATGGATAAAATGAAAAAAAAGTTGACTTATAGAATGATTTGAAATTGGAAGATATCGAAAAGCATTCCGATAAACTTCCCAGACTCTAAACAAAACGAGAACGGCGGCCGCTCGAGAGGCGCTCAGCAGTGTTGCAAGTCCTATGCCCTTCTATTATAATATGAGAAGTGGAAAACCAAACTATCAGTTTATTCCAAATGCACGAAACGAATACAAGTAATTTTAAAATGGCGCGCTCTACCACTCTGCTTTTAGAAGCTCTGAAGGCGAGGTACTCCGTGGCAGATTCAGGAGCAGCCACGACCGAAGCTAAACGCACTGTGACTGGAAGTCTTCGCACGTCTAAGGGCGTAGTCAGAGTCCAGAGCAAGATGCCGTCCAAGGTCCAGTAAACACTACATACGTTTGGCACGGGTCCATATTTTGCAAATAGTTAGCATTCCACACGTGACACTAAAGTCGTGCTCGTGGTACTTCCCACTCCCATTAGACCTAAACGGTCATTTTTATTGTCTTGCAGGTGTCCACTGCTACTATACTAGAAGTGTCTCTAGTTCTTTCAAACCAGTGTGGTGAAAGGATTTAAAGAGCTCCTGAAAAGGTCCTTTCGTGCAAACTTTTTAGGTTCTATGACATGCCGGTTTCCTCACGATGTTTCCTTCACCGTTTGATAGTAGGTACCTACCTACTAGTATAGCACATAATATAATTTTTCGTAAAGAAAATTCCATTGATGCATGACCGGATTTGAACCCACGACCTTAAGATCGGAAGGCGGGGCCACTAACATTAGACCGCCAGTGCAGAAGTTATCAAAAAAGGTTTTCTCCTTGGGGATGAAACTGTGTCGAGCTCGAACGACTCGCTTCATTCAGGGTTTATTGTCTTAACTTCCAAACGGAACTCAGCCTTCCATCCGGCTTTAGTATAGCGCCGTTAAACTAGGGCATTGCTTTATAAATAAAATAAATATTTGTGGACATTTTACACAGCTGGACAGTGGATATTTTCTTTCTTTCTTTATCAAATTCCGCCACTAATAACAAAACAAATGACAAGCAAACTATTTGACGAGACTTTCCTACGCTTTTATGTACCGGGACAGTGTGAGGGTAGTCAGCGAGCACGTGACTGCCGACCTACAGCTACCAACGACTTGTCTAAGTAACTACGGACACAAGTGCAGCCGGCGACCATTCCCGACGACCAATCTATTACGCTGCTATAGAAAAGATTATCTGAAAAGATGGGAGAAAAGAAAAAGCATAGAATGCGTCCAACTGCTTCTCTCCCCGAGCATGTCGTAAAACTCGACTAAGGGATAGTATCCTCTCCAAAATAATGGACCATCTATATGGCACACATACTAGACGTAAGTATGTAGATAATGTGCCTGGTTGGAATAAATTGATCATCTATTCCTAGGACTGATTATCTTGTCGGTAAGCGAACCCGCATCGCGTCGACGGACGCCGACGCAGACGTCGCGCCGGTAGACAAGCCTCAAGCCAGCCGGCGATCACTTGATATCACCTCCCGCCGACAATATCTCGTACTGATTTACTAGATTCACTTACAAACTTATCAGCACTCCAACTAATCCGTTTTCAAATACATCTAGGATAGCCGAGTGGGAGTCAAGTCGTTTGCCCTGTGGCGGAATATCCGATATGAAACAGCTCTCGTGGAAAGGGTACTCATATTGCTTCGGAATGCGACTCGACACCGGTCAATAGAAATACCTACCTAATAGAATGCGCTAACAAATGTACTTAGTAGGTTTAGGTAATAAACGAGGTATTATTCCACATTCAGCACCTATCAACATTAAGGAATTCGCGCCAAATGTAAAGTATGCCTGAGCAAAATAAAGAGACTAATCCATCACTTAGGTAAGCTAAGGTTTTTGTTTGAAAAAACCTACAAGAAACGTGGCTTTGTAACTGGCATAGCTCTAGTGAGCGGTACTAGCGCTAGTACTAGTACCAGCACTGGCACTAGTACAGCTGGCACTAGCGGGCGCGCGGGCGCAGGGCGATAGCCGCCGGCGCCGCTGTGGGCCTCTGACACAATATTTAAACCCCGATAAGGAGAGATAAGGCGATGTTCATCACCCCGGGTGATACCGATCCGATAATGCGTACGTCGCGGCTCTTCGCTGTGCACGCTCAGACACTACTTTATAATCGAACTAGCTTCCGCCCGCGGCTTGGCTCGCATGGTACCCTGATCAGAAGTAGCCTACATGTTATTCCACGCCATGACCTATTCCACGTTTCAGCCGAATCCATTCAGTAGTTAGGGCGCGCACGCGTTGAGGCACATCCAAACCTCCTCACAAACTTTCGCATTTAATTATAATACGATCGATAATTACGAGTAGGACTTTAGGCACGTACAATTTTCAGAAAGGTAGGTTAATCTTGTACCGTAGTTGAAGTTATGTAATCTTGCCAATTTTGTGGAATCAACGCAAGAGCCCAAACCACTAAAGCTAAAGCTTGGTATTGGAAAGCCAAAGCTTATATGGAGAGTAGCTTTTATACCAAATGCACGCACTAATGATTAATTAATCGGATTTACAAAAATAATCCGTTAAACTAATGAGTTCGCTCATTAGGCGTAAGCCCACGTGACGCAACGATAATAATGTTAGTTATGTATTAATGCCAGATCCCACATGGGAATGTAACCGAGCAAAGGATGACAAGCAACGTTTAAGAGCAAACCTTCGCCGACTGAATTATATCCGCACACATCCCCCCCGCACCCCGCACCCCGCACCCCGCACCCCGCACCCGACGTCCCGCGCAGGTAGAAGCAAATAGCAAGTAGGGAGCTACAACTACGACCAAATTATGTATGAGAATAATGTTTGTGGTGGATTATGTCACCATAAGATTGTAAACTGTCGAACATCTACTTAGATCGAAATTAGAAGGTTAGGTTAGTTAGTAAACAACTCCCTGCGAGGCGAACGAGCAGAGCGAGCGGGCCGCGCAGGTGTCAGCGCCCGCCGAAGCGCCACCAATTTAAAGCACTTCATTTGTAAGCAGTATTTTACGGTTCACAATCTTTTGACAGTTTACAATCTCACGAGATAGATTATAATCTAACGGTATTTACAATTTGACGGAGACATATAACTATTTTATTAATAAACGAGCTGTTAATAATCGCTTAAGCTCTGGTTTCTAAGTAGTTGTTTTGGGGAAGTGCTGAATTGCCACAAACACCAACATTGTGAAGATCTATTTTTCAGTGTCCCTGTCGACGAGGATCATTCTTCACAAAAACAAGACGAGGCCCAATAAAGTCTTCCCCCAAGGAGCAGATCAGATTATTGTTGTCGTTAATTATTATCATAACGATTTAAATATTACACCATATATGTGCCTTTACCTACTAAAACAACATGATATTTGGTTTTATTTATGTAATTTGACAAGCGGCCGCCCGCGGCTTCGCACGCGTGGTACCCCGATAAAAATAGCTTATTATGTTATTTCATTTCAGCACACGTACTATGTATATTCCAAGTTTCATTAAAATCCATTCAGTAGTTTTTGCATGAAAGAGTAATAAACATCCTGTGGTGTGAGCGCTTAGCTCAGCATATTTGTTACTTAACATCATCATCTTCCTGCCCTTATCCCACTCTATGTGGGGTCGGCACAGCATGATCCAAGGATCATGCTGTAAGAGTTTTGGCTAAGGTGTTTTATGACCGGCCGCCTGCCTGACGTCAACCCTCCTTGGGAATACTTGCTTATTGTATCTCATCATGTTGGAGAGGATACTATCCCTTAGTCGACTTTTACGACATGCTCGGGGAGATATTATTTGTTACTTAACATAGTTTATAATATAGTTGCCATATGCATTGTAAGGGACAACTCATCGCACCTCAGACCAGTAAACACGCATCCAAACATGAAGACTGTCCATCATTATACACGTCCACCAAATACACCAAAACATACAATATATATACCCCATTACAATCCATACATACAAACTTAGTTTATACTTTTTAATCGTTTATAATAATAGTAAGGATTTCGTACTCTGAATGGTTTAGCATCCAAAAGGGTCGAGACGGGGGCGTGTAGCAAAAGATAGTTTGAGAATTAATGAGCATGACAAGAGTAGTGATGAGGATTGAGAAATATATGTTAGGATGGTTCGGTCATTTAAGGAGGATGAATGAAAGAAGATCAACGAGACAGGTGTATGAGGAGAGTTTGAATGGTACCGATGCAAGGGGAAGACCTCGGCGCACGTACCTGGACCAAATCGGCGACGTTTTGGAAAAGGGCCAGGTCAAGAGTATCCTAAACTTACGAGCGTGCATAAAGAATGTATAATGTGAATGAAGCGAAAGAAGTACGTCAGGATCGTAGCAATGGAGATCTGTGATCTCTGCCTATCCCAATGGTATTGGAAAACAGGCGTGATTTTATATATGTATTATGTAATTGATTTATACCTCTGCAACGGCGCAGCGGCGAGGGAAGCACGCTCAGGCCTCGAGGCCTGCTTGATCCACAATCAACTCACACAGAAGTAAGGATGAGCCGCCGCCCATCCGATCGATGAGCCGAACCAGCAATTCGCAGCATAACTTATTGGATTAACTTAAAGCCGAAGGACGGGCGCCACTAATCTTCAAGTGGTCGTGCTCAGCGGTCAATGCTCGCCCTATTTGAAGCAAGCTCCGAAGTCTCGTGCTGCAGTGGCTGTGCGCAAAGTTTAACTTTGAGACAAAACTTGCGATTACTCGTACATAGATCTTATAAATTTACTGCATCGGACTGAATCGCAATTTACACGTAATTTTACCAGCCAATAAACTTCCGACAATCCCGACATCAAATCAAACTTATCAGCCACGGGGATTTACAATAAATAGGTGTCGTGTGCCACGTGACCTGTCCCGAGTGAGGGACTTAGAGATAAGTGCAGCGAGGGCTTCAAGCGTGTCCTGCATGAAGAAAGTTCTGTTTCCGAGGACAATACGAGTACAGTTATGTATCCAGGGTAATTGTTTTTATATTTTTAGAGACATATATATCATTTTATACTAGCCGTGACCCGCAACGATGTATGCGCAACAAAAATGTATATAGCAACAGCTAGAGGCCCTTACCCACAGCCCTGTAAGAAAAAGAGAGCTGCTGACGGCCGATTGATATGGTATTATCCAATGTCAAAATTTTATAAATGTCATAAATTATAGTCCAAGAAGGATTTAAGCGTTATCTTGTTTATCCTTTTACATCCTTTTTCCATTTTGGGATCTTTCGGTTCGCGTCTTGGGTTTTAAATAAATATCAATAAATCACCCGAAACTATAAAATAAGCAGGTACGATATTGTCCGACATTGGACTTAATACAAAAATTTAAATAGATTATTCAAAAACTCATCCGAGAATTAAATTCCGGTATCATGGCCCTATGTTATAATGTCGTTGATATTTCATACCATATAATTTCCATATGAGATAACAACGTTAAAGTGTTTTTGATAATAATTATTTGCAATAATATCTGAATACCGGCAAAAACCAGTATAAATTAATTGTTGGGAAAAAAAACATTACCGGTTTTGAAAAACGGATTCGGTAGTACATGCTCTACATACGGGCGTGTTAAATAACGATGTAAGTATTATGTACTCGTATGTTTACAGACGTTTTAAAAGACAGATCACTGAAATATATTATTATATGTATACTTACCTACGTTTTGAATGGTAAGCAAGTCAGTGATGTCTACGTCTATGCTATACTATACTATAGTATACTACACATAAGGCAGGTGTTGCAACTTGTGTCCTAGTGTGAAATATTAGTAGCGAAGCCGTACCTACTGAAGCCGGTGTCGGAGCGGCCACGGTTCAGCACGATTGTTCGCATTAGCTAGCGCTAAGCTGCCTCGAACGTGTCACTTCAGCGCGGCACAGCGCAGCGCAGCACAGCACAGCACAGCACAGCGCAGCGCAGCGCAGCGCAGCGCAGCGCAGCGCAGCGCCTGCACTGACCGGCGGGCATGGAGGAGAATAGCGGAGTCGAAGCCGGCGCGCGCCGGACGCGTCCTTTCAACTTATTTTAGTCATCTGATAAAAAACAAGTGCTGCTAAATGAGTTGTTCTCCACGTGAGGCCGCACCGCCACTGTCGCTACTGTCGCTACTGTCGCGGGGCCACTTCAATCCAACCGGCTGCCGAAGTTCCGCCCATGAACAACCAGCCAGTATTCAAAGGGACGCACAGCGTTGTTTCAAAAGTGTAAATCTTACGCTCGGGTTACGCAGTTTCCGACAAAAAATATGTAAGAGTCGTGATTCACGCTTGAGTTAAGCGGTGTTCTTGAACTAAGGGATTATCGCTTCGCTCGCTTGAACAGCAAAGGTCGATTGGTTGAATCTCGTCCCATCACATTGATAGTGTTTTTTGCACGCCAACAAAAGGCAAATGTCGACATCATGCATGCCATTAGCGTGATGATCTACTGGTACGACGCGACGCCGGCGCCGGCGCCGCCAGCCTCGACGTTAGCTTCACTAGGCGCCTACGTAGGCAAGATGGCTGTCTATATACATAAGTATTTAAGTAACTGAAGAAAATTCATTAAATTAAATCGCTGCTTCGATTTGCATAAAAATGAATAGTTAAAGATATCAGCTTATACATTAAATTTACGCTGTTAACACTAAAATGAAGTAATCTTTAAAAGTTGTGATATTTAGTTAGATATTTTTCTAACACAATGCATGGTATCTTAACTATGTACATCCTTGCACAGGTTTTCAAAAGTTACAGTTACAAGGAACGAAGGCGTTAGGAAAAAGCATTTTAGTATGGCGTCTAAGCAAGTTCGTATGAGCTAGTGGCCAACTCTTGTGACGGAGGGTTTGGGCCGTCTAAAGTCCTCCGTCATGGCTTAACGACTTAAAAGCCGGGACCGAAAATTTAACGTGCCCTCCGAAGCGCGGAATTGTTCAGCTCGTAATGTCACTTGCGGTCACCCATTCCAATTTTCATCGTGCACAACGTTGCTTAACTTCAACGATCAATCAAGAACGTCTAAGCAAGCTACGCCACGAGCGCGAGTATGGCGTGTAAAACATTACGAGAGTTTCGGACTACTTAGTCTATAAGTATTAAAAAGTATTATAATATTTTTCAAGCTACCCGTATTACGGTATGGAGTCGTCTATGGACCTCATATAATTATCCTTGTGAAACAAAGCATTCAGGAGCTCTACAAATTGATAAAGATTCATATAAATTTTGTAAAAGACTTCTAATAAGCTAGATCCGCTGGTACAAGCTCAACTCATCACAATAATTGCACTCGCGACACCCCACGTACCTACTCGTAGGTAATGTCATTTTTTTCAAGTACACACAGAATGAATGATACGAAATGATGTATCAGTCCGCCGCGCCCCGCCCCGCCCCGCCCCGCCCCGCCGCGCCGGCAGATTACACGACAATCGCTAAGGCCGAGCCGCTCAATTAAAGGCGAGTTACGCAAGCGGAGTAGGTATAACACCGCCGGTTATAAATCAGCCGTACACTTACACTACACCATCCGCGGCGCGAGTGACGTCGCGCAAACAAACTGACGCGGCGACCTACACTCAACTCACAAAAACTTCCAGCCGGAAGGAAACTCTGCCAAAACTGTTTTACGAATTCCTGATTTTATTATACAAAGTAGGCCGGGTTTCGACAGCTTTGAAATCATATATCTTAAAAGACTTCCATCTACCGGTGATGATTTTTTTTTAGTGTTGTCCATCCAAATATTTTACAGAACGAAATTATTAGCCTGTCATGAGTTCTAGCCACTTTGGATTATCTATGGGTGCTTTTTTTCTTTTCAGGTTCAGTTTTAAGATATTTATTGATATCCCATAAGAATGAGCCAATACGTTTTCTGTCGGTAGGTACTCTAGGTGCCCATCTAGGTGCTGAAGTAGATGTTTGCAAGGTATAGCTGTAGGTACTCTACCTTCGGAGAGAAATATATTTGCAATAAGTAGTGTCGTGCGTGAGTGTGGTCGCCGTGTTAATACGATATGGAGTAGTAACGGCAAAATTAGGGGAACAAGTCGAAAAACTGATTTATTTTAATTTCTTTGCATAAATTTAACAAGTGGTTTTAGTTTCTTAGACTGCTACTCTCTTTAGAAACAAAGTTGAGACAAAAAATCCGTTCTTCAATGCTATAGGTATAAATTATACCCTTCTAAGTGTTTGTTGACATTTTTACCGTTTTATGTGTTTTCAATGTCTAATGTTTAAATGTCTAATGTTTGTTTAGATCATTCTACTGTTAACTTTTGAGAAGGACACTTTGTTCTGGATACAAAATGAGTGATTTACCTGCAACTGAGATTGCTAGAGCTGTAACAATGATCGAGGAAGGTCACACATACCGTTCAGTGAGTAGTGCATTGGGTGTGTCGGTATCAGTGATCTATCGCAATGTGCAGCGATACAGATAGACAGGGTCTTACGTGCGGAGGCGGGGACGAGGCAGATATCGGGCACCAACGCCGCAGATGACCGTTTTATAAGAATGCAAACATTGAGAAACCGTCGACAAACTGCTGTTCAAGCCCGGAATGTCTTGGATGGAAGAAGTTCGTAACGTGCGTGTTAGTGAACGGACAGTGAGACGAGCGACGGCTAAATGAAGTTGGTCTGAAGTCGTACGTGCCGGCCAAAGCGCCGAAACTTGAGGTGAGTCATCGAGTAGCCCGATTAGCGTTTGCTCGTTTGCACCGGGATTGGACAGGAGAGTGGGCACGAGTTTTATTTACCGATGAGGGCCGTTTCTGCATTAATTCCATAGATGGGAGGGAGAGGATGTGGAGGTATCGAGAGGAACGCTATAATCGGGCCAACTTTAGCGAAACGGTGGCTTATGGCGGAGGCTCCGTTATGGTTTGGGGAGGCATATGTTTGGGAGCACGCACGGAACTGGTGCTCATCGAAAATGGATCTTTGACTGCACTCAGGTACGTCTCAGAGATCCTGGAGCCCCACGTGATGCCCTTTGCCCCATATGTAGGCGATGAATTTGTGCTGATGCACGATAACGCTCGACCCCATATAGCGCGCGTGGTTCGCGACTACCTTAATGACGTGGCCATAACGCAAATGGATTGGCCAGCACGTTCTCCTGATATGAACCCGATAGAGCATATCTGGGTCCTCATCGGAAGAAGGGTTCACCAAAACAATTAGCCCTAGTCGAAGAGTGGGAGAATTTGCCCCAAGAAATTATTGATAGCATCATCGGGAGCATGGCAAACCGGATTCAGGCTCTCATAAGAGCCCGTGGAAGCCATACGCGCTATTAATTTTTTTATTTTATCAACAAACATTTAAAAAACTGTACAACATAATTGTTTAACTTAAAATGAAAAAATCTCAATTATTGGTTTTTATTTGTTTTCTTTTCAAAATAAAGTTATTAAAACAGCAAACTTTGTTATTATTAAGCTGTTATTAATCATACAATTAAATATGAACAAAGAAATCAAAATAAAAAGGAAGTTTTCAAAATAATCAACATTTTGCTTTTGTTCCCCTAATTTTGCCGGCGTTTGTATTACATATGTTCCGATCACAAAAGTTTTTGTCAACGTTTTTGGTTAAATTTTTGTTTACCTTTATTCTACATCGAATTTGACTGGAATATAATAGGTACGCATTTTTTGAGGATAATTGTATAAGTAATTTGATTTGATTTGATAAACTTCTGTTTGTTTATATAACCACATTATTGTATTCTTTTTTTTTTCTTTTTATTATGTGACTCTTAAATTAATTAGTGTAAGTGGTTATGACCGTTCCAATTAAATTAAATAAATAAATAAAAAAATAAAAATAAACCACCTACCTACTTTAATTTTCCCGAAGCGTTTAAATTTACTTTATTAGTATGTTTATCTGAAAGTAAAATTTCAATTTATTTGAGGAACAATAAAATAATCTCCAACCTTGTATGCTAGTAGCGTAACTTGTTACCCGCGACTAAGTCCGATCGCGCGAATTATTGAAAATCATACCTACCATACAGCTGCCACATCACTCATTGCGAGGACAATTAACACGCTACGCTGAATTACATAATCTTTTATACGCATTACTCCGTCCCATTATCCAGCTGCTTTGAGGCAGTCGTCCTCGTCCAACTCCAGCGAGGAGCACTAAAAAGGTCCTCGCGAGCGTCACGGTTGGTACCCTCGCTATATTCTAAAACTACACTACGCTCTTTTGGCGACCCTCCACGTACCTATATACGTATTATACTCGACAAAAACAAGATATTTTACTACTTAAAGAATATGCCGACTAAGGGTAAAAAACTAACGCCTTATTTATTACTAGCCACTTACTTATTCATTCCAAACAAATATTTTCCTCCGCCTCGTTCGGAAGGTTTTATATTGCGCAAAAGTAAGTAAGTAGATATGTTTTATTACAATTTTATGGTCTGCGTCTTTGCTGTTATGTCTATAATATTCCCCCATTGACTAAGCATTTCTATTCCCCTGTAGGCAATAAATAACTGGTCCAGACCGGCGAGACACCAGCTCCAGGGGCGGTGGTCCAACCCTATCGGGCAGTCTGAGTCCGCTCGGACTCGCTAGCTCCGGCCTCAGGAACATACGTAGGTAGCTTAGCTACTCCAGTTTGTACCCATCGCTAGGGTCCCATCAGCCTCCGACGCCACTTGCTTGCCACGCCTTGCTCCTATAACATGCGATATCTTCCTTGCGTAGCGTAGGTTGGAAATGTTTCTCACAACTTCGGCTCGATTGCCCAACGGCAACTATAGAGATTAATATAAGAAAAGGTAATGTTAACAGCATAGGTATATACGACAGAAGAGACAGAGCGTTTCAATGAGCCGTTCGGGTGAAGGCGTTTGATGTTAAATTGAGCATTGCATCCATCGCATGCCAAGCAGTAGGTGCCAGCTGGGGAGGGCTGCGGGGAGGTGGGGGGGGGCAAGGGGGTTGGAATGTAGATACCAACCGAACTACATTCTGATGCGAAGCAAACAAGTTTATGTCAATGAAATTACAGCATTAGCTGCTTCGCAATGTTCACCAGCGAAAACAAAGCAACCAACGCGATCTATGCGGATAAACCTCGGCTCGCCGTAATAAATGATATTATTTTCCTTTTTTCCCCGACGGCGAAGCAATAACGAGGGTTATGATTTTGACCGGAATGTATGTATGTACTAGTTGTATGTTGACGCCTGGCAGGGGGCCCGGCCGGTCATAAAACACCTTAGCCAATACTCTTACAGCATGATCCAAAGCCGACCCCACATGGAGTGGGATAAGGGCAGGAAGATGATGATGATGATGATGTATGTATGTATGTATGTATGTACTAGTTTACCCGCGCAACTTCGCTCGAGTGGAGTAAATTTTGACAACCCACTTTACCCCTTTTTGAAGGTTAATTTGAAAAACTCTGAACGCTTGTCCATCCTTTGTGCATTTAAAGTATCTACGGAGTTTCAAGCTAATCGCACCGCCAAGCTTTAGAGCAAAGTGGTGTATGACCGCAGCTATGCTCTGACTACGTAACAATTTCAGATGAGAATATTTCATTTTCATAGGTACCTTTTTGAGCGTGGTTTTAGTTTTTGAACTTACTTTTTATTTAGTACCCTTTGTTCTTACCAAGATTTCAAAATAGACATAGTTTGCAAGTTAAATAGCAAACATTCAATCGGCTTAACGGTAAAAGTACATAATCGTCACTGGAAAGGCAAATTTACGTAAGCGCCAATCGAGAAAAAGCCGTTTGAAGTTCATTTTTTTAATCATAACTTTCTACCTAATTATCGAATTTTGATGACGTCAACGTAAGATTTCATTCTTTTTTCATTTTCTATGTCCAGCAATTCATATTATTGTATTTGGACTGCTATTTTAGGATAATAACTCAATATGCCTATTTGGCGCCATTTTGGCGCTTACGTAATTTTGCCTTTCCAGTGACGAATATATTTTTGCAAACTAGAGACGTAGATACTAGACTGGAGCTAGCTAGAGCTACTCATCTCAGACAGAATACAGATGTTCTGTTCCGAGGTGCTAATATTGTTAGTCCGTAGGTTTGTCAGGATGTAGGAGATGTTCTGATGATTTTATATGGAATGGAATTACATATATTTTTATCATCAGAAGCTAGTAGGTAAGGTACATAACATACCGCACACCTCACAGTCAACTTCTGTTTTATAATGTATGACGTATTATGATGAAGGTAGGATTATGTCCCGGGGAGGCGCGGCGGGGCGGGCGGGGCGGGGCGGGGCGGCGCGGCGCGTCTGTTCCATAGAGACCCGGTGCGAAGTCCATTCAAATCAATTCCTGAATGCAATTTAATTTTCGAGCTGGGTGCACTGCACGGCTCAGCTCACAGGCGCAGCGCGGGCGTTTCATTGCACTTCGAGCCAGAGGACCGAACCCACACTCATAGGTACACGCCGTGGAAGGTATCCCACAGAGAATTATTTGCATCTTGAACACCCGCCAATTCCAAAGATTGGAAATTCCAATCACACGAAGGATCATAAAAGTATCACTCACTAGCTGACTCCGCGAACTTCGTACCGTCTTACAATTAATAATGCAAATTTTCAAATGTTTTATAACATAGTTATTCTGCTATTCGGGCGGAGACAAATCCAGCAAATTAAAAATCATGAAACCGGTCCAGCTGGAGGCCCTCACCCACAGCCCTGCCAGAAAAAGAGCAGCTGACGACCCCATTGAAATTAATGATGGGTATGGTCTTCCGAGGTATGGCCCTTGGAAGAAATATTGTTCCGAGCTATGATCAATTATCAAAATTATATAAATGTCAAATCAACTGTCTTGTCATTAATTAATGTCTAAGAAGTATTTATGCGTTATCCTGGTTGTTCTTTTACATCCTTTTTCCATTTTGAGATCGTTTTACAGGATAAAAAGTAGCCTATGTCCTTCCCCTGGATGGAAAATATCTCCTTGCCAAATTTCATTACAATCTGTTCAGCAGTTTAGGCGTGAAAAGGTAGCAGACAGACAGATAAACAGACAGACAGGGTTACTTTCGCATTAATAATATTAGTAAGTATGGATTGTTCATAAAAATAATGTTATGTAAGTTCGTATAATATTTGATAAATTACCCTCGACGGTCTATTTTTACGATGATGCTTCGATGGCAAGCAATTTCGTAAGTTGATAGATTGTAAGGGAATTAAGGGCTGTTAGATGAAGCCTTCATTAGAATTTTCGAGATGGATGAAATCCCGACCGTTCTTGTCAGTTTATTAGAACTGCTACCTTACTCTGTAGTCTGTGGTACAACAGAGATAGCCTTTGGCATGGCAGAGCGAGGCTGCGGCTGACAGCTCCCGCCGACGGGAGTCGAATTAAATAAATTGAACTAAGTAAAACGCATGTCGTTTTGTTTCATGTTTCCTGCCAACAGAAATAACAGTTCTCTAGATCAACGTCTGATCCTTTTATATACAAATAACTCAGACCAAATAAAAATTAAAGACGCCGCGCCGCGAACAACAAAAGTGAAAACCCATACAAATTAAATTATATTTGAATTTAATTTGTATCCAATTTGATCTGAATATAATCTGATTTGAGCATGGGCTACAAATTACAATGTTATCCGTGGCTCCACGTGATCTAGTTATATAGTCGATAGTCTTGTCATTTAGTCATTTTAATGCGACGTGGTCAGATGAATGTAGTTGATTGGTACCTAACGAATTCAGAGTAAGCCTGCATGGTTATGGATGCAGGAACCACAGACGGAAATGCTCATCAACCCCCTAGAAAAGGAGGGGGGGGGGGGTACTTCTTGATGAACTGGTTCTGTATAAGAAGAAGCTCCACAGGAAGTGGACGTGGCTAAGTTCCAATGCTGTGACCAAAAATGAGATCGACTTCAACATGACGAACAAAAAGCATATATTCAGAGATTTGTCAGTGATCAACAGATTAAATAACGGATCTGATCACCGACCTGTCCTGAACAAGAAGCTGGAAAGATCCCGTCTGATGAAGTAAACGCTCCAACCTAATCCTCTCTAGATCATGACGGGCAACGTCAAGTTTTGCCAGGAGTTTCTCGAAAAAATAATTCTTTGCTATAAAACCCACCGTCGGTCCACCAAATTATGCAAAACGTGACATAAAGACAAGAAGTCTAAACTCTCGACTCTTCAGCTTATGGCGACACGACCTCGAAACATAACATGCTAGTCCCGTACTCTCAAAGCCGGAGATCCTCGCTGAGATCGAAGATTTCTATGGCCAATTGTATGCCGCACATCCCACCTAACATTATAACTAACCACTTTTATATTATGCAATAGAGACTGTACGTTTCTGGGTGAAAATTGCAGTAAATTGTATACTATAGGTAAATAACGGTTTATAATACGCATCGAATGATATATTATGTCTGTATAGAATAAAGGTTTACAAAATAATACGTAAAAACAACGGACACTACTTTAAAAGTGTAGTATTTTAGGTACTTGTGGCCGAAAGGTCGTTCGTGAGCTGCGGATAATTATTGGTGAAGCTCCTCCCAGTCGCCAGCCTCATGCAGGCAGGCAACCAGCCATCACGTGCGAATGTAAGATAACACGTCGGTTCATTGTACATTCGTGCCGTGTTACTCTAGAGGAGGGTACTTGTGGAGCAGCGGCGAAGGCCTGCCGTGCCCGGAGCGGTGGAGCTCCTACATCAGTGTAATCGTTATTTTATTCCTGTTGTTCTACATAGTTGTCGTCATCTCTGGCTAGAGCGATCGCGTCGTCCGACCCAGCAAGCACACACGACACACACCACACATCAACTAAACAGCTATCAACGTTTCCCTTTGCGTCTTCTATAAAATGCCTATGAAGATCTCAGTGGCAATTTAAGCGAATTGTTGCCATAATTAATGAGATCCTGACCAGATTGTTCAGGAGAGCAGGTGAAGGAAACTGATAAAGTTAAATTTTTGATGTCGGAAGATAACATAATAATATTATACATTAAAGTTTTTAGATATAACAAGGGATACTTATTTAATAAGGGACATAAAACAGATGATTAGTGCAGTGGTATGAGTGAGCTGGGTTAGTTTTTGCTAGATGATGAAATAGATTTCCTACATTTGGGGTGGGCGATGAAATAGTCCTGGGTGTAATTTTTTTTGTAAATGTGGTGGTAAGGCGCCTTCTGTACATGGTTGACATTCCAAATGTTCGTATTTTATTTAGGAACATAGATGTGACCAGTGAATGTATTTTATGTAAAAATATTGGGTTCCCAAAAAAGGATAAAAGTTTTACAAATATGTCGAGTGGAGTGCCATATGATAAGGCATTACTTGCACATTCTAGAATGAATATATTGTAACCTGAGCTCCCTTTTGTTGGAGTTTCGATAAGCAGGTAACGTTGTGATTTGCAGTAGGAAGAGTTTTGCTATGTCTTAAGAGTCGACATAAAGTCTTGATTTTGTACTATTAATTATGTTAAAAATAAAGTGTGTAAGTAAGTACAAGAAACCTCAGGGCGCTAATGCAAAACTTTCGGATTGTGGACATCAAGCGCGCGATATCAGTTCGGACTTCGGAGCGAACTACTACGAGTAGTACCTACTTACCTACACCTAGTACCTAACCTACCTAGATATTAGTGTAGTAACGTTTATGAATGACTACTACTACTACTAATCGCGTCACTAGTTCTTTCGAACTAGTCGTTTAAGTGTTTCATGTTGCTTATCCATAAATAAAAAGTGTGCTTAAGCAGCTTTTCTGATGGAGCTTTCTATTTAAGCCTGAGGCTCACTGAGGTTTCCAACGCTGTTGGCGCGCATCTAGGGAATTTGCTGAAGTTGAGAATCTCTTATAACTAATAATTTATGGGAAAAACAGAGGAACTTATTAGTGGTTTGCTGCACTGCGGCCAGGTAATGTTTAAAATAAAAATTACCAATAGCTGTAGACCACTATTTTAAACACTTCCGTCCCTCTATAATCCGAGTTGAAGTCGCTCTTTTTGTAAAAAATAATCCCCATCTGTTTCCCCGGCTATCTGACGTTTAAGTCGAAACGGACGGGATAATACTAGGTTACAAACACATCTTTTTAAAACAGCATTAATGCAGAAAAGTGTTATTAATATTGCTCCTAAAATATTTAACAAATTACCTACCTAAACTGTACAGAAACCTAAGTGATCAAAACTTTAAACATAAGATTAAAATATTATTATTTTCAAAATGTTCATTTTTTTTAATGATAAATTGTAGATAGTTTTTAATGTTACAATGTGTCATCATCTCTCCAATTATTTTTGCATACCGATACCGTAAACGGTCAAGCATGTTGTTTCTTCCATATTATTTGTTATCTTTTTGTACACAAATTTGTCTTTTGCAAATAAATATCTTTATCTTTAATGCTGCTCATTTAGCTCCGCCCAATCTGAATCTACATTCTCCGTCTTTAAAGTAGAACTGCACTAAAAGTAAAATCGTATTATCTCATAATTATTATTCTGAGAATGTTGTTCTAGACCCCCGGTAGTGGGGGGGGGGGGTTGCGCACGAATTGGCTTTTAATTAAGATCCTTGCCGGTATCTGCACTAAATGAGTTGGTACAGACACTGATAATAATAATATGTATAAATCCATATTACTTACTAGGTATCTATGCTGCGCCATTAGATAGATAAGTGGGTATGCGATGCGATAGGTAATTTGAGTGTGAGAGATAATAATGCTACGCCTTTGTACCTACTCGTAGTTAGGATACAACTGTAATATGTATAAGTATGTAGGTACATAACATACGTAAGGTAGGTAACATTGTGTATTTGAAATAGATTTTGGTCAAGGCTAGCATGTTTTGAATGTGCGGTAGGTATGTAGCTCTAGCGACGTTAATAAGTTAAAATGGTTTTTATACAATATTTTGAATGTGATTTGCGTCAGAGCGCGGCGCGTGGCGGGCTGTGACTGTGACTGTGACTGCGCTGCGCTCACTCATCGTCGCGTCGTCGCGTCGTCGTGTCGTCGTGTCGTCGTGTCGTCGTGTCGTCGTCGGAAATTATCAATTACCGACTCGGTAATTGTTGATTTTGACGCGACCTCGTCGCATAACATATTCTTCCTTTTTATAATCAAATCTCCCCTCCCCCCGCGCATCGCAAACCTGCCAGGGTGTTCGTCAATATTCTGCCCTTTTAAATTTATAATTTGGGCACAGTCACAGAAGATTTTAATTATTGTAGGGTAGACTCAACACAACTAATCAATCAGTTGTCATCTCAATATCACTATTATCAAGTAATATCACTGAGTACTAATGTAATTTTTTATGCTCTCCATTCGTCTTTTATTGGTCTACTTAGGGATAACACAGGTGTCCACTGTCCAGATAATGGATATTTATTTATTCATTCATTTATTTATTTTCGGAAAACCAACAGCTATAATAAATGTCCTTAATAACTATGATAGAAACAGAGAGCCAATTAGAGGTTTTCACTGATAGTACTTGAATAGTTATTCAATGTGAACACTAATTTAACAAACTTTTTTATCACTAAGCTAAACAGTAAGTAAGTATATAAGCTGTTCTGTGCTGAGGGCCCTACTTAATGGGTTCTACAAAAGTAAAATATACCCCACGAGCTTTTGAGTTTCTACGTGAGATTGTAACAACTCGAAAATACCGGTACCTTGCATTTCTTCAACAATGTAGGAATATTTTCGATATATTCCTTGTTATTGTATTGATAAGTATTGGTGTTTTAAACACAGCAAACGCTTTATTATAATTTTTAGCTCAAAAATTTTAAACGTAACATTGGTTTTGGCCTGTTGCAGACCTTTGATGTAAATTGACTGAAGACCTGGGAGGCCAAGTACTTACAAACATGCTTATTTATTGCAGTTTCTTACATGGTGCTACTATGCTACTGTTTCCTATCTATTTTTGTCAGAACTTTGAACTTTCCGGCAGGCGTTGTCTGGCACTTTAGGGAATTCCAAAATAATGAAATGAACCATTTTCAAACCAACTAAGTCAGCAGCTCGATAGGTTAGACCAAAATATTTTCCTCTAGTGAGTGATTGCGGTTGCGTTGGCCTGGAATACGCGCGGGGCCGCCGGCGCCGGCGCCCCTCGACCCTCGCACAGGCCTCCGTATGTAACTAGGCCTGCATCATACAACTCGCACAAAGGGCAGGTTTCCCCACCTTACGCGGAGTCGCCACATCGTCTAAGTATGTTTCTTTCATTGCCCACAGGTTAATATCAAGTAAGTAACTTAACTTTTTCTCCAGCCGAAAAGACCGGCATGAATTTGTTTCGCGCATACCTTTAGGTTTTAGTTGGGTAGGTAAAATTATTTATTCCCAGTGTGGGTGTAGCACCCTACGCTTGGATGAATTTTGATGAAAAGGGTATCATTGGAAAATACCTTGCTTCGGACAGTAGGTCATCGTCATTATGGGATATTCCCATACCACAAATAAAAAAAATAATTATAGCGGTGACTCGACGTAATCTAACAGACGTAAAAGATTTCTCAAATACATCAAGAGATTTATGAGCTGATTCTACATGTACATTTGATAAAATGAAACCTTAAGAGATTAGACCTTATCGCGCAAAAATTGCAAAGTTTGCTTCCTACACCTTATTACATTGCTGTGAAAGATAACTAGGTATCTTTCACTCACACAAAATGTTGGAAACAACTAATATGTGTAGGTAGTGGTGCCTACTAAGCTTAAAACTCTTCGTTTAAACGGTCTCATTTTTTGATGATAGCCCTAACCATTAATGTTCATTAGAAACAAGATAATCTAGGTGCTCATTCAAACTTACCCACGAGTACATAGACATACCTACATACATACTACGAGTACTAGCACGTGTGGTGAAATAAAATGCAATTCATAGAGTTGAAGTTCTTTTCGTGCACTAAGGTAGAGTTCACTCCGGCTTGATAGGTACCTAAGTCGGACTAAACTGTATCGTGTGTGCCAGGAAGCAGGAACCAAGAGCTTGTTTTCCTATATGATACTAGATGTTCCATCAGTCAGCCGGTCTGCGGGCCGGCGCCGGCGCGGACGCAGTCCGAGACTGACAGGGAAGAGCGGCCTGAGACACGGAAGAACAGCTAAGGACAGGGAGAGAGTCTTCGTCACCATGCTAATCTAACGGAGATTAGACTATCATCAGCATAAATTCACAACCAATAGAAAATTCATCTACCTTACAGTAAGTAGATAACTGCTTACATTAATTTATAAAAATCTAAATAATATTGTGTGATATTTTAGTATAATAGTCTGGAATGCTACACACAATGTCATTGAAATATTTCACAACAGCATGCGGCTAAAGCAAGTTAAATATAGTGAATGGAGTCGGCCGCTTCTAAAACGATGGAGTGAAGTATTGTTATGAGCGTGAATATAGCGACTTCTCGACACGGGGCCTCACTATCTCGGTAGCACATCAAGTGGTACTACGAGACGGAAGCAAACGAAACATTCTCAGGATCCTTTGCCCCGAAAACTTCGTTCAGCTTTTGGGCTTAAGGTCAACATTGTATCGATCCGCGGCAGCTGGAGACCGCACCGTGCCACCCATCTCGCTTTATCCGCATCGTCACCGACCATACTAACTATACGCTGTATGAGTTGGTAGATAGGTCCCCCATCGTAACCCTCCCTAGCGTAACCCTCCCTACCGTTTCGCTTAAAGCCGGCAGAGGTTTCTAGGTTATATTGATAGCTTCCTATTCATCTAGGTGAGTACTTCCTACCTAACTAACTATACCACCACTGCCGGCTGAGAGCGACAGTCAGCCCGCATGAAATCTTGGAATCGGAACTCTTGGCGATAAATTAAGGAAAGTGTCCGGAACGGGTCGATCGAATAAACCGCGGAAGCTCCACTGCGGCAAAGATTATCAGTCAGGTGTTGACCCGGAGCCGGCGGCGGCGAGCGCGTGACTCGCCTGCCGCTGCCGGCTGCCGGCTGCCGGCTGCCGGCTGCAGCGCCACCACCACCCGCTCTGCCTACTTCCGAGGAGTTGAAGGTGTTCACCACTCACCGTTTCCGTTTATGAGGGGGTAGTCGTCGTCGTGCCGGCCGATGTACGTCTTCAGCGGAGTGTCCGTGAGGGAAGGCGACGACCTGTCCCTGTCGCTCATAATAAATAGTCACTGTCACACTCACGCAGAACTCGCGCTGACGACCACGACCACGAACCACGAGCAACCTCCGGCCCGCGGCTCGCGCAACGAATAATGACAGACAGCACCCGCGGCTCAAGTCGGGCGCATTCTACACTCGCTCGACCCGAGACCCGACCCCTCTCGCTGGCTGGCGCTTATTCACTCGCTCACTCGACTTCGACTCGAGTCACTCGCTCGGTGCCGACCGCCGCCGCGCCGCGCCGTGCGTGCCGATGCCGCGGTGATCACGATCAGGGATGCCAGCTCTATCAAATCGACTCATTTCCTGTGCAATGCAAAATCTACAAGGATATATTTAACACCTCCAAATCATTTACAATAATTATCTATGTCACAGGATTTCTAGGAAACTGCCGAGCGGAGCGAATTTGTTTTTTTTTTCAGTTTTTTTCATTGACAGAAAAGATTACGACCTACGATCTTCAAAGAAACGTGGAGATAGTCACGTCTTGAGAATGGGAAGACGTTGTTAGCGGAGTAAACAGACTTCGTATACCTGCCTATTCTTTTCATATTCTGTCATAAAATGGGTTAAATTCCGTAGGTCTAGGTACCTACCTACCTAACCCATCCTTAATTCTCTAAATATAATAATGATCTAATTTAAAAGTAAGTAAGTTCGTATGAGCTAGTGGCCAACTCTTGTGACGGAGTTTTTAGGCCGCAGGCTTCCGTCATGGCTTAACGATGTAAAAGCCGGGACCGACAATATAACCGACAATTTGTTTACTTATTTGGTAATAAAATACTTATATTAATAGATGGTTGTCGAAGATACCATCTAAGATAGCCTAAATGGCGATGAAGTGTCTTGTCTTTTATTAATTGCATGTGGAAAAATCTGCTCCCAGACGCCCAACTGCGATTGAGGATCGCAGCGGGGGAGTGCGGGGTTGTCGGACTCGACGACCCACTAAATAACCACCTGGTAGCCAGCCTCGATGAACCTGGCACCACTGGGGAGATACCTACCTAGTCACTCGCTGCGTTCACTGTTTGTTCACTCACAACGCCGCCGCGCCGCACCGAGAGACAAGCGCCATCTAGCTCCTACAGCCGACACTAGCGCACACTCAAACCAGATGGCGCTGTGTTGTTACTCGTTCAGACCAACTTTAGTCTATTCTCTATTTTAGAATACTCATATTATATATTAAAACTTGTATCTAATTATTTACGTCGTAGCAAACACTGACTGATGGATGACTTTGCGGATAGGTTACCGGTGATAGTGAGACACTGTATGAGATAACAGTGAGGAGCCTAGCTCATTATCGCCATGGTAGGCGTGTAATGGTGTCAATCTGTTAATTTCTACTTCTTATATTTTGTGTTTCAGATTTCTATTTAGTTTTGTATTTAGGATATAAACATATACTCATATTTTTGTTAAAGTATTTTAAGTTTCAACTGTGCCATAGTCATACCTAACCTACCTAATTTTTATTTTTGAAAATATTCTTCTTTTTGTTATACTTAGGAATAACGCATTGTAATTTGTCTATAATGTTATTTCTACGTGCAAAAAATAATTTTAATTTGAATTTATTACACCAATAATATTTTGTATAACGCGATATCTTATCTTATGTAGATACAGTGGGCCAAGAAAATGGTCTACCAGCGTTGACTGCTAACTTAGTTTTTTTCAAATATTATAATGACAAATACCAGTTATATTACCAGTTTAGCTCGCAGGTACCTAGGTATATCCCGATTGTCTTGGCATCTTTCCCAGGGTCTGCTTATAATAATGTCGTCTTCGTGTGCAGCGCCCGCTGCTCACTTTGTGTTCACTTCAACAAACTATAATTTACTTGATGTTTCCATCAATAGATGGCGTTAAAGAAAAACAAGAAATAACAGTACTCCGCATTGCATTTACAACGATCCGATAATAAGTACCTAATAGGAATACAGGTTTATTTCTAACAAAATTAGTAGGTAATCAAAATATAGTATGACAACAAGCTATAGGAGTTGTAACCATTGTGTGCATTACCATTAGATACTTACATATGTTTCAAAAATATTAGGACATCAAAAATCTATGCGAATCTAATATTTCGACTAGGTACTACTCGGTACACTTTATGACTAGATACGTAGGTGGTACGTCATATGACTTATGACAAAAATGTCTTTAAGGACACTTAGAAAAGTTAATCAAAAACATAATGAAGGAAACTCATTTATTTTTATCTTCATTCAAATAGACGGTAAGGTAAAGGAAGAAGTACCCTCAGAAGTACCAGGTACTTAATTAGTACTTACGGACCTACCTACTCTAGGCCTTGCTACATATTTTACAATACTAGGTACCTACCTATAGTTATGATTTATTTATCATCATTATTATTATTTTTTTACCTATCTTTGGTCAGAAAATTAATAACTTGACTTCCTAAAAATTATATAAAATAGATAAAATATACTTAGTTATATCTTTGTAGAGCTTTTAATATTATTAAAATAACATACAAGTAAGTTGGTATTGTTTTATGATCACCGTTTGATGTGACATAGTTGTTCCACTGGTGGTCGAGGGCGTCGTCGTGGACGGCGCGGGGCGGAAGGGTAGGGGGTGCGGCGCGCCGGGGGTGAGGGGGCGGGGATTCCCCTGCGCGGCGCCGCTGCGCGTGCGCCCCCAGCAGCGCGTGCAGCTCGCGCTCCGCCACGCTGGCGATGTCGGCGCTCGCTGAAGTGCAGTCAGATTGCAACTTAATAAAGAGAAGAGACTATAGGTACCTAATAGACTGGAGGGATGGATAATAAATATCATAATGCTCTATTTAAAGTCACTAAATTGTAATGTAAATATGTACTATCTGCTTTAACACTACCTATAGCTAGTTCGATAACCACCTTAGCTCGAACACTGGGCTACACTGAAAACCAGCACTGAGTACAATGTGCGCGGAATAACGCTGAGTGTAGCCCATTTGCCGACCTTTTTTTATTTTCATTTTTGTTACTTGGGCAATAAATGTATTTGTATTGCATTGTATTGTATAATAGAGAGGAGGATTTCTTTATAGGTAGGTACTAACCATTTTGAGCTACCTTCGATTCGACACCTACCTTGATTATTTTTTAGGAAAAGATCCCTTTACAATTACCCGGTCTTATTTTTTGTTGTATTTTTGTGGCATCTCAGTAGCAACTTAATAATTATGTTTGTGGATATGTTTGTTAGAGCATAACTTTATAACTTTCGGACTGTAGGTATGAATCTTGGTAGGTATTGCCCTACCAAGATTCATCTAGTTCGAAAGTGCTATCTATTCTAAAGATTGTGCTATGAAGATTTGGTGGGAAGATTATGAGCATAATCGGTGAAGGGGTTGAAGGTTATTAGGTTCCCAAGAGGGTAAAAAACAAAAAGTTTTAAAAATGTGTCGAATGGGGTGCCTGTAAGGGCTGTATTTCTGTTCTAAAAATACCTACAATGAAATACAGCGAAAAAGCTATGTTAAGCCAACCGTTGTAGCCTGAGCTTCTTCTTGTTAGAGTTTCGATGTCTTCGTAGTTCCGGTTAGACTGGATATTTGTATGGGTAAATCCAGATGTACAAGAAAAGTGACTTAGCCTGAGTTGGCCATGAAAATGGGCAATGTTATCACAATAGTTTTTGATGCTAATCAACTCAGTTGCTTTTAAATGCCTATTACTTCATTGCACCAGAAAAACAAATTGAGACATCAGGTTGGTAGGTAGGTAGGCAGGTACTTGTACATTAACAAAGTGTGTAAGAGACGAGAAGCCTCAGGGCGCTCAGTGCGCGAATGCAAATCTTGCGGATTGTGGACGTCGCGCGCGACATTCGAGGCGAACTACTACTCGTAGTATAAATCTGGCAATTAGAGAAAACGGAATCAAATACCTAGGTACTATCAGTATAATGAACACACACAATCAATAAAACCTAAAGTAAACTGGTTTACCGCATTAAATACACAAAGGCAAGGGTAACGTAAACGATGGGCAGCGAAATATTGTGAAGGGCGGCAGCGTCGAGGAGAGAGACGTCGATGTAGTCGCAAACCATCTCGTCCCAGTTGTCGGTGAGGTCCTGGATGCTCTTGGCGCCCGCCACCAGCTTGTGCCGCATGAGGCGCTTCACCTTGTCGAGCTGGCGCGGTGAGTCGTCGGAAACGAGGCGCGCTCGCAACCAGGGGTCGGCGCTGGTGGCCGGCTCCACCATCACCACCGTCGGCAGCTTGCTCGTCACCTGCAGCAGCACCGGGGGCTTCTTCGAAGGCTCGCCCTTATCGTGCTCCTTCTTCTGCGATTTCTTCAAGATCGAGAGACGTGATTTCTCCGCTATCGAGAGTTCCGAAGTGGACCGGGCGGAGGTCTCCACGGATGTTTTTGAATCAGTCGTGCTCGTGCTCGTGCTCGTGGTCGTCTCGATGGGCATCGGATCGGCGAGGTCGGCGCCGGCGCCGGCGGGTCGCGCGGCGGGCGTCGCCAGCGCGCGCCGCGCCGTCAACAGCAGCGCCAGCAGGTCAACCGTGCTGCCCTCCGTGAGCGGCGTCCGCGCCCGCACTGGACACACAACACTCGCGTTTTACACGCTACTTGTAACACGAATTCGTAAGAACACCGTTTTAGACTTTACAATAACATTAATAAAATAGGCATACCTAAGCCTTCACGCAAATAAATTATTTCATTTCATTTCATAACTTAAAAATAACAAGGCAGCGATTGCTGTTCAGTAGATTGATTAGATTAGTACCTATTGCCTCAATTAGTACTCTCAGTAAAGATTTAGGAGGAAAGGTCCTATTTCAGCAAAATAAATAGCAGTTAACTCACTTGTGGTTCTCCGTAGTAACATGGGCAGCTGATTCTTGATGTTGTGGAGCCTTCTCATGTCGTAATAGTCGCTGTAGTGGTGGTAGTCTGCGGGGAGTGGGGGCTTCGGGGGGGAGGGGCGCGGCCGCTCATCCTCGTCGTCGTAGTCGTCGGGCGCGGGCGGCGGCGCGCCCATATCTTGGAAGCGCTGCCGAGCGCGCCCACCCTTCTTCCCACTCCGCCTGCCCAACTCCTCATGTTCCATGGACTGCTCGCCTTTCAACTTCCTATCAGCTATGAACTCATCTTCCGACTCCAAGTCGTCGTTCTTTAAGGGTTTCAAGTATCTGTCGAAATCTCTGGGTTTTCTTCGATTAATTCTTTCGGTAGTCTCTCCGGCGGTGAAGGTATCGATGTCTTCCTCTAGGTTTTTATTCTTATCGATGCGATAATCGCGTCTGTCCAAGTAGTCCATGGGCTGGGGATCGACGTCTCGGCTGCGCTGGCGCCGGCCGCGGCGGCTGCGGGTGTGCGGCGCGGGGCGCGCGGGACGCGGGCGGCGCCGGCTCGGTTTCAACTTGAGATCCAGCTCTGTGACGTCGACGCCCTCGACTGACAACTCGTCTCTGTCGCGCCGCAGACCTCTTTGTTTTCTTGCAGATTTTTTCCAGGCATCAGATTCCATTGCATCTCTTGTAGTTTTTTCTGTGTTACCTGTGAATGAAATTTCACTTTAGGTACCTATACAATTTTCCGGCCTTTTACAGCTATCGAACAACCGGACGAATGTGGCACAACTTATACCTAGGTGTGGGTTCCTTGTCGGAGTTGGGGCCTTAGAAGGTAACTTTAAAAGTATGAGGATAATCAGCGACCTTGGGGTTCCTCTTCGTACTTGTAGTCGAGAGGCGCGGGCGCGTCGGGCGAGTGGCCGCGGTAGTCGAGCGCGGCCGCACCGCCACCGGCCAGCGGCGCCGCCGCGTACTCGGCGCCTTCGGCACCGTACAGCGGCATGCCGGCGCCGCCGTACTCGTCGGCGCGCGCCGAGCACCACACCAGCGCGACCACCACCACCCGCGCCATCCCCCCCGCCGCCACCGCCGCCGCCGCCGCCGCTCCTGAATCAACACCGGTGCGTCCTATGGTAAACTCGTCTGACGATTATTTCGAAATGTATAAAATTCCTGCATAATTTTATCTAAGTATGGAGAATCTAGACTATGAATTTGACATGGAATTTGACGGCTTCCTTGACGGATTTGTCAGTAGCAGTGACGTAACGATGACGTATCAATTGACAAATTGACAATATTGAATTGTTCTAGCTTTTTTTAGCCAAGACTCAGAACAGCAAATCAACTTCGTGTGGTTCTAGCTGTCCGAAGAGTTTCATCAAATTGTTAGTTCCCATCTGTTCGCTCTTACGTAGTCAGCAAGTTGTGGATAAAGTGTGCTCTTAAGTCGCCTGTTTTCATGTTTGTGTTCGATCGTAGAAAGTCGTGAAATTCATATCAGTATTTGATGGAAGCTACGTCCACCTATAGGTACTATGCTTATCTAATTTTTGGACCCGGTACGGGTCGAATCAGTCCATTATTTATAAACAACATCATTTCAGCCTGATATCAGCCATTGCTTTGAATAAGTCTCCTTTTATTTCTGCTAGCCTTCTCGGTCCTGTTTTGTCCGCGACTAGTTCGATGTCGAAAAAGAAGATGTCCTTTTTAGTTATGAAAACTCAAATTGTTATGTAACCTGATGCACCTAAATCATCTGTATAGATTGTGTAAAGGCCAATGATGATGATGATGATGATGATGATGAATTCGATGTCGACAACCATTGTCGACGCTATATCAGGTAGGTATTTAAACGAATGGGATAAGAATCCTCATTTATATATTTGTCTATGAAAACCACATGCTGGAAAAAGGCGAAGGACCTCGAGGGACTTTTAAAAACAATTTTGTCATCATGAAAATGTCACAATGTCACCATGACGTAATCAAACTGAATCAAACATTAAACATTATTCAAAATTCCTGTAACAAAATAAAAAAAAATAGATAATGTATAAAAGTTGGTCCATTATTTCCTTAACGATGCCAAAGTGAAGCTGTGTGTAAAGTTATGAGTGGGACAAAAGATAAAAAGGAGGAAGACTGCAGCTGCTACGCGGAGTCTCGCTCGCAGAAGGCCTGTCCTCCCGTGCGGAACGTCACGCACCCCCTGGTTAGTCTGCTCTATCGATTCAGTCACCTCACTGATACTTACCTATTGCTTTCCATCCTATCCTATTTGTACCTATCATCGCAATACATTGAGGCCTATGTCAAGTCCCTAGATTGCTTGAACGAAGTGATGTGGTGTTGCAGCGCTACTACGAGTTCACGCAGGACGAGATCAAGGCGTTGGAAGAGTGCGACAAGGAGAGCTTCTACCGGCGATGTCTGCCTTTCAGCACTCTGTTCGCCACCGCCACCTTCGCCGCCATGAAGTATGGTGAGTCTCCAATCAGAGGACCTCTCGGTCGATAGCCTAGTCTCATGAAGATCATGGTTTGTTCGAGAATTTCTTGGCCGGCCCGATAGGAACGCGTAAGTAGACAAGTACCTAGGTGCTTAAAACTCGACTGCATCGAGCTTTTTTAGTCGGCCGTCGGTAGGGACGCCACGAAAACCTTCATAGAAGTAAAAGAGCCGGAGTCTGTTAATTTTGGTAATACTAGAGTGACGTTCCTCCCGACCGACGCTTTACTTCTATGAATGTTTCATTCTAGGGTACCTGAGTAAGAGCCCGCATTTCGGCGCCACGCCGAAGGTGCTGATCGCGGCGTTCTTGGGCCACCTGTGCGGCCGCCTGGCCTACCTGCCTCACTGCGAGCGCAAGCTGCGCGCGCTGCCCGGCCACGTCGGCAGCGTCATGCGCAACTATCACGCGCAGAATAATACTCCAACGGACCCTAAAATAAATAAGTAGCTCACCTACCTACCTGAAATCACATGTGGCTAGGTAGTTACCTAGCCAGTTGACTGTCTACATTACATGCTTATCTACCTAGTACATATGTACCTACTTAGGCGAAAAAGTAATAAAACTGTGATTCTTTCAAAAGCGTTGTATATAAACCTATTCCATGCCCAGTGACGGATTAACCCTTAATCAAATTAAGCAATTGCCTAGGGCATCACGTCTGAGGGGGCACCAGAAGCACAAAAAAAATTCGTCCTTAGGGCATCACGTCTCACTCTCACGTCACCAAAAAGCATGGATTGCTTAGGGCATCATGTAGTCTTAATCCGTCACTGTCCATGCCCCCTGCCTACCTATCTGATTGGTTGGTCTGATCGAGTTGGGATCTGACGATAAGTCTTTGATTTTGTAAACTCTACAACTTTTATACTTACCTAGGTGGGTAGTATTCCAAAAGGAAGTCACAGTGAAGTAAAGCATTGGTAGTTACTTAAGTAACAATCTAATAAGGAAAAGCTCGTGGCGTAGCTTGCTTAGGCGTTCTTGATTGATCGTTGAGGTTGAGGTTAAGCAACGTTATGCGCGGTCACAATTGGGATGGGTGACCGCAAGTGGCATTATGAGCTGAGCGCTTCCGTGCTTCGAAGGGCACGTTAAATTGTCGGTCCCGGCTTTTAAGTCGTTAAGCCATGACGGAGGCCTTTAGGCGGCCTAAAAACTCCGTCACTAGAGTTGGCCATTAGCTCATACGAACTTACTTTACTTTTTATTGCTAATAGTACCTATTTTAAGCATAGTCTTTGAATAGAATGTCGTCGTTGAGTAGAAGGTCGTCTTTAACCTATTGGAGGCCCTGGGCATAGGATAATGAACCCCTATGACTTTGACAGAACACTATTTTGTTAGATTATACAAAAAAAGTAGATAAGCAAGCTTCTATATTTATTCTTATTGACAGTCACATTAAATGAATAGATAATGTAGGTAATAGAATTCACAAAAGTAACTCTTTCAGAATTCACAGGTTAGTACTTAAAAATCTATTGAACAGGAAAAGTTTTGAGATGGGCAAAATCGTTAATCACTCCTTCAAAATCTATGTTTTTGAGCACACACATTCTATGGATATAGTGATCTGGCAGGAATTAGGGGGCTCCATCGAGCATTTGGGGGCCCCTATCGATCACAGGGCCCTGGCCACTTGCCCAGAGTGCCCAGTGGGAAAGAGGGATCTGGTTGTAGGTACGTGAGAGGCAGGTATGTTATTAAGATGCCGCTGTGCTCTACATAATCGGGGACTCTATTGCCCAGCTACGTACGTGCGGGTGTCACCGCAAAAAGTGACACTCTCCCTGGCTGGAATTTTATGCGGTTTTCTGGTACACATAACCGACTAGCCTCGCATAAGTTCTGGATAGAAAAGAAGTCCCCGTAGTTAGGTCTAGGTACACGACATAAAGTTACAGGTTGACTGGACAACTGGCGCGTTTGTAATCCTAATGTACCTACCCTGGAGGTATTGGGAAGGGTACCACATAAACGGGTAATATCCGTATACTTTCTGGTACAGGAATCGAAGAAACCGTTTTTGTAATTTTTTCAGCAATAGAGTGTACCTAAATTCCTTGATAGGGGTTCCTTAAAGGCTTCTTAGATAATTATTAAATTCTCTACAATTTCTAGTTAGGTAAGAATCAAAACAATCACTAAATACTAATAAACAGTCACTTGCTAATTTACAAATATATTTTGTAGGTACCTACATGAAAAGTCAATCCAATGTCGAATAGAACTCCTAGGTCCTTAACGATCTGTTCTTGTTTTAACAGCACTCCATTTAGATGGTATTGCTTAGTAATCGCTCGCAAAGATCTGCTAAATGACAGTAGGTAGGTAGGTACTAGGCATTTATTTACATAATGGTACAGACTGGTACAGACGATTGATGTCACTCCACAATAATTGTATCACAATAAGGTCTCGCTGCAGAGAGAACTTACCACTCATCCATGAGTTTATCTACTACACTAATATTTTATAGAAGAGGAAAGATTTTTTTTGTTTGTAACGAATAGGCTCCGAAACTACTCTGAGCCGATTTCAAAAATTCTTTACCCAATAAAAAGCTACAATAACAGGGAACAGTCTATGCTATAATATATTTTCTATAAAATTAGGGATCCGTAAGAAAATTGCAATATTGTAACCCAATGTGGAAAACCCAAAAAAGTTTTTGGCGTGCGCTGCGAAAACTATTGATTATTAGAACAAAATAATGTATCTACTGCAGTTTATAGGAACTTTTTAACGGGCGGTGGGAATGGTTTGAAACTCGGTTTGAAATCAACCGCGTACGAAGTCGCGGGCAACAGCTAGTATTTCTATAAAAGAGCTTGACATCATCCGCGTAGTCTCGGAGTATTAGATACAGGTCTTGCCGAAATAATCAGCCGCACGTGCACGTAGTGTGATTAATTTTAAGAGATAATTATCGTTTTAGTTCAGAACTCTTAAAAATTAGGTAAAGGTAAAGGTAGGTACCTAGGTACCTACTTTGGATAAAAATGAAGGTGTATAGATATAAGTAAGTAAGAAGAGAAGTAAAATAAGATATTGGTTTACCTAGGGTTTACAGATTATGGCTTAAACCATTCCTTGTAGGTATACCTAACTTAAGTTACGCTTCCAAGCTTTCAGGTATATGTACCTGTAAAGGGTACTTAACTTATTTTCCTAATTTTAAAAATTTTGATGTTTTGTTTTATCTAGTTGTCAAAGTCAATGTCGCTTACGTACATCATGTCAAATAATTTGTCAAGCAGGTCATGGAAGTTTAGCATGACAGAAGCTAAATAATGAAAAGAAGCTGAGGTATTGAAGCTGAAGGCCTGAAAATGGGATACATGGATAAGCTCCAATTTTTTTCAGTTACCCTTTACGTATTCCTGTAGAAAACGTTGTCAGTGTTTTTAATAACGAGATAGTTTAGATATTTTTTATTCTCAATGAACGACTCAAATTCGTTTGGGTATCAAGATATGACGAGTGGCGCGCCAGGACCGGCACCGAGCCCCAGCATGGTAAGATAAGTAAGAAGGGCGCGGTAGGCGGGTGTTGAGGTGTGGAGGCTGACCGAGTGTGTGTGCAGGCGCAGTACAAGTTCTCTCCGGACGAGATGCGCGTGCTGCAAGAATGCAACCGCGAGAGCTTCTTCCAGCGGTCGCTGCCGCTGGGCGCCGCGCTCGGGCTCGCCACCGGTACCGCCCTGCAGCAAGGTCAGTCACTTGTGCCCCCGCCACACCCTCTAGCTCCGTAGGTTCTTCCTGCTCTAACACAATGAATACTTTCTGCTTGTCTCTTAGTCGTGCACTTGTCATTGTTGCGGCTAAATGTTAACCATGGTTTTAATTTGTGGTTAGAGGCTCCTCGAAACTTATTGTAATACTGAAGAGGTCCCATTTGATGAAGAGAGAGGTTATGGATCTCAGCAACAGTAATAATAAAAATATAACAAAACAAAATGGAAGACCAATGGCTGCATTGTAATTTTATCGAAGCTAAAATTTTTACAAGAGCTAGAGTTTTATATGTCTTATTGTAGTCCTGCTTTTAGAACACTGAGTAATGGATAAGCTTGAACCTATTTGACTAGGAGTTAAAAGGTTCTTGAATAGTAGCCATGAACCAGGAAATAAGAGTGATACCCCCCAATGAACCCATGACATTGAGGGCATTCTCAGTGGATGTAGGTGGGATAAAATCATCTTGGAAGTACTTATAGGGACACCTATGTCTAGCAGTTTACTTCTAATTATAGAGTAGCATTTTTAGTTTTAAGAGGGTTAGTAATAGGAAAGTTAAATTAAATCAAATTATTCCTTTTTGATAAATTTTGTTCCTACACTAGCAAAAGTCGCATGAACAAACACAAATAAAGTAGCTACAAACTAACTAGGTATGGGTTACATACTAAAACTATGAGCCATGGCCTCTTTGGCTTGATGGCTTTTGATTTTGCATTACAAATATTCTGTTAGAGTTGGACTGTGATGTGTTTCCCCAGGCTAGAATATGGTATGTCATCAGTGAATGGGATATAGGCATGACGAACTGCCCTGGCAGAATGTTCATCGCTCAGTTGCCTTATAGTCTTATAGCGTATTCACTATCTATTGTCACACCTAAAAATGTAGTTAGACTATAAAATAAATCCATTAGTGCTAGTTTGAAACGGATTTAATATTGACGAAATTACAATAAAAATAAACAAAGTGCAGCAATGTTAGCATTATTATCCTCTGTATCCACAGATGCCCTGTATGGTGCATTTTTAAGTAAGCCTGATTTTAAGTTTCGTACAAACTGGTTTTAGGCATTGATGTAACAAACAAATTTTATTGGTCTAAAGTTGGTCTGGCTACTGCGTTGTATTGCAGGGTACCTGAAGCCCAACCCGCGGTTCGGCGCGTTCCCCAAGGTGACGCTGGCGGTGGTGGTGGGCTACTTCATCGGCAAGCTGTCCTACCAGCAGGCCTGCGCCGACAAGCTGATGGCGCTGCCCGGCTCCTACATTGGCCAGCTTCTCAGGGACCGCCGCGATGGGAACATCGGCGGGTATGATACACTCTCATGGCTTCCGTGCGACGCAGGGGCACAGTCTCTTTGCAATAAGGACATAGATGGGGTTATCCTACCCTTTGTTTCACATAGTCAGGTGAAAAGCTCGTTCAAGAGGCTGCCTCAGTTTAGCTGGATGTTTATTCGCGTTTATTGTTCGTGTAAAGATCCGGTGTCAGTTCAATGTAGATTTGAGACTGTTGAATATTTGATTGAAGACTAATATTGGAATATTCTTTGTCAGGGGTGGGCTGCCGCAGAAGCAGACTCCGGCCGCGATGCTGGGCGCCACGCCGGGCGACATCTACTCGGACGCGGGCCCCGGCAGCGCGCTCGACCTCGATTCGGACCGCGCCTCGCACGTCTTCAGCGAGGACCTCTCCCGCCCCGACCCCTCCGGTACCTGCACAAGTCTCTCGTTTCCGAGTCGCGTCTGCCGTAGGGGTGTCCGCATCGGGCGGTCCGTTCGGATGCGTCGCGGACGCGGCTCGTCGGCGTGACGCTAGAGGCGAGCGTATCCGATGAGCCGTAGATGGAGCGAACGGAGAAGTGAATGCAAGCTGAAGTGTGGAGCCTTCGCGGGCGCATCCTTCGCCCAGGCGAAGTAACGGCTCGGTTCCTATCTGGAGTCTAATTCGAGGACCCGGAATGATGTGAAAAATGTAAAGGTTGTAAATTTTCCATGAAACGTGTTGATTGTGATAATTTGCCTTAGGTCCGGCGGACGGGGCGGAGGCGGCGCCGCGACCCGCGCTCTCGTACGACGAGCTGCGGCGCAAGAACCGCGGCGACCACGCCGAGGCCAAGCAGGACCCCTACAGGTACCTCCGCACTGACCCTCGTGCACCCCGGGCCTAATCATGCATATGCCCGCAGCTGACACTCTTAACCGCGCGCCTGCGGTCCTAGTCCTGTCATAATCTTCCAACTTCCATTACACACTTTGCGGAGTTGGCATAATGTCGTTCTCCACTCTCTTCTATCACTCCACATCCCAACTCTCCTCCCTTAGCCGTGCCCTCTGTCACACCTAAAATAAAACCTTTCACGTTCTGTCCAAGTACAAATCCAAGCTACTTTTCTGTTGAGAATGAACAAAAAAAGGCCAGCGACATGTCGAACGACGTTATTTTTACTAAGTAAAGTTTATCGCACAGGTAAATACGTGCTATAGCGGCGTCCGGAAACATGAAGAATACGATGAGCGCTGCGCCTCCAGGCGGAGTTACGAGATGTAACGATATGTTGTACATTATACAGTAGAATATTCTCATTTATAGTTCCTTGGAAACGGTATAGCACGGATGTACTCTGTAGTGAGTCGATATCAGTCTGTTAATACGTACCTACGCTAGATGTAGTTTAACAACTCAATGATATTAAGTTTAAAAAATAAACCTAGTTTGTCGCGTAGATCTCATTGTAGGTACTTACTCCTAGTAACGAGTAGCTTCACTTGCAGCAGTTAGTTCATCCTACTGATATTACAAACTAGAAAGTTTTTAAGGGTGTTAGTCAATGACACCATAGCGGCTTGACCAATTTTGCTAAAACATAAAATTACATAGGTAAGCTACTTTTTATCCTGGTACGCGCGGCTGCTCTCGAGTGCTGCAGCTACTATTCTATAGTGATCTGTTAGATGATGTTTGGTTATATATGTTGTTATTGTTTCAGAGTGGACCTGCATTCGGCCCCCTACGTGCGGAGGCCGGCCGCCCCCGCCCCGCGCACCGCCCCCACCAACGCGTACGGAGACACGCTGGAGTAGACGCTCCCTCCGACGGACGCGGCGACGCCAGCCCGCACCAGCAACCGTTCACATCACCACGTCACCCTTCAAACTGGAACAAAGTGAAATGTACTCGTAGAATAGAATGTTCCTATCTGAGAGCGAGATCGCGAATCGCCGCGCCGCGACGCCAGCGCCAAACGGAGCGAACTACTTTCAGAGCAACTTTGGAACTGAAATAAAGCTAGCAAGCTGTGAGACTTTACTTTGCGTGATAAACCTGAACGGTGCGATACTTAATTAACTTATTAAAATAAAACTAATATGTGGAATAAAGTTTAGTAGTTACATCCGTCTTTTAATCACATGTTTTGATATTCCTGATGTAAGATGGAAAAGTTATTGTTTATTTTTAGTTTTTAGAACAAGTTTAGCAGAATAGCATCAGTAGGGAAGGCTTATCATTAAAATAAAAATAATAATTTTGTTCATAATATATTAAAATGCCTTATAAGGCAGATATTGTACAATCACATCTACAACCTACAAGCTACAGTACAAAAACCATTTGATTGGTACAATTTAAAAAATCAGTTTAAAAATTGGGCTCTCAATCCAGATGTACATCAATTTAATTGCATCTATACAATAATGAACTAGGTACTATCAAAATATTCTAGAACAGCTTTTATGAATTCTCCCAACAACGATAATTTGTGTAAAAATAGGTTTTGTTTGAGATATTATAATAATAAAAACAATTTGAAAAACATTAGATAACTTAATTATCTCTTACAAGCAAATTCATTATACTTAATAAATAAAAAAAAATTACTTAATTAATGATTTTAAACTTTTATTTTACATAACATTAAAACTTAAGTCACAATCAAAACTTAACATAAAACAAAAAAGTTTAAAAACATAAGCAGGTACTTAATAGTTAGGATTAATTCTAATAAAATTATAAAATTTCTACTTGCAAATTTTTGTACAATTGCATAAAAAAGAATGACTTCTTCGAAACAAAAATACATAAACGTGGTACTTACAACTACAAAACATACATTATATGCAATATAAATGGTAACTTTTATTGTCATCGCGGTCGTCTGCAAGAGACTAAGAAATAGGTAGTGCATATTGCACATAGGGGGGATCGTGTGGCGGCCGGAGAGCGGACTCCGGGCACCAGGCATGGCAAGGCGGAGGGTGCGGAGTGCGGGGTATGTCGCATCAGGGGAGAGGCCACGGCAGGCCGGAGAAGTTGACGGGCCCGCCGAGGCCCGCGTCCGCCTCCAGCAGGCTCATGATGACGGCCATGGCGGCCTCGCCGTTGCCGTCCATCGCTAGCGGCGGACTGGCGCCCCCCGCCGCACCGCCTGCCTCGCCCCCGCTCGCCGGACCGCTGCTGCGTACAGCGAACGCGCTCAGGTCCACGCCGAGGATGTTGTCCACTAGGGATGACTGCAAATTTATGTTTTACTTTATAACTATTTCAAAGTATATATTTCAAATATTATAAATGAAATTTAGCTAACTGTGGAATCAACAACGTTTACCTATGTGGTACAAGGTATTTCTATACTAAGGTATCAAGAATCTTGTTTTTAGGATTACGAATCAGAAGTGTGCCAACAGGACCCTTTTACTAAGCCTCAGCTGTCCGTCCGTCCGTCCGTCTGTCAGCAGGCTGAATCTCATGAACCGTAATAGGTAGAGAGTTGAAATTTCCACAGAGTATGTTTCTATTACCGCTGTAACTACAAATAATAAAATAAAAGGGAGCACCATACAAGAAAAAAAAACAATCGTAATCAGAGTGTTTGAAACGGATGTGATGTACGTACCGTGTTGAAAACAGGGTCCGGCAGGTGGTGTGACGGAGCGAAGACGGTGGAGGGGGGGCGGTGCAGGGCCTCCTCGGCGATGGCGGAGCCGATCTTGTGCGACTCCACGTGCGAGTCGATGAGCCGCTGCACTTCCACGTCGCCGGCTGAAACAACCTCCCCTCTCAGTGCCACCCACCGCGCGCGCCCCTAGCTGCAGTGCAGGCTTGCTTCTCACACCATAGACAAGCCAGCAAAAGCGATGGTGCGCGGCATCGCGATAGTGAACGCAGAGTAGAAGCCTACAGCTACATACGCCTGATCATTTTATATGAGCTACAGCAAACACGCGTCAAGCACGCCAAGGACCACAGGAGCTCCCTCTCTACTTCTTACTGGGTTCAATGGCAGATCAACTCTGCAATCAATTAATTATTTTCCAATACATTGTTGGACCTATCCAAAGTTACTAGTATTATTTCATCATATAGCCACAGGGTATTATCTTTCTCTGTGATAAACGTCGACTTCGTCAGAGAGGGCCGATCATTTAAGTCCTAATTGTAAACCTGTAAACCACCCTGAGAGAATATAATTTCCATCCTGCATGACAACGAACTCACCGAAAGACGCCATCCTGAACAGCGATCCGTCATATATATATAGGTATATGTATATTGTTAAGATATAATTATGTGTGTGTGTGTGTGTGTGTGTGTGTACGCGCAATATGACCTCCAGATGTAAAAATTCCTGGTTGATTAGCTCTGTAGGTGTAAATAAAAAGTTATTTTGTGCACGTGAGTTTGTACACACACTGTTCGGTATTCTAATTTGATGACTGTAGGTGTACTCGTAATAGTTTGACTAGGAGAGAAGAATGTTCTGGATGTTCAGTATGAATGGTGGTGTGGGCTGAGATGCGTTACCGCTGCTGCGGGGCCGGTCGGGGGAGACGCGGGGGCGGCGGGGCGGCGCGGCGCGCTCCTTGCTCGCCTCTTCCACGCCCGTCAGGTACTCGCGCCATTCCTCGGCTGCGCGGATACAAGCCGTTAAGGTGTTTGGGAAATTAAAATACCAACAAGCGGGAGGGGTGGGGGTGGGGGGTGGGGGGGGGCGTTGCTTACATTGCTTGAACGCCTCATAGCCGAGCTGCGCGTCGTCGGCGCCGTCCGCCATGATGCTGTTGTTGGCCACCAGGCACTCCACGTCCTTGGTCCACGGGTTTCTGGAACACGAACATTGCTCATTAACATTTGTAACACTTGCTCAACGAATGCGATCAGTTTATTTCGAAAATGAAATTTTGTCGTCAACCTCCCTCGATAAATACGACAATCGACGTTCACTCGGTCCAATCCGTGCTGTAAGTGTGCCTGTGTGGCGCGCTGCGGTAGGAGGTAGCTCGACGAGAAGATTAATGAACAGGGTCAAAAATGACATCAGTAAGAAAGGTGAATTGAGATTACACCTGATCGAGGAAAATGGAAGATGAATTGAATACATGTGGTGGGTGGGGCACATCGGCACCTGAAGGGCTTGAAGTGCGTCTGGATGGTGGCCGTGGAGCCGTCCTTGCGGCGGAAGGTGTAGGGCGGCGTGTGCTGGTGCTGTCGGCGCAGCAGCGCGTGCTTGTGCGCGCGCGCCACGCCGCCCAGCTCCGGCCCCGCCACGTACTCGTACAGGCTCGTGCCCAGCAGCTCCTGCGGCAGGAACCCCAGCGCCAGCGTCACCCTGCGACACCACCGCACCTTTACCATTGCCATCTACTACTACGAGTACTACTCACCTACACTTCTCTGTCGCGAGTTTCCTCACAATGTCTCCAAATCAAACAAAACTATACATACATAATTATTGCGCCTGATTGCCATTATCATTGCCTCTATTAATAAACAAACAGTTCCGACGTTCTGTCACATCTGACACACTAAAAGTATGTTTCTAGTTAACCTGTTTTCATGCAAATTCAAGAGTACAGAAGTCAGTCACCTTTTTGTTTTCAACTCATTTATCAACATGATTATCCTCTCCAACATGATGAGATACAATAAGCAAGTATTCCCGAGGAGGGTTGACGTCAGGCAGGCGGCCGGTCAAAAAACACCTTAGCCAAAACTCCGACCCCACATAGAGTGGGATAAGGGCAAGAAGATGATGACATCAACATGATTATGAAGGGATCATCCTGTGGAGGAAGCGTCCTGCGGGGAGTGCGTCTCACCTCTGGTCGACGAAGAGGAACTTGCCGTCGATGGCGTGTCGGGAAACGTACTGCAGCGGGCGCGCGGCGGGCGCGGGCGGCTCGAGGGGCGGGCCAGGGAGTGCAGAGGCGGCGGAGGGGGGGTGCGCGCGGGGCGCGGGGTGCGGCAGGGCGCGCCCCACCGCCACCAGGCACGACATGGCGCACGCCTCCTCGTCGCCCTCGCCGGCGCCGCTCTCCACGTCCGCCGGCATCCACGACTTCAGGTATCCTGCACCACCAACACAATCATAACATCCTCGCCGCCATCCCGCCTCATATCCACCCACTGCTCGTTATGGGCTTCCTCGTAGCAAGCCATTATTTTCGATCTTGCGCCGTTCCAATTCAGTGGATTCCCATCGCCTTCACGATATCTGATCTAGTGATCTATTTACTATGTATGACCCTTGCGGCTAAAATGTCATCTGACCACATAGCTGGTCCAACAAGTGATCTATAACCATCGCGTGGCGGACGACGCTCAGACAATTTATATACTCGTAGTACACAGGGTAGCACATTTAGATCGGCCATATTTTTAATTTAAAAACAGTAGTAACCTGTGCACTGTACCACGCAGTACTTCTTCTCCTTCTTCGTATGCTTGGTAGCGACGTCGGCCTCCTCCTTGACGGGGACGGGCGGTGCGGGAGGGTGGTCGGGCGCGGCCGGCTGCTTGCACTTGATGCGGCAGAAGAAGGAGCGCCGCGCGCCGGGACACAGCCGCTGCGCGCCCGCCAGCACGTCCGACTTCACTGGTAACATGGCTGCACATAAACTAACATTTGAACATCAACATACCCACCAACCTTCAAAGTACGATCACATTTTTCAGGTCATTCGTCGTCATCACGTAATGTAGAAATAGGTACATCATACCATTCACCTTGCTTTACATAAAAATGGAAACAATATTTGAATCAGTTGACGAAATGAAATAATGCATCTTGATTTTATTAGATACATTGATTTTATAACATTTGTGGTAACCTATAGCACTCGCAGTGACAATACTTCATCTATCAAATCCATCAACTGTTAGGGTGTTGTGTTATTTGTAACATTATTCCTATGGACTATTTCAATGAAAGGTAAAATCTTGGCAAAAGTTAGTGAGCAGTTTTCAAAGATTCGTTCAATCATGGATAAAGACTCTGCGATATCAAACAGGTGCCGAGTGAGACGTTATAAAATAATAGGCGAGTAATATGCAGGATACATAATCGTACGTAATATTCAAATGTAGAGAACAGGTTTCAAATATTATAAGATGACAGGTATTTATTTACGCATTAACGTGATCGGAAAGCTTTGCTTTATTGTAGGTAAGACCAAATGAAAGCATCCTAGAAAATACACAAAAAAAGCGCGATCAAGAACGAGGAGAGGGGACAATGCATTATGCAACAGGAACAGTCGCAAAACTATGTTAATTGAGAGCTCATTAAAATTACTGCATAAGATACCATCAGATAGAACGTCTATTCATTTTGAACATCTTAATACTAGAGAACTAAATAATTTAATGTACAATGTAAGTTTACGTTATTTGTTTTAAATAGTAGGTATAATCGCCTCATTGCGACAAGAACGTGTTATCGTCGACATGTATAATAACGTTTAAACTAAAAATGTCAGAGGTTTGCAAATAATTTATTTCGAAAGAATAATAGTTAGAGAACCTATATTCTGTAATTTTTTTACGAAACACCTTATAGTTACAAAAATTAAACAAATTTAAAACTTTATAAGCGTCTCCTGAAAAGTCGGTGTTTTCGAGATAACCCGTTCTTGTCGCATAGAGGCGATATGTATATATATATATATATATATATATTAATGTTATTCTATTCATATCATGTAGCATGAATTCGTACACCCCCTTACGTTCTGTTCTCTTTTTCCATGCATGGTTGTCTGGAAGAGATCGCTCTTAAGCGATAAGACCGCCAATTGTACTCTTTAATGTAATTAATTTTATATATATATTTTTTGCTAGTGTAAGGTGTACAATAAAGTATTTTCATTCATTCATTCATTCATTCATACGTTACGTTGTAACAAGTGAAGTGGCTGTCGGATGTCGGCTGAGTTAGCGGTGACAGGCTACTTACTCTTGGCGTCGATGAGCCGCTCCCGCGGGCTGAGGTCCGACGACGACAGCTGCTCCTTCACCTTGGCCACGTCCTTCGGGTGAAGGATGTCGAACATACTCTGTCCGAGTAGCTCCGCCTGCACAACCGGTACCAAAAACTGTTACACAGACGCTACAGAATGAACGGAGAATGATTAAAGTTCGTATTCAAGCATTATGCTAACATATCAAATTGTTTGTCAATTTAAGATGTTGATTGTCAAAGAAACAATGATCGAAAATTCTTTCATCTTCAATAGTTCGAGAGGGCTGGTAACACGAGCAATGCTAGAGTAGTGATTCATGTTTGACCTCCGCTGAAATATGTAGTGACAGTAGCGAAGAGATAGACAGGGTTCCAAATTATCAAGATAACGGATGATGCGGAAACACACATTCGAATACAGTTCACTTTCACATAATCGATAATTATACAAGTGTTATAATAGTTTGGATCGAACCCTGAGATAGAGAGTGAGGATCTAAGTAGATTTGTGTGTATGTGTGCGTGTCGTTTGTGGGTTACCCGGTCGTAGTGCAGCAGGGCGGTGACGGAGTGCGAGACGTAGAGCAGGCGGCCGCGGTCGCAGCCCACGACGATGAGGAAGGCGTCGCTGTGCGCGGCGACGTGCAGCAGCAGGTCGTTGAGGTCGCGCTCGGGCAGGCAGGCGGGGCGCGGGCGCGCGCTCAGCGGGCACGCGGAGAGCGCGCCGCGCACGCCGCGCAGGTGCTGCACCGCCATGCGCAGCACCGTCAGCTTGTCCAGCTTGCGCGCCATCGCGCCGCACATGGGGATCATCGCGCTCAGCTCCGATATGTACGTGTTCATCTTGTCGCGGCGCCGCTTCTCGATCTCGCTGTGGTTCTGCCTGTGCGGAGGGGCACTTCGACTTCGAGTGACGCTAGCGAGCGCCGTTAATCGTACAACAATCACTCCACTGCACCTTACATTCCTATCTCTTATTTCGTGTTAGCGTGTGTCTGACCTGGCGCCTTTGACATTACATCCCCGTCGAATATGAATATGACGCAGCTATAATGCCTCGGTTTCTGTCCGAACAGTTGACGCTCGCTAAAAGCCAGCTAAGCAGCTTATGAAAATCCGGGAGAGGGGTTGCACTCGCAATGAATGGATTTATTTGGCGATGCATTGGATTCCTAATCACTGAAAATAGCTATTGCTGAACATACCTAATGCATTTTATAACAATCTAGATTTAACTTTCTGTTGTCCCCATTAGTATAAAATCAGAATAGAATTAGTTTCAGAATTTTTCAGTAGCGCCGTCCTAGGTAAGTAGGGCAGCAACTTCTGGCAACTGTTTCTTACAAAATGTGAACCAACTTCTAATGGACCTTAACTTACTTAACATTTTATCTAGCAATATTGATGATGAGCGTTGGATCATAACAGACAGGAGTCGTGTCGTATGCGTATGCGTATGTGTCCGTGCAGTACTCACTTCTTGTCGGGCATCGTGGAGCGCGAGGAGAGGGAGTCGTCACAGCAGTCGTCGTCGTACGTGCTGGCCGAGCCACTGCAACAGTACACGCACCTGAGACATCTATACCGATGGACCGATCCCGCACCCATCAATAAGTAACACCCAATGAAGCCAGCCTGCGGGAGTCGAACCAGCACATCTCGCAACTCAGCCGCAACGCCACCGAGGTCGTACCGAAAGTACCTTTACATATCGCTGAAACAATTCATTAATCGATGGACGTATCACGTGATTCACGTGCCTTCGCATTCGCGCCCTAACCCTGTGTTTTGTTTTATACTTCGTAACTCGACTGGCTGACGTAAGCGACAACAAACAATTATAAACTTTGCCAGTTTTACAAAAGCGCAGAAGCCGGTCAAACCCCATGCACGTGTTTAGGACGGAGGTGTGTTTTAAAAACTTTCTCAGAATAAGTTACGTAGTAAACCTTTTGCCGAGAATCTTTCAAATTAGCAGAAGAGTTACGAAACGACCTACAATAGGCCGTATCCTAGAAGGGTCTCTCATATTATAGAAAGCACAATAATTGAACTTATCGATTCTCGGCCCTACACCGGACAAATAGCACCAGGTGTCGTATTTGTAAAGTAAGTTCATATGAGCTAGTGGCCAACTCTTGTGGCCGCGTTTTTAGGCTGCATAAAGGCCTCCGTCATGGCTTAACGACTTAAAAGCCGGGACCGACCACTTAACGTGCCCTCTGAAGCACAGAAGTGCTCAGCTCGTAATGCATGTAGATGTATCTGTTGGTCTACTTTCTATATGTATACCTATACCTCTACTTCCCTAACCGACTTCATACAAAGTCCTCCAAATTGTTTTCGTAGTCGAAGCGCAGTCATTTATACTCCCTTGCGAAATTCTTCCCGAGTATGCATAACTGTTTGCCCATTTGGTGAAGCAAGAATACATCTAAATACCTCCTATAATTTTATAAAGTTTATTCAGTTCATTGAAAAAAAAAGTTGTCCGAGCCATTATCAGAACGTACTTTAATTTATTAATTACTTTTTTTTATATTTGAAGTTACACTCAAACGGGAGATAAATGAATGTTTAGTGTGGTTGGTGGTTGGGTGCCGACCACACTTTGATAAGGTCTATCAAAGTGTGGTTGGTACCCGTCGGCACCCGGACCGTTTGATAAAAATTTTAACCAAAAACTTTGAGCTAACATTGATTCGTATTTTCTGTACAAATAAGTGACGAGTATTAATGTAAAAAGCAATTATATTTGATTAGGGGGATCTGGCTGCGACCATGGCAACCGACGCGCGACCCTCGCTGTTAATGTGACACTGCTTCATGAACAATAAAGCTTCGGTCAAAAGGACCTACTAATGAACCGGATTACGTTAATATTAGCTTAAAAATAAATATTGCTGGACATATTTTACACAGCGCCATCTAGCCCCAAACTAAGCAAAGCTTGTACTATGGGAACCAGATGGCTGATAGAATACTTATATACTTTTTTTTTGCAAATACGTACTTATAATACATAATAACAGGAAAACACAAAACAAACATCTATTTATTTATTGTTCATCACATAAATGTTTGCTCTGGGTAGAAATCGAACCCACAACCTACAGAGCAGGAGGTGACCTACTTAGCGACCCGCTATTTTGCGGGTAGGCTTTGTTAATGAAGCGCTCGCTGTTCAGGTGCCTAAGTAACTTCCGAGTGCCCATTTAAATTAAATCGATAGCCTTTGCACTCTGTTAGTATCCCTAACTGGGTGGGCAGAGCCACAAGTAATTATAAGAACACTTGCAGCCACTCCTGATCCAAGAGACCCAAGATGGATATGATGAACCATGGTGACAGGTGATCAGCCCATCGCCCATATAGATGGTCCATCATGTTGGAGAGGATACTATCCCTTAGTCGACTCTTACGGCATGCTCGGGGTGAAAAGCAGCTGACTTTTTCTTTACTCCCAGTCCAGCAGAGAAGTAACAAGTTGCACTCTTTTAAAGCAATTTCAATTCTATCAAGTCCGTAAGTATGTATGTATGTAAGTTCCAATATTTTTAAGTGTGTACTTTATTTTATTGTATGATCCTATTATCTATTATCTGTTATATTATGCTCTTATTATTTTTAATTATCTCCCGCGACGTCACCCTACTGAAAAGCAGCGCCACTCTACAAGTTCCATGCTAGCTTAGTCAATACCTTTTTGGCTGCCTGCACGACACAGAGCGGGATCAATAGGCGCCTAGCTATTTGTAATAGGTAGTGTACATTTATGGTTCTTACTTTTCTGTATTATTATTTCATATTTCTTGTTCGGTTTTTAATTTGTTACCTTTTACTTCCGTTCTGTGTTGTTTGTGTCTGTCAAATAAAAACATTTCTATTCTACTGCAAGGCGAGCTATAACAAACTAAGCTACAAGGCCAGTCGAACGCTTACGCCCGTGGCTTCACTCGCATGATGCTCGGCTAAAATGTTGCCTATATTCAATTTCAGCACCAGGTCTATGTATAGTCAAAGTTACATTGAAATTGGTGATGAAAAGAGTTATAATGTGCATGTACTTACTAGGAGGAAGACTTGCGCTTGCGCGAGGTGCTCCCCGAGCGCTCCGAGCCGGAGCACTGCGCGTCGCTCATGTCGTAGTCGCTGGCGCTGGCGCCGCTGTCAACACCAAGCCTTTTATATCACATCCACATCTGGCCACTCACTAACATTTCTCATTTCAAAGTTTAATTTCACGACTTTTAATTATTACTTAAAAAATATAAATCCCTTCGACATCAAATTTATAATGGGACCACCTCGGGACCATACTTTATAAACCAGTGAAAGAATTATCTAAATCGGTTAACTATTGACGGAGATATCAGTGAAAATACATTAAAAAACATACAGTCGAACATAGAACCTCCTCCTTTTGTTTGAACATACATATATAATATTATCACGCCTTTATCCCTAATGGGGTGGGCAGAGCCACAAGCAAACAGAAGAAAACTTGCGGCCACTTCTGATTCAGTCCTAAGATGGATATGGTGAACCATGGCGACAGGTGATCAGCCCATCGCCCATATAGGTGGTCCATTATGTTGGAGAGGATACTATCCTTTAGTCGACTTTTACGACATGCTCGGGGAACTTTTACTTTTGTTTGAAGTCGGTTAAAAATTGAAAACTACTCAAGATTATAGGTATTGTCATCGGATCATAAACATGATGTGGTGTGGTCGTGACACCAAGTGGCTGTAATAAAAATTTATCAAAGAGATCTACTGACTAGTTCGAGATCGAGATGTAAAATCTGAAGTTTCGGGATTCCAGTCAGCGGCATCAATTTCAGAATAAATGTGTTGTCGTCAGAGATTGTTTATTTGCATGGATTAGAAGAGCGCTGACCGTCACCGTTTTCTCCTTCAACCGCTTCCTATCTTCAGCTGGAGCTGATAGAACTTGACCTTAGATGACTTCAGAATCACTAAATACTGCACTCTGCTAATCTGGGTTAGAAAAGTTTCGGCACGCAGGAACCCCGCGAGGCTGCGAAGCTTCACGTCTTCGGAGATGTTCGCCAAAGTCTGATAATGTAGTCTTAAAAAACAAACTAACTGATAGTCAGTCTTACTAGGGAGAGTTCCTCCTCTTGCGGTGGTCGGGGGGGTGCAGGGACTGCGCTCCGTCTGCGCACGCGTTGCCCGCTGAGGCCGCCGTCATCTCATACGCCGGCGCCGCACTCGGGCTACTCCTGCCAAAGACAAAACAATTTTAATGAATACGACAACATAGTGTTGTTGGAATCTAAGCCCAACCAACCCCAGGACAGGAAAAGCATTTTTAGTACTAGCTGCAGTACATGTACTATGTATATTCCAAGTTTCATTCAAATCCGTTCAGTTGTTTAGGCGTGATTGAGGCACAAACATCCTCGCAAACTTTCGCATTTATAATATAAGTAAGAAGTAAGATTATTCGGTAAGTTTAAGTGAAAGTTTGATATGCAAGGTCTAATTGAAATCCGGAAAACATGATGGAGGTTATAATGGTAAAATATAGTTTACTACTATAATCGTAGCCTCTGAAAGACCAGACAATGGACAAGTTCGCCGATGCCTCGGTTTCGGCTAGCAATTACCGATGGCCTTATGATAGGAATTAAGCTTCCATAGGCTTCTATTCAAAACATTTGATTGCTGACATTGGCCTTGGGTCTACGTTTACCTATGTTGTATGATTGTGGCTGAGTTTTTCCGAGCGATGTTCATCATTACTAGCTTCCGCTTAGCACCAGTAGGTACCAACCTAGATAAAAATTAACCTATATTCAACCTATATCAAGTTTTACTCAAATCCTATCAGCCGTTACAGCGAGATCGAGGAACAAACACCATCTCTTTCGGATTTTAAATATTAGGTACCTATCACGGACTGGCAAAATACTTTACTTGCAAGACCTTTCCCCAAGACCTCTTTCATCTAGTTACGTGCATATAATTATTACTTATCAGATATTACTAAACAAATAATGATGACGATAATACTTTGAGTAGGTAAATTAGAATTTACTATCTAGGACCACATTTTCATGAACATGTTTCACTACACCTCACACGTCACATCATCACAGAAAAATGTAGGTACCTACCTACTTTGTAGTTGTGCAGACGTCAGCAAAGATATTTTAGTTGTTACAGATACATAAGAGATACATATATTACAGGTCCAAAGATACGTTTTGTCGATGAGTTCCTAGAATAAATGGCCTTGAAACGAGACGATTCGTAGCAAATAACCGAACAATTAAAATTAAGTATGATATTAACCGATTTTTCATTAAGTTCTACACTATTATACGTAATAAAGAAGTAGTAAAAGGTAAGTTAGTGACCTACCTAAATATACGTGAGACGTCCATGAGGAATTTAGCCGTAAAGTGAATAGATAATGTGGTTTGGTGGAGTGCACAGCAGCGCTCACGCCGGCGGCCGGGCACGTCGAGCGCCGCGCGCGCCCCCTCTACATTGCCTCTCTGCAGCTATTATACTCTGTCACACCATCCACTTGCCAGTTATTACATGTTTTAGCTAGATTTAGCCATTTATCGCCGAATATTTTCGATATGCGACCACGGGCTTTAGAATCTTAGATTGCACGAAAGACGTTGGCGGTACAAACGTCTTGAATTTAATAAAAATACCTTACTTTATAAGTCTAGTAATATGGCAATTATTACTAGACTTATAAAGTACTTATAGACTTATAGAATTATGGAGCCTACTAAAAAGATGGTAGGTCGCTAGATCAGTCGCTTTTCCAGAGCGATATAGCCATGCGACAGATTCGGAACACCATTGGCAACATTATTGCACACACTTGCGCTACTCCCAGCTATTGATTGATGCATGCGGTGAGCTGCGTTGTGTTGATGCAACTCGCCTCGAGTGTAATCATAACAATATGACCGACCCCGACCGGCCGCACTGCAACCTATTAGATGCCCTCTACGACCAAACGAAACGGTTGTATTGTCATATCCATCAGCTCAGTCTACCGAACAATAAGATGAAAAGGGCAAATAGAAAGACACAAGGTTAACGACGAGGATACTGGTTTTACGAGTATAAAATAATTACATTGTTGAATAATATTATTGGTGTGGAATTAGCGCCTAGTAGGTACAAGATGTAGACTCTAACATAGTAGAATATGAGAACAAGTATATTTAGTATAGGAAAGAAGCGACTCAGTTAGCAAGTTGCTTAGCTTTGCTAATGGATTTGAGATATTGCGTATAAAAATAGGACGAAAAGACTGAAGAGATCCAGGAAAATGTCTTAGGAACCATTTGCTCTTTTTTTTGTGAAAACAATTGTGGCATGAAAACTTTTTTGACTGAGCGCGAGTTGAAAATGAGTTATGTTTGCAAACATTTTTTTTGTTATGCTAATCTACTCAGTAATTGTAAGGTTTATGTTGTATTGGATGAAAAAATTGATATAGTAAAATTTAATGAAATGTTTAATAGTACTATGACAGTATGGGGAAATCCGTGACCATAGATAGGGAATGGGGGAAAACTTTCTAAGGAAATATTAGTTATTTTTAGTTGAAAACAGTTTTGTCATAGTTAGCTCTTACTCTGTACCTCATAGTGGATAACTACATTTAATGGATTAAGCCGCGTAATGGTGCCTTTTTTGCAGATTTCCAAGAAGCAAGGCAAGGCACCTAGTGCACTAGTTTAGGTACTGTTCGATAGGTACAACGCTAGTTCTGTTATCGGCAACAGGCAAGCGAAGCGTGGCGCGGGCGCGGGCGCGGGGGCGGGCAGGGCACTCAATGTTCGCATCATATCGGAAAATTTTCATACAACAATCAAAACGCATGAGTATGGGTTTAAAAACAATTGCGTGTAAAGTTATTTCAGATTGTGTAGCTATCAAACAAAAAACAGCTGTTTGGGAGGTCGATAAAAACTAAAAACTTGATTATGAAGATCAGTTTGTTTCTGATTACAAGGAAAGGAACCAACGTGAACGCGTTTTGTGTACGTGTACGATGGTACGGAACCCTTCGTGTGCTAATTCGACTGGCACTTGACCGTTTTATTTTTATACTAGCGGCAGCACGCGGCTTCGCTCGCGTGGTATGTAGGTACCCCGATAAAAAGTAGCCTATATGTTATTCCAGCACACGTACTACCTATGTATATTCTAAGTTTTATTCAAATCCGTTAGGCCGTTACGGCGTGATTCCCTGTGTTGTGGGTATCAGAAACTACGAGTACCATGGTACCACAACACCCAGACCCGGAAGAAATATTTGCAGAACATACAAACATCTGACCCGCACCTCCTGCGTCTCAGCCGAGCACTCGCCCGCTACGCCACCGAGGTCGTCAATTATAACATTAGAAAATCTATCTGTAAGTCTCGACGGCCTCGGTGGCGAGGTAGGCGATTGCTCGGCAGAGACGCAAGAGGCGCGGGTTCGATTCCCGCTGTGGTTCTCGCATGGTTCTCGCAGTTTCTGATAACCACGACACAGGGAATCCTAGTGTGGGGTCAGAACTATGTATGTGACTGTTGGGTGTTATTTATAAAAAAAATACCAATCTAATTCTAGCTGGTTATAAAATTCTAAAAGTTAAACAAAAGATACACCTGCTATTGAGACGCAGACTCGTAATGAGCAACTATTGCAATACAATAGAAGGTGCTGGCAGCGGGCCGGGGGGTGGGGGGCGGGGGGGCGGGCGGCGGTGCAAGTTCAGGTGCAAGGTCGGTTACGCAACCTGGCTGTGCAGCAGCGTGCACGCCGACCATTATGTCATACGCTAGGTCAAACCTACCGCTGCTACTCGTCACACCACCTCTCTCAAACCAGTGTCAACAAACACCTAAAATGCGAAGAGACTACTTCCCTGCACTTGACACGACATGCTGGTTGACCGGTGTTTTCCTTCACCGTTTGAGAGAACTGGTAAATAGCGCATATACATTTTCCAGCAATATATGGTGCATCCAAACTATTTACTATCATCTGATTATGGCAATGGTAAAACTTGAATAAAACTAAGGGAGTAATATTCGATTAATATAATATCTGCACTCTAAAATCTAAATAATAATAAATATGAAAGTGAATGTAAATGAAAACGAAAGCTATCTAAAAGAGACGATTCATAATTATTAGCAACGGCCTCGGGTCCCAAGTCCAGTCGCGGAATCAATGGACAAAACCGCACACGGATGCAGCGGCTATTGTAACAAGCCGCTGACCCAGCGTACCTACCTACGGCTGTAGGTACATAGAGGAGTCATCAGGAGTCCCAGTGCCGACACTTATGTATGCTAGTGAAAGTTGGCCATGCCAGAAGAAACAGAGAGAATCAGAGTAGAGTGAATGCAGTAGAAATGCGTGCGTTGCGAAGTATGTGCGAAGTAACTTTGAGAGAGAAATAGCGTGATAAGAGAACGATGTGGAGTGAAAGAAGATGTACTGATGAGGATTGATAACGGTATGTTAAGATGGTTCGGTCATGTAGAGAGGATGAATGAAAGAGGATTAACGAGACAGGTGTATGAGGCGAGTGTGAATGGTACCGATGCAAGGGGAAGACCTCGGCGCACGTACCTGGATCAAATCGGCGACTTTTTGGAAAAGGGCCAGGTCAAGAGTACCCTAAACCGACGAGCATGCATGAGGAATGTAATGAGAGTGAAGGAAGCGAAAGAAGTATGTCAGGATCATAGCAAATGGCGATCCGTGATCTCTGCCTACCCCTATGAGAAACAGGCGTAATTTTATGTATATATGTGAATATTTGTGGACATTCAACACAGCGCCATCTAGCCCCAAACTAAGCTAAGCTTGTACTATGGGCACCAGATGGCTGATATAATTTTTTTTACATACTTATAATACTACAACACCCAGACCCGGAAGAAATATTTGCAGAAAATACAAACATTTCTCCCGTAGCGGGAATCGAAACCGCCCGCCACGCTATCAAGATCGTCCAAAGTAGTACCTTACCTACTTTAAAAGTAAAACATGTCGCATCATACTAGTATACTAGTAATAATTACATATTAGTAACGGATGGTGACTCAACTTATGTTAGTATCGAACGATTGCACATATCTACCTAACTATTATTAATAGTTATGGACGTATGGCGGGAAAACCTATAGTTGTGCATTATTGAATGCAACATAGATGAGCTAGACCTATTACAATGTCTGCCATTTATTTTATTGCTCTCTCGCTTTCGTTCGGTTGGTCATTCATTACTATTTTTTAGAGAAATGTACGAAAACATACTACTGGTAGACAAATAAATATATTTAGTAACATTATTACTTAACGAAAGAGGTGTATGAGGCAAGTGTGAATGGTACCGTTGGAAGAGGATGCGTTTTTTTTAATAGATAGAAGAAGGTTTATATGTATAATACACGCATAATATAGTAGAGAAACACTGATAATTTTAGAGGTTTCTAATGTGATCTCGTAAATAAGCACATTTTTGGCGCTTACATTGCAAACGCTGGCTTACGAGATAGATCAAAATAATGTACTACAGTATTGTACACCTTAAAAAGGTCTACAAAAAAGTCCGCGATGGTATAATGTCTATCCCCGTGCGAAGCCGGGGCGGGTCGCTAGTTCAAATTAAATTGAATGATAGAACCGATAAGGCAATCGGTGCATGATGGTGGTACGAGTATTACGAGTATCGATGACGAGTTCTGCAGCGCACATCAGAATGCTGCCTTGCGCACTCCGTACACGGACTGCGCTCCCAGAGTTCAACAAACCTCCTCACCAATTAATACTCCTCAATCTAACCCAAATATATACCTTTATGTGTTGTAGTCAACCGTTGCTGGTCTAGTGTTTATATTATGTAGGTATAACCTTGATCAGCTTTTCATCATGCAAACATAATTTAACATCAACTATTATGCATCCTTAAAATGTATTAAATTATGTTATGGTCACATACCTCTATTACATTAAATAATATTATATACTAGCTGCCGCCCGCGGCTTTGCTCGCGTGCTACCCGAATAATAAGTTTCCTATATGTTATTCCAGCACTATGTACATTCAAAGTTTCATCTAAATCCAGCCGTCTAGGCGTGATTGAGGCACAAACATACAAACATCCTAATAAACTTTCGCATTTATAATTTAAGTAAGATGTCAAAATATGTAAGGTTATTAATTATGTCAAATGATAGAATAGAACATTCCAGCCGAAAGCCACTTTCGACTTCCGGCCTCTTAAGTACCTATTCATTTCTGTCATAATTTTACACATTTTTATGACGTATATCTATGATTTCAAGATTTGGCAAGAATAATTTTCCGAAGTTCTAGAATACAGATAATTTGGACTAAATCATGTACGAGTAGATATTCCCGGCGCTGGAACCAATACATTTGAATATCATGGATACCAACTAACCTGTGTTTGTTTCTAATAACTGGCGAATCCTGCTTATATTATACTAGCAGCCCGCCCCGACTTCGTACGGGCTTTCGTATTTAACAAATTAGGATTTTTTAGGTCAATTTTTCACCTCTGGTTATATTATTATAGGGATAACTCCATCCCAAATTTTTTTGAAAATAAATTATAGCCTATGTTAATCCGTAACAATGTAGCAATGTACTGGTGAGAGAATTTTTTAAATTGGTTCAGTAGTTTCGGAGCCTATTCGTTACAAACAAAAATCTTTCCTTTTTATAATATTAGTGTAGAAGTGTAGAAATGCGAAAGTTTGTGACGATGTTTGGATGTTTGTGCCTCAATCACTGATTGAAATGAGACTTGGAATATACATAATACGTGCGCTGGAAATAACATTTAAGCTACTATTTATCCGGGTACAACGCGGTCCAAATGTCACTTTCAATTTTACTTTATTTTTGTAGGGCGAGATCTCCAAGACATTCGGTAGCAACAAGTCGGCACGCTGGCGCTGCCCACACAGCCCGTGGAACAATTCGGTGAGCAGGTAAATTCGCGCTTCAGACCGATGATGCATTGGCCGCCTAAATCTTGTGATATCACGCCTCTACATCTTTTTCTTTGGGGCTATGTAAATTCCAAACTATATGTGGATATAAGCCGAATACCATTGAGCAATTGGAAGCCAACATTACTCGCGAATTCGTAAGGTAACAACGAAATTCTAAAAAAACTGTGATTAAATAGATTTTTTTATTTTAATTATTAAAGATTTTTTTTTATTAATCTCGTCTTAATAAGTTTGAAGTATAGCGAGTACAGTAAAGAAGACTTGCGGCGCATTGTATTCCATTACTATACTGGTATCTGCCTACCCCATTAAAGGATACGAGCGTGATAATAATGTATGTATGTTTTGACCGCTTTAAAACTTATACATATTTCTTTAACACCCGAAAGTCACATACTCCTGATCACATACCAGAATTCCCTGAATCGTGGGTATCAGAGGCTGCGAGTGCCATGGTACCACAACACCCAGACCCGGAGGAGATATTTGCAGAAAATGTAAACATTTCTTCTGCAGTGGGAATCGAACCCGTGGTCCTGGCATCTCACCCGAGCAATCACGTGCCTCGCCACCGAGGCCATCATGATATTTGGACCATGATTCTGAACACATCAAGACTGAGCCGTATAACTTTAACTAACATACGAACAAAAATATATTGGGCTATCTATAGATCGTTTGCAACGGCCTTTAGATTTTTGTAAATTACATTTGTATTAGTTATAATATACTGTTTCTGGTAATAAAGTTTAATATACTAAACTGGTTGCGAACTAGTGACATAATTATCTAAGTAAGCACCCACAACAAACAATACAATGCAGTTGTTAGTATGACGCCCTGCGCGACTGGACAATTCAACTGTCATGATTAGAATGAATTGTAGTGACCATTCGCTTTGGGAGGGTAGATCAGCACATGGGTGCCCGTGACAACACAATCACAGCTCCAGCGGCGCCGAACAGCGGGAGTCGCGGACAGGCGTCACTTCAATCTTGTTCCGAGCATCAAATCTGCCTAAATAAAGAGGATAAATAGGGCAATACCCTGGCTGATGAGACTCGCCCACCGCTTACTGCTCGGTGTCGATTTACGCAAGACAGTCAAAAGATCTTAATGAAAATGCTGAAAGCGATAGCGGCTGCCTAAGGCCTTCCATATCGAATGTCACACCTTCTCACTAGTCGAAGATTAATAAAATAATTATTGCCAACAGCCAAGGGTAGGCACCCTTGTTCGTGTTCTCGATCGATACCACAGTCACGTTTAGCATCCAGGGTTAATTTACTTTAATGAGTTGTCAAAAGGCTTCGAGTTAGCACTGAAATACTTTCGTCACCGCTGTTGGCTCTTGTAGGATTTCCGCCAAGGTCGTACAATTCAAAGTAAGTATACTTTTCTCGAGGGTTGCTATAAGCTACAATGCTATCGAAAGGTAATGTTAGTTGATCATAGCTGGTGTAACGGTTGGTATGCACCGTGACGCACGCGGAAGCACCTCGGCCTTGCATCAACCCCCCCCCCACCCCACCCTGTGCCCCCTCCCTAACATGCATATCGGTGCAGCGGCAAACATACACGGGCGGCGCTCTGTTTGCAGGCTGCTTTATTAATATTGCATCACATTATGACACTATACTTCAGTCAAACTGGAAGTACATTATTTATGTAGGTGGGATTTTTCAGTATTCAGTTAATGTAGATATTATTTAATTTAACCATTATAAAACATAATACAGAAAATAAGAAAGAATAACCCTTGCTACATAACATACAACTGAACTTTAACCTTTAATCTATTACAGGGTGGCACATTTAGTTCGGCCAGTGGGGGCAAGTCTGTAACTGTAAGACATACGAAGATCTGTTCTTAGGAACCATGTCATCAATTTTAGCGACAAGAAATACTGCATACATAGATTTAAAAAAAAACTTGTAATCAGTTCGGGAATCGTACCCGGTCGTATTGAAAAATAAAACTTACATTATTAGTATGTGGGTGGATATCGATTGTGTAGGTCATAAGCAGTAATTAATGTTACTATGAAGTATGATATCTAAAATGAATAAAATGCATTGTATTTCATATACTTTAATTTAATTAAGTACTCGTAGATGTTCGAGATGACAACCATTTGGGTCAAGGTTTTAAATTCGTAGTATCTTCTAGCCTCAAACTTTTATATCGAACTTGATGCTTGGATAAGACACGTTCAGTGTCATCTATTAACAGGATTAGATTTTGTCTGGTTTCGTTTCTGACCTACTTTGAAGCTGGAACTTGACAATGTAATCGATTTTATGGTTCAAGTCACCTTTGTTTCTATATGGCATTAGATTATCCATACTAATATTATATATGCGAAAGTAACTCTGTCTGTCTGTCCGTTACCTTTTCACGCTTAAACTGCTAAACAAATTTTGATGATATTTGGCAAGAAGATAGATTCCTTCCCGGGGAAGCACATAGGCTACTTTTTATCTTGTAAAACGATCCTAAAATAGAAAATGGACGTAAAGGGATAAACAAGAAATAGGAGACGCATAAATCCTTCTTAGACATTAATTTATAACAAGACAGTAAATTTGACGTTTATAAAATTTTGACAATTGACCATGTCATTCATATCAATCGGGTCGTCAGCAGATCTCTTTTCCTTGCAGATCTGTGGGTAAGGGCCTCTAGCTGGTGCTATATAATTATTTGTTGCGTATACAACGTTGCGGGTCACAGCTATGAGTAGTAGCTTATACGCGTCAATGTAGATGATCATTGATCATATGCCTATGCATGTTACTACCTATTCTTTGCACTAAAATAGCATGTAGAATGAACACCATCCCCTCGGCGCATCCGACAAGCCTCCTAGAAGACGAAACTCGCTCCATGTAGCATTACACTTTAGCGTCTAACTAATAAAAAAACTATTGATCGCTACTTAGTACCTCTTAGCTAAGTCAGTCTCATGTTAAAAATTTAAACTTTTATGAATTTATAAACCTTGTTTAGCTGATGTTTAGAATCTAAACAAAACTTTAGATGAGACAATCGTCTTAGGAACGAAAAACTTAGGAAGATGGTATAAGCCAAAGGCGTCTCAGAAGACATGAATTGTTTCGTCACAGGAGTACCTAATGGAAATACGCTGCTTGCCTGTGATATACTAACCATTTATATGGCGATGTGCGTTATGTATGGGCCAAGTCCATATGGAATGCAAAGAGGCTCTCTAACGATCAGGTAACACGTTTCAATATTAGGCGAGAAAACTACCGCGGGGTAATGGAGCATGGTGATTGGTGATGTAGGTGTTACAGGGGACTCTTGCTCGAACATACTTCGCCGACTGTCATGCAAATGTCTTAGGTGCTAATGAGGAGATTTGGGCGGTGGGCGGGCGACGGTCTGAGGCGCGACGCCGCCTACTAAACAATCAAGAAATCCTCGCGAGTCAAGAATGTATAAAAACAATCAATTATTACAGTTACAACAAATTTAGTGCTGCCTTAGTGACACGACTTACAATTAGGATAATCTACCCTTATTATCTTAATTATCCTAATACAAAGTCGTTCATCGAGTGTAAAAGTTTTTGATACGTACATGTACTCGTATGTATGTACTTCTAGTAAGTATACCTTATGGAGTGCTAATTGTCAAATTGGAAAATGGATCGTAGGTAGGTTACAAACAAAATAGTATAGCACCGCGGCGGCTTCGGCCGCCATCCAACGTACAATAAACTAATTAGTATGACAATACAACAATAACACGCCTCCCCGCCTCCCGGCCTCCCCGCATACACCCGGGCTGCTCCTTCTGCCTCCACGTAGGAGAAGCTTTACAAAGAGCTCTAGAGCTCACTTTGGAACTAGTTAAAGGTGTAAGGAGTCCTTATAAATATCGAGTAACAAATTATTATAAGGAGCCCGAGACTTCTTACTGTTGGGCAAAAGCCTCAATTCCTTATTTTCATATTACGTATTTCTTAATAAAACCAAGCTCGTGTTGGATCACGCACAGTGAAGGCTACCGAAGTCGGTATGGCCACAGATAACGAAATACCATATAGGGCTAAGCTTAGTCACAGCATAATAAGTCATATCGAACCAATTACAAATCCAACTGCTACCTCACTATAAACTAGAAAAGCTTACTTAGAAATATAATATTATTATTATTATTATTATTAACTCATTTATTTCAGATTATATAGATCCATATTACAAAAAATATTCAAACTTAAATTAGACACAATAAAAAATAAAATTAAATAAACAAAATAAACATAAAATTAAAAACTTAACCTAATACCTAACTAGAATCCTTTACGAGAAGCCTAATAACGTCTGCATCCAGTTATACTGGATGGGACAGTCCGTACGCGCAGCAATCATCTGTAGGATGGTGTTGCCGCTGCCTCGCACGCGCTGGAGTAAGGAAGCGACTTTCTTGCGAATAATCGCATGAAAGCCGTCCGTGCGCGCCTCCGCGAACATTGCGGATGCACTGCAAAAGCGAGGCAGCTGCATCATCATCCTAAAGATGTTGTTGTATTGGACTCGCAGGGAACTAGCTGCTCGGCGGGTGTATTTTAACCAGAGGCTGCTCGAGTAGAATGACTGGCAGTAGGCCTTAAAAAGTGTTATTTTAACTTCTCTCGAGCAGCGGGCAAACCTACGTATGAGCATGTTTCCACGAATAGCTAGTGCCCTGCGCTCCCTTTCCATGTCCTCATCATCATTAAGCTTCTTGTTCAGGATGTGCCCCAGATATTTAAATTTGCTTACCACCTGTAGAGCATCACCGTTAATCACGATGGGTGGAACACTATTGCCAATTTTAACACTCCCACTCTTAAAAACAAGCACTTCGCTTTTTTTGGGGTTATACTTCAGCCCGTGATCCACCGCATACGCCTCACAGATAGACACAAGTCTGCGAATCGAACTCACAGTCGGTCCCAGCAGCACCATGTCATCTGCATAACTTATGTTATTGACGGACACCCCATCGATAAAACATCCTACATGTGTACTGCTGAGCTCGTCGATGAGTTCGTTAACATACAGGTTGAACAACAGAGGAGAGGTTATACCACCTTGCCGAACACCACACTCTAAACCATAAGCATCAGACAGCGCCCCCGCCCACCGCACTTGATTTCTCTGGCACTTATACCAATACCTCAGAATAGAGACTACTTCACCAGGTACACCCGCCGCCCTCAACTTGTTCCAAAGCCTACTATAAAGAACTGTATCGAAGGCCCTGGACAAATCCAGGAAGCAGGCGTACACTGACGTCTTTCTATCCTTACTAGATCCTTATTAGGTCCTTACATATGAAATTGTAATTTAATATGGAAAAAGTTAAACGAATTTTACGTTATGAATAAATAAATTTATTCAATCAAAGTATGTACCATTGTTATCTATGCACTTTTGCCATTTAACAGGTAGTTCATTGATTCCTTTGCTGAAAAAAATGTGGGAATGAGGATCAATAAAATCTTTGAAGGCGGTTTTGACTGCCTCATCGGAATTGAATTTTTTTCCTTGCAAGAAATTAACCAAATTCCGGAAAAATTGGTAATCTGTTGAAGCAAGGTCCGGGGAGTATGGTGGGTGTCGGAGACATTCCAATCGCAGCTCCTTTAATTTATTGACCGTCTGTTGTGCAGTGTGTGGTCTAGCGTTGTCATGAAGCAGTAGCGGGCTAGAGCAATTGACCAGTCTCGGTTGTTTAACAGCTAGCTTTTCCATCATGGTTTGCAATTGTTGACAATACTGATCTGCCGCAATCGTCTGGCCTGATCGTAAGAAGCTGGAGTGGATGACACCAGCACTGGTCCACCAGACACTTACCAGTACTTTCTTCTGAGTCAACTTTCGCTTGGGGCAGGATTTGGCCGGTTCTCCTGGGTTCAACCATTGTGATGAGCGTTTCCGATTATCGTACAGGATCCATTTTTCATCACTAGTTACGATACGATTCAAAATCCCCTCGTTATTGTGACGGTTGAGTAATGTAACGCAGCACTCGACGCGTGTTGGTTGGTGTCAATTCATGCTGTACCCATTTTTCCAACTTTTTCTCTTTTCCAATTAGTTTCAAGTGAGCTAAAATGGTTTTATAACTTACACCGAAGCCTGTCGCTAGCTCTGACGTAGTTTGCGATGGATCCGCTTCCACCATCACTTTTAATTCTTCATTGTCAACGAGGGTTTTCGGCCGTCCACGGGGTTAGTTCTGTAGGACAAAATTTCCAGAACGAAAACGTTGAAACCAAAATCGTAACGTGTTTTCTTTACTGTATCTTCCTCATACACATCAATTATCCTTCGAGCTTATTTCGAGCTGTTTCTGCAGCGTTGGTTCCTCGGCGGAACTCATATTCGAAAATAACGCGATATTTTAAGTTTTCCATTGTGTAAACAGAACGATGTCAAAGAAAAATGAAATGGCGCGAAAACAAATGTATCACTAAATTCCAAACACAAATACACAAGCCTTAATTAAAATAAATTTAAATTTGGTATTCCTAACCAAACGCCAGATATTTGAGATCAAAGTGGCCAGTTCGACAAAACGCCAATTTCATAGGTAAGGACCTAATATATGATACAGAAGGAAAATAATAAAAAGTTTAGAAAACCGTTATAACATGAGCTCCCTTTTGTTAGAGTTTCAAAACCTTCGTAGTTCAGGTTAGACTGGATATTCAGGCAGGTAACAAGCGCGCGAGAACTCAGTCCGGGGTATTCAATTCAAACTAGCTATTTGAGCTGAAGCAGCACTATTAGTTTCGTATTTGTAAGGTTTTCAATTAATATCGATATTGTGCTATTCTCCTAGAAATTCCCCACGAAGGAGAAATGAAATGATTTGAATTGAAATGAAATGATTTGAAATGAAATGAAATGATTTATTAAAATGCAGATAAGCTTACAGGAGAGAACCCAAAACGCTTAACTACCTACCTTAAATTTACATAACTCAAAGAACACAAAATGTGTAATGAAGGTTGGTCAATATCGATATAAATATTTTACCAATTTAGCTCAGCTCCGTCAAATAAGCGCGTGACTAATATTAATATGTAGTTCGAGACACCGCGCGTCGCCGCAACGCAACAAAACAAAACATGACGCGTGCTTCCTTCACTGCAATTTCCACGTAAAATATTCACCAATTTTCACATCAACTATTCAATGTTAAAAGACTAACGTCGCTTGATGACAGCCTGTGGCGTGAAACCTGTCGTTACATATCGTATGCATAATCACTGCTTCACTTCAACAATGCAATTGTACACGTCCTTGTGGAACGTTGGTGTGGAAAAATGTGGAAAATTGGATCAATTTATTAAGTTTTTTTTTCAGTTCTAAAACATGTTTGTTTAATATAATAGTAGCAATAGTATTATTGTATGACCTACGACGTAAAAGTGGTACCTACATTACTAACTTGAAGCCTTCGTACAACAACTTTGCTAATTCCTGTTCTAAGAAAAAAAATACTATTTCTGTCCATGTTGTCCCGTTGATGGGCAAAGGCTCCCCATTTCCGCCAGTCACGACAACCCAACGCTTCGTCTGCCAGTTCCCCGCGTAGGTATCGTTCGTGGCCTGCCGCGCTGCCGATGTCGTCTTACAGTATCAAGGCTCCACGTAGTGGTGATGAAACTCATGAGTGGTGAAACTCAAGTGGAAACACTTGAGTTTCACGACTTCCTCCCCTACGTCGGCGATTTTGGTTTAGGAGCCCAGCATAGTATTTCGGATGCGGTCAGTCCGTTTAACTCCTAAGATACTTGCGCTCCATTCCAAAGCCGGAATTTTTGGATGGCAGTCAAATACCAAGTTGAGGGGCCATAGGTAAGAATGGGAAGGACGCTAAAGTCCATGAATTTGCGCTTTAGTTTTAATGGGAGGTCTCCCTTCATCAGCTCTTTCATCGAGTAGCTAGTGGTGGAATACCAGGAACCATCACGAGGGTTGAGAAGTTGAACTCTCGTTATAATGTAAGCTTTAGCTCTTTTATGATGAGAGTTCCGACGAATCGACTAGAAAGCTTCATGAATGAAGAGTTTTGGTAGAGAGGTGTCGAGTATCGGCGGTTCAGGGCGCGCGCGTCTGCAACGTGACTCCGCGCATCGTCAGTCAGCTCGACGCACCGCTGTTGCTTCCCACGACGCCGTCTAAACCTCTACCTACCCAGTTATTAAGTTTGTGTTTAATAACATAGTGAGGAAACCCGCGGCTTGGTCAGCTCCGCACGTATTGACCATGTCTTTCATGTGGACAAGGCAGCCTGAGCTGAGAGGATGAATAGGTGCTGGGAGAGTCTACCACATCTTAATTCGTCTCCGGCACTACAGCGTCCCGTTTGGGAAGGTAAAAGTTGCCTCCTGACGCTGTATAAATTATCTACTATAGATAATTTATATGGTTAAAGTTTAATAAGTACTTCTATGGGCCTAATTTATACAAAACGACAAGAAAAAATTTCGAAATGCGAGGCTGCTATACACTACGCTAATAACTAGCCTCCACTATACGAGTACAACAAGTCAAAATTGTCGAAGACTTTCAGTTTATCTGAAAAAGAACGCAAAAGATGAGCATCTAATGAAAAAATTACGGTCGTAATGTAAATAGGCCTCTTAAACAAAGATCCAGAAGTTGAAAGTCGAAGTTGAATTAAAAATAATAAAACCGGTCAGGTGTGAGTCGAATTTGCACACAAAGGGTTCCGTACCATCGTACACATTCATACATGCACGTTCCCCATTAAAATCCATACATATTATCACGCCTGTATCCCTAATGGGGTGAGCAAAGCCACAAGTAAACATAAGAAAACTTGCAGCCACTTCTGATTTAGTCGTAAGATAGATATGGTGAACCATGGTGACAGGTGATCAGCCCATCGCCCGAAAGGATACTATCCCTTAGTCGACTTTTACGACGTGCTCGGGGAGAGAAGCAGCTGGACGCAGTCTATGCTTTTTCTTTACTTCCAGTCCAGCAGAGAAGTAAAATCAGTTTAAAATCAAGCAAAATGCAATCCAAAATGATACACGCCTCTTCTAAGAGGGCTCTCTTTATTTTAATTTTATTATTATTTTAGTACATATTAGTAAATTTTACATCGTTTGAAAAAGAAATTAAAAAAATATGTGCAAAAAGTTAATCGACCCATCCAATCACTGGCCGCGCCTAGTGCTTAACTTCGATGATCGAAGATAAATTACGGAAAATACGGAACCCTAAAAATAGGAAATCTATTTTGGCGCCCAGTTTTAACACACACACTAACACACTTTTTAGGCGATTTAAAAAATGGTGGTATCACCACACCAGTCACCACGCCATCCCACTATCATACTAATTATTATTTTACTCTAAATATATCTCTACTGTAGCTGGAGATATACATTTATTTGGCTCTTATTTTTCAGTATTGTGCGGATCCGGAAATTTGTGTGGATTTTAGAAAACATGAGTTATGATGTGCTTATCAAAGTCAAAGTCAAAAATATTTATTCCATAAAATCACGGGGATCACTTGGACACGTCTTAAATCTACGTTGCATTTACACCAACGCGACCAAGCGTTATCCACGGCGGACTACAGCAATTTTACAACGTTCCGGTACTCGTAGGTCTTCTACACGTTTAGCTTCTAAATAGTTGAATCCAATTAATCTAATATTTGTTGCTCTCAGATAGTCAGCGCTAGAAAGGAAATGACAAACGAAAAAAAAAGGCTTGTAAGCATTTGGATTGACAAAGGAAAATTGAAAAAATATCGGCATTGGTAATTAAAAGTCCCGCAACTGCTAACAGGCCCCGCTGTTGTTTCTAACTCGTTAAAGTTTAAGGACTGTTTCAAAATCGACGAAATTTAAGCTTTTTATATGGCTTAGCTACTAGCTCAATATAATTTGCCTTGCATATATTTATAAATTTATTATAGCGAAGCGATGGTGATGTATGTTATGTGTTTATTCGAATAGTAAAAACATCATGTCCCTTCATGTCATCATCATCATTTTGACGACCTCAGATGACCTCATGGCAGAACGTGGTGATATACATATTTCTTTTATTAGGTAGGTAGTTGTAGAGTCAATAGTTCAGTGATTCACAGATTTATATCACACTGCATTAATTTACAGAAATTACTTGATTGTTACTGACAAGGTCTGGACAATAATAAGGTCCGAAAAAGTTCACTTTGGTGGATATAGTTTTACACACTATGGTTAAGTCGGTAGTAAAAAATGTACGTAGGTACTAATATCCACTTTAACACATTATTTACGGGGTTTATGCCGAGATAAACACTGGAACATGAACTTTATTAAGTATTTTAAAGGGTTATTACGGGATAAAGAAAGTCGGAACTGTTCAAATGGAAATTAACTTTTTTCCGTGGAAACCTCAAGGGCTATTTTTTTATAAAACAAGAAAACAACATGTAAGGTTTCTTGAAAATAAAACTCACTTTAAACAACTCTTTGATGTCGGAGTTAGAGCGAAAATGTACTACTGGTATACAGGGTGGCATTTAGATCGGTCAGTGTGGGCAAGTCTGTAACTATAACACATACAAAGATCTGTTCTTAGGAACCATGTCATCGATTTTAGTGACAAGAAAAACTGCATACATAGATTTAAAAAAACTTTTACTCAGTTCGGGTACACAGTGAGTCCTACTAGGTTCCTAAGAACAGATCGTTGTATGTTACAGACTTGCCCATACTGACCGATTTAAATGTGCCACCCTGTATAAAAATGTGCCACCCTGTATAATGTGATTTGGTTCAGTTTTACATTGGTCACGAGCTCGATGCCATTTTACCACCTATTTTTTTCTATTATACACCGTGCTCCCAACTCCCAAGGATATTCATCAACTTTGACAAACACATCTATAGCTTTTGGTGATCAAGTCTTACAAGGGAGGTAGTAATAAAGCTTCGTTTCAAAGTTTTTGTAATTTAATTTTATTCAAGTTAATTAAGTTTCGCAGAAAGAAAGTCTTTGTTCGGGGTATGTAGCCACATAGTGCAATTAAACAGAGAATCTATCAAACTGATGTCTTCATTTCATTTACACATACTGTTATATGTTACACCTAATCGCAATACTGACGTTAAAAATAAAATTACGTATGTTTGTATTGACATAAATAATACTATTGAATGCATAATTAAATGGTTTGACATTCACAATTTGAGTGTAAACTTGACAACGACCAAAATTTAGTTTTTTTTTATGGTTCATAACTTGAAATATGAACTAAACCAAAATACGAGTACATATAACTTGGTATAAACTATATAGGTATAGTAACAAAATATATCTGTATAGTTTGGAACCTATGTACGTAAAAATGAGCCTATAAAAACATTTCATACGGGAATATTAACATTTCAGAGGTCGATAGCACAATGTTTTCAGGAATACTCTTAGATAAACATTTAAACTTTAAAATGCAGGTCGATAAAGTGTGCGCCAGAGTAAACAGATTTGTTTATGCTTTGCATAGATTGAGAAAAACGTCGACCTTAGCCACAGTTCTACAGGCATATCATGGTTATGGTTTAATTCTTTGGAGTAACTCTACAGAGTTAAAAAGAGCATTTATTGCTCAAAAAAATGTGTAACGTCCATTGGCGGTATACCACCCTACGAATCATGCAAACGACTCTTTAAACAGTTTAATCTTCTCACACTACCCACTATGTACGTATACCCTGGAGTCTGCTTTATTTGTTAAACAGCACAACCGTTTGTTAAGGCTAGTGAGATCTATTAGAGGCACAACACACCAGGACAGAATTGTATTACCTAAAGTTCCAAGGACGTCTATGTACTCGTATATGAATACTCGTAGTAGCTACGTAATGTGTGGGAAAGTCCACAACTCTACACCTGACTGTATTAAAAAATAATGTTTAATAAATTTATTAAGTAACTCAAGTCCTGGTTACAAGAAAAATGTTTATATGATTAGTTGAATTAAATGACATAAGTAAATCTAATTAATGAATAATCCAAAATGACATTTCTTTTGTATTCCAACTTTAATTGTTTTTATTATTCTTATCGTATTATATTTTTAATTTAAATTATAAATGATTATTAGATTAAAATTAAAAAATATGTATGTACACCAATTTTTGCATAGCGATCTTAGTAAGTGAAATCTGTTATTGACTTTTGTTCCACAATAAATTAATTATTATTATTAATATACCAATACTCTAAGGCCTTTTACCATCTATAGTAGATGATTTATACAGCGTCAGGAGGCAACTTTATCTTCACAAACGGGACGTTGTAGTGCCCGGGACGAATTAAGATGGAGTAGGCTTGCCCAGCACGAAAGACATGGTCAATACGTGCGGAGCTGAGTAAGCCGCGGGTTTCCTCACGTTTTCCTTCACCGTTTGAGAGTACTGGCATAGTGCACATAATTTATTCGCATAGAAAAATTAATTGGTACACGACCGGGTTTGAACCCACGACCTTAAGATCGGAAGGCGGGGTCACTACCAACTAGACCACCAGTGCTCTACCTAGACTCTAGGACTTCGTTAAGTCTCGCGTTCCTCTAGGACCTAGAGTTAACGAAGTAGTACGATTCTTTTTGGTAACGAAAATGCCAAATCGGATAAAGAGATATGCCTTGCAAATCGGATGAATTACGTCAAGGTATTCAGTTTAAATGAAAACATAATATGTATAAATGTGTCAATTTTCAATTCAATTTAATGTTCAATTCAAGTGGTTGCAGATCCGCTTTCGCCGGAATGCTCATATCCTCCTTATCTCAGGGAACGATTTGAGTTCCTGCACTTATCGCATCCTTGATCCCCACGCTCCTCTAATTCACTCTAACTTAAAATGCGAACAGGCACTCTTCCACCTTTTATGAAAAGTCTTTACAGTGCAGGCTGTTCGCTTCTGTAACGCTCTGCCTGAGGATATCAAAAGGGCGCATCACCTGCCATCTTTAAAAACAAAGCCATTAATCATTACGTGGCTTCCTGCACTGACTAATACTGCGTACGTGAAAAAATGCTTTATTTCGGAGTTTTTACAATTTTAATATAAATAGGAAAATAACATTACAACGTATCAGACAAAAACAGAGAAAATATTTCGATTAAAAGGTGAAAAATAGCCTTATTAGAAACAAGTTTAAATTATATAGAACTTGCTGTTACCCGCGACTTCGTACGCATTAGTAAGTATCTACATAGTAATTTTTTTTATGGTTAGTCAATCAATAACTTTCTAAATGTCTTAAATTAGTTTGCCTACGTTTCCTATTTTTAGGATAACGTATTGATTTTTTTCCAATTCAATGGTTAGTATATAATAGTTAAGTATAGTTTTAAGAAATGTGATGGAAGAAGCGGTAATTAAATTCCGACATTTCTGGTACCATTTTCCCACTGGTACCACATGTCACCTTCATGTTAATCAATTACAAACTTTATTATAAATGTGAAAGTTTGTGAGGATGTTTATATGTTTGTGCGTCAATCACGCCTAAACGGCTGAACGGATTTGAATAAAACTTGGAATATACATAGACGTGTGCTGGATTCACATTTAGGCTATTTTTCATCCGGGTACCACGCGAGCGAAGCCGCAGGCAGATAGTTACAAATAAATAAGTCGTCTTAAGTCCGGTCGTCTTTATTTTCGCTAAAGGAAACCAAACCAATATAGACCTCAGGCACCTAATTACAAATAAATAAATCGTCTTACGTCCGATCGTCTTTATTTTCGCTGAAATAGGAAACCAAACCAAAATAAACTAGTGAAATAAATATGATTTGGATAGTTCATACAGAAAACATGCTGAAGTAATTCGTACTATGGAAATTTATAGTAAGAATGAAGATTTTTAAGGATCACCCGATGGAGAGGCATTCCTTTCAGCATCAAGCAGTTCTTGTCTCGCGCGAGCACCCTAACTAAATGATACGCCGAGTCACCCGTAGTACTATTTAGTAAGTGAGCAGAGCACATCAGTCAAACGAAAATGTAATGTTTCAACTCTACTTGAAATTAGCACAGAAAAGCTGTAGGTTCGATAGCATTGATCAGATAAATAAATATCACAAAAAAGTTTTCATTCTTGAGTTGGTAGTAGTACTCCTACTAAATAGTGAAAACCATGAAAAAATACCACCAATTTAATTTTAAAATTAATAACCTTCCTAGTTTTACCGCCGAGTTTTGGATAAAAACTTACATAGGTGGTGGATGGTGGTGCAGGGAGTACGGGTATGGCGCCGGCTGCAGCTCGTGCAGGTGCAGGTAGGGGCTGAACTCCGGCAGCCCGTAGTCTCGCGACATGACTTCGGCCAGTCGCGCAGTTGGTTCGAGTCACTAAGTTGTGAATCACTACAACTACGGTTGGAGTGGAAGCGGCTGGCGGCGGCGAGGCGTGTGCGTCTCTGGCCGCGGGCTGCTCGGAGCGCTCGCTGCCGACCGCTCTGTGTGCCAGTCGCACTCGAGTGAGGCGCTTTCGCTATCCTCCCCGCTAAGCGGCTCATCTCGCATCGTCACGACATGATGGCGGGAAGCAGCCCTTACTCGTTTAACATCGATATAATCCATGCTAATTATAATGGAAGCCGTACTGGCATCGACTTCCGATTCCATGTTTTCGGCCGTGCATTAATGGATTTTTGCCTGTGACTACATACAGAGGTATGTAGACTGATGTATAATGACTAGAGAGTCATTATCGAAATAACATAGAGCTAGGAAATAGGAGTGTTTTGCGGAAACATAATACTTATAACCCTTTATTTTTGTTGTGTTTTACAGAGGTCTCGTGGCGAGTTTACAACAGTAGAGGGGCGCGGGTCTTCATTTGTCGGATGTGGAGGAAACTTGCGACAGGCGACATTACGATTTCGACATAGCGTACTTTTCAAGAAATTGGTTACTCCAAAATTGGGAAAAGTCATGGACATGGTCTCTTGAAGCTTAAAGTGGAGTGAATCGATCGATAGACCTTGTTTCAAGAGTTGGCTTTCAAGAATTGGCAGGTAGCTGCAGATTACCAGGTTCCTGTGATTAGGCTTTGGTCTTTGATTGTTTATGATTTTGGTATCCGTGGTAGCGGCCCGCCCCCAGGCCCGCCCATAGGCCGGAGCCCCGCCTTGAATTACTTGATGACTTTCAAACACGTTACCTTATTATCTTATTAACACGCTACCTTATATACTTCTTTGCTGAACTGAGAGTAAAGAAAAAACATAGAATGCGTCCAGCTGATTCTCTCTCCGAGCATGTCGTAAAAGTCGACTAAGGAGTACCTAATATCCTCTCCAACTTGATGGTCCTATATGGGCGATGGGCTGATCACCTGTCACCATGGTTCACCATAATTATCCATCTTGGGACTTTGAGTAAGGAGTGGCTGCAAGTTTTCTTATGACTACTTGTAGCTCTGCCCACCTCATTACAGTACGGGCGTGATAGTATACATACATACATACCTTATTATCATTTAATGACGTTCAATGCAAACTAAATAAAAAATAACGTCTCTGAATTATGATAAACCATTGATGTGTTACTTACTTTTATATTCCTAAGACTATATCGGGATATAGACACAGTTTACAGAACAATACTTTTTGTTTGGTTTAATAAAAACATTAAAAACCCACTTTTGCCAAATATTAATTGATTTTCAGGCGCGTAACACGTGCTTTAGAACGGCGCGTAACACCGTGCCACTTTTTATTATTATCCATTAGTTATTTTACGAATATAATGGAGAACATGATCAATACATGGGTACACAATTTCGAACATATGAGGTCAGGGGTAGGCTGTCAGCGCCAGCCGCGTACAGTCGCGGGAGGTAACTCAGGGACCCGCTGGGGAGGGGGTGGCAGAAAAATAAACCGTGCTGATGGTTCAACACTGAAAGCCTGCTGTTAATCCCTTAAACCTATTCTGCCTCAATCAACACAATTTCAAGCTAGTCTAGGTAAAAGACAATTTTGAGCAACCATAGGATTTGATCCTGACTCCGGGCCTGGCTGGTCACAGAATAAATGCACGATAGATATCTACTGTTGAGGTACGTATTGTCTACTCGATTAAATCAGGGTGTTCATTTATGTCAAAAACAGACTTTGTTAATTTAGAACCAAATCTACTGTTAGACTAATACTCAAACAAAGCATATTGGAAACCCAAATAAAAAGAAAAGACGGCGCGCCGCGAACAACAAAAGTGAAGCCACCTTTTTATCTATGTGTGTGTGTGTGTCTCTCTCTCTCTCTCTCTCTCGGGTTTGAGGTTTTGTGTTCCAAGTAACCTAAAATTCATAGTATAATAATTAAGAAACGATGTTATTTGAAGTACTTACAAGTGAAAAGTGATTCCGTGAGACTATTTATGTGATTTGCTGCTGTTTTTACAAGTTTTCACTACACAGGAAGACATAATTCTATTTCTAAATTTACTAGACGACGACTCGAGAGCAATAAGCATAGTTTTAGTGTAGGTGTGTGCGTGAGCGTGTAGGATTACTTGCAGGATCACGGTTTTGTGTGGCTTCACTTTTGTTGTTCGCGGCGCGCCGTCTTTTCTTTTTATTTAGTCTGATATTGGAAAATTATATCATAATCCCCCTTTTCGCCGTAATCGGGTAAAAACAACGATTTGCACCATTTCGGCGTTCAGCACAGTGTGTTGAGTTTTTCTGTCTTCATCAACAAGCTGTAGCTAGACGTCCACTGCCAGACGTCGGCCTCCCCTGATGAGCGCCATAGCGCCCTATCTTTGGCTTTATGCATCCAGTCTGCCAGCAGCCAGCAGGAGATCGTCACTCCACTTAGCCGGGGGGCGCCCTACATTATGGCTCCTCTTCACAATCTGCGATTACAGACGATTACACGCGAGCACGATCGTGTGGAGGGCTTACTAGCTTGTAGTCGCCGATCATCGTCTATAATCGTTATAGTGATCGCGGGTCGGTTTTTCGGGCCCGCATCAAAGGGAATCGCGTATAGTCGTGCCCGCAAGATCGCTGATCATTGATTCACCGGAGGACGGCAAGCGAAGCCGTCTCTTCGTTGTTTTGTTTCTAATTTATTCAGTGTAAATGCGTTGCACCTTTTATTCAGTGTGGATGCGTTGCAATGTCTAATGGATGGTCAAATGAAGAAACATTCAAGTAAATTTTTTCACAACTTTTCGTTCAACTAAATTGTCAAAATGATTGTATACTGAAATTAAATGAATGGTAGCAGCTATATATAGTCTTTACGTCTATCTTGAAGGCTTGCCGCTAATTAAATGATCACAGATCGATCGTGTGGACGCTTGCTTGATGATCGTGATGATTACCTTGCCGACGACAGACGATCATACAAGCAACGATCATCGCCGATAGTGAAGACTTTTGCCGAGTCGCGGTCTCGTAATGTTATTTTTTTCTATCTATCACTGTTGAAAGTCACTGTCAACAAGAGATCGCCCTACGGCTAGGCATGTGCGTGTCCTTCGGTAAATCCGCCTATTACTACGTACTTTTAAAAATAAAAACAAAAATGAAATAACCCATATAATCTTATATACATACATATTATCACGACCGTATCTCTAATAGGGTGGGCAGAGCCACAAGTAAATATGAGAAAACTTGCAGCCACTTCTGATTTAGTTCTAAGATAGATATGGTGAACCATGGTGACAGGTGATCAGGCCATCGCCCACATAAGTGATCCATCATGTTGGAGAGGATACTATCCCATAGTCGACTTTTACGACAGTCCAGCAGAGAAATACATTCTTATGTGATACCTTTAAAAAGAAGAGTAACGACAAAAAACGTATCACTAACGCCTTCCATATGAAAGGATAACGTAGACTTATCTCTTTTCACCTCTTGTTAACCATCTCTGATTCAGGTTTTCGGCCTAAGGCCTTTTATCATCTACAGTGTCCAGGTCGCAACTTTTAAGGTGAATGAAAACATCGTGAGGAAACCGCGGCTTAGTCAGCTCCGCACGTATTGACCATGATTTTCCTGTGGACAAGGCCGACTAAGCTGAGAGGATGGAATAAGGTGCTGGGCAGGTCTACTCCATCTTAATTCGTCCCGGGCACTACAGCGTCCCGTTTGTAAATCCAAAAGCAAACTTGATAAATAAACTACAATATACCTATAGATGGATCATTTGTTTATGTTTAAGCCAGGAGAATTAAGTGTACCGGATTGGGGCTTCAACTTTATTGAAAGCTGTGTTAGTTCACCCAGATGCATCAAGTCTGCCGTGCGTAGCACTTAATGCACCCAGGTCATTTACTTCAGGTGAATTAAGTTACCGAGTCAGATATTCAACTTGGAAAATCGAAATATAAATATGTAATTATCCAATCCAAATAATTGGTAAGACAACATATCGGCGATGCCGGGTCAGTGAGGTAAATTGGCATAGTTGTGTTGTATGGTCCCCGGGGGGAGGGGGTGGGGGGGCGCGGGCTGTGCGACAGTGCTCCGGCGAGATCATCCACCCCATCTCGCCGCGACTTGACACCTCTCGATACCTTCCTCTTTATTCTTTATTGTACATTTAAAAAACACAGACATAGAGTAAGGAGAGAGCACTGGTGGTCTAGTTGGTAGTGACCCTGCCTTCCGATCCTAAGGTCGTGGGTTCAAATCCGGTCGTGTACCAATGGATTTTTCTGTGTGAAAAATTTATGTGCGCTATACCAGTACCTACTCTCAAACGGTGAAGGTAAACATCGTGAGGAAAACCCACGGCTTAGTCAGCTCCGTACGTATTGACCATGTCTTTCCTGTGGACAAAGCCGACTAAGCTGAGAGGATGGAATAGGTGCTGATCAAGCCTACTCCATCTTAATTCGTCCCGGGCACTACAGCGTCCCGTCTGTGAAGGTAAAAGTTGCCTCCTGACGCTGTATAAATCATCTACTATAGATGGTAAAAGGCCTTAGTAGTAGAGTAAGGACATGTACAAAGGCGAGCTTAACCCTACATAGAGTTTACTTCCAACAAACCTTTGGCTAGAGAGAGGTGGAATATAGATAGCGGGTAGGTGCATGTACAAAACAAGATAAACATTTAATTATACAGATAAATAAATAGTGAATCAACCAAACTAAACCTATTCCTTTTTGCCAATCAAAATAATAAACCTACATATACTAAAAATAAAATATAAACTACCTAAATATCTAATATAATAGATCTACATAATATACATACATATTTCTAAATCTTACTTATATTATAAATGCGAAAGTTCGTTATGATGTTTGTATGTTTGTGCCTCAATCACGCCTAAACGGCTGAATGGATTTGAATGAAACTTGGAATATACATGGTACATGTGCTGGATTAACATATAGGCTATTTTTTATCCGGTTATCCGGGTACGCGGGCGGCAGCTAGTATACCTATATTATAATAACTTAGCTAAACAGATGCTCTTTTACTTTTCTTTTAAAAATATTTGCAGACTCACATTCACGCACAAGCTAGGTTAATGAATTCCACAACCTCCCCTGAAGATCTCAACTCTATGCCGAAGGTCATCAAATTCAGTTAAGTTACAAAAGTAAGTCGAGTTCTCAATTATAAACGTTTGATTTTGTACAGTAATGTAATGGCTTCGTTGTTGCACAAACTTTAATTTATAATATATTTGGGTTACCGTGCCATTCACAGACGGAGTATTAGTGTTACTTTTATCAACCATTGGTGCGTTGTAATTATTACGCATTTTGAATGAAAGGACTTTGCACTACACAGAATTAGACATACGTCTCATGTTATTATGATTTGTACTTCCCATTAACGAATTGCATTTTTTTTACAAAATTGCAATGGTGAAGTTCTTGTGTAAATGCTGCACTCTAATAAAAGTGCACAGATGTGACGCCCTGCGCCCTTGAACCTGTCGCGACATCCAATGTGAAATAAACATAATTATAATTTTCCAATTAGCTTCACAACCATCATCGACTCGGCGGCGATGGATCGCAGCGAAGGCGCAACTGAATCAGCAATGTATAGGCTATAAGGCTGGAGAGTTGCATGGCTCCGCGACCTTGGTGAAGAGCTTACACGTGTCAGGCATCATCAGTAGGTAAACAAACAGTGATTATGCAACGGAACGGATGCATCGCAAACTATACGGCAATCTTGGACGTTGGCAATTATTGCAGATGGCGTGATGAAGCTTGCATTACTTTTATGCACGAATAGCTGGCTGCCTATGCTCCGTGAGTCCGTGATGCTATGGAAGGACGCAGACAAGCCCGTACCGTGGGATGATCTCGTCTGTAGTAGCACAGTTTCTGTCACGTCCGTCGCGAGTCGGACAATCTAAAGATGCTGCAAACTCTCTCACTTTTTTCTTTCTTCTCATTTACTCAGCATTTAAAATATTCATAATCTCTATGATTTCAGCTAATTTGTAATGTTGTGTATACTCAATATAGTCCAAAATCAAATCCCAATATTATTTTGTAAAGTCCATAGCGACCTCTCCTATCCTAACATCCGCGGTAAGTGAGCAAGTTATTATCCGAAACATTAAAGTAGTATCCGAGGTTAATAACCAAACATGATTGCCAAACTTGACGAGCCCCAAGGCGAAGAAATTTACATTTCAGGGCGTTCAGACCGCACCCGGGCTAATGTTTCCACGTTAGGGCGGTTACGCACTCTATCCGATCCGAATCCGTGAAAATACAGATTTAAAAACTCGGACCGAATTCGGATATTGGTTTTCGCACTGCATCCAATCCGAATTTGTGAAAATAAGAAGTCTAGAGTCTAAAAAAACTCGATCCAAATCCAAGCAATCCCGAAAAAATAGGGACAACAGAAGTAGTGTACATAAACAAAGTGTGTAAGTACAAGAAACCTCAGGGCGCGATTGCACATCTTGCGAATCGTCGACATCGTGGGCGAGCTACTAGTTTATATTGAGGCTAAGTACGCTAATCCAGAATTAATAAAGTTCACTGTGCAAGGTATTATTTGGAAGCTCTCATTCCATGCATAACAGAGATTCCATTGCATATTTGGTAAGTAGCATAAAATAAATAGGCACTGAAATAACAAGAACTTATGCACGCTGTTTTTTTCCTGTTCCAATCCAAAGCATGCGGATTGAGGACATGGCGCGCGAGACCTTAGTTCGGCGCGAACTACTACTTAGTAGTCAATTGGACGAGGGATTATTATCTAACGAAGGTAACTCTAACATACGGCCAGGCACCATCGTTATCGCTAAAGTGACGTTTAAACTTGAATTACATACCGGAGGTTTATAGAAGGCTTGGCACAAGAATTTATGTTAATGAAGCCGTTACCCGCGACCTTGGCTATTTATTAGTAATACGTAACTATTCAAGTGCGAATTCTCAGCGATTTTCGCCGATTGATAAAAGGCGTCACACACGCCGAAGATACCATAATACATCTTAAGATATGCGGGTGAATTCAACAAGTGGGCGGGAATGACCAAATCCGAAACTATGAGGAATAGCGAAAAGTACTCAAAGAGATTTTTAAAATCAACGAGTTTGATTCCTGGCTAGGAATATTGATTTTTCAAAAATCCAATGATGCAGTTTTAGTTTTCATCAAAATCGGACCCGAGACTCCTTTGAGTACTTTTCGGTCCTCATAGTTTCGGACTTGGCCATGCACGCCCACTTCAAAAACTCATATCGCTTCAAAATTATACGGTGAGCGATATACAGGATATCGCTCACCGTATAATTTTGAAGCGCTCGTAGCGTAGCTTGCTTAGACATTCTTGATTGATCGTTGAAATTAAGCAACGTTGTGCGCGGTCACAATTTGGATGGGTGACCGCAAGTGTTATTACGTGCTAAGCGCTTCCGTGCTTCGGAGGGCGCGTTAGATTGTCGGTTCCGGCTCTTTTAGTCGTTAAGCCACAGCGGAGGCCTTTAGGCGGCCTAAAAAGTCAGTCACAAGAGTTGGCCACTAGCGCATACGAACTAACCTACTTTACTTTACCGTATAATTCAATGAACCATAGGAAGCATCACACAAGCACAACGACGAAAATAATATTATATATGTCGGAGCGTGTCGATAAAACAGCTGTCATTTTAATTGAACGCCACCTGTTGGCTGATTTATTACAGAAATGTCAAGAGACGCGTGACGTCTCTTGGATAAAGTCAACTCTGAATCGGAAGATGGCGCTATAGGTCGGTGACCGATTCAATTAATTGTTCCGTTCCGAGCAGATTCAGATAGAGAATAAATGAGCGTTGAAGGTTGACTGATATTCAGTTTCGAGGGTCCGTCGCGGGTCCCACACTTTGGTGTTGAAATCATGGCGTTCGTAGAAGTTTGTTTATTTATTTTATTTTATTTAAAGGGAACAACAAACATAATGAAAATATAACTTACGAAGCTATAATAGTTTTATATAAAACTAGCAGTTTTGGTAATAATGCAGCCCACAACGCTGTTCTGTAACACCTACATTACCATGCTTCTTGCAAAAAAACACTTTCTTTCTTCCTCAGATTAATGTAAAGAATTATAAACTTAAAAGGTTACGAGCATCCAGAACTTTCATTGGAGGAAAAAGATAATATATTTATGCACCCAGGTGATTTACTTTAGGTGAATTAAGTCTACCGAGTCTATTTTATATAGATTAAAGGGTTACAAAGTTCAAGTATCTGGGCCACTGGGTCACCGAAACTCTCTCAGATGATGTAGATGTGGAAAGGGAGCGGAGGGCATTATCAGTCAGAGCCAATATGCTGGCCCGTCGATTCGCACGATGCAGTACGGCCGTCAAAACAAGTCTGTTTAGGGCGTACTGTCAATCTTTTTACACCTGCAGTCTATGGGTCAAGTGCACTAGGCGAAACTGGGATGCCCTGCGAGTCCAATATAATAATGGGTTCAGGATTCTGATGGGGCTGCCACGCTTCTGTAGTGCGTCAGGCATGTTTGCGGAAGCCCGCGTCGATGATTTTTACGCGATAATACGCAAAAGAACATCGTCCTTGATGCGGCGGGTGCGGGGCAGCTCCAACAGTTTCCTGCGGCTTATAGGAGGAAGGCTGGACGTAGACTGTGCCTTCATGGAGCAATGGACGAAAGTGCACACTATGCACTCTTGATCCGGCGCGATAGGTAAGATTTAATTTAATTTAATTAATATTATTATTATTATTATTATAAGGATGAAATATGGCTTGATATGTATGGCTGAAATAAAATGATTTTAATTTAATTTAATTTAGTAGCACAAACCAGATGTTAAATAAATTCTAATTCAAATTATTTCTTGCGCTTAGAAATTACATTACAAACAAATTCCAATGCGTTGTTCCTATAACAAAGAGGGAGTATTTACAAAACTAAAAATTTGGATATGTATGTTCGTATGAGCTAGTGGCCAACTCTAGTGACGGAGTTTTTAGGCCGCCTAAAGGCCTCCGTCATGGCTTAACGACTTAAAAGCCGGGACCGACTGTTTAACGAATTAAAAAAAATTATACTTTAATAAACATATAACTCATTATGTGTCATTAACACCGGTTACCTATCCACAAAGACATCACAGTCAGTGTTTGCTACGTACGACTAGACTAGAGCGTTGAGATGACGTCGTGCGCGGCAGATTGGGGACTGTTGCCGCGCTACTGTGCTACTGTGCGATTGCTCCTCGGAGGAAAAAGCGGCACTCGCCCGGGGCGGAATCTAGCGCCATTTTCCGGAACACATAACCTACTCAACTCTGTTAACAGATCAGGACAGTTGAGCAGACCACGAAGAATGCGACAGGTGGTAACGACTTTATCACACAGTCTCCGCGTTTCAAGGGAGTTGAATCCTAGTGTACCCTGAAGATATTTAGTGGGATACAGGAATGGGTAGTATCCGTACACCTTTTTATAAAGGAAACGCAGAAACCTTTTCTGAACCCTCTCAACCATCAAAGTGTACGTTACTTCGTGTGGGTTCCATACACACGAGCTTGACTCTAATTTAGATCTAACAAGAGATGTATAGAGTAATTTTATGGCACCTATGTTCGTGAAACCTCTGCAATTGCGCGAAACTAATCCTAGTTTTCTAAAACTATCAGTCGTAAGTTTTCTCATGTGATAGTGAAAAGTAAGCTCAGGATCAAAATTAACTCCTAAATCCTTCACAATCTGCGGTCTTAAGAGTAGTTCCTCTTCTAGCCTATAAGGCATAATTATAGGTTGTGCTGATCTGGTAAAGGTCATAACCTGACATTTGGATATATTTAGGCTCAGCCTGTTTGCCACACGCTCCACGCTTGTATCGCTTCTAAATCTAGTTGAAGAGCGCAGCTATCAGCTGCAATGCAGTCAAAATGGTTATTTACTATTTTATACAGCACGGCAACTTCAAGGTATTTGCGTCTCACTCTAGAGTCAGCACGTTTTATTTATCGAGCAGCTGGGAATAAGATATATTATAGTGTCTATGGCACCTATAATGCATAACACGTAGAAATTTGCGTTGAACACGTTCTATGGCATCCACGTACCTACTTAGTGCAAAAGGGATTCCAAACAGATCGATTTTTAATTAATGATTTTACCAATCTATTGAATCAGACTCTTGGCTGGTAACTTCGGCAAACAGTACAAGGCGGGTTCAAATTGTTGACAAGGACGGAACATCGAGCAAATCAACGGGAAACCATGTTGCCTCTGACCGAAGACAACTAACTTGCAGACTAAACAATCAATCTGATGAAATGATAGCTTACTACGAACCAATATTATACATTTAGAGGTAGAAAGGATAACATTTTGGTGAGACCTTATACTGCAAATAGGGTGGGTACATACAAAGATGATGATAATGTAAATATGTCCTTATATAAATAAATCCATTTTAAAATTCAACTAGGTACTTATTATTCGAGATTCTTGACTAAAATAACGATCCGGTTTTACTAATTAGCTTCTTGTTAGTTAGTCTCTACGCACGTGGGTAGGCGGCCTAAAGGCGCGATAGAGCAGGAGACATAAGGAACTATTTGACTGCAATGGCTCCACATTGGTTCTTCTATTATGGTCACAACTTATGTATGTGGACGATTATTAAGCAAATAAAAATAAAGAGGAACCCTCTGGAAGCTTTACACGAGTTTGATATCTCCTCACGGAGTGGATGTGAGGGTTCCGTCTATGTAATTTTTTAACAATGTACCTATGCTAAGAATAAGATCCGTAATTTGAATTCCGTTGCGTTTAGTTTGATACCAGCTGAAATTCGTAAAATAAAAGGATAAGAACGGTGCAGTTGTCAAGTAATATGTTTGGCGCTCAGACCAAATAAAAAGAAAAGACGGCGCGCCGCTAACAACAAAAGTAAAGCCACACAAAACCACGCTCATCGCTCTCGAGTCGTCGTCTAGTAAACTTGAAATAAAATGAAAATTGAAATGAAAATTTTTATTGCTTTAACTTAGTATAAAACATAACAAGGTTTGGAAACTCCTTTTAAGCAAATAATATGCTTGTGTTAGGAGAAACCGCTATTAAATAACAGGGTTTATGTTTGTTCCAAAGTGTACCTCTATTATTTAAACATTTATAATATAATTTAAATAATAGAAATTATTGATGCGCCAGTCTCATAAGAGTCTGGGCAACAGGAAATACAAGAAACTATGTTACTTAAACTTAAACTATGCGTGTGTGTGTATGTGTGTGTGTGTGTGTGTGTGTGTGTGGGCGCGTGCGCGCGTGTGTGTGTGTCATTGCTTAGGTATATCCTGGCTTGGGCCAGGTTGTGTGTGTGTGTGGGCGCGTGCGCGCGTGTGTGTGTGTCATTGCTTAGGTATATCCTGGCTTGGACCAGGTTTTCTATCTTGTCGTAACTTTGAGTCTTTTGCCATTTGGTGAGCGCCTTTTTACAGTTAAATTGTGTCATTGGATATATTGAAAGCGTATTGTTCGCCAAGTTGTAGATATGAGATGATTGTTTTTCGTATTGTCTCTGGGCAAATGTGGTTTTAGCAGAGATTTTTGGGGCAGCGTTTATCTTTCTTCTGCGATCTGTATTTTTTTATTCTGAATCATAATACAGAGATTTGTGCTTTTTAAGAATTAGTTGAAGCAAGTATAGTTTTCCTACTTAAAGGACTGGCCCACAATGGCCCAAAACAGGGATGACTGGAGAGAAGGAAGGGAGGCCTTTGCCCTGCAGTGGGACACTACAGGCTCCTAATAATTATAATAATAAGTATAGTTTCTTTACAGACAAGAGATCCGAAGTAAGATATAAGGTTTGTGTAGGGAATCTGTAGGGCTTGAAGAGCATTACTGAAATCCAGAAATTTGGTTTTTGTGGCTCTTCCCCAAATCGGCAAACAGTACGTATCCTATAAAAGATTGAGCCAGCGTGATATAAATTTGATTAAGAAGTTTATTAGAGGCTATTATGACGCAATGTTTTAAATGTCCAGATTAATTTCCAGTAAACTTAAAATTTAAAAATAGAATTATGCCTTCCTTTGATGTGAAAACGTGTAAAAACAGCAGCAAATTACATAAAAAGTCTCACGGAATCACTTTTTACTTGTAAGTACTTCGTTTCTTAATTTTTATACTATGAATTTTAGGTTACTTGAAATACAAAACCTCAAAACCTTCGACACACACATAGATAAAAAGGTGGCTTCACTTTTGTTGTTCGCGGCGCGCCGTCTTTTCTTTTTATTTGGTCTGAGGTTTGGAATGAGCGGCGCGGTCGTCGGAGGGGAAAGATGTAAGGGCGAGTCAATTACTATTGCTAGTTAAATACCTGGTGCGCGGATGTTTGAAGCGTGTCATGAGGGGTCGCGGCGGGGCTCCACCTGCCTGCAACTACCTGCGGACAGGAAACGACAACCTTAGGACAATCTAGACCTGCTTTGAGTATTCCTATGCAGACGGTGTGAATCTGAAGTAAATCGAAAAAATATTATAGAGATTCGATCAATAATTCTTTGAATCCTCGATAAATTATACGTTTTAAAGGCTAAAAAGAAAACAGACTTCAATTAAAATAAGTTAAAGCTCCTTGGTGTCGTCACCTTATGTATACTCCACAATCCTACAAGTAGAGTCTAAACAAATTCTAAGACAATTTCCCGTGACACGAAAACTACGTCAAATTCTTGTGTCACGTTGCAAGGGTTTCGTACCCGAAGGGTGTCAAAGGGACCCTATTACTAAGCCTCCGCTGTCCGTCCGGCCGTCTGTCAGCGGGCATATCTCATGAAGAGTTGAAATTCTATTATAGAATGATGTAGTTATTGCCGCTTTATCAACGAATCCTACCATATTATAAATGTGAAAGTTTGTATGTTTGTGCCTCAATCACGCCTAAACGACTGAACGGAATTGAACGTAACTTTAAATATACATAGTACATGTGTTGGATTAACATATAGGCTATTTTTCATCCGGGTACCACGCGAGCGAAGCCGTGGGCAGCAGCTAGTAATAAAAATAAAACAAAAAAAAAGTGGGTACCATCCCATACAAGACACATCTATGTACATGTACGATGGTACAGAACCCTTCGTTCGCGTAAAAGATTGTTATTATAAAAGCAAACACGTAAAGTAGCAGTAGCACTATGTGACATTCTGTGGCGAGGCGGGCGAATGCTCGGCTGAGACGCAAGAGGCGCGGGTTCGATTCCCGCTGCGGGAGGAATGTTTACATGCTCTGCAAATATTTCTTCCGGGTCTGAGTGTTGTAGTACTCTGTATTATAAGTATGTATTTCCAAAAAAAAGTATATAAGTATTCTATCAGCCATCTGGTTCCCATAATACAAGCTTTGTTTAGTTTGGGGCTAGATGGTGCTGTGTGATATGTCCTCAATATTTATTTATTCAAAAAACAAGTTTATAGCTTTTTGTAGTTCAGCCGGTTGGGCTCAGGCTGTTATGGGCAGGATCGTTTTCCCCTGAATATTCCAAATTCCTAATTGCGCATCCTTCACTAATATTTTTTTCATTAACCTATATCGTCCCACTGCTGGGCAAAGGTCTCCCCCAAACTCCGCCAACCATCTCACTAATATATTTGTTGTTGTTGCTAGCCTGTAACATCCCACTGCTGGGCAAAGGCCTCCCCTCGAGTTTTCTAGGTTTTTCGGTCTAAAGCTATTGTCTGCCACTGATAGTCGCTTACTAATATTGTAAATCCAAAAAATTACGTGGGGATGCTGTGCCTGTAGGCTGAACGGATTTTAATGAAACTGAATGAAACTTAACACATATTCAGGAATACAGTTAGTATTTCAATAGAGGCGATGGGCTTGTAACCTGTCACGTGTGGAGGGATTACTATGTACTAGCAATCTACCTAATAACCTGTGACTGATTGTGACTAATCAATGTTTGTTAGCGCGTGTATATTATCCCAGCGTACCATGTATATTTAAAATATTTTTTCGTTCTGCCTTTACGGTGTGATTTAGGCACAAAAATCCTTTCAAACGTACTCGTAGATCGATGACAAAATGCAGGTTGAAACATTGACGAATGCGCTCCTCTGTCTGACAACGAGGTCCGAACTAATCCGGCACACCGCAACCCGGCCAGATCGCTACCTACAAAGGTTTTAAACTCGTTAGCCTGCGGAAACCCTAACACACATCATGTATAAATTGTAAGTATAATGCAGAGCAAAGGTGTGGAGAGTACTATTACTTTTTGTGTTTGGTGAGATTTTGTATTAAATAGATAAACATAACTACTTATCTTTACTTTCGAACATCAAATTTAATTTTGTATTTATTGGTAAGCGAGAGTGCTGGTTTTTAGAGAAAAGTTCGAGGACATGTCCGCATTATTATTTGTAGACACTATTATTATTATTATTTGTAGACTTTTTATTCTTTTTCCGTGTCAGTGATTCAATTCATTATATATAAAATATTTCTGGAGTAGGTGGCCACCTCTATAGCGCTTTTTATTTGTAGCTGTGTTGAGGACGACCTACTTCTAGTGCATGTTCTTTGTAAAATTTATACTATGTTGAAAATGTACTCTCTAGTGCATTTTGAATATGGATTTGCTGATTTGTTCCAAGCGGCTCCTATACCAATGTTTCTAATCTAAAAATCTATTAAATTTCTACAACTTTAAAGCTAACCTTTTAATACAGAATTGCGAAAAAAATAAAAATTTAATTTGTTACAACACACGAAGGCACAATATTCTCGATGACCTCTGTGGCATGGCGGACGAGTGCTCGGATGAGACGCAAGAGGCGCGGGTTCGATTCCCGCTACTGCTTGACAACTTCCCTTTCTTTCCCACAAGAAAGATAAGTAAATAGGCATAATGTACCAAATAGGTATCGCAAGGATGAGTAGTCGCGGTCCGTGGTAGGTTAGGTACTCGATGCGGGGATTAACCCGTTTTTGTCGATGCGGCAAAATTAAAGCGTCGTAAGTAAGACACATTTTGTCTATTTCATTACAAATACAAATATTTTATTTCACAAAAACCTATGCCTACAAACTTAGTGATGCACTTCTTCCTGTGTTAGTTTACACTGTGTTACAGGAAGTAAGTCCTTCCCCAAATTGGTAACATATAGTTTGTTTAGCCTACTTAATATATTATATTTTTTCCCTTTATATAATATTAAAAATTTAGTTTATTAGTTGGTGATTTTAATTCGGTTGGCTTTAGGTAAGTATTAATACCCGGCTCGTCGCTTCAGCACAGCACTTGTACCAGAACCATGACGATTGTGTTTTAATTAGTAAGGTACCTAAGTATTTTCAATTCAGTTATTTTTTTATTAAAGCTTCAAAAAAGGAGGTTCTATTTATTTATTTATTTGAGCAACCAACATAATAAACATTAACTTAATCACTAATATAATCCGGTACACTAAAAAAAACTTGACATAATGTTATTATAATTAAAGGTCACAGACAGCATGCATGAATTAAAATATGGTCGAGCGAGTAAAAAATCATAATGAAAAAATAAAATATTGAATAAAAAACACAAAATTTTACAATTAAAATCAAATTAAATTGGTTACATTTTAAAAAAATAATAGTAAAATTTAACATAAACAAATACAAAAATTACAATTACAATTCAATAAAATTATTTACATTTTATAGAAATAATAATAAATTTTAATTTTAACAAATGTCAATATGTACACATTCATTAAATATCAAAGTTAAAATTAAATGAAAAGTAAATGCAATCAATACAATTATAAAAATGAAAATTAAAAAATTATAATTTAGAGCACAACACTATGCTTTTCCTAAACTTGTGTACACCTCCGGAGAACAAATCCACCCCTTCATTTTTAGAAATGCTATTGTATTGTCGAATGAGCCTATTAAGAGGAGCATTCATACCAAGATTTGTTTTAAAGTAAGAAGCCTGAAACAAGTTGAATCTCGAGGCCCTAGGCAGCCTAGATGGAACTGAAAAATGAAGGGAGGCCAGCAACTCCGGAGTATCCAGAAGATCGTTAGCTAATTTGAAGAGAAACAGGTTATCAAGGAAAATTCTACGGTCGAACAAAGCATGCATGCCGAAATAGCTGAGGCGGTCTACGTAACTTGTTAGAGTTTTACCTTGAAAGCAAGAGTAAGTAAGATGCCATAGAAACCTCTTTTGAATACGTTCTAAGCGTTTTTTATATACGTCATAAAATGGACTCCAAACAATGCTACAATACTCCAGACTGCTTCTGACCAGCGAGTTATAGAGCATGTTCGCGGACGCTCGAGTAGATGGGTTCGCGGCTATTGTGCGGAAACGAATAACATCATTGTTAAATAGAGTCAGAGGCAGTCACAACAGCATTCTAAAAGTTATAGCCAACAAGTATGAGTGTCCCATACTTCACCACTGGGTGAAAACAATCATACCTTTTAGTTTCTTCTGTAATGCTGTTTCTTAATTTTCTTTTTCTTTGTAGTACTTTTTATATTTTTATTTTGTACTAGCAGCCGCCCGCGGCTTCGCTCACGCGGTACCCAGATAAAAAGTAGGTACCCTATGTCCCATTCCAGCACACGTAGGTGGGTCAATCAACTCCTTAGCCTCACCTTTAGCAATGTTTGGAAAAGTAAAAACGTATTTTATGATTTAAGTAAATTATACTAAATAATGATATAAAATAATAGAAAAGTTATCGTAGATTGATATTTCAGATAGGGGCAACATTTTAAAGTTGTTTTTACGGATATATTGAAGAAACACTGACATGGAGTGAAAAAACGTCCCCAGCGTAACATATTTTTAAATGATTGGTTTATGAAATTAAACCACAGATTACGAAAAATCTGATGAGAATTCTTTTATTTAGCATAATTGCAATTCTTTGATATACTCATCCTAACTTAAAAATTATAATCATATGAAATATAAACATTCTAAAGTCACTGGGTAGCGTCAGTCATTTTATAAGCTAATTTTTACGGTATATCCCTAGTTAGAAGAATCAGTCGATAAAAACTCAATTCTATGGAATACTAAACATCTCTTGTTTACTAATCTAACTAAAAGTCTTACTTAATTTATCATTTGGAATAGTTAAATTCAAAAAACCTAACAAAAAACAGACGTAGCCGACATAACGCAAGAGACAAATCGTAACGCCTGAGACAAAAATCGTAACCCTGTTCATACACCGTCATTGAGACTGTTCATAATAATAGAATTTATGAAGTCAATAAAAGTAATGATCTCTGAATTCTACTTATTTAAAATAATAGAATAACAGGTCATACATATTACCACAAGAGATCTTAAAATAGTCAGTTTAACATTAAATTAAGTATAATGAACATTGAAATAGTAACTTAAGGAACATTGCAATAGTATCTTTTTATCATTACGGTCTTTTCTTTCTATAATTCTATCAATTCCTAGATTCGGATTATATGAGTATTTTTATGAGGTATGTTAATATGGTTCGGTCACATAGAGAATGAATAAAATAAATTAACGAAACAGGTGCATGAGGTGAGTGTAAATGGTACCATTGGAAGGGGAAGACCTCGGCGCACGTATCGTATCTGGACCAAATCGACATTTTGGAAAAAGGCTAAGTCAAGAGTACCCTAAACCGGCGAGCATGCATGAGGAACGTAATGAGAGTGAATGAAGCGAAATAAGTATGTCAGGATCGTAGCCAATGGAGATCCGTGATTGCTGCCACCCTTATGGGAGACAGGTGTGATTTTATGTATGTATATAATTTTTTCTTCATTCTAGAGTTTGTCACTTCTACAGTTGAGATATGTTTTTTAAGGTTAAACACTCTCTTCTGGATTTTTTTTACTTTTTTTTTAAAAGCCCAACTCAAACCCGTGTACCATGTTTCATGCCTTCAAATTTCTTATTATCTGTATTTTTTTCAGTTTGGCTCAAAAACCTTTTTCTTAAACTTTTCATACTTTTGTCCCAATTTTTCAGTGTCCTGCTTCAGTTTTTCATTTTCTCTATACACTCTTGCCTTATTTTGCGAAGTCTTCATTTGTATTTTGGAAGTGTTGTTGACCTTGGTGCTGTGGTCATTATTTAAAGTGATAATGGTGATCTTGCTGTAGGAGTTGTTGGAAGTGAGGACAACCAAGATGTTTGAGTCATTCTTGAAAGCGAGGGCGATCTAACTATTGGTGTCAGTGACGAATATTTTAGTCATAAAGCTTCTGGAGGAGCAACGTGTGAAGCAACTCTTGGAGGTGTACCAACATCTGAAGCAGCTTGTCTTAGTGTAATGCGTGGAACAGTTCTTGGAGTAGTAGGTGGAGATACTCGAACAGTAGTGCGTGAAGCAGCTTGTGGAAGTGCAGCACGAGGAGGTGAAACATGAGGGGCTAGCCGTGGAGTTGACACTACAAATCTTATTTTAAAAGCTTTATAATATAGTAAGAATGCTCTTTAATTAGCCGTACAGTCTCTGGCGTAACGAATAACTCTAGAGACATTATCCTCAGCGTAATGCGTTACGCGGGGGAAAAACTAGCTGTAAACTCGAATAAATAATTCCACGTGTAAAATAGATAACTTATGACATCCTGGCCTTGAACCTAGACAGCGTAGGCACAATTTTAGAGTTATAATAAAGATGTATTTTGAAAACTTAAGCTATTTTAGTCGTAACTCTGTAGATAAGCATAAGAGGTACGCGCACCACTCGGCAGCTCACCACACACTGACGGGCGAGGGGAGTGAGTTAAGTCACGTGAAATGACGCGTAGATGTTGGTATCAAATAGAAGCCGATCGTCGACCGAAAGAACGCCATCTTTTTCTTTACCACATTCAACTTTCTGCCGTTACTCTGCGGACGAGCTATTCTGGTCGATTTCCAGGACAGATGTTTAGCGATGTAAAATAAATATAAATTGAGTGAAATAAATTAAAATATTTAATTCAAATTAAAGTTTGTTTCAATAAAAACGTATAATGCATCTAAACAAAATAGTTCTCATACATTTTTTTTGAGAAAACACATTCTTTACTTAGTCACCTAGCCTCGGGGACACGAAAATTTTGTATGGAAGCAGTTTTTAGTCACTAGAGTAACGACAAAAAACAATATATTTCTAAGTATTTCGGTGTTGAGAATTTTTTATTATAACAGATTGTTATCTAGTACTACGATCATGCCAAAATTATAGCAACTTATTGATAAATTTATTTTTTCTAGCCAAATAACTGCCAGGGACACAAAAGGTGTGGCTTAAAAGTTGATTGTCCCAGGTACCTACTATCCTCATTTTTCATTATAATATAGTGTACGCTAAACGATGACTAAGGTATTGCCATCTCTTACCATTTCATAATGACAAACAGTGACAGGGCTAACTTTAAGCAATGGCTAACTTTAGCGAACGAATATGAATAATGGTATGTAAGTATATTCCGTAGTTTTTGCGTGAAACAGTAACAAACATACCTAAATCTAAAAATTAAGAAATTTCGGTGATTTTAGTAAAAATTTTGAGAAAACTTTTCAAAACGCAACGATAGCGCGTTAAAATTTTATCAGAATTAGCAGCGACATCTAGTTATCAGACGTAGAATTACGTCAGAACTCCATGAATAATCAAGATTGGAAACTTATTAGACCAGTAATCATTTATGCTTCCTTTCACAGGTAATTTGACATTGACAGTTCCTTTTCCATATGTTTTGCATCATCTATTACTAATCTTTGGTATCATCGCTGTCATAATATGTCAAAATAAAAGTATTCTATTTTTCATGAAAAACATGCCAAAAATAAAGAATTTACAGGTAATTATGACATCAACTAAATGAGAAAAATCGTCTCTTTAATTTGATATAGGTTATGTGCAGTTTTAGACCAAAAATTGATTCCAGGTTTTCATCCCTTTTCACCCCTTTAGAGGTTGAATTTTGAAAAATCCCTTCTTAGTACACCCCTACGTACCAAGGTTTACCTACACTGAAAATTTCAAGTCTCTACGTCCTGCGGTTTAGGCTGTGCGTTGTCTGTCAGTCAGTCAGTCAGTCAGTCAGTCAGGACAAAGATTCTTATAATATAAGATGTGTAATTTGTTTTTGAATGTGTTTGTTTTTTTGTTATTGTGCTATGGACTAAGTTGTCTGAGAATAAAGATTTATTATTATTATTATTATTATTATCTTAGTTTTCGGGTTTTTACAATTTTTGCAAGTTTTGTCAATTCCTCAAGACAAAACCAAGGCATCTAAGAGACTTTTTCGCAATAAAGTCGATATGAACGTCGAAACGGAGCTTGCTATCCACCAGCACTCCTAAATCCCTTATATCGCCGTGCAAAATAGAGCACGGCTTTCAAAAATTCTTAAGTTTCATTACTTCAACAACAATGTTTAGTTAAAAATTCCCGGCCTCATTTCCTTCATTGACTCAAAACGCAACGATAGCGCGTTCTAGAAATGTACAATTTTACTAGCGCCATTTAGTTTAGAAACGGGAAATCGGTCATCCGCGGTTTTGGCCGCCTTGGGTAAGTTTGTATGGAGCCATGGCGTTATTTTTTTTAATTCGACCACTGATGCAACGTAAATGTTGAATTACATTATTACGCCTAAATAAAGTGCTACGCTAGTGAATCGAACTGTAACTCGCGCAAAGAATTGTTATTAGCTCCGAAACTACAATATTTGGAACAAAAAAGTGCATAACGAACTTTGCCGGCAAGTGTAATAACACAAAAAATAGCGAGGAATAACACACAGAAATTGAAGTTAGCAGGTCAGTACCCTTCAGTACCCAACAAACATTTTATAAGTAGCCACAACGTGCCGATTCTAACTTATGGTTCCATACTCTGGTTGTAAATACGTCGCTATCACGTTAACACGACCCAGAAAAGGCCCATGTTATACGAATCAGTGTCGTAATAGAGTCATGTAGCAAACGTATTAATCACTAACATGGTCCTGCAGTGGCCGTATAGATGTCGAGTAATTCACTTTTAATCGAGTTATGATGTATATTACCGCTGCTTTACGGCATTTTATCGAATACTAGCTGTTGCCCGCGACTTCGTACGCGTGTGTTTTCGCAGCGCACGCCAAAAACTATTTTGTGTTTTCTACCTTGGGTTACAATATTGCAATTTTCTTACTGATCCCTAATTTTTTTGAAAATATGTTATAGCCTATACTGGTTCCAGATAATGTAGCTTTCTATTGGTGAAAGAATTTTTGAAATCAGTCCAGTAGTTTCGGAGCCTATTCGTTACAAACAAACAAAAAATCTTTCCTCTTTATACTTAATATTAAGTATGATGTAGTGTTAATTACGACTTTTTTTACGGGATTTTATTGTGAAGTGATTATAGATATCGTGTATGAAATTACATCAGACAGTTTTTTATCTTGTAAGGTACTTACAGCCATTTTATATTATCATTACGTATTACGTACCGTACATCATCGAAATTCATGTTCAAATACATAATTCATTTGGGAAATTAATGTTATCGGGTAATATGCGCTATTAATCTCAATATAATGAACGCGCCTTATAAATTACTAGCTGACGCCCGCGGCTTCGCTCTCGTGGTATCCGGAAAAAAAATAGCCTATATGTTAATCCAGTACATGTACTATGTATATTCCAAGTTTTATTTAAATCCGTTCAGCCGTTTAGGCGTGATTGAGGCACAAACATCCAAACATCCAAACTCACAAACTTTCGCATTTATAATATAAGTAAGATTTAAATTTAAGCAATAATTTTACACGAATATGACGAACGTGTTAACAGTTACCTTTATACGACTTACCCCCGAATACTCAAACGCATCTCAGAGTTGAGCACGTTTCAAATGACGATTTTTTGACAGATTTTTTGAGATGCGTTTGAGTATTCGGGGGTTAAAGTTTTAAGAAACGACCATAATACAATTTCTTAACGACTTTTCATTATGTGCGCTTCTTTTGTATCAGACATAGTAACGAAATTTGGGTTCAGTTCAAATAAATCCCAAGTGAAAAACCATTTTAAATACCTACCATAAGTAATTAAACTAGTGATTTGGTTACTTACCATGTTTTCAATGATTATGATTGTAAAAATAACTAGGTTGGTAACTAGGTACCTTATTATATTACACAGACAACCCACGCTGAATAATAACTATGTATGTAAAAAGGGCTGCTATATATTAAAAGTTTATGATTGTTATACTTTAATTCGCTTTAACCCATGTTATCAAGAGAATCAACCTTATTAAGTAAATAGGTACTGTTAATGATTATGATTGATGATTTAAGTATGTATTATTACTTCAATTATATAAGTGCCTTGCTTGAATTATGTTCCCTATAATAGCTTCGTGCTTGGGCTATTTGGTATGTACCAAGGGCGAATATTATCAGATCATCCGCACTGTATGTATGTATGTGTGTTCGTATAAGGTAGTTAGTGGTCAACTCTAGTGACGGAGTTTTTAGACTTCCTAAAGGCCTCTGTCATCGCTTAATGACTTAAAAGCCGGGACCAACTGTTTAACATGCCCTTCGAAGCACGGAAGTGCTCAGCTCGTAATGCCACTTGCGGTCACCAATCCCAATTTGTGACCGCGCATATTGTTGCTTAACTTTAACTATCAATCAAGAACGCCTAAGCATGCTACGCCACGAGCGCTTCAATGCATATTAATAAATATTTATATTTATTCTGAAGTATATTATATACGAAAGTTGCGTTATCAAGTACATAAAATATTACATATTTATACTGATTATATGCCTAAATACATCTCAATTTTACCTGTAAAAATATAACTAAATGGATGGCTTGCTTGTAAAAAACAAACATTTTTTTTCTTTTATTCTATGCTTAGACAATATTCCCCATACATCCCAGTACTGAAAATCTCATTCACGACACCACATCCTAAAGTAAAATGAGTCTGAAATTGCATCTACTTTTGCTCTTGTACATATAAAACAGTATGATTCACGGACATATAAAACATGGCACAAAAATTATTATTTGTATCATACCTATGTGATTCATGGGACAGGGAACCTGTTAAAACACCAATTGAATTATTTTGTATTTTTTCGTAAAGGTAAAAGTTGCCTCATTACGCTGTAGGTATATAACATCTACTATAGATGGTAAAAGGCCTTAGATATAATTGACACCAGATCCGCCAGAATACCAGATTGCAATCCCTAGTCATAAACTATGTTAGGTACTTATATCAAGTTTTATTCAGAACCATTCAGCCATAACGCAATGATTGAGACACAAATTACTAAAGTGCAAACATCCTCATGCACATTCACTTTATAATATCAGATCAGTAGGATTTATTACGTCGTCTAGGGAAGTGTGTGTGTGGTTGGGATTTATCAGATTATTACTAGGTACTTGTAACCTTCCTACTATATGCATTCAGCTGGCTCTAAGTAAGTTCAATGATCTGTACTTACTGGGTGCTCGCAGCAGTACTACAACTATTGCTTGACTCCTCCATTCCTTGGTAAACAGCATGGAGACTTTATCAAGATCACTGTGTTGTTTTAGATACGTCATCCACTTCGACTACAATAATCGGAGCAGTATCACTTTTGAAGTTTACTAAAACATCATTTAGAACTCCTCTGTAATCTATTAACAAGGATTTTCTGAACCATAAAAGTTATGTAAGTAGGTATTAAAAGTTTTGAGAAACTTCCAAAACTATTACATCCATACATAACAGTACACGAATCACGATTAAACTTTTTTGGCAGGACAGAAACAACAAGTATTGCCAGCCGCCACTTTAAAAGTTTGCAAAAAATAAACTCAAACTCCATAGTAGCTTAAGTTCGTCGTAAGTGACAGACAGATTTTAGAATTATCCAGCTATTGTTCTGAGATCCAGCTACACATGACTTGTCCTTCGTGAACCTCCGCAAAATCGCGATGGTGTAGCAGCAGGGTAACATCTGAGATTTTTGATTTTTTGTAAATAATCCCTCTTTGTTATAGGAATAACGCATTGGAATGTGTCTGTAAAGTTATTTCTAAGTGCAATAAACAATTTGAAAAATTAAAAAAATCATCCTATTCTACTCATGCATAGGTAGGTACCTACATACATAACAAAAAAGAACAAATGTTTTATAATATGGCCTCTTTTCCTGTCACTTCAGACATGAATCTAACAAGATAGTTAATTTTGACATCTAAAAAAATTTGATAATTTGACAATGTCATTCGTATCAACTGAGTCGTCAGCAACTCTTTCTTTGATCTGAACCTCAGAACAATAAATTGTTCTGAGATCTGAACTGATCTGAAAGTAAGAGAAGTCTGGAAATTGCATCTAAACTATGAAATCGGAAACTTTTCTCCTTCAACTACTTCAAAGCCATATAAATCAAATAAATCTTTACCAAGACGTAAAGTTGGTAAAGATTTATTTTTCCAAGGTAGAGTAAGAGCTTACAGGTACGGTTATTTCTAAGGGCTTGGCTCTAATAGTAGAGATCTCTTTTTAGGGCTTATAGGTAGGGCTATTTCTAAGGGCTTGGTTCTAAAACTTTGTCGAAATGTGCAGTGAAAAAAAAAGAATGAAGTACCTATATTTTTTGGCTCATTGATTTAGTTCAGTAGTTCATTTACTTCAGGTATATCGTTTAGTTCTTAGATAATTATTTTGAATAACTGGACGAACGAAAAGAAGAAATGAGTTGCTTTCCTATCTTATTGCTATGAACTATGAAATGTTTTTTATATCTCGATTTTCCTTCATAATAAATAGGCTTATGGCTATCAACCAGAGACAAACATTTTTACTTTAAAATAAGGTATGTAGAAGTAGGTAAAAGTATGTTTTTTTATGCAATTCAGGTTGTAACATGCGAAACACGACGCGCTATTAAATAAGGAACTATATTCAAACAATGCAAAATAGGTACTTTCTTACGAAAACTAAATAATAATAATCAAAAAACCAAACGTACGTAAACAATCTACTTTAGCAAGAATCAAAGCACTTTATCTCAACGACGCGACGTAAGGGTTTGTTTTAATTGCAAGTTCTTAGAAAAAGATACCATATCAAATGTCACAAAAAAGTGATAAATAAAATAATCCTTGTGTACACGCCATAACACTGTTTTTTCTATCCGTGTCGTCTTCGTCGAGCGTGATGCTAAACGAAGCATTGAAGTAAACGATTAAGTACTATAAGAACAGACTTATGGCAAAGAACACAAGATAGGAACATTTTTGTTTGCAGCAAGGTAAAAGATACAAAGTGAACTAAATGAACTAGAGTCATATTAGAATGAGTAGTAAAGTAAATGACAAGACAATTTAACCGTATGAAGTATGTAGGTACTCATGAAGTACTTCATGTAATTCACTCGTTCGCAAAGTACCCATGACTAGGTTAGTAGGTAGAGATCTCCAGAGATCCCCTAACATTTTGACAGTGAAAGCATTATGAACTTGGGACTTGACAATTTGACATAGTCTTGGGTTTTTGAGGGTTTTGGGCTGTTTTGTTTGGATCTTGAGGTTGAGGGGTCTTGGTTGTGGTTGGCAATTGGCAAACAACTCTACATGGAATATTTCAGTGGGAATTTATCGTTGGTGTTAAATTGTGAAATTAGCGCCTTTTTTTACTAAACTATGAAACTGTATCTTGAGAGTGGTCAATTTTAGGAGTCTTTTTATAACAAAAACATTCAAGTAGATAACCTAGATAAAATCTGTAGTAGGCTCAGGTAGTAAGTTATCAAATCAGTAAGAGATTTTACTTAGGTACTACTTACAAAAGGTACCTAGTTTATTGAACACACTGTTATCTTTATTGATTTGGTAATATTCGCCTTTAAATAATGCGAGTGGAAATCCTGTGCTCTTGCCGCAAAACCGGTTCCGAGTCAGCGTTGGCCAACGAAATATAAATGCTGGTGTCACACGATAAGTATCAATTTCGCCGTAAACTGAGCTTTTGATCGAGAGTGAATCTTCTATAGGTACGCTAGTTAGTAGGTACCTCATCATCTTCTTGCTCTTATCCCACTCTATGTGGGGTCACAGCATGATCCTGGATCATGATGGTTTTTCCTTTACTCCCAGTCCAGCGAAGAAGTACCGAAGCTACCTCTATTATCTATTCTGTGGGTTTGCTTTCATTGAAATAGGTCATATAGAAATAAAACAAACTCAATATTACATGCATAGTTTGGCATTTATTGCTACTACAGAGATAGAAGTACCTAGATACAGGTATGTTGATACATCAACATCAGTGTAGACAACAGGATTGTTATTATATTAAGAATTTATACTATGAGCAAAACTGGAATGATTGTGCTTTTTGTATATATAGTACTTACAGGATAACAATATTATTGTCTTGAAAATACTGCTCTAAAGTTAAAATAGCAATAATATTCCCTTATATAACAAAACATAACCTCTACAATTAATCAGATTTTCGCTACGTCGGCATCATTTCGTTTTAGAGGCCCAGGTGGCTCAGCTGAGACACACAGATCTTCTAAACGAGAGACCGACAAACTCTGACAAATAATTTACTTGCCAACATAATTTTAATTTGGTGATTTTTGCATTCTCGTTTGTAAAACTAAATATCTATATAAAACAGTTAAAACTAAAATAATAATGTTTTATTCGAGTAGGTACATAATTATTGAAGAAAAGAGTATCAGTGAAAAGCGAGGCGCCTCAGTAGGCGACACCGGTACACTTAAATATCTTCTAACAAACTTATAACTAATTTAAAAATTAATTAATTTTTTTACAACCATAAATGGTGTTAAATAAATAAAAACTGAGTATAAATCTAAATGCTTAGCACAAATTTCATCAAAATTATAATCAGCCGTTACCGGTTGGTAAATATTTAAAGCTTCAGAGGAAATAATAACGGACAAGTGCCTAAATTATCAGAACAGGGAAAGGGAATTAAATGGTAATGTACGGGAGAGGAAGAGCAGACGAAATAATGGAATGTGAAAGGATCGACAATCTCCATTAAACAGAGAAGCCTTAACGTTAACGTTATACAAAAATAATATTGTTACAAAACTGTAATTACGATTTAAAATGTGCATTTAAATATAAACTGAAGTTTCACAATACAAGTACTTTGTGCGTAAGTCTTTAAGATAAATTAGGCCCAAAGGGGTTATTACAAATTGTATACTTTAATAAAATAGATAAAAACACTTGAATGCGCTAGAAGAGGAAGCAAGTGCGCAAACCGAGGTGGTAGTGGGTCCAGGTTTAGTCGCCGGAGGACCCTGAGCCGCCGGCCGCCTCCGCATTCTCCTTCACCACCGGGATCTATTCGAAACTCGGTTTTATCATACTCGTATCTCAGATCAAATAAAAAGAAAAGACGCCGCGCCGCGAACAACAAGTGAAGCCACCTTTTTATCTAGGTGTGTGTCTAGGCATAATTCTATTTTTAAATTTTAAGTTTACTAGACGACGCGACGGCTCGAGAGCGATGAGCATGGTTTTAATGTAGTGTGTGCGTGAGCGTGTATCTTTACTTGCAGGAGCACGGTTTTGTGTGGCTTCACTTTTGTTGTTCGCGGTGCGCCGTCTTTTCTTTTTTATTTGGCCTCAGACTCGGACACATCATGACAATAATTTTTATGAGAAAAGCGAGCACTGGTGGCCTAGTGGTAGCGGATCCGCCTTCCGATCCTCAGGTTGTGGATTCGAATCCGTTCAATCAATGGAATTTTCTGTTCGAAAATTTATGTGCGCCATACTCTCAAAAACACTAGGAAAACACTAGGTGAGGATACAGGCATGTAGTAGAACATAAACATTTTAATAGCATGTATCTAGTGCATGAAAGGAGCCTTTGAGGCGCACTTGAAATCCTTTCGCCACACTGGATGTTTGGTTATTAGTAGCAGTAGTTTTATGATAAGTATTATGTGTGTACTGTGTCCCTACCAAAACAGTCTATCTGCAACATCACATTTACCCACTGCTGAGTATAGGTTATTCATTTGGATCCTGCGCAAACCAATGCAGTGGATTTTGGCTTTCATGTGCATTTGTTTGGGGGCAACATCCAATATGGTGGCTGTATTGTTACCTAAATTCTATGAATTGATTTTGTTTTTTGGAATAAATACTTGTTCTATTGTATGTAGATTGAAAGATAAGTGAACAGTGTGAGTGCATGGGTACTTACAGCGCAGCGCTGGTCGTCGATACGGGTGTCCTGCAGGTTTATGAGCGCCGCGATGAAGTTATCGTCGGGGATCTTGGAGCCGGCGGGGGCAGCGGGGGCCGGGGCGCGCGCAGCGGGGGCCTGGGCGCGCGCAGCGGGGGCCGGGGCGCGCGCAGCCGGTGCCTGGGCGGGGGCGGGGGCAGCGGGGGCCGGGGCGCGCGCTGCCGGTGCCTGGGCGCGCGCAGCGGGGGCCGGGGTACGCGCAGCCGGTGCCTGGGCGGGGCCGGGGGCAGCAGGGCCTGGGGCGGGAGCAGGGGCGGGGCCTGGCTGTCGGCGCGGCAGCTCCGTGCGCTGGTCATCGATCCGCGATCCCTAGTACAACATCACATTACGCCACTAACCTTGATCCCATTTTGTGAATTTTATGACCACCCAATAACATCATTGGTCCAAAGTTTCAAAAAAGGGGGTACTGAAACAATTAGAGCTATTCCATGGATGTTACTACGAGTATGTTCCAATGGACATGCGTTACGATCCTCTAGCGACAGACCATCTGAATGGGGCGCGAGACATACTCACCCAGTTTAAACGTTCCGCAGGCGGCTTGCAAGGAATTACAATAGTTTTCAATTAATCCAGTTCTGTGCTGTGCAGTGCTACCTTTGTTAGAAATGTTTGTATGTTCTGCAAATATTTCTTCCGGGTCTGGGTGTTGTAGTATTATATAAGTATGTATTTACAAAAAAAGTATATAATAATTATATTAGCCATCTGGTAATCATAGTATAAGCTTTGGTTAGTTTGGGGCAAGACAACCGGAGATGCAACACAACCCAGTTAAGTTTAGCTTAGGGTCTCCGCTCACTACCTCATTACTCGTGCTCAATAGCACAACTCCTGACGGTGACAGGCACCGTTTCAAACAAGTATTTTCTACAATAATTGTTGAACTACATGCATACATACATTATTATCACTCCCGAATCCCTAATGGAGTGGACCGAGCCACAAGTACATAAGAAACCTTACAGCCACTTCTGATTTAAGTCCTAAGATGGATATGGTGACAGGTGATCAGCCCATAGAGGTGGTCTATCATTTTGGTGATGACCCTTAGTTTAGACCAGAGAAGCAGCCGCATGAATCCTATGCTTTTTCTTTACTCCCAATCTAGCAGAGAATATTACTAATATTATATAATGCAAAAGGATGATTGGATGTTTACTACGATACTAAAAGATTTGTGGATAGGTCTAATAAAAGTATTTATATTTTTTTTTACTCTCTTGGAAACCCGATATTTTACAACCTCTTCACTGATTAAGCTCAGCAAATCTTCATAGCACAATCTATCGATCTACCAAGTCTACTTGCCACTGAGATAAGGCTCGATCAAAAATCTGCTAGTAATTAGGGTTCCTTTGGCGTTCGGCATAAAATGGTCGGTACCTGCACTCTCGCGAGCAGCTCGATGAAGTCCTGCTCGGGCAGCGTGCTAGCGGTGCAGTCAGCGCGCGCGCCCGGCAGCGAGGCCCCGCCCGGGCCCGCGCCGCCGCTTTTCTTCTGCTTCGCCGCCTTCTTAGCGGGCGGAGCCAGCTCGGCGCGCTGCGAATCCATCCTATTGGATTGCATAGAGCTCAGTAACTCGACGAACTCATCACTCGAGCTAGAAAACAGATATACATACATATCCTCGAGGAATCGGCAAAACTTAGACCACATGTTCTGTTTGCACTTGTCTTGTCGAGGGTGTAAAGGGTGTCTTGTCGAGGGTCTCGAGGGTTGTCAATCGCGGCACGCGTCCGGCTCGGTCGCTAGTCGGGAGTGGTGTGCGGTCCTGCGCAGCGGTCGAGGGCGGTTTCGCGGGGTGATGGCGCATCGAGCGCCGTGCAGCCAATCTCATCGAGCGCCGTGCAACCAATCTCAATGACGCATTTTGGCGTTCTATATTTAGCAACAGCTTTATTGACTTTTGCTAAATATAGTTCGCCGGGAATATAGAGAAACGTGGAGCGAAACGGTAGGTACTCCGAAGTGGGCGGGCACTTCGGAGACCATGCTAGCGTGACGTAGATAAAATATTTCACAAGGCAATATCCAGAAGCTTTCTCAGTCCTTTAAATTAAGGTCAACTTTAAATAAAATCAAGTTTTGGTCATATTCATTTCTGATTTTAAGGGTAGTTAATAATGCACTCATAAGTGCATGTCACGTAGCACCAAGTACATTTTTGTATTTCAGTTTTAACGCAATTTCTATTTTCGCCATCGGTAGCAACTTTATTTTTTGACCCAGTTTGAGTAACTCCGCAAAATAAAGTACTTATATATAAAAATGTGTTGTCAAAGCTTCGAAAAACCGTACTGAGCAATTAAAAGTTGCCTTTCAAACACAACAAAAGCAGCCGCATCGTCCGACGGCGACAACTTTATTACTATTTTAGAACGAACTTAGAAGAAATAACTTTTTAACATACCCGAAATCGTCGTTTTTCTTCATTATCGCACAACAACGCTGTTATTCTAGTAGTAAGAGGCAATCAATCGGTACAGACAATACTACTACTGTGCTACCAGCCGGCTGTAGTGTCACACACTTGAGAAGTGTGAAAACTCATGATCACTTTAAATCGTTCGTCTATCTGTGTTTTTTCAATCGTGTTTTTATTTATAGTTCACATGACGTTACTACACAGTATGATATAAGATATCGATAACTTCATGAACTAAACGTTAGAGGGTGTAAATTATTTAGATGCAGTATTTTTATAAGTTTTTCCTTCGTAGATGTTGTATTGTTTCGAGCGAGAGGCGCAGTACTGGGGATTAGAGATAACGATAGCGCAGAGAGCCTGATAACAGAGATGTTATCGCGGCCGCCCACTTGACAGTAGCACATAGCCAAGGCTACAGGTGTATGTTATATATATAATAATAATAATAGTAATAATCGAGGATTAAAATAGACATGTGAAGGTATGGGAGAAGGGCATAGGGTTTTTTTATATGTTGTTCTTAAAACAACAACACTTTAATATTTGTGTAGTCAAGATTCCGATCTATATATTTTTAAGGGTGGACAACCCTGGACCAAGGAAGTGGCCACTTTTGCAATGAATTTTAAATGAAAACTATGTATTTGTACTTTATAGTACCTACGTACTGAGGAAAAACCTGGGTAATCCGTATTCATGCGAGTTGCTGAAACTTTCAGACGAATTTGTTGTCGTTTGCATATAACTACTTTTGTTCGTCTTTTCGATTAGCAAGCTAAATTCGGCCCACTCACAGGCAGAATTGTGCGTAGCTTACAGTGCGTACCTTGCTTTTTCATCGCTGAAACAAGAAGAAATTACAATTTTTAGAATAAGAATATTTAAAATAATTCATATAAAAATTATGATACAAGATTTCTTATAAATTGTGAATTTGTGAAAATGTAGTGAATTTTGGGCACCAGATGATTGAATACGTATATACTTTTTTGTAAATACATGCTTTTAATACTACAACACCCAGACCCGAATGAAATATTTGCAGAACATACAAACATTTCTCCCGTAGCGGGAATTGAACCAGCATCTCTTGCATCTCAGCCGAGCACTCGCCCGCCACGACACCGAAGTCGTCATTGGTGTGTATGGTAGTGAAAGATTTCAGGAAAAACATTTATGTAGAGTGAATGCTGTGAAAAGGCGATCGTTGACTTTGAAAAATAGAGTGAGAAATAATGTGACAAGAATGCGTTGTGGAGTGAAAGAAGATGTAGTGATGAGGATTGAGATGAATGGGTTAAGATGGTATGGTCATGTGGAGGATTAACGAAAGAAGATCAACAGCAGGTGTATGAGGCGAGTAGGAATGGTATCGTTGGAAGGGGAATACCTATCGATATCGTTTCGGTGATAGCCAGGCGAGAGTACTCTAAACCCACGACATTACACGAACAGTGAATAAAGTGTGTAAGATGTCAGGACCGCATCAAATGGAGATCCGTGCTCCGCTTTTAGTACTTACGTGTGATACCTATACTAATATCATAAATGCGAAGTAACTCAGTTCATCTGTTACTTTTTCACACCTAAACCGCTGAACGCATTTTGATACATTTTTGGCATTATTTTATGTATGACTAGCGACCCGCCCCGGCTTCGCACGGGTGCAATGCTAATACGAAATATACTACAGAATGTCTTTATATACAACGTTCACGCTTAGACATAGCTTTTTTGCTATTATTTCTCGCAAAAAGTAAAGGATTAAAAATGGTTATTGTGGGTTATCCTTATGATATAGACATATGCCATCGCGGACTTTTTTGTAGACCCTTTTAAGATGTATAATACTGTAGTACATTATTATTTTGATCTATCTCGTAGGGTTCAGCCAGCGTTTGCAATGTAAGCGCAAAAAAATGAGTTTTTTTACGACATCACATTAGAAACCTCTAAAATTATCAGTGTTTCACTACTATATTATGCATGTATTATATATATATATATATATATAAACCTTCCTCTTGAATCATTCTAAAAAAAAACGCATTAAAATCGGTTGCGTAGTTTTAAAGATCTAAGCATTAAATACATAGGGACAGACATACAGCGGAAAGCGACTTTGTTTTATACTATGTAGTGACGATACAAGGGTCACCAATGAGTTAAAATTTTGTATTTTATTACAAAAGAGATTACAATATAAACGTAAGCAAAGTACAGTAAAAATGTATGTGTGCGTAGGTATTCTTGCTGAGCAATACCTGACCTAGTTCACTGACTTTATACCTATCGTGCGGTACTCCCTACATATCACTACATAGTATAAAACAAAGTCGTTTCCCGCTGTCTGTCCCTATGTATGCTTAGATCTTTAAAACTGCGCAACGGATTTTGATGCAGTTTTTTTTAATAGATAAGAGTGATTAAGGAGAGGAAGAGGAACTAAAAAAACTAAGGCCTTTTACCATCTATAGTAGATGATTTATACAGCGTCAGGAGGCAACTTTAACTTCACAGACGGAACGCTGTAGTGCCCGGGACGAAATAAGATGGAGTAGGCTTACCCAGCACTTATTCCATCCTCTCAGCTTAGTCGGCCTTGTCCACGGGAAAGACATGGTCAATACGTGCGGAGCTGACTAAGCCGCGGGTTTCCTCACGATGTTTTCCTTCACCGTTTGAGAGTACTGGTATAGCGCACATAAATTTTTCGCACAGAAAAATCCATTGGTACTCGACCGGATTTGAACCCACGACCTTAGGATCGGAAGGCGGGGTCACTACCAACTAGACCACCAGTGCTCTCAAGAGGAAGGCTTATATGAATAATACATGCATAATACAGTAGAGAAACATTGATAATATTAGAGGTTTCTAATGTGATGTCGTAAAAAACTCATTTTTTTGCGCTTACATTGCAAACGCTGGCTGAACCCTACGAGATAGATAAAAATAATGTACAACAGTTATTGTACACCTTAAAAAGGTCTACAAAAAAGTCCGCGATGGTATATACCATCGCCATTCTGTCCATTCATACCATTATGTCTATCCCTTTGCGAAGCCGGGGTCGCTAGTCCTTAGTATTGCGTACGCGAGACGCCGATTATGCTCGAACTGAAACTGTATCACTAACCATCTGTTACTAACCCGTATTGCGCAATAAATGAATTGAATTAAACTGAATTGATAATATTTGGTAAGGAGATGGCTTGCATTCTGGGGAAGAACATGCTACCTTCTGTCTTGGAAATGATCAATGGAGAGGAAGCGGTGAGCAGCAGGTTTTGTGTATATTATGTATGTGGAAGTTATGAATGTTAAAGAGAGGGTCTTATCACATTTTTCAAAATTGATTTGATAAGTTTAAGCTCATCGACGCGATGAGTGAATGAATGTATGGTACCATTGCAGGTCTGTGTGTTTGTCGGGCGTGGTGTTGGCTCGCTGCAGCTTGCGCGCGGGCGGCTGCACGCGGTTCTCCTTGCCGAGCGGCGCGCGCTGCTCGTCGAGGCGCGCCGACTGGCACCGCGACAGCAGCTCGAAGAACTGCTCCGGGTCCGAAGAGTCCGACGGCGAGCCGCGCTCCGACCCCTCGGAGCCCTTGCCCTTCGCCTCCGGAGTTATCTGAAACACGTCGCTGGTCACGGTCCGGAACATCTACCAGAGACCATCGAAACGGCGACCGAGCCCGATAGCCACCTCTACGTTCGTGACTCAGAACACGGATTTTTCATCGTTTGCCTTGCTTTTTTCAATTAAATTTATTGAAGCGCTCCAATATGGTCCACTAAATGATAGATAAATACATTCGATAGAGATAGTATGTGGGCATGGTACACACGATTGCTCTATTGTCAACAAACGCTTCTTCTTATCACTTCAGTCAGCATCAGTCATATTTGGTCACTGAAAATGCATTGTGAAATTGAACACTAGAAACAACGGGAACAGGCAGGACTGTCGTCTGAGAGCAACGCCTCACTTCAATACTACTGAACAAAATAGGAGTAACGGACAGTAGCCTCTGTCGCGGATGCTTCCAAGAAGAATAGATTGTGGAACATGTAACGCTTCACTTCTCCGCAACAAATGAAATAAGACAAAACTCTGGACTGCAGACAGTCATTGAGAATTACATGGCATCATCGTCGAACTCATCTACACCTCCAACAGGATACTGAGCGTACCTGGATAAGGGAGAGCTGCTCCATGCTCTGCCGGCGGACGCGCAGCGCGTTGAAGGGCGTGCGCAGCGCGGCGGGGGCGGCGGCGGAGGGCGCGGGGGGCGGCGCCTCCTCCGCCGGCAGCCCCAGCACCTTGCGCAGGTCGCTCATGTTCATCTGAGCCGTCGCCATGCCCAGGACGTCGCCCAGCTGGAAACGACAACTCAACGCTTTAATAGGATGCAATGAAACTTGGGTCGGATTTAGTCACAATGGTCTGTTACAGATATAGCGCACATAAATTTTTCACACAGAAAAATCCATTGGGTACACGACCGGATTTGAACCCACGTCCTTAGGATCGGAAGGCGGGGTCACTACCAACTAGACCACCAGTGCTATGCTATAAGCTTCGCATTTTGCGTGTATCCTGTGTGTGACAAATCAAGCGGCTGCCTGCTCCGCGATAAGTTCTCTGAAGGGCGACAACGCAGGCACAAGCTTAGAGGGTAAATATAGCATGGTGTAGATACCTCCTTCGAGATGACGTGGTGTTCGTTGGCGTAGTAGAGCGCCTTCTCGTGGTTGCCGAGCGCGGCGTGCGCGTTGCCGAGCGACCAACACGCGCGGCCCTCGCCGACTCTGCACAAACAAACAACCTTACCACCACTTCTACATAATATCAAAAGCAGTTTTAGCTGGGCTTGGAATTGGCTTATTTAACCTATATTTGCATGTTAATGTTCTCTCTGACAATAATGTTGATGTTTTTTGCCATAGCCTGCCGAAAGTCATGGAAATGGCTCAGATAGTTTTGGAAACTAAATTTTTAGTTTTTATTTATATTTTTATGTTTGTTAGAATTCTGTAATGGTGTTACCTATTTCTGTAAATAAATAAATAAATGTTTGTGGATAATACTCGTATGTCTCTTAGAGCATAACTTTCGAACCTTTAATGCAATATTTATGAAACTTGGTAGATCAATAGATTGTGATATAAAGATTTGAGGTGCCTCGTGCAGCAGCGTGCGGGTATTGCAGAACCCGTACTAATAATAAATAATTATAATAATATAAAGGTACAAAAAAACTTATTTCTAAGATGTTATTACAAGATTACTAGGTAGTTAACTAAGCTTCAGTTCAGCTCGCTAGAGAATGAGAAGTAGTCAAGTTTGTCTCATTGGCCAGCGGCGAGGTGCCTCGAATAGGCAATGAATGGAGAGTTTCAAGTGTGTCTCACCGGTCCTTGAGCTTCCTGGCGGCGGCGAGGTGGCGGGCGTGGTACTGCTCGGCGGCGCGGTATTCACGCAGCAGCGTGTACGTGTTCCCCAGCGAGTAGCACGCCTGCGCCTCCACCGCCGCGTCGCCCAGCTCCTCCGACAGCGCCAGCGTGCGCCTGCAACACGACACGCCACCGCTCACTCACACATACTCGTGCACCACGCGACCGGAGGGCTATCCTACGCCAGCGTGCATTTGCAACAGCGCCGCACCTCATTTACATTACGCTCAAAGGATTTAGGCATTCGTCAAGTTAGCCGTTTCACATGCGCTGTGGCAGATTTTTCATACAACATACAAAGGTATTTTCCTATTATTTTATTCAAGTGCATTTATTTAACGATAAGTAATAAATAAACAATAGGCACATATTATTATTTCTGTGGGATTATTTTTACTATGTTTTCTTTTGGATATTTATCCACATTCAAACATTTTCCTGCTGTTTATTTTAACTGCCGCAGGAAATGACCCTACAGATCCCAGCGAAGAAAAAGAAGTTCAGCAGCTATATTATCGGGCTCCGGCGGTATTGCCGCATAGAAGTGACAGCCATATGATTTGTCACAAGGTACAAGGACGCAAAAAGCAAAATTTTGCCGTAACGCAATAGTGTAGCCGTAAGGCTAGTTTTACCCACATAAATAATAACATTTGCGTATGACTGAGTGTGTGTAGCCTGAGCAAATATGGCTGAAACTTGTAATACGATAAGGATTAATGCTGTATTGCTTAAAATCGCTTCGTAAATAAGCCATTATTTCTCGTAAAAAGTAAAGGATAAAAAAATGGTTATTACGGTTCATGAGCTACAGCCCTCTGACAGACGGACGGACGGACAGTGGAGGCTTAGTAATAGGGTCCCGTTGGCACGCTTCGGGTACGGAACCCTAAAAACATGTGGTCTAATAGTAGTGATGGCTTGTAATCCCAAGCTCGTCGGTACGAACCCAGTGGTGCTCTAATGCACGAGCGAGCCTACGTAATGCATAAGTCGACGACCACAGTGGCGTGGTGGGCGAGTGTATAGCAGAGACGCGAGACATGCAGGTTCTATTACCATGGTGAGTGAAATGTTTGCAAAAAAATGTCTGGTAGTTTTGGTACCGTAGTTACGACACAGCCAACAGAACTTAAAATACACTAAAGTAATTTTAGCTTACTATGAGTTAGTAAATATAGGGAGGGGCATTATGCTTATAGGCGCTAAGCGATCGCCGCATCAGCAATTTGATGGCCCCTATGTAGCAGTATCTAGTACCTACTAGACGCACTGAAAAAATTGATGACCTGTACCTATCGTCCCGCTCCAGAGCAAAGGCAGACCCCCACTCTGTCATCTCGATTCTTCGAGGTTTTCTACTATCCGCTCAAATGAAACTTGAAGCACACACGAGCGAGGCTCGCAGGTGCGGAAGCTAGACTAACATTTTAAGACAATTGCAAATATTTTCGCAATTGTGTGCAGCTAGGACAAAAGTGCTTAAATAATTTATTTATTTATGTCATCAGAATCAACTGTAATATAACTCATTTATGTATATGCTTATTCGCATTACATGTACCCTGACTGGTTACAGATGCTACTATGTATGTATGTTCGTATGAGCTAGTGGCCAACTCTAGTGACGGAGTTTTTAGACCGCCTTAAGGCCTCCGTCATGGATAAAAGCCTTAAAAAGACTAAAAGACTTAAAAGCCGGGACCGACTGTTTAACGTGTTTGTACTAGCAGTACTTAGCTTCGCTTTGTATGAAAACATCGTTGAGGTTATCCACCGCGGCCCACCGGCAACAGATGCATGGCTTGTTGACGTCACCTACTCGCAAGCGTCGCCCACGGAGCTCCTTCCGGCGCATGCCATAGGTGGTGGAGCAATGGCTGGAGGAGTGTACAAGTTTTCTAGCCGTAGGTCCGCAGCCGTACGGTCACGGCTCCCTGCGATACGTACTTGTAATGCTCGGCGGCGTTCTCGAACTGTCCGAGGAAGATGTGCGAGTTGGCGAGGTTGTTGTTGGCGCGCCGCTCGGCGGGCTTGTCGCCGAACTCCTGCGCGATGCGCAGCCGCTCCGTGTGGTAGCCGATGGCGCGCGCGAACTCGCCCAGCAGGTAGCACGTGTTGCCGAGGTTGCCGCACGCGCGCCCCATAGCCTGCCGGTCTTCGAGGCTCCGCATCAGCTCGAGGTTCAATCTGGAATTTCAATTTCAATTCAATTTCAATTTATTTATTTCAGTACATAACCTTATATTTTAACGTAGCTTACAGTATTTAAGACCCTCTTTTAAGTATTATAATACTTGTGTCAGAGGATCTTGCTCTAACATATCTGTTTAAGTGGTAAAAATTTAAGGCTTGATATAAAGATTTATATGTAGTATATATTTTTTATACAAAACAAAGCAAAATAAGAAAAGAAAAAAGAAAAAAAATAATAATAATTGTGCTTCTGTGTTATCTGTTGTGGTATGTATAATGTTGTGCGTTCGTGTATGTGTGTGTGTGTGTGTATATAGCATTTAATTTTAGTTTATTTCTAAGAGGCCTTCTGCCTCCTCATAGTTTTTCGTTAAAAGCCAATTATAAATAAATAAATAAATAACACCCAACAGTCACATACATAGTCCTGACCTCACACTAGGATTCCCTGTGTCGTGGGTATCAGAAACTACGAGTACCATGGTACCACAACACCCAGACCCGGAAGAAATATTTACAGAACATGCAAACATTTCTTCCGCAGCGGGAATCGAACCCGCACCTCTTGCGTCTCTGCCGAGCAATTGCCCGCCACGCCACGGAGGCCGTCAATTAGAAATTATTGTCTTGCAATGACAATAACGCTTTGGGTATATATCTAAGGATTTATTGATTAAGTTGTATAGGTGTTCTGACTGTTTTTGGTATTGGTTGCTAGCATACGTGGTTTTTGTAGGAATTGAGGACAGAACCACCTTTATGTCGCCACGTCAAACAAGGATGATTGTGAACCCATACATCTTTGCAGTATGTCTAGCGACGGAGCGTGAGTCGGCTAAGGAGTGCGGTCAGCGAGCGAGGCGCTGGAGTCAACTCACTCGTAGTAGGAGACGGCCTGCAGCAGACAGTCCCTGACCTCCTGCGGGAAGTGGCCGGGGTCGTTCTGGCCGACGCGGCCGAGGTGCTTGCCCTGCGCGTGGTACACGTTGCCGAGGTTGTAGAGCGCACGGCCCTCGCTGAGGCGGTTGTTGAGCGCGCGCGAGATCTCCAGGTGCCGCTTGCAGCACTGGATCGCCTCCGCGAACTTGCCCATCACCTTGAGCGTGTTGCCGAGGTTGCCCGACGCCTTAGCCTCGCCCAGCTTGTCGTTCATTGTTCTGGAATATAAAATGAACGAATGAAACGTTTATTTGGCACTGTAATACACAAAAAACCTAACTAACTTAGAGTAAACTACTTAACTAAAAGTGTGGGTACCAAAAAGGCGTCCAGCTCAGCATGTGTTGGAAGTAAGGGGGTCCTACAATGAATTTATAATTATTTTCTATGGAAATGGTACAAAAGTTAATAATGACCGGCCTCATTGATTAGCTATGGTTCACATATAAAATTCATACTGAATTGTGAACACTGTTCACAACAAATGTTCCATAGTTTAATTAAAGGAATAAACACAAACAGACAAGGCAGGTTTTCTTTACAATTTAGAGATATGAAATTGCATAATTAGGATGAGGGCAAACAAGTCACTAGGAGAGTATCTACCTAGCTAGAGTGAGGTCGTGCTTGTGGTACTGCATGGCCTTATTGTAGTCCCCAAGGTAGAAGTATGCATTCCCCAGTTGGCTGTAGATGGCACTAAGGGTCCGTAAGTCAGCTGTCCCGGCCTGGATAGCGGCCTGGAAGAAGGCAACGCCGGCGCGGCAGTCGCCCGCCTTGCACAGTCGCTCGCCCTCCAGGGCCAGTTCCAGGCACATTGACCCTCCATCGCAACTCTGCAACACACCACAAACAAAACTGTTACCTCATTCACATACTTGTAGTGGCGTAGCGCATTTCAAAGCCTCCCAATAGCCAGCAAGTCTACTTGGAGACAGGCCAACTATGATTATCCACACAAGCCTTAATTTTGTAAGATGTTTTGTTTCTCTACAAAATCTTTCTAGGTAATTTATGCCCAGAATTGCCCATTTGCCAATTATATTCAGTGGCATAGATATTTTCCACAGTGGTAAATTGGGTTTCAAGCGGGAGGTTCTCCATTGTTTGAATGAAAAATTGCATAAGTAGGTGTATGACACCAAACTCACAGACACATATTTGCACACAAGAAACTTACGGAACTCTGTCTGTCTGTTTATAGCTTAAATGTTATATATTAATGAACTCTAATTTATTTATAGATATAAACATATTTAGTAGTTACATCCATCCATACATTATACACATGCACACACACACTTATAAATTGTATCCGAATCTACATGCGGGTCCAAGCCAATCAAGCGATAAGGCCACCATTTGCCAGCAATTGTCAGTTTTTGTTTGTTTGCAATAAAGTTTTTTTTTTCATTTCATTTCATCCATAAAATGTATGTCCATTATTAACATACGTTAATCTAATAAGATATAAATATTTTAATTTTCAGAGCTATGTATGGATTTTGTACAATAAATAAAATAAAATTGTAGGTTTACCTTATTCAGTTGTTCCTGCAATTTTTATGATTTCGTTTAATAATAAATATTATTATTAATTTATAATTGAATAAGGAAAAGACGCGTAAGATTTGCTGAACATTGTTGGCTTGCTTTAAATTTTTGAGTACATGAAAGAAGGATAAACATTAAAATGAATAAACAACATCCAATATGTGTCATCACTTTAAACTGCAGAATTGAACAAGAATATAAAATATTTGAACTGGTCTTATGATGTAATGTGTATTCTACTAGGTACTTGTTATGTGGCTCTGTGAGTCACTAGTCACATTGCATAAGTAGCACTTGCTTTGTGGATGGTACCTAATTGGTTTTATACTTGATATAGTGCCTGTAATGCAGTTGTACGGACTGAGCTCGTACACTCGTTTAGCTACATTGTTTGCATCATTAGTCTCGTGCCAGTGGTTTTATTTTGTGATTCCATGATTTGAATTAGTAATACTGTGAAGAATTCCAATAAAAACATTTTGACATGTAAGGATCATGCCAAACATTGCTACTACCTACTCTTTTACCAAGCTACATAGTATGTTGGCATCAGTAACCGCTGCAGTAACCGCTTTCCATCAGGCGGGCTGTATGCTTCTATGCAAGCTTAGTGGTATAAAAGAAATTATATATTAAGCTGAACATGAAGCATCATAGTAGAAGACTACCAAAATTCCTAATACAACTGTTGAAGTTGCAAGTCTTTTGTGCATCATGCTGATTGTAATCACATGCAAAGTGTTTTTACAATGAAAACTAGAACTGGTACAATTGCACAAGCTTGATCGAGTTTCAACTATTGAATAGGTACATCACATAAATTACAATATTAAGCAGCCCAAGCAGCTGTTATGCTCATTGAGTAGGTATATGCCTTCACTTATTGGCAGAAAAGTTGAGATAATTGGGCTAGTCTGTAGCGTGCAGACTTAATTCTTGCAATGAACCTATCGAGGTGGCTGGTACCTAACTGGAGGTGATTCAGTATAAGCGGTGACTTTAATATACCCAATCAAGTTTTGTGGCAATTTTCCATTTCAATAAATCAAAAACAGTGTGCATGAGCTCCCTAAGCGGATGTGAGTTATCCGTATTAGGACCCCAATGGCATGACTCACGAATGCATCGTATAAGGATACTTAAGCCGAGCCATCATAACTAACATCGAACTGACATAACGAAAAATTTCTGAGTGTGCGCAATCGAAATCACTACTAACAAAATATGTACTCAGTATCAGTAGGTAAACTCTCACCTGGGCATCCGTAGAAAGGTTCTCTGCACTGGTACTCACGGACATCCTGTCCTCAAAAACTGGACAGAAACAAGACGGAACTAAGAAATGCTTCGCTTGGACGTTTTAATCGACTTTCATAATTATTGCATTAAGTATTTTTTATTAGTTGGGCGTGTACATACGCATAAATCGGAACGATGAGCGAGCGTCTGATATCTCGACTTCGACTTCACAGTAGGTAACGGAACGGAACGGTTTCAGTGTTGACGACGAAATGAAGTACAGTGTTGCCATAGGTCGGAACTTTGATCTGACACAAAAAGATAAAAAAATTGTACCTACTGTAGGTATAAAACAACGAGATGTCGGTCGCCAAATTGCCGCGACAAGATGTATTGCAATTATTGTAATGGCTGACAAGACGCAGTGAACGACAATACACATAATTAGCGTGGATCCTAACTAGCACGTAGGTACATGTTAAGATTATAAAATGACAAAATATTACGTTTTAATTATCCTCTCCAATATGCTGGACATTTTTATTATAGGCGATCAGACCTGTCACCATGGTCCACCATAATCCATCTTGGTAGGTAGGTACTCTTGCATCAGTACCTAGCGGCTGCAAGTTTTCTTATGACTACTTGTGGCTCTGCCCACTCCGTTAGGGATACGGGCGTGATAATAATGTATGTACTATATCTATACTGCAGCCAAACGAGATACAATTAATGTCAACAAACTGCCAGTACTTAACCCAAAACTTACTCTTTTATTATGTGTTTATGAAACTTTTAAGTAGTGGGTAGGTACTACTAGTTAAATTAAGGTGTAAAAACAAATGTTGTGAGGAGTTTATTTACCAAAACCTAAATTGATTTCATCGTAATCATGAAAAAAACGCCAAACTTTACAAATAAAACCTTGAACGTATTCAATCATTGTCTACACGTCTATAACAGATGATTTAGGTGGCATCAGGTTATAAAACAATGAGAGTATAATTAATAAATAAATACTTAATTTGCTAATTATTAAACTAATTACATACACCGTTTATTATGTTTTTTTTTGTAACTACCTTTTAGGGTTCCGTACCCGAAGGCTGCCAATGGGACCCTATTACTAACCTCCACTGTCGTGAACCGTATTATGTAGGGGGTGTGTATTTCAATTGCCGCTTTAGCAACAAATAATAAAAGTAAAAGAAATTAAAAGTGGCCCCCATAGTTGAAACGTTTTTTATATAATTATTGCATGCTGACTATATAAGCGAAATGTGTTGGACATTATTATTTAAGTACTTTTAAGACTATGACATCTACATTGGACCACATTTTATGCAATAAATTTCATTTCATTTCATTTCATTTCATGTAGGTAGGTACCTACGATCAGGCGCGGTCCGAAGGGGGGGGCGTCACAGGGGACATAACCCCTCCCAAATCGTACACGTTAAATTGAAAAATCTTCTAAAAAATTACTTATAAATATAATAAAGCATTTTTTTTGGCCCTAGCCGCGATGCCAATATAAATAGAAAGCTTCAATCTATTTTTTAATGTGTGCAACAAAATTGTGTATTGTGCACTAAAATCTTATTTACGCCACATATTCTATTGTTAGTGACCCCCTCTAAAATTTCAGGCTGCGACCGCGCCTGTGTACGATACTATGGAACCCTTCTTGTGCGAAATCGATTTGCATTTGACTGTTTTAATTTTTTTTTATGTTTATTTATCTGCGTGTGACTTGTGAAAATACGTAAGCCTATCAATTTCTTACAATCTGTAAAAATCTTTTACGTTTCTTCGTGGAAATCTCCAAAATCTTTATCGGTACAAATAAATCAGTTATATGGCAACGCTGACGAAGATAATCAAAACTGTCAAATTGACATTGACAGTAAACATTGACGCTAACGCTGACCAGAGGCTCACTTCCACAAATGATTTATAAGGATAAAGGTCTAGTTAATAAAAAGTACTGGAAAAAGGCATCATCACTTTCCTGCCCTTATCCCACTAGGTGGAGTCGACACAACATGTTTTCCTCTTCCATCTTCTCCTATCACTCGTCATCTCAGTACTTACTCCTTTCATACGCATGTCCTCTTTCACACAATCCATCCATCTTTTCTTAGGCCTTCCTCTGCCCGTGTGCCCATCCACATTCATATTCAGCACTTTCCTTGTAACATGACTTTCTTCCCTCCGCATAACATGCCCATACCACGCTAACCTATTACTCCTCATCCTCTCTGTCACTCTCGCTACTTTCAAACTTCCTCTGATGTAGGTACTCATTCCGTATCTTATCCATTCTAGTCACTCCACATATCTATCTCAACATTCGCATCTCTGCAGCATGCACTCTTCTTTCATCCACCACTTTTGTTGCCCAAGCCCAACACTCGGATCTGTAAAAGAGTACCTACCTGATTGTTTTCCTCTCAAACATGTTTATATTGACGGCCTCTGTGGCCTGGCGGACGAGTACCTGGCTGAGACGCAAAAAGCGCGGGTTCGACTCTCGCTGCGGGAGAAATGTTTCCATGTTCTGCAAATATTTTTTTCGAGCCTAGGAGTTGTGGTTCCAGTGGTTTTAAATTCTAATACCTACGACAAAGGGAATCCCACTGTGGGTTCAAAACTATTTATGTGACTGTTGGGTGCTAAAAAAATCTAATTATTCTGAAATATTAGCGAGCGTCGAGAGACAAACTCGCAAAGAGCTCGTCTGTTATGTTGATGTGGATTGGATATACATCAACATAAGAAACGAGCTACGGTGAGCTACGGTGGGTCTGGGTAGGTAGTAGGTAGTAGGTACCTGTAGGTAGTACAGAAATATCTACTTTTTCTCAGACCAAATAAAAAGAAAAGACGGCGCGTCGCGAACAACATAAGTGAAGCTACTTTTTTATCTATGTGTGTGTCGAAGTTATAAGGTTTTGTGTTGTAGGTAACTTCATAGTATAATAATTAAGAAACGATGTTATTTGAAGTACTTGCAAGTGAAAAGTGATTCCGTGAGACTTTTTATGTGATTTGCTGCTTTCATTCATTCATCGTGTCAACGAACTCAAACTCAAATTAATATAATAAAACTAAATAAACTTAGCAAAATATGAAGCCACCTCTACGGCCCTATCAGAGGCCTCGAGAAGGTCCTGTCGGTTGCAGGTTGTTGGGCACAGAGGGCAGGAAAGCAAGTGTAGCATGTCTTGTATAGGGGCTCCGCACTCACACTGGACTTGGGATGGGTCAATTATGCCCCACTTGGCTAAGTTGCTTTTGCAGCGACCAACTTGCGTACGGAGTCTATTAAGCGACTTCCAAATTGGCCACTGCAGTTGGCCACCAGGGGGAAGGCATTCAGCTGGGGTGATAAAGTCCAGTGGAGGGGGGTGTTTGCTCTTCCATAGCTCGTATCTTGCTTCTTTTTTTGCTGCTGTTGTTATAAGTTTTCACTACCCAAGACTCGTGACGTACTAAGAGCGATGAGCATGGTTTTAATGTAGGTGTGTGCGTGAGAGTGTATGTTTACTTGTAGGAGCACGGTTTTGTGTGGCTTCGTTTTTGTTGTTCGCGGCGCGCTGTTTATTCTTTTTATTTGGTCTGAGTACTTTTTAAACAATTTAGTGATGACCTGCGTAGGTAAAGTACGTAGTCTTCTACCTAACTTCAAAGTGCTCCTCCACCAGCGGCGTGGGGAGAGCGGGAGGGGGTGGGGGTGGGGGGCTCGTTAGCTATGCAAATAACGCGGCTGCGGGCGCCGCGCGGATCCCTGCTCATTAGGAGCTTATTGACTACCTACCTACTCATTGGGGTTTATGGAATAGCCACTTTGGAAAATTGAAATGAGACAAAGCCTCCAAATAAATAAATTGCGAAAATATTGTCATTGCGTAAGACTCAAATAGCTTTGAATTAGGTATTTGGGCACACATATCATATTTTAACATTTTTACCTAGCATTATATTATTAGTTTATTAGAAAGTTGAAATTAGCATGATAAAAACAAGAGGAAAACCGCTGACCCGAAGTGGGTCAACCTCTAGAGATCAACTAACATCAGATCGAAAGAGGTGTTTGGATACATTACGTAGGAAAGTATTTATTGCTGTATCACTGATATACGTACCTACCTCTCCATGTGTAGGATACTTCAAACAATAATATCTAAAGATCTATAGGCAAACACGTCACGCGTCAAGTTCACTCATCTCGATTACCGAAATCAAAATCGACAGTTATCGATACGATGTTTTGTTGAAGCCTACTCGTACACATCCTTCCACTGAGTCAAGAAAACATGAACCATCCCACTATGAAATTACAGTTACAATTTACTTGATAAACCTTTCACACTGTATTCTGAAAAAAGCCAATTTAATTCGTAAGCTATTTCGTTGCAATAGGTTTGGATATTGTATGGCAGATGGTTTGGGCGGGAGTGACTTGCAGAGGCGAGGTGGTCCTCACAACTATTACCGACCGATTGCCGCATATTGTAGAGCAGTGATAGAAACAGAGATACAATTTAATATTACAATTTTAGAATAATCGAAGAAAAAGCTTTCGTAGACCCTCGTAGAGGCTGCTACATACATCACTATTTGTGTTTTCCGTCATAAATGGGCAAACAGTTATGCATACTCGGGAAGAATTTTGCAAGGGAGTAATGAGTGCGCTTCGACTACGAAAAAAATTTGGAGGACTTTGTATGAAGTCGGTTAGGGAAGTAGAGGTATAGGTATACATATAGAAAGTAGATCAACAGATACATCTACCTGCATTATGAGCTGAGCACTTCTGTGCTTCAGAGGGCACGTTAAGTGGTCGGTCCCGGCTTTTAAGTCGTTAAGCCATGACGGAGGCTTTTATGCAGCCTAAAAACGCGGCTACAAGAGTTGGCCACTAGCTCATACGAACTTACTTTAACAGATACGACACCTGGTGCTATTTGTCCGGTGTAGGGCCGAGAATCGATAAGTTCAATTATTGTGCTTTCTATAATATGAGAGACCCTTCTAGGATACGGCCTATTGTAGGTCATTTCGTAACTCTTCTGCTAATTAGAAAGATTCTCGGCAAAAGGTTTCCTACGTAACTTATTCTGAAAAAGTTTTTAAAACACACCTCTGTCATAAACACGTTTGACCGGCTTCTGCGCTTTTGTAAAACTGGCAAAGTTTATAATTGTTTGTTGTCGCTTACGTCAGCCAGTCGAGTTACGAAGTGTAAACAAAACACAGGGTCCATCGATTAATGAATTGTTTCAGCGTTATGTAAAGGTACTTTCGGTACGACCTCGGTGGCGTTGCGGCTGAGTTGCGAGATGTGCTGGTTCGACTCCCGCAGGCTGGCTGCATTGGGTGTTACTTATTGTTGGGTGCGGGATCGGTCCATCGGTATAGATGTTCTCAGGTGCGTGTACTGTTGCAGTGGCTCGGCCAGCACGTACGACGACGACTGCTGTGACGACTCCCTCTCCTCGCGCTCCACGATGCCCGACAAGAAGTGAGTACTGCACGGACACATACGCATACGCATACGACACGACTCCTGTCTGTTATGATCCAACGCTCATCATCAATATTGCTAGACAAAATGTTAAGTAAGTTAAGGTATAGGTACCTACCTTCCATTTATCTCCTATCACCTGTTTCTGTCGATGTACCAAGGAGGCATCGGCACCATGGAATCGGAAAGGCGGTGGCGGCGGCAGCAGCCGGCCGTGATATACAACTAGGTAGGTACCTACTTAGGTCTAATTTTTAGTGGTCTATTCTATAAAAAGTTATGAGTAGATTATAATATCTTGATTAAAGTACAAAATAAAGACTAAATGTTGACTCTAACTTTTATAGGAGACGTAGCAAACACAAGTATTGCAAATCACGATACCTTTACCTAGCTAATATCCGGTCTAACCTGAACTACGAAGACATCGAAACTCCAACAAAAGAGAGCTCAGGTAACAATGGATTTCAAATTTTACTTTTTTTCGTTGTATTTCAAAATAATAAAAATAAAATAAATCAATTATGCAAAATGTAAGCCATATCATATAAAATCATATCCATAAACATACAACACCAAATCGACCAAGTTGCCACTGAGATCTTCGCTCGCTCGATCAATTTTATTATTTATGGGGTCAAAGCTCATGATCTAACATCATGTTGTATCTAAAAACTAGAGAAGAGCGAATCACTGTGTAAATAGACAACGATGGAAAAAACACCGCGTAACATTTGCCACGACACATATAGTCCAAACACTGACTGAATTATTGCAGTCTCTGTACTGTCGTGGACTATGCAGCTTGGTGACTGGATGGACAGCCTAAAGTCGATCTTCTCGAACTCAGATGATAAAGGAATCTGTAGTTGAGTATTTCATGCATATCATATTGAATACGTCGATTCAATAACGTTCGTGATCTAACGATTTTGAATTCTACATGTTCCCACACAAATTCTTCCCACAAGTGTTACCATTTGCCGAAATATATTAACTTTTTACTGAGCAATAAGAAAAGAGCACAGTGATTATGACTTGTGTCAAATAGAGCAAGCTGATTTGGTAATGATTGCCGGGGCGTCCCACGCGCGGACAATCGCCGCACGTGGCGGAGCGGGCGCGCGGGCCGCACACACAACGCGGCTCGATACCTTCCTTCCTATATTTAACGAATTACAGCCACGCTTCGCCTCGTTTCGGGGGTGGCAGTGTTGTGACAATCTGTCGTTTTGTTACTCTTTCATTGGAATAATCTATCGTTTTGTCCGGGACTGAATAGCGGACTTACCTACGGACGTTAAATCTAGACGGGATCAGGAGTTATCCGTCGCTATAATTATCGGTGCTCTACAGTATGAGTGGGTTAACAATGCGTCATCAATTCCCCACTAATGTTTAGGTTTAAAAGGTTTACAGTTTTTTTAAATAGCTACCTAGATATTTAAAATCTACAGATCATTTTCTTGAAACTTCCCAAACCTGTTCGAGTCTCATATTATTTGATCTGAGGTTCGAGGATTAAACCAAAATAGCATTTGTTTGATTGTAGAAAGTTCAACTTCAAAGCTTCGAATTTCCATAAGGGTGGAGGTAAAGGGATTTAGTTTTTTATAGCCCGCATGTGGATGTTTGCCGGCGAGAGGAGTGGCGCCCCGGGGCCGGGGGGTCACTAATGAAGACTTTAAACATGACATGACAAATCATTCGTTTGTAGCTGTATTGTTCTTAATTCAATTATTGTTACAATTTCATTGTCACCGCTTTATCGCCGTCAACTTTGGAATGTTTCACTTTTACTAATCAAGTAAACTTTGGGTAATCCGAAGCACATTTTGCCTACTTCTTATTTTTACTACAGAATGCAGACCGTAGCCGTAGACATACCGTAGCTAGCACGGTTAATCATTAATTGCCTACTCCTTTTCGCAGTTGGATACATAAAATTAGTTTTATAAATGACTCTCCCTGTAATGAATACTCTAAACTTAGCGCAATATCCATAATATCCGTCCGCCTGGCAGCGCCTGGCCACAGTAAACAGTGGATTACAGCCATACCATTTGAATAACATATAGGTATGAATGAGCTAGGCACGTTGGTTGTGCCGTGTGCCCACCGGTCAATCACGAACCATTATCGGTTTAACTATTACATCGGATTGTGGTCGGCGGGACTTTGCAGAGGCACTCACCGATTATACATCTAATCAAGCTCGTGTCTCTGAGTGCCCTAATACTTAATTTAATCAGGTACATTCGCTCAACTCACATTGCCTCTACCAATGCACAAACCGGACAATATTACTAAGCCTGCGCTGTCCGTCCGTTCGTCCGTCTGTCAGCGAGCTGTATCTCATGAACCGTCATAGGTAGAGAGTTTAAATTTTCTGGGCAAGCCACGCACGCTGTATAAATCATCTACCTAAGTGTTATAGATCCATCTATAACCACCATCACCTTAGTTTATCCTTAGTTCCTAAGTATCCTTAGTTTATCAAAATAATTCCCACAGAATCTGAAGCGCGAGGTAATTACAAGGCTCACCCCCTGAATATCTCTGATTGCATTATTTGTGCCAGCTCGCTAGGGGTCCGCAATCGCACTCTGCTATTATGGATAACATGAGTAATATAGTAGACATCTATACCAAGTAGGTCGTCAGAATTATTACTTTATGGTGTAGGTACTTTGAGCTAGGGTTTCCGCTCGACGGAGTAGTTCGTTCTACAATAATAGCCGCACCGACACTGCCCCGGCGCAAACAACCGAAGCAAAGCATTTGACTGATGCTTTGATAGGACTACAGGGACGGCGACGACCCGGGCAAGTGGAGACTGTAGGACTTGACTATCTGCAGACAAAAAAAAACCAAGGCAAATGCCTTAGTTTTTTTGCACTGCAGCAAATACGCTGTATATATAAATCATCTACCTGCTTTAGATGGTAAAAGTACTATCTATAAGTAGTAGATGATTTATACAGCGTCAGGAGGCAACTTTTACCTTCACAAATGAGACGCTGCAGTGCCCGGGATGAATTAAGATGGCTTGCCCAGCACCTATTCCTAATGTAAAATCTACGGGTTTGCTCACGATGTTTTCCTGTACTGGGATAGCGCACATAAATTTTTCGCTCACAAAATCCATTGGTACACGACCGGGTTTGAAGCCACGATCTTAGGATCGGAAGGCGGGTTCACTACCAACTAGACCACCAGTGCTCTCTGCAGACAACTTCGGTGATAAAACTCCGAGATAATGTGGAGTCGCGCATGTTGCCGGCTAATGTCGTGGAATGTGACACTCATTCGCGCGTCGCGGACACAAGAAGGGCGCCATAAATCACACGCGATTCTTCACGCGTTCGAGTGGGAGGCGGACGCGGCGCACCACATTTTTTCCCCGAGTACATTCGCCTGCGCACGCTTCGTTACCAATAAGCATGATTTAGATCAGCAATATTATCTGAATCCGCATCGAGTTCATAATGTCTCCTGTCAAATAAACGCTCAGATTTATGTCGGAGCAGTCATAACACCGTTGTTGAGATCGGACTAAGCTCTTGAGATCGGTACTTTCCATAGGGTAAAGTACTGATCTGTCCTTATCTTGTACCTAGGTACCTATTTACTGTTATCTACCGTCTTGATCATACTCCCAACGGTAACGCTGAATGAATGACGGCGATCGTTTACAAATCAGCCTGGATCCGCAGTCAACCTCGAAGCAATCAAACGCAGGAGCAGTGCCGCAGGCTGCGCAGGCGCAGGCGCGGTGTTTACTCGCCGCGCGATTTATTCCCGCGCGTATAAATAACCGCGCGGCGCCGACAGATATATGGAGCCCCGTATTTATGGCTATTTGTTCACACGTACCCTTACAGTCAAAATAAGAAACCAGATTCATATTATGACTACCTCTGTGGCGAGGCGGGCGAGTGCTCGGCTGAGAAGCAAGAGGCGCGGGTTCGATTCCCGCTACGGAAGAAATGTTTGTATGTTCTGCAAATATTTCTTCCTGGCCTGGGTGTTGTAGTATTATATACTTAAGTATATATTTACAAAAAAAAGTACCTATAAATAATAATAAATAAATGACATTTGACAAGCTCTGTATTTCTAGAGCTCTACAGTTTTTTTTTTACAGGTGATGGTGATTTATGCTAGTAAAGATAGTAAGTATATAAACAAGTAAGTATCTAGCAGTGCTAAAAAACAAAGCAGTCATGCCAAAAGTTTGCGTCTTTTGTTTTGCTTTTTGTGACGGTAGGTACTGTCATTGTCAGCCTATTTTGTTGTCAGTACAACCCTCTTTATTTCCACACAAATACACGCCTTTAGCTCAGAGCAAATAAAAAGAACAGACGCCGCGCCGCGAACAACAAAAGTGAAGCCACCTTTTTATGTATGTGTGTGTCGAAGGTTTTGAGTTTTTGTGTTCCAAGTAACTTAAAACTAATAGTATAATAATTAAGAAACTATGTTAATTGAAGTACATTATAAGTGAAAAGTGATTCCGTGAGACTTTTGATGTGATTTGCTGCTGTTTTTACAAGTTTTCACTGCACAAGAAGGCATAAATCTATTTTTAAACTTTAAGTTTACTAGACGACGACTCGAGAGCCATGAGCATGGTTTTAGTGTAGGTGTGTGCGTGAGCGTGTATGTTTACTTGCAGGAGCAAGGTTATGTGTGGCTTCACTTTTGTTGTTCTGAGGCCTTTAGCCAATCTCGTGAATACTTCTATCAAATAAACAGCGTAAATAAGGTGCGTTTACCCGACTGCGAAGAAGAGTAGGTAATATTTTTTTAAATACAAATGGTTCTAAGTAAGTAGGTACATAGGTATTTAGTAAATAAATTATATAATTATTGAACAAAAAAAAGAAAATCGCAAGAGTTCTTCAACGGCATCAATCTTTACTTTACGTGATGTTGCCAGCGCAGGAGGGCACTTGTTGGATAGATGTAACCAAAATTATATTTTAAATTCATATTTCATTCTCGATAGTTTCGAACCGCTTCTTTGCAAGTAAAAGTTACCTGTAAAGTTCGAAGTAGTCTTCAGTTAGCTTTTGATGTAAATTGATTTTTCATACTCTCCAGACTCCTGAGGTCTTGTCTTGAAAACTTGTCTTTATTATATCTCAATAAATTCAGTATAATTTTCCTTAGTTTTTAATAGGTTTTAGACTACATATTTTTTAAGGTTGTTTTTGTTATGTCATTTCTTTTTATATCTGCTTTATGTGTTAGAATAAGTATGTAAAGTGATATTTATGTTTATAATACACTGAAACTTAGTTTTGTTAATTTGTGTCTCTGCTGTATTGTAGCGCTTGCCAGGACAAATCTGACCACAAAACAATACCCGTTGGCAACTGTGACTTCATGCAGTTATCAACGGCTCACTTATAACGGACTGGCTTTTGGCTGTTTTTGCCTCCTCGTAATGAAAATATGATTTACTGCATCCATGGCCCCGCGTCGCCACCTCTCACAATGTCAGTAGATAATTAAAAACTTGAGGATATCAACCGGATATCTCATTCCAGAGACAGTTCGATCTTATTAGTGAATGCTACCGTTTTTTTAAAACATCTCATCAGATCGAAATCTTTGATTTGACCCACCATAAATTTTAGTGAAATATGTACCTACATACTTAAAATATCAGCAACACACCAAACAATGATTTTGAAATAGCGTTCCCATTACAGAGAATAAATTGTGTAACGAGTGTGTAATATCAAAATAATAAATCATCATCATTCGAATACACGCGGAATGACAACCTGTAGCGAGTGCAAGTTCGATTCTCGCTCATCAGCGCGCCCGGTGGCGCTCATTACTCAGGACTATAAATTTATTCAGTTTCGCTTACTGGGTACTTGGGTACTTGGGTAGGGCAGTGATGGTAGGGAAGGACAGATTCAGATAACATTTGTAATCCAGTGGTTTTGGTAGATGCAGACTTTCACTCCAATAATAACAATAAATAAGTCAATAGTTTCCGTGAGCTCTGCAGTAACTTTCCTCAAATTCGTTACCTACTTGTAACGAAGTGTTTGCAACTCCCGGGGCAGGTAATCTAATCTAACCCCCCCTCCCGTCTTCTTCCGACTCCCCCCTCGGCTGAAAGTGTAGCGAGCCCCCAATGTTTACTCCAGTGTATCAGAACTGGGGACGTGACTCGGGAGCCGATGAGCTGTGGGAGGATCTAATATTTTTATCGATGCAGGTATTAAAGAAAGCAAGGTATGAGCTGACCAGGCTTCGCGATCATTCCAATTGAAGACTTCTTGCTTTATTTTGTTCCCAAATGCAAGGCGAACCACATAAGTAACTTAGGTATGGTATTATCAATAATACCTTGTAATAAATAATAATACAAAAGTCACTTTTCTTGTATATAATGTTGGTACCTACATACAAATAGAGCCACATACCTATATACTTTAGATACCTACGTCTACGTAGGTAGTATGTATTCATCCACAGCAATTCATTTTTCGATTTATAGCAATTCCTAACTCTCCAGAACTACAAATCACCCGTAGGTATTACGTGTACCTACTGAAAAATAATCCCTCACTCTTTCGGAAACAGTCAAAATGCATTATTGGAACAGCAGCGAGATGTAACTTTGAGGTTTAGGATGGGGAGTGTAAGGTCTCGATTCAAATGTGGAGTGTTGGTGATTGGGAGGCAGTGAGGTGTGCTCGTTCGTGTCAACAGGATCTCACGCGAGTCGTTCGCTCGTCACTTGTTTCAATAGTGTCGCCGGCTTCAATGCCGCCCAACAAATTAGTGCGTGAATCGAGGAGCGTGCCGCTTGTTAAAGTGACTCCTGCCCGCTCACGTGGAAAGATAATTTATTGCTTTGATCCATTTTGTTGTTGGAAGCCGCGCTATCGTGACTGTAGAAATAAAAACAGGGATTTTGTTGAGGGATTTTTATAGCTCTACATAATTTCCTACTGATGAATTTTGGGCTCGTCTCAACAATTTTCATCCGGCTACGCTTACGGCTCCCTCGCTAGGCGCCTCCAGGGACTTCCAATAAGAACAATAACACCCAAAAGTGGCAGTTATACGCTAACAAGTCTCCCGAGACGCCATCCGATACCTGCAAATGTTTGAACAAACCCGCGGGCGGCTCCCGACTCTTATGGTACTAGCGTACCGTACTACTCTTATTTTATGCAACGACAAATGCTTGTAAGGTTTTGGCAGCTAGAATGTTGCAGTTTCATTGGGATGGAACTTTGAAACAATTACAGACACTAGGGGATCTATAAAAATAATAATTATAATAATTTATTTATCGGACTCACGGGATCCATTTGGCGACACAAAAAAAAAAAAAAAAATTAAAATGAAAAAAAAAAAAAAAATACATAGGTATTAGGTGGCAATTTGCACCTGTAATCTCTCTATCTGTAATCGTTGTAGAACTTACTGGGTAAAGTCTACTCCTTAATAAAAAACCAGTCAAGTGCGAGTCGAATTCGCACACGAAGGGTTTCGTACATGTATTTTTTAATATGACTTTTTGTAACTACTTAAAAAAAAAACAAAGTTTATTGTCTATCCCCTTTTATTTATTTTATTTTTACTATTTGTTGTTATCGTGGCAATAAAATACACATTCTGTAAAATAATTCAACTCTACCTTTTACGGTTCATGAGATACAGCCCTCTGGCACACGGAGGCTTAATAATAGGGTCCCGTTGGCACCCTTCGGGTAAGGTACCCTACAAATGATACCTACGTCTTTTTGGCATGTAGTAAGACTTCTAATTAATAAGCCAGCAAGTGCGCTTTACAAGGATACACGACTACGAGTATGCTACTAAAAACTTCTTTAGCTTCCATTGCTCGAAGATGTCGTGCGTCATTTTATCGCCTCACAACTTGTGGCAAATCCATTTACAGATCAAAAACTAGGGATGTTTTCCAGGGTCAGCGCCTGGGGAGTGCGGGGGAGGGTGCGGGAGGGAGCGGCGAGGGGGTGTAATCACATCGGCGCGCTCGGGTGCGCGCGCGCCCTAATCGCGTTGCACTAATAGTCTTACGCGCACAAAGGACCATCTACCAACGCGCCAATTTCATGCCAAATGTCCAAACTAAAGCCAGTAATGATATACTTACTATTGCTTCTTTGTTTAACCCTTTTGTGGTAGAAATAAATGAATTGTTTTATTTTTATATGTAGAGTTGATTGATAATGTTAATAAATTCTAACATTGAGTTTATGAGTAGCATTAGAAGCATACATTTCAAAGCAACTAATTGAAGCAGTAAAAATAATTTACTTTTAGAAAATCAAGACAGGGAGAGGGTGTTTCTGAGCAGTTTTCTTATTTATTTTGGCGAAGCCGTGATGAAGGCGATAGCGGCTCGGATGGACAATAACTGAGCTTCAAAAGCGCACTGTTCCGTCAAATCGCGCAAACGCCAATCGAATTAGCGACTCAGAAGAAACGGCTTCGTTGAAAAATCCCTAATAAAATGAAGGGGACATGCCCGACCGATCTCAGGCCCTAGTAAACGAGATTACAGTAGGTACCTACTCAATTTTACATCATTCAGCTCGACATGAATACCTAATGATTAGTCAACTAAAACATGGGGTATAAAAACATTATAAGTTATCTTTTTCCCGCCCTTATCACAGGTAGGGTCGACACCACATGTTCCCTCCTTCATCCATCCATCTTCTCCTATCTTTCGTCAGCTCAGTTATCTTCTCCTATCTTCTCATTCCTTTTACACATACATTTTTTTTCCGCTCTTCCGTATCCAATGGTTACTTACTAAATTACCATATACATAATACATAATTTGTACCTACAATATAAAAAGTTTAAGGTAATATAGCTTGATTGCATCTAATTTGAAATATTTTTCGTAACCATTCTATTGATATTAAATTATAAATGCGAAAGTTTGTGAGGATGTGAGGATGTAAAGATGTGTGGATGTGACGATGTATGTTTGTGCCTCAATCACGCCCAAACGGCTGAACGGATTTGCAACTTGGAATATACATAGTACATGTGCTGGATTGACCATGTCTTTCCTGTGGACAAGGCCGACTAAGCTGTTATCTTAATTCGTCCCGGGCACTACAGCGTTCTGTTTGTGAAGGTAAAAGTTGCCTCCTGACGCTGTATAAATCATCTACTATAGATGGTAAAAGGCCTTAGTTTTTTTGTGCTGGATTTTTCATATATGAAGTTAAATTACTGTTAACTGTAGACGCGCACCGTGTCCCCGGCCCCGGGGACGTCTGAAGTCCGTAGGGGAAGTCGGGGGCTAAACGAACTTAATAGGCGGACAATAGACATTAAGCGTCTGTGGCGAGGTGCTCTGCGGCCACGGCGCGCCGATGTTCTATGGCAGAACACAACTCTACCGAACGCTATTGGTATTAATGTTTCGTAGACAGTTGATAAATATTTTCACTATCATACCATATTGCCTATGCGTTTTCAGTTGTTTGTTTGTCTGAAATCATCTTCGCCTAACCTCATGCACGTAACCTCAGAATTATTTGTATTTATGAGTGTTACTCGCGCCTAAGTATACATTATTTATTACCTATAGACAACCGCAAACTACAATTACATGTTGAAGAATGTACCATATCCAATATCCAGCCTAATTTTATTTTTTCAAAAAAAAAAAAAACTTAACTCCTTACTGGCTATCTGAATGCGGTTTTCTCCGAGGAATAAGCGAAATGTTAGGTAACATTTTGATCATCATCATAACATTTGCTGCGACAGTCACCTGCCGGGGTGGCGGGATACTATCTGCCCTCCGTCATCCGGTACAATGTGTTCCGAGAGCCAGAGGGATGCTCGTTACCGCCATTGAACTGTGCAATTTGACCGCAGGTGGAACGACACGTGATAAACATGAGCCATTCTCCATCATTGTGATTGTAATTATGTGATCCAGATGGTTTTGGGCGTCAGCGATTATTTTTGATTGTAGATGTTGATGTTGTGCGAGGTTTGATAGAGACTTATTACAAACATTCAATATGTTTGTTGTTTGGTTGTATTTATGGGCCTTGTTTGTCACTTTTAAAAGTAAAAATGAAGGTGTGCATTGATTTCACGGCATTTCCCAGCTACAACATGATTGCAAGTCGCCAGCTCAAGCAAACGACCCCCCCGCGACGATAATTCGGACATTTCGTACAAACACACAAATTGAATCATCTCTATTTATTTATTCGATGTTTGCGTAGAACGGAGCCCCCTCCCCCACCCCTCTCTTAGGTATTGATTTTGAGAACGTGACGGGAATCCTGGGGGATGCACAATTATTCCTTTGAATCAACGGTTGTAGTGAACATGTGTCAATAGGATTTGAATGATAGTACTTAGACTCTTTTTTGAAATTGTTTACCCAAGATTTTGATTTAGGCGGAAGACTCGGATATCATTATCCTACTTCTTGGGTACTAACATTCCTTCCATACTTTAGAATAAAAACAATTTTCATAAAAATCTAATTACTAGGCAAAGCACCAACAGTGTAAAATAATTAAGTAGGTTACATTGTCATAAGCAAAATGGTTTTAATCAAAACATTTGAAAATGTTGAGTCTGACTTCGCAGGGAGGGCTCAATTGAAATTAGAATTGCAAATGGCGGGCGTGTCGCACTGATCTTTCCGGTGGCGTTTCCGTTTATATCGGAACCTGAAAAAAAACCCTTTTGAGATTCAAAATGGTGAATTAAAAGTGAAGAGTCAGTGTCGGAGGAGGCGCCCTCGGATATCGGAAAGAGCGCTGAAGCGACTGATTGTGAACACATTTATTCATTTTCTGTTTTTTCGGAATTCTATAAGAATAAAGAATGCTGCTTGTATAGAAAACTTATGGGCTTTACTCTTTATAACTTAGATGAATGTATCTACTTTCTTTGACCTACATTTAGGATACCTGTTTACAAGTCAAGGTGTGTATTGCACAGCCAATGATACAATATATTTCCAGGACGCCCTAATGCCGAGAGCCGAGAGCCGAGAGCATGCCGGCGCACAACGGTGAAACAGACATCAATAGTCTCGTTATGATTGAATTGTCTGACGCCGATGGACCGGACACACGGAGGCAGGAAGGCAATCATCCCTCTGGAGGAGGGATGATGGGGCAGTCGGATTTAGGTATTGATTGCGCACTTTCATCATCATCATCATCACCATTTTCCTGCCCTTATCCCACTAGGTGGGGTCGGCATGTGTCTCAGTCACGTCTAAACGGCTGAACGGATTTGAATGAACATGCATGTAGACGGCAGCTAGTAGTACATATTTTTAACCAAAGTTGCAAAATTATCATAAAATCATCATCATCATTTCAGCCCGTCTCCGTCCACTGCTGGGCATAGGCCTCCTCTTTATCATAAAATACCAAGCGGTAAATCTGAGATCCCTCGGTGCGAGGATCGAATCGCACTTGAGCGGTTTTTTTCTCAAACCCAAAAAATATCACACTGTCAATGTCAATGACAATGTATGAAGCGAGCGCCCCTGCATACTGATCATTATGTGAACCCAATCCCTGACAGAGACAATGACTCGTCAAGTGACAAATTATACAGAATCCGCACTCGGGGACCTCGTTATGCACTCATCGCTCCGAGAGCGCGATCACTGCGAATCCTTATTTGGAGTGATTAAGCCCACTGTGACGGCGACGGTCAGGCCATGCTGTAAACCAGCAAATGTCCCACCTACTGCGTGAATGAAGTACTTACCTACTGATAAACTAAAGCGTTAATAAAATTATTGTCGTCATCATTCACACCCCAACTTCACTTCTATTACTCAATAGAACATGACAAGCAGAATGGTTGAGCAGCTCCGGGGGGGTCAGATTGCTTAGTGGTGAGATGGACTGATTGCCTACTTCACCTAAACTTAACAAATAAATAACACCCAACAGTCACATACCCTGACCCCACACTAGGATTCCCTGTGTCGTGGGTATCAGAAACTACGAGTACCATGGTAACACCAACACCCAGACCCGGAAGAAATATTTGCAGAACATTCAAACATTTCTTCCGCAGCGGGAATAGAACCCGCGCCTCTTGCGTCTCTGCCGAGCAATCGCCCGCCACGCCACCGAGGCCGACTCTCCGGAAAAAGCCACGGCTCTAAAGCGCTTGTTACGTAGGTATATCACTCGTCGCTCGTCGCTCGTCGCTCGCGGCGGTGCTACTCGACAAGCGACGTGATTGCGCGACCCCGCTAATCCCTGTCATTAGGTACATGCTCCACAACTCCGCAATCACATGCTCGTACCCACTCACTGTTACCGACGACGACGTGGACAATGCCAAAGCACAAGTCTGCATGTCGGACTATTACACTAGCTCTAACAATAACTATATGAAATACATGTTATTACGCCTTACTATTTTCATGCTATCTTAAAATATGACACCTTTCAAGACTTTAGAATGTAGATAGAAAACAAGAAATTCTAATAGTTTTAATTATATTTGAAAACTCCAATATATCACAACAATTTTTTTATCAATCATATTATGTATATGATGAGCTGTCAGCATCTTCCAGCCTCGCCCACCACAACAAGAAACAGAAAGAATGGTTAAAAAGGTGTAGGTCTTATCCCTGTAGTGGGACAAGATAATCATTGATAATAATTATTAATAATGTTTGTGAGTCATAACAGTCAGTGTTTGTCGTAAAAGTCGACTAAGGGATTGTATCCTCCAACATGATGAGATACAAAAAGCAAGTATTCCCAAGGAGGATTGACTTCAGGCAGGCGGCTGGTCATAAAACGCCTTAGCCAAAACTCTTAAAGTGCCGACGTGTGCCGACCCCACAGAGTGGGATAAGGGCAGGAAGATGATGATGTACCAATGAATTTTTCTGTGCGTAAAATTTATATGTGGTATACCAGTACTCTCAAACGGTGAAGGAAAACATTACACAACTCTTACAGCATGATCCAATTTGGCTAAGGTGTTTTAAGACCGGCCGGCTGCCTGACGTCAACCCTTCCTGGGAATACTTGCTTATTGTATCTCATCATGTTGGAGGATACTATCCCTTAGTCAACTTTTACGACATGCTCGGGGAGAGGAGCAGCTGGACGCATTCTATGTTTTTTCTTTACTCCCAGTCCAGCGGAGAAGTATTCATTGGTACCTACACGACCGGATTTGAACACACGACCTTAGGATCAGAAGGCGGGGTCACTACCAACTAGACCGCCAGTGCTCTAAACTGATTATTAGGCTATGAGTAATTCGGCTGAAGTAATGTCAGCAGGTTGTCGCCGCAGTGCTTACGAGCACGGTGCGTGTGCAATGACCGCCAGCCGCTAACGGTTAGAGCATTGATTACCCAAAGCGGTCTATATCGACCACCGGTGGTCGACGATGACCTGTGCTAATGAATTAAGTTTAATATTAGCTAGGCAAGAGGTCAATCCAAAAGGGAAAAACATGGCAAGTGGTCTATGATGCAGAGAAGTTTGGCTACCTCTGGGTAAGATTGAGGGCGGGTGGGGACAGCCTCCGATTACGATGATCACTAAATTGCGGTGAAGATAGTTCCATACCTGATGTTTTAGATAATAATTTAACCATTAATTCTTAAACGCTGGTTTTATTATTTTATTGCGATAGAGTCATGTGATTTGTGGGTAATCGTTTTTTAAATGTTAGTTTAAAATATAAAATTACTACAATTTAATTTCCCAAGTATTATTTCAATCAATTCAATCCTATGGCCATCATGGATCAAAATAAACACTCGGCCATATTCGCAATTTACCAAAATTATTGATAACTACGAATAAAGTTATTATAATCAATCAGCTCCAAGGACTCTGCAATCTGAACAATTAGCGCGCTCGTGCAATTTGTATCGAATAAACGGCGGTGGCCACAACGCGCCATATCACCCATACTTTTCAATCTGATAGATAATTGAAATCCTATACGTCACGGAAAAGCCGGTTCAGATGTTATTAAAAGCGTGTACCGATAATTCAGGCTGATGGTGGATGGTGGTGGTGGTCGTGCCGCAGCCGGCGCGGGGCGGGGGGCGGGGCGGCGCGCGCGCGCGCTCGCCAATCAGCTCTCGTGGTTGCACGCTCTTTTCCCTGGGGCCCGCCTTCTTTGCCGTAAAAAGTCAGTCAGATCGCTTCAGCCACCGAGAGTGGTCGTATGGTCGCGGAGCGCGCCTCCACACAGGCCCCGGCTCCTGCGCGCGTTCCCATGTGCCGTACTAGCTAACAATACCGATGAGTGTAGTTTGTGTGCTAAACTGAAGAAGCTGTCAAAGTGTTGGCCGTAAAGCTGGAGATGAAGGTAAGTCACGTGGACTTGTCTTTTTTTTAGGAACAGCTAAAACGACTATTTCTCCTTTCACCTAAGGATTGAAAGAAGAGCTGTCACTATTCGTTTTTTTGAACCAGGGTGATGAAAGGGTTGAGTTAAAGATTATACAAACAGTACAACTAAATTTTATATATGACAAAGTTTAGTTCTCAAAACGTTCTGAAATTGTTTATTTTTTGTCGTTATTTAGATTGATTTTGGTACCCGCTGTTACTCTCACTAGGTATTTGATCGGTAACTTTGCATTGAAGGGCCGCCAAAAACCATAAATATTATCAATTTTAATTGAATTGTCATTCCTAAATTAATTGCTAAGCATTTCGGTTTTATGGGTCACGCATAGGTTGAGTAACAACTGGAATTCTTGATATTGCATGCTCACATTCAAAGGATAATAAAATTGTTAAACTAACATGTATAGTATAAATTAATAATTAATTAGGTACCTACACTAGTTGTTAGTGAATAACTAATGTATTTATAAGTGGGTAATTTTCTACTATTTCTAATCGAACATTCAACGGAATATAAATGTATAATATTTCATTGAATCCTAAGGCTACTTTATTTTAAAACTATTTCTTTACAAACAGTCAAATTCTTAGTATTTTGCCTTGTTGGCAGATCTCCAGGGTTATGTTTAACATTGACGAAGTTGAGCAGTAACAACTATAATATATATATCAGTAATTTCAAAATTTTGGGAATTCCAAAATATTCATGATTCACCACCGACAAAAAGTCCCCTGTTCTTGAAGTCAAAGACGAATATAATTATCGGGTATAGCGGACCGATAGATATAATGTGACTTTTACACAGCAAAATAAAATGATTATAGCATAAACATTTGTAGAACATGCGCTTTCACAGCAGACTTTGAGTTCTCGTACAAAAGAGTTGAACGAGCGCGAGCGAGCTCGGAGCTCTAGCGTAGGCCGATTACAAGGACATGGTTGACATCTTTTGTTTCATAGTTAGCTACATCACGTATTTAAAAAAAATGGTCTTTTTTAATATAGAGTTTTGGCTTAAAATATTTTATCGCCTTGTTCCAAAGAAGCAGATTTCGGCAGGTGCTACTATATAGATGCTACCTACATATTATTGAACTGGCTTCCGCCCGCGTCATCTGCAATAAGTAATTCTAAGACAAGTAGGTACTATTTTATAGGTACTGCAAGTTTGGTTAAAATCCTTTCGACCGTAACATCATAAACTTTACAGATTCGTTAAAATCGGCAAACCATATGCAAAAATGTGCATAATTTTTTTACAATGATAGTCAACTTGTTACGAAATAACAAGCATGCTGACTAAATGAATTACAACGGACTCGTTAGTAAAAAACAACGAACGTAGACATTTATAGCTACCACTTTATATGTCAGCTGCAGTCCAGAACCATGTTCTCCTCTCCACACTCACACCGTGAGATAATTTGATGCAACATTTTATTGTTTTTAGAAATAAAAACCAGATTCAGCTGTTTTAGTTTTATTGCCTTTTAACATTTTGAGATGTGTGTAAAACGAAGTCTAAAACTTATGACTTAAATCTAATAATGTTATTGTTGGCAACTACACTGCCGTGGTAAAATGTGCCTAATTGGGAACTTATTAGTTGATAGTTCTATCAGCTAAAGTTTAAATTATATGCTACAAAAATTAATGTAAAAGAAACTTAACTGAAATAAAATCGTTCGGGCAAATAAAATGTAACTAAAACGATTCGGCTGGCGGTATCGCCTAATTTACAATTTAAATCATTGATAAAAGCTGCATTGATTAAGTTATGTGCTTGGTTTGCTTTATTTGTGAGAATATTTGATTGGTTTTGTCGAAGAACGACATTATTTAGCAAGTCGCAACTTCCAAAGGACCTCAGCCAAAGAATATGCCTAAGCTGTGCAGAGCGGCAACAAGCGGCTGAGTGGAACCAACAAGAGGCGCATTGTCTTGATGGATGTTATTTTGATGGATTTGGTCGCTCTCCGCGGTGAGGTTGGCAATGCAATACGCGACCCAACCTCGCGATCGCATCGGCTGCGTCGCGCCAGTTTCAGAGATCGTACTTTATGATCGCAAATAAAAATCGATGAAACCTCTGCCAAGACTCAACCTTTAAGATTTTAGGCATAATTTTCCGTAATATGATGAGGGCATGCATCATGGTGCACAAAGCCGCCGCGGCGGCGGCGAGGCGGCCGTCACCAAATCCGATTAGAGCGGAGTCGGGTGCTCGCGATAAATCCTCTCTGTCGTCGTCGATTCGTTACGTCCCGATTTACCGAACTAACGCACGCGGAGAGATATGGCGGCGGTGGCTTTGGGACTAATATGTTATTTAAGGGCAGCGCGGCGTCCCGCGGCGCTGCCACCGGCTCAATGCGGATATTAATGGTCCGAATGTATCAGCTCTTCAGGACCTGGCGAATGTCTTCTTCGACATCGATCACTTGACGGGTTAACCACCGCGACCCGCGCCGCGGCCGCCCTCTCCCGGCCGCTTTGTTCCCGTTGCCTCTTTACTGATGAGCCTCATTTGTGACTGTGAACACTTTTCCTGCAGTTTAGTGGTAATATACTTACACTCTAATGAGTTTGGCTTTATTTTGAGTTTCGTCCATCCTTCCAATTACCTCAGAAACAAGTATGAATTACTAGCTGCCGCCCGTGGCTTTGCTCGCATGATACCCTGATAAAAAGTAGGCTATATGTTATTCCAGCACATGTACTATGTATATTCTAAGTTTCATTCAAATCCGTTAAGCCGTTACAGCGTGATTGAGGCACAAAGATACAAACATCCTCATAAACTTTCACATTTTAAATGTAGTAGGATAGGATGAGCTAAATAAAAGAATACATCTAACTAATGAACAATGGGGGAGTTATAATACTTTTACCGTTCTCAAAACGATGAGTTCTCAAGTAGCGCCTGCAAAACCTCTATGTGAAGCAAAGTTTGACATCAAAAAATCATTTTCTGTGTAGAAGTTTTCGTTTATTGTATACGACAAACTCAGTGCTGGAGAACTGGCTGAAGCACGGTACTTACAAGCACGTCTTGGTTGAAGGATAGCGGTGGCAATACAATAGGCGTAGCGGTCGTGGCGACCATTGAAAACTGTGATTTGCATAGCGGCCACCACTTTACGATGGCGTCAATATTAACACAATTGGATAGGTTACATGAAACATTTTTGATGGTTTTAATTGGCATAGTTGAGTGATGTGTGTCACCGCGCCGAGCGAGGCCTGCGCGCTCGTGAGAACGCGCGCCGCTACACGCGGGGTGTTACGAAAGACGCCAAATCGATTTATACGTTTAGAAACTGCCAAAACGTTGATGGTTTATGGTACGCGCCTAAAATAAAAATATAAAATTGATTTGTTTCCAATAACTTTCTACATCTTATAACTATAAAATCTAAATATTTTTGTGAGAATCGATTTGGCACCAAATTATGAAATATTTGTAGGTCAGCTTCTTTATATGTTCGTAATTTTCAGTTTTAGAGATGTTTGTCTTATGATTAAGTTTTTAGACCCAGCAAGCTGCAATTATTTATGAAACTTTGTTTTCGCACCACAGGTTGAACACTTCACTGTACAGAAAGTAATAGATCAGTTCTACAACTGATCTACACTGGGTCTAGGCAGTAATGTAGTACTGAATTTCATTAAACTCCACTTGGCAATATGGACATGAAACCCCAATATTATATAATTTTTTACCCTAAACACCTGGGCCAAAATATTCTACTACTGGAGGACCTAAAAAGAAAATAAAGGAAAATAAAAATTGGCGGCATGGGACTCCAACTCAGCGTGTTTTCCCACTAGTCCTATACAGTCATCTTTACTGGCTCCTAGCAGAATGCTGTCTTCGCCTAGGGATTCGGGACTGCACAGCGACCATGGCCTAAGACATTGCAGTAAGTATGTCCGACCTAAGTCATTATTTCGTGTTTATTTTGTTTTAAGTCTCATCTCTTTAAAGATTACAACAGTTGGTAAAAGCTTCTAATTTAGTTAAAATAACTTACTTTAACCTCCTTAGTTTGAGCAAACTTGTATGTTTTGTACCTATATTACTTATTGTTAATCTGTACTTGGATGTCCGTGAAGTCATCACTGGCCACGGCGGAAGATCAGCGCTATCGTATGGAAACATGCAGTAGCATTATGCTGAGCTGTAGGCCATTTCACCACCACACATTAATAAATTTACTAAAGAAACAATAATATGTAAGAAGGGGTTCTTACATATTACTGTTTCTTTAGTAAATTTATAAGTGTTCTGTTATAGTAGGTATGTAAGTCTAAGTATGTAAGTGTAATATACTATCTAAGTGGTGTAATGAATAAAAACTTTTTCTTTCTTTCTAAGTCACAACTATGAATCGGTGTTAATCGAACAAATGGGTAAACAATATTTTTGTTATAATTACTTACCTATGTACTTTTTTAATTCTTTCTAAATTCGTCCTTGGCACTACAGCGTCCCGTTAGTGTAGGCAAAATAAAGTTGGAAAAGTTGACGCTGTACAAATCATCTGCTACAGGTAAAAGGCAGGTTTTTTTATTATCTTTTTAGTATGAAGTGTCCGCCTAGTTATGTTGATATTTTGTTACAATCTTACTATATTTTACATCATGATATTACAATGCTGAAATTATGATTGGTCATTTGAATCGAGTAGAAAATAATAATATAATTTGAATCGATGAAATCGTGACAAAATGAAAGGATTCTTAAAAAAGGGATTTGAATGCATATCTTTAGATGCTACTGTGGTGTCATTGTGAAGGAGTTAAGAAGGCTGCGAGGAGTGACAGGCGGGCGGGGCGGGCGGGGCGGGGCGGGGCGGGGGACTGTTTATTCAATAAACAAGGGCGAAGGCTTCGGCGCGATGCTTTGTGGAGCATGACGGGCACGACCAGGCGCCGGGGGTCCGCAACACAACCGACAACTACAAACCTCTTCTTCACAAAAACTACAAATCTTTCAAGGCCCACTTACTTATGTGTTATCTATTTATTGTGTTTCTAAGTGAGTATTTCCTAACAATTCAAGAAATAAAGTATTTATTATTTTTATTATTTATTTATTATCAGTTTATTATATAAATCAATAAAAAACATCATAATACATTTACATACACACTTAACACTAAAACCACATTTAATTCAACACAAAATAATACGCAATTTAAAAAAAAATATAATTTTGAAATTTGAATATGTCACACCTATGATCATAATAATGTCAAGTTTAGATATTATCTAAACTTGACATTATATTTTCTTCAGTAATTATTGGAAAATCTAATTTACAAAGAAAAAAACAAATATAGTAACTTATAATGCTAGCAGCCCGCCGCAAATTAGGATTTTTAAGGTATTTTTTTACACCTCGGGTTACATTATTGGAGTTTTAGTAAGGATCCCTTTTTTTTTGAAAATAAATTATAGCCTATGTTATTCCGTAATAATGTAGCTATCTACTAGTGAAAGAATTTTTGAAATCTGTAGTTTCGGAGCCTATTCGTTACAAACAAAAAATCATTCCTCTACATATAATATTAGTGGAGATAATATATGCATACCAGAATAGGTTTTCGTTTAAATCAAGATGGTAAAAAAACAAAATAGAGTGGTTATAAAAAAGCCACTGTGCGAGTATATCTCACAGCAGAACATAAAGGCAGGTACTACGAGTACCTACCTACTACCATAAACCAATATGCCGCTCGACGTTGAGTTCCCCCGAGGCACGTCCCGCCGTAGAATGTGGAATCAGCGATCAGGAAGCCACTAACGAGGAGATAAATGCTCCTAGTCTATTCTATAGTTCAGTTACAGACGAAATAACTATACACGAGTACATACAGTCAGCAACACAAGTTCGCAAACATGTTTGCTGATTTCTAATCAAAAATATACCTATCTGGAATCTTCAATCGTTCGATTAAAATCAAAATCGTGGCTTATGATGCAAGGTCTGCTGCGACCTACTGCAGTTCCGTTTTCAAAAGTTGCGATAATAAGAACAAACAGTAATTTGAAAAGACTCCAATGGGTAATTAACTTCTGTTGCTGAATCATGAACCATCTTTGGGCGATGGGCTGATCACCTGTCACCATGGTTCACCATATCCATCTTGGAACTTTGAATCAGGAGTGTTAGCAAGTTTTCTTATGATTACTTGTTGTTCTGCCCACTGTATTTGGGATAGAGGCGTGATAATATGAATGTATGTTGCTCATTACTTTGGGAATAGTTTATTGACTTATTACGCTTCAAATGTTAATTGCATAAAAAGTCCTACAGTGGAAGCTTACTTCCAGTTATGTAAGTATTTTGATATTTGATCATTAAATGAGTACGGAACCTCAAGCACGCCAGCGCGGCTCTCCGCCGGCCGGTAACAAGCCGCTGTCGACGTTATAGGTAGGGCTTCACTAATCAATTGTCCTCTCAGAGGTCGTCATAAGGAATATCACAATTAAAAAAAAATATGATATTATTGTAAGAGCAGAACGGTCTGACTTTGATTTGTTTTTTGTGGAATGTCCTGTATCGAGTCTTTTGAAAGGTTTGCGTTTCACGAGCCCGATTGGCTGTCGTTAGTTTAATGAATGTTTTAAACTTTTATTATGAAATTGGTATCGTGTGAAATATAAAAGACATCGATTCAGAATACAAATGTGCAGCTTAGCGCGGCAGTGGTCGAGCGCAGCGCTCTCTAAGTACTCATATGTGTCGATTAAAACAATCAATTTAATTATTATTCCATTGAAATCATAAAGGTTGAAAGTTGAAAGCGATTCGTCACAAATGGCTTTGAAAGAAAACAATTGCTCGATAAGATCGCAACTAATAATAAATCAAGCGTTTATTTATCTGAAATACAACACGACATCTTCAAATGATTACATAACTTTAGGCACCTATTGCAAAATACTTTTATTGTATAGCAATTTGTAAATAAAATTAAAGCTTCCCAAAATATAAAATCTGTCTTGATGGATATAAAATTTGTCTTGATGGATTCAATATTTGTAGAAGTGTGTGTGACAAGTTGTGAATGATAATGCGATTCCACTTTACGGCGTTTGGAAAGTTTATTGCTATATATATTTTTATAAGGCTATTGAAGACAACTTATAAATCTTTGTAACTGTCATAGTGGAAGAGTTAGGTACTTCTATTTTAGCATCCACTTTTTAATAATTTCCTTTATTTTTTATATGAGATTAAGTTTGCGGCCGTTTTAGTTCTTGCTTTTTTATAGTTTTTAAGGTGAAGTTGGTAAAATGTGCGACAGCTTTATTCATATTTCGATTGGACTAGCGTTTTTTTACATTCATTTCTAATTGACGTATGTTTGAATTGAATCACACATTACAAATGAATTTTGAATCAGCTTCTCCCAGCCGATTGAGCTGTTTGATATACCAAATAGAAAATTTGTTATGATAATGCAATGCATCACGATCACCAACTACGAGCATATCTGATGAAACTCTTCGACGAAACTAATGAGTGAATGGGTTGAAACTGGGCATTTCTGTGAAGTAAAACAATGTAACCAGGCGCGGTCGCAGCCTGAAGTTTTGGAGGGGGTCACTAATAATAGAATATGTTGAGTGAATCAGATTTTATTGCACATTTGGGGTCATGTCCTCTGTGACCCCCCCCCCCCCCCCCTTCTGACCGTGCCTGAATGTAACATTATGGTGTCAGCAAGCTGATCTGATAATGAAGACGGAACTCCTCAGTAAAATGCCCGTGTTTGGTAACAAGCGTTGAAAAATATTATTTATTCGACACAACATTTTTTTTGTTAATGTAAAACAACTTACTTAAACAAAAGCGTTCGAAAAACTAAAGCCACGATTTGGATGTAAACACAGTTTGACAAGTTGATTTCCCCGCTCGGCGGTGTAGTAGGCAGGAGGCGGCTCGATTTCGTAAGATTAATGTAAATAAAAAGTGGTCTCTTTGTTTTCCGTCCATGAGCGTTGTTTGGACAGAGACAGATGGCGCACCTCTCGCCTGTGAACATTTAACACCTCGGAGTAATGTTGGCGAGGCATTAGTCACAGCGGCCGATGGTACAATATCGCGGCGTGATTAATGGCGGCCAGCGGCGTGCTCTATGCGCGGCCGCCGCCCTCGCCCGCGCCGGCCGCCGTCATACGCCGTCCGCTAACGTATGCCTGCCTCAAAGGATAAGCATTAGCTCGAAAATCGTGGAAATTACTACGTATAGGTATCGATTCTGTAGGGCATTTCCTTAAACTTAATCTTTATCATCAGAAAGAAACTTACAGCTATTACAAATATAATTTACAAAATACAAAAGAAACAGTTGGGCTATCTAAAGGCCGTTGCAAACGGTATATAGATAGCTTTATATAGCTATCACTTTTTTTGGCAGTCCTAAAATTATTGGTGGTCCCTTTCTTATACATTGTGATGACAGGAATCGATATAATTTTAGAGCTATCTAATTAAGTCAAGTTTAGAAAAATACACAACAGAATCAACCTCATAGGTACTAGATGTAAGTATTTCTTTTTCGGTATCTCTCCACAAACGGTAACACTATAAATCCTGCTAACATTATAAATTACAAAGTTTGTGATGATGTTTGTGCCTCAATCAATCGCGCCGTAACGGCTGAACCTATTTTAATTGAACTTTTAATATTACCTATATAAATAAAGAATTTAACTACTTAGTCTTGACGACCTCGGTGGCGGAGCGAGGCCGAGTCGCAAGAAGCACGGTTTCGATTCCCGCTACGGGAGAAATGTTTGTATGTTCTGTAAATATTTCTTCCGGGTATTCTATCAGCCGTCTTGTTCCCATAGTACAAACTATGCTCAGTTTAAGGCTAGATGGTGCTGTGTGAAATGTCCACAAATATTTCTTATTATTTATTAGTCTGTGTTCTGGAATAACATTGGGCTAGGTACTTTTTATACGGGTACAATGCGAGCGAAGCCGCGAGCGGAAACTAGTAACGCATAATAAAATGTTACATAATGGAATATAACAGACGCCGCTATTCCAGAGCTTCGTCCATAGACTATAGAGCCTCCTCCGTCAGTACATTCGATGTCTCACCAGATGCAAGATGATGTGGGATATTGATTGCGCCCTCCATCTGTATCGACGTCGGATGCCCGCTCTTAAAAAAAGTGTTTTGATTGTTAGAGCTTTACGCGTCAAACATAATATTTCATTTTAGACGCACTCTGATTTGAATGATGGGGGATTCACATTGTTGATTAGTAATAAATAACAGACCAACAGTCACATACCATAGATCTGAGCCCACATTAGGGTTCCTTGATATCGGAAACTACGATTATCACGCTGTCACAACACCCAGGCCCGGAAATATTTTCAGTACATGCATTTTTTCCGCTGCGGGCATCGATTATAATAGGTGGCGAGGAGCAGTTCGCCTACACCTGTGTCTCAGGTTACTAAATAAATAAAAAATAAATATTTGAGGACATATCAAACAGCACTTTCCAGCCCCAAACTAAGCAAAGCTTGTACTATGGGAACCTGAAGGCTGATAGAATATTTATATACTTTTTTCTGTAAATACATCTTTATAATACATAAAATTATAACAAGAAAGACCTAGAAGAAATATTTGCAGAACATGCAAACATTTCTCCCGTAGCGGGAATCGAACCGGCGAGCCAGTTTGTGCATGACGATCGCCCGCAATTTTCATGACTGTTTTTCAGCGTTGGAAGTTACTAGCTAAGTTATTCCAACACACGTATCTACTACGTAAATTCCAAAATTCATTCAAATCCGTTCAGCCGTTATGACGTGATTAAGCTCCAAACAACCAAACATCTAACATTGTCACATCCTAATAAACTTTAACATTTAATATATTATGATGGTAGGATTGATCGAGCGATCCAAGAAAAACTTAGTCGTACGTACTCTCAAACTCGTGTCATTAGTTCTTTCGAACCAGTGTCGTGAAATTATTTAAAGTGCACCTCAAAAGCTCCTTTCGTGCACTTGACACATGTTTACGAACTTTTTAGGTTCTATGACAAGCCGGTTTCCTCATGATGTTTTTCTTCACCGTTTGAGAGTACTGGTACAACGCACTTAATTTTTTCGTTATGACGTCATGACCTTAGGATCGGTAGGCCGCCCTCCTACCACTAGACCACCAATGCTCTCAATTACGTTAAATAGACGTTTGTCCGATCGTAAAGGCTCCTCCCATACCGGTGCGAAAATCCGGGTGCGAATATCATCGTAGGTAGATAATATCGCGATGTAAATTTGCGATCATCCCGTCGCCATAAATATAAAATTACATGCGATACAACACAAAACTGTACTTACTAAAAATTAATGTCGCATGCACAAGTGCTCTTGTGGGTGCGATGAAGCAATTTCCTCAATAAAAAAATATACAAGTTGTGAAAATCATTTATCTACTTTAATGCGATTTCTTAGCAAGAACTCAATTCTGAGCGAACCTTTAGCACCTAAGTATTTATTTTTTGTGCCTTTTCACATGCACTCGGCTGCCGGCACGCAGTCTCAGGAGACCTAGACGCATCGCCCAATATCTACTACTAGTAGTTCGCCTCGAACTGGGGTTTCCTTTCCGCACTCGATTTAAATCTTCGATATCCTGGGATTTTGCTCGATTTTCTATGATTTTGCACTCTTTATACATAACAAAATTTCATTGACAATGATAGAAACTGGTTGGAGAACTATAAAATTGTATGTACCAACTAAATAAATTCGATTTTATAGTTTACGTTTTGGACAAGATGCGCACGTTTTAAATAGCGCGTAACATCGAAAAAGCTTTTGAGGTTCAAGAAAGGTCAAACTTTTTAATGACATAAGAAGGGAGATGAGCATAGAGGAGGTTTGCCCTGAGCCTTTGTTTTTATTCTACATTTACCTTTAATTATCTCGGAATGCTCACACTGCAGAACACAGTAATCATGTTTTAGATCATATAGGCGTCTATCCATCTATACTTATTATAAAATCTACGGTAGTTTTAAGAAAACAATCCTACGCCACCTTCCCATACTAAAACCATTAATACCCATTGCACGTCAATGTGAGTTCACTTTTCGATATTGACGTTGATTGACTTTTTAAGGTTGCTTTTTATTTTACTAAAATGGATTATAGTGGGGCTAATATAAACGTAGAACTTCTAGTACTAAAAGTTTCGGTACATACTCTGTCAGGGATCCAACACGGCACGGCAAGCCGTATACATGTGAAGTGGTCCTATACGATATAAATAACGCAGAGGTGTTATCGTCTCTTCGCGTGAGTTTATAAAAAGAGCGCTCTGATTCAGGATTATTTCGAGTTAACGCTTTCGGTGAGCCTTTAAACGGCATGATAAATACACCAGGTTCCCAGTATTTAAGCAACAATAACACGAGAGCCTTTTCATTGTCGTGGCATGATTTAGCACCGCGCGGCCGATGCCTCCTCATCCTCAGTGGAGCGAGCACGCGCCTGCAGCCGAGCGAGCCTCACTTGTAGATATATTTTGTTGAAATGTGTAAAAATGGCTGATATAATTTGGTGTGGTCGGTGCGGCTGGCGCCGGCTTCGGGGCGCGCGATTAGACGCGCGGGCCCGTGGCAATCGGTAATTGTGGCGCTTGTTTTTTTCAAAAGCGGTAATAGGCCCCGAGATCTCGGTTTGCTTACAAATCAATAATAAACTTCAGCTGCGGCTTTATTACACATCCAATATATATAAATATGCATAATCCGAGAGTGGATATAAACCCGAGGTCTACGGCCGATCGATTATTTGAACTCTTCGATTGAGTGCCTTATTTATGGCGACCGAGCTTGTTTTAAATGATTAAAAATTTTATGATGTTCTCATGGTTCGACTTGAAATATAGAAAAACGAATGAAATGGTTTATGCGTTTCCACGAGCGGCTAGTCGCGGTGCCTCTCATCCGACATAAACGGCTCAATATTTCAAGTGAAACTCGATACCTTTTAATGGTCTCCACATTACTTTACAACATTTTAAGCAGGAATAAAACAAATTGGCGCGTTCAATATAATTGAACGTTATATAAAAATTACATGTTCGATATGTTTTATACAGCACTTTACATTCATAAAATTGTAGTATAGTTTGAGATAAGTGAGGAGGCATGGTGCTTACGACATGGCGCTCTTCAGGAGACGCGACGGAGCCAAGCGCGGCCCGGAGCGGTGCCGGAGCGGTGCCGGTGCGGCGTCGGCGCGCGGCGTCGGCTCCAACCTATCTACTAGTGGACACGTTTTTCATTAATTTCTTCAATCGCATTAATAACCATATTAACTGTTAAATAACAACATTTTTCATTATAAAAAGTTATTATTAGATATAACCCGTATATTTGAAGTTGGTTACAAATGCCTCCGGCGCACAATGGAAGCCATACATCATGTCCTCGGCGCGGCGGTGCAGCGCAGGCCCTCCCCGCTCTCGACCTTATCCCCGGCTCGCAGGGTACTGTGTGGTGCTCACTGCTCGCTCGGTCGGCGCAGCGCGGCCCAGCAGTGGGCGAGTGGGACATGCGGCCGGGTGTAATCCCCCGGTAAGTGGTCATTCCGTGAGGATTACCCGCAGCCTCATGTAATTTATCAATGCGAGTCTGTCGCTGCGCATGCCCCGCTCCGGTCCGGCCGTTACAAACTTGCAATCTAATTTTAAAAGTAGGCATTATTAAACCCAAAAGATTTTAAACAAACCTATAAAACTCGTATCGGTCGGCTGTTAAAAGATGATCGACTGAGGTACAAACATAATAACTTTTTGTTTATTAAAAATCACTCGACATCATAAAATGGACGGCAAAAAATATGGCGAGTCTGGTTTTGGTGCGGCAGATTTATGGCTGAACCGTACCGAAGAACCCGCCCCGCCCCGCCCCGCCGCGCCCCGCCGCGCCGCGCTCCGCGGCTTTACGACCTCACAGTTATACAGTTTTGTCATTTTGTGTTGATTTATTTAATTATTGGGCGCGGTGGATGCGGACAATTAATGTCTAATTTATCGGCGGAGAGGAGATTAGCGTTGTAAACGAGCGCCGTCGGACACGACGACGTCTCTATTCCAGTTTTTTCTATTTCCTTTACAAATGAGCGCCGTTCAAATTAATTGATTCGGTGACACTTCGCACCAGATATGTCAATGTCAGCTTGCAGGAGTTTTTTTTTAATTAATTTATGGACGTGTTGAATTAATATTGGCTTCGATACCTACTCTACTCTCACACTACGCTCTCGCCGGCATCCTTGAGGGACCATTCCGGCATTCATTCAGAGTTGGTACATTGTTGTGTTCTATCTATTACGGCAACCGGCGCACCCTTCTATCACGATGGATGCCAAGGCATGCCTGCGTGCATTTTATTGAAACAATTTCGACATTTAAGTACATAGGTAAGCAAAGCAATAATTTCCAGGACTGAAGCATTTGCCTCAGCTATGTGGGCCATCGGAGGAACGTGTGAAACGCAAACTTAGGTAACATCCGACACTTCCACTGATGTCTACATTATCACATCGCGGGTTCCAATCTATTTAACTCCAGCTCTAAGTGTTCAATAATAGACTGTAATTTACAATGGCGTGTAGTGTATTTGCAGTGTATGAATGACACTTGTGTAAATGGTTCCAGAGCGGCAAGGTGCCTGCAGTGACCGCCGGCGCCGGCAGCCGGCAGCCGGCGCTCTCGGCAAACACGCGGCGCAAACACCCGACCTCTGTTCTCGACCGGATTCGCGTGTTTGATCGGCGTTCTTCAAAGACAAGCAGACAGACAATGATAATTCGTAGCGTTTTATTCACGGTTTTATTTTTATAGAATAGCTTTGCCGATTTGGCATGCGCTCGTAATAGGTACTTGGGTAAAGGATGTCGTTCTCTGCGTACCCTGATTCTTCGTTTCACCAGTAACATCAGTAGAGTAGGTTTTAATGTGTTCATAGCGATAAACGATAGTTAAAACTTTCGATAGCATTGGTTTTTTACGAAGCAATTAACCGTTGAACATAAATTCGTCCACCGCCTATACTTTCGGAGTACGCGAGCGGGCCGGCGGCCGGCGAGCTCAACACAAAGAAAACCATATGTAACGAAACAACTTCTAAAATTCCCACAAATCTCAATAATATTGTGCAATCGAACCGCTTGTTTATTGCTCGATCTCTCTATAGCGACTATCATAACATATTAAGTAATAAACAGTCTATAAACACGAGGGCATGAGGCGCGGCTGGCGAGGAGGGCTAATTACAAACAATTAGCCGCCCCCCGCCGGCTGCCGGCCGCCGGCCGCCGGCCGCCGGCGCAGGCCCGGCACCGGTACCGGCGCGAGACATCCTCTTTATTTACCTATTTATTGCATATTGGAAACAAAAATGCTCGACGGCCTTTATAGCCGAGCCGCGACGGCCAGACGGCTCGCTCCGATCAAACGATGGACATTTGATGAGCTTTTCACAATAAATTATTGGCTTTGGCGATCAAACATTAAATTATGTGGCGTTTAAGATAGACTCGACCGACAGACTTGGTTTCACTTCATCATAATAAAAAAGTTGACTCCTCAGAGCAAAAGTCACTGTCAGTCTAAATAAGTAAGTAGGTATTTCTAGATGCGTGTTAAAGAATGACGGCTAGACAAAACACCCTGTGACTAGGTATCGTTTGCGATATGGAACCACGGAGAGGCGCGTTCAGTTCCCAGACAATTAAACAATTATCTGAAAGCGTGGAGTACGCGATAGTTTGCTCAAATCGACGCAGCCAGCCAAACGTGGAGAGACGCTACTCGGGCTTGTGTTGTCATTAACGCCGTGGAAAATTACAGGCATTTGTTTTTCCTTTTGTTAGTCATGCATGACACTATATAGTTAATTTTAGATTAGAGTACTTAGTTCGCAATGTTGGTGGCGATATTGATAAATACTAACAAAATCAGCGAGAGTGTTGTCGACACTGATCATTCAGAAGATGTCAGTTCTACAGCATTTGTAGAATACGCCAGTGACCGTGCCAATTTTATTGTTCTCAAACCACCCCTTTAGAACTGCTCTGTAAGAGTATTTGTCTGAAAGGCAGTAGCCAGTGGGTGATGCAGCTCGTGACTCGGCACGGTGACTGCTGACCGACACCTATGAGCAAATGTGAACCGAACACGATGTTTTCTTCTATCTCTAATTAAATAACTCTGTATAAATTACACTTTGTATTCTAATATACATATTTAGGTATTTTACAAGTTCGGTCGGTCTGTGAGCCGCATTATAACTGTCTAATAACTCAGCTGGTAATAGGAGCGGCTTTCCTTGTGCCAACTATTAATACTATTCACATTTTACGATAATGCCCGATGCCCAACAACTCTTATTGACGTATAAATTGTGAGGTTTTTTCGGCCGAAGGCGCCAGTTGGTTCGGTATTAATAATGCCGTGCCGTGCCGTGCCGCGCTGCGCTAGCTGTGGCTTTATTTTTGGCTTTAATTATAACGACGCAGTGACTCTTGTGTGCGCTGTGGACAGGGCTGCCATTCTTCCGGCTGAATACAAATTACAACTACTTCTATTTTATTACATCTAGAGAAATGAAGCACAAGTTGGTACTTATTGGTCAACTACCTCATATATATTTTACTTTTTGATCGTTTTCAACTTAGGAATAATTTTATCTTCATAAGGTTGACCATACTACACACACACACACACTGTGTTTCTGTAAGTATGTACTTTGAATTATTACAAACTGATATTATGTAAATGATTAAGAGTGCGTTGAAGTCTTTTGTATGAAAATTTGAATAATTGCATTTCCTTAATTACTACGAGACCGTTATTACTATTGAATTCAGTAAGAATAAGGTGATGTGTTTTTTTTGAACAAAATGTTATCAAGGAACTAGAGTAGGTTGCGTTCTATCAGCCCTAAAGGTGATAGCCGATGATGGTGGCTGCGATTCGACACCGGGCATCGCAGCGCAGTGCCGCGTATTCTGTGACTCGAGTAGTAAATTAATCGACCCTTTTAATATTCATAGCGTTATCAAACAAAATTTTAAACTAATTAAAAGTTGCTTCGATTGGTGCTGGAGCGCCGGCGGCGGCGGCGCGGTCCGGCGGCGGGGCGGGGGCGTTTTGTTTGCGTTTGCTGTGCGGCAGGAAACTGGTCGCACTTCCAATCATTAAATATCACATGTGCATTTAATTTATTGGTATTTTGATTTAGAGCCTTTGCACTTATAGCAGCGGCTAAGTCTTAGACAACAAGTCATTAAACCGAGGAGAATATAAATCTGCTGTCGTTGTTTTACAACTAGTGCTGTTTATCCACTCATCAAAGACATGTGCATGTAAGGATCTCCGCCCACTACTCCGTTCCATGACCGAACCGTCACCGTCTTGTGTCACGGCAAAATAATCAAATCGGTTTTGTTAAAAGATTGATTTTCTGATCACTGCTTTGCTTTTTCCTACCGATTTTAGTAAAGTTTTATAAAAGAAATGTTTGACCAGGGTTCGATTCCAGCTGCGGAAGAAATGATTGCATATTCTGAAAATATTACTTCTGCGTCTGGGTTTTGTGGTACCGTGGTACTCGTAGCTTCTGATACCCACAACACAGGGGATCCTAGTGTAGAACTATGTATTGTGATTATTGAGCGTTAGTTATTTTTATTAATAAAAATGCTGATGATGCTTTTAATCTTACCAAAAGGCAGTTGTAGCTGTATCAAATGTCATAGGGCAAAATAAATTGCGCACCTAAAACATTTGTCCTAGTAGAAAGTCACGCGAACGTCTGACTCAAATGCAGGTGTGGACTTGAGACACTCCACCTGCGATCATTCATTCGACAGGCGATGCAATTTGTCGATGTGTCTAATGGCTGTTTTTAATCTAAATAGGTATACATATAGAACTTTTGTTACTGATTGACAATCGATGCAGCCTAAACAATAAGACCTAGAAGCATGAAACTTTCAGACTATGCTATTTTATAGAGTGAAGGTGCATTAGAAAAAAAAAATCTCGAAATTCAAGATCTAGACGCAGCGGGGAGAAGAATATTGTATGAAAAAACTCAACAAGTTACGCTATTCAACATTTAGAGTTTGTAAATTGTAATTAGATAAATGTATTGGTTCATGACTAGAATATAAGCAATTTTTGACATAAGTAGAAAGTAAGCAAAGCAGCGGGTGGAAATGAGTAACGACTGAACAGGAATATATATAGTTTTTAACTTGAAATAACATAATGGGCTACTTTTCACCCGGGAACAATACGAGTACGGAAGCTAGATTGGGCAAAAACAACATTAAAGGATTCTCAGACTTGTGTCTTGGGCCCGAATTCGGAATGACTACGTTCAAGAGTCTTGGGTTTATGATGTGATTGAGTTGGACAGCTGATTTATCTCGAGCGCTAGTTGTATCGATATCGAGTGGTGGTGTCGTCTCGGGCGGCGGCGGCGGCGGCGTCGGCGGCGGCGGCGGCGGCGGCGGCGGCGGCTCGCAGCGGGACACGGGCCGGCTCGTGCTGGCCGCCTACACCTGCCACATTGTCTACATCTATACTCCACCTATTGTCATCCACACAAAGAACGCGCAAATGCCCATTGTGAACCTTTTTGACCAACTAAATACTAATTTATTAACACTTTTGTAGGTTTGACCATATCACTTGGAGATGATCGCGAGCGCTATGGACGTGTTGTAAATCGATTGGTTTCATTTCAGTGATAACTCATATTCTATTAACACCTGTATCGTCTTTTATTTTTGTTCACCTAACTAGGCTGTAGGGTCTTTATAAAAAAATATATATAAATGAATGTCTTTCGAGAAAAGCTGGATTACTCAAGCAGTTGCTAAATTGAACTAATGTTGTAGATAGGAATGAACTTGTGAATCTCTCGAAGCTCATTAAAACTCGGCTCCCGTGACACGGGAAGTCCATTTGCGGCGCCTACGCAACGGCCAATTGCACTTATTTATTCATCACACAAGGCTCCACATACATTACCATACATTTACAGCAGCTTCTGCTTTCCAAGAACATTAACCATCAACGGACTTGATAAGACAGTGATTCTGTATTTGAGCTAGATTTTCTAAATTAGCTGATAAAATCAGTGATTAAATCCGCAAGTGAGACGCCATTTACTTGACCGAGTAGTGATAATCAGTATCAGGTAAGTAGGTTTGTAATAAAATTGAATTTGTATTTAATTTGCATCATCAGGTAGGTACTGTTTGAGCATATGTGTGAGAAAACTAGAAAATCCGATGGCACACCTTTTCTTGAAACTTCGCGATGCACCAGCAGAAAGCTACGCACATGTTAGCGGTTTTCAAAATAGGCTGTCGCATGACGTCATAGTGCAAATAGCTCACTCACACAGGCGCGAGGTCACGTGCGCTCGCCCCGCCCCCCGGCCCGCCCCGCTGTCGACAATCACTACCACGCGAACGAGTCCTCAATCGACTGTTGTATTTATCACCGACTCTATAAGGGCGCTTCTCGTGCGGCTGGTGAAATAGCAGGGTCTGCTGTTCAAGTGTCGGTATTTGCGCTCGAAATTCCAACGATTTTGTTTTGTGGGGTCAAACCTTCGAGCCTTCAGAATAGAAGTAGTATTTTACTTGCAACAATGGGTTTCGTAACCGCAGTTTTGATATCAAAAACTTTTATGGCATTGTGATGATTATTACTTGTAGATGTTTATCGGGGTTACGGGTGTAAATCTACCTTATTATTGAGTGGGTACGTACAATTTTATAACGCTAGTTTTTATATTTCTGTAGCCAGATGTTTTAATTTCAAATTTTCAGTTCTTTGTAGGCACACATCAACTTGAAATGTTTACGAAATCACCAAGAACAGGAGTACAATTTTTCAGGATTCTACATTTCAGTTCGTACGTTTAATTCTTAGTTCTAGTCAGTTTAGTCTTTAAACGTGTTGAAAAATACGAACAACTCATTTGATTCAATAATGAATAGATACTGTATAATACCTGAATGAATAAGCAGCATGAATAATCATTTTAGTAATGTAACTAAGTTGCACTAAAGACAAATAAAATATCTACCTAATTTAATTCCTTTATGTTCTCATATTACTGCAGGTAACTTTCAGTATTTCAGCTTGCCTATGCGTAGGAGAGTTTTGACAATGACAATTTAACAAGTTCAAAAAAAAAATTATAAATGGCTATATGATTAGGTACTTATTTATAAGAAATTCGTTAAAAACTTAGCATAAAAAAAATCAAAAGAAAAGTGTTCTGAAGAGAAACGAGCAAGGTTACTTAGTTCACCTTTCCTGCAAATTTCCGGGAATCGCAACCACAGATTTTAGTAGATGATCGTCAAGAGAGATAAGCTGCATCCACATTAGCATGGTCCGGGCGGTGGTGGTCGCGCCGCGCCCGGCTGCAGCGGGATGACGGATGAGCGACCCCCGTCACGCGCGGAGCGGCCTCAATGGTGAATGGTGTGAAGAGAGGCCCCGCTGGGCCATTCTCGCATTGTGCGCGAGAACCGCGCCAAGCCTCGCTGACGGGCACACATCATTTATTCACTATTTTTTGTCAGACAGTTGGTTTTAACTTTTGATTTCACAAAAAAAAAATACAAAGAAATCGAGATACCCTTCACGAAAACAAATATCGTAAGTTCTCGCGTTTGAAGTTGTTACAAATATTTAGAATAAATCGCGCCCCATTCCCGCATGATTTCTTCCGGCGTCGAAAATGTTTTCCTCCTTGAATACGAAACGAGGTAGTGAAGGTTTCGTCCGCGGCGCCGCAGCGAGGGGGCTCGTTTGCGCCCATTGTGCGCCCGACTACTGAGGTGCTTAGACTCCAAATAGGTACAGCACAACGAAAATATATTCTGGCTAGCTTATTTTAATCCAGTTGGAAAAGATGAAAGCCTCGCGCGTTAGGTATGTGCGAGCACTTACAACAATGAACGCACGCAGCGATCGATTACAATTACAAACCTCAAACACATTCCACAAAATATTTGAATAGCCGCGCGCCCAGCGAGCGCAGACACCCACCCACGGAACTTAATCTCCCAAATACATTTATCATGTTCCTTCGATAAAAATGCCATTGAGATCAGCCGGCCACAATGAGCGAGCGGCCCATAGTGCCCGATGCGAGGCCGAAAGTCAATTATATTCAAATATAAATCGGATTTGCAAACGTAAGTCCGTGACAATGGCGTAGGCGCCTGATGCCGTCGCCGTCGGCTGCTGGCACCGGCACTGGCAGCGCAGCCTCGGCCTCGGGGAGACAATGCGCGGGACAAAGCCGGGGCGATCACGCCCGTCCCGTCCTGTCAAGCGTCTCCCGTGCCCGATTCCGCCATTATGTTTCATATTGTGGATTATGAAGTCAGCTTTGCGGTCTATTATTCATGCGTCAGTGTTTCATATTGTACTCTACCATGAGCCCCTTTCGAGTTTGGGTTAATGCCTTCTGCAAATAGGTTTACACCATTACGAATGTTTTTTTTGTAAGATACTCGTAACAATCAATCTATTATGGACTCGCCATGATTTATACTTCCATGTATTTATAATTTTAATCTAAAGTTTGGAGTATTTTAAAATTATTGTTACGATAATTAAATACCTACCGTATTGTCATACAGTAAGAGTTTGGCGAACCTAATATTGAAAGAAGTCGAACTCATTGATGTTGGAAGCCGCCTTCCAACAATTAACTTTTGAATACATAATAAAAAAATATTGAACTATGTTGATAACCATTATTTCAGTTCGGAAAACTGTAAAGAAGTAGCGTTGAGCGGCGGCGGGCCCGAGCGCCGAGCGCCGAGCGCCGAGCGCCGAGCGCCGAGCGCCGAGCGCCGAGCGCCGAGCGCCGCACGCCCGCCATCACCGCACAATGTGCATTTAGCGATGCTTCTCATGTCGCTCTCCATTCAGTCTGCATTCAACGCTCACAAAGGCTTTGTACACAGTCATTCGATATCGATGACTTTTGGACGCGATTATACTTTATGAACTCTGTGAAACGTTTTTTGGGAGATTGGCAATCGATTTACACATGGTCCCAATTTACGATTTAAGTTTTTACATTTTGCATGCATTTATTTATGAAAGAGTATGAATTAAATTATTAATATTTTGATATCTGTTGTATCTGATTGTATTGTTTGTGATTCTGGTTTTGTGAATGTTATTATTAATGACCCCTGAGAAAAAAAACATTTAACCGACATCCAAAAAGAGGTACCTGCCTAACCTTTTCAAAATGGGATTAATTTCCATAATTTCCACAAAACGCAAAACAAACAAACCCTTCTAATGTCGTGTTAAATGCGATTCAACGACGTCATCCGTTACATAAAGTCACAAAAAACATTATAAAAAGTAGATCACCACAATGTGGCCACCGGGGATCCATTGTCAATGCACCAAAGTTACGTTAAGACTCTGATAGTTTCATTGTTCGCCGTCCCCGGAGGCTGACGCAGAGACGTGGGACATATGGCTCGCCGGCGCTACAAGTTATCGCCACGCTGTTTATTGCTATGAATTTGTAGTATTATTTGTCGTGGGGTTGTGGTGCGCTGCGCCATTGTCGGCCGCGGCCGGCTGCGCGGCGCAGGCAGGGTGCGCAGCGTGAGTTATGAACTCGAGACCTGGAGGGTGCACCATGTTAATTGCCTGTTAATTTTGTACGGCATTTTAACGGTTAGTGTGGAGATATGTTGAACGTATGATTGGTGTTCAGAGCGCATATCAAATTGGTGGAAAGTAAATTTGGCTAAATATTACCTAAAGTTAATTCTCTGCTGGACTGGGAGTAAAGAAAAAACATAGAATGCGCCCAGCTGCTTCTCTCCCCGAGCATGTCGTAAAAGTTGACTAAGCGATAGTATCCTCTCCAAAATGATGGACCACCTATATGGGCGATGGGCTGATCACCTGTCCCTATGGTTCACCATATCCATCTAAGGACTTTAAATCAGAAGTTGCTGCAAGTTTTCTTTGGGTACCTACTTACGTACTTATATGGGCGTGATAATATGGACACCACGATACGAAATGTACACAAACGAAATTGCCTTTGCTATAACGTTTAGAATAGCGCAATCTAGGCCGCGTCTAATTCATTCGGAAAATTTCCGACGAGGATTCTCCAATTGCGATTCAGATTTCCGACTTCGGAAACTTTTGTCATTTCCTTTCAGATTTTTCACGGAATAGTTTCCGAGGGCACCTTGCTGTCGCAAACTCTTCCGAACCATAGAAAATCACGAAATATGAAAATTAAAAATAAAATTAAAAAATATTTATTTACAGTAAAGCAAACAAAAGAAAAACACATTTACAGTATGTAGTCACATGAGATGGTTCTTACTTTACTGATAGAGTACCTAATCTGGTCCAGTTGCCTGTGATACCCACACTAGATAAGTATCTGTATTGTGGGTGTCTTTATAAACAAAGTCTTTTAGTTACCTACCTTTAAAGTTAGATTTGAGGTAAGTATGAATGAACAGGATTTTAGACCAATAAAAAGGTTACTTTGTAATAAGTATAGTAAGCTTACGGAGTATTCCCAAGGAAGGTTGACGTCAGGCAGGCGGCCGGTCATAAAACACCTCAGCCAAAATTTGATCCTTGAATCATGCTGTGCCGACCCCACATAGAGTGGGATAAGGGCAGGAAGATGATGATGATGATGAAAAAGCTTACTTTGACACGTTTTGTTGTAGATACTTTGAGTACTATGTGAATAAACTTGATCTAACCTGTACTGCGCACGTTATTGTTAGGAATCTTATAAACCGAAGTGACTGAGCACATTGATAACACCCATTATACAATAAAATTAGTCGTTTGTTTGATTTTTTTTCAAACAAACCGCTAATTAAAAAAAGCCGACGAAATCGAGGTTTCCGATCGGACAATTTTTAGAATTAATCGAAGAATAGCAGTGCTGGTTCTAAATCGATATGTTTTTTGTATGCAAGAAAATACAGTTCTCAAATAATTTTTAACCGACTTCAAAAAGGAGGAGGTTCTCAATTCGACTGTATGTTAAGATGGCCACTGGCATCCTGATGTATGTGAACGCCAACTACCTGTTAGTTTCTATAGGAGTTTTTATTTATTTTTCATTGAAGTAAATTTTGTTTTTAGGTTTTTAACGTATCATCCTACTAATATTATAAATGCGAATGTTTGTGAGGATGTGACGATGTTTGCGCCCCAATCACGCCGTAACGGCTGAACGGATTTGAATGAAACTTGGAACATACATAGTATGTGTGCTGGAATAACATATAGGCTACTTTTTATCCTGGTACCACGCGAGCGAAGCTGCGGGCGGAAGCTAGTCTTTACATAACTTCTTTATCTCACTCTCAACGATATCCGAAAAATCAAAGTAGGGATCTCCTGGGGTCGTAAATTCGTAATAGAATTTCCTGCGTGAAACGGTATGAATAGATTGTGCGGACGTCAGCAGTGGCGCCCCCTGCAATCAGTAGTCGTGTAATTACTACGCAGCGTGCTGTGCAGGCACTCTGTCATTAGACTACTGATCTACGCAGAATACTGATCACACTTTTTATAAAAAAAATCTGATTAAATATTTACCCACACGTATGTACCAAGTTACTTGGCTATTTCATCCAAGACTTCCAACTTCCACCCTGGTCCAGGAAGAAAAGCTAATCTATCAAATTGCTGAGATACTGAAGTCATAAACAGCATGATCATGTTACCAAATCAGTTCTGGGTGTAAATTCATCCTCATAAAACACCTTTAGTGTTGAAACGAATAAATATAATAAAACTAGCTGTGCTCCGCGGTTTCACCCGCGTTTTTCTCGTTTCTGTGGAAATACCGAGATAAAATATTGCCTATATTATAGCCTCCCTCAATAAATGGACTATGGCCCATAACTCATTAATAGGTACCAACTCTTAACATCTTACACACGTGATAACTTTTAAACGAAATATCCGATTGAGATGAAACAAAAAGTATTTTACTTCTACATAAATACTCTTGATAACATAATGCTTAATTTCGATAAAGATTAATATTACGATACATATTTAACGTAGTTTTTTTTTCTTCAGACGATTTCATAATTATTTGGAACACAAAATCGGTTATTGTGATTAAACCATGATAGCTAGATATATGTTCTCGCGGACTTTTTTGTAGGTCTTGATGGGATCTACAAACCCGTACTACATCATTTTGTTCTATTGTCAATAGTTTTTGCAGCGCACGCAAAAATAGGTTTTCGATTTTACACCTTGTGTTACAAAATAGCAATTTTATTACGAATCCCTAATTTTGAAAGAAAAAAAACATAGCCTATAGCCTTCCTCGATAAATGGACTACCCAACACTGAAAGAATCATTCAAATCGGACCAGTAGTTCCAGAGATTAGCGCGTTCAAACAAACAAACAAACTCTGCAGCTTTATAATATTAGTATAGATTTCTTGTGGGTAGAAAGAAACTTCAATTTTTTTTTGGGAAGAAACTGAACAAAACATTTGTATTAAGAAACTGTGAAAAGAACTTTGGATTGCTGACCTTCCTGGTCGTCAACAAATTACTATGTAAGTATAGTTGATTATTTCTGCCCTACGTGTCCTGCGGGAGGCTGTCATTAGCGCTGGGCGGGCGGCGCCCGCCGCCGGGTGGGCTCTAGTTGTTCACTAGACTTGCTGATTACTGAAACGTGCGCGATAACTACTGATGCGTATCATATTGTATGGCTTTAATCAATTATATGAAACATCTGGATCAGTAGAGCTTATCCATATATTGTTTGTAATGATGTACAGATAGCCCAACTGTTCCTTTTGTATTTCGTTGATACTGGTTGTAAACTTGTAAAATAATTTCTGTTAATACAGTGTATGTAAAAAATACACTCATGAGAAAAACGAATTAAGTTTGTTAGGTAGTTTAATGTAGGGAGACAGGCGGTTGGCATTAAATAATCCTTTCAAGAAACCCGCATTCGTATTGCCCCTCTGTAAATAGTGGAGCTAGTTGGCAGAGACGCGCATGGCCGGGCTGAGCGCACTGCAGTTGATCACTAAAACGCGAATCAAAGCCGTGTCGGGGTGTTTATGCAACGTTTAATATTGGATTACACCCCCCGCCTCCGCCCCCCGCCCCCGCCCCCCCCCGCAATCGAATCACCATCCCGTGTCCAAATCGTACAATTGCACATGTTGCGACAAAATAATACAATTTATAATTTGTTGTGTGTGCAGCAATCAATTACGTTGCTTTACAGTCGCTAACAAGGTTACCGCAGCGGGGAAACAGAACAAACTGCCTACCATTCAGTGTTGGGGAGTTATTTATTTGAAATAATTTGTTTTATAAACTAACACAATTAATATAATATTGCAAGGGGCTGAAAAGTATTAATGATTTTGTACATTTAATATTAATTGTAATTTTTGTATGTTTTTATTCAATATTTAATTTTTCGGTTTCAGTCGTTTTTTATTAAGTACTCGATTTTTTACTCGCTCGCCCACATATGTATTTAATTTAATATTACTATTCGTTTTTCACGTGCTGTCTGTGACCTATAATTATAATAATGTCTGTCAGCTTTTATAATAAATTAATAATTAAAATTAGTTGCCTAGATGTTCAAACTATTTTATTATGTGGTAGGCACTGAGGTGATAGGTGATAGGCTAAACTGCTGTTCTTACCTGGCACAGTTTTATGACCATCTTTGCTGGTGTTATTCCTCAGAATGCTCTCTGTGCGCGAGCATTATCCACATGCGACGCTGGACCATGTACAGCTGCTCTATCTTACTCTTTTAGATGTATTGTGTTTATTTTAATCATATCTTACTGCACGTGTCTAAATTTACAGTATGTATTTATTTTTATGCCTTTTTCAATTAAATAAGTTAACAGTAAGTATCAAAATTAAACGAACTTGATTTGCTGTTCAGAGCATTGAGCAAGTACCTATACTATTTAGTTCTGAGAGCAAAACAGTAGTTTAAGATCTTATTTAAAAACTTTTTCAAAGGATTTCTTATACATTCCTAAAGTCAGACTTGCTACGTCCTACTCTGCCAGGTGTACACAGACTACTACATTCGTAATTATGTTGTGGTTAAAGATATTTATTTCTCAAAGAACAAAGTTCACTTACAGAGAATATAGTTATTGTAAGTATGAACATAGTGTTCTGGTTGCAGCCAGTAAAGTGACATAGAAAAATGACAAGATATACTTTTCTTAAAGAATTGGAATATTTTTTAGGATAAAATCCTTTAGCTTTTTCTTAAATAACGTTACACTAGGGGCGTCTTTAAGATTGTTAGGTAAATTGTTGTATAGTTGTGCTCCTTCATAGGTTATGTTTTTGATTCCATAGTTTGTTCTAGGTAGCGATAGTACGATGTTTTTTGACCTTCTTGTGTTTAATTTATGTACTTACTTGATTTTTTCGTTTGAATGTTATGTCTGTGTGTATGTCTGTCTTAATTATTTTGTGTATGAGACAACAAGTGTTATAGGTGTAGATTTGTTTTATGCTCATTAGTTGAGTTTCATTGAAAAGTTTTTGGGTCCGCGTCATGAAGTCATAGTGGAAGAGGACTTTAATAATCTTGTTCTGTGCAGTTTGAAGTTCTTTTAAGTTGGTTTTTGCAGCGTTTCCCCATACTTCAATAAGATATTCTAAATTAGATTTGACAAGTGAATTGTAGATTATTAATCTTACATTTTTTGGGAAACAAGAAACTACTGGACGAAGGAGTCCCATCAATGCTCTTTAATGTTGCCCTGTCTTGCCTCTAGAGGTAAGAGGCAATCTTTAAGTAGACGTCATCAATGACATTGGACCTTATATTGTTATACTTAATATTTTTCTTTTGTATTTTATCAGCCTTTGATTAAAAGTGGTTTTTAGGATTCCGTACCCGAATTGTGCCAATGGAACCCTATTACTAAACCACCGCTATCAGCGAGCTGTATCTCATGAACCGTAATATATAGAGATTTGAAACTTTCACAGAGTGTGAATTTCTATTGCCGCTGTTACAACAAATAATAAAATTACAAACAAAAATATAAGGGAATACAAGAAAAAGTTATATACATGTAGGATGGTCTGGAACCCTTCTCGCACTTGACCGCTTATTTTTCCGTTTGCGTTGTTTTTAGTCAGACACTCACAATCATCACAGGACGTGCCGCGATTATCAGAAACTAGTAACTATTCTGATGATGACTAGTACCATCCATGGTAGCACAACACCCTACCTCGGAAGAAATGTTTGCAGAACATGCAATCATTTCTCTGCATGAATCGAACCCGCGCCTCTCGCGTCTCAGCTGGACACACGCGCGCTACTCCATCTACTATTAGCTATGTCTCAAGTTCTTTTGAACGAGTGCGGTGAAAGGATTGAAAATGGTGCACTTTGGCGAGAGATTGTTTAGTGCACTAAACATGTTTAGTAAGTAAATAGTGATGTGGGTGTCCCCAGACGGAGCACCGGGCGTGCTGCGCGTGCGGCGAGCCCATCGCCGACCGCTTCCTGCTGGAGGTGGGCGGCGGCGCGTGGCACGCGGCCTGCCTGCGCTGCTGCGTCTGCGCGGTGCAGCTGGACCGCCACCCCTCCTGCTTCCTGCGCGACCGCCAGGTCTACTGCAAGCAGGACTACGCCAAGTGAGTCCGCCTCTCAACCTGCATACACCACAATGTTCCCGACAAAGGAACACATCATTCTTACAGCTAAAAGAGGTCCGCAACAAAAGTCACTCAGCGTTTGCTAGGTCTCGGCGAAAATTGCCAAAGCGCTGTAAGTAAAGCTGTAGTTGCATGATCTCCAAAATCAGCGTAGGTATTCGGTACACCTTCCATGTGCTTTTTTTGTACTGATTTTAATTTAGTTCTTTTGTTTTCCGATAAGGACAAGCATCAACATTTCGCGATCAGTAAATCTTATGTTTTGTGCTTTTTAGAAAAACCTCTCGCCACCATTTTGCATGATATTTCAGTTAAGCTTTCTTTCCACTGCGGCTACACTGTCGCGATACTGCGAAGCTTCGAGTTTCATACCTTTGTCTATACTATAACAAATCCCGGTTGCCCCTGTCAGTCAACGCGACAAGTTCCAACTAAACAAGATCTTAGAAAATAAATGAGTAATAACTGAGTTGTCTAAATGACTAAGTTATCAAACACTCAAATTCTGCGGAAATATTGATTTCGGCATACAACGAAAATCAATAAAACTCGTTTATGAAAGGTAAAAACTCGTACCTAATTCTCTTACAATAGCCTGCTTGCGTCCAATTAACCTTACCTACGCATTAGAAATATACAGAGTCATCATTATTGGAGGCTGAGGGCGCGGGGGGTGCAGGAATGCGCGAGGAATGCGGCCGGCGGCGGCGGCGGCGGGCGCGCCACAGCGCCACAGCAGTTAGTTCGCGACCCCTGACCCGCGCTGTGTGGTGCTCCTCGGTGATGATGCACTATCGACACCATTCGTCAGTCCCTCAGTCCGTCAGTCCGTCAGTCCATCCGCCGGCCGGCCGCTTTGTAAACTATCATTGCGCTTGGAATCGATACATGTTTTGTTTCCAACTTTTTATCGAAGGAAACAGATTTCAGATTTTTATCGTGCATGTTGATGATGACTCATTTTAATATGCGGTTTGAAAGTATCATGCGCATTTGGTTCCTCCTTTAAATAAAAACTCACTCACCGGACGCGCCGACGCCAAGCACCTATGCTATGTAGGTACTTACTTAGCCTGCTTTGATAATCTAAGTAGGCGTGATACTTCCGAGCCCAAATCGTAAAGAAGCCCTGATTAGGTTCAACTTCCGGATATTATTTAAAGCAAAGGTAAAGAACGTAAATCAACGTCCAACCCGTATCTGCTTAATATTCGGGTGTTCGATACCGATCCTCCTAAAAACCATAATTACCATAATACTTACTGCCACGCTGAAGGAAAGGCAACAGGTGCGTGAGAACTCACTCTTATCCTCTAAATAAAAACATATTGCTCAAAAGCGAGTGAGGCTCGCACAATTAGGGTTCCTTACTAAAGTTATTGATAATAGGCTTCATAAATATAGATAGCTAAAACGACCAACGTATATTCTGCATACTTTCATTAGAATTCTTTTTTTTTGTCACAATTGTCCACTACTTTTTCCAATTATTATACAGCATCTGGTCTAAGTGATGCGTAATTCAAAAGCTAACACATATTTATCCCCGACGGATGAGTATTGCCGCACAGTTTGGCAACTGACCCAACTGTTTGTTTGTTTGTTTAGTATTTTATAAATTTATTTTGGTATTTTTTATTTAGAATTCGAAAAATGTATTGCTTTGCCCAATTTTAAGTGAAATCTCTTCACATCTTTTTTCACATACGGACACGGGAGCGATCTTTAAAGGGTTCGGTATTTAATATTATGGAACGGAACTCTAAAAAATAAGGGCGATGTCCCTACGAGTGGTTTTATTGAAACTCTGGCGGTGGAGTGAGGCCCAACAAAGCGGGCTAGCACCGTGACTTGCACCTACGATTTCATTTGTCATTTATTTTGATTGTGATAACTGGAGAAACCATATATTTTAATCGGTGACGTGCAGACCTTGTGCGGACGCGGGTCAGATGGCGGGTGGTCCCGAGACTCCCAGCACAGTATGCAACGAGCCTCGACAAAATATACCTATACGGACATCCTTTCAAATACTTCAATGTAAAAAGGTGGGCATGATATTTTAAATTAAATAAAAGCAACGAACATCTTACATTTACATGGACATAATGAGGGTGAGACGTCAAAGGTGGATCAAACGAGGTGGGGTGGTAGAGAGCTTCAATGAGCATCGCCGGGACTCGCCATGTACGAGTATCATCTATTATTATCTGCCGTGTTTCTCAGATATTTTTAAGAAGTGGTTTAGCCAACAAAATATACCACATTAAAGCTTTATCTTTTTATAAAATTTACCTATGTATCGAAGAAATCTTATAAAATTGTATGTTTCATTTGAATACTTTGGTACAAATACGAACCCAAATGCATCACTTATAGCTAGGCAAGCTAGCAAGTGTGTAAAAGACGAATTGGTGGATTGTTGGCGCGTGTGCTGATAGTGCTTGTTGATAACGAGGCCACTCGTGCCAAGCGCGTCTGTCCTCCGCGCATGTTTCACTGGACCTCGCCTCGACATTAGGTGTCCATCACACTAAACTATTGTGAAATCTTTTGTTAGTTTATAGATCTCTTAACAATTGAAAAATACTTTATTTTAATCTCTTTCGTCCCAACGGCAGTGGGACGGGCCTCTGTGCGAGCTGACGCGGAATTGTCTGTAACAAACGTGTTCATGCTTCGCAGATCGTGCCCGTCTCTTAGCCGTTTCAAAATTTAAGGTTTATAGCTAAACTCATGTCTAACTCGAACTCAAAAGTCAGGTTTATGGCTACAAGCACATCCTTCACATAATTTGGCACTTTAATAAATAATAATAAAATGCATTTATTTCGAGAAGTTACACTCATAAAACCGAACAAATATACAAAAAGGATTTAAAAAATAATAGGTTTGCTGGGAAGGTGTTGCTCCCAGCAGTACCTTGTATAAGGGCAATCCACCCTGGCGGCTATCATTGCCAGGACCAGGCTATCATTAATGGACCGCGTCATATTCCTCCTGCAGCTTGTCTACGGTTGGGTGCGCGGTGCTGTGCCCCTCATCAGTGTCAGTGCGGTTCGGAGGTCGATCAGCTTGGACTCCACAGATTATCGTGTTCCAGAAACGTCGGTAGGATTTCTAGGCACGCCAGTGTCAATGACATCATTCGTCGAGCGTTTACCAGTGTCAACGTCCCAGCCATTCTTAAACTGAGTAGTCTGCTTCGTGATGACGGTAAAAGGACTCCAGTTTCATGGGAGAAGGGAAGGCCTTTGGTGTGGGAAGCCATATGCGTAGATACCTTTGCGTGTTCTCATTTACCAGGGACTTTAGTTAGGACCAGCGCGGCAGCAGATTCGGCCGAAGATGTCAAGAGGCGCAAATATGCAAACCTCGACGGGGCTTATGTATTTGAGCTTTTTGGGGTCGAAGAGACCCTAGGACGTAGGGCACGGATGACCACCGCGTTTTCAAATTTTTTTCAGGACGTCTGGTCGAAGTGATGCGTGATTCAAGAGCAGGTTCTTATTTGGCTCAACGGATCAGTTCAGTATGGCAATGCGGCCAGCTTCTTGGGCACACTTCCATCTTTTGATGATCTGGGTCTGTTTTTTTGTATTCTGTAAATTATATTTGTATTAGTTGTACGAGTAAGTTTGTTTCTGTCAATAAATAGCTTGTAATCAAAGTAATCCTTATTTAAACTCACCCTACATGATTTTGTAAGGTGATATCTAGGTACCTAACCTAACTGTTGCTCAAAAAACATATTATAATTTATAGAGATATAGAGACCTACCTCTATATCTCTATAAGTTATAACATGTTTTTAACATAACTATATCCATCTTAGGACTTTGAATCAGAAGTGGCTGCAAGTTTACTTATGTTTACTTGTGGCTCTGCCCACCCCGTTAGGGATACGGGCGTTATAATATAAATGTATGAATGACTAGTTTAGTTTACTTTTTGGAACAAAATATACACAGGCTCATAAAATAACATAATTAGTACACGATGATAGCTGCAGTAGTTCTCTGCTGGGAGTAAAGAAAAAACATAGAATGCGTCCAGCTGCTTCTCTCCCCGAGCATGTCGTAAAAGTCGACTAAGGAATAGTATCCTCTCCAACATGATGAGATACAATAAGCAAGTATTCCCAAGGAGGGTTGACATCAGGCAGGCGACCGCTCATAAAACACCTTAGCCAAAACTCTTACAGCAAGATCCAAGGATCATGCTGTGCCGACCCCACATAGAGTGGAACAAGGGCAGGAAGATGATGAAGATGATGATAGCTGCAGTAGTTAAAAACTGTGTCGCAACTAAACGTATGAACATGACTCTAACTGATTTTATTATGTTTTCAACAGCCACCATAATCGCTCGTTATCATTTCAAAGCAAAAGCTAAAGAAACGAATGATGTAGGCTACCATGGTATACAAAGTAGGTATGTGTTTGGAAGTTGTATGAGGTATACAAAGAGAATAGCAAAGGCTGGTGCCCACTGCATCCCTAAAAAGCGCAGCCGCGGGCTCTCGTTAAACTAAAATGTCACAGTATTATAATTTGTTTGTTTGTTGTGCATAACGAGTGTTGCTTGCTGCTTCACAGTCTGCGAGGAATAGCTAATGTACTCTATACAAATGCAAGTGTTGCTCGAGTAAAACCAACATCAGAAAGTCTTACAAGACACGAGATGTCTAGGACAGCGTCTATACATATCATTATTTAGTCACAATTTGTTATTTTCCTAGTTTACTCATCTGGTTTCCGCTATTTATTTTTATGCTAAGCGAACACACCCACGATCGCCATATCAAATCATTGAAAGTGGTATTTGTAAAAGTGTGCCAGCTAGCGAGGGGCTGTGGCTGGCCGTAAATCCTGCCTCGCCGGCGGCGCTCAGAGATTGCTCTGCGAGTATCGGACGATCAGCTCGTTGTTTATTTAACGCCCTCCGAATAAACATTCCCAAAGATGCTGATGAAGTGACGAGCCATAACTGTAAAATCTGTGCTTCATTATAGTCTTTGTTTCTCTCGTAAGTCTGTGCTTGAGTCAGGCGGATGCGAGGCGGGTGCACACAGGTGTGTTCGGAGCCAACCACGAAGCTTTACACAATAACAACCTTACAAGCGCGGCTTCGCTCACGTGCTGAACGTATCTCATGAAGTAGAGATTTGAAATTTTCACTGAGTAGGTATGTATTTCTATTGCCGCTATAACAACAAATAATAAAAATAAATAAAGTTAAAAATGCAAGAAACATTTTTTTATAATAAAATATCAATCAACATAGCCTATCGTTTTGGATTGTCGCAACTAGATAGCAGAGCCTTCTTTTAGTTTTCTTTAGCTCAAACATTTTTTTTTTATTTTTTAAGGAAATAAATTATACTTCTATTTAAGTTAACGCCATCTAGTAGGTTTTGAAGTTAAATTAATATTAGAAACTTAATCATAATAATCCCTATAATATTTTTATTAATTTTTTTTGTGTACCTTCTTTATCTTTTACATACGATCTAAAATTGACTGATTTGTACTAAAATAATCATAGAAGAGCAGTGTTTTATTTTGCATTATTTGGTTTATTTTAAGTGTTATACATCTTTATTAAATAACACTGTAGGACAGTTCACTAGAAGCATTTGGGATGTTCGCTTCATGATGATGTAGCTCGCCGGATCTTGTCGGCAAAGCAGTGCTCGATAAAATTTTCGTGCAGCAGGTGTAGGTATATTGTGATTATTGCTTGTGTAACAAGAAGGGCCGCAGCAAGGCAGTCAGCACATTTTTCAATGTTCTATGAACCCGATTGTCGAGGAAATACTTCACCAAAATTTTAATAGTGAACGCGCTGCCATCTGTAATAGATGGGCATACAAGAAACACTTTGATACTCCATTTTACTGAGAGTTATTTTAAAAACCCCTGAAATACATGCTCTTTAATTTTCAGACGGAGTTTCAAGTAAATCGAACTTTGCGTTGAAACGTTGCGTACAAACATTTTCACCCATTTGCATCCCTTTAGGGGTTTTAATTTCAAAAAATCCCGCTTTAGTGGGTTGTTTTATTATAAAAGGAATTCTAGCTTCAGTAGTTTGGCCTGTGCGTTGATTGTAGAATTTTTCTGTTTTGCTTATAGTTTTTACATAGATTCAGTTGTATGTAGAAATCTTCACACATACATAGTACCTACGCTTGCCGGTATTTTATAAAATGATAAACGAAGCTTGCAAAACACGCAGCACGCAGATAACCTTTGTTTACGTCATACCTACTCCTTTGACCGCTGTTGACAAAAAAATAAGAATGAAACCGGATATGCAATTGGAGCCCAAAATAGTAAAGCGATATCGTTCTTTTGCTATTCTGAGGATATAACCAAGGAGTTGCCGAGCTGGGACCGAGATCCGCGGCGGGAAGCGGGAAGTGGCAAGTGTACCTGGTTTTAATTGAAACCTCTGTCGTACTATCTATCCCCATTCACATAATGATCTCAGGCTCATATCCGAAACTCGCAAATCAAGCACGCACGCGAGCCCCTCCCACGCGGCCGCAAATGCGCACACCGTGTATATGTAAATGTACCATGTCCTCCGAGCCTTTAATTAATCTCTAGCGCATAAATAAACGAACCTTAGATCGATTCGGAATAATAAACAATAGCTATCGATTTGGTATTGGAATCTACCATCTGACACGATGATGGTGAGAGCATACAGATCTGCGGTGAGAGTAGGCACCTACTCTTCTCCGATCGGAGACCACACCACTCAGATTTTTCAACTCTACTGTCTTTGGATCCAGTTCCTCATAAAAACACAGGTAAAGAATAATCAGCATAATCTTCGTTACTAGCTACCTTGTCCCAAGTCAAACCCAGCAGTGCAAGGCATGGAGGTAGGAATACCTTCTTGTTTATGAACAACTAAAGTCAAATAGGATAGGAGTTGCTACTTACCAACGAGTATCTATTGTAGTGGTACTTCATTAACAATTCCCTGTAGCTTGTAGCCGTGTACCACTAGCAGGGTAACAGTGCTTTGCATACCAGCAGGCTGCGAGCCTCTACTAAAACATAATTAAATGCGAACTAAGTACAATGTCCCCCTTAGAGATAGAAAAACACAACACTAATACATTTCAAGACTTTTTGTGTTTCCCAACTCACTATCCAGTGGCGCTGTATGCAACTGTAGCTGTTGACTTCAGTGGCTGTAGGCCTTCAAGACAGAGCAATTAAAAATTATGTATGCGCTTAATCAGTCATCGATAATCATAAAAGTTTTGAGTTTTGTTATTAGTGCGGCAGTGTGCCGGCCGCCGCCCGCGGCCTTCGTTACCATCCGCTCTCGCGTTGGTGTTGCATCTAAAACAAATAACTTAAATCATGTCGTTGGTATTGAAATGTGCTGAGGGTGGGAAGGGGGGGGGGGGAGGAGAGCAATCAATGAGCGAATGAATATATGAGAGCCGGCGGGCGCGACGCGCGGCAGGCGCCGGCTCGACTCCCGCGCTCCCCAGCCTACGCGGAGGAACCATCCGGACCCACACGGACCACCTAGCAATAGAGCACCCCCCTCACCCCTGGCTCCAACGTATATTTCCACATCTTCATTACCGGCAAGTGTTAAAACTTGTTAATCTGTCACAAGTTAATTATGCGAGAGCAGTTAAGTGATTCGGGCGACAAAATGTTAATAAGCGATGATAAGAGGAGGCGAGGGCGGCCGGCGCCGGCTTCTTATAATATCGAACGATTCGAATCACACTATCGAACACTTACGTTATAGCTAAGGTTGTGAAGAGACAGATCAATCGCGATATTTTAGGGGTTTAAAATAAAAGTTACTTTAAAATAATAAAGCCAATTACGAAGAATATCACTCAAGCAACTTCTAGTACGAGTAAAATGATAAATCTGAAAGGTTTTAAGGCACCTTGCAGGTCTTGTCATAGTTTACAAAAGCTAAACACAGAGGCTGATTGTACTCTTCGAACTTCTGTATAATCTGCTTCAATGGGTGGATGTAGTACATACAGCTAAAAGGATTTTAATGAAACTTGGAAAATATACTTTTCATGTTCAGAAATATGGAATGAAAGTTAGTCAAGCAATGCAAAAATTAGGAAACATTGACCAGCTGTCCTCCTTCCCCTGCGCCATCTCGTGGACACCTCCGATAAGCGGCGGCTCTTGAATTAATACCAAGAGACACGCGAGTTCGCACTTTGAGCACACCGCGCTATCGCCTCAGTGCGCTGTGCATCCACTACCGAAACCATCAACAAAAAGACGGAAATCATATTATAAAAGCAAATTTATGATTCTACATCAGTTTATTTCTCAAACATGTTATGACGAGAAAGTACTACCGTTCTCCAAAGAGGCCAATTATGCCAATCCAGAGCCTACCGTACCCGACTGACGCCGCAGCAAAGCCTCGACACACCCCCCTGGCCGTGAAGATATCATTCATTTATTTAATGCCTAAGCATTGCGGTAATGTAATTACACCGCCTTTAATCTTTTGATGAATTATATCTTATAGATAGTGCTTATTAATATACCAGTAATACCTACAGAGCATTCCAAATGGTTAGGCATCCAAGATATATTCGTCAAATTTATAGAAATACAGTGAAGTTTCCTAGGTATAGGTACTTCGTGGTATTATAATTTTTCAATTTGCGTTCTAATACTATCATCATCATCTTTCTGCCCTTATCCCATTCTATGTGGGGTCGGCACAGCATGATCCTTGGATCATGCTGTAAGAGTTTTGGCTAAGGTGTTTTATGACCGGCCGCCTGCCTGACGTCAACCCACCTTGGGAATACTTGCTTAATAATGTTGTTATACTATACATAAGCTCAGAAATAGCGTCCTTACAAGATCAATTACATAATTATTACTAAAACTACCCATCTAGGCTACATGTGCGTACATGTCGCGAGCAGGCTTACCTACCGCTCAGTAATGTCTTCAGGACTCTACGAGTACAGACGCGCCGGCAACAATTAGATATCACTGAGTACGCAGCTTCTACCGACTTATATTTTATTCTATAGGACTTATACTTATTTAAGATCAATCGAAAATCAGTGCCAAAAGTAATGCTCGTTGAACATGGATCAGATGATGCGTGCTGACGCTGTTTACCTTCTTTCCGCGTAATTTCGATCAACAGCTGAACACATGAAGGTTTTTGCATCAACTAACATACACTCAATTATTTTAATAATTTTATTCATAGGCTCAGCGATAGATGCCCCGCGAACACGACTCCCGTATTGCATGCTCTAGACTAAGTGCTTGTAGGTTCTGATGGAACATGGTATCCTCATACCTTATTATATTATCCGATACTTATTGTGTCCTACCTAAAAAGTGGTTTTCTATAAATTCAATCGAAAAAGCAAACATTCTTGGATGAATTCTACATTCTACAGAGTTTAATTTCCTCTACCAAATTGCTCATAACATTATTGAGTGTAGAATTGTAGCATCGGTCCTCGAATAGAAATACCTACCTATTCCCTTTCCTTTAGTGGTTGTTAAAGTCCTTGCATGCCGTTTCTTGCTATGGCGAAATTACTTTTATTTATCGCTTGATTGTTTTTTTTTTTTGTCTTTACCAGCTCTTTGTATTCAGGAACAGTTCAATAAAATAAAATGATTCAAACAGCTTATATACGTAAGTGCCTACCACAAGTAATTAAACGAGGTGGACTGTAAATTACTGTTCTTAGAAATACCTAGTTCAAATTAAATTCTGTTTTAACTTACTAAAACACCGCACCTAATATGGTAATGAAATGGTCAAATAACATGGTGAACATTTTATCCTATTGTTTTGCACACACACCTCTACAATTTGAATAATGTATTACAACAGAGGTACCTACAGTAGTTGCACAAGTGGTTGGCACTTGCAACAGTGTTCGCAGACTCTTTATGCAAAGCTTTGTTTAACTGCAGCTTCTAAGTTGAAATTATTGTATATAATTGTTTCCATCGATGTTTAGGGTATGCCACAAGAGAGCGTTCGCTAATGTTCGTCTGATGGAGTGCTCTCTGTGCAGGAGCTTCGGCGCGAAGTGCTCCAAGTGCTGCCGCGGCATCTCGTCGTCGGACTGGGTGCGCAAGGCGCGCGAGCTGGTGTACCACCTGGCGTGCTTCGCGTGCGACGCTTGCGGCCGCCAGCTCTCCACGGGCGAGCAGTTCGCGCTGCACGAGGACCGCGTGCTCTGCAAACCGCACTACCTTGAGACCCTCGACGGCGGCTCCATCTCTTCTGATGGTAAATATCTTGGATTCTTATTGGAGTAGGTGATTTCTTGGCATCAGATAACCTAATGTTATTTCTAGTTTATAGTCATAACATTAAAAAACAGGAGTTAAAGAGAGAACAGAACAGAAAACTAAAGAAAACAATCTGAATATCAGCACCATTATGCTATCCAATCCGATTTCGAATACTTTACTAGCCGATGGATCACCTCTTCGTAAAGCTGTTTTTATTTGCTTATCAAAATTTGCCAAACCATTGAACGAATACAGTTGCTCAAAACTTCTACCTACTAAAATATATACTCTAGACGGGTGCGACTCCGAAGGCTACCACAAGAGCAAGGCGAAGCGGGTGAGGACCACCTTCACGGAGGAGCAGCTGCAGGTGCTGCAAGCCAACTTCCAGCTGGACTCGAACCCGGACGGGCAGGACCTGGAGCGCATCGCGCAGGTCACCGGCCTCAGCAAGCGCGTCACGCAGGTCTGGTTCCAGAACAGCCGCGCGCGCCAGAAGAAGCACCAGCACACGGGGAAGGGCAAGCAGAACCAATGTTAGTATGCCACCCGCGCGACCCGGGACCTGCCAGCTGCCAGCGACTGGCAGCTCTCCGCTGAGCGTAGCCCTTCTGATTAGATATTTGTACCGAAACTTGTTCGAGACAACTTTATACAAACGATCAATGGATTGGCCTTTTTGCTAAAACAACAACAGGCGAATTGCTTTGCGAATTTCTTATTTGATTGTTTTTCGTTATCAAGCAAGCTATGCGAGTTCCCTTAATGTATCGAGTAGCATCAAAAGTGACGTATGCCGTGTTGTCTGCAGTGATGTCGCGGGAGGAGGCGGTGGGGTTCGGCCGCCCCATTAACCTGCACCTCACCTACTCATTCCAGAACAAGCCCCCCTTCGTGCCCATAGGTAAGATTTGTACGTACCTACTTACCAAAAATGAACTTAGTTCTACATTAAATCACATCCCAAAAAATCATGGGTTCATAGTAGGTAATACTAAACCAATTTATTTATTATTAATCGTTTCAGACGGGACATCATTCACGGACTCTTCGATGGACGACCTGTCGGAAGACTCCTCGATCCACTGCATGCAGAGCGAGGTCTGAGGCAGCCGTCTCACTCTACCTCCTTATTCAGGCTGATCTGCATTACACCTTTACTGTGCTAGCCGTGTGCACCAACAATACTTGTGAGTTGGCTCGCGCCTGGGCCCGCGCCTACCGATTGTGCAGGATCTACATTCTGTTTAACTATTGAATCAAGCGCAGCCGCTCTTAGGGTCAATTGCTCATAAACTATTTTTTTATTTATTCAAAGTTATCGCCATTGAAAAAACTCCCCAAGTTAATGTTTCTAGTGTTTTTATCTTTGTATTTTCATAATACGTTTTATGGAGAGCTAGGTAGGTAATTTTGATTCGCTTCAGATTTACCTCTCATAGGTAGAAGAAAAATATCATAAATTTAACATAAAAGTTGTATCGCGTCCAGTCGTAATAGAATTGATATCGTAGGTAAGGGAGCGGGCGCGGCGCCCGGCGTCGGCGTCAAAAAAGTACAAATGCCATTTGCGCAAATAAATCATTTTTGTCTGTGACTGGCATAACTTTAGCATTCATTCATATTTTCCTTATAAAATATATATTGATATTATAATAATGATGATTCGCTCCATAAAGAACGTGTAAAAATAATGTATGATTGTTTTTATGTAATAAAGCGATTTTATCAAGACTGCAGATGGAATTATGAAAAATGCTGGCTTCTTTGAAATGGGAAGCCAACAGCTGATGCGTAGTTTTCATAAAGGCACGCCGATATATCTAAGCACGAAACTATCACACTCATACCTACATATCGTTTTGAAATACTTTGTAACTTATACTTGCTAAGCTTAGTAACAAAATGTTCATAAACTGTAGAGTTAGTACGAAACATCATCAACAACAGGCAGTAGGTATGCATCTACATACTACCTGTATTACTTGTAGTCCATTGTATATAGACACCCATGTACTTTATTATTGTAAATGCATAGTTATTCTATTTATGATTGTAGTTAAACATTTTTATAGCACATCTCGTCATTTAAATCTTGTATTTTAGTGAACAAGTACTAGGTACTTACATAAGTTTAATTTGTACAAATTATTAAATATATTATGTTGATTACACCATTGTTTTATTGAAATATACGTAAAATTTATAAAACGTATGTATGAATGTAATGCATTTTATTTATTTGAAACAACATTAAACACGCCTTATCGAATTAATACTAGAGAGAATTATGAAGCTTATAGAATAAAAAGACAATCTTTATAAAAATCAACAAACCTTGTACAGGTACCTATCTACAGTCGAGTCAAAATAATAGGTCCGAATTGACGTTTTGTTTTGTTGTCATTTTGTTTGCCGCGATAACTTGTACGAACGTACAAGAAATAAAAAAAACAACCACATAATGTCAATATTATTAAGTTTTCCATACACTATGACACTGGGTATAATTTAAAATGTCAAATCGGGCTCCTTATTTTGGCTCGACTATAAACGAACTAAATCATAATTATAATTATAGGTAACATTCCACGACAGTTTCTTGTAAACAAACATTATAAAATTCCTTATAAACCTATATAAGACCAACTATTTTACACAGCTTCCTTTTCCTCTATACTAAATAAGTTTTAACTTAAGAATACAACTACCTAGCATCAGAACTCGCTATGTAAGGTACCAGCATTGAAAGCTATATTAGAATTTATAAATCTTACTTCCTAATTAAATTATAAATACGAAAGTTTGTGAGGATGTTTGGATGTTTGTGCCTCAATCACGCCTAAACGGCTGAAAGGATTCTAATGAAATTTGCTACAGAGGTAGATAACAGAATAACATTATAGGCTACTTTTTATCCTGGGAAGGATCCCAAAATGGCAAAAGGGCTCAAAGGGACAATCAGGAAAACATATAAAACCTTCATTGATTTAAATTTTACCTATGACATGAATTATGAAAATTTTTGTAAAGAAGGTAGAAAATAATTATAATTATGTAAAAATTAATTGTTTGAATTACCATTAATTTCTTAAAATAACATGTTAATAGTTTGTTGCTGAAGATGCCATCCAATAAAACAAATACTAACACTACCAACCTAAGTACAATGTGCCCAGAATTAAAACAGTTTTTTTTTCATATTTATTGTATCAGAGTAAGTATGTCTTAACAGGTTCTAACGACTTTTTTTGGAAGCCTTGAAAGACTGGAAGCCTGTGAACCCTGGAAGCATTCAGTGCAGTGCTAAGAATCTACTAAGACTACGGAATGTTGCGTGTCGCTCGGCATGATAAATCATCCGATGATCCTGAAGGAAAAGGCAAGGATTCAAGCAATTAAGCCCTATCAGGGGATGTCAGTCAACCTGCATTCTAAAAACTAGCTTTAATTTTACGTTCAATTTGATAAGTTAAATAAAGGCCTTTTAAGTATTCCTTATTTTTTATATTGTATTTATTCGTAGGTTACATAATTATATTATGCCTTAGATGTACCTTCGAACTATGTATTAGGGTAGGTAGGTGCTGTATAAAAATAGTAGGTACCTACTGTACCTAGGTCCCCAAGCCAACAAAGAGGACCCTTGAGTACCCTTATAACGGGTAAAACAAGCTAGGCTGGACCTTCACAAAGTATAGGTACCTTACTATTGTACTACGAAATAAATAGGCAAATGAAACAAACTTGTAAAGTTAGCAATAAATTTTGACATACTTATTTGAATAACTTCTCTGCTGAACCGGAAGTAAAGAAAGAGCTAGAATGCGTCCTGCTGCTTCTCTCCCCAAGCATGTCATAAACGTCGACTAACGGATAGTATCCTCTCCAACATGATGGACTACTCATATGGGCGATGGATGGGCTGATCACCTGTCACCATGTTTCACCATGTCCATTTTAGGACTTTAAATCAGAAATGGCTGCAAGTTTTCATTTATTTACTTGTGGCTCTGCCCACCCCATTTAGGCATACGGCCGTGTATGTATGTATTTAACTACTTACTTGAATACAACTAAGTAACTGACTACTAAGTAAAATAAGAATAGATATGACAATACTACGAAGTAGCGAGCGAAGCGATCTATTTTGACCGCTACTAAGCATGCAGGTAAACTAAGCTACGAGTATGTTAAGTTAAAAAAATCCGCTCACTTCGGCTCAAAGCTTGCTTCGCTCGCATTAGGTTAATTGGCCTCAGGATGATTCATTGTTTGCCAAATGGTTCTATAACTACCGTGCTTGACTTTACTCTCGTCATGAAAGTGTATACGCTTTTTCTGATTTAAACCAATAGATGGCGTTAGGTGTATTGAAAATTCCAAAAAAGCTGAATTTAATTTCGTACTGACTAGTAAGTATGTTGTGTATTGACTGTGTCTAACGTCTGAACGAGTGGCATTCAAGAATCAATAAAAAAAAACCATGTCTCAGTTTAAACTTTAAGACATCATCCCAAAAAATATTCTAGCACGCAGACAGCGTCGCGGGTTACGGCTAGTTCTATTATAATTTTATCTATGTACCTACATGTTTTACACAATTTCATAAAACATACGTAGCTTTATCATAGCTCTCGTACAAAAGATATCAACGCGGTTTTGCACGATACTCTTCAAGTCATATTTTCGTTTTCTTCTCGTTTCGGTAGATTTTTTAATTTCTTTAGTCTTGTAAATAGTAGATATGTTGCAGCGTCAAATGTTCAAACCTACTAAATGGAAACTAGATTAAAGTAGATAGTACCCCAGTTAGAGCCTATATCTTGCCCATGGCATTAAGGAGCAGCTCCATCTCCTGGTGCACCCCCCGTAGCAGGTCGGTCATCTGGCGCGGCGAGTCCAGGATGTCGATGCTCTGCGTGTAGGGGTTGTAGCGGACCGCGAACCCTCGGGGAATGGTTTGCGCGAACTTACTGAAATACAAAGTATCTATGCGCTCAGCGGCCAAGGACATTGTGGTTAAAAAGCTGGTTGTAGTGACATAAATACTTACATCATTTTCTCCTTAGCATGTTCAAAGCTGTTAGCCACGAAGTACACAGGCTGGTACTCTGTGATGGGATACTTGGTGTTGCCGGTGGTCTCGGGGTCGAATTCCCTCAGCTTGGGCTGCTCCGTGAGGCAGTACTGCAGCTCACCGAACGAGGAGAGCAAACCGGCTCCAAAAGCCTTGAGCTGACCTTCTTGCCGGCACAGACCGAACTCCACCGTAAACCAGAAGCACTGAAATATTTTAAAGTTTCTTATAGATTACTAGCTGTTGCCAGCGACTTCGTAAGCGTTAGATTACTTTTATAAGTAGTGTAGGATTGAGAGTAATATCGCAGGTTTTGGACTGGATTGAACAGTTTATTTTAGGAAATAAATAAACAATACGGAAGCTCGCGACGTGCATTGCTTGCGACTAACTATAGCTACCCACTTATTACAATATGTATCTAGGTAGACACATCTCACGATACTTCGATATATCTAACATGTAGGTACCTACGAAGTGCAGTGGGTAATTTTTTAATGGTAGGTATAACTTAAGATCAGTAGTACCTAGGTGAGAAATGTGATAGTAGATGCGGTAGTTGAATTTGCCGACCTTTGTGGTGCAGTGGGCGAAGGCCCGCCTGAGATGCAGAAGGAGAAACATCTGGTTTGTATGATCTGCAAATATGTGTCTCGGGTCTAGGTATCACGTATGTATACATACATACATAGAAAAGTATATTTTCCCCATTTTACCCCTTATTAAGGGTTGTTTTGATAAATCCTGTAAAACTTATCGTCCATTTATTTTGCATTTATAGTATCCAAACCGAGTTTCAAGTTAATCGCACCACGCAGTAAAAAGTTCCATACAAATGTTTTCACACCTTTAAATGGTTGCATTTAAAAAAATCCCGCCTTAGTGGTTGTTTTTTTATATTTTGTATTTGTATATCTGGCCTACCCCAACTCATGCACTATGGGTGGTCTCATGTCCTGCTCGGATAATGCCTTGGGTGTAGCCATTTATTGATCGAAATACCTTTGATCAAATACGGTTGTAAAATCGATCAAATGCGACACAAAATAGGAAGAAGAACTCCAAACAGGTTGTGTTATGTATTTAGAATTTTGCGCTTACTGTGGCTAGTTTTTCAATGTAATCATCAGGCGCTCCGAGTGAGGCCAACCCGATCTCCTGCGAGAACTGCGCGAAGGCGAGGTCGGCGAACAGCGGCGCGTGGCCGAGCAGCTCGTGGCACACGTCGGGCTCCGGCGTGTACAGCGGCCGCGAGTGATGCCGGATGTACTGCGTGCTGTGGAACACGCGGAACGCCAGCCCCGCCAAGAAGTCACGCGACGACAGCAGACCCGCCACGGGACGTAGTGTGAAACCTGTGCAGTCTGAAAGTCGAGATATTGATCAGCCGTATAAGGGCAAATGGTAGTCTTTTGATGTTTACTTACTTCTGTCATGACCCTCACCTTTTAAGAAGTTAGAAACGTCTTCTAGTTGCGGAATATTGTCTGCCCTGTATCCACAGTTCTCGATCAGCAGTGGGAACACATGGTTGTGTTCCTTGCAGGCGTGAGTTGGGTACAGTTCGGTCAGCTTGTTAAACACAACCCCCCAGGTTTCGATCTCCTCCTTTGTATAGTCTACGTGGGGCAGCGGTTCTCCGTGCTTGTACTTGAAAGCAATGTCGGCGAAGTATTTCCTGCGAGCACGATACACGGAGTCGGTGAAACCTGGGTGGTCGGAGTCCAGTTCGGCTCCGTAAGACAGGATTTGGTTTGCGAAGCGATCCAGGTCTCGGACACGACGCGGGAACCATGGGACGGCAGCTGAAAAGAAAATCAAATGATTGACAATAGATATTCCAAACAATTTGAGAGGCACATCACGTACCTACTGGAAGATGTGACAAGAGCCGTATTTTGTAGCGTGACTTACATCTATTATCCTTGTAATTTCTGGAAATAATATTCAAATATCCGACATTCTTCTTCAGTTCATCGAGAGCGCTTCCGAAGTCGCCAGCTCCATGCAGACATTCCACCATGAACTCGTAGCCAGGGCGACGAGCCGAGGAGCGAGACTCGATGTGCGCGAGGTTCACGCCGTGTGAGGAGAAGATGCTGAGGTAGCGCCCCAGGCATCCGGCCTCGTCGGGGTGCTCCGGGGAGAAAAGCAGCCAGGTGGACTTGCTGGAGTCACGCCCTTCTTTTATGTAGTTGCCACCTTCCATCAGTTTCGGCTGGAAGTAAACTTTTACGTTTGAGGTTCGGCTACAGGTTTGTCTTAAGACTTATAATTTTAATTCGCACGACCTCCATGAGCCACACCTTCGACATTCCATTTCACATTATTTATCTACCATTCATCCTCAGGGCAACGACTCGTTGGAAGCACAAACATGTGGACATGATAAGAGAGCATTTCGAGCTAAGTTGTAAGATGTACCTACTTGTACGTCATCACCTATCACCAGGCGTTATCTCGGGGCGGGTCATCAGATCATCTGTTATAGGGAGCTGGGTATGAACGAGCTCGATCACGTCTTGCGTCATAGTGAATTGCCGAGTTTGGCTCTTTAGTGCAAATTGAGTTGATTGAGGTCAAATGAGACTTGAACCCGAATAAATAAATAAATCTTAGACCATATTGATACTTAAATTCAGGTAGAGTATGGTTAAAAGCAAATCTATTTTGGTTTAAAAAATGTAATCGACATATTTATAAACCTACAAAGTTACGCGTAATTCTATATACGAGTACCTTAGTGCTAATTTTTTGATATTGATCAACCTGTCAACTAACAAGAATTTATTATGAACTATAATTTCTTACTTTGTCTTATTTTCTGTAAATCCTCAATTTTATTTATATTGTTGTACATAGACAAAACTAAATAAATATATTTATAGACATTTTACACAGCGCCATCTAGCCCCAAACTAAGCAAAATTTGTACTATAGGAACCAGATGGCTGATAGAATACTTATATACTTAATTGTATATACATACTTATAATACATAATATTACAGCACCCAGACCCGAAACTAATATTTGCAGAACATGCAAACATGTCTCCCGCAGCGAGAATCGCACCCACACCTCTTGCGTCTCGGCCGAACACTCACCCGCCACGCCACCGAGGTCGTCATAGGTAGAGATAGAGCAAGCCCAAAGTGAAATGTCCCTTGAGTCGAAAATTGACGACCTTGGTGGCGTGGCAGGCGAATGCTCGGCTGAGACGCAAAATTTACAAAAATTTGCAAGAGGTGTTTACAAAAAAAAGTATAGGTATAAGTATTCTATCAACCATCTGGTGCCTATAGTACAAGCTTTACTTAGTTTGGGGCTAGATGGCGCTGTGTGAATTGTCCACAAATATGTATTTATTATTTATTTATTTCCTAATTTTTAAGGATGTTTGACGTGTTTATAAGATATCTTTAGGTATGTATGTACCTACCGTTGTTAGCACTGTATTTTGCACTCTACTTAAGTCTTTATCGCGGCGATACGTCCGCGTCATCAATACGAAATTACGATTCCTTAAAAATTCGCAAATTTTCATGCATTGATATTGGCGTATAACTTGTCTATTTGTAATATCATAACATCATTCATAGAATATAGATCAGTAAATTTAACAGTTGTCAAAATTTTGATGAAATCTTCGTGCACATACACAAACATCCAGCTCCACTTGGATGTAAATAGAATAAGACGCCAAGCACTGGGGATAACTACATTTGCACAGCAAAACCTCAGTTTTGGAATGAAAGTATCCAAACTACCTATATACAGTTTATAATAGAACTAACCTTATCGGGGGGTGAGCCCGAGACGGGTGATGTCCCCGCAGTCTGCTTCTGGATGTCCATGTTCTGTTCACTTCTAGCAGCAAAGGCAGTTCTCTCTCCACTCACGTCGATCGTGTCTAAGTTGTGCGTGTAAACAAACGCGGCTGGCAGCGCGTGCGCACATTTATGCAGAGCGCGCAACGCCTCACTCCGCCAGCTACGTCAGAATGGAAGTGGCATTGAATATTGTTATAATAAGTGACTAAGTAGCCTTTCCAGAAGCTTATAACGATAGTAGTGCGTCCAATATAAAACTATCCTCGATGGTGGGACCTCGGAGGTGTGGCGGGCGAGTGCTTGGTTGAGTGAGACGCAAGAGGCGTGGGTTCGATTCCCGCTGCAAGAAAAATGTTTGTATGTTTTGCAAATTTACTGCATAGTAAAATATTTTCCGGGTCTGGATGTTGTAATATTATGTATTACTAGCTGCCACCCGCGGCTTCGCTCGCGAGGTAGCCAGATAAAAAATAGCTTATATGTTAATCCAGTACATGTACTATGTATATTCCAAGTTTCATCCAAATCCGTTCAACCGTTTAGGCGTGAAAGAGTAACATACATCCATACATACAAACTCTTGCGTTTATAATGTTAGCAGTATTCTATCAGTTATTTGGTTCCCACAGTACAAAGATTTGCTTAGTGTCCACAAATATTTAACAAAAATTAAATAACATTAAAATTCATTAACAGAAAGAAACTTAAAAATAATACAAATATAATTAAACGCAAACTGTCTAGGTTTAGATTCACTTGATTCAGCTCATACGCATTCCTTGTCATATTATACTTACCTAATCCTTTCGAGCTTTTGTGTATTTACGAAAGTTTAAGTAGCTAGTTAAGGTTCTAAGTTAACATTATCTTGTGTCCAATTTTTCCAGTAGCATAATACATGAGCTCAGTCTAATTACCACAGAGAGGTTCTTAAAAACAAAAAACGTTGCATGCAATATGCTCTGGAGTTGCGTTTGACGAGCGGCCGCGCGGACGTCGCGGCGGCCCCAGTTATCAGGGTCAGCTGACAAATAGAATGCCAGATAGTTAGTTATTTGTATGTTAGAACATGATCTACAAAAAGCACCTGTTGCTCGACTCACTTGTTCTCATAAAATATGTAGATTGCTTTCTGGTTCGGAAGGGTAAAGTAAAGAACCCTATGAAGAAGTGTACCTATGTATTATAACTGGAGGCTTAAAAAACCTCTATGGAACAGTAAAAGGCTGACTTATCCTTACAAAATAATGATTATAAACCTGCATAGAATTCATTAAAAATCCCGTGCATGTTTATTGACGTCTTTTGTAAAGTTGGAATACATTATTATCACGCCCGTATCCCTAATGGGGTAGGCAGAGCCACAAGTAATCATAAGAAAATTTGCATCCACTCCTGATTCAAAGTCCCAAGATGGATATTGTGAACCATGGTAAAAATGAAATATACTAAAATAATAAATAATAATAAGTTTAATTTAAATCCCGATCATCCCTTACACCGCAATGGGACAACGCATTTTCGTCCTCACAAACTTTGGGATTTACAACATCGCTAAGATAAGGAAGTTCAACATGACGGGAAAATCTTACCTAGTTATTCGATCTACTTATCGAATTGTACCGGTTTGTTCTGAGTGGTTAATCGTTGGTGATTAGCGTCATTGCCAATTAGACTGGGTAGGTAATCTAATCCTACTTACTTAGCTAAATGCTTAACGTTAATATAGTACAGGTATCCTACCTAATAATTAATCGTTAAACTAGCGTTTAACCGTTAGATACATTAAAGGCAAATTATACAAACTGGTTTGCATGAGTCTACCTTCGAGTAAAACTATGTTCAACCGATGTTCCAGCAAACTCCGTGATAATTTACAAAGGAGTTTATAGGTAGGTTCCTATACATAGATAACTGTCAACCGAGTTTTGACAAGACATAATTACCTTGGATAATTATGGATAATTACCAAGATATTGTCATGTGATTGGCATTTGACGTCCAAATAATTGCAGCCGTACAAATGCAAGAAAATACAAAAGTAAACACTATTTTGATACCAGTTTTATGTAAAAGCTAAAAATGGTGCAGCTGAAACAAGTGTCTATTCGGCTGAAGTCCATCAAGAACATCCAGAAAATCACCAAGACCATGAAGATGGTCTCCGCCAGCAAGTGAAGCTCTTACTTTATCTTACCTACATGTTTCTTAAAAATCTGAAAGTTATGAGGATGTAGGCATCTGTCTCGGTTACGTAAGGGCTGAACGGACTTGAATTAATCTTGGAATATGCATAGTGACCTGGAATAGCATAACGTGACCGAGTCCAGACTAGTACTAAGTAATTTTGATACCTATTTATTTACCGTATAAGACAAACAACCCTTTGGCTCTACCACCATTATACAGGTTCACAAAGGCCGAGCGCGAGCTGCAGGCCGCGCGGCCTTTCGGCTACGGGCCGCGCAAGTTCTACGAGTCATCGCATCTGGTGAAGGGCGCGGTAGATGAGTCCGGCAAGAAGGACGACAAGGCCCCGCCGCCCCCGCCCCCGCCGGAGCCCATCGTCGAAAAGCCTGACGAAAAGGAGGCTGATAAGAAATTGAAAAGGATATATATCGCCATGACATCCGATAGAGGTTGGACTATTTTCGTTTCCTATCATTTTATTGGGACTACTAAAATGATCAAGATTGGTACCCACAGGGCCAGTTAGTTTTGTCATGCTTTGTGTCTCCGCCGATAACAAGCCAAAAAAGCCAATCAAAAATGTGATAAGTAAACTTTGCTACTTGTCCAGAATTTTGGCGGTTTGGTGGAACATGGAGCATAGAGCGTGGTAGTGGGCAGAGACCCTTTGCCGTTATTAATGTTTGAGCCATCGAGAAAGCTAGTAAGCGCTAGTAAGTTCTACGATGCATACTAGCTTTCTAGGTAGTCTTAAAACTATCCTTTGAGGGCGTGGATATAAATAACTGATAACATTTCGCAATTTATTATCAATAGTATATCTTACAATGAGAGTCAATGTCGTGAAAATTGGAGCAGCAGTAACGCAGTGATAAGGGCGCGTGGCGGCGCGCAGCAGCGGCCGATAGCGCGGGTTATCGCGGGTCGCCGCACCGCACCGCACCGCACCGCACCGCGCGCCGCCGCGTCAGCCCTCTCGCAACGTGCCTAGCGCAGCCGCTGAAGGGTGACACCTTGCGGTCATACTGATAACTACCTAATTGGTTTAAGTGTTAGGTTAACCTCTTAATAGGACTTTAATATTGAACTTATAGAACATAATGTAAAAGTGCATGAAGACAAATTTTAAACCCTTTGTACCCCACGAGTGAGAGAGAGAGAGATTGAAGTTAAATAATAAGTGCCCAAGTACATAACATTATTTCTCATAGTTTAGAGCACTGTATTATTGCTATCACTATCAGGTTAGTACCTTGTAATTAATCTGAAAGTATGTTTTATTATGTTTTTGTTTTTGTAGCGTTGTGATCAAACGAAATCGCAAAGTTATCGTGCATGTTTTCATGACTATACGAAACTACTTTGCAAATGTGTTATGATGTGCCTGTGTCCAGATAAACTTGTATAATACCTATACTTAGATATCTAAAAGTACCTAATGTAGGCAAATTTAGGTAAACGAATAGCAACAATTAAATCAAGAAGAAAGATCAATTTACCGGTGTAGTCCTTGTCACTTTTAGATACCTAATTACTTACTGGAAGAATGTAGACTTCGAGCACTGGTGGTCTAGTGGTAGGGGCCCTGCTTTTCGATCCAAAGGTCGTGAGTTTAAATCTGGTCGTACATCAATGGATTTTACTGTTTGAAAAATTTATGTGCGCTATACCAGTAGATACTATCTAACGGTTAAGGAAAACATCGTGAGGAAGTCGGCATCATTCCGGAAACATCATGAAAGGAGCCCCTGCGATGCACTTTAAATCCTTTCACTTACTTCTAATCCTTTTACTTCTCCTAGGGAATACTTGCTTATTGTATCTCATCATGTTGGAGAGAATACTATCCCTTAGTCGACTTTTACGACATGCTCGGGGAGAGAAGCAACTGGACGTATTCTATGTTGTTTCTTTACTCTCAGTCCAGCAGAGAAGTATCGGCTTTCATTTCTCAATAGCTCAGATCTCCTCAAAGCCCTGGAAGTACGGACTCTCCTTACTCTCGAGTGTTTGATCAATATGAAGATTTCATATTTATGATCAAGATGTATTAAGTCCTCTGAGTAAGATTACAGTGGTGTGACGTCACGTGTGGCAGGCACCACGCCACGAGCCACAACACGTGGAATCACTATCACAATTCAGACAAATTTAACCCAAATAAAAATAATCAATTTTGAGAAAAAAAATGCGTAGGTAATTATGTAGGTACCTACTCAAATACTTGCTCTCTAGTTGTTTATTATTGTAGCGCATGTTTTGAGCATGGCGCAATAAACAGAGAATTTTCATCACCAAACGCTATGTTCTCAAGGGTACTGCGCAAATATGACTTCTGTGTTGTTAGATAACAAATTATTAGAATACAATAAGATACGACTAGCCTCCGCCTGCGGCTGTGCACTGTTCCAGTTAAACTATTTCTATAATAGGAACCGTGACACGAACACCCTCACAAACTTTAGGGCTTATAATGTTAGTAGATAGGATAAACATAAATTCTCAAGTTTTATAATAGATACCTGCGAAAGGATAAAAGGAACTTAAATGAGCAATTGGCTCTGAGCAATTCGTCTTTTATCTAAACAGCAGCATGTTATGTGCTACTAACGCCATCTGTTGTAGAAGTGTACGCTGTAGTTGGTGGTTGGTGCTGAAGTGTAGTTGTTTGGGGCAGGGCTGTGCGGCGGCGTGCACAGCGGAGTGGCGCGGCGGATCCGCCGCGAGATGGCGGCGCGCAACGCGGAGGGGCCCACGCACAAGCTGGTCTGCATCGGCGACAAGTCGCGGACCATGCTGCGCCGCACCTACGCCGCCAGCATGCTCGTCAGCGTCAAAGACGTGAGTGCGCTGAGCCCACTTACGCAACTTAGGAACATAATAGGCAACCAAGTGTTGGAACAACATACCGCCTCCTCTCAGACAATTAAAGTCAAAATACGCATTTAAGAAGCGAGTAAAGTTGTACATTTTAGAACTTCAAAAAACTGGGTTGTCTGGTAAGGATAACTGGTAGGGCACCCGTTTACCTGCCAGTTTAAAAAAAAGGCCTTTTACCATCTATAGTACCTAGATGATTTATACAGCGTCTGGAGGCAACTTTACCTTCACAGACGGGACGCTGTAGTGCCCGGGACGAATTGCTAGTTTACATTGTACTATAATAGGTATTTTGATTATTAGTTATTATCTCACTCATTTATTAATTTATTTCATACTGACATTGTTTATTATATAGGTTTTTGAATACTTGACTGATTTCTAATTTTCTTATTTTATACTGACATTTTTAGATAATTATTCTATGTAGACATACATCTACAAGATAATTTATTTATTTTATTTCATTAATAGTTTTTTTACTTTTACTGTTTTAAGTACGCTAGTCTCACAGGGTCTGATGGCTAGAGGAAGTGGTTCCGACAGATTGTTAGCGTCTGCTGCTAAAACAGCAGACACAATGCTGAGTCGGAACCAATTTGCTTCTGTAGCACCCATCATAATTAAGTTGAAAGTTGTAAGTAATTTGATTTATTTAATAATTTCAATGATAAGTATGTCCTTTTTTTCTCAATTGCCTAGCAATTTTTTATGTATATTCTTAAAATTCTATGGTATGTGTTATGTGTGCTATCTTAGCAAATAAATGTTGTGTCCATGTCTGTCTATATGCAACGCATTATGTCATTATTCAAGAGTCCAGACGTCATCATCTGAATAACGTAGATACTTTTAACTGTTCAACATTTGCTCTGCACAAGAACCTGCTCCTCCAACTACGCTGTCATGACACTGCGAAGACGAAGCTTGCTGTTTTGCGTCCTCACCTTTTTACACCTATCCTGTTATTCAACAAATCAAGTGGCTGCACCCGTCACTCTACGTGACAAGTTCGCCCTAGGCCGATAGTGTAGCTGCAGGTTACAGAAGCAATTATTGGCCCCCACGATGCCGATGGACCGATGAATGGTTGGTTGCAGATCGGGCGCATAGCGCCGGTGTTCGCGGACGCGTCCGTGATGGCGGCCGCTATCACGGACTCGGGCTACGAGTACGACATCGGCGAGATCTACTACAACAAATACTTCTCAGCAGTCAAGTACGAGATGACCGTCATGCCCTTCTTCAACAAGTTCCGAATCGAGGTACTAGCTACATCTACAATGCACGTTGTAAAAAAATATTATCTGCTACTGTAGGTATTAAAACTTGTACCTTCAGTGCCTTAGAGATAAATAGCTCCTAATTCAGAATGGATGGGTAATTGGATATACTACACTATTACTTTGCCCACAAGTTTTCATTACAGTCACTAGAAAGCAGTAGTGAGTAGTCTTGGAAATCTCCAGGTAGAGTCATTGTTCATAAATGATAAATGATAAATGACATTTATTTGCTTGAACACATGTGTTTAAATAATAATGGTCTTAAAAATAAATCAGTCCAATTTATGTCCTACCAAAGTCTATGGCATGCAAATATGATAATGTTAATAAATTAAAAATAAATGTTAATAAATTAAATTCGATTGTTAAGTCCTAATTAATTGTAATGCTAAAATCAATTTAAGAATGTCAAAATATTAAAATGTCAAAATTATACATAATTTAATGTCAAGAATATGTTTCAGCATATGAATCTGCGAAACGTGATTTTTCTTCTGGAAACTAAATGAAAACCTGTGATTCAAATTTATAATTGTAGTTAATTATTCGTTAACTCTCTCGTAGACGGCCCCAAACATGAACGCGTTCGACGACGTAGACGCCGACCAGCTGGAGTCCTACGCCGAGTGGACGTTGGCAGCACTAATCTACTATGCGCTGAAGGTATCATATACCTACCCTATAGAGTAGTCAGACATAATCGAGAAGGTAACAGTATTTGCGAGAAATGTTCACAAATGTTTATTAATTTATTTATATTTAGTTATCAGTACAGGATACTTTAAGTTTTTGTTAGCTAACTTCTAGTAGTAAAGTGAAAGTCAAGTGAAAGTCAAGTGCCGTGAAAGGACTACGTCAGCTCTGCGAGTACTACGTGGACTCTACGCCAGCGAAGAGGACTACGTGGACTCTACGTCAGCGAGGAGGACTACGTGGGCTCTACGTCAGCGAAGAGGACTACGTGGACTCTACGCCAGCGAAAAGAACTACGTGGACTCTACGTCAGCGAGGAGGACAACGTGGACTACGTCAGTGAGGAGGACTACGTGGACTCTACGTCAGCGAGGAGGCCTACGTGGACTACGTCAGTGAGGAGGACTACGTGGACTCTACGTCAGCGAGGAGGCCTACGTGGACTCTACGTCAGTGAGAACTACGTGGACTCTACGTCAGTGAGAAGGACTACGTCGGAAACGCGGCAGACGAGCACCCTGTGAACTGCACGTCAGTGTGCGGTGTTTTGAAGAGTTCAATAAACGTCATCTCAGAAGACCAGTCGTTTCCTTCCAATCCCGTAGGTACCCACTTTCGTAACAATACTATAGGTAAACCATAACTCTTAATCAAAACCCAAAGGCACCTGTACCTACATTGGCATTGTTTAATCCTTTTGAAGTATTTAATGTACTCATAGGTCATATGGATAATCTGTGTCCCAGGAAGGCGCGGCGTCTGAGCAGTCGGCGCGCATGGCGGCGATGGACAACGCCACGAAGAACGCCGCCGAGATGATCCGCAAGCTGACGCTGCTGTTCAACCGCACGCGCCAGGCCGTCATCACGCGCGAGCTCATCGAGATCATCTCCGGCGCCGCCGCGCTCAAGTAGACACCCGCCTCTGCTGCTCGAGAACTACGCGCTAGCAGACCTCACGCTCTCAGGTAGCCGACCACCTGCCCGCCCACTATCTACAACTAAAAAGTAGCCACACCACTACTGCTGCTCAGAACCACTCGCTAGGTGACTTTGCGCGCTTAATTAGCCTGCTGCTACACGAGAGCAGACTGCCTATGCACGTTCAAGTAGCCACACTACTTGAGCACCTATTTATTTGTGCTTCAGCTGCGACTCTGTTATAGGTCAGCGCTAATCAGGTGTCGCGCATCAAGCGACTTAGTGAATCTAGGATCGTAAGTTGTGTGTGAAATAAAACGGTGTATTAAATTATACATTATTTAATCGGAATATAATTCGGTTACAATAACATTACAATATCTTATTATTAATCACGTAGATTGCACGAGGTAAACATAATGTCTAACACACTTAAGCCGCTGGGTGTGGACATCCTTAGATTAGGAACTAGAGCATATTAGTATGAGAGCACTAAAACATACATTGTAGATTTATTTCTTAAAAGTTTTACACTTGGGATGTACTTTTAAACTACATCCCATCAACAATAATTGGAACTAATAACAGTAAAATTGCAATGAGTAACGCAAGTTACGCGAGTGCCTACGAAAGTATTAGCGAATACCTACGTATTCGTATGTAGCGGCGGTGCTACGCGGGTCTGCGCTCGTAGCCACAATTCGTGCAGTTTTTTTAGCTGAATACTATTTTGTTGTTTGCCAATTTTTATACTGATGGTCTTTTACACTAGTTTGTAAGAGTATACAGCTAGCAGGAAATATCCCAGTGTGAGGGCTCGTTCCAATTTATGCGTTTGGTCTCGGACTGCTGCGGCGCGGGACCGGTGCGTGTGTCGTTCTGCGCACGGACATTTGTTTTTCCCATACAGTTGACGTATCGCGAGTGCAGTGCGACGGACGGTAGGACGGCAATATCGCAAATGTCGATCCACGGCTCGACTGGTGAATACGTCACTAAAATACCTACGATCGTCCTACGGACTAAGGCTAAGTTCATATGACCGCGCGAAGCCGCGCGTCGCCGCGCGGTTAGAGCATTCACATGATGGCATATGCACGCGCGGCAATCTGGCATCAACATTGCTTGAAATCGTCTTCGCTACTCATTTTTCCAGCATCTGTCAGTCTCAACTCGCGCGGATCAACTGAACAGGTCGTTACAGGTTCGTAGAACTTGAACCGCACGGTACCGCGCGGTAACTCGCGATTCAAGATCTTGCGCGCGGGTCGGAGAGCGCCGCGCGGTGATGTAAACGAAAATCACCGTTTACTTTGATCTTGTACCAGTTAGTAACTACTAACTGCGCGGAACTCCGCGCGGTACTGCGCGGTCATATGAACTTAGCCTTATATGCTTACATTTTAGACGGTAGATGTCGAACTGCTGTCATTCTGCAGTGGTCCTACTCGGAAAAAGCAGCATTACAACCGTGCGGCAGTAATCCAACACCAAACTCTTAAATTGAAAGAGCCCTTAGGAATAGTTTAGATGTGAGAGCCGAGGTCAGTGTGCGTCCTCGAGGTAGCGGTCGTAGGCGGCTTGGTCCATGAGCGCGCGCAGCTCGGCCGGGCTCGCCAGCCGCACGCGAAACAACCAGCCCTCCTCGTAGCACGACTTGTTGATCAGCGACGGAGCCGACTCCACCGCGGCGTTCTTCTCTGTTACCTGGACCAAAATCAAAATCAAGAATAGTCTATTTAGTAGGATCGTTTCGGAATTTTAAAAAGCCATGATACCTATACAATCTACCAATCCTCATTCATTCCAACGATTTTCCCGCACTCATTCCAACTATGAGGGATTGACAATTTATTTACATACATACATACATACATTATTATCACGCCCGTATCCCTAACGGGGTGGGCAGAACCGCAAGCAATCATAAGAAAACTTGCAGCCACTTCTGATTTAAACCCCTAAGATAGATATGGTGAACCATGGTGACAGTATCTATTATTCTCTTAAAAAACCAGAGTCCTGAGTCAAAACTTTGTGATGGAACAGGAACGTCTTAGAATCGGAAGTGGTAAGAGGAGCCGAGCCGGGGAACATTTCTTCCTCCCTCGGATACCGCTTATACCCTCCAATTTTATGTTCCGCTCCAATCATCAACAAAGCACTGATGCTTCACATCGCTACCGTTGACTTCTCCACCAGGTGCTTCAGTCAGCCACGAGCTAGACCTAGCTCTTTCACGAGTGAGAGGTCCAGAAACATTTTGTTCATGCTTCAGGCAGTCTAACTACATAGGTAATAACATTGTATACACAGAAGCCTTATAAATGGCGTCGCGAACGAAGTCGCGGGTACAGTTATTAAGGATAAATGAATATTAGTTGAAACATGCAATGCCATCCAGCTCAAAACTAATCAAACCTATCATGGATACTTTTTTGACTTAATTACTTACCTACATTATTTTGTTCTGTGGGTACAAGTTGTCAGTTTTGTCCCTTTTTTGCTTTACGGTTTTTAATTGTGTAATATGCCCTTACCGTGCCAGAGACTGGCGTGTATACTTCTCCAGCCGCCTTGACGCTCTCCAGCGCGCCGCACTCGTCGCCCGCCGCCAGCTTCGAACCCACATCCGGCAGCTGCGCAAACACCACCTCTCCTAACGCATCCTGGAATAAGGATTTTACCATTCTGACTGGGTATTGTAATCAGCATCATCATTAGCTTATAAAAGTTTACTGCTGGACACAGGCCTAATTAGCAGTGGATGAAGGCAGTACAAAATCGCAGAACATCCCCAATATACGTGCCCATCTACTGCTGAGGTACTAATTCTTTAAGAATCGCTGTCTGTCCGTACCAAGGTCCTGCGGTATGTGTATGTAGTATGTATGAATGTTGTTTTTTGTGTAATTTTTATTTGCAATCAATTTTTTAACTATGAGCAAATGTTTTCTGGGTATGTTGTCGGGTAGAGCAGGGTAGATCACTCTCCTGCTTACTCCACGGTTAGCACTCTTCATTTACAGCCATCTTTGAGTTGCCTGACTATTTCTCTTGAGTCTCCTTGTACATGAGGTTGTTGTTAGTTGATTTACTTCACTCGCCGTTCAATAAATAACAATAATAATAATTGAAATTAATTGGGTTAATATTGTAATGTACCTAATGGAGCGTAAACAGTGATTGCAATGACTGCCTATTTGACGACCTCTGTAGCCGGTAGGTAACCGGCGAGTGCCTGGAGAGGTAAGGATACGATTCCCGCTGCGGGAGAAATGCTAGCAAATATTTTAAATATTGAAATGACCATTCGAAAAGAATCATTGATGCTTTATTGTGAACACTATCCGCATCCCTAACATTTAGTTACCTGTGCATATGCGGATATGCCGACTGTGCCGATGTCCTCGTTCACTGATACCCACTCGTGCTTCTTTGTGTAAAACCGATCTGAAACCCATTACAAAAAGTTTATGAAGATGTTTGGATGTTTGTGCCTCAATCACGCCTAAACGGCTGAACGGATTTGAATGAAACTTGGAATATACATAGTGCATGTGTTGGATTAACATGTAGGTAGGCTATTTTTATCCAGGTACCACGCGAGTGAAGCCGCGTGTGGCATATTGTCAAAATGTAAAAGGTTAATCGGAGTAATATTCCGATTCAAAGATTTTTAATGAAAACTGAGAGCTTAATTTATTTCGTATTATTTTAAACACAATATTCTACTGTATCTACCTAATCAACAACTGTAATAGTGGTTCTTGGATCTCATTATAGTTTATCTTCTGTGGAATTACCTATATCTAGCCTAGAGAATACGCATAGATCTATTGAAAGCGTGTTTGTAAGTAAACATGCTGATAGCGCCTCTGCGCGAGTTGCATCAGATTTCATCAAGCCGATATAGCATGCTTGTGGACTAGTGTTCTTTCTAGGTATTTACAACTAAGTTAGCTGCGTTTCTTCTACAGTACCTAGGTGCCTTGACGACGACTCGTAGCCGAAAAAGAAGAGGTGCCGCACAAACTCATAGTTTTCTCTTCGTTTGAAATACCGTGTTTACTTACAAGGGACTCCTGACTCTTTTAAATCACCCTTTTAAGCAACGTCAAAAATATATACAATATTTTTTCCCATTTCGCGGGTTATACAATATTAAGAACCTTATTATCGACTTACTTTAAAAAAACTCATTCAAGAAAAAAATGCTATCTTCGTTATTAACCTCTGTATGTCTTGTCTCATTTCGTGCACCCCACACTATCTGCCCTGTTACATATCTGTGAGCAAGGCACCTTTACAACATTTTATGCAATTTTAGTATGGAAAAATGGAAGAATAGGGTCTAAAATTGCTTGAATCGATTTATGATGAAGTATCAGTGAACCATAGAAACCATTCACCCAAGTAACTTTTAGCACCATTACTTCATTCACTTGGCTCTGGTTAAAGAGACCTCGCGATCACCATGACAGACGGCCGGTAAAGTTAGCGCGCGCTGATGTCAACAGCGGTTAACCAGAGGTTTAAAGGAGGTAGGTGTAACCTACTTCTTTCGTGTCGTGTGCCACATCTGCGGGACGCTGTGTACCGATGACCTCACTACGATTCGAACATAATAATTATCTGTTATCATTTTCGTGGTTGACCCCAGGCCAGCTGGCATGGGACTAAACTAAATCATAACTTCGGACAGATAATAGTGAAACCTTTACAAGCCATCGGCGAAGCAAAAAAGCGGACTTTACAATCAGAATTAGAATTAGGTCTCCTTTTTAAATTAAAAGTATTTTTATTTAGGTACCTACACCCACATGATAAGGTTTCTTAATTTGAATTTATAATCATAAAAGTTGAAGAGAGAATAAATGAAGCGAAAGAAGTATGTCAGGATCGTAGTTAATGGAAATCCATGATCTCTGCCTACTCTTAAGAAAAACAGGCGTGATTTTATATATGTACCTATGTAAACATCGCATTCACTCTGCGATGCCGATGTGTTCGGGACGAGAATACAGTGGAGCATAGTAAGATCGCACAGCCACAAATGAAGCCAGATATAAAACGGGATTGCAAAAGCTGATCAGGTATTGTCGGGCCTCATTCTCAACACCATCGAGGATGCTGGAACATTGCTGCCTTCAGTCCAAGTTCCTCTTGCGATATTTTAAGGGGTTGGGCTGGCTGGCAAATTGTGTTACGAACAGCAGTAAATCAAACGTAGATTTTAAACGTTATGAAATAATTCTTGTGGATTTTATTAAGGCCTTTTACCATCTATAGTACTTAGATTTAGAGTCATTTATTCAGAAAAAGAAGTAACGTTACAGCCGTAACCAAGGCTGTAACGTTACATCTAGAATTAGGTACATTGAGGCACATAACATAATATACATAAAATAAAATATAATTAACTAGACATTAGAAAACAAAATTAAAACTCTTAAAATTTTATAGCGTCAGGAGGCAACTTTTACCTTCACAAACGGGACACTGTAGCGACCAGACGAATTAAAATGGCTTGCTCAGCACCTATTCCATCCTCCTTCCATCCTTAGGATCGGAAGGCGAGGTCACTACCACCTAGACCACCAGTGCTCTCATTTTATTAAATATTATTATTGATTTGAAGTTGGGCATGTAAGTACTTACTTTTATATTCTGTGCTGTAAGACATAGCAGTTGGTCTCCTACAACAGTGCGAGCTGACTCTTTCCCTGGCGGCTCTGGACACGGACCTCAAGATACAGTTGAGTACCATTTTGAGTTGAGATTTATGTTCTAAAATAAGCAAAAATGCTGTCAAAATTGGTGACACTTAGGAAACACTTAGGTATAGAAAAGACCTAATGAATGACACTGGTCCACTCACGCGCACCATTTATAAGAAGTGGTATATGTAATGATCATTGTATATTTTATTAACAGAAAGAAACTTACAACTAATACAAATAATTTACAAAAGAAACAGTCTCGCTATCTAAATACCGTTACAAACGGTCTATAGATAGCTTACCTGATCCAGCTCATCAGACGGTGGAAGCGTGTCCAAGACGATGATCGCATTGTCACGCTAAATGGCAATACTAATCCGTTTACTAGCCTATTTAATGATTACCTACAAACTTATATCTACATACGTATTAATACGCACATATCCCTAAAGGGGTAGGCAGAGACACAAGTAATCATAAGAAAACTATCTATTTCTATGAAATAAATCGTATGCAAATAAAATAGTGTGGACATAAAAATGACAATAGTTTGTACCACCTTCATAATATAATAATTGAGAACACAACAAATCAAAAATGATAGACCATGCAAAACGGCTGATTCTGTAGCGAGCCAGATCTTTGTTTAATGCAATGCAAATACATAATTATTGCATATTTTTCCCAATGCTAAGATAAGAAAAATACAGACTCACAATAATAGTGGTAGTTACCTACCGATAACGAGACGTTTGAACTGCGGAGCGCGTGGCCGGGCTGTGAGCGGCCCCGCGTCTGCTGAAGCAGACTATCTCTCAACGCCCGGCTTTGCCCTGACCTCATGCACACACCTCGATGAAAACTAATGAAATCATTGTCGTTCAGTACAGAATCAGTGTCGTCATTTGTATTAACAAAATTCTGCAGTTACCAATATGTGTTAACAATACTTCTATTGGACATAATGTTATACTGTTTTGCTTCATACTCCAATACTTGTGTACCTAAATATTTCAAAGAGCTGGCTATTTTCTAGAGTAGGTAGGTACCTACCTACTAAAACAATAAAAACTGTCAGTCACCATAGTGCTGAAAACTTTGTTGTAGTTACCTAAAGCCCTCTGGTAGATTACGTCAAGCCTATTAGGATGTCATGAGCGAGCAATCAAACAATATTATTGGTTGCCGATAAGTTATCAGGCGGTTCGCTGGGGGTCGTCTTGTCGTACCCGCACTTGGATTATCATCATCACCGCGTCGGAGCAGAGCTTCGGAAAGTGTCATAATTCATAGTAGGTATGTCATCATTGAGAGCACTGGTGGTCTAGTTGGTAGTGACCCCGTATTCCGATCCAAAGATCGTGGGTTCAAATCCAGTCGTGCACCAATGAATTTTTCTATGCAAAAAAATTATGTGAGCTATTATACCTAACTCTGAAATGGTGAAGGAAAACATCGTGAGGAAACCCGCGGCTTAGTTAGCTCCGCACGTATTGACCATGTCTTTCCTATGTACAAGGCCGACTAAGCTGAGAGGATGGAGTACCTAGGTGCTGTGCAAGCCTACTCCATCTTAATTAGTCCCAGGGCACTACAGAGTCCTGTTAGTGAAAGTAAAAGTTGCCTCCTGACGCTGTATAAATCATCTACTATACCTAGATGGCAAAAGGCTTTGCTTTTTGCTGTAAACATAAGACTTGCATAATATAGATAGTACGAGATAAGAAAGTCTCTTCGATACTTTCCTATGCTTCCTACTATGTCAAAAATCATACAGTTAAATAATCTTACCCCCCCCCTAAACCCCCCAGTATAAAACATAATAAATATAATAAACGAAGTTGATTTGCTATTCTGAGGTAACGTCCACCGTAATATATTTTTACGTCGAGTCCGTTGCGTGTTGTCAAATTCACAACTAGATGGCGCTGCTAAGACTTGACCGATTCTAGAACGCGCTATCGAAGCGTTTTAAGGATTTGGTTGTAGTTTTTCTTGTGACAACATACGTTACAGACGGACGGGCGGACTTAAGTGACGTTTCACGGTGTGATTCGATCACGATAGAAGGGTTCCGTACCGTGAGATATATAATTTTTGAATAGTTCCACAAAAGGAACTTTGTGTGCTGTGTATCATTATTATTAGTTCTTATGAGCCTAATTCTCGCTTCATTTGATACTTACGTGTGTGATATTATATTATATCGCAACTTATATCTACTATTATTATATCGATCCCGTGCCAAAAAGCGTATTCTCAATCTCAAGCATCTTACTTCTTACTTATGTTATAAATGCGAAAGTTTGTGAGGATGTTTGAATGTTTGGATGTTTGTGCCTCAATCACGCCTAAACGGCTGAACGGATTTGAATGAAACTTGCAATATAGATAGTACATGTACTGGATTAACATATAGGCTATTTTTTATCCGGGTACCATGCGAGTGAAGCCGCGGGCGGCAGCTAGTTCGAAAATATGTTAATAGTACCTAACAATGTATGTTGAATACATGTCTCAGTGCGCGAAAAAAAAAAAACAATAATAAAATAGAAACGTATTTATTACATATGACATTACATACAAACAAACATGCATTTACAACGTTATAATATAAGATTAGAATATAAAAGTAAAATGTGTCCTAGAATCGTGCATCGTGCCCTGAGGTACAAAGTCGCCCGAGGGCATAGCTTGTGTGCCACTCGAGACGTACCTACGAGTTCTTGCTATTCTAACTGCACGTATTATTTAGGTACATTACACTATAATAAGAAAACATTATGCGATTAAATCAAGATATAAAATGCTAGTTTGTTTTATAAGTAGATACAAACAGTTTGGCAAGGATTTGCATATTGACTGACGCTAGGCGTTCGTTAACGCCTCACAAATTCACAATACTACAAACATTATACACACCGTCGTATTTTTTCGACTAACTCGCCGAATATCGGCGCCTACGAGAATAAAAAGGTAGGTACTGGCTTCATTTAATGTTAATTATCTACATATTTAAAGTAATAATGCAACAAACTAATACTATAAGTAAGCAAGAGCTGCAGAGAACTATGTATTTTTGAGATGCAAGTCTTTCGGCAGCTAGACATCCTGCAAGCGCACCCAGATACAATTACTTGCAAAACATTATTAGATGCCTAAGTACTTGTCACAAAGGAATAAAGTATACGGCTTGATGCAAGTTCCTTTTGTGATCTTGATCTTTACTAGATCTCAATCTGATCGCCACGATGCGCATATAGCCCGAGCAGATATCTGAGTGCGCCGGAGCGTATGCCAAGCTAACACGGTAAATGACAAATGCCGAATGTGGCGAAGCTACAAGAAAAAAAAAACATACACTGACCGTGTCAGCTTGGTATTACTAGTTCCATTTAGCTCGCTGGTGATCTAATGAGGGTCAAAAGGAAACTGCAACAAGCCACGGTTAGCTAAGGTTGAAGTTACAGTATAAACACAGTGGGATTTTACGGTTCCGTAGCCGAAGGGTGCCTATTACTGCCGCTGTCCGTCCGTCCGTCTGTCAGCGGGCTGTATCTCATAACCCGTATTAGGTAGAGTTGAAATTTTCAGTGTGTATTTTTATTGCCGCTAACAAATAATATAAATAAAATAAAGAGTCCCTAAAAGAAACATTTTTGAATGTACGATGATACGGAACCGTTTTTATTATGTTTAAGATTCTGCAAAGAACAATGGTAACAAAAGCATAGGGATATGAAAGCATAGTGCGGAGTCGCATGGGCTATGCCTAGAGGTAGCAGGGCGTGGCCTGCGAGGTGCTGAAGATGGCGGAGAGCGCGGCCCACGTGGCCGCCACGCCGCCCGCCATGCCCAGGAACATCGCCTCGTAGCACACAAGCTTCACCCAGCCCGGCGCCTCGCTAGAACAAACACATCATTATTATTTTCATCCGTTTGTCCCACCATAATTGCTGGGCAAAGGCAGGCTTTGGTCACACTTATATTTATAAATAAATGCAAAATTTTGTTATTTGGCTGAAAGTCGGATAACACATTTGAACAAATAAACTTAATTCCAATATGCTACGGGTACATACATGAATAACATCATGTCGGTTTCTCAATAGGGGTAGGCAGAGACTACGGATCTCCATTTGCTACGGTCCTGACATACTGCTCTCGCTACATTCACGTTGTTCACTCATGCTCCTTGCTCTAAGGTACTTTTGACTTGGCCTTTCTCCAAAGCGTCACCTATTTGGTTCAGATACGCCAATGTACCTACAACTATACCGTCACTGGATACGGAAAATGACTAAAAAGTTTGAACATTAACTCATCTATTCGAAAACACCGTCATTGAACGTTTTAGGATATTTACTTGGAAATTAAACTTTCTGATCAGGAAGCGTTGTTGCTTTAGCGTTTTCCCCTTTCTAGTGAGGGGAGGGTTATAGGCGGATGGTAGTTAGTAGTTTAAATGAGTTACATGGGCGTCTGTCCCTCGCGCGGCGTCTGCGAGACGAGGCTGAGGTAGCAGAAGGAGGGCAGGATGAAGGTGAGCAGCGCGACGCTGGAGGCCCCCACCAGCGACAGGATGGTGTAGAACCGCGGGATGCTCTCGCCGATGAACAGCACGCCAGCCATCACCGACAGGCGCACCGCCATGCGGTACCCCGTAGAATCTAAAACACATTTATTTATTATATTTTAAATGTTGAGAAGAAGGAGGGTTGTGTTTGGAGTGCATGTATGTGGGCATGTGTTGTGTATCCCATGTGTATCAGAAACCAGATTCAGGAGAAATATTCACGGAACATGCAAACACTTATCTGCTGGACTGGGAGTAAAGAAAAAACTTTAATGCAGCTGCTTCCTCCCCGAGCATATTGTAAAATGGGATACTATGTCCAACATGATGGACCATCTATATGGGCGATGGGCTGATCATCTGTCACCATGGTTTACCATATTCAACTTGGAACTTTAATTTACGAGTAGCTGCAAGTTTTCTTATGGTTACTTGCAGCTCAGCCGCTAAGCCGACACGTTCGTCGATGTTATGAAAATGGAAGTGAATTCTCAAACGGTGAAGGAAAACTTCGTTGGGTCGGCATGTCGTAGAACCTAAAAAATTCTAAAACATGACTGTGTCAAATGCAGGAAAAATGCACCGGTTCAAAAATATTAGTCGTCCACCACGCTGACACGTTCGTCGGTGTAATGAGGTCAGGTGGTGCGTTACCATGTGGCACGTTGTAAAGTTCCTCCATCTCCTGGCAGACGGGGTTGATGAGGATGATGAATGCGAAGACGAGGTGTACCGCCATCAGCACGTTGCCGACCAGCGTGAGCGGCGTGGCGGCCAGCGACGCCGACACGTTGGGTGCCACCGCGTCGCCGTACACCGCGTACCCGCCGATCGCGATCGGCAGGTACAGGAGGAGGATCGCTGGAAACAAATGCCCGCTTTCAATGCTCACTTATAATACAATAGACAAACAAAACATTACGCGTTGTTACTTCTCTGCTGGACTGGGAATAAAGAAAAAACATAGAATGTGTCCAGCTGCTTATCTCCCCGAGCATGTCGTTAAAGCCGACTAAGAGATGGTATCCTCCCCAACATGATGGATCATCCATATGGGCGATATAATCTATCCTGGAACTTCGAATTAGGAGTGGCTGTAAGTTTTCTTATCATTACTTGTGGCTCTGCACACAACATTTGGAATACGGGCAGAAACGAATACATATTATATACGTATTCGTTTCACAACTGTCAGACACACTACGTTTTTAAGTGAAGTTCATAAGCACGGATGGGACTTGAAACTCACAAAATTCCAGCGAAATATCGACCTACTCGGTGTATTCCTTTGGACCGACTCGCGTAATTGGAAGGAATGCGGGTTCAATAAATCATGGAGTAGAGTTTTTAGGATGAGTTTGTCTACAATGTGAGATTACCAATGAAGCTGTAGTGCAGACTCTTGCTGAACTGGCTCTTGTCGGCCATGTCGTTCTGGATGGTGGGGAAGGTGGACGCGCCGCCGAACGCGAACATTATGGTGCCGAAGGCGAGGAAGAAGTCCTGAAAACAACAAAGTAAACCTTTCTCACTACGTTAGTGGACACTATTGAATTGTACGTCGAGTTCTCATTCAAGAACAACATGGTTCCGCCAAACTAGCAGAGCTGTGTCACGCTAGTACATTTTAAGCAAAAAATATACGTCATTTTTTATACGAAAATAAAACCTGTTTCTTAGTGTGATACCGAAACAGAGCAATGTATCGATAGATTTAGTTAGGTTAGTTTACGAGTAATGCAATATACATTAGGTAGTATTGGCAGAAGCATCAATAGAATCAAAAGAATGCATGGATGAAGATAGAGAGTAAGTCCCAATACTGTGCATGCGGCATGTCCTTCTCTTTAACCGCACGCATACCACCTGAATTTCCCTAGCTGCCTTTACTAGTGTAGTGAAAACGCTAATAAATTCTCAACCGAGCTAAACTGGTAAAAATATATTGATACTTGTAGAACAAATAAATCCGGTACGCCTCTGTTCTGTCTTCATAATATGCACGGTACATAAAACATTTTGTGACCTAATCTAAAATCATGCGATGGAACATACACAATGTAATAAGACTGGGGTCGAATCCAGCTTGCTAATATATGAAATATATCTTGATATACACAGTATTACACAGACCTGTGACAAAATCTTATATTGTTTAAAAACTATGCCCTTGTTTAAAATTCTATTTTAAACTTTTATTCTAACAAGTATTTGTTTATAAAACAAAAAAACCCCGATTGCGTAAAATTTAGGTTGCATAGTTAGACCTGACATGTTTAATTTTGTGACACATGATCATGATGATGGTGAAGAATTTGTACCAGTTTGGTCTAAGTTTTTAGTTATGTACCATCTTAAGTCAATTGGAAATGACTCCTTAAAGCTGCCTTAAAGCTGCCTTAAATACTTTTTTTTACCCTTTGATTATAAGGCTGTACCTGTGACACTCTCGTTATCCAGACGAAACCAACAACACCTAATTTGTCAAAATTCGACTACAGAGGCTGCCAAAATATTAAATTGAAAATTGCTTTTTCCTCGCAGTAGGGCAAAAACGAACGGCTCAGTACAATCCAAAATCACTATAAAATTCTCCGCTGCCTGTGCCAAATTACTAGTACTTTTTATATCAGCAAGCCGGACTGAACCACGTATGAAATAGTCTGTTTACTTGGAAGCCGTGGATGCCCCAGCGGAAGACGAAGGGGCGTACGTCGTTCATCATCTGGATGAAGTAGAACAGGCACGCCAGTACTGACGAGCCGAATGCGATCACACCCGTCCACCTGCAGGAGCACACACTTTAGCACCACAACACCACAGCATTACAACACATACTTCACCGGCCTGCTACGGTCAGCGGGTGTAGCCAGTTCCCACTTCATCATCATCTTTCTATTGCTAGAATTGAAAGAGCGTCCAAAATGACGGCGGGTTCAGTGAGGTGCAGCTTACACGCACGTGCACCTACATTATATTGGCAACGTCGCCAGTTTGCCGGGGTACAGAACAGATTCCACACTGCGAGTCGTTGGTAGACGCGCTCTTCGTACAGCCTCAAAGATGATGTACACCAAATCATAGTAACTTATACCGATACGGATCGCTATCCTCTCTATAACCCGTGCACAGCCCACCAGCTTACACCTAACACGTTTTCTCACCTCTTCGCTTTCGGCAGTTATACTCACTTGAAGTCCTTAGGCGTCCCGAAGAACATGAGCGGCGTCATAGCGCCGACGACCACTAGGTACCAGCTGCAGATGTTGACGGTGGGCAACAGCGTCAGCAGCAGCTGTCCGATGATTTGCGCCGCCAGCAGCAGGTACACCACCGACGCACCGAATAGAGTCACAACTATGGCCATCGACACTACCACGCTGGAACACCGATGCACCGATTAGTAGCATTCAACACAAGACCTTTTAAAAACCAATCGAAACCTTTAAAAAGATATACAACTTAGCAAAAACACGTTAGGTATGTAGGAAGTTGGTACCTCCAAGTACGACCGAGGGTCTGGTCGGCGATGATGGCGTAGGGATTCCGCTTCCGGGTGCGCATGGCGGGGTCGCGCTCCTCGATGATGGACCAGCAGTCGCCGAGTCGCTTGCCGCTGAACGCCGCCACCGCGCACATCAGGATTATCAGCGGCACGCCGATCCATCCTGACCACAAACGAACATTCCATCAAATCTACGACTACCTTAAGAACGATTTTGAATGTTCAAACATGTTAAAACCATTCACTTTTGATCCGGAGAGGTTGAAAATAACAGCCGGTAACATTAAATATTGTTCATGACCTTTAAAAACATGACAATAATACCTACGCAAGCGATGAATATTTACATTCTTGAATAATAGCGAACCAACAAGAAGCATATTTCTTATCTGGACTGATCTAGATATGATCTGGAACAGGTCGTTTCAATTGAACCGGGTTAGACAGAATATTAATTGATACCTACGGCAACCCAAACCAGCGTTTCCATAAATAAAACATAAGCTTGATTTCCGAGTTCAGTAGGAAAATTTGCAAACGCCATACATTTTTATAATAAAAATAAATAAATATTAGTATTAGTGGTACAACATAACTTCTAGTAATTGAAAAAGAGATCCTAATCCCCGAAATATATGATTTGCTGTTTAAATAAAAATTCCCAACTAATTTTTTAACTATTGTTAGCATGCCCAAATAGGAACAGATTTTAGTGTGGGTCCTCCTCCTACAGCATAGATATGACAGCAAAAACTATACATTCAAGTCTATAGATAGGTAGGTACCTAAAAAAGGTACATTAAAATTCTCCACAGTGTACAAAGCTAACGACCACTAACTTGTTTTAGATGAATGACCACGTAACAAACTATCAGAACGACATTTTCATTCCATAATCTCTTCTACGTTATCTATTCATAGAGTCGTTTCGAAATCGAAGTAAAACGAAACAAGTTACCAAACTAGTTTTAAGAGCGCATAGGTACCGGCCGGCCGCAGCGGCCAGCCCTCGCACATATTTAAATATCAGGCCACTGCCCAACGCAAACAATTGAGCAGTACGTACATCAAAAATGATAATTATGTTACCTATATAGGTACTTGAAGGTTTCGCTGAGAATATGACCGATGACTACAGTAACCGGCCGTTAAAAATGTTGATAGACATCGGCCTTAGTTTTGGCCTATTATTATTACGACCAAGGATGGAACTCTTTAACGACCTTGTTTTGGAAACTTAGAACAAAACTTGAATATTGCACAATATACGTCATTATTGCGTGGCGTTGCGTGCGACTGTCCAGCTGAGACGCGTGGGGTTTGATTCCCGAGGTGGAAGAAAAGGTTGCATGTTTTTTTTTCAAAATTTTGTTGTTTATTTATCAAGTTTGAATAACTAGTAAGAAGGTAAGGTATCTGCCAAGGTAATTTCAGGTAAAATTAATAATGAAATGTCATGTTGTACTTACCTACAACCAGCTACAACCGTTTCGTAGTGTCAAAATAACAAACATCTTCCAAACTTTCGCATTTATGACATTTTGTATTATATATAATTTGTTGGTACTGGTTTTTTGTTGGTGAGCTCGCGACAGGTCAGTGACCAGGTGGCGTGATATCGATGTCGGTACGAGTAGCAACGGGTGTGCGGTGGTCAGAAATACCATTTCATTATTTTGGGAACCAACTTAAATGGAAATTAACCGGTTTCCTAGTTCCAAAAATATACCTATATTTATTGTAATTTTTTTTTTGCAATTATATTATCTGTATTTAAGAGCTTTTCGCGTGACATGGAACCCGTAATCTCCGCTAATTTGATTGCGCAATAACGCGCCGTTGACGTGGAAACTGTATTGTATGTGAAAATAAGATATGAAATTGCTAGCAAGATTACGAGCAAGCCAAACTCGGAAGTGTTTCTCAATAACCGCTAGGTTTTTATTATAAAGATTTCTTGAGAACTAATCTAAACAAATTAAATTCGGCCGGTGAAACTTCTCGATTAATTCATATTTCAAGGTTGGCTCTTCTACAAAAATTTTAAACACTTTATTATTTTTTAACCTAGGTAGGTAAAATTTGTAAGGTTGTTTGGATGTGTGTATGTTAATGCCCAGCTAGGTGTACCGACCGCCTGAAATAATGTTAGCTCAGCTATGTACCTAATGCATTTAAATTAAAATTAAACTTGCTCGCTATATCTCAGCGGATCTATCTAGTCGTGTCACTAGTTCTTTCGAACCAGTGTGATGAAAAGTTTTAAAGATCGCCTCAAATATTTGTTTGACACTACTTATTCGAACTTTTTAGGTTCTACAACCGGTGCCGGTCTCCTGGTATATATACCTAGCGCACATAATTTTTTTGAACAGAACAATATATTAGTGGGTGACCGGATTTGAACCCACGACCTTAGGATTGGAAGGCTGGGTCAATACCTCTAAACCAGACCAGACAGTGCTCGTAGTGGATAATTCACTCATTAGTAAATACCTACTGTATACCTGCTGTTTATTTGATCGAAGACCTGGGTATACAGTGGGTACCTTACCTACCCTAAACTTTTTTGTGCTATTTCACTTTTGTAAGAACGAATTAGTTTTTGTCATGTAAGTAAGTGGTGTTTGCCTTTTTGAGAATAAATCAATAAAACCTAAACCTATATAACAGCTGTACAGATTTCGATTAAACTTGGAATATCAACGAATCAAATTAATTTTCTGTTCCTAGCCGCGATGCCAATAAAAATAAAAGGCTTCCATTTGTTTTTTAATGAGTGCAATAAAATTGTGTATTATGCAATTAAATCTGATTTACTCGACATATTCTATTATTATTTGTTAGTGACCCCCTCCCCCCTCCTTTCAGGCTGCGCGCGCGCCTGCATGGACTACTCGTGCTTTAGTCTCTTGATGCTGCAAGTATAAGCAAACTCTTACACGTAACAGGTTGTGGCGTTATCACGCCTTATCAATATTATAATTTAGTTACAGAATCACAAAACAATGTTGAGAATGTGCATCACTAGTAGGTAACTTTATTCAAAGATCGAGTAAAATACGTGTTTATAAAACTATGAAGACTTAATTTGTTATATTATACTAGCTGCTTCCCGCGGCTTCGCTCGCGTGGTATCCAAAAAAAAAGTAGCCTACACACATATAAAAATCACGCCCGTATCCCTAAAGGGGTGGACAGAGCAACAAGTTATTATAAGAAAACTTGCAGTCACTCCTGATTCAGTGCCAAGATGAATATGGTGTACCATGGTGACAGGGGATCAACCCATCGTCCATATAGATAGTCCATCATGTTGGAGAGGATACTATACCTTAGTTGACTTTTACGACATACTCGGGGAGAGAAGCAGCTGGACGCATTCTACGTTTTTTCTTTACTCTCAGACCAGCAGAGAAGTAACATTAACTCGGTAAAAATACGAGCGCACGTTGGGTAGATATGTACACCTTCGCAAAATTCGCTACATCACTGACAGTCAACCAAAGAGCTTAATGAGCTTATAAAATAGTTTTATACACTTGATGCAAAATATGCGAAAAACTTTGACGTCTCAAAATCCTAAAAACTTTCGCTTGGGATAAATTGTCGCATCTCGAACTATTTCGACGTCCTCATCATTGACCGAAGTGTACAACGGGTAAAATGATTGCGGGTCCCTGGGCAGCAAGGTTGGAGATACACACCTGTCTTGGCGAGCGCCCTTGGCAGGGCGAGCACGCCGCTGCCGGCCATCTCGCCAGCCACCAGCAACGCCGCCTGCTTCATGGACAGGCCGCCGGAGCTGCCGTTCTTGTCAGGGCTTCCATCTCCGCCGCCACCCTGTCACCACGAAACAACTATTTTTCAAATCTCAAGCAACCTTTACTGATATTTTTTTTAGAATCAGTTCCTAAAAGCTTTACTTAGGCATGGAAGGAAACTTTATTCAGTAGATAACAACTTTGTTCAGAAGCATTGAAAATTACCTACTTACAATAATACCTACCTAGACATATTTTGTGTCGGAAATATTTTACAATTTAAAATCTGTATCAATCTACATTAACACTTAAGTATCTACATAATTAATAAAATAACGAGAATATTATGTTGAAGGTTCACAGCTGGCTAGTTGGTTATTGATTTGACCGCTAATAAGTTATAACATACCTACCTGACTCCTAGATTTCTAAATAGGATGTCATTGGATACCTAACAAATTGATTTTATCTTATTTTGTTATCTTAGGAAAACTTACTACTAGCTTCATCATCATCATCATCCGCAACCCGACTTTACCCACTGCTGGGTATAGGCCTCCCTTTGTATGCGCCACTCTCCAGGGTCCGTTGCAAGTCTCATCCAGGTCCGGCCTGCGACGGATGCTATATCGTCAGCCCATCTCGCTGCTGGACGACCGACGTTTCTATAATCGGTTCTTGGACGCCATTCAGTTACCGCCTTACTCCACCTGTCATCACCACGCCTTGCCACTGCTAGCTTACAGGATTATTATAGTAAGAAAATAGATTATGAAGATAACCATTAAAAAAAAGTTGCTTAATATAAGAAGGTCAATTTTATTAAATATTTCATGATAAGTAATTTGTTTCGGCGTAAAACAACAAAGTGAAAAGATTTTTTATTTAATGCCCTGGTTTAGAGGAATTCAGCAGAGTTGTGACAACGCCTGCCTATACCTACTGACTAGTGTTCAAATTGTATAGTCTATAAAAAACGGAGGGTTACGTACCATCGTACATGTACCTACATAAATGTTTCTTGCACGGGGTCCACTACGAATTAATTTATTTTTATTATTTGTTATTATAGCGGCTACAGAAATAGCCCTGGTGGGGTCTAGAGAGCACTGGTACTGATGGTCTAGTTGCTTAGTTGGTAGTAACCCCGACTTCCGATCCTAAGGTGGTGGGTTCAAATCCGGTCGTCTACCAATAGATTTTTCTGTGCGAAGAATTTATGTACGTTGAAGGAAAACATCATGAGGAAACTCGCGGCTTATTTACCTAGCTCCGCACGTATTGACTATGTCTTTCCTGTGGAAAAGGCCGACTAAGCTGAGAGCATGGAATAGGTAAGTTCAGTACCTATTCCATCCTCTCAGCTTTGAAAACACCACCTTGGCAAGCCTACTGTGAAAGCACTGTGAAAATTTCAACTCTCTACCTAAAATGTCATAATTAGTATTCAGATATGTTTTGATGGCCTTGTGATTTCGAGCACATAAGTTTGTGCTCCAACTTGAGTCGTAGATAATTTTTTTATGCACTTCTCAAAAAAAACTACCTACTAGAAACTACTGACAAGGTTATGATAAAACGAGAATCATGGAGAGCAGTGCGATGTTAGCTGACTGCACATCACTGGAGACTAATAATTTTATGACAAAAGCAGATGATAGCTTTTATTTCGGTATCTAGGTACTCTTGGTCTTTGAGACGGATTGGATAATATACTACTTGGAACGTACCTACTTAAGAACAATTTAAAGATGTCAATAATATCCTTACAAAAATTCATACATTACCTACTTAACACAAAATAAACGATTCTTTATTTATTTTTATTAAAAAATACGGATTATCACAGGTGCGGTATATTATATAATAAACTAGCGACCCGCCCCGGCTTCGCACGGGAATAGAGATATAGGTACCATCACGGACTTTTTGTAGACCTTTTTAAGGTGTACAATACTGTAGTAAGTAGGTACATTATTTTGAACTATCTCGTAGGGTTCAGCCAGCGTTTGCAATGTAAGCTCAAAAAAATGTGTTAATTTACGACATCACATATAGAGAAGATTATAGAGTGATTGAGTAATTCAAGAGGAAGGTTTATATACATATAAACCTTCCTCTTGAATCACTCTATCTACTAAAAAATCCGTATCAAAATCCGTTGCGTAGTTTAAAGATCTAAGCATACATAGGGACAGACAGACGGAAACGACTTTGTTTTATACTATGTAGTGAAGGGTAACTTACATTTTTTTCAGCGATGAGAGGGGTGCTTTCAGTCGCCGGCTTGGAGCCGGTTGACGCTTCCAAACCTTTCTTTGACATTCTGAAACACACTTGGATATTGGGACTTAACTATTATAAAAATGACAAGCTAGAACTGGTTTTGTCTGAGGGTCTAACAGATACTATTACAAGATTAGGTACCTCTCAACAACTGCGAGTAAAATGAGATACCTACCTTGCAACAACTCGCGCGGATCGCTCGATCTATATAGCTCCGAATCGATTGGTTTTATTAGCGTTTCCGGTCAATAAATGCGAGCTAAATTGGTGATGTATGGCTTCTACTCACGTTTTGTTAGAAGACACGTGTGTCCGCGGCTGGGTTCGATCGTGAACTAGCGCGGCTCGTCCCGCAACCGTTAAGCTACTACTTACCTAGGCAGTGAATGCGCGTAGGTAGTTTACATTGTTGTGTTGGCTCAGTAGATAGCTTAGCTGGTGTGAAGACACCACGGTAACAAGATATTTCTATTTTTCTTTTCCCATTGTACTTAGGCACATTCAAGAATTTTTTTCGTAATGAATAACAATTGAATTTTTAAGTACCTAAACGAATCAAAACTTTATACAAATTATTCAAAGGTCTCAAGTTCTCAACACATGAAATGCCATACCTATGTAAAATTTTAATTGATAAGTAGGTACTTACCTACTTTCACTGGCTATGCCTACCTAATTAGTAAAATTAATTACTTAAGTAGGTACCTACCTACTACCTATGATCTAATGTAGGTAGATTAGGTACTCAACGTATATTTTAGAGACAAAAAAGTTATTAGGTACCTACCTACGTAATTCATTAGAAAATGTCATTATTACCTACCTACCTAATTGATTAATCACTCGATCGATTACTGAATTCGAATGCTTCTGGGCTTTTACTAAACTGTACGTTTCTATATGTATGATATAATAAAACTGCAGCATTTTCATGTGGACTATTCGCATGTACCTACCTACTGTTAGGTACTAAAACTTATAGGTTTTAGGTAAAAAGTATGATAAACATTATAAGTTACAGCTTATCTACTAAGGTACATACTTGCGGTAAACAAAAGCACATTTTTTTGGGTTTCTATCACAATTTTTCATCAATACCTACTAAGTTTTTTAACACCTATTCTATGGCCCTTATTAAACCTAGGTGGCTTAATAAGAACCACTTTAAACAATATTAATTTTCGCGTTTTATCATTAAATACAAAGTTTTACTTCTTTTTATTTGGTCTTTGGAGAGTTTTACCTATATTTCCCTCAGACTTTAATTATGATTTTTTATTATGTATGAATCATAACTAAGGAGAAAAACAATAATGGGCCTAATAAAACTAAGGAAACAAAAACTTGTATTACTGGGCTTAATACCTACTTATAAAATTATCATATTTTTAATATGGTATTGCTCACAATATGGGTACAATGGATTAAGCAGGAAAATCTTAAAATTAATGTATTTTTTCACTAGTAGGTACGACGACCTGAGAGCCTATTAGGTGATGGGCCGGCCCTATTTATACGCCTTGTATGTAAGTGGCCCTTAATTAGACCATGAGACAAGTTCGACAAGATTAAATGTAAAGTTAAATATTGTTAAAATGATTAAACTTACCTACCTTGATTAGTCAACACTATTCACTCATTTTAACTTTACAACAACAGATTCTGTAAACAGTAGGCTATTTTACACACAATCCATCCGTTTTCGTGGAGATTTTTTTACTGTGGATTGATCCATACCAACAAACTGCGTGGACGGTTTCGTGGCTGGCGGATCGGAGCGGGACGCGATTCCGGATTTTAGCCTTGCTATTGGTCCTTTATAATGTGTGCGTGACTAGAATCTAATAAACATTTTGGAAGCACTTGGACCCACCATACCCCTGGGGATAGGGTGGGATGAAACCATACCACCATAGAGATGTGACCCAGTACGATTTAGTAGTAGTGGCCTTTGTTACCCGCAGGTACTTTACTCTAAGACATTTTTATACCAATGAATAAATATTTATTCTTCGAAGGGTCCTTTGTTTGAACATCAGATTCCACGTACCTATCTACATACGTGGGTCTCTACGCTGGAGTGACGATTATTGGAGTGAGTGAAATTAAAGACTTAGATGTAGACGTCGAAACTTTATTTTTCATCAAATTTGCCTTAAATATACCTACTACAGATTATATTTCACTTAATATTAACTACATAGTTTATTTATTAGCAATAATTTTCATAAATTACGCAAAAAAAACATCCAGCTGTTTAATGTTACTTAAAGGTATTTCACTTATATTTATTAACTACATGGTATTTTTATTATCATACACTGTCATATTCAGAACGCAAAAAAAACTTTAAACATTAAGCTGTTTTAATTTTAAAAGTACATACACATTTTCACATCAAAGACAGGTGGTGAAGAATACCCATAAGTAGGGCTCGTATTAATCAGCTGCTTTCACCGATATAAAGGATGAAGAAATTATCATTAAAGACATGTTGTTACATACAATCTACTAACATCAATTCAGTTTAACAGTTATTAAATATTATAATCAAATGTTTGTTTCTACTGGACACCAATAATATTAATAGGGCTACTAAGTAATCAGCTCCTTTAAGCTATATCAAAGTACAAGGAAATTATCATTAAAGACATGTTGTTACATGCAATCTACACACATCAATTCAGTTTAACAGTTATTAAATATTATAATCAAATGTTTTTTTCTACTGGACACCAATAATATTAATGGAGCTACTAAGTAATCAGCTCCTTTAACCTATTTCAAAGTACAAGGAAATTATCATTAAAGACAATATGTTGTTACATGCAATCTACACACACCAATTAAGTTTAACAGTTATTAATTATTATAATGAAAAGTTTTTTCTACTGGACACCAATATTATTACATTAATTGCTGGCTGCCACCACGCCGCCGTAATTAACCGCATTTTGCACATCTGCCTTGACGCATGATTTATTTAAACTAACACAACACTGAGATTTAGAGAGTCCACACGTGTCAGACGCACTGCCGCACTGTCACTAACAAGTTATGTAATATACAACACGAAACTTATTTTTATTATGGAGTCCACACGTGTCAGACGCACCGCCGCGCTGTCACCGCCCGCCCGCTTCAGCTCCTTACAAACTAATGCCACCTCAGCCGCTCGAAGCCCACCACGACCAAGCCTAACCTTTACCGGATCATGATACTTTATGACGCTAGTCATGATGATGAATGATATTTTATGATGATACTAGCTGCCGCTCGCGTGGTACCCGGATGAAAAATAGCCTATATGTTAATCCAGTACACGTACTATGTATATTCCAAGTTTCATTCAAATCCGTTCAGACGTATAGGCGTGATTGAGGCACAAACATCCTCACAAACTTTCGCATTTGGGTATAATACGAGAGTGGATTGAAAAGTTCGCGGGCTGACATATAAATAATTTAGAAAAAAATTGAAACTACCCTCGATTTGTTTATATGTTTATTGGCAAAAACTGTGTAAAATTTTATTACCGCACCGTGTATAGTTTTAACGTTAAGAGTCATTTGAGCAAGACAAGGTGCAGCGTTTTATAAAAATGGAAAAAATTGAACAACGTGCGGTCATCAAATACTTGTGTAAAAAAAGTTTAACACCGAAAGAGATCCATAATGATATGAATTCAACATTAGGGGAATCTGCTCCGTCGTATACGACTGTGAAAAAATGGGCTGCAGAATTTAAACGTGGACGAGAGAGCGTCGAAGACGACCAGGATTACTGCGAAAGAAAGTTTTGTTTCACCATGACAACGCTCGCGTTCACACCTCTGTCGAAACCATGGCTCAAATTCGTGATTGTGGATTCGAATTGCTGCCCCACCCTGCTTATTCTCCTGATTTAGCACCGTCGGACTTTCATCTATTTCCAAACCTAAAAAACACCTCGGTGGACAGAAATTTTTAACAAATGAAGAGGTCGAAGCCGCTGCAAACCTCTATTTTGAAGGCCTTGAAGAATATTTTTTTAAAAAAGGCATAGAAGCTTTGGAAACTAGATGGAAGAAGTGTATTGAGCTAGATGGAGATTACGTCGAAAAATAAAAATATTTTTGCATGTATTTGACTTTGTTTTCTTTACTAGGCCGCGAACTTTTCAATCCACCCTCGTATTTATGATGAAAACTAATGATTTTTGGAAATTTTATGACACATAAAATTTCGATATTTTGACGAAATTATCATTCCAAACCTACTTTTTCTGTACAATACTGAGAGAGACCTTTTAGACCTCCCTAAATTCAATATTAAAGCTCTTCTGAAGGAATCTAATGTTCGACATTTAGATCCCAAAGTGCTCATCCAACTTGAGCCACTGTTGGATGAGGTTGGCCCTGAGATGCTCATCCAACTTGAGCTACTGTTGGACGAGGTGGTTGGGGCAGCAGCTTCTCAAATGAGGTGACTGCGGCTTCTCAGTACCATTCCAGTGGTGGGAACTTCGGCTGGGCGGACTTTCTTGGCTTGTTTGTTCTTTCGAGCTTTAGCGGGTTGGGCGGAAGCGACGCGCTTTCCTTTGGTTTTTTTTGAAGTAGCAGCAGTCTCGATAGCAGCAGTGGCGGTGGTGGCGGTGGCGGCAGTGGCGGTGGCGGCAGTGGCGGTGGCGGTAGTGGCGGTGGCGGTAGTGGCGGTGGTGGCGGTAGTGGCGGCGGTGGTGGTGGCGGTAGTGGCGGCAGTGGCGGCGCTGGTAGATTTGGTGCTGGCGGCGCCGGCAGCAGTGAAATGAATGAGGGCTATAGAGTCCGACTCGGCGGACTCGTCAGCCATACCTGCCAGCAGCTCTTCAGCTTTCCCAGCAGCGATGGCGGCCGCAGAAGTAATCTTCTTGGTCGCACGAGCTTTCTTAGCGGATTTAGATTTCCGAGAAGCCGATAGGGAAGCGGCACGCTTACGTTTGGGCTTCTTGGACTTCGACTTTTTAGGCGAGTCGGAGGCAACGACTAGTTTGTCGACTTTGGCAGAGTCATCAGTCGAGATAACTACTGCAGTCGCTGATTCATTTGCATTCGACTCACCTGGAGTGTGCCCTGCAGAAGTAGATTCGTTTTCTTTGGCCGGGATGACCCCTGCAGTGTCGGCTTCAGCCACTGCATCTACTGGGATGATTGTCCCTGCATCTTGATCAAGGGGCTTGGCCCCTACAGAAATATCTTTGTCAATGGGGTCTGTCTTTACATCCAGATTAAACGGTTTGACCCCTGCATAGTCTGTAGGACCTTGTATAGCAGAGGTGCCTGCGACAGCCATTTGGTCTTCTTGTGAAGCCTGAGTAATTGCAGCTGGTTCATCTCTATCAGAATCAGTGCTCGCCGTTAAAGTCGATTCAGATTCATCGATGGGAGTGACCGCCATAACTTCTTGCTCCACAAAGTCAGTAGCATTGCCATCGGCTGAGGTAACCGGAGACGTGGCTGCTGGTCCAATTTCCGGACTCTGGGAGGCCTGTCAACAAGATTCATTTATTTAATTTGTAATAGCTTGAGGTCAGTTCATGGAAAGCTGTGTTTCAATAAACCACTAATACTCGACTATGTAAGAGCTGTTAACTCTCTGCTGGAGTGGAAGTAAAGAAAAAGCATAGAATGCGTCCAGCTGCTTCTCTCCCCGAGCATGTCGTAAAAGGCGACCAAGGGATAGTATCTTCTCCAAAATGATGAACCATCTATCTGGACGATGGGCTGATCACTTGTCACCATGGTTCACCATATCCATCTTGGGAGTTTGGATCAGAAGTGGCTGCAAGTTTTCTTATGTTTACTTGTAGCTATGCCCACCCCATTAGGGATACGGCGTGATAATATGTATGTAAGAGCTGTTAAGGCTGTACCATCGCGTCTAGACCGATTTCCAAAGAGATAGTGCTACGGATTTCGGGTGTAAAAAAGAAAGACAGAGAGTGAGGCAGCGCAAAATATTGAAATCAAATAACCCGCCAAATCAAATAATTGGTAATTACACGAAAACTACAAAATTATTCAAAAAACTGGTTTTAATTACTAAAGATATAGTTATAACCTACCTATCAAAGTAAAAATCATCTGAAAATATGGTAGGTTTCCCGAGATCTAGTAGAAACATACTCAAAAGTCAAAACATGGATTTTTCAAGATTATTTTATCGTGTTTTTTCTCTTATCGTGTTTTCTCTTTGAGGAACCACTGGAAAATGACATTTTAATTTTGAATCAACACATTTCATTAACTAACAACAGAGTTCTTTTGTTCGATTTGCATGAACAAATCCGCTGGCACACTCATAAATTACATTTCTAGAACGTAAAAGTGAAACCTTTACATTTGAAACCAAACATGATCATTTGTCGGAATTTAACAAGCAGTTAGATGGTACGAGGGAAAAGATGAACCTTCTACATATAACTGCTAGACACAAATTCCTTTTGCGTAGCGTAGCCGAAAGTAGAAAGTCGATGCCGACCTGCGAGTCTTCGATGTCGATGCCGGCGAACGAGATGGCCGCGCTGCGCAGTGCTTCGGCGATGGTGTCGGGCTTGTTCTCCTTGTTGGGCTCCGAGCTGTCATCGGAGGCCGACCCGCCTGCCTCTGCAAGACACACACACCATGTACGCATTATACAACATCAGCCTACACGTCCAGCACTTTATATATTAACGCTCATTCACACATTCCGGATGCTGATCTTTCAAACTTTTAAATATTATTAATGGTTTGTATGTTTTCCTAAACTAAACCTTCTTAGAAAATTATAAAATGTTCCAGTCTTTTTCTTACAAATCGAAATAACAGGAACAAGAAAATTATATAAAAGTACTTTTTACTAACGTTAGCGTTTACGAGATCACAAAAATTGACTAACTTCTGTTTTAAAATAATCTAATAAATTATTAGACTAAAAAAGACTATTTTTTTTAGATTATTTTAAAACAGAAGTTAGTCAATTTTAAAAAACATTTGCAAAAAACCAAAAAAACAAACTTTATTACTTCTATTAGGTAAATATAACATAAGTGAAATTAACAAGATCAAAAACCACATAAACTTCTGTCTAAACTTTTCTTCATTAAAATCACAGGGTATGTACCCAACTAAACTTCTAAAGTTAAATCAACATTTATCATTAAATTATTAGGAACTCTCATTATTCTGAAAGCTGAAACATTATCAGTTTCTTTTACCCCGGTAGTAAGATCTTAGGAAGTTCAAACTATCAAGTGAGTCTTCTTTCATAGCAGTCCTCAAAATGATTGCAAAGATACCCAGAGGTAGAAAACACTCGTTCTGCCTCTACACTGGTGGGTGGTATATAGGAGCTTTTACAATGTTTAGAGCTTCTGATATTTCTACAAGATGCGCTTTTTGCTAAATTATTATAATCTGCACTACTCATATTACATTTACATTATAATAAATATAATAAATAAGTAACATTTGTTTGTTTGGTTTGATGCATTGATTCCGTATTTAGATTGCAATTTTTGATTAATTTTATTTACTATCCGCATTATCCGAATTATCAGGATATTGTATTCGTTACTATTCGGATTTGAAAATCGGCGGATATCCGGATAGCAAGCCCTAGTCGCTGTATTCCACGTCATTGTAGTCTTGAGAGCACTGGTGGTCTAGTTGGTAGTGACCCCGCCTTCCGATCCTAAGGTCGTGGTTTCAAATCCGGTCGTGTACCAATGGATTTATCTGTGTGAAAAATTTATGTGCGCTATACCAGTACTCTCAAACGGTGAAGGAAAATATCTTGAGGAAACCCGCGGCTTAGTCAGCTTCACACGTATTGACCATGTCTTTCCTGTGGACAAAGCCGACAAAGCTGAGAGGATGGAATAGATGCTGGGCAAGCCTACTCTATTTTAATTCGTCCCAGGCACTACAGCGTTCCGTCCGTGAAGGTAAAACTTGCCTCCTGACGCTGTATGAAACATCTACTATAGATGGTAAAAGGCCTTAGTTTGTAGTCTTGAAGCAGTAGCGTCGAAAAAAAATCAATCGCTCGATAGGCTTATGCCTCATCAGCATTTTATAATAAATTATAAACTTTCATACCCTAATTTTGGTAAAGGCCTATCCTAAAATCCTATAACACAAATAAAGTCGCACAATGCAATTCCATTATAGGTATTTCTAAGATCTAACAATGCATTTTTTAAATGAGTACTATTTTTTACAAACTACAGGAATTTACTTGCAACCAAGCGTAACATTTTTATATTGGTCTTATTTTTTAATAATACTTCTAATAAAACTCCATTATGATGTCAACCAAACTAGGCTAGGCTACTATAGTGTAGGAACTTGAAAATAGAAAATCTATGTACTAATATTATTAGGTAAATTAGGTGCTGGTGTTATAGGCTTCATTATTATTACAGGCGGTTCTTATAATTATATTAGTCGCAAATTTTACTGGAATCGCTGGCGTCCTAAACTAAATTTAGAATGTTCATAATAATAATAATAATATAAGCCTTTATTTCAGACACTTACGAGCTATGTTTACAATTGGATTTTGACATCGGCGACCGCATCTGTTCGCCCCAGCTTGGCAAAGGCCTCCTCCAACTGTTTCCACGCCGTACGCTCCCTGGCAGTTCTTGTCCATGATTGTCCTGCTGTGTTTTAGCTCGTCTTCCCATCTTTTGTACTGCCTCCCAGGTTTCCTTTTCCTATTTCGGGGATACCAGGTTGTGATGGTTTTACTCCACTTTTCAGAACCTCGCAGAGTGTGTCCCGTCCATCTCCATTTATGTCTTCATAATATGTATGTTATATTTTCTAACTTTGTTATTTTTCTAATCGTTTTCGCTCTTATTTTATCAGTTTTCCTTAAGTTTAACATACTTCTTTCCATTGCTCTTTGGCATACTTCTAATTTTCTTTCATGCTCTTTTGTGAGGGCCCCAGTTTGACAACCATGTCAGTACAGGAAGAGTACATGTGGTGTAACTCTACACCACATGTACTCTTCCTGTACTCTTCTTTTTATGTTTATTTTCATTTCTTTATTTTTCATGATCTCCTTGAACGTCCAGTATGTCTTCCATGCAGTTCTTACTCTTGTTCCTATTTCTTTTGAGGTTTGGTCTACTGGTGAGATTACTTGGCCCAGATACGTGTACTCCTGAACATATTGAATGTTCATACCCTACTATAAATATTATAAATCGAAAGGTTTGTGAGGATCTTCGGAAGTTTGTGTAACAATTATGGCATAACCGCTGGCTGGCTCTAGATAACACTTGGAACATATTTTGACCTGAAATTACCCATAGGCCACAGTCCAGTTACATATCCGGAGCGTCACCTTTCCGACACAAATAGCATCGCAAAGTCTGTCTAAAATGCATATTGACACTCTAAGTCGGATTGTCAAACGCTAGTGGAATGCCATCGCTGAAACAAGTCGACAGCGACAATTGCAGAACGCAAGGCAGTGCGAGTAGTATAGTGGGTGACCCACCCTCGTGTAAAACTAGGGCAGAAGAGGGGATTATTATTAGGGTCCTTTGCCAATGTGGTAGAGTTCACGCCAGCGATTTTATACAGGCTGAGTTTTTAGTGCCCTTATTCTTTAGATCATTGGAATTAATAAATACTAAAGTGGCGTTATTAGACTTTTGAGTTTAGCAGCTGGATGAAATGACGGTGGGAATGACAGGGGAAGCGGGCGCAGAGGAATGCGGTCACGCAAACATTGGACAACTTTACTGGCATTTTAAATGGTGTACACAGGGCGATATTGTGCCTAAAATATTCTAATCCTTCAGCTATACTATCATCATATTGCGTAGCTGCGCATTTAGCGTCTATTATTGGTGCACCTGCCAATACGCGAAATATTAGGTGAAACTGAAACCTAATAATACAGCCGGAGGGGTAATAGGAATCCAAGAGGTTGTAGTTAGTTAGTTTTGTAAGAGTAGGTAGGGGATGAGAGTTACCTGAAGAGGTGTCGAACAGCGCCGCTAGATCGCTGGCGGCCTGCTGGCCGGGCGAGTCCGGCAAGGGCCGAACCTGCAGCGGCATCGAAACCCCCCTCGGCTCGCCCTCCTCCAGTAATGAAGCCTGGCACCAAAACTCACATGAACTTTCAAATCAACACGCAATATTCTATGAATAATACGAAAAAAAGACTTACCCCAAATGCAAATTTCGGCAAGTCGGTGATATAGCAAGTATGGGGTTCACCTTCACCACCTAACAAATAAACATAATATATTCTGCCGTTCTAAGAGTGACAGCCGTAAGTGCATGTCTACTAGTTTAGAGAAAATGGCGAGTAAAGTTTTTAAAATAGTTTTGTCGATTACATCTACAGAATTAACTTTTTTCTCCTCAAAAATCTGTGACCCCGGTCTCGCACATCGGGTTGAGGCCAAAACTCCAAGACGTGCGCCCGCGTCGCCAGTGCGGGGTGTACTAACGGTGGGGTACGCGAAATGAGGAACGTACACGAAATCACAACTCAATTCGATATTCGATGGCGGGTAAATAAGTTATTCGACTTTTTCGATCTACCCGGTCTTACAGTCATATACGTCACAAATGGCGGGTTAAAGCTTTTGATAGAGAAACATAGTCGTAATGCCACTATAAGCCTTTTAATGCGATTAATGTAAGCACTCTATTAGTTTTATATTAAGAAGTTGAGGACAGGATAGTGATATGTTCGTTTACGACTGTAATTCTGAAAAATCCAAATAATAAATAATAGCGATTCCGAATATGGCACTAACTCAATTTTAGAAAAAATGTTATTTACGGCTGTTACCCTTAGAACGGCAGTATTATTAATAGACAACATATTTTTTTATTTTATCAGGCATACCTTGTACTTAACATTTCTAAGTGAATGTGTGTGTCTTACCACCCGGATAGAGTTGAACCGCGTGAGCGCGCAAGCCGGACGGGCCCGGCTGCGGCTCGAGTGCAAGGGCCGCAGGCGCAGCGTAGCCCTCCCCTGCTGGAGCGCTGGACTCTTCGGCGAACCCAGCTTGACCCAGCTCAAACAACTCTGACTGTAGGTCAAAGTTAATCTTCCTTCCTTTATTCCATATTTATAGTAAATGACGTACTGCTTTTGAATCACAGGTGATAAAAATATTTTTTATTTTTAATATTAATGTTCTTAAATAAGCTTTCTTATGTAACCGGCAGCTAATTGAAATGAGCACAGGGCAATGGGTACCTAGGTATAATAGGGTTATTTGCAAAAAGGTGGCGAAATTCAACACACAAATGACAACGTTCGGATGGCGGATGACGACGACGCGCGTCAAATAATAATTCTCCTCCTGTATTCGCATGTTCCTCCTCGCGTGGGTACCATAATATTAGGAAGACGACATACCTGAAGAGTAGCGCCGTTCTCAGAATATTCCACCGACGGCGGGTCTGACGGCAGCTGAGAGCGATCTGAAATAAAACGTGATGAGTTAAATAAGTCATGTAAGTTTACAACTCACGCCGTACGTAACTAGCTATATGTATTCTGTGCTAGCGCGTCACTCTCATGATTTCATAATTGATCGAGCGAACGAAGCGAGCGAAGATCTGTGCCGACTCGGGCGATTTGGCGCTGTATGTTTGTATGTATGTTTGTGGATATGATTGTTAAAGCATAACTTTCGAACCTTTAATCTAATTTGTATGAAATTTGGTAGGGCTTTATTTGTACATTCCAAATTAGATTTTAATTAAGTTTACGTTAAAAAGTTATGTTTAAAATCCGTTATAACCTGAGTTCTCCCTTGTTAGAGTTTCGATGTCTTCGTGGTTCAGGTTAGACTAGATATAGTATAGGGAGATCCGAACCAGAAGAAAAGTGGCAGGAACCATTTGCTATTTTAAATCTATTTTGGTATAGTAATTTTATAGACGCTTGGCCATGAAAATGGGCGATGTTGGCAAACATTTTTTATAAGCTAATCGACTCAGTATTTAATTGCATCGGGAAAAAAATGGGACAGCAGAAGCTGGTAATTGTACATAAACAAAGTGTGTAAGTGCGAGAAACCTCAGGGCGGGAATGCAAATCGTGAGGATTGTGGACATCATGCGCGAGATCTCAGTTCGGGGCGAACTACTAGTCTAAAAGCATTTAGAAAAAAAAATAAGTAGTAGGCGTTTCATTATAAATTGATGGTAGGCTAACAAGAGCAGTCCACCTGCTTACCCTATCTCAGCCGGACCAACTCCTCGAAAGGCGGAGGACTGGGACGTTAGCATCAGTGTTCTAACACCCTCGAAGGCGCCAGTGAAAGAACTCACCGTTCAGGTCAAAGTTAAGTGCGAGCTCGTGGTACAAGGAGATGGGGTCGAGCGGCTGCTGTTCGGGCGGCGGCGACCTCTCCCCCAGCAACTCCGCCGGCAACTCCGCCGGCAACTCCGCCGGCAACTCCGCCGGCAACTCCTCCGGCGGCTGGTCGATGGCGGCGAGCGCTCTCTCCAGCGCGAACTCATCCTGAGGAACACTCACTTATCACCATTCCCAACCACGATTAACTCACAGAACCCAAAAATATGTATACAGCGCCCGACATTTGTTAATTTAGTAGCAAGTGATGTGTATACTTAATTTTGGGAACATGCCTACGATAGGCTAGGCTACAACGCAGCAGGCTAACACTAATGAAACCTAAGAATAGTCTGAGCTCCAAGCAGGCGGTGGGCAGCTGAAACAAGCGCGGACTCATCTCGTCATGCGGATAATGACGTACCTATATGAAGAGCCGAGACTGTGCTCTCTGATGATAATGATTGTTTTTATGCCTATTTTCGGCAACTGAGTTGTGTGAGGGCATCTCTCTGATACTCTCTAATATGGCTTGTGTACGCAATTTTGTTAGCAAAGATCGGAGTGCATTTGGAGCACGTCAGTTTCCCGATACAGATGGTAGGTGACTACTGGTGGACAAGCCTTTAATTTCATCCCGCTCTTTGTAAAGATCGAGTTCGAATAGATGGTCTGCTTCAAAGTCAATCACCTAATTATGATTCGCTGGCTCACTTTAACGCTGTGCTCCTGAATATTGTTCTCCATCCAAAGGCTCAATGTTGCATAATGTCTTTTTATTGGTCTTTTCAAAACCTTGAATCTTAGTTACTGGCGTTTGCGCTTATTGTACTCTGCTCTCCGACATACGAGACACATGCCCACACCAAAGCTGTCACCTCATAGATACACCTTTACACCTCCGGAGTATTTGGGTCTCAGTAGGTTTGGTTATCTGATTCATGTCTCGAAGGCATTTGAGGTAAAAACCTCTAGGACACGAACCAAACGGTCGGTCCAGATTGAGTCTATAGAGAATGCGAATGAGCTGGCGGTCCAGCATCCAGGAAGAGATATGCCTAACCCCCTATAAGCTGCACTAAACTGTTCCGGAAGGCCAATAGTTACAATAGAAAATAGTTTTGTATAAATTGATAGTTCATAAATACATAGATAAGTAATAGTAGTACATATAGACCCATCATACACATTATCACGCCCATATCCCTAATGGGGTGGGCAAAGCCACAAGTAAACATAAGAAAGCTTAGATTAAAAATCCGAAGATGGATAAGGTGAACCATGGTGACAGGTGATCAGCCCATCACCCATATAAAAAGTCCATCACGTTAAAGAGGACCATATAAATAGTCCATCACGTTAGACCCATTTTATCCTTTAGAATTAAGATCTTATAAATAGATTTAGCTTTATTTAGTATAGGTAATCATATAGTTTTGTATAGCATAAATAGTATAAGTAAGGACATTATGTTCCACACGACACAGAGGGGGTTAATAAGCACAAATTTAAACCAATTTTATTATCTCATGTTTTCTATTTCTGTTTGACCCTATTGTTATTTTTTTTTGTGTTTATCTAACTATATTATATAAAGCACTCTCCTTATTAATAGTACAGCTTTATCAGACAGGATGCTGAACAATCAACGTCGTAAAAACTCCTCGTGCCATCTAACGCAGACACCCTCTTTCCACTTCTCTTTTTCCCCGATGGAAGAGAGAGCCGAAATGCAGTGTCTAGGGTGACGATAATCAAACCCAATAATCGTCTCCTTAGGCCTTCCACAACTGCTGGGAACTTGAATGTTGAAATGAAACAGCCAACGCCCCTCCACCAGATCTCGCCCACAAGTCGATTTGGTATCCAGGGTTTGGGGCTGCACGCAGGACAGATTCTTGGAGCCACTGGCGAGACTATTTTGGATTTCTAACGTGAACAGGCATTTTACAGGTCGATGACTGGCTGAACCAGTTGCTAAAAATCCAATACACTTCAAATCTCTTAATCCCAATTTTCATAAAACATATGAAATAGATTTTCATTTATTAATACTTAAATGGGATTGAGCAGGGCACGTCTGAGAGCCCTGAGACAGTGAGACGGAGTCGCGGTAGACCACGCTAGCGATGGCGCGACGAACTTGACACCTTCAGCAACTATCAGTAGCAGACATTAGCGTTAGACAGAAAAACCTGGAAAACTCGAAGAGAGGCCTTTGCCCAGCAGTGGAATGATACAGGCTAATAATAACAACATTATTGAATGAACTTGCAAGCTTTTTACTATACAAATTAATATGAACGGTGGATAAGTGATGTAAAAAAGCTTGTATTACATTCGTACCTGATAACTTAAACGCATTTGTTAATTCGTGATCGCAAAATAAGTATTAAATTTCTAGCAAGTCTTATAAAGAATTATTAGATTGTAAATTAGGTATATAAATAAATTTATACTCAACATCAGCTTCAAGGGAAGGTCTCCTCAGTTCTGGGCTGTAAAAGAACACTTATGAATGTAAAAACCAAAATAAAAATAACAAACAAAAAAGAAATTAAAAAACTTAAAGTTTAAGAAAAAACATGTGTGTGGCAATATAAAGGTTGTTGGAACTTACATCGTCGGTGTAATCGTATGCATGCGAAGATTGTGCGGTGCCACCGAAGGATGAGAAGCTCTGCTGGGCCTGAGCTGCGTCGCTCCGGTACGAGAACCGCGGCCGCGACGTCGGCGGCGGGGCTGGACCGCGCCGCGCCGGCACTCCGACGAACGGCCCAATCACCATCTCCTCAGGCTGCACTAAATAATCAAAACTAGCTGCACGATCAAGGGGGTTCACCATAGCCTCCTCAGGGATTTCAAATGGCAAAGCCTCTGGAGGCTCCACATCTGGTATGGCATCCATCAATTCCTGCGGGATCTCAGCAGGAGCATCTGCTAGCGCTTCGGGTGCTGCTGCCTGGGTCTCTGGCTTGATGGTCATTTGTATAACAGCTGTTGATTGATCTTTTTCCTCTTCCTGTAAAACAGAACATCAAAATATTGCAAGGTCCTTTGGATGTCTAGCAGTCAATATGTATTTCAGTGCTTGTATAGCAATCTAACGTACCTTTGACATTTTAGTTTGACGATCACCACTTTTGTTGCCACTTAAATCCATGGTTTGATCTTTTCCTTCTTCTTCTGGCACCGACGCAGGCGTCGACATATTCTAAGACTGCTGTACTCCAGCCACTATCAACAATATGCTTGTATTAAAATATTTAGTACTGTCACATTTGCTGGAGCCAAATTAAATAAAAACACTGCCTAGGTAGAGTCACAGTACAATATTGGCACAATGTTTCTTTTGAACTCAAATATATATAAATATAATTTATTACATACATACATCATATTTAATTGATTAAATTTTAATCAGGAAACAAAATGTAGGATGGCACTCCATCCACTGAACCAATGGGGCATCTACTATTATACCATCGAAGTTAAGCAAGGTTGAGCGCGGCCACAACTTGCATGGTGATTCTAAAATAATCTTCTAACATGCAAACAATGTTGCAGATTACAGCTAGTACTATTATAAATCTAACTGGTCTTTGTATGTTTCTTGGTTCATCCTGCTTTTTAGTAGTAACAAAACCACTGATTAAAACCATAATAAATTTGTTTTTTTTTGTAATTGTTACTTTATCAAATGTACCCCACAAACATAATCCTATTAAGTGACATTATAATATGGGGGGCAGGCCCATATTCGAGGTGAATCAAATTAGGGATCTGGGCATGATTCTTGACAAAAAACTAACCTACATAGCACACAGATAATTTAACAAAAAGAGCATCTAACATACTTGGATTCATCATTATGAATAGCAAAATATTTAAAAAAATGTACTCTTTGGAACAAAACTTGAACTAAGCAATGAGGTAAAATACCTTGAAGTGTGGCTGGACAGCAAACTTCTATGGGGCAAATAACTAGCACACACAACTACTAATGTGCTTTGGCAGTGCAGATGGACGAGTAGACAGAGAGAGGGGACTAAACCCAAAACTCTGCCTATGGATGTACACTGTCATGGTATGCCTCATTTTAACATACTCCCTGTATGGTCTGGAGCTCTATGGGCTTGGTCTGGAGGACTAAAGCAAATCTCATCACAGCCATAAACAAGCTGCAACCAGTACAAAGACTTGCAGGCTTTCTCATCAGCGGATGCAAAAAGTCAACACCATCAGCAGCACTAGAGAGAGGCCAAACAGACAAATCACTGCAAAACTGCAAAGGAAACCAAAGACTCCCAGACTCGGAGAGTTCAAAGACACTGCCAACCATCTATCTATGCAAACCCATGTCGACAAAGATCAAAAAGAGACGAAAATTCAGTGTGAAAATGAACATCAGAAACAATGGGGGCACGGGCAGGACTGTTGTTACACCAAATACAACAAACACCTCACATCAACATTATTGAAAATGAGACATGATGACCTTCACACAATGGTGGGCATTATCACACTGATACACTGCTGCCAACATCCCAAAGTCCTGCTCTGATACTTCAAGGAGTTGGGCTAGCTGGGGGAGGGTTAGCAAGGAGATGATGCACAATACAGTAGTACATCAGAGCAGATCTATTTTACCAACAATTAGAGTCAGTCTGGCTGACATTTGCCACTGGAATATTTTTCAAAGACTTACATTACCTATTGAAATTGAATGCTAAGATAGTAAATGCGATGCCATATATTGTTATCTAGCTTTTGTTCTTTGTTCCAACAGTAATGGAGGACTTCCACTGACCTGCACTAAAATTCTGTAAAATCCTGTAAATTTTTGGCTTCTTTGTTTCAAAAGTAATGGAGAACCATTTATAAATATAGTACTTCCACTGACCTACACTAAAATTCTGTAAAATCCTGTTAATATTTTTGGCTCCTTTGTCCCAAAAGTGTAATGGTGACCCACTTTCCAAATGGAGTAAGTACTTCCATTGGCAATGACTAAAATCTGCGCAATCCTGTATTTTTTTGGCAAACTAATGTTATAAATCAAATGTAATTTAGATTTTCATTAGTTGTGCTGAAGTTATTTAATGAAATACCTATGGAGTGCAGATGCATATGCACTTTAGTTAGAAAGCAGACATATTGATTTTAATCATATCAAAAGATGTCTTCCTGATAGCAAGGTAACAGATAAAATCATGAATTACAGCGTTCATTTGTTAGTGTTAGTATTCGTTTAGCGAATTATCTTTTATGCTTACCTAGATTAACTGTTCTCTTCAGATTTTACTAAGATATTTGCAAATCTCGATGGAAAATTCCATAAAAACTTCACAACTTTCACGAATCCCTTGTGTTCCAATTGTAGCTCACGGGGTTGTCATTTCACTGTAAAGCGTAGGAGGTAACGGAAGGATATCGGAATTGGAAACAGATTATGTAAACATATGAACGAGCGCGATTTTTTGATTTGTTTGATTGAGAGCTGTTTATGCTCTATGGCATGGACGGCGAACTAGGCAGTGTGACCAGATTTAAATTGAACATTATGCCAGATGCTCGCCTAAATTCTGCTAAAGTCTGCTAACTTTATTTTAATAAATGCCAAAATTCTGCTATTGAATGAAGGCAATAAAATTAAACGAATGTTATGTATTAAAACAAAATTATTATATAATAGTATTGATTATTGAATAACACGGATTAACAATTCTAATTGGTATCTACGTAGGTAAGTGGTACTTCAAATTTTCTGTGGTGTCCATAGTATTATACACAACCATCGAGCTTTGAGCGTCCATTATCATTTTCTGTTTTGCATCTTACTATCCAAGATCTCGGACCAAATAAAAATAGAAGACGCCGCGCCGCAAACAACAAAAGTGAAGCCACACAAAACCGTGCTCCTGCAAGTAAACATACACCCTCACGCACAGACCTATACTAAAACCATGCTCATCGCTCTTAGTACGTCACGAGTCTTAAAAATAGAATTATGCCTTCCTGTGTAGTGAAAACTTGTAAAAACAGCAGAAAATCACAAAAATAGTCTTACGGAATCACTTTTCACTTGTAAGTACTTCAAATAGCATCGTTTCTTAATTATTATACTATGAATTTAGGTTACTCGGAAAACACAACCTTAAAACCTTCGACACACACATAGATAAAAAGGTGACTTCGTTTTTGTTGTTCGCGGCGCGGGGTCTTTTCTTTTTATTTGGTCTGAGTCCAAGATGAAAACATTGGCAACTTCTCCCACTCGGAACGATAGTTCTAGTCATATTTTCTTTCTATTGTTACTAATCATAACGTGCAAGAAAAACTGACTGACGAGTTGACGATGACTACGCAGAAAATGTACTCTAAACTAGATACCTAAGACACGAAAGAAAATATACATTTATTGGGAATTCTCTTAAATTGTACTTAGGGCTGCGAAAAAAGTAAGAAGAAATCGCATAATGAATGGTAGAATTTTTTAAACATTTCTAGCAGCACTACCCAAGTGAAACATAGTTAATTTGCCACTTCTTCATCTTGCTAATATCTGAGGATATTTTATAAAATTCTACAAAAATCTGCTATTTTTTCAGATCTGCGACTCAATCTGCTAGACCCTAATTTGGAGATCAAATTCGGCTAAAATCGCAGAATTCTGCTAAATCTGGTCACACTGGAACTAGGGTGAGCTAAGTATTATGCTATGGTCATTCATCAATCATCTTATACATGTCAGGTCAGAACCTTGTTTGCGCGCGTTTCGAAGGTACATTACCGATATATATGACAATTACGGTATACATAACTTACACTAATTATTATGCTCGTGAAAGTTACATGAAAAATAAGGCTAATAATATCTAATGTCTCTTCTCGCTCTTACTAGACTAGTTACGATTATGACTAGTTTAATCATCCACACTACATAGTTTATTAAACAGGTTGAACCATTTATAAATAATGCCCAACACGCTTTCAGGCGAGGTCGTTTAGTCAGTACCTACTAACTTACGCTTGTTGAATACATTACAGCGAAATTAGATACTGGCACACAGGTGAATGTAGTGTATCTGGATTTTAAGAAGGCCTTCGATCAAGCTGATAATGATATTCTTCTCAATAAATTTAGTGATTTTGGCTTCTCTCATAAACTGCATATGCTTTTTGCCGATTACTTACGTGATCGTAAACAGTTTGTGCGTCTAGGTTGTTACGATTCCTTCCCATATCACGCTAGGTTGGGTGTAAGTCAGGGCTCATCCCTAGGGCCCCTGCTCTTTACAATGATGGTTGACGATCTAGCCAAAAACTTGAATTCGCCAAGTGCCTACTGTACGCTGATGATGTCAAGCTCTTTATTTAGATAAACTCCATGGATGACTGTTATGCTCCGCAGCGAGACCTTAATGTGATACAATTGTGGAGTGATATCAATCGTCTATAGGTACCATAATGTAAATAAATGCCTAGCTATTATCATCTATCAGATCTTTGCGACCGATTAATATGCATACCATCTAAATGGAGTGCTGTTAAAACGAAAACAGATCGTTAAGGACCTAGGAGTCCTATTCGACACTGAATTTACTTTTCATGTACATATTATTTACAAATTAGCAACTGACTGTTAAAAAAGATTAAGATTTTTAACTAGAAATTGTAAAGAATTTAATAATATTAACACCATCAAGCTCCATAAGTCCAACAGCCTTAATAAGATCCAAAATAGAAACAAGTGCTTGCGTATGGAACCCATAACAAGGAATTTACTCTTTATTGATGGAAAAAGTACAAAAACGGTTTCTTGGATTCCTGTAACGGAAAATATACGGATAATATTGCGGCCAAGGAGAGTGCCACTTTTTGCGGTGACATCCGCACGTACCGTAGCTCGGCAACAGTCCCCGATATGTAGAGCACAGCGGCATCTAAACAACTTATCTGCCTCTCACGTATAATTTGATATTTTCTCGGATATTTTTATTCAAAGACTATCCTTGAAATACTGTGAGCAACTTGAGTATAATAAATAATAGCTACTTATTTGTATTACTTTTACTAAGTAGGTTTCGGTACATACACTTATTTATATAGAATAGTAAGTTAAAGTTTGAAGTTCCTTCTAAACTTTGTGATGATAATTTTTAATTTTATTGTTTATATTCTTTTTCTTGTGTTACTTTTAAATTTTAGTGTGTAGATGTAATTTGCTTAGAATACAATTGTTATGTTTTGATTTTCTATTATTATTAATTATACTGGTACAAAGTTAATTTATTGTGTAGGTTTATCTCTGTATAACGTTTAGATAAGTCTGTCATGTTGTATCTGTGGGTAAACTGATAAACTGATGAACGAAACTAGCAAGCAGTTAGGTCTTATGACTATCGTCTGCCGGAAAGGGAAATCTGAGCGAGGAAAAAAAAAATTAAATACTCTTTGGTCTGAGAGGGTGTTCCGTTCAGTTTTTAGAATACAGTGCGTCCAACGTAACTTGGCATGCGTGAAGTTAGCTGTTGGACATGCGCAGTGTAGCTTTTTCATACTAAATTGTTTACTGCGCATCGAAACGGCTAACTTCACGCATGCCAAGTTACGTTGGGCGTACTGTAGTGGCTACTATGACGTTACGTCACAATTCTGCCAATGTCCATGTTGCTCTAGCTCTGAGCTCTAGCTAGAAAACTGGTGGATATTAAAAAAAAAGAATATGGCCAGTAAAAAAAAGAAAGGGTCTGCCAAAAAAATCAACATAATAATTTTTCTACTATGAGACATCACAACATATAGAAATATATAGTTAATAAGCCTCAGACTTGGAATAAAATTCTGGATGTCTGAGGTTGACACTTGGAAGATTTATTGTTCCCAGAGTTTACAATACCTGTTGGTCTCTGTCTGCCAGTCAATATCCAATACATTTTAAAGTATCTGTGCTAGGATTTTTATTTCTATCAGAGACGCATCAAAATTAACAGTAATAGCTAATAAAGTTATTGATTATCGTCGTTGATCTTACGTTTATTTCAGAAATTTGGTTTTTCTTTTTTTACCAAGTTTTTCTTGTAAAACTTTTATAATAATGACAAGATGCAATATTAGACACTGACATCAGTACCGTATAATCTAGAACTGTCAAGAACAACTGTCATCTGTCATACATGGTATATAAAATAAAATAACGTCAAAACGAAACAATGAATTGCTGCTGTGAGTTCGCTTGATTGTAAAGAGATTTTTAGATTTGTTTTCGTATTTTAGATTCTATCAAAGTATTCTTATATTTTATGCGAAGAAAGTATAATAATAACCAATCCAATAAAATTGTGATCCAAAGTTGTTGCCGCTGTTGATTTGTATGGTGTAAAGGTAAACATCATTGCATGATCTAGCGTTTTACGGAACCTAACAGTGGCTGAAAACATAATGTTTGTGAAGGTTTTGCTGTACTAAATATCGTATAGAGCTAGCCTTACGTCCGGCATCATTTTATCAATTAACCAAAGATTAAAGTTTTTGTGTATAACACCCCAAATTTATACCGCTTATGTAATTTGTTTTGGTTTGTTCTGTTTTATTTATTTTTTTATATTATTTTATAGTTAGGTATAACTTCCTATCTACCTAGGATAGAGGATATGATATAGTGGTGTTTGTAGTAGGTACTGGTGGTGAGCATGCCAGCCTCTCAAAGCCTGGTACCTATCAACCTAATAATGCTCTGACAGTAGTCCAGCCCTAACCAGCAGTCTCAATCATCATCTTCCTGCCCTCATCCCACTATGTGGGGTTCGCACAGCTGTCATCTCTGTGCTCACTACTTTCTTTACCGAGTCATCTTTCACATAATCCATCCACCTTTTCTTTGGACTAGCTCGACCTCTCAATCCATCCATATTCATACAAATAATTATGTTTGCAACATGACTTTGCCTATATCATGCTAGCCTATTACCCCTCAATCTTTCTCCTCTCAACCAGCAATCTCAATGGTGGTGACCAATAGAGTATCAAAATTAAATGTGATGCTCAAGTACCTAGAGCATTGATATATTTATTTACCTACTATGGTGGGTCACTGCTTTGTTTGATGATGCCTCAAGTATAAAGTGTAACAAAGTAGGTATATTCACTTTCTAGAGGTATTCAAATTTAGAATATCATGTATGTATGTACCTTTATGTTTTTTTACCTTTCCCAAAGAGGGTTGACGTCAGGCAGGCAGCTGGTCATAAAACACTTTAGCCAAAACTCTTACACCATGATCCAAGGATCATGCTGTGCTGGCCCCACATAGAGTGGGATAAGGGCAGGAAGATGATTATGATGATGATGTACCTTTATGTATGTCTATAACATTGTATTTGTCTTTTTTTGTGTTAAATAATCCTGTATCCAATTGGTTGAAGATTTTACATAATATAATTTGATCAGAACTTTAATTCTGCAGTAATGTTTGATCACAATTTCTTCTTTCATTATTATTTTGTGTCAACCAATTCTATACTTTAGAATAATCATGGTCTCTGCGATTGTGTCTTATTTTCTTTGCTTTAGTTTTGTAATCAGTCAAATCTATAAACTAAGGCCTTAACCATACTAGATGATTTATACAGGTCAGGAGATGAGAAGAGTGTTAGATATGAATGTGGAAGGATATGTGGGTAGAGGTAGGCCAAAGAAAAGATGGATGGACTGTGTGAAAGATGACATGAGTAAAAAAGGAGTGAACGTTGAGATGACTTCTGACCGAGGGAAATGGAAGAGAAATACATGTTGTGCCGACCCCACATAAAGTGGGACAAGGGCAGGGAAATGATGAGGAGGCATTAGCCTATACTAATGAGGTGCTGTAGTGCCCAGCACCTATGATAAATGACATTTATTTGCATGAACACATGTGATAAAATAATAATGGTCTTAAAAATACATCAGTCCAATCTATGTCCTACGAAAATCGTTGGCATGCAAATATGTTAATAAATTATATTCTATTGTTAAGTCCTGATTAAATGTAAAGTTAAAATCATTTTAAGAATGTCAAAATATAATAATCATACATAATTTAGTGTCAAGAACTATTTAAATATTTGTTGATGGAGTAGAAACATTTATCAAGAAGCCAATTTTTCAATTTTTTGCCAATTAAATGAAATTTTAGATCTTTAAGGTCAGTTGGCAACTTATTATAAACTTTAATGCACATATAATAGGCTTGACGTTGTGTAAGTTTAAGATTATATTCAGGAATGCACAGTTTGCTATTGGACGTGTTCCTTAGCACTCTTGCTCGGAAATCTTGATGCGTACTGAAAAAAGACGCCTGTTGTTTTACAAACTCTGCTGCTTGTTATAAAGACAGGGTTGAGCTAAATTTGAAATTTTTTAAATAGTGGCCTACAGGGCTCTAGAAAATGAGCACCACATACTACTGACAAAGCATTCAGAGCTCAAAAACGATGTAATCGTTACATCGTTTTTGAGCTCTGAATGCTTTGTCAGTGTTGACACTATTTCCCCACAATAAAAGGCCACTATTGTAGAGCTGAGCCAACGTAACCATGATATGCATTAAGAGCCACTTTTATAGAGGCTATCTCGCGCAGCCTTTTAAGCACATATGCATACCTGCTAAGCTTGATACATACTTATGCCATCCTTTCAGCTTAGTCAGCCTTAGTCAGCCACAGTAAGAGGCGAAGCGCTCGTTCTTGATTGATCGTTAAAGTTAAGCAGCGATATGCGCGGTCACAAATCGGGACGGGTGACCGCAAGTGGCATTACGAGCTGAGCGCTTCCGTGCTTCGGAGGGCACATTAAACAGTCGGTCCCGGCTTTTAAGTCGTTTAGCCATGACGAAGGCCTTTAAGCGGCCTAAAAACTCCGTCACTAGAGTTGGCCACTAGCTCATACGAACATACGTACATCCACAGTAAAGACATGTGGTGAATATGAGAAGAGCTGACTAAGCAACTAGGTTTCCTCGCGATGTTTTGCTTTACGTTGTTTTTGTTTATGTTTCGGTTGGAGTTCGAACAATCGGATTTGAACCCACGACTTTAAGATTTGAAGGCGGGGGACAGGTTCTCTCAAATCTAGCTCATTTTAAAAACAATGTGTTTTAGTAGTTGAACATAACACCACTAACTTATCGGGTGCCTGTGCTTATTTATTTATTTATTTGGAAGCCCAACTTATTGGGTGCCTGTGCTGTTACCACAATTCCACTGGAATAAATAAATAGCAGCCAATAGCACACATTAAATTTTAAAACAAAAAGTACATTAATGTACAGCCAGATTTGAATTACGACCTTAGGATCGGAAGGCGCGGTATGCTACCACAAGACCACCAGTGCTTTCTTTAACTATTTATTAGATAGGTTTATTAGTTTTTATTTATGTTTATTTCATTATCATCTTTCCTAAAAGCTTGTTACTTCTTAGTCACCCTGCAATAAAAATGTAAAAACTCCGTCACAAGAGTTGGCCACTAGCTCATACGAATTTACTTACTTACCCTGCAATATGTCAGTGACAAGCTTGATAAGAAGATAGTGAAAATCATTGTACAATACAATCATAGTACAGGCAGCTACAGAACTTCATACTAATCATTTGGAGTTTGGGTTTTATATAACTCATTATCTGCTCATTTAGTAATACTATTTTTAAGTTAATTATGTTAGCAAACGTTTCCCGAAGAATAACAATTTTATTATCACTTGTATGAGAAAACTTAAATTGTGCACTTCAATAATAATTTTTGAACTTAAACGAGCTTTTTAATAATAATTTTGTAAACGAGAACATAGTGTTTAGACAAACCACATAGGCTTACAAACACTACTAACCAATGTTTGTTAAAATCCAATGAAATAAATATATCTATCTATCTAATTGAATAACGGGCTAAACAAATTCCGATTAAACTAATAGGTAGGTTAGGTACTAATTACTATGTAGGTACGACAAAAGTTATAGTAGTATTGTAAATATATGTATTAAATACATAAGATTTTGGTAGTATTAGTCTACGAAATCAAATCTTCTCTATGAACCTTTGTCGCTGACCGTACCACTGATAAGTGCATACTAACAAATAATACTTACGAGCAAACGCGACCACAACTCGCGATTCCTTGCTTAACTGCCCAGCCTTTTTCACTGCGAACTTTTGCTGTTATGTCTCTCCGCAAAAAAGATTTATGTCAAGCAATATAAGTAAGCTTTACATAGAATCTTATATTATAAGAATCTTTGTCCTGACTGACTGACTGACAGACAACGCACAGCCTAAACCGCTGGACGTAGAGACTTGAAATTTTCAGTGTAGGTAAACCTTGGTACGTAGGGGTGTACTAAGAAGGGATTTTTCAAAATTCAACCTCTAAAGGGGTGAAAAGGGATGAAAACCTGGAATCAATTTTTGGTCTAAAACTGCACATAACCTATATCAAATTAAAGAGCCGATTTTTCTCATTTAGTTAATGTCATAATTACCTGTAAATTCTTTATTTTTGGCATGTTTCTCATGAAAAATAGAATACTTTTATTTTGACATATGACAGGGATGATACCACAGATTAGATGATACAAAACATATGGAAAAGGAACTGTCAATGTCAAATTACACTACATTCATTAGATTAGCGTCAAAAAAAAAATTGTTGCGATAATATTTTGGACTGTTAACACTGCAGGAGTGCAGGTGGGTTACTATGTGGTCTTAGAGCAGGGCAGTAGTTGAACTGCTCGACTTTTTTTGATAGTAGGTACCTACGTGTGCTGGAATGGGACATAGGATACTTTTTATCTGGGTACCGCGTGAGCGAAGCCGCGGGCGGCTGCTAGTCACTATATATAGAGCACTGGTGGTCTAGTACCTTCCGATCCAAAGGTCGTGGGTTCAAATCCAGTCGTGTACCAATGGATTTTTCTGCGCGAAAAATTTATGTGCGCTATACCAGTACTCTCAAACGGTGGAGGAAACCCGCGGCTTAGTCAGCTCCGCACGTATTGACCATGTCTTTCCTGTGGACAAGGCTGACTAAGCTGAAAGGATGGAATAGGTGCTGGGCAAGCCTACTCCATTTTAATTCGTCCCGGGCACTACAGCGTACACGTTTGTGAAGGTAAAAGTGGCCTCCTGACGCTGTATAAATCATTATTACAGATGGTAAAAGGCCTTAGTACATAGAATCATCAAGATGATTCAAGAAAGGTTTGGAGATTTTAGTATGAGAGGCATTGGTTTTTATATCTTTTAAACCAAAGGTATTGCGCTCTATATCCATAACCTACTAATATTATAAGTTTGTGAGGTGGTGGCAATGTGAATACGTTTGTTAGTCAACCATGTCCAATAGGCTGAATGTTTTTCTCTATCTATCTAAGTGGAATTGCATATAGGGAATTTTAAATCTGGGTACAATGCCAGCGAAGGCGCAGGCAAGAGCTAGTAACCTTCGGTATTCCGATTATCTATTGATAGGTGTTACTTGGAAAATAACAAAAAATATTTACGCGTGTAGTAGACAAATGCCAAATAAAAATTTAGAAAATATTTAAACCTTTGATTGTAGGCATTTATTTTGGCTGACATAGATTTTTATCAGTTTTACATTTTTTTTTGTGTGACTTTTATTTGCAATCACTTTATAACTATGAGCAAATGTTTTGTGGGTTTGGTGTCGGGTAGAGCACTCTCCTACTCTCCTGCTTTCTCCACGGTTAGCACTCTTCATTTACAGCCATCCAGCTTGAGTTGCATGACATCTTTTCTCTTGAGTCTCCTTGAGTTTTACATAGAACGACGATATAATATACGATGTATATTATACACTCTAAATAACTACAGTGCAGTCCATGAATCCTCTTTGTGAGTACAAAGAGGATTAATGGACTGCACCAAAATCATGATTGGCTGATTTTGTGTAATCTCTCAAAATAGTTAGTTCCTCTGTTCAAAATGTCTAAAAGAATTAGCCATGTTCTGTTTTAGGAAGTCGATGAGAATGGGACCAGCAATAATATTTTAAAGTGAGGTAAGTCACGCCATTATTAATTTCATTGAGTTTCCTGTTCCATGTTTATTTACTAGTTAGCTCAGACCCAATTTCCTGTTTTAAGCTATTACATAGATAAAAAATCTACAGGATATTTGAAGTAGTGCTCAGCCCATACATAAGCTATCAGTAACATAACATGAACAATGCCATAAAATTGAAGAAAAATAAATCTAAAGTATCTTTTTGTGCTACAGTGACCAAAGCAGTGTTGAAGCAACTGAACAAAATGATGACCTCAGAGGAGACGGACTCTCAGAACATCGTGCCATCAGATGGCCACCTTGAAGATGCCTCAGGTAATTTGGTCGCCTTTGGTCTTAAAGTTGAATGAAGTCCGATAAAATTTAGTTCGACTTGTAGATAAGGTCGAAAACATATTTTGTCTCATTGGGGTAAACTTTAATCCTCAACACTAGTTTTAATGAATTACTAGTAACACTTATGTTGTTACTAGTAGTACTTATTTTCAAAAGTTGATTGAAAGTGTGTGATAATATTTCAGGTACAGAAGAGGCTCCATCGTCAATGGTTTCCTCTGAAGCAGAGTCGGAGGTGAGCGCCGTGTCGGAGGCGGCGCGCGACGAGCACGCCTCTGACGCCGCTGAGCCCGCACACACGCACGCAGACAAGACGCCACCAGTCTCCGACTGGAAGACCATTGGCAGCAGTGTCTCCTCTTTTGTCTCCACAAGAGGTACTTTATCCAAGACTCATTATATTTACTCACTTTAAGTTAAAACATTGAATTTGATTGAGTAGAAGTTAATTTAGCCGTGTTTATTGCAGGTTCAATGCTGCCGTGGGGCTCACACAAGGGCCCCGTGGCGCCGCCGCCGGACTCGGACCTCCGCCCCGGCGAGTACGTGATGAGACTCCTATTCACTGAGTTCACAGTGCAGGCGGAGCGCAAGATGGAAGCCGTCATGGCTGAACCCTTGGTAACTCATTTATTTACATGATGCTGCGATGCCTCCATGCATCGTCCACCTGCGACCTTTATCAGCATAGGATGGCCCTTCGTTAGGAGTCTATCGAAAGGCCATCCTAAACTTCGTTTTCCGTTTTCCGGTTTTTCTAATAAAAGCCAACGAAGACATCAATGAATAACGTAATATAGGCCAAACCCATGAACATCACTTGCAGTCGCAAGCCAGATTGTACCTGGGTAGGCCTCCCTTTGCTCTGGCCACTTCTCACGGTCCTTTGGCGTTAACCTGATCCATGGACGGTCCCCGACTCTGACAATCTAGTCAATGTCGCCATCCATCGTACTGCTGAACGTCTAACGCTTGTCTTGCCAGGCCAATACTAGACGAGGTTTATTCATTGCAGGAGAAGCCGTTAAACAAGACGCTGCAGCGTGGCGAGGATCCTCAGCTGGATCAGATACTGTGCGCGTTCGGCTCCGTGGGCGAACACTGCCTGCCGTCACTATTGCGCGCTCTCTTTGGCTGGCTAGAGCGCCAGATGGCTGACTCGCCGCAGCTCTCAGATCACTCTAGGAAGCCTCACCAGGATCTCAGGAATAAAAGGTAACATGCACTTACATGTGGAGTTATTTTACCCTCGGTGACAGTGCTGTGCTACGATCACCCTTCCTTCAGTGAACCGGCGGCTACGGTATTGGGTTTCGGCGTGACAAATGTAGCTATATGAATTGTCCCAGGATATACAAGGAGTCTGAACGAAACTTCGAAGTATCGCTATTATGTACGAGACTACTGAACGACCTTGGTCCAGCAATTGAACTGCATTAGGTTGATAATGAATATACGTACTTTCTACTTTGACTCTTCTATGACATGGGTATATCCATGAAACTAGCCAAATACAAGTTCCTTCATTTCCATGATGAGATGTTGTCCCCAGTATAATCTACATAGTCTCGGGAAGCGGCGCGGGCCCAGAGACGGTGGAGCGCAGCTGCGAGGAGCTCCAAGCGGAACGGCGCGACCTGGCCGTGGAATTCCTCTTCTGCCTGGCGCTTATCGAGGTGCTCAAGCAGCTACCCTTCCACCCCGGCCACGAGGACCTCGTCCAGTACATCGAGAACGTGGCCTTCAAGCGGTTCAACTACAAAGAAGGGTGAGTTACATAATCGGTAATATAAATCGGCGGCGTGGTGGGCACAGCTGAGACGCCAGAGGTTGTTCGATTTCCAGGATTAATGTTTACATGTTCTGCAAATATCTTTTGAGTCTGGGTGTTGTGGTACCACACTCGTAGTTTATCCTTGGGAATCCTGGTGTAGGGTATGTGACTTTTAAGTTTTATTTATTTACAATGACTCATGAAATCTGATGTTAACTAAAACCATCACCGAAACGTATGTTAATAATTTGTAATTTGAGTGTTTGAGCGTAAGTAAATGGTGCGATTGGTCGCAGGTTGCAATCGAACCCGAACGCCGCGAACGTGCACATCATAGCTGATCTGTACGCGGAGGTGATCGGAGTGCTCGCGCAGTCGCGCTTTGCCTCCGTCAAGAAGAGATTCACGGCTGAACTCAAGGTAAGCAATGTTCTATTGTTTCATCCTGACACGGGACTTGAATCCGCATTATTTTACAATGATTACAATATCCCTGAGTGTGTTGTTAATAATATAATAATGAATTAAGGTAACCTTCTCAGTACCATTCCTCGACGAAAAATATTCTCAATGAAAAGTACCCCTCAAGCTACATTCTACGAACTTTTCGCGTGACAGGTAGACATGATTTTCAATAGGATAGTCTGATAGTGTAGCCGCAGGGTCTATGCTGAACTAATGTTTTGAACATTTTACTATTAATTCTTCAACTAAGAAAAACCTTGGCATCATATCTTTGAACATTTCAGGAGTTGAAAAGCAGGGAGCCATCTCCCCACACGACGCAGAGCATCATCTCGCTGCTGATGGGCATGAAGTTCTTCCGCGTGAAGATGGTGCCCATCGAAGAGTTTGAGGCGTCCTTCCAGTTCCTGCAGGAATGCGCTCAATACTTCCTCGAGGCTAAAGACAAGGACATTAGGCACGCGCTCGCTGGACTCTTCGTTGAGATACTCGTGCCCGTGGCTGCGGTGAGCATACCTTATGTGATATTCATTGCTGCACAAACTATTATTCTATCTAACACCCGCGGCTGGGTTATGGCCTCGTCTATATCATGACACTTCTGGTAGTGTTGTGTTAGCCGGAACACCTGTTCTCGGACTCTCTTACAAAGTCCTCTGATCATCGGGCAGGTGGTCTGACTCGAGGGCATGATGAAAAACACTTGGATAGATAGCTCGATCAGTATACTTTCTTTATTTTATACTTTGGATTTGTTACCCAATTATACATGTACATTGTGTATACCATGACAGACAAGGAATCATAGTTTAGAATCTGTCCTTATCCTACTGCTATACATACTTATTTGTTATACATACTGCTCTTGACCTATTTAAGTAACAGAATACAAAGAGCCTTTTTATTCAGAAAATACAGTTTAACTTAAATATAGTTCACTTTTATGCTAATGAGTTGTTTGTTCTTTTTGTCTTTTGACAAAGGCTTCTTCTAACCCCTTTAAGTGGAAACACTTGCCTTGATGTTTCCACTCTCATGCAAGTCCCGCCTCTCAGGCGTCGGGACTTATACATAATTCATGATGATGTTATTCCTAGACGGTGAAGAACGAAGTGAACGTGCCCTGCCTGAAGAACTTCGTGGAGATGCTGTACAGCCACACGCTGGACGCGAGCACCAAGTCGAAGCACCGCCTGGCGCTGTTCCCGCTAGTCACTTGCCTGCTGTGCGTCTCGCAGAAGCAGTTCTTCCTGGCCAACTGGCACTGCTTCCTGGCCATGTGCCTGTCGCATCTCAAGAACCGCGACCCCAAGATGTGCAGGGTGGCCCTAGGTAATTCTAAAGGAATAGGTACAATGAAAATAGCAAAGAATCACTTCATTTATCATTTCATTCTATTTCTCAGATGAAAAAGTTTCTAAGAAATGTACTTATTATCAGTTTAAATATGTGATTACTAAATATAGTTCAAACCAAATTTCAAATATTTTTTATTGGGAACAGTTTATCCACTATGTTCCGTGAAAAATCAATCAGAACGAATTACGTCACGTCTATCTTAGCATCGTTTTGGCATTTCGTTTGTATCGTTCGAGCTTCTCTTGTATTTGCACTCATTGTTATTTTATGCACTGTTTCTCTGTTATTTCGTGATAAAACTATCAGCTCCTCAGTTTGTGTTACCGGAAGTAAGACTAGCTATGGAACAAAGATTTTTTTACTGTCTATCAACTTTTTATACTGAGCGCTTCACTTTCAGTGCAAAAATCGGCTGTCTTTTTACCTGAGTATGAATTCCTATCTAGTTGTAGAGTTTATACTCCTTTTGTCAGTACCAAGTTTGCTCAACATATGGGTAATTTCATAAAACATCATGTATATAACTATGTTGTTAAATACTGTGACATCAAAAATATTATTGTACATGTATGCATGTGTTATATACTGATAGGAGAAAATAGAGGAGGGAAACATGGTGTGCCGACCCCACCTAGTGGGATTAAATGATATATATAGTTTTATAAACTCTTGTTACATATAAGCATCTCATTTTCGCTGTAATAAATCATTTTTCATTTTCGTTTCATTTATCAAGGCAAATCCAAAGGTCGACTTGATGTTGCTAAAAGAATTACTTGCGTCAAACAAAAACTTCTGCTCGGTAGAATTTCGTAATATTAAAACTTCCATGTAAATATATTAACAACACATTAATTCAAATACAATTTAGCCCTCATCATGTTTTAGATTTTCTAAAAGTTTTAGTGACACTGTGGCAATCAAATTTGTAAATTTAGAATACTGTGCCAAAGTACATTGTAATTTGGTAAATAAAATGTAGAAATGGTTGTTGTACTTTTATTTATTAATTAATGGGTAATTAATATTAATACACATCATTTTTTTTTTTACATGATCTTCTCATAAATAAATTGGAGAATTTAAACACTCCGAATGCCGTGAAAGATGTGGCGAGCGCCGAGTCACTTACCTATATCGCATTGTTTTGTGTGTGGAACGTAAATAAATAGCTTGCTAGTAGTTTTCTCTGATGTGTTATCGCACTGAGGCACCGCACATTACTTATACACTTTAAAATTCAAAGTAGCAAAATTATTGCATGAGCACCTAATTATTACTGTCGACAGTCATAGGTGTGACGTTACGACGCCATGACGCCAATTTCTGAAATTCAAATAAAAATGTTATTGTTTTTGCTTGTTTTTGATGCTTCCGAACATAATAGAATAGTCTTTCAAAAACATTCAAGATGCCTATTAACAAGTCCTATCTTACCCAGCCCTTGAAAAAAACATCATATAAATAAAGCTGCTGCTTCACTGCCTCTGTCCGTTCCATAACCGTCGCCATCCTAGTATATAAAAGCAAATAAAGTATCGTTAATTTATTTTGCAGTTTTGGTTGCTTACCTGTTGTTTTGTTTACAGAGTCGCTGTACCGCCTGCTCTGGGTGTACATGATTCGCATCAAATGTGAGTCGAACTCCGCCACCCAATCACGCCTGCAGAGCATTGTCAATTCCCTTTTCCCCAAGGGCTCCAAAGGAGTCGTCCCCCGCGACACTCCCCTTAACATCTTCGTGAAAATCATCCAGTTCATCGCGCAGGAACGACTCGACTTCGCCATGAGGGAGATAGTGTTCGACCTGTTAATGGTCGGACGACCTATCAAGATCATCCTCACGCCGGAGCGGATGTCGATCGGTCTCCGAGCGTTTCTAGTGGTAGCCGATAGCCTGCAGCAGAAGGAAGGGGAGCCTCCGATGCCGCGGACGTCAGGAACTCTTCCGTCTGGCAACACTCTTCGGGTGAAGAAGACCTTTCTTAACAAGATGCTGACGGACGAGACAGCGCGGTCTATTGGTATGAGCGCGTACTTCCCATTTGTACGGCGCGTGCTAGTGGAGATCCTGCGCGCGCTGGACGCCCACTACGGCCGGCCGCTGATGCTGACCAACACGCAGAACGTCACTAAGGAGCAGGAGATCAACACCGGAGAGAGGAAGCCGAGGATCGACCTGTTCCGGACCTGTGTCGCTGCTATACCCAGGTCGGTACTACTACAACGGTCCGGTTCAAAAGTTCGCTTACCATAATTTTTGCTTAGTCTTTTTGTGCTAGTACGGTGTCGATCCGTTTATGGAACGGGATAGTGCTGAAGGCGACTATTCTAACGGGCTCGTTTTGGTTCATTGTTTCTGGCTACAAACGGCTATGAAATTCTCCTTTCGGCCAGGTGATACTACTACTGCTACTTGTCGTGACGCTAGTTCTTTCAAACCAGTATAGTTTGGATATAAAATATATAAAGGATTTCAAGTGCGCTTCAAAAGCTCGTTTCGTGCACCAGGCGAAAGGGGATCTTTATGCCTAGTATTTCGTAACTTCATTTTTGATGTCTTTCGTTTACCGGATCTTTCCCCCCAGGCTGATCCCGGAAGGCATGAGCTCTAGCGAGCTGGTGGAACTGCTGTGCCGGCTGACAGTGCACATGGACGAGGAGCTACGTGGTCTGTCTTTCCAGTCGCTGCAGACTCTCATGGTGGACTTCCCCGAGTGGCGTCAGGATGTGCTGGCAGGCTTCACGCAGTTCCTGGCTAAGGAAGTCCAGGTACCGATGATTTCTACATCTATCATAAACATATTATGAATGGATATATCAAGGATATACCTACCAAGCGACCAAAAATGAAATAAAGGATGTGAACCATAGATTATAGGAACTGTGCCCAACAGCGGAGTACAAGACACAGACTACATACAGACTAAATATCCAAACCCGAAACAGAGCTTATAGTCGTAAGACTGATTGAAAATACACGCAATTGCAAAAAAAGGAATCAGGAATACTGAAGGTCTATTCGCGAAGATGCGACTGTAGAAAGACGAACTTCGATCGCTACGATTTCGATTTATTTAATTCGGCTTATGAAGAGAATTTGTTCCAGGACACGTCGCCTCAGTTGGTGGAGAACGGTCTGCGTATGTTGCTGCAGCTGCTGACGAGCTGGCGCGCGGGAGAGCCGGGGGCGGGCGTGGCGGGGGGCAGGGGCGAGTCGCTGGCGCACGTCATCCGCGGGGCTGAGGCGTTGGCGCTGGTCATGCTGTGCCAGGGCAGAGCCTATCCGCGACGCCTCACGCAGCATGTGCTCAGGTAACAAGATTGTACTGTCAATGGTACACATACATATAATGCGATATAGGGTGGATTTGACCAAACGAGAGTAAATATTAATCTTACGATTAAATTGCCAGTTATTCCAGAGTAAATCAATTTTACGTATTATCATCTACAATTCTAAGAATAACGAGCCTATTCGAGAATAGTAGTGATTCCCGAATAGGCTTGATATTCCACCTACGACCATTTCGCATGGAATAACTGAGCTATTCCAAGAATATTCGAACTATAAGTTTATGAAACGTTCCAGAAATTTGATTGAAGATGCTGATAGTGACGAGGAAGTATACGTAGACGTCCAAGCTAGATAAAAAAAGAACAGACTTGTTTGAATACTACAATGATCTTGATCTCGCGTTTGAGCAAAGAAACAACTTTATCTCTGCTAACAAAGAATTAAACATAACTCGGAATACATTTCCGATCAGAGTATGCATTACCAACCTACTAGTATTTAGTAGGTACCCTACCTACCCAAACTTATTGTACTACCTGCCTGTATTTTGAACCTTTATACCGATACAAAATTTCAAACAAAAAAAATCTTATATTATAAGAATCTTTGTCCTGACTGACTGACTGACAGACAACGCACAGCCTAAACCGCTGGACGTAGAGACTTGAAATTTTCAGTGTAAGTAAACCTTGGTACATAGGGGTGTACTAAGAAGGGATTTTTCAAAATTCAACCTCTAAAGGGGTGAAAAGGGATGAAAACCTGGAATCAATTAGTTGAACTGCTCGACTTTTTTGTGCTTATTTGTTCTGCATAAGGTTCACAATGGCACAAAAAAGTCGGGCAGTTCAAATACTGCTCTACTCTAAGAATGCATAGTAACCCCCCAGTATCATCATCAGTATAAAACATAATAAATATAATAAACGAAGTTGATTTGCTATTCTGAGGTAACTTCCACCGTAATATATTTTTACGTCGAGTCCGTTGCGTGTTGTCAAATTCACAACTAGATGGCGCTGCTAAAACGTGACCGATTCTAGAACGCGCTATCGAAGCGTTTTAAGGATTTGGTTGTAGTTTTTCTTGTGACAACATACGTTACAGACGGACGGGCGGACTTAAGTGACGTTTCACGGTGTGATTCGATCACGATAGAAGGGTTCCGTACCGTGAGATATATAATTTTTGAATAGTTCCACAAAAGGAACTATGTGTGCTGTGTATCATTATTATTGGTTCTTATGAGCCTAATTCTCGCTTCATTTGATACTTACGTGTGTGATATTATATTATAATATAATATCACAACTTATATCTACTATTCTTATATCGATCCCGTGCCAAAAAGCGTATTCTCAATCTCAAGCATCTTACTTATATTATAAATGCGAAAGTTTGTGAGGACGTTTGAATGTTTGGATGTTTGTGCCTCAATCACGCCTAAACGGCTGAACGGATTTGAATGAAACTTGCAATAAGGATAGTACATGTACTGGATTAACATATAGGCTATTTTTTATCCGGGTACCACGCGAGCGAAGCCGCGGGCGGCAGCTAGTTAAAAATAAATAAATGCGAGTTGACATGACATAGGCTTGTACACCGTCCCATTGTAAAACAACATTTATTTACAGGGCAATACATTCGTTCATGGTTCGTTTAGCTATTCGCGTATAACAATTCCAAGAGTAGTTACACTTTACGTTTCATGGAAAAACGACTTATGTTTTACTCGAGATTAAGATGGTGGAATAGATTATTCCCGGTAGCTATATAACCTGTATAAATTTAAGTTTAGTCAAATCCATCCTTAGAGAAGTATAGCCACTTCCACAGCACTGGGAGTGGCGTCTCTTGTACAAAAATTCTACTAATAGAAAACTGGTGGCAACAAAAGACGAACAGTCGAGACTTGAAGCTAATTGTGTGATGCACAGCCTTCATGGGATGGCTGTTTCTTTCTCTGATACTCCACGTCTTCGGGCTTCACGTGATAATTGTACATGCTTAAATAATAGGCGAGCGATCTTTGGCATCCGCGCTCAACGCCCGCCAAGCTCGTGCTAAGCGGTACTTTACACAACTGTCATCTGAACATTACAGGGAGGCTAAGCTGCTTCTGGAGAAGCTGCAACTGTCGCGCGGCGAACCGGCGCTGCTGGACGCGGTGGACGCGCACGTCCCGGCGCTTGCCGCACGCTGCCTGCCGCTGCTGCCGCCCACAGAGAAGCAGGCGCTGCTGGCCGCCGCCACGCCCGACCTGCTGTGGCTCGTGGAGCGCACGCACGCCGTCTGGACGGCAGGTATGTACACGCCTGACGGCTTCGTAAGAAACCCCCTCAAGAAAAAGTGCAACGGGGTCAAATGGCACGATCTCGGTGGCCAGTTCACACGTGAGATGACCATGCCCTCAATTGGCTCGTTCAGAGTGTTCAGTGTGGAATGAGCTGTGTGGCACGTAGCGCCGTCCTGTTTAAACCGCATGTCGTTGGTGTCTAATCATCGTTTTTTATCACAATTCTATTTTTTTAAATCCGTATATTTTTTTATTTCTTTTGTTTGGTGATTTGTATTGTGTCAAGTCGAGCAGTGAATAAATGTCTGTCTAATCATCGACTTAAAACCTCGCCGTTGACGATGACGATGGCCTGGCCAACGTCGTCCTCAATGAAGTATGGACCGATGGGTGACGCCGCACACCCAAAATCCACACCAAACAGTGATTTTTCGGGATGCATTGGACGGTCTTGGATCTCATGTGGATTGGTATCGTCCCAAATTCGACAATTTTGTTTGATGATGTACCCATTCATCCAGAAATGGGCCTCATCGCCGAAGATGATTTTTCGATGATATCAGGGTCAGTTTCCAACTGCTCCAGAGCCCATTCAGCGAACACACGTCGTTGTCGTTTACCTCCAGTCCCTGGGTCTGTTGTATTTTGTACGAGTGCAGGCCCAAGTCACGACGCAAAATTCGCCAAGTTGTGGTGTGTGAAAGGCAGAGTTCTTGTGAGCGACGCGAAATCGACTGCTTCAGATTCTCCTGCACACTCTCACGGACAGCGGCGATGTTTTTGGCAGATCTTGCTTTTCGTCGGCGTACGGGTTTTGGTTGAATGTTTACTGAACCAGTAGACTTAAATTTATCCGCCACACTGCGAATAGTCCTCTCGGTAGGACGATTATGGCGACCATAAAATGGGCGGAGTGCGCGGAACGTTGCCCGAACAGACCACCCATTTTGATAAAACAATTTTATCGAAACAATTTAACAGTTTTATATATTTTGTCCATGGTGATTCGACAAAACAGACTGTATAAATGACAGCTAATTTGACAGATGTAGCTTCAACAATATGGCATGGCCGCTATCAACTGTCAAAGTTATCAGGTCCCTATTGGAAGACCCTTTACAATCCCTAGAAATATTTGACCAATATTTAATATTTTTTCACTGAAAATTGTGAAGATTTTTAGCAGTACTATGACTGAAGCCTATATCTACTTTAATTGAGTAAAATGTTAATTTAACAATTATATAATTATTATAATTTTATTTCCAGGTCTTCAGCACGACGAAACGTGCTCGAAGAATAGCTGGAGTGGCAGTGCGTCCAATGGCGCCGACCCCTGGGAGGTTAGAATGATTTGTTATAATTACACATTTATGTAGCCATAATATTTGAACAACGTCTGGTCCCTTTTATGAGCATTGAGAGTTACAGCAATTTGGACTTGTGTACAGTCTAGTGCTAATTCACAGACCTGCTGATTTTATGTATGTAACTTTAATACCGTATGCTTCAGTAAACGGAGTCTATGGTCGTGCGCGTGGTGGTACTGTGCAATCCTGAATCTTATGTGAATGTGAATAGAGTCTACAGTTGTGTGTTGTCCCCAGGTGGTGCTGTTCGGGCTATTGGAGCGCGGGCGCGTGCCCGCTCGCTGCCCCGCCACGGTGCTACAGGCGTGGCCCTTCCTACATGCCCGCATACATGCGCTCTTCACTATCATAGAACCTGCGTGAGTACGATCTTCACGTAACATGAACTCGAGGGACAAGTTTGTACATGGATATTGAATAATAAATTAATAATAAATATTTGTGGACATTTCACACAGCGCCATCTAGCCCCAAACTAAGCAAAGCTTGTACTATGGGAATCAGATGGCTGATAGAATACTTAAATACTTTGTTTTGTAAATACATACTTGAAATATTTGCAGAACATACAAACATTTCTCCCGTAGCGGGAATCGAACCCGCGCCTCTTGCGTCTCAGCCAAGCTCTCGCCCGCCACGCCACCGAGGTCGTGAATGTCACCTGAATATTTTGATTTGATTGGTAATGGTTGATTTCAGACCGCCAAACGACAACCGAGCTTCTCTTCTGTCTCGATCTCCTGCCTTGCCGAGGAAACCTGAGAAAGAGAGAGATGGGTATATGCAAGTAAGTTCACAATAATAACAGCGAGGTCAGTTGGTCTACCATACATCATCAGCCTGCATCAGTCCACTGCTGGACATAGGCCTCTCCATAATCTCTCTACCATACATGGTCCTTCCCAAACAACATTATACTTGTGAGTTAGATTACTAAATTCAGAACGAGCTCACCCCGCCCACGTTTTCGTAGGATGTATGTGGGACAAGTTTTCATACATCTGTTTTACAATAGTCTCAATTGCCAGTGTAGTCTGGCTAGATCCAAGGTAGACCTCCAGCGCTGATATGTCTCGTGTTTGTTTACAAAGCACATTTATAGAGATCGAATGACACACTCAGCTAGTTAGGCTGGTTACTAAACTAAGTTGGTAGGCTCACATAATAATGGTAAACATTTTGATTCCAGGTTTGGAAGTACTACATGATGATGGCTTACCTTGTGGTCCCGGCTGTCCCCAGTCCCGTCATCCGCTGCGCCAGTCCCGACCTCAGTCTCAGGTACACACACATACACGCACACGCACACCCACACACACAAATACACATACATACACCCAAACACAAATACTAGTTGAAATCCAATGGGCGAGAGTCGAGAGAGATTCAACTAACTCGGATCAAGTGACGGCTTCAAACGACGTTAAGCCATTGCATGAGACAATTGCTTGATAAACAAATTATACTTTATTATATGTTGTTAAAGATGTTCGTCAAGTCTCCGTTGTCCTTTAAGAATGTTTGTCCACATTCCCGAAATAAATATATTTTTTTAGAACCGTAGAGGCTTCTTCAAAATTGATTTATCTATTTATTAGCAGTAAAATTTGATATCTATGTAAAGTCAACAGTTTAGTATGCGCTGAAATGCTGATACGAATTATAACCGTTGGTTTGCTAAGTGTCCAACATGTTGTTTGTAGACGTTGGTCTATTTTTCCATTTATTAGATGCGTGCACATACTCAGTAATTGAAAAAGGTACCGTAAATACCGCACTTTATAAAATGTTAACAAAATATCAAATTGAAATGGCCAACGTTTATAAATGTTACACAATTAGCCAGTGAGTTATAATTTTTTATCTGAATTGTCTTTTTTATTAAATGACTGGAGTTTCTTGAACAGTGCTTTGTGATTTTTTGTAGTCAAACTTGTTAGTGCAGTTCTAGAAACTCAAGTCGTGTCGCTTTTTAATGTAATAATAAGTATCGATATTAGCATGCATACTCTTTTACCCCATAATCGTATGATTTTACCTACATACACAATATATTTAATGACTTTTTACACCTCTTATACAATTTTGATAAGTTCTAGTACTCTTAACATTTCATAGGAGAATGGTAATTATGATTAAATGTTGATTTGTATAGATGACATTATAGATCACTTGTACTTGGATCCCCGTACTTTTGGTTATTATTATTTGATGTGTTTGAAGTGGAGAGGAGACCGTGAGGGTTGTGTGTGCAGTGAGAGCACTGCACGTGCATTGTGTTGAAGTTGTTAGCGCGCGGTGCGTCGCTGGCTGCTAACGCGGTAGTGTGTGTAGCGCGGAGGGGCCGGGGGGCGGAGGTGGAGGTGGAGGGGGCGAGGCGGCGCTGAGCTCGTCCAGCGAGAGCCTGAGCGCGCCCGCCGCCGCCGCCTTCTTCACGCTGCCGCTGTCGTACGCGCGCGCGCACGCGCACCGGCACCACAAGCGCACGAGGTGCGACCCGCCCCGGTGACGATGTAGTCCGCTCCTTTCATCTCACGCGCCGCCGCCGCCGCGACCCGCACTGCCATCCCATCGTGGACGTCCACACGACAGCCTCGCCACACTCATCCAGACCATACATATCTTAACATGACATGGCGCCCTTTTCTTTACATTTTATGTTCTCTTCATAATTTATTGTTTACGGACACTCGGACACACTCCATGGAATGTTTAGTTGGTTCATACCTTCGGATCTATAATGCACGACCGCAGTTCAATTAGTCTAGAAGATCCTCCTTCTGTGACGACGAGGACATAGATGCGCTGCGTTGTCTTTGCTGTTGAAATTTAATTACAATAGTAGAGGTATAGATCTAAATATATCATGAAATTTGTGATGCTTTAGCGGTAGCAACTTTGAAGTCTAAACAAATATAAATAAATATAATTGGGAGAGCATTGACTCGAGAAAAGAAAATAATCAAAATTAGTAAAAACTTTACAAATTACATCTGTCACCAATTAAGTTTTGTTTGCATTATATTATGTACATACTGCTTTTATAAAAACACGGTATTATCTCAACACTAGCAATGCAACGCATCTCAAAAATATTATAATTTTCTTGATTGATTTTGATAAATTATCTAAAATATAACTTTTTATAAAATAGGTCGTACTAAGTTCTTGGTGAATAAGAACAATACGTCATTCATTTTATCTGGTGTTATTGTATTTCAAGTCACTTTTTCAGATCAAAAATAATACCAGAATAGCCATGTGTCCTTAGCTTGTACAGCACAGACGTAAAGTTATACTAGGCACACAGTACTCAGTGTATATACGTTTTGTTTTGCCCGGACAGTGCACTCTTCCTATCAGCATGTCCGGAGACGCTGTGGGGGTATGCGATGCACCTCAACTCCACCTATCCGAATGCAGAAATAAGTAGAATACAATTACAATAAAATATATTTTTTTGTGATTCAAATAATAATTGAATGTACTTAATATAATTATATTACAACAACCTAGTTTGTTCTATTACATAACTCCACAAACTATTTTTTTTTATAACTTAATTCATAGAAGGTAAAACTACAAGGATAAATAGATCAAATCACAAAAAACGTGTTCTATTGCAATTGTAAAAAAATAAAATAAAAGTACACGTGACGAAATTGTTGCAATTGATGAGTAAAGCCGCAATCCCACTGCAGTGAAAGATGCGCACGAAGAGGCTACGCACGTTAGCTGAGTGTGATTATTTCTCTGTTCGCTTGCGTGACTATGACGCTCGTTTGGTGACGTCATCAAGCCATACATTCGTGCGTAGCATGGCCATGGGCGACAGTTCATACAAATCGATGCTTGGTCCACGTGCGTAACGTGCCCGTGTGTTGCAGTGGGAACGCAGCTTAAGTCACATTTGTCCGTGTTACTTGTTACTGTTCCACTTGTTTTTAGCATTCCGTGATAGATGTCCGTTCCTAAATGTTACATTATGTGTGTTGAACTTTGTGATGTCCCCTGCGTAGTAAGTAATGTAGATTATTATTTATTGACGATATTAGGGCTCCTTTTTGTTATAATACAGTTGAAAATAGTATTTCTGCTAGAAAACATAGCGGTCTTAGTTCCGATGATGAGTGATTGGCAAATAAAGAATTAACTACCTACTATAAACAAATCAAAAATCATCTATTTGTAATAACAACTGAGTTAATTGGTACGGTGTCATAGATCAGAATATAATTACATACTTCAGTTGAATAATTGTTTGTTACAACACATCGGGCATTTATCATCAAAGCATAGTGACTAGTACAACCGTTAGGCATACTGTTGCTGGTGTCATTCAATGTTTATGTTGCCACTTGGAGCTTGTGAATGTTTTTTAACTTTTGTAACGGCTTTAGTCGTTGCTAGTTTTAGGCTTTTGGTGTCATTGATCGAGACGTACAAGTAGCTTTAGCTATAAATACAGCTAAGGGTCTTTGACCACGATTCCTTTTCATAACCGGATTGTCACCGTTGCCAACTAAACTAAAGTAACTAAATAAACCTGTAACAAAACCAAACATTTTTTTACGCGAACAGAACAGAACAGAATACACAGTTTTGCTCTAATCTGCCAGGACGGTGACAGTCTGGTATAGAATGTACCTAAGTAGTGGTCAATGACCCCTTCAGTTGGGATAATATACCTAAGTTACATTTTGATAATTGCAATGTAAGTGTACAAGATAAGTTATCAGTCTAAAGTCTAACGCTACCTGTACAGATGATGTTGTACTTTGGAACGAAAATTGATCTGAGTAGATGGTACTAAAGATTGTGTATGCCACTTTTGATATCTTTCAGATCTCGTTTCGTTCTAAGTTATATCAAACATGCTTGTCCGTAGATCTGTGTTTGCTTCCTTGTTGTAGAATATGTGTTTAAGTTAAATAAGACAAGACCCAAAGGTACGAGTATATCTTGCACATATCGAAATGTTCCTGATTGTAGGTACTTCGAATTCTGTCACTTCTCTTTATCTAATAAACTCCCAATTTAGTCACTGTTTACTGATGATCTTTGAGCGTCAGTCAGCTTCGGTGGCGTACTAGAAGAACTTCTCAGTGCAGGCTACACATGAATCCCTGATAGAATACAACTTTCCAATGTTGCATCCTTACAACCTAACTACACAACTAAATACGACGACTGAAAACCAACGCTTCAGCAGTCATTGCTGCGGTGGCTTTTATTAATCCACATAATCTTATCAATGTTTTTAGGCGTTAAATAAACTGATTCTATTAAAACCTATTTTAAAATGTATCCTTATTTATGGGACTTTTAATATCGGGCTGTGAAGCAAATTTTGTTTTCACTCCTCTTGCTCAAAAAGTCTGTCATTGTAGCGTAAGCGTAAGAAGAGCGGGGATAAAATAGCATATTTGGGGAAAAGTTTTTTTTTGTCTGTTACCAACAAGCATACAAAAACGAATAAGTTTTATAAGTAGAATAATCACGAATACTCGACTTATTACTTAGAAGAAGAACATTTTATTTTTGAAGTTGGAACTAAAAGTTGCGATCTCTTCGGTAGAATGCGTACATTGCGTTGCGGCTACAGAAGAAATTAAAAAAAGGCATTGGTGTGAAATCTTTAGAAATATTCTATAATTACATATTTAATTGGTGCCCGTATGTATATACTATTGGATATTTTTTACTCGAAATCGTAGTGAAAAGTAGGGTTTAACACACGGCGCTAAAAACTCGGTTTCTATTTACTCCCTCGCTAACGTATGTAATGGGTCATTTTAGCCCCTTGTATAACAATTTACTATTTCCTAAAGCAATCAACATCTTTTTCGTATTGTAAGTGCGCCCTCAAGCTGACTATCGCATCGTAGATCTCATCAGTCTCATAGCTGCTGGAAGGTTAATTAACGTGTGCAATAATGGTCTCTCCCCCACACCGTTCCATAATCGGACCGTCACTGTGCAACGCAAAGAAAAGTCAAATTCTAAGTTCAAATGTCTTCAAAATCACAATAAGGATCGTAAACGTAAAATCACTTGAATTTGAGCCAAAAGTGTGCTTGTTTACACTTGTTTTGACTTGTCTTTTTGTGGTGTGACGGGACATGGTAGTGGGTGGAAAGGCTCAGCATAGGATGTGTGCAGCTCGTCGCCGGACTCGCTGAGCGAGCGCAGCGGCGGCGAGACGCGCGCGGCCGCCTCGCCCGGCGCGCTGCACAAGCTGGCCGTGCCGCTGGCGCGCTGCGAGGTGCCCGAGGTCAGGGACGCCGCCATCGTCGCCTGCGGGAATATCAACCCGGAGGCGCTCAAGTGAGTTGCACCCATCACACTGCTTGGACTACTAAATTCAAATTACGATAGGGATCATTTTGTCGAACGTCTTAATGTATGTTCGCATGAGCCAGTGGCCAACTCTAGTGACGGAGTTTTAGGCTGTTTAACGTGCCCTCCGAAGCACGGAAGAGCTCAGCTCGTAATGTCACTTGCGGTCACCTATCTCAATTTGTGACCGCGCATATCGTTGCTTAACTTTAACGATCAATCAAGAACGCCTAAGCAAGCTACGCCACGAGCGCTTTAATATACACTGAATTCATGCCTGTTTTCGATTGCTAAATTCTCGCTGCAGTGGTTCTATAAAAGTACTGATTGCGTCAGCTTCTTATTCCTAAATCAGAATAGTTACTTTATTCTCCCGTATCCATCTTCATCACGATTTACCGGCAACTTTATGAGTGTTTTGTGCCTCCAGGGATCTGATGGAGGAGCTGGTGCCTTTACTGCGCGAGGCAGTGGACAGAAAGCAGGAGAATATGCGCCGGCGTAGGCGACGCGACGCGCTCAGGCTCAACCTCAACAAGATGCTGCTGCTCATCGCGCAGAAGAAGACCTTCTCAAACAGGTAAATTATTAATGTACATTTGTTTTGAAATTAAACTATATCGAACTGGTGCAACAGGCATTAAAAAAGTACGACTCATTTTAGGTTTTTTTAAATTTCATCTCAACCCGCAACCCCAGCTTTACCGTGGCTATGCGCTATCCATATGCGCCGTCAAGTAGGTCGACGTCAAGTCTAAATTAATGGGTTTACCATCAGCATTTGATCTATACTGTATATTCCTAAGTGCATACTTATGTCTTCTAAACATTTGGTATTAATTCTTTTACAAAAGGTGTAGATATGATTCACCTGTGGAGGTTGTTAGATGATAATGTCTGTTGTCCCCGGCAGCCCCAACGCCCTTGAAGGCGGCAGCCTCCACCCCACTCTGACGGAGTACCTGGAGGGCGTCCGGCTGAGCCTCGAGGGCGAGGCGGAGAAGGACGCGCCAGCCGCGCGCGAACAACGCCTCACCTTCGCAGACTTCGTCACAGAGCTCATCAAGAGCTTCCCGCGTGAGTTGCACTTACCCCCACTGTTTGGGCTTCACGGAACTCTTAATATGCGTAGGTAGGACTATGCAATGAACACGCGCTAGTATACTTTATTTGAAACATTATTATTTGCACGCAGTAATCTTTATCTTTTTTGAACCTGTTTACTGCTTTTAAGCGTCTTAGAGTACTGGTGGTCTAGTGGTAGCGGCCCCGCCTTCCGGTCGTGGGTTCAAATCCGGTCGTACATCAATGGATTTTTCTGTACGAATTTATATGAGCTGTGCCAATACTCTAAAGGTGACGAAAACCGTCGTGTGGGAAACCGGCATGACGTAGAAACTAAAAAGTTTGAAAGCATTTGTCAATTAAGTGCACGAAAGGAGCATTTGAGGCGCATTTTAAATCCTTTCACTGCACTGGTTAAAAATAACTAGTGGTACAACTAGTAGTAGTAGTAGCGTTTTAGGGATTTTAACTAGCCTGACACAAATGATATGGCTGCAGCTGTCAGGTGGTAGAAACGCTCGTGCGGCACAATGCTGTCGCTTATTGACGACCTCGGTGGCGTGGCGGGCGAGTGCTCGGCTGAGACGCAAGAGGCGCGGGTTCGATTCCCGCTACGGGAGAAATGTTTGTATGTTCTGCAAATATTTTTCATCCGGGTCTGGGTGTTGTGGTATTATATAAGTATGTATTTACAAAAAAAAGTATACAAGTATTCTATCAGCCATCTGGTGCCCATAGTACAAGCTTTGCTTAGTTTGGGGCTAGATGGCGCTGTGTGATATGTCCACAAATATTTATTTATTTATTGAGCTCCCACTTGTCGTGGTAACGTATAGTTTTCTGTTGCAGTGGAGATGTACCAGTCGTTACTGAAGAAGGAGCTGCTCCGCAGCCTGTTCTCGCTGTTCGGCGCGTGGTGCGGGCCGCTGGTGCCGGCGCTGGGCGCGCTCTGCCCGCAGCCGCCGCCGCCCGACGCCGACGAACGACTCACGCTCTCTGCGCTCAGGGTACCACTGCACCTCACTACTACACCCCGTACAAGCGCACTCGATCCAACATCACTATTCTTGCATACCAATTGATTGAACCTAATAAATCCAGAGTACGAGACCGAACGCTCTTAGCATAAACAAGTTGAATAAGGATTATGTAAGTGATTTAAATGAGGGTCAATTTTTTTTTATTAAACTTCATTACATAAGAATATTTTTGATTATAATTTCTATTTGAGCAAGAAATGATTTTTTTGAAAGTGCAAATAACCTGTGGGTTATTCAAATATTTGAAACGCGAAGCCATTGGTCGGAGCTTATAATGCCAGACTATTACGTCACGTAATACGTAACACATGCTGACAGCAATATTGTCAATGCTACCGAGCGTGTAGTTGTTTGGCGTGTTGTCTGTAAGTGATAGACCATGACGTCACACCACTTGTTTTTTTGAATACAGCATTGAACTTGTTAAGCTGATGATGTTGATTATTACGAATTTCAGCAACGTGGAAAAACCTCTATCTTAATAGCTTCTTTACAATAAATGAAGAACGATTGTTATAATAACAGGTGTATTGTTACACAGGCAATGAGTGCATTGGTGTGCTGCGGCCCTTGCTTCGCGCCCGCCGCGTTGGCTGAAGACGGCTCGCTGTATCCGTGGCTGCACGAGATGTTGAGCTCCACAAACGACAAAGTAAGTACTCGTCTATCAGTGAAAGCTACTAGCTATTCAGGTGTTTGGTAAATAAATAAAAATGTGTCCTGTGAAGGAAGTTCAAGAGTTGTCACTACTCAGTCTTGTACAGTTTAACAGCTCTTGAGCTCAGGTCTAGACCGTTCACGGTGAAATCAGCCCTAAATAAGAAGGGCAGGGATATGTTCAGTGATACATATTGAAGGTATTGTTGTTAGGTATTTGATTCAGGCTAGAATACCTGGTACAGATATCATAAATTATGCAAAAATTATCAAAAATGCAGACGAGTGCACTGCCCGCCCGTCCTCAAATAAAAACCAATGCGAAACAGGACACATTATATATTGGTTCGTGTGAGACATACCCCCGAATATTCAAACACATCTCAAAGTTGAGCACGTCTCAAATGACGATTTTTTTTGACAGATTTTTATCAGAAACTGTTCAAGTACCGTGAGTTGAGACGTGCTCAACTCTGAGTCGCGTTTGAGTATTCGGGGGATGGAAGTTTCCGCTGAGTGAGATCGTTGTTGTCAGATGTACGAGCTGGCGCGGGAGACGATAGTGCTGCTGCTTGACTGCAACCCCGACATCGGGCCGCTGTTGGACTGGTGCGTGGACAAATGCTACACGGGAGCCGCGCGCGTCGCTGACGGCTGCTTCATGGCGCTAGCCGCCATCTTCAGCGCCAGGTCAGTCCAAACAACTCAACTAAACCCAGAATACTCAAACGCGACTCAGTGTTGAGCACGTCTCAACTCACGGTTTTTTGACAGTTTCTAATGAAATTCTGTCAAAAAAATATAATCGTCATTTGAGACGTGCTCAACTTTGGGATGCGTTTGAGTATTCGGGGGTAAGACATTTTATAATCTACTAGCTGCCGTCCGCGGCTTCTCTCGCTTGGTACCCGGATAAAAAATATCCAATAGCCTATATGTCAATCCAGTTAATGTACTATGAATAAGTTTCATTCAAATCCGTTTAACCGTTTAGGCGTGATTGAGGCACAAACATCCAAACATTCGAACTCACAAACTTTCGCATTAATAATATAAGTAAGATATTAGATTATTTATATACAGTCAGATGCGGCGAACAGATTTGGCAGGAAGCTGGAATACACATAATGATCTGGAATTACACAGGGTACTCTTTATCCGGGCAGGCACCGCGCGATCGGAACCGCAGTCGGATGCTAATTAGTATACATATTATCACGCCCGTATCCATAATGCTTTAACTTTACTTCGAGTAATACATAATTGTTCAAGAAATATTGTTTATACTACGCCTGCTCGGAAAGTCAGTTCATATTCAATTAGCTAGATGGTAGGTAAGTACGTATGTATTATGTAGGTACGTGTATATGGTTTTTTTCTTTTTGTTTGCTTATTTAATCTTTTATAAACACTTTATTGTATTTTGTTAATTGTACCTTCAATTATCACTTTATTGATAGGTGTCACATCACATTATTGCACATTGTAGTTTGTCGAATCGGGTAGCAATTAGCGTACCTACTACTTACTTGTAATTATGCTCATGTTATTTTTTATTTTATTTTTATTTTTGAGGACCTATAACTGGCTTCTCTTTTTCTCAGTCTAGTTTACCATACCACTACTAATGTAAGCTGTCGGTCTCCCAAATAAATAAATATTTCTTCAATAACAGGAGAGAACGTATGTCATTACTGTCATACAAATATGTGTTAGGGAAAAATGTATGAAAATCCACTTTTAGCGCGGTATTTCCGAACCCATACGGCTTAGGGACATTCAAGAAACAAGCCTACACCTACCTCAGGTAACGCACTTGCGGCTCCTCTGATGTTGCGGGTGTTTGTGGGCGGCGGTAATCACTTATCATTAGGAGAGCTGTTTGCTCGTACTGCCTCGATTGATCGATTTTCTAGGCAGTTTGCGACACACGACACAACACCAAGTCCCTGCCCCAAGACAAACTATTAGACGGCCTCGTTGGCGTGGCGGGCGATTGCTCGGCAGAGATGCAAGAGGTGCGGGTTCGATTCCCGCTGCGGAAGAAATGTTTGCATCATCATCATCATTTCAGCCCGTCTCCGCCCACTGCTGGGCATAGGCCTCCTCTTTATTACGCCATTCTCTCCGATCCCTCGCGAAATCAGTAGGACAGTCCGTGCAACCGCTGAAAAATGTACGATAACTTTAAGGCAAGGTTTGTATAGTTTATATGAGACAGAGGGCATAGCGCGGGCGTCACAGCGTCAGCTCAATTCGTTGTCAACAATATTATCCCGAGGTCCCGCCGGTCACACTCGTCCATTTCACACCGCTTATTGCGACATATCACATTTCAAGCAACTCCTTTGATCCCCCGAGCAGGAAAAAAACATTTTTCTGTACGCGCGCATTATAATGTTTGCATGATCTGTAAATATTTCTTCCGGGTCTGGGTGTTGTGGTACCATGGTACTCGTAGTTTCTGATACCCACGACACAGGGAATCCTACTGTGGGGTCAGGACTATGTATGTGACTGTTGGGTGTCATTTATATAATTATTAGCCAGGGTCCGTCAGAGCTTGTCAACTCTCCTCTCAAGTATCTAAAGCAGGCTCAACGCCTTGGGGCTTCTCAACTTTGCAACGTCACCCACCGGGGAGGGTTGCATTGCCGTACAATGCGGCATCGCAACATCGTGCTACGAAGAAACCCGCAAAGTGCCAGTCGGTTTCCAGAAGAGGTAAAGGGCGAAGTTATTTGGTGGCTCGATAACGCCAGTCAGAAGAGTCCGATTCATCCAAAATTGCGTCTGACGAATTATATAATAACAGACGCTTCGGATATGCTGTGATAGTTGTAGACATAGCTGGGACGTCAAACGGAACACATAATATTAAAATTTTACTTTCCAATAAAATTTGTATTATGTTTCCTAAGACGTCCGTAGTCCAGATGTCTTCCTGGTGGTTCAATTCAAACATCCTTATGAGCCGAACAATGACGAAACGTGTTGCTGGTGAAGATAACATTTAGTTCTAGAAATGGCCACGGGTGGCGCTAGTGGTGCGAAACACGTAGCAGAAACAGCGGCATTAAATTCAATTCAATTTCATTTACGGCCTCGGTGGCGTGGCGGGCGATTGCTCGGCAGAGAAGCAAGAGGCGCGGGTTCGATTCCCGCTGCAGAAGAAATGTTTGCATGTTCTGTAAATATTTCTTCCGGGTCTGGGTGTTGTGGTACCATGGTACTCGTAGTTTCTGATACCCACGACACAGGGAATCCTAGTGTGGGGTCAGGACTATGTATGTACGGTTAGTTTTAAATATTCGTAAAAAAAATATTCGTAAATATTTACAAATATTACTGGATGGTAAATTTTTTAAATTAACTAAAAGTTTCTAAGCTTCTAAACTAAAGCTTTTTCTGAACATTACCCAATTAAAAAAATATTATATTGAGTCTTAATAACTGTACGAATTTTAATATAAACTTAAAATGATGAAAGTTTGTGAGAATGTTTGGATGTTTGTGCCTCAATCACGCCTAAACGACTGAACGGATTTAAGTGAAACTTGGAATACATGTTCTGGAATAACATGTAGGCTATGTTTAATCCGGGTACCAGGCGAGCGAAGCCGCGGGTGGCAGCTAGTAATTGATCAAGTTTTTTTTAATTTCCCTCACAGGTGTAGTATAGCACTATCTATGTATAAGTGCGATTCTCAAATCGTGTATTGAGTCCTCAAACTACAACCCTCGTTAATTATCGGTCACTTTCTCCCCTCTGTGAACAATGCGCTATTTTTTCCCCTCCCTTTTATTAGTCGGTCATCTCAATATGCCCATTTAATATGCCCCTTTATCATCATACTAGCTTTCGCCCGCGGCTTTGCTCGCGTGATAACCGGACAGAAACTGGCCTGTATGTTATTCCAGCACACATACTAAATAATATTCCAAGTTTCATTCAAATCTGTTCAGACGTTACGGCGTGATTGAGACACAAACATACATCCTCACATCCTCACCAAACTTTCGCATTTATACTATTAGTAGGATAATAAAATCACGGCTTTTAAGTCGTTGAACCATGACGAAGGCCTTTAGGCGGCCTAAAAACTCCGTCACAAGAGTTGGCCACTAGCTCATACGAACTTACTTACTTTTTTCTCGTCACATGCCATTCATCACTTCGTATGACATACCTTGCTAACCTATCTCCCTATAACTGTATCGTTAAAAATCTATGCCCGATTTGACATTTTGTCGAAAACTCTGAGTAGGGATGGTAACCAAAGACTCGGTTGCTAAACAAAACGATTTTTGAGACATTTTGATTAATTGTACATAGATATTGTGATCGTTTAGTTTGACTTAGGTTAAATAGAAATTATGATATTATCGAACTACCTTGGCTACAATTGTATCAGTTTTCATTTAAGAAAATTATTGACGTTATAATAGGCGTCTAATAAGTTGTTAAGCTTGTTAAGTAGACTAGCACAAGGTGTAATGACGTTACCAACCAAATAAAAAAAAAGTCCGCGCACCATTATTTTTATTCACTCTTATTTATTGATTTTCTTATTTAAAATAAAGTATCTAATTCGTCTCGAATCGAAAGTCTCATTGTTTCGGTTGTTCGTCACAATCGATTTCGTTTGTTTCCGAAGTGATTGAAAATGTTATCTGTCACTGTAGTAACGTACTCGTGGACACAACATTTGAATAACGTCGTGGCGAAATAATCAAGGATTAAATAGTGTTTGTGAGAGTAATCTGTACAGTTTAAAGTGTAACTTGGTGCTTATAAATTATACCCAGTGTCATAGTGTTTGGAAAACTTACTAATAATTTGGCATTATGTGGTTGATTTTTTTATTTCTTGCGTAGACGTTCGTACAAGTTATCACGGCAAACAAAATGACAAACGTCAAATCAGACCTATTATTTCGATTCTACATTAATTGTGGTACAAACGCTACAAAATAAATATGATGCAACCATAATTTGCAACGCTGTTAAAACAACATTAGCATAAGAACTAAGCAACTCGATCCCATCACGCTCCGTCTGTTCTCATCAATCCGCGAGATTATATCGTCGTCCGTGACCTTGGTTACGCTGCTACCCTTGGCAATCTCCCCTAGCCACCGGGGGCGATTTAATCATGTACGTTTGCCTCAACAATCTGAACCCTCCCTTTGCAGACTATTGAATGCTTTTGATTCACTTTTTAATATGCAGGGATATAATTACTCGTGCGTAGGTACTTTCCAAAATGTTTTATGCGCAATTGTATTTTGCAAACAACAGTGTTTATAGCTCTCGTTCCCTTTTCAAATAAAATTCAATGGTGGAATTATGTATTCAATAATTCTACGTCTTACTTCTTACTTATATTATAAATGCGAAAGTTTGTGAGTTTGGATGTTTGTGCCTCAATCACGCCTAAACGGTTGAACGGATTTGAATGAAACTTGAAATATACATAGTACATGTAATGGATTAACATATAGGCTATTTTTATCCTCGCACCACGCAAACGAAGCCGCGGGCGGCAGCTAGTTTAATATATTTCCTTCTTAAACTTTTGAGGAAGATGAGAGTAACCATATGGCGTTCTAATGAACTATTAACAAATGATACCCAACAGTTACATACATGATCTCACGCTATCATTTAATTTTTGTTATGAATAAAGTTATTTTTGTCATCCTTATGAACTTCTTGTTTATATTCCGTCATTCAAGTATTTTACTTCGGATGGACAGACACACACACACGCACACACACACGCACACACACACACACACAATGACAAACTCGCAGAAGGTTCCTCTATAATGATTATTAAAGTTACTAAACGTTTCGGCGGGGTTTGACGATCGAATTAACTTAACATAGAAATAAACATTTGTTATTCTTATCATATTATTACCTGTACCAACTGAACATTTTATTTTTTACCATGGTATCCTCATCCAACATGATGTACCATCTATAGGGGCGATGGGCTGATCACCTATAACCATGGTTCACCATATCCATCTCCAAGATGGAGATGGATATTGTGAACTTTGAATCTGAAGTGGCTGCAAGTTTTCTTATGATTACTTGTGGCTCTGCCCAGCCCATACGGGTGTGATAGTATGTATGTATGTATGTACTAGTATTCAATTCGTAATTTGAAAATGTTATTTTTACTCTCTGTATTTGTACAGTAAGTAAAAATAACACGTTTTAATTTAATTTATGTATTTAATGTTTGTTGCGAAATTGCTGTAAGAATTGTATTCTTATTGTAGTGTTATTGTTGCAATTTCGCAACAAAGATATAATTCAACGATAGCTGAACTAAGGACAGCCTATGATTAAGGTTCATAGACGTCGAAGTTGCTGATGAAAGGGATTATTTAGTACACTAACAGCAGTAGTTGTTAGATATTAATAATTTAATAATTTTGTTTTTGTAGGCTGAATGTTAGGAAGCGAGGAGTGGTACAAATATAGACATTACGCACGAACGTTTCCGGGAGAGATTGGATTTAGACAATCACCTTCGATGATTGGCGTCATTTCCGGTCTTTCTTTTTTTGTGTCACCCTGCTAGAGGTCGCCGCCCACTGCTCCTAACCTTCTCCGAACCGGTGCAAAAAATAGAAGATTTTTTTTGCTTTCTTTCCTAGGAACGGCGACGGACCGTTTTTTAGAATAGGATAGCATGATGCTCTATTGTAAGTGACTAAGCTCACTAACCTGAGATAGCGGCCTATCGAAATGAGATTGTCAGAATCTATACAAGTGTTGCTTCCGCGTCCAAGTCCCCTGCCCTATATTTGCTAGGTGCGGTCTAATCTGCTAATGGTGACAATGTTTGAGCGATCGAGTTGTACTCGTACTGTCGGCACGGGTTGTAAAAACTACCTTGGGTTACGGGTTACCAGATTGCAGGATTCAGGTCAGTCAGGATATGGTACGATTAGATGAAAGAAAGAAAGAAAGAAAGAAAGTAATTTATTGCCTTAAATAAACTTATATCTAATCACATAGGCAAAAACTGGATGAGTCAAGCTAAAGATAGGGCGCGATGGCGCTCATTAGGGGAGGCCTATGTCCAGCAGTGGACTGCTATAGGCTGATGATGATAATGATGATCTAATTACGTAGCTAGGATCTAATCACGCTGCCTAACTAGGATATTGTATGTTGCAAAGGTATGTGATTAGATCATCATCATTAGATCATACCTAATTAGGTAGAGCACTTAATTGGCTAGGTAATTGGAGGAGTCAGCATAAATGCTGACGGGCATTTGAGTGCCTATGCAGCGCTGATTTTCAGTGTACCCCATATTGTGCTCAAGAGTTGGCCACTAGCTCATACGAACTTACTTACTTACTTATTGTGCTCGACTTCTATTTATCTAAACTAAATGGTTTGTTTGATTGAGGAGTAATGTGTGACTTGAAAACGTGATTGAGTGCTACGGTTCTGAATTTTATATTTGTGTCTTAAAATCAATTGTGAGCTAAGGAAATTATGTTGTTTTGAGTTTTTGTGTATCGGTTGACTGAGTATTGGTTGTGTGCTAAGGGAATTATTATGTTGGGTGTTTTAGATTTCAGTGTTTGTGATAGTGTACCAACTTTTGTGCTTACCTAAATTTTTAAAAGATGAGAAGAAGTACGATTTTGGTCTGTTGAGAAAAATTGTTTTATTTTTAAATGTGTCATTGGTCATTTTTGTCTAAGTGAAGGTGGCAAATCATTCCATATTTTTGAAGCACTATATTTAGACTAGCTGCCGCCTACGGCTTCGTCCGTGTGGTACCCGGATAATAAATAGCCTATATGTTAATCCAGCACATGTACTATGTATATATATTCCAAGTTTCATTTAAGTCTGTTCAGCCGTTTAGGCGTGATTGAGACACAAACATACAAACATCCTCACAAACTTTCACATTTATAATATAGTGGGATTGATAACGGAATCATTGCGTCATCGTAAATTTATCTTTTAGTGACACAAAGATTGAGGTGGAAAAGGGAAAATCGTATTCCTTGAAATTTCAAACATGAAACTTAGCATATATACTATTCAATACATTAATTAAAAGTTTTATTTTTTTCAAAACTACCCCCGAAACGGGGTTCAGGGAATGTTAAAGATAAGTTGTAAGGGAGCTTTTTAACTGGTGGTCCGATTTGCTTGAAACTTGATTTGGATTCTTAAAATAATAGTATTTTGGCCTTTAGAAGTGCATTGCATAGGTAGGTAGGCACTGTACATGGCTGACGATACAAAATGATAACAAATTTAGAGGTTTTCCAAAGAAGTGCAACGTGGTGTCCACGCTGTTCAAACACGAAGAATCTACTGTACGCGAGTGAAACCGCGGGCGTTCCACCAGTCAACTCATATACTTGATATCTTGAAAAGACGAAGTCGGCACTAAAGTACCGTTGCGAGTGAACTTTGACAAGTTTTTCTAGGAAGTTTGAAAGTAGAGTCAGTGACGGAAAAGTTGAGGAGCAATAAGTTAGCGTGGTATGAGCATGTAATGTGAAGGAAGAAAGTTGGGTTATAGATAGATAGATAGAAAATTCTTTACTGCACACAAGAAAACATGTACATAGGCGAACTTAATGCTAATTAGCATTTTCTTCCAGCTAACCTTTGTGTAGTTTGGAGAAAAAGAGGAGGCAGTGCGTTGTAGAAAAAGTTACAAGAAAAAATAATTATGATACATAAATAAATACAAATAATATCTACCTAATTTATAACATACTAGCGACTCGCCCCGGCTTCGCTCGGGGATAAACATATAGGTTTTTCCAGCAATAATTCTAATTTTTCTCGCCGTAAAAACCATCCTTGAACTTCAACGAACATTTTAAAAAAAGATTTGGCCAAATTGGTCCAGGCGTTGTTGAGTTATGCGCTTACCAACACATTTTGCGATTCATTTTTATATTATAGATTATATACAAAAATACCTACAGGTGCTCAATTTTGATGACTGCTCTGCAGAGCAAGATAATGGTGATATACTTTAGACTTGAAGATTATTATAGGTTATAAGAAGAATCATAGCATTATATGGATGGATTGTGTGAAAGATGACATAGGTCGGAAGAGAGAGAGCTTTTCATTTTTTTTCAATGGTGTAGAGAGTGGATACGAGAGAATGGAGAAAATAACCTGCTTACATAAGGGCAGGGAGATGATGATGATAAGTTTTTCTTACTAATAATGCGAAAATGTGTTTGTTGATTTGTCCTCGTTTGACGCGGCAGCACCATCGCTCGGATCGATATGAATTTGTTTAGTGGCAAGGGAGGGACATAGGCTACTCTTTATTCGAGTACCACGCACCGAAACGGCGGAAGCCGCAAAGTGGGGCCACTGTATTACAGTTACAATGTATGGGCGCGTCGTGGTCGCGTGCGCGTGCCGGCCGGATGGACAGATTGCAGGATGTCATGACCTGGTGAGCTGAGAAGACGTGCCGCATCACTTCTGTCATTGTCCAGCCGACGCGACGCCTTGCCTATTGCGAATCATACATCTCTAGCGGTCATATCAATTGCAAAGCCAATAACGATGTAATCACACTCAATTTACTTTTAGTTTGCGTATTGATTGAGACTGAAACTAAATCGGTGCTGGAGGTCGAGTGGCCGACAAAGACGCAAGTGCGTGTTTGGGACCCGTTGCAGTCTGGACGTAGTGGAATGGTACTCAGTGATTGTGATACCACGACACGGAGTCTTTGTGTAAGGTCAGAACTATATCTGTCACTGTCGGCTGTTATTATTGATGTGTTGGGGGCCGCGGTCTATTATCGCCTACCAGACGGCATTAGGAATTCGTCATCAACTCAATCTTTCAAGCACAATCTCAAAAGATGGCTCATTGAGCAATCATCGATATTATAATCTAGACGAATTTGTTAAATTATTATTATTTTACGTAGTTTGCGCAAAGTATATTAATATTAAAGTAGGTACATTATTAATCTCATTTTGTATTGTACAAAACTAAGGCCTGTAAAAACATTATGTTATTAATAAATAAACTGAAACTATTTACATTCACCGCTGGGTTGACAATACATTTTTTTTTGTAGAATATGTATTTCACTAAACTTAAACTGTACCTATTAGGCAACTTATAAGCCAAATGTTAAAATCAATCTTGATAACACCGGCCATTCACTTTATGAAATAAAATAAAAACTAAAGTAAAATTCCGCAAAAATGATTTTGCGATGGCTGAGAACAGAAGTAACATCGTCTCAAAATATTTATTCATCTTCAGTTCACATTTAACCGTTGCGGTGACAATCCTAGTACTTATCTTGCGTTGCAAGACTTAATTACCAGGAAAAGTGACCCTTCCAAAACCGACCGAAACACGAACGCGCCACACTCATAAACACTTGCAATATCTATAGGTTAACGACTCAAATCTATATGAATTGTATAAAACTAGCTACAAGGCAGAACCTCTATATAAAATTAAACCTCTATTCCAGGAATCTTGAATATAGAATGTTTATTACTTGTTTATTACGTAGACTACCTAGCCTAATAGAGAGCACTGGTGGTCTAGTTGGTAGTGACCCCGCCTTCTGATCCTAAGGTAGTGGGTTCAAATCCGGTCGTGTACCAATGGATTTTTCTGTGCGAAAAATGTATGTGTGCTCTTTAAAGTCCTCTCAAACGGTGAAGGAACACATCGTGGGGAAACCCGCGGCTTAGTCAGCTCCGCACGTATTGACCATGTATTTCCTGTGGACAAAGTCGACTAAGCAGAGAGTATAGAATAGGTGCTGGGCAAGCCTACTCCATCTTAATTCGTCCCAGGCACTACAGCGTCCCGTCTGTGAAGGTATAAAGTTGCCTCCTGACGCTGTATAAATCATCTACTATAGATGGTAAAAAGGCCTTAGGCTAGCCTAATATAATTATTATTAGTAAGTGAAGTTAGAGTAAATAGTAAAAAAACGTTTTCTTCATGTCTGCTATTCTTAATATAAACCGGAATTCAGTTAGTCATTGAAATCCTTAGTCCGACACCGCGCGCATATCAACCAATATGATGGACAGTCGTTTATGAATGTGTATACAGGCTTGTGTTGTTAAGTCTGGATTCACAGTAAACAAATATCTGCGAAATATGTAACGATACGAATAAAAATCTCACAAATCTTACTTACAATTAATTTAAGCCACAAATATTTGCTTTTATTCAGCAAAATACAGAAAATTATAAAATTAGCATCTTTCCGTTTTCATGTCTTTTCAAGAACTCCTGGACATTTTTTTTGTTTTTCTCATCATCATCATCATCATCACCTTCCTGCCCTCATCCCACTCTATGTGGGGTCGGCACAGCATGATCCTTGGATCATGCTGTAAGAGTTTTGGCTAAGGTGTTTTATGACCGGCGGCCTGCCTGACGTCAACCCTCCTTAGGAATACTTGCTTATTGTATCTCATCATGTTGGAGGATACTATCCCTTAGTCGACTTTTACGACATGCTCGGGGAGAGAAGCAACTGGACGTATTCTATGTTTTACTCCCAGTCCAGCAGAGAAGTAATTTGCAAAACATGCAAACATTTCTCCCGCAGTGAGTTTTTCTGACAGTTTGAAATTGGAACAATACCGAGGTGGCTTTAGTTAGGCATTCTACCAAAGAGGCGGCATGCATGAGAATTTGTCTTTTTTTTTGTAAATACATGCTTACAATAAATAATAGTACAACACCCAGACCCGGAAGAAATATTTGCAGAACAAACAAACATTTCTCCCGTAGCGGGAATCGTACCCGCGCCTCTTGCGTTTCAGCTGAGCACTCGCCCGCCACGCCATCAAGGTCGCCTGTGGCTCTGAATGAAGTAATTATTACATAATCTACGACAATGCGTAAAGAAAGTGTTACTATGCCATATTAGTACATCTTAGCTATAGGGCTATAGGTAGGCCTAATGTAGATAACAATTATAACAAAATACACTGGCAGAAAAACTTTACAAATTGGCTTAGGATTTTTAATAGGATTCTGACGGATCAATGCGGAGAAAATTGCTCGTTTTTTCAATCAGAAACTCGGTAACAGTTCAATTTTTTGAGCGTTTGTTCCCAAATCTACAGTCGGGTTGGTTAGAACGCAGCCGACCGTCACTAACGTGAGCACAGGAGAGCGATTCCCTGCCAAGGGGGAGCTTGAGTCCTGCCTGCTGATCGGACAAATATAAAACAAAATCACATATTGTTTGAAAACTGTATTCTACTTTGTATTTTTTTCTTTAATGTGTTTTTAAAAAGACAGTCAGTTTTCTCCACAAGTTGAAAACTATGCGCTATAAAGAAAGACCTTTTATAGAATGGGAAAATCAAGCCCTTTCAAATGATACTCCAGTCGACTTTGTAACATTCGTCCCTACTTCTCCCCTTTAGTAAAATAAAAAAAAGGATTATTTAGACTTGCGAAGTCTTAATAATACTTTGTATGCTAAGTATTGAGCATGGATTTCCACTTCGTTACGCCCATGAAGTATTCAATAATATAACCACCTTTCTTAGAATAGCGGAGAATGGCTCAAAATTCAAAATCGGCTTGTTTAATAGAAAGATAAATTGTAACAATATTGTAATCCTGAACCCGAACGAACCTTGGCTACATATGTAGTTTTGGATTAAAGCTAGACTAACATGAGTTTTTAATACGGTACTAGCTAATGAAGTTTAGAGGGCGTTATTTACGTCGCTCAACAGTCAGCTTAGGCAAAAGTTTTAGAGGTATTACAAGGCTAAGCGGGTGCATACTAAATGCTCCCGTGAGTGCAAAGTAGCCTGTTGGGGTGCCATTCGCTACCACGAACTAACTAGCATCTGCCAGCTGCTTCGGTCCCGGATTAAAAGTAGTCTGTATGTGTTATTCCAACGCACATATTACATCCCATGTTTTATTCAAATCCGTTCAAACGATAGACTTATATTTATTGCACGTTTCTTGAGTGAGAGAATAATCGATAACTAATCGCTCCTTCGACGGCGGTGGCCTTACGGTATCACATGATTTAGACGCAACATTCATACTAATATTCTAGGATAATATTATATAAATAAATAAATAGTAAATAAATATTTGTGGACATTTCACACAGCACCATCTAGCCCCAAACTAAGCAAAGCTTGTGCTATGGGCACCAGGTGGCTGACAGAATACTTAAATACTTTTTTTGGAAATACCTACTTACAATATATAATACTATGTACCACACCCAGACTCGGAAGAAAAATTTGCAGAACATACAAACATTTTTCCCGTAGCGGGAATCGAACCCGCCCCTGCTGCATCTCAACCGAGCACTCGCCTGCCACGCCAACGAGGTCATAAAAATATAAGCGCTAGGATCTTTGGTATTAGACGTAATCTCCAAATATTGCTCCATTCCAATTGTAGTGAATATCAGAGCGGACGACTGCTCAGCGTCGGAGGGTTTACTCGGGCTGCTTTTGTAACACTCGGCAATCTCTACGTTGCATTCGACTGCTGGTCGGTCCTATTTCGGACTAATATTCCAACGTACCATCAATCTGCAAACTCAATAGAATGATTGCTCCCCGTGTAAGCTTTAGAATGGATCTTTGAATATTTCAAATATCCATGATGTCCAGGCGCCTCATCAAATATTTTACCGATGTAAAATTCACGTTTTCACTATATCTCCAAGTACAATGGCAAATGTTTATTTACCACACTGCCCATAGTAACCTACCCGTCCGTTTTAAACTCTCGCCCCACTGAAAACCTACAAACAACTATAGGAAGAATATTTCGATTACTAACCCTATTAAATCCCCGACCCTCGTTTTTGCGACTAGGGCTTTGCCTAAAAGCTTTGTAGTATTAAGTCGATATGAAAATTAAGCTCTATTCGAACTCTTCCTTCGAATTACATTACAGAGTTATGGAAGGGTATCGTCCGATGGTTCGTGATCAGCGGAGGGTGAACTTTGTTTACTATTTATAATACGTTTTGAAAACTATAAACAAAACAGACTTCAGTGAAAAATAAGTTTAGGTTAACTATTGACGGAGATATCGGTGAACATACATAAAAAATAATACATATAGTCGAACAAAACCTCACCCTTTTTTTGAAGTCTGTTAAAAATACAAAGTCGCGTGCGTTCTACTTGAGAAGTAGTCTTACAAATATCTATTTGACGAGGTATATATTGTTGGTATCTGAATAAATAAATAATTTATGCACAAAGTTTGTGCCTTATAATGTTCAGAGACAGTTTAATTTGGGACTTCTTTCTAAAAATCGTCCTTAGTGTACAAACATTCAATCTGGATAAAAAGTAACCTGTGTGTGATTCCAAGTCAAACAACGTGTTTTCCAAGTTTCAGCTGAATCTGTTCAGCCGCTGCAGAGATGAGTGACAACAAACATAAACACACACACAAAACTTCGCATTTCAAATATTAAGGTGTTTATAGATACCTACTGATTACAAATTTTAATCATAATCATTTATTCATAACTAGCTGCCTACGGCAGCTTCGCTCGCGTGGTACCCCAATGGAAAAATTGCCTATTATGTTAATCTAGTACATGCACTATGTATATTCCAAGTTTCAGTCAAATCCGTTCAGCTGTTTTAGCGTGAAAGAGTTACAAACATCCATACATACAAACTTTTGCGTTTATAATATTAGTACGAGTTTCAAAAAAATCTCACTACGCGTTAATAAGTTCCAAATTATATTAATGTTTTCACCTATTTAGGGGCTGAATATAGAAAAATCCCGCCTTAGTGGGTGGTTTTGCTAAAAAAGGAAACTGCTTTCCAAATTTCATCTATCTGGTTTCAGTAGTTTGGTCTGTGCGTTGATTGCAAAAAATGCTTATTTATACGCCTTTTTTACGTTTAACCTTGGCCCCTGGGCGAAGTCCTGCGAGCCTGCGATAGGAGCGGTAGGTGCCGTATGTCCAATTAATTTGAATATGGCTCAGCACCACTCTACCTTTAAATCCGCTTTAAAATGTTTCAATATTCTATACTACATCTTCACAAATATTGGGAATCAATATTTTACATAAATAATTTTACACCGATAAAGGGTAAATTAAAGGAAAGCGATCGATGCCTTCGAAGGAGGGTGGTGGGAGATGGCTCGGGACAAGGATGTCTGGAAATCCATAGGGGAGACCTTTGTTCAGCAGTGGGACGAAAAAGGTTAAAAAAGGGTAAATTACATTGAACCTCTACAATTTGTAACATCTTTTTTGGCGTGTAATTATACAATAAGTATACTTTGGCTTTGACAATACATTCGTATTCGTCCGAAAGACCGAAGACTAGCTTTAAACTTGATGAGGCTGTTTTGAGATTCATTTCTAAAAAGTTATTCCTTCTGACTGTGCCAGTTCTTTGAAATGAAGTTGCTATCGATTTACTTTTGATACTTGCGGCAAAATGATTTTTTCATAAAGTATTTGTAGACATTTTTCGAATATTTTTTACGTACCTATTTGAAGAGGCTTAAAACTATAATTTAATAACAGCCGCGTAAACACAGGTCGCGGTAATTTAATTGTAACCGTTGGCAGTGTTTGACCTGCCGAGGCGCCTGAACCTCTGCAATCAAGTTGTCACTTGATGTGGCGATACAATTACGCACCTTATTACAGTTGACTCAAAATAATAGGTCGTCGCTTTTTGCCGTGATAACTTGTACGAACGTCTACACAAAGAAACAACCACATATTGCCAAATTGTGTGCCAAAAAGTTATTCAAATATTGCGTGCGAGTTCGTTGCTGCAGTGACAGAAAAAAAATACTAATGATGCGACTAAGGTTGCAACCGTTTTCTTAACTTTGGAAACACACAAAACCTTGATAAGACTTCAGATTATATTTTTTATAAAGGATATTATATTTATCGTTTCATTACTTTGTTTAAAATAATAAAACGAATTAAAAAGAGTGAATTGAAATAAGCGTGCGCGGACTTTTTTTGTTTTGTTGTTATCGTCATTATACCTTGCGCTAGTCAACTTAACAAATCTAACAATTTATTCACAAGTCTAACCTTTCTAGGACAGAAATTAAGTTTGTTGCATGTTCAATAGACACCTATTATAACGTCACTATTTTTCTTAAATGAAAACTGATATAATTGTAGCCAAGGTAGTTCGATAATATCATATTTCTATTTAACCCAAGTCAAACTAAACCATTTCAATTTCTATGTACAATTAATTTAAATGTATCAAGAATCGAGAGAGCACGACAGACGCGAGGCTAGATGGTGCTGTGTGAAATGTCCGCAAATATTTATTATTTATTTTCAATTAATTCACCTATCTATGGAATAAAATAAATATAATTTGCTTTAGCCTGCTGTTGCGTTCTCGTTATTTGCTCTTCAATACAATTTACTCTGTAAACATCATTATGTCTTGGTTGTTTAGTTATTCAATAACGATAAAACATATTTTTATCACATCTTTTCAAAAAGAGCTGGTCCTTCGTAAACAGGGATCAAAATATGTAGCTGTTAAATATGTACCTAGGGACTAAAGGTGATTTCAATTTGGAATGTGGATATTGTTAGTAAATGTTCCAATCACCAAAAATATCGATCATGAACATTGTACTCGTACGAACAAGTAACTGGCTGTATGATAAAACAAAGCGATCGCGAACGAAATTAAAAATAAATAAACGTACCATTCTTATCAATCAAAAACCAATTTAATTGATTTCAATCAGGAGTGGCTGCAAGTTTTCTTATGATTACTTGTGGCTCTGCTCACCCAATTAGGGATACGGGCGTGATAATTATGTACCTATCATGTGTGTATGTATTCTTGTTAATAATTTATATTTGATTTCATAAATAGTACAGTGTCCACCTCGGGAGCGACGTACTTTGAATCGTTCGTTCCGCTCTGGGTCCAAAGAAACACTCCCCGCCTTTCCGCTCCCTCGCTAAATAATATACTATTATGCAAGTCCAGAGCGCGCGGTTATATTACATCTTACTGCTATGACAGCTATGACATTTATACCTTATTCCATGACATCTGTTTACCTCGACATATCTACTTAAAACATTACTTCAGTAATCGAAAATATAGTGATCGAACGAATGAACTTCCTGACCCTTAACTCCCAGAAAAGTAAATTTATTACCTGTACAAAAAGCAAAGTTCCCTCACTTATGATACCTGCAATCGCTTATCTTACAACACTGTAGGTGCCTTCTTGTACTTAGAACAGGTCCCAGTAATCAAGTAGGTTGGTGTTCTACATAGCCATTTAAATTGGATACCCAAAATATAAACACTTGCATCTATCTTGAACTCAAAAACTTATTTGGGTTTTCAAATATTTACTTCGTGTGGCCGGTCAAAAACTCCTCCAGACCGAAGTTTCTTATTAAACTTTTTATCATAATTTCACGAACTTATGATTGATTTTTATAAATAAGAATGGTACCTACGTTTATTTATGTTTTATTTAGTTTGCGCGCGCGTTTTGTTTTACCATATAACCGGTTACTTGTTCATACAATGTTCGTGATCGATCTCTTTGGCGATGGGAACGTTTACTTACAATATCCACATTCCGAATTGAAATCACTTTTAGTCCGTAGATATTAGGTACAGAGTTACATAGTTTGATCTTTGTTTACGAAGAACCAGTCGGATGCACTCGGGACGACTTAATGAGGGCCATCGACAGTGGAATCGCTGTGGCCTCCTACTGGGCTAACCACATTTAACAACTAGTTGAAACGTTGATTCGATAGAAGAAGACGAAGAACCAATCAGCTATTTATAAATAGATTTGTATAGTATGTAAAAAAAAACATTTTTTACATACTATATAGTCTCAATCAGCTAAAAATAATTATGCGCGATATAGGTACAATACAAACATTAGTTAAATAATCACAACGTTGCACTTTGTTTTACGCGTAATTTACGCATTTATGTGAACGAAACTTGGAATTTATAGAACTTGTCCAATGATGACGTGTCCAAGTGATCCCAGTGATTTTATATAGTATAAAGTATCGAATGGCCGCTTAGTTAAGAGTGTGTTCGATCAGCTAGTACGAGGTGAGTGTTTGTCGGCAGGGAGTACCCGTGCGACCACTACACGGCCATCATCAACGTGACGCTGATGTGCACGGGCTGCCCGCGCGCGCCGGTGCACGAGAGCGCCCTGCAGCTGCTGCAGCTCTTGGACAAGCGCTTCTTCGGCACCGTCGCGCCGCTGCCGGCCGCCGACGACGACGCTGGTGAGTCTATATCTATATTCTATATAAATACTGATTCCCACTGAATAAATGATTTACGTTTGTTGTCCCTGCGAAGCAGAGCTCTTCAATTTGAATGCACTGTGGTCTCACCTCTCGAACCTCAATATTGTAACTTGACATGGGCTATAAGTGCCCTTCTCATCTCATAGTTTGTCTTCCAAAATAGACTAGACGTCCAAAGTTTGGAAACTCCCGACGGACATCCAATATAGCCTTATAATAGACTTTTAGAACTTACTTAAACTAACATTGAATATTAAGCCTTGATAGTAGTTGCTTTTGAAATATCTATAATAGGTCTGAGCTCTTCGTCAGATTTGAGACCGCATTGTGGCATTTAATTAAGCTCTAGGGATTTCTAGTTTACGTAAATCTCCATTGAATGCAGAATTTGATTTGAAACGTTGTTAATTAATTAGGAGCCTTTAAAAATATTTTGATCCGTCTATTATTAATTTCAGTTAGAATAAGCTCGTACAATCTGTAACGCGCGAACAAACAACTCGATATTGTTACATTGTAAACATGATGAGATGTGTCACGCAAGGCAGTTCGTAATCTTAGTGTAGGTCCGGGCTACCAATTCTTGAAAGTCACCGAGGGATAAAAACTCGCCAAAATGGTTTTTAAAGTAGTCTTAAAAGTCATTTGGAGACTTCAAAATAAAAACTAAATAAATTTTGTAATCATCAAACGACTTTTAAGAATACACATTTGTTTTTTTTTAAAGTAATTTAAAACAATGGAAATGGACCATTTCGGTGACTATCACGCTGTGATCGGTATCTGGGACTACGAGTGTGTAACTGTCTGATGTTGAGCTATTCCAAGCAACTTTTCTAGAATGTTTTGGCATGTGAGTTAAAAAAGGTAGCCGTCTGGGTCGCCTCTCGCCTCAGAGCTCAGAGGCAGCGGTCAAGAGGAGGGGCGAGTTAAAAACTAATTGGATCAGATTCCCGGCCGGTAGTGGCGGCGAGACCGTAATATTGTTACTACCTCCAAACTCAGTTAGTTTTCAATTTTATTTATGCACGAAAAACGTGCCCTGGTGCAGCAGAGTCAGCGAACCCTGAAACCTTACCTAACATCGTTAAAACCTTTTTAAAAATAGAATGTTTTTTGATGTTTTACAACGTCACAGCTGAATCATGGCAGCTGGTGAAGCTAGGCAGTGAGCCTGACACGGCGCATACTGTGCGTTACAGGTAATTCAACGAGTGTACTGACGGCGCGGCTAAAGGTCTTATAAGTAGGTACAAATATAAATATGTTAAATTTACCAAATTTAAATAATAACGCATCTCTTCCCGAGCATGTTGTAGAAGTCGACTAAGGGACTATCTCTCCAAAATAATAGACCATCTATATGAGCGATGGATTGATCACCTGTCACCATGGTTCACTATATCCATCTTGGAACTCAGTTCTCTTATGATTACTTGTGGTTCTGCCCACCCCGTTGGGGATACGGGCGTGATAATATGTATGTATGTACATTTAAATAAAATTGAATACATCGTTTACTATTATTGAACCCCGCTCTAGGACAAGCCTGTATCGCGGGAGACCGAAATACAAACAATCTTACTTATATTATAAATGCTAAAGTTTGTGAGTTTGGATGTTTGGATGTTTGTGTCTCAATCACGACTAAACGGCAGAACGGATTTGAATGAAACTTGGAATATACATAGTACATGTGCTGGATTAACATATAGGCTATTTTTTATCCAGGTACAACACGAGCGAAGCCGCGGGCGGCAGCTAGTATTACCTATTACAACATTGAATTGAATTAAATTAAAAAACTAATATAAAAAAATGACACACGATTATAGCAAACCGAAGTAATAATAAAATAAAGGGCTATGATAAAATACTTAGGGTTAACAGCTGTGAGGAGCCTGAGGATGTTTTTGTACGCGTTTGTATGAAGGGGTGTGTTGTTTGTAGAACTGTGAATAAATTTTGATGATGTATGTGTAATGATACAATATGAGTGATGATGTGTGTGTGAAGGGATGATGAGAAATGTCGAGATGATTGGTACAGTTAAGTATAATGTATTCAGGATTGGATTACTAATAGTCGACTTATACAAACAATGAGTAGAATTTAATTCTGCTTATAATCCGTGTACTATTATTGGATCGGGGATGTGTTCAGACGTCAGTTTTATTTTCAACTTCAAACAATATTACGGTATCTCATTGATGTGAAAAATAAAATAGTTTTTAAATAGATTTATTCAAAAACTATTGTATTTGTTCATATTTATTTTATCCCATTAGTTTTCACCTCCTTTTGCACTCGCCATTATTTAGTTTTTACCACGATTGTTGTTAAAGTTTATGCGGGACATTACTCCTCGGCCTCGCCACCTAGGTAACAGGTAAGGTTGGTGTAGTGGTGCGATGCGTGGGGCGCCCGCTGCCCAGGTGCAAATAGCCAGTTCACAGGCGAGCGCCCTCGGCGCACTGCCAATCATCCAATTTGCTGGGCTCAGCGCTCAAAGCGAGCTGCGTTCAATCAGCGATAACACGACCCCTCTCACTGATGCACATCTCAATCGCATCATCTGAATCATGCTTTTTGTTCTCCTAATCTCTAATACGAGGTCTCGTTTAGGTTTAAAGAATTTATTCTCATAAAGACTAGGTCACTTACATGAGAAAAGTATATCTAGGTTTTATTTATTTTGCGAAACAAGGGTTAAACAATAGATGATATAAATAATTATAAAGGTACAACCTTCATCAGCTTTTGAGCATGCAAACATAGAATATTAACAATTACATCCTCAAGAAAAAAGAAATTGTTACTAATAAGTATTTTAGCATGATACGAGATAAATACGTTCCATTATCGACCAGACTGTGACTATTGGCAGTTCTGTCTGATAATATTCATCATAAAAACATCACCGTGCTGAATCCACGAACAGTAACGATGTAATCCCAGCTTTACCTAATGATGTGATTACGTCTGTTTGCCGCGAGCCGTAGCAACGTCTACGTTTCGTAGCTACGTAGGCTTCGTAGCGCTACGTGGAAATGAGCTACGCTATTTAATAAACAGAATGAATTTTACTGAGTGGGCTGCATGGCCAAATCCGAAACTATGAGGAATAGCGAAAAGTACTCAAAGGAGCCTCGGGCCCGATTTTAATCAAAATTAAAACTGATTCATTGGATTTTTGAAAAATCAATATTCCTAGCCAGGAATCGTTGTACATCACGTTGTACAATCGTTACACCAATTTATAGTAAAATAGAATAGAAATTTATTTAACACCAAACATTACATGGCACTAATACTCAATATACATATACTCTTAGTTTATTTTAATGCATAGCGGAAAAATATAGGCACCCAAACTAGGTATGATCTATACCTTCCTCCGGACTTAGTTGAAGTACATACATAAACACGTAATTACTAACAAATGTAAACAGAGAATAATGATGTAAGAAAAAATACAATATAAGGAGAGAACAAACAAAAATACATACGAAAAGTGAGTTGAGATGAGTGACGCTGTTGTGTGATGTGATATATTTACGGTGGAAAAATAGGGAAGTTAATAATTTTAATCAAGATAGGATAATTAATAAATTTTCTGTTTCAAGGTAGTTTTAGTGTCCCTAATAAAGAACGAATTCTGGGAAGTAATGACATAGCACAAACTTAAGGAAAGTATTGTATTTTATTTTACACAATTAAAAAAATGTACCTGTATATCTCGTATTTTATTTGTAAACAAAAAAGTGATCTAAACTGTCCAGTTTACAAATCCGTTCAACATTCACAAAACAGTTAAATTCATTTCGTTTTGACAAAATAAAAATGAAAATGTTCGTCTGCATACAAACAGTAAGTGCAAACATGGGTAGTTCATATTGGCACGAAGCGGGTCACCTCGGCTATCGCTTTATATCAATCAATGTAAAGTGGCCTGAACCTTTTGTACAGTATACTGTTACGTGCCTCTCGCTGTAATTTAATGCAGGCTTTTAAAAGTGGCTCCTGTGTGGTTCCGCAAAAAACAAAACAGTAGGTTTCATGAACAGTGAAAAGTTACATTGTCTGTTCACTAAAAATATCTGGCAATATATTTTTATATGCGCGATAAAAGAGGATGCAAATGAGTGTGACATGAGCGTCTGGGCACTCGCTTGGAAAGTCGAATATTTAGTTTGTTGACGGCAGCGCGCGCCCCCCGCGCCCCCCGCGCCCCCCGCGCCCCCCGCGCCCCTGCATCCAACGAGCAAGGACTTTGATCCCTTTCTCACTATAATTATTAACTGCCGGTTATGAAGAACTCAATCTCGATCATTGCCCACGACGGAAAGGAGAAGGTATATGCATTTTGTCTAAAAGGTTGTATGTTTATTTATTTAGTATGTTGTATGTGTGTTTGTCTGATAACATTTTCCTCAAAAACTACTGAACCGATTTCGATGCAGTTTTTTGCATTAGTTTCATTTTAGATACGTAAGGTTTTTAGATTATGTTGTAGATAGCTAATTATTTATCGTCGTAGGTAAAAAAAAACTACTAAATTGTTACTACTACTCACACCTAATTAAGATGGCCGTATGTCATTACTTGCTAGAATTAGTTCCTTATTAGCGACTCTATCGAATGGTGTTATATACAGTGTTGTTTTTTTTTTTTCAAAAATCAACTGGTTCTATTCCCGGCTAGGAATATTTTTTTCACCATATCCATCTTGGTACTTTAAATCAGGAGTGGCTGCAAGTTTTCTTATGATTACTTGTGGCTCTGCCCACCCCGTTAGGGATACGGGTGTGATAATATATACATACATGCATATGTAATATAATTATTATTTTCACTTGTCTACTTGACAGTTTTCGGAAAAGTATTTCATAATTTACGTAGATTTATTTAATACAAGTACATTATTGCAATCATCGTTTTCTAAAAAAACGTAATTGAATAAGTAGATGCTTTTGTTTCGCGCGATAATGAGCGGTCACGTGACATTTGCGTTCGCTGACGTCACAAATCACTATAAATATACAAAAAAGGCGACATCGCTAACTTACTTCAAGTGTATTTTAAGTGGAAATTTAAGTTTTTTACTGTAATTGTGAAACATTGAAAATGCCAAGCTACAAGACTTGTGCCATACCTATGTGTATTAGTATAAGTTATAAATATAACCTATAATCTATATATTATATAACCTATGTAGTTAAAATAATTTCGTTAAATTTTGACATAAGAACAGACATAAGAGTATAAACTTCAATAAATTAATGATGTAATATTACTTGTTTATTTCGGTACTTACACGGCAGTTTTTGTATTTCGAAACTCTGCAGAGCAGAGATCATAAATAAATAAATAAAAAACACCCAACAGTCACATACATAGTCCTGACCCCACACCAGGATTCCCTGTGTCGTGGGTATCAGAAACTACGAGTACCATGGTACCACAACGCCCAGACCCAGACGAAATATTTGCAGAACATGGAAACATTTCTTCCGCAGCGGGAATCAAACCCGTGTCTCTTGCGTATCTTCCGAGCAATCGCCCGTCACGCCACCGAGGCCGTCAAATGAATTGACTTTAGGCAGATTCAGCTTTTGTATGGCCTGACTCTATTTCGTGAAACCTGTCACGAGTACTAATATATAATTATTTTAGTGTTTATTTTGTCAGGAACTCGCGGACGACGTTATGACGATTATGTTTGTTTATTGACATGCTGTGTGACGGCTGACGGCACACGACCCTCAATCAATGCCGCCCGCGTTTCGGTTCTTGTAATCCACAGATAAAAAAACCACCAATTCATTTTGCAAAAATAAAATATTTACGATTTGTTATGAACTAAAATATAAATTGTATGATTATTTTACCTCTAAGCTACCATATTTAATTAAAACGTATTTGATTGTCTTATAGTTAGTTTAAACACAATAAATGTGTATTCGCAATCAATTTTTCAATTTTATTTCAACATTAGATTAAGCAGGCCTCGTGGCGTAGTTGTATATTTGTATATAAAACATGTATATTTACCGTGGTGCCCGCACTGGAGTAGATCTGTCTTGTGGGTGCCTTCTGACTGCCTAAACACACATACAATTATAGCCACCCCACGTGTTCGTGGTACGCTGTTTGATATAAATATACAACGTGACCTATTTTAGTTATTTGTGTATTGTTGTAACCCACTTAAATAAAACTCCACATTTCTGCCGAAATGGCGTCGACCAGTCGACAGGTGTGAATGAGCAACTAAGAGGCATTAGTGCGTCTGTCAAACACTCGTGGTGTAGTGGTACCTACATACCCCGCTTTAAAGCCGTTCGAACCAGGTCGTGCTTGAATATTTCTGTTTGAAGATGTTATGCTCGCTATGCATGTACAAACGATGAAAGGAAACACGGTAAGATTGCAAGTTGCATGCCTTTGACATAAATGTTCGGAGACATGAATGCAACCTCATTACGGCACACATTTTACTTATTTGTTTAACCAATACTATTACGTAAGGTACAACATTATGTTTATCTGTTTTACCTACTGTGTATTTAAAATTATGCAGTTTTCCTTCTCTATCTATTACTGTTGCTTAACCTATGTATGATACGAGTATCTTTGAAATTTTATATTTAATTGTATTTAAATTACTTTTTGTCAGCTGTCTTTATTCTTCATGTAACTACGTAGTTATAATTTTTCTTGCCTTTCACGAGCATAATATATTAGTGTAAGTTATGTATGTCACCGTAAAATTGTGAATACCGTTAGGTTATAATCTATCTCGCGAGATTGTGAACTGGAACATACTGCTTACAATTTACACGCATTATTTAGGTTAGTAGGTTAGGTTAGAGTAGAGTGACCACTAACGCGCGGGGCGAGGGTCACAATCATTCGACAGTTTACAATCTCGAGAGGTAGATTATAATCTAACGGTATTTACAATTTCACTGTGGGTGACGTGTACGCCGTAATTGTTCTATATATCGGGAATGTATTTTGTGTGATTGGGTTTTTTGAAAATGTTTTAATATAAATGTACGATGTGTGTACTTTAAAAAATAAAAAAAAATATTTGTTTCACTCACATTTAAGCATTTAACTACATGTCGTCTTACGTAAATAACAAACTTTTATGCAGAATTATAATAAAAGCATTCCTAAAATAATAGTGTACATAATTATTTGAGTCATCCCAGCATGTTAATTGCATAAACCCGCTTGTAGCCCAACTGTATTTTATTAATGTTTGGTATTTATTGGAAGCCGTGTGAGTGTTGATCTAACACGAATATAATGTTTACTTTGTTTATGATCTGGGCACGGTAGTGCCCCCGCCAAGACGAGCCAAAAGAAGCGCGACACTGCCTCCCTTTTCTCGAAGCGTTTCGTCGTATTTTCGAACCGTCATAGCTTCGGTTTGGATGATGCTAGAAAGCTGAAATTTTGAAAATAAGATGTCCTCAGTACACTTAACAAACACACCAAGTATCAATTATCTAGTTTTTATTATTTTAGATTTATTGACACCTGAAATACGTCGATTTCATCGCTGACTCAATGGCTCACTGATGATCATCAAAATCTCTAGGGTACTTTCTGAAGTCCTAGAAGACTAAAATATGTTATTTATGCTAGGAATTACATATAAGTAACCAAAAATTTAAGAAATCGGTGACTTTATCCCTCCCACTCCTTCTATAGGGGGTGCATATCTAGTTATATTATGTAGATGTATCAATACTTATGTATGGATGTGTCTCTCACTACCACTTTAGTGTTCTAATAAGCGGTATTGGTCTTACAAACTGTTCGTCTGGATCTACAATATTCTACATAATATGTAGTCTGATCTGAAAGGCATATATGTTACTAGCAATGTAAGGAATGGACGTGCCACTAACTACTCCCTTAATGTTATATATAAATAGTGGCGATTGACTTGCCAATTGTATCGTACGGTTTAGAGACCAAAAAATCAAGGGCGCTTGCCAAAAAGAAATGAAATCCCACCAAAAACATTCCATACAAAGTTTGTTGCCAATACTCACAAGTTATACATCACTGATAAAAAGTTATGAGATCTTCACTAGTAGAGGCCAAGCCCCTAGCTGAACTCCAGTTGTGCAGCGCATCACGCAGCCCACGGGGCCTTTTTTTTTTTTTTTTTTTTTTTAACGTGTGGAAATGCATTTACGCATCCCCACCCGCTGGGGAAGCGGGTGGGGTATGTCGGACTCGCCTAAAAAACGGCCATACCGACTAAAACCACACGATGTCCCTCTCTCACGGTAGTAGATGGAGCCGCGGGTCCGTTTGCACACTCCGCGCAGCCCCATCCACCGTCGTCCGCCCTTAGCACTACAGGGCGGACCCGCCTCGGGAGGGGAGGACCCCTCCATTCGGCTCCGGCGACGCACCGGGACATCCAGCGCGTCACCCCACTCTCGGAGGGCCTACTCTAGGGAGCGACGGGTGCCCCCACACCCATCGCCCCAGGCCCTCCAAGCGGAGACGGAGTGCGAGCTCGATTAGCTCGCCTCCGTGTCCGCGCCCTCCGGAGCGGGGGAGCGAGAGAATCTCTCTCCCTCTCCCGCTCCTCCGCCTCCCTCTGCGACATCACGTCCTCGCAGAAGGAGACCACCGCCTCCCAGGACCCCTCGTCTTGGACCATCTTGGCTAAGATGGTCGGCAACGAGAGGTCCGCCCCCACGACCGCGACCAGAGCTCGTCGCGGTCCCTCCGCCCCGGAGCATGCCTCCAGCACGTGCTGCGCCGTCTCCTCTGCGCAGCCGCACTGGTGGCATACCGGGGAAGCTTCCCTCCGGGCAACGTTACACAGGTACCTCCCGAGGCAACCATGCCCCGTGAGGACCTGCGTCAGCCGGAAGGAGAGCGCCCCGTGCTCCCGGGTAGCCCATTCCCTCAGAATGGGCTGTATCGCCCCGAGCAGGCGGGTGGCCCCAACTCCCCGGCGAGAGTTGGCTAGGGCCAACCGCCTACTCCAGGATGCCAGGGCTTCCTCCCTGGCATCCATCCTCCACTGCAGGACCTCCCGCGCCACAGGCCGGAGGTCCTCCTCGCGGGCTCGCCTCCTCCGCCAGTAGACCGAGGACAGAACCTCGGCCTCCAACTCCCACGGGAGCGAGCCCGCGAGGGCGCACGCCACCTCGTGTGAGAGTGTGCGGTAGCCCCGACACACTCTCACCGCCATGACCCTCTGTGCCCTGTGCAACACGGCGGTCTCCCTGGAGTTGAGGGAGTCCGCCCACACAGGGGCACCATAGAGGGCCATGGAGCGCACCACCGCCATGTACAGGCGGCGGCAGCTCCCTCCTCCACCTCCGAGGTTCGGAAGGAGGCGGCCTAAAGCGGCGGCCATCCTTACGAGCCTCGGCGTAAGGGCCTCCAGGTGGGGCCCGAATCTCCACTTGCTGTGCAGCAGGACGCCGAGATATTTCAGCGTCGGCCGCACAGCAATGGAGACCCCCCCAACCACTATGCTGCTGCCTGCAGGCGGCGCCCTCCGAGGACCATAAAAACAGATGGCCTCGGATTTGTTGAGCGCCACCCCCAGGCCCAGCCGCCGGATCCTGGCCACCACTGCAGCAACCCCAGCGGTGGCCAGCAGGGACGCCTCTCTATACGACGCCCCCCGGGCGGTAACCAAGGTGTCGTCAGCGTAGCAGACTACGCCGACGCCACCAAGGTTAGCCGCCCGCAGCACCCAGTCATACCCGATGTTCCATAGCAGGGGGCCCAGTACGGACCCCTGCGGAACACCGCGGTTGACCGGGCTCCGGCCCTCCCCGTCCATCGCCGGGTAGACCACCTCCCTATCTGAGAGGTAGTCCCCGACGAGACGTTGGAGGTACTGGGGCACCCTATGGTACCCCAGCGCCCCCAAAATCGTGCTCCACGGCAGGGTGTTAAATGCATTGGCGATGTCAAGAGACACCGCCAGCATCACCCCGCCACTGGAGCACGCCTCCTCGGAGAGGTCGCGGACGTAGGATATAGCATCCACCGTCGAGCGACCTCTCCGGAACCCGAACTGGACCTCGGCCAGGTCGGGTCCCACCTCCTCCAGGTGCTTGACAAGGCGGGCAGCTACAACTCTTTCGAGGAGCTTACCCGCCTCGTCAAGCAGCACAATTGGGCGGTAGCCGCCGGGCTCGTCGGCCGGGCGTCCCTCCTTCCGGAGCAGGACGAGCCGACCGGCCTTCCATCGCATGGGGAACCTCCCCTCCCGCATACAGCGGTCGAAGAGGTCCCTCATGCGAGGGGCGAGAGCGTCCTGGGCCAGGGCCCAGGCGAGACCGGGAATGCCGTCCGGTCCCGGCGCCGCGCTTTTGGCCCTCATCCGCAGGACCGCGGCACCCAGCTCCCCTTCGGAGGTCTCGGGAGGCTCCTCCTCCTCCTCCTCGCCCGGCCCTTGAGGCGCCACCACGGTGGGAGGGACAAAATCGGTTCCCGGGCTATCCGGGAACAGTCCCTCGACCACCCTCTGGAGGACCGGAGGCTGCAGCGTGCTGGTAATGGGGGGGGCCCAGGGGCGAAGCTTTTGCCTCGCCAGCCTGTATGGCCTACCCCACGGGTCCCGCTCCACGGACTCCAGCAGCTGCCGCCAGGCCTCCGCCTTCGCCTCCGAGATGGCTAGGCTGCCTCAAGTCCGAGTAAGTATAGCTCTAGTGCTCTTGAATGTATCATATAATTATAAATAACTCTACCTGTAAGCCTTGACTCTGCAAACTCTACATCTTGATAAAAAAATATGACTTGGCCGTTTAATATTCGTTGAACTATTCACTAACTAATCACGTTATAGAAGAAATGACTGACTGAGTTACACGCGGATTAAAAGTGTTGATGAGGTTTTTTAAGTTTTACGGGAAAAGTATCAATCCTTTACAAATTAAATTTAAATGGGACTTTAAAGAAAATTCCGTCCAATACAATACGAATGATAATAAACGGACCATTCTATAAAAAGGTATGCATTCATAAAATTGTTTGTACGTCAATTTCGAAACGGCCATGCCATGCACATTCTTAATATTTACAGTTACTGACTGAACCTTTATTGCACTAAGAAAAGAATTTTTGAAATTAAAATCCTAGAGAACGTAGCGGAAATCATATTTTCTGCTATATTATAAATGTGAAACTTCGTGAAGATGTTTGTATGTTTGTGCCTCAATCAGGCCTTAACGGCTGAACGAGTTTTAATGAAACTTGGAATATACATAATACGTGTGCTGAATAACATTTAGGCTACTTTTTATCCGGGTACAACGCGACCGAAGCCGCAGGCGGCAGATAGTATGAAGTAAATATGAGAAAATACAATTGGTAAGTAAAAAAAACCTGTATTATCCAAGGGTATAATTTATAGGGGTGTCAGGGCGATCAGCTGGGATTCCTTCTAGTATTAACGTCTTCACCATGACATTAAATCTCCTGGTGCGTCCCAACTGATGGCCGGCCAGTTCTTGTGGCCAAGTCACTTTGTATCTATCGAAGTAGCGAGATACTACGTGCGAAAATCTATGGGAGCTACATATAATATCACCAAGTGGTTTAGAGAGCGCATGTCAATCCGTATAGGTATATGTCGTACTGTTTATCAAGGGTTTAACGATGTTGATAGATGCAAAGTGGCCTCTGGTGTAGTAAATATTTTCACAGTATTTTCATAATTACTGAATCAGCTTTTGACGTGGAATTAAGTGGTGACATCGGATACTCGGGTAATTGTTTGAAAGGCCGGGCACGTGGGTATTCCTGCGTTGTTCATCGTCCGGTTTGCGGATGCTTAAACTGATTAAAATGACACCTACTCAATTTAAATTCCTTTATAAAAAGCTTTTGTAAACTTGTGTGACTTCTGCTTTGATAAAGATAGTTACAGTTATAGTCTGATACTTACACATTTGAAAGTACTAGCACCCGTTCACTTGATTTTTAATCATCAACATCGTCAGTCCACTGATGGACATAGGCCTACTGAGCTGATGAGCGCCATCGCGCACTATCTTCGGCTTGACGCATCCATTCTTTGGCAGCAGCATAGCAAATGGTCACTCCACCTAGCCGGGGGTGTACTTCTCGCTCGCCTCGCGTTTTACTTGTATAAAAAGTAGCTTATAGTGTTATTCTACTCGTAGATTTATTTTGAATCCGTTAATCCGTGGTTCAGGGCACATAAATCATAACCTCTTAAACTTTCGGATTTATGATATTAGTAGGATAGTAAGCAAAATGTTGCCTGTTGTAAAGTGTTCATAGTGGGTACCTACCTACTGTAAATGTTATCGAGATTTGACATTATTTGATTAACAGAGAATACATGTACTCGTAGTAGTCTGCACTGACTTCTGAAAATTATGCATATGTTTGTACATCGCATAATATGAAGTCAATATTATTCAGTTTTTATGCTATTTTGTAGGTAGCTTCAGCCCGCAGCTTCGCGGTAAACGCACAAAATGTAGTGAAGTGTCATGAAATCATTTCGATGTATTCCGTGGCTGTGTGAACGGACAAACCATCGTACACGTTCGCTTTTATGTTTGTAGGATTTGGAAGCCCAGCCAAGGCCTACGAGTGTTTGTTTACGTAAGTATCATTGAACACTGAAAACGTGTTAAGAATATATTTTCAATACTAGCTTTCGCCCGCGACTTCGCTCGCGTGATAATCGCATAAAAAATAGGCTATACAATATGTTACTCCAACAGACACACATGTATATTCCAAGTTTCATTCGAATCTGTTCAGCCGTTACGGCATGATTGAGGCACCAACATACATCCTCACAAAAATTCTCATTTATAATATTAGGAGGATTAACATTTCCGGAGACTGTTCGATGACTCTATTCTTAGAATATCTTTAAAATTTCCATACTAGTCGTTTACTGGATCATTGTGTTAGTTGCACCCTTCGCTGATTGATTATTACATTCGTATTATCTTACCTGCCTTAGAAATTGGTGTAGCAGCATCAGTAGGTATGTGACTGTGATTCCGACTTAACGGTCGTGACCTTTCTTTTCTTATGCACTAGCTTCCGCCCGCATTAGCTCCCGTGGTTCCTTGTTAGAAAGTGGCTAATATGTTATTCCAGGTTCATTCATTCATTCATTCATTCATTCATTCATTCATTCAAGAGTGATTGAAGCACACACTAACGTTCTCGCAACTTTCGGAATTAAATATTACTAGCTGCCGCCCGCGGCTTCTCTCGCGTGGTACCCGGATGAAAAATAGCCTATTTATATTAATCCAGTACATGTATGAATTGTATATTCCAAGTTTCATTCAAATCCGTTCAGCCGTTTAGGTGTGATTGAGGCACACACATACAAACATCCTCACAAACTTTCACGTTTATAACATAGTAGGATTAGTAGCAAGTAGTATTGCCTGATTCAATTGCACGGTGTACAGATGCCACAGCTCTGTAGTTGGCTGTTGGAATATTCACTATGAATTGACAAAATTGAAAATTGAAAATGTGGTCTTTAGGTTGGTTTATTGAAACACAAATGTAAAAAATCTACTTTATTGTTGACATTGATATAGTTCAGAATACAATTAATACACTTTTTATACTATTATTAAATGAATGGTATGGGTACGTTCAGGTTCACACATACAAATGAATTGGTACAAAAAATATTACGATAATTATTAAAATATACAAGTTCATTCTAAGAATGCGCAAACTAGTATAAAATAGCGGAAGTATCAAAAACAACTTTGTTGTATTATTATTTTTAAATTAGCCAATTTAACCATAAAAAAGTCTTTAATAACAAATATTTATTTAAAATAACAACAAACCCGACTTTATAATCGTGTTTTTTACATTGTAGTGTCAAAAATAGTGTCAGGCTGTACCTGTCAAAAGGCTACAGAGGCAGCCAAATGAATAAATGGAAAATGGCTACTTACAAACGCCATATTGGATTTGTTGACACTTTATTATAAAGAAAACAAAACCAACTAACACCTCATTGGTCAAAATCGTATTATGATTAAATAATGATTTTAAGATACAGTTACAAAAGCTTAATATAAAAAAATAACATCAATTACGAGTGTATAGATATGTACACTTAGTCTAAACACTGTATAACATTAAAAAGCGAATACTTTGTTGTGATTACAGTGCGCTTGCTTTTATATTTATGATTAATTATTATAATTTTTGGTTGTGTTCTAATCTAATTAATTGAAATACAACATCTTAAACCTGGTTTATCACAACAAAGTATGACCGAAAATATGTTTATTTATCGGTCACGAATGGGGTATCCCTTTATACTTAAAGCGCACCTTTATTAAATTTGCATTATCAAAAGCACCCAAACAAAAGGCATACGTGAGTCTAAAATGATTTTTGGCATTTTCATAAAATACCAAACTAGCTTTACAATTTATTATTCGCTTTTAATTATTCGCATGATGGAGTCCAAAGCTTCTTCTACTCGTAGCATTCAACAGTGGCATGTTGATTGGATGCGCAATTTAAAAAATCATTTGTATATATTCTAAGCGATGCAAACATAGAACATGGACTTTTTTACATCTGCGCCATTTTTCCTAGTGTCAATGTAAACGCGCGTTTTCACTGACCGAAATATTTCATGGACTTCTTGTGCATGCGAGTAATTACCCCCATTCGTCTTAAACGTTTAAATCTTACCTCTACGATTACATTCTTAAATTATTACGATTACATAAAATGACAAAATACTTATATTTCTAAAACAGAGTACTCACATACTATCAATAAGAATCGAAGGAGACTGATTGAATGCTTGTTGGCTAAAAAACGCTGAAAATTTCAATAAAAGCTTTCATCACTTTTTGGTTCCATGAGATTGACAAAGGAAAAAAAAATACGTTTTTATTTAGTGACAGATAATAATGAATTATGCATTTGTTCTCAAAAAGACAGTGTTTTCATTATTTTTAATATTAGAAATTAAAATCTTGATTCTTGATTATTTCACTTTCTTACTATATTTTGGTTAGTACTACAATTATAGTGCAATCAGCTGCCTCTTTCCATGAGTCTTATTCATAGTAAATACAGTTTCTTGTAAGGATTACATATATTTATATTTAAAATGAATAAAATATATTAAACTTACAACTGATACAATACGAACTTTAACAATATATTTTTATTAGTTATAAATAAATAAATAATAAATAACACCCAACAGTCACATACATAGTCCTGAGCCCACACTAGGATTCCCTGTGTCGTGGGTATCAAAAGCTACGAGTACCATGGAACTACAACACCCAGACCCGGAAGAAATATTTACAGAACATGCAAACATTTCTTCCGCAGCGGGAATCGAACCCGCGCCTCTTGCGCCTCTGCCGAGCAATCGCCCGCCAAGCCACCGAGGCCGTCAGGTGTTTTATGCGAAGATAGTATAAGAAATTGCACATTTCAAATAAACTCTTATCGGAAAATATTGGCGTCCCTTTATTATAAATTGAGATGACAGGGATCTAAATTAAATTTAGGAAAATACACAACAATTGGTTAGTCATCAGTTATCTGTCAATGACAACGAATGTAACTAACTATCTGAACTGTACGGATATAAAAATTAGATAGAAATAGAGATCATTCTCAAGTTATACGTTTGATTGACTGTTTACAACAAATAAAACTATTATACAATTAAATGATAACAAGCCAGGCGTGAGTCAAAACGCATATTGTATACAGTTTTGCACATTTTAAGGAGCTAATTAATTTACATTTCATGTAGAGTACTTGTATTGTAGGTACTCTGTACATACACAACAATATCGTTGTTTGATTGATCATCGATTACGTAAACACGCGTATTAACGCGATCGCTCGATTAGCGCCTCTCGCGTTTACGTTCAGCGTCGTGTATTGTGAGTGCATGAGTATCCGCCCGACCGTATCAATCTTTAGCTGTTTTCCAACTGCACTGTTCTCAAGATTATTTGATCAAGACCCACCGGCTCATAAATATAATGCGACCGTTAATATAATATAGTAAGTAAGTGGCCGTGAACTGTGTTATTTCTCTACCGCGCTCCCGGTGTGTGTATACGATTGTTTGAGATTTAAATGACGTACCTATTTGGAAATTAAACTGTGTTGTATTATGTCATTGACAATGTTTTGTAAAACTAAAATAAAAAATGATAAGATCCGACGTTTGAACAAATTAAACTTAAGGGACATACTTTCAGATCTAAAACAGATGACGATAGCTTCATAGGAATATTTAATTTACTTCAACTAAAACAGACACATATGACGATAAAGAGAGAAAGACAATAAAGTAGAGAATTGCAATTTTCAATTTTGTTTATGACGACGACGTGTAAGTCAATATTATGGGATGCTATGTTGGACTTTTTTTAGTATTGCAAGTATTTATTCGCTTAAATGGTTGTATCAACAGACTGTTGAATTCTCAAAACAGCAAATCAACCTGGTGTTGAATTAGATAATGTTTAAAGAACCTGGGGACAGCCTTCGTAAAAAAATATGGAAGACTAGCTGTTGCTCGCGACTGCGTCCGCATTTTATATTTTGAAACAAAAGGTAGCCTATTTCTTTCCCCAGAATGCAAAATACCTCTGCCAAATTTTATCGAAATCTGTTTAGCGGTTTAGGCGTGAAAAGGTAACAGACAGACAGACAGAGTTACTTTCGCATTTATAATATTAGTATGGATGTATTACAGCATTAATAAAAAAAAACTGATGTATAATTTTAAAGTTTTTGGTTCTACATGAAGTACTTTCCTTATATGCTATATTTACCTAGTTGTTTATCTACTAGTAAAAATAGTTCCTAATAGAGTTCGTCCTATAAAGTTGAAACGTGTTATAATGATATCTAATTCTCTACTGAATGCAAAGCCTACATTTATAATTCTATATCATGAATTTTATACTTTTATCAGGTGACTACTGACGTATGTACAAATAAACTAGGCTTATTTACAAATTATTACTATTAAGGCCTTGTCGGTGAAACGCGTGCCATCAAGACTTGCCTCGTAAGAAAAAATGACGTTTTTAAATAAATTCCGAAATGGAGAAAAAAATACTTATCCCATGTGGGGTCGGCACAGCATAAACCTTGGATCATGCTGTAAGAGTTATGGCTATGGTGTTTTATGACCGGCCGCCTGCCTGACGTCAACCCTCCTTGGGAATACTTGCTTATTGTATCTCATCATGTTGGAGGATACTATCCCTTAGTCGACTTTTACGACATGCTCGGGGAGAGAAGCAGCTGGACGCATTCTATGTTTTTTCTTTACTCCCAGTCCAGCAGAGAAGTAATATTTTAAATAAATTCCGATGATGTATATAACTCAATTATGAAAAAAATGTCAGATACGTCTCTTTTTCTTAAAATAGCAAAGTCTGATAAGCTCATAATGATGAATAGAACACGGGAAAAAGACACGGTCGTCCAAGTTTAATTTGAGCTTGGCAAGCCATAGGAATGCCGAACTTGAAGTATCGTGACAGACCGAATTCACAATTATGGGAAGATGGATTACCCTGTCCTATCCCCATGCTAACTCTCATAACGCTTGCCAATCCACTTATACTTAAAACAACTTTTTTTTTTATGAAATGTTATGTAAACGATCAAGCGGCTAACCTGATGGTAAGTGTTTACCGCCGCCCACGGGCACCTGCAACATTAGAAGCGCTGCAAGTGCATTGCCGGCTTTTGAGGTAGGAGTAGGCTCGTCTTTTGAGTCCCCCAAGGCGTATCGGTTCGGAAGTACCACTGGCGACAGCTGATTCGACACGGCAGTTGTTCGAGGCAGAAATTGTCGTATGAACCGCACAGTTGTGGACTGCCAACCATTCTCATGATGTGGATGGTATATGTACTGCTGTCGCTGTATACAATGGCGGAAATCAGCAGCTCCTCAGAACAATCTCCCATTGTATATAAATGCTGTACATGATGCATAAGGATGCAACATCTCTTCGCAGAGCCAAAGCATCAAGCCTGTCGGAAAGGACTTGGACTAGACGAGTATGCGGTCAAAAGGGAGAAGTTGGTACTGGGGTGCCCCGGCCCAAAGATGAGAGCTGTATTCCATGTGCGGTCGTTCTTGCCTTTAGGAACAATTTTGGCTTAGGCGATGAGGGGATTGTTCTCAGAACTAAGAGATACAAAAAAGAGGTTATTTTTTGCAGTAAACGTGCAAGTATGTGTCTTCTTAGGGTTAAATTCAGCTAAGTTTAGTCGACCCCAGACCGCGACCTTGGTTAACAAGGTTTCGACTTCGGACACAAGTTATTCCGGCACTCAGCGACGTATTCCCGAGAAATATTAGCACGGTCGTTGTATAACGCATCTGCTTTGTTGTCATCTGCATAGCAATGAGTGCTACTATTATTTAGTAACGTATCATTGATGTGGTACACCAGCATTCACGGGTTTGGAGTCGGAGCAAAAACCGCCGACTACGACCTTAATTCTCCGAGCCGCAAGAAAACCCAGTAGCATAATTTCTCGGGAAGCCCGGTTAGGTAAGCTAGAAGATCACCAGTCGATCATTAATTAGCTGGTGCTCCTCCATCAGCTCCAAGAGCTACGATTAGCAGTTAATAATGGACTACATTATTTTGGAAAGTAGGAAGGTGATGGCGATGGGTCTGTAATTGGATTGGGTCTGAGCGGTCGCCTTTTTTCGGGATTGGATGCACTAAAGCTGTCTTCTAGAAGGTTGGAACTACGCCTAATTAGTAGGAGTGCCGGAAGAGGTGCGTTAGAACCGGAGCTAACTCTGGAGCACACGTCCTTAGCATAATTGGGGGACTCCATCAGGCCTACTCGATTTGTTGAAAAGGTCTTACTTGAAAAGGGCTTTGCACACATTTGTTATTTTATTTGATTTTTTAAGAAATATATTAGTCGATTTCATTTTTTTTAATTTTTTTTTATATTTTTTAATTTTTTTATATATTTTTTAATTTTTTTTATATTTTTTAATTTTTTTATATATCTTTTCGTTTTTTTTTTATTTTTTTTTTATTTTTTATTTTTTTTTTAATTTTTTTTTTGTATTTTTTTTTTTTTTTTTTTTAAACACAAATATAATTACGAATACTTGCTTAATCCTATATTTTTATGATTATGTACATATGACACTAATTTGAATTGAAATACGTAATTGAGATCAAAGTGAAATGCCGTCTAAAGTTCACTCTAGGCCAGGAGGTCGCAACCTTTTCGTAGGGGCAATGCAAATTTTGGAACTTCTACAATCCCGAAAACAAAAATACAATTCTCAGGCCACAAAAATCCTGTGAAACCAAAATAATTTATGATAGGTATAACAACATCAAGTACTAGCAAAAAAAAAATACTAATAAAAAATCAATAAACATATTTTTATTCCCTGTGTATGCCTTCGAGCAAACTTGTTTAAACATAAACCTACGTGCAACATTTATAGCTACTTATTTATTAAAAAAATCTCCATATTAGAGATCCGGATATAGGATGAGATTAGTTTACCTTACTGTTGATACGCAACGTTTTCTATTAGTACTTAATAACACAACTGAACTTATATACCTAAAATAACAACTTATTTGAACAAACATAAAATAATACCTAATAAATAATACAAGTCTCAAAAAACTCACAAACCTACAAAAAATGCAATGAACATTGTGATTAGTTGGAAAATCTGTGTCTAGATTTGTGTGAAAACACTATAGATGACATACATACTATCACGCCCATATCCCTAATGGGGTGGGCAGAGCCACAAGTTAACATAAGAAAACTTGCAACCACTTGTGATTTAAAGTCCTAAGATGGATATGGCGAACCATGGTGACAGGTGATCAGCCCATCGCCCATATAGATGGTCCATCATGTTGGAGAGGATACTATCCCTTAGTCGACTTTTACGACATGCTCGGGGAGAGAAGCAGCTGGACGCATTCTATGTTTTTTCTTTACTCCCAGTCCAGCAGAGAAGTATAGATAAACATATAATAAATATTTAAAATAACCAACTGAATTTAAAAAAGCAACAATCAAAAGAAAATCTAGAACGGAATATCAAGTTACTTGTACAAAGATAAACAAACACTAAACTTATATATAGTAATCGAAGCTATGCAGATGGCTATTTTGTATTGAAATCAACTTATTTTCTATTACATACATAAAATCACGCCTGTTTCCCATAGGGGTAGGCAGAGATCACGGATCGCCATTTGCTACGATCCGGACATACTTCTTTCGCTTCCTTCACTCTCATTACATTCCTCATACATGCTCGTCGGTTTAGGATACTCTTGACCTGGCCCTTTTCCAAAACGTCGCCGATTTGGTCCAGGTACGTGCGCCGAGGTCTTCCCCTTCCAACGGTACCATTCACAAGCGCCTCATACACCTGTTTCGTTAATCCTCTTTCATTCATCCTCTCTACATGACCGAACCGTCTTAACATACCTTTCTCAATCCTCATCACTACATCTTCTTTCACTCCACATCGCTCTCTTATCACTCTGTTTCGCGTTCTATCTTTCAAAGTTACCCCACACATACTTCGCAACGCACGCATTTCTACTGCATTCACTCTACTTTTATGTTTCTTCTGCCATAACCCAACTTTCACTAGCATACATATGTATTTTCTATTACTTTGCCAAAATTTGTTTTCGTCTGAGTCACCTGTAATTTACCTAGGTAAGAGCGTTATTTGGTCCCTACTCAACAGCCCACTACGAGTTAATTTAAAAGAAGATACATTGGCAGTCCAACACTGCTTACTTACTATTGATGCATACTATATCAATAAAAACATGAATAAGTAGGTACAAAATAAAAGAATTGTCCTATAACTTACGGTATGATAATATACAGTGTTTCTTAATTTAAAGAAAAACAAAGTGGTTTGAATGAATTGTGTGTGTAAATGTATGCTCGGCCATCCCCGTTAGATGTTGTAGAATATACGTTAATCTTAGTTATAATGACTTATAAACCTGTCATGCTCCTTGTATTTAAGGCTCCTTGACAGCACTGGTGGTCTAGTGGTAGTGGGTTTAAATCCAGTGTAACCTAAAAGATTCGAAAATATAGGTCAGGTGCACGCAAGGAGCCTTCGAGGCGGTCTTTAAATCCTTTCACCACACTGGTTTGAAAGAACTAGTGACACGACTAGAGAGTGGGCGGATCGCACGGGCTGGCATCTTATCCAAAAACGATTGTACGAAATGATGCTAATACTTTTATAATGGACTACTTATTATAACTAATTAACTTAATATGATTAAAATGATCTTAAAACTAATATCACGGCTTTTACAGCTTTTATGAGTCTAACCATGGGCCTGCCTAATGTGTCCTGTGTATGTCTTGCCACGAGTATCCTCAGATTACTCGTCGACTGTAGGAAAAATTGTATGAGAACTTGTCTCAAAAGTGAAATTGTGAGCGGAGTGAGGTAAGACAAGCGGAGGTGTGAGATCGATTTATTACCTGTTCTCTGGCACTGTACAAGTTTTTTAATACCAAAATTTCATATGTATATGTTTCCTCCACCCGCTAGCGATCATAATGTTGGAAAAAAAAGCTTTATAAGTAAAGTATTAAACCGGATAAATACTTATATAGAAGTGTATACCAATCATAAGAATGAAGCTAAAAAAATACAAGAAAGTAGTGTAAAGTAAACCAAATTTCATATGTTTCAAAGACTCAATTGTTTAATCGTGTAAGTAAACTGAGAATACAGAAGGTATAAAAAGAATGTGACTAGATTATGGACTGCATCGGGCTGGCCAGCATAGCGTCTAGACTGATGACTTTGACGCTTATATTATCTGTATTGGTCGCGTCACTTAAAAGAACGCATAGTGCGATCTGGGGTATATTTGGTGGAATGAGGTAAGGCGTCCCCGCAACCCTTGTCTTGTTCTTCAGTCTATTTTTGCTTTCCGCATTCCTAAAGTGCAATTGCAATTGGCGGTGAAGTTGCTACTACTGCGAGTGGTACTAACACCGCGTCCTCATCAATCTTCTATGGGACCACAACTTTCTAATAGAAGGCGTGCTCTCTAATGTTTTTCGTTTTGTATTGAACGGTATAACGCACTCAAAATTAACTGATTTTTTTTATTCATTTCAGTATTTTCTGAAGTATCTAATATTTAATTTCAAATTATTTTTGTGAAACATAACACTACAGGCAAATATTTTTGAGCGTAACTGTGCCCATGCTCAGACTTCTTTCCGTCAGTTCTTTTTATGTGACGCGACCTTTACCTATCCTATGCCTATTTACGACCTAAATATTACTAATGTCAACTACTGTTTTTTTTTGTTTTTTTTTTTTTTTGTATTTTTTTGTTTCCTACTCTAACCTAAATTATCTTCGAGATTTACAAATATTTATGTATTCTACCCAAAAAGTACTTCATGTAGAATCGCATACTTACATGTTTCAATGTAGGTAATTTGGAATAAGAAATGTAAGAAAAACCCTTACTTTTAGAGTGAGCAACGCTCGAATACTTAAACACTGAAACAGGCGGTTATTTTTTTAAAAAGAATTATATACTTGTTCTGTCACATCAAATTGCTTGGGTGTACTCCCAATAGTTAAGAGTTGATACCAAAAACGAATGTGTACTAATTAAAGCCTGAACAAAAATTGGTAAAGGATAAGTCAAACGTCAGTGAAATTGAACGAACTTTAAATAAAAAAAAACCTCTAGCGTTTCGGCGGCTCATCACGTTATATAAAACGTTTGACGTGTCGGTTGACGAACGAGCCGTTTCGGCAGACCGCGAGTCCGCCACGACGCCGACGACGACCTCCACCGCCCCTACAGTCGTCCCTTATAACCTCCCAATTACATGAAAATACTAAAAAAACTACAGAAGCCATACAGTACCCAGCAAAGTGGGACGTTAGTTTACAGAGCTAATCGCTCTTTGAAATTGCAACGTAACATAATCCAATCCCATAATCAGGTGTTCATGGGCATCAGAGAAACTAATTACAATTCTGGTTCGGAATCGCCAAATTAAGGTAATAAATGTACCAGGAATCAGGTAAATGCTTTCATGAAATGAGAGTGATCATGAGTAAGCTGATTCTAGCCGTCGTACAACACAACGACTAGCTCTACGAGCCGTCTCACAAAGCCTCCCTCACTCAATATGAGCAGCAACCAAGTAATGAAAGGCGAATACGCTTCGATTCACGTAACAAGACAGCGCCTTGCAGAGTGCCCAGTACCTAACAATACCAGAGCCCTAGAGGGCCAACAAGAAGAAGAGGTAGATGTCCCTGACGGCATGTCCGTCAAGCACTAAGAATAACAAGAAAATAGGACACTAACTACACCAAACACTCCGGCAAAGGCGCTGCTTGCTCACCTGAATCAAGCGTTAAGATTTGGGAGAAAATGTGTTGTTAGACAACTAACAACATCAACATAACCTTTTATTGGATCATAAAAGGCATGTGCTGCATGCGTAGGAAAAGAAGGAAATCAAATATCGGGTCAATTCGACGGAAAACAACTTCATAGGGATTGCTATACCACGCATCCCTTCCGCTCGTGCTGTTTCACCGTCAGCTAATTGAACAAAATTATGTTTAAAAATTAACAATAGCACTTGTGCAGTATGAAAGGCTTCAAGAAATAAATGAGTGTAACAACCTCAACACATTATAAAGCTTACCCCACACTCAGATCTTACGCGGGTGTTAGCAACGAAATACATCCACACCCGGAACAAATACATTAGAGACTAAGCGTTTGTTCCGATGCGGGAGTCGAACCCGCCACTGGCTGCTTTCACAGCCCTCATTATAATGAAACAAAAAGCTATAAAAAAAGGAAAACCAAGAATCGCAGTGTAGATGTGTACTTTCTCAGGTGGACGCTGCTGCCCGACACCTGGTTCTTTCCCTTAGTCGCCTCTTACGACATCCACGGGAGGAAATGGAGGCGTTCTATTCTTAGGCCGGAGACACCACGGCACCAGGAAAGAGATACGAAAAACCGCCACTAAAACAGTAAAATAATGAAGCAAACATTGTTGAAATGCGGGAATGTGGAATTGTACGGGCCACGACTTCGGTTTATACTCAAGCTTCGTGAAAATAATAACAAATACATTTAATGTAGAAAACAAATTAGTAAGCAATTATGACATAACAAAATCTTACTTAATAAAATAAAACCCCTAGCGTTTCGGCGGCTCATCACGTTATATAAAACGTTTGACGTGTCGGTTGACGAACGAGCCGTTTCGGCAGACCGCGAGTCCGCCTCGACGCCGACGACGACCTCCACCGCCCCTACAGTCGTCCCTTATAACCTCCCAATTACATGAAAATACTAAAAAAACTACAGAAGCCATACAGTACCCAGCAAAGTGGGACGTTAGTTTACAGAGCTAATCGCTCTTTGAAATTGCAACGTAACATAATCCAATCCCATAATCAGGTGTTCATGGGCATCAGAGAAACTAATTACAATTCTGGTTCGGAATCGCCAAATTAAGGTAATAAATGTACCAGGAATCGGGTAAATGCTTTCATGAAATGAGAGTGATCATGAGTAAGCTGATTCTAGCCGTCGTACAACACAACGACTAGCTCTACGAGCCGTCTCACAAAGCCTCCCTCACTCAATATGAGCAGCAACCAAGTAATGAAAGGCGAATACGCTTCGATTCACGTAACAAGACAGCGCCTTGCAGAGTGCCCAGTACCTAACAATACCAGAGCCCTAGAGGGCCAACAAGAAGAAGAGGTAGATGTCCCTGACGGCATGTCCGTCAAGCACTAAGAATAACAAGAAAATAGGACACTAACTACACCAAACACTCCGGCAAAGGCGCTGCTTGCTCACCTGAATCAAGCGTTAAGATTTGGGAGAAAATGTGTTGTTAGACAACTAACAACATCAACATAACCTTTTATTGGATCATAAAAGGCATGTGCTGCATGCGTAGGAAAAGAAGGAAATCAAATATCGGGTCAATTCGACGGAAAACAACTTCATAGGGATTGCTATACCACGCATCCCTTCCGCTCGTGCTGTTTCACCGTCAGCTAATTGAACAAAATTATGTTTAAAAATTAACAATAGCACTTGTGCAGTATGAAAGGCTTCAAGAAATAAATGAGTGTAACAACCTCAACACATTATAAAGCTTACCCCACACTCAGATCTTACGCGGGTGTTAGCAACGAAATACATCCACACCCGGAACAAATACATTAGAGACTAAGCGTTTGTTCCGATGCGGGAGTCGAACCCGCCACTGGCTGCTTTCACAGCCCTCATAATAATGAAACAAAAAGCTATAAAAAAAGGAAAACCAAGAATCGCAGAGTAGATGTGTACTTTCTCAGGTGGACGCTGCTGCCCGACACCTGGTTCTTTCCCTTAGTCGCCTCTTACGACATCCACGGGAGGAAATGGAGGCGTTCTATTCTTAGGCCGGAGACACCACGGCACCAGGAAAGAGATACGAAAAACCGCCACTAAAACAGTAAAATAATGAAGCAAACATTGTTGAAATGCGGGAATGTGGAATTGTACGGGCCACGACTTCGGTTTATACTCAAGCTTCGTGAAAATAATAACAAATACATTTAATGTAGAAAACAAATTAGTAAGCAATTATGACATAACAAAATCTTACTTAATAAAATAAAACCCCTAGCGTTTCGGCGGCTCATCACGTTATATAAAACGTTTGACGTGTCGGTTGACGAACGAGCCGTTTCGGCAGACCGCGAGTCCGCCTCGACGCCGACGACGACCTCCACCGCCCCTACAGTCGTCCCTTATAACCTCCCAATTACATGAAAATACTAAAAAAACTACAGAAGCCATACAGTACCCAGCAAAGTGGGACGTTAGTTTACAGAGCTAATCGCTCTTTGAAATTGCAACGTAACATAATCCAATCCCATAATCAGGTGTTCATGGGCATCAGAGAAATTAATTAACAATTCTGGTTCGGAATCGCCAAATTAAGGTAATAAATGTACCAGGAATCGGGTAAATGCTTTCATGAAATGAGAGTGATCATGAGTAAGCTGATTCTAGCCGTCGTACAACACAACGACTAGCTCTACGAGCCGTCTCACAAAGCCTCCCTCACTCAATATGAGCAGCAACCAAGTAATGAAAGGCGAATACGCTTCGATTCACGTAACAAGACAGCGCCTTGCAGAGTGCCCAGTACCTAACAATACCAGAGCCCTAGAGGGCCAACAAGAAGAAAAGGTAGATGTCCCTGACGGCATGTCCGTCAAGCACTAAGAATAACAAGAAAATAGGACACTAACTACACCAAACACTCCGGCAAAGGCGCTGCTTGCTCACCTGAATCAAGCGTTAAGATTTGGGAGAAAATGTGTTGTTAGACAACTAACAACATCAACATAACCTTTTATTGGATCATAAAAGGCATGTGCTGCATGCGTAGGAAAAGAAGGAAATCAAATATCGGGTCAATTCGACGGAAAACAACTTCATAGGGATTGCTATACCACGCATCCCTTCCGCTCGTGCTGTTTCACCGTCAGCTAATTGAACAAAATTATGTTTAAAAATTAACAATAGCACTTGTGCAGTATGAAAGGCTTCAAGAAATAAATGAGTGTAACAACCTCAACACATTATAAAGCTTACCCCACACTCAGATCTTACGCGGGTGTTAGCAACGAAATACATCCACACCCGGAACAAATACATTAGAGACTAAGCGTTTGTTCCGATGCGGGAGTCGAACCCGCCACTGGCTGCTTTCACAGCCCTCATTATAATGAAACAAAAAGCTATAAAAAAAGGAAAACCAAGAATCGCAGTGTAGATGTGTACTTTCTCAGGTGGACGCTGCTGCCCGACACCTGGTTCTTTCCCTTAGTCGCCTCTTACGACATCCACGGGAGGAAATGGAGGCGTTCTATTCTTAGGCCGGAGACACCACGGCACCAGGAAAGAGATACGAAAAACCGCCACTAAAACAGTAAAATAATGAAGCAAACATTGTTGAAATGCGGGAATGTGGAATTGTACGGGCCACGACTTCGGTTTATACTCAAGCTTCGTGAAAATAATAACAAATACATTTAATGTAGAAAACAAATTAGTAAGCAATTATGACATAACAAAATCTTACTTAATAAAATAAAACCCCTAGCGTTTCGGCGGCTCATCACGTTATATAAAACGTTTGACGTGTCGGTTGACGAACGAGCCGTTTCGGCAGACCGCGAGTCCGCCTCGACGCCGACGACGACCTCCACCGCCCCTACAGTCGTCCCTTATAACCTCCCAATTACATGAAAATACTAAAAAAATTACAGAAGCCATACAGTACCCAGCAAAGTGGGACGTTAGTTTACAGAGCTAATCGCTCTTTGAAATTGCAACGTAACAGAATCCAATCCCATAATCAGGTGTTCATGGGCATCAGAGAAATTAATTAACAATTCTGGTTCGGAATCGCCAAATTAAGGTAATAAATGTACCAGGAATCGGGTAAATGCTTTCATGAAATGAGAGTGATCATGAGTAAGCTGATTCTAGCCGTCGTACAACACAACGACTAGCTCTACGAGCCGTCTCACAAAGCCTCCCTCACTCAATATGAGCAGCAACCAAGTAATGAAAGGCGAATACGCTTCGATTCACGTAACAAGACAGCGCCTTGCAGAGTGCCCAGTACCTAACAATACCAGAGCCCTAGAGGGCCAACAAGAAGAAAAGGTAGATGTCCCTGACGGCATGTCCGTCAAGCACTAAGAATAACAAGAAAATAGGACACTAACTACACCAAACACTCCGGCAAAGGCGCTGCTTGCTCACCTGAATCAAGCGTTAAGATTTGGGAGAAAATGTGTTGTTAGACAACTAACAACATCAACATAACCTTTTATTGGATCATAAAAGGCATGTGCTGCATGCGTAGGAAAAGAAGGAAATCAAATATCGGGTCAATTCGACGGAAAACAACTTCATAGGGATTGCTATACCACGCATCCCTTCCGCTCGTGCTGTTTCACCGTCAGCTAATTGAACAAAATTATGTTTAAAAATTAACAATAGCACTTGTGCAGTATGAAAGGCTTCAAGAAATAAATGAGTGTAACAACCTCAACACATTATAAAGCTTACCCCACACTCAGATCTTACGCGGGTGTTAGCAACGAAATACATCCACACCCGGAACAAATACATTAGAGACTAAGCGTTTGTTCCGATGCGGGAGTCGAACCCGCCACTGGCTGCTTTCACAGCCCTCATTATAATGAAACAAAAAGCTATAAAAAAAGGAAAACCAAGAATCGCAGTGTAGATGTGTACTTTCTCAGGTGGACGCTGCTGCCCGACACCTGGTTCTTTCCCTTAGTCGCCTCTTACGACATCCACGGGAGGAAATGGAGGCGTTCTATTCTTAGGCCGGAGACACCACGGCACCAGGAAAGAGATACGAAAAACCGCCACTAAAACAGTAAAATAATGAAGCAAACATTGTTGAAATGCGGGAATGTGGAATTGTACGGGCCACGACTTCGGTTTATACTCAAGCTTCGTGAAAATAATAACAAATACATTTAATGTAGAAAACAAATTAGTAAGCAATTATGACATAACAAAATCTTATTTATTCGTCAAGCGTCGTAAGATAGTAGGTTAGGAATGTGGGAATATTTAATTTCGGTTAAATTATAGACGTTTATACTTGACGAATGCGGATCGACGCGGCTGAGCTAAGAAGGGGGGGCTCGTAGCTTCCGTCGCGTCGAGGGCGCTTCGTCATGAGGCGCCGGGCGCGGCCCCGCGCTGCAGCGGGTTGCGCGCTGCTGGCGCTGAGCCGCGCTTGCCCTTCGCCCGCGACCTCCGTCTCGGGCGCGGTTGGTCTTCCCACCCGAATGGGGTGCTCACGCGTTCGAGACCGTACCGTTGCCTCGCGGGTAGTGAAGACTTGCGTCGTAGAGGCCGTTCGATTGGCGCGAAATTATGGGCGGACGCGGATTCAAGGACCGTAGGCACGATTTCTCTATCATCAGGTGAGGGTGGGGTCCTGTTAGCCGGCAGAGGAGACCAAAGTGGGGCTAGCGGTATCGGGGAGCTGGGCTCGAGCAGCGACGATCGCGACTTGCAAGCGTAAGGGTGAGGCGGTGCGATCTGACCGGGCACTAGTTCGTATCGAATGGGCCGAAACGTTCGAGGTCGCTCCTCTGTGGTCGGTGGAATCGTAACATTAGCGGGTTCGGTGCGAGTCATTCTGGGCGCGTTCTCGGGCCAGCGAGGCACGGGCCTCGCGGGCGGGCGGTCGGGCGAATAACGGCCGATCTGAACGGGATATTCATGCAGCTCACAATGCTCACGTCTCTGCTGATCATACTCCAAGTTTTTAAGGTACAATTGCTTTAAATACTTGCCGAAGTTAGTCTTTTGGCGGCTCCCGATGACTTCAGGCCCGTTGAGGTTTTGTCTGATGCTTACTCTGGACGGGGCTGCGAATGCTGATGCCTCAGTGTTGATGGAGAGAGAGTCTGTTGAAAAAAAAAATATAATAAAATATTGACTTAGTACAGCGATTTAAAACTCAAATGATAAATGACATTTATTTGCACGAACGCATGTGATAAAATATAATGGTCTTAAAAAATACATCAGTCCAATCTATGTCCTACCAAAATCTTTGGCATGCAAATATGTTAAAAAAATAATATTCTATTGTGATGTGAAGTCCTAATTAAATGTAATGTTAAAATCATTTTAAGAATGTCAAGTTTTAGAATGTCAAAATATAATATAATTATACATAATTTAGTGTCAAGAACTATTTAAATATTCGTTGATAGAGTAAAAACATTTATCAAGAAACCAATTTTTCAATTGTTTGCCAAACAAATGAAATTTGAGATCTTTAAGGTCAGTTGGCAACTTATTATAACCTTTAATGCACATGTAATAGGCTTGAAGTTGTGTAAGTTTAAGATTATATTTAGGAATGCACAGTCTGCTATTGGACGTGTTCCTTAGCACTCTTGCTCGGAAATCTTGATGCGTACTGAAAAAAGACGCCTGTTGTTTTACAAACTCTGCTGCTTGTTTTATGTAAAGGGTAGAGGCAAATTTTTTTTTAAATAGTGGCCTACAGGGCTCTAGAAAATGAGCGCCACTTAGTGAACAACATAGTTTGCAAATATTTCTTCACGTCTGGTTGTTGTGGTACGCTATGTTAGTTTGTGATAGGACGACGACACATGGAATCCTAATGTGGGCTCAGAACTATGTACTCGTATGTCTATCATGAAATATATATTAGGAATCTCTTTGAATGAGGAGTGGCTGCGAGTTTTCTTATGACTACTTATGGCTCTGCCCATCCAATTAGGAATACTGCGAAGAATATCAGTAGGTAGGTATTAGATAGAATGAACATTATTTATTCCGCTGAGCTAGAAGCCTAGGCGCCCTCTGCCTTGTCAACAGAGATCCAGGGCGGCGATATGTTTGAACGACAGCTTGCCAAAATACACTTAACAAGACAACACAATACCTTTACGAATTCACTACGCCCACGGGTTTATCGTGATTTCCCTGATTATAGTAGTAATAAAAAATATGTGTGTGGTGTGGATACCGTGCCAATTCCAAGTTTCATCCAAATCGGTTCAGTCGTTTGAAGAACGCCATTCCAAAAATAACATACAAACATTTAAATCCCAAATTATCTTTTTATAATATTATAATATTTATAGATTAATTTTTATAATTTATAATATTCATAGATTAAATTGCGCCTCGTGGAAGCTCCTACGAAGACGTAAATATCCTTGTTGGTGTTTCTTTTGTTGCATCGATATCATTCTGCTACGCACGTTCTTAGTACGAGTAGTTTCAACGGCTATGACTACTACCAACTGCTAGGCTCACCTCACATAGACCTCTCCTCACTTTTGCCACTCGCCTCTGTTTTACGCCATTCTATAGCCAATAACACTGTCATACTCTTTATAGAGGTTGCTACTTTTTGGTCAAAGTACCTCTAACAGCCAAGGGTTGACTCTTGGCCTTGACATGCTAAGAAAAATCTATAGGTACCTATAAAAGAGCTTAACCTGACTGACTGATTCATCATCGCTGAGCCGAAACCGCTGAATCTACAAAGCGAAACTTTGGAAGGTAGCTTCCTTTCATTGCAAAACCACCCACTAAGGCTGGATTTTTCGATATTCAATCCCTAAAGGGGTGATAAGGGGTGAAAACGTTTGTATGGTACTTTTTAACGGGTGGTGCGAGTGGCTTGAAACTTGATATGGATAACTACTCAAAATACCTAGATTCATACAATGCCATCACATTTCCCACCTACTGATTTTAACTTACCATTAAAAAATAACCTGCAGCACTACGTAGGTACTTATAAAAGTAATCTAACGCATACGAAGTCGCGGGCAACAGCTAGTAAAAGATATATGAAGATTATTAGAGGTATAAAATAGTACAGGCATATCATTGTAAAAGTTGATTGGGGTAGAGTTTCTCAGCTCAGTTTTCGTACTTCGCAGACGCGGCCCTTGCGAGCGAAGAATTTACCCAACTTTAAGAGCTTAATTTTAAACTCCGTCAAAAGTTCTTTGTAACACGATTTCTTGATAATAGTTTGAAATAAGCAATAATATTATGAATATCGAAATACAACAAGACAAACATTTATTTGGTTTCATTATGGATGATAAAATAAGTGGTTATGAATTGATTTTATTTCCCAAACGTAAACACTTCAGAACAGGAAAACAGAGTTGTTGAAATGTTTCCGAGACAACAATAGGCATCAAGCGAGCGGAGTTTCCACGGCTTCAACTCCTCAGATGTCTAACTTTCTACTTCACAGAACTGATCGAATAAATATAAATTTAGTTTATTCACAAAATGTAATGAAATCTTTAATGAGAAACTAGAAGAAGATATTCAGAGAGTAGATTCGTATTAGCTTTCTTTCTCTTTAGGTACTCTTTTTTATTACTACTACTAGTCGTGTCACTAGTTTTTTCGAACAAGTGTGGTGAAAGGATTTTAAGTGCGCCCCAAAGAGGCTCCTTTTGTGCACTTGACATATGTTTTCGAACTTTTTTTTGGTTCTACAACATGCCGGTTTCCTCACGATGTTTTCCTTCACCGTTTGAGAGAACTAGTATAGTGCATGTACATTTTTGAGTAAGAGAATCAGTCCAGCAGAGAAGTAAACTAAAATCATCCAGTTTTATTTTGAAAGCCTTTTATGAAAAAATTTGTTCCCTTTGTACCTGTTTTAATAAAATTGTAAAGCATCCGTTCCTTTGTTTGATTAAAATGATATCTGCAGCACAAATATTTATTAATGATATCAAAGGATCGCTGCTGCACCAAAATTTTCGGAATGCGCGGAGTATTCGGTATGTAGGTACAGTACACATACATATTCTGCTTTTTACTTAAAATCACCGCGCGGCTCGGATCGTGTGGCATTCTGGTAAAAAGAATTTACGAAAACGTAAATTAACGAAAATTCCTTAATATCTAAATATGATGTTTTTTTTTAAATATGGTCTAGGCGGGCACTGGTATTCTACTGATAGCGGCCCCGCCTTCCGATCTAAGGTCGTGAGTCCAAATCCAGTCCTGCACCAATGGATTTTTCTGTTCGAAAAAATTATGTTCGCTTTACCAGTAGGTACCTACTCTCAAACGGCGAAAGAAAACCGGGTATGTCGTAGAACCTTATAAGTTCGAAACCAAGTGCCAAGTGCACATATGGAGCCTTTGAGGCGCACGTTAAATCCTTTCACCACACTAGTTCGCAAGAACTCGTGACTCGATTAGTAGTAATAGGTATAGGTGGAGCATTCACATTATTTATGGAATATGATTTCATACATGTGGGCTGTCTCGGCTGGCTTTGCAGTAAATTGTTTAATTAAGTAAAATTATTATGTTATCATAATCAGAAATCATTTATTGCGCAATACAGGTTTGTAACAGGTATATTGCGATACAGTTTCAGAGCAGCCATATTCATTATATAATATTAATTTATTCAAATTTTACGACGTCTAATAATAATGGATTTTTTTATAATTTAAATAATCATGGTGCTCGATGCCTTCGAGGGAGGGTGGTGGGAGATAGCTCGGGACAGAGATGTCTGGAAATCTTTGGGGGAGACCTTTGCCCAGCAGTGGGACGAAACAGGTAAAAAAAAACCATGAGTAGAATAATAAGCCTTTTCCAGTAATCATTTCTTCAGTCTCACTTTGAATACATTTGATGTATCTAGTAGTGTTAGGTGTTGGTAAATGGTTGTACTCACTGATAGCCTTGCATAATACACTCTTGTTAAATAGCGCAGTTTTATTTAGGGGTAGTCTAATTTTGTTACTATTTCGTCCGCTTTTAAAGTTTACAAAAAGGTCCATATTGCATTTTACAAAAGCGCATATTTCAAATACAGAGACATGACAGAATTAAAATTCTCAGTCTAGTAATGTAAAGCTTGCAGCTGTCTGTTTTTTTCTGTCTGCATATGGCTCTGATACATTCCTTTTGCCCCCAAAATATAATACCATAGCGTAGAGCAGACTCAATAAAACCATGATAAGCTGTAACCACAGCAACCTCATTTATCACTTTACAAAGCATGTACATAGCATAAGAGTATTAGTTTAATTTCTAAAATAAATTTCCAACGTGTATTTTCCAATTCAAATGTTCGTCTAAATTTAAGCCTAAAATCTGTTTTCGTCAACTTTAGTATATGAATTCCTGGTAAGGGAATATTTAAAACCTCACGCATGTTAAAGCTTTAGGGCTAATTATAAACACCCACCCCACCCCACAGACAATTCGAACTCGCATACGAATCAACCGAACAAAAGCAAGTATCTGTATACATACATATCATGTAGGTAGGTACATGCTTATTCAACGTCAGTCGGCACAAATGACATCGGCAGCGACACATGATCAAAGGCCTTTACTATCTATACACACATAGTTATGCCTGATTCCTAAAGGCGTATGCAGAGATTACAAATCTCCTTTTGCTACGGTCCTGATGTACTACTCTCGCTTCATTAGCTTTCAACATATTTTTCTTAAAATCAGTAATAAGTAAGTACTCGTAAGTTCGTATGAGCTAGTGGCCCACTCTTGTGACGGAGTTTTTAGGCCGCCTAAAGGCCTCCGTCGTCCTAACGTTGCTTAATCATGTAATGACTAAAAGCAAGCTACGTCACGAGCACTTTAGCGAAAATCCGTAGTAGATGATTTATACAGCGTCAGATGGCCTACATATTGACATTTGTATATTGTAATCTTTATAGTAAAAACTGATAGGATATTGAAAAATTTACAGGGGTAATAAGGCGTTTGTATATAAAAGTTAAAATACCTGGTTAATAATATTTAGTTATATTCGTATATTGTGACAATTATGTTCTAATATAGGGTTAAAATATATGTGACTATATTACGGATTTTGACGTTTGACATCTTTGCTTACTTTTTTTTTCTGTTTTGAAAGTTAAATAAATTATCAATTAGACTAACATTTGCATCCCAAATGGGGAATGTGAGCATCTAAACATATATTAAACATAATATTAATATAAGATCTTTGTATACCACATTCAAGCAAATAAATTATTTTGATTATGATTATAATATGTTAATGGAACCCTGTAGTGCCTGTTAGAATTTGAGGAGGCTTTCCTAGCCCCCTGTACCATCCCCTCAGCGCTTAGTTGACCTTATCCACAAGCCAATACGTGCTGAGCTGATTAAGACGCAGGTTTCCTCACGACGTGCTCGGGGAGAGAAGCAGCTGGACGCACTCTATGCTTTTTCTTTACTTCCAGTCCGGCAGTGAAGTTGCTGTGTCGGTAACTGAACGCAAACTATCTTAAAAAAAATCGTAATTTTTAAGCGTATCCCTGCTATAGTAGTCAGTTTTTAGCTTTACGTAGACGAACTGAATATATGTATAATAGATTCTATTTATGTAACTTATATTTTAGAAAATCAATAGAAATCCTACGCATTTATACAATATGAAACCCTTTCATACGACCCCGTACTGTGTTAACCAATTTCGTTACAATCGATGTACAAAGCTACAAAAGAATAGGTATTGTTTAGTACGACGCGACGGACGAAAATGGAATATGAAACCTGATACACCGAAGTGAAGTCTGTGCATAAACTTGTAATGTGTGTTAGGGTAGGTCAGGTTAGCCGCAAGCTCGGAGCTCCGCCTTCTCAGAATCATGTTTACTCGAAAAGCCTATTCTATCCTGCCCATTGTTCAAATAACGTACCTCCAATTCCAAGGAACGGTTGCTTTATTAACGAATTAAGCATACTTTGAGAGCACTGGTGGTCTAGTTGGTAGTGACCTCGCCTTCCGATCCTAAGGTCGTGGATTCAAATCCGTTCGTGTACAGTACTCTCAAACAGTGAAGGAAAACATGGTGAGGAAACCCGCGGCTTAGCTCCGCACGTATTAACCATGTCTTTCCTGTGGACAAGGCCGACGTAAGCCGAGAGGATGGAATAGTTGCTGGGCAGCTTGCGCGATTTGGCGTCGTATATTTGTATGTGTGTGTGTATGTTTGTGGATATGTTTGATAGAGCATAACTTTCGACTTTCGAACCGTTAGTCCAATATGTATGAAATTTGGAGGTCAATAGATTGTGGTATAAAGATTTGCTGGAAGCAAATGAGCTTAATTGGTGAAGGGGTTGTAAAGATAGTTCCCAAGAGAGTAAAAAAAAGTTATACAAATATGTCGAGTGAGCTGTTATATAAAAAGGCTTTGTTAGTATAATCCAAAATAGGTTTTATTTTTATTCCAGGATGTATAGTTTTTGAAATACAGCGAAAAAGTTTAATTTAAAAACCGTTGTAACCTGAGACCGCTCTTGTTAGATATTCGATGTCTTCGTAGTTCAGGTTAGACTGGATACAAGTACGAGGAAATCGGAACCAGCAGAGAAGTGGCAGGAAAGTTGCTTAGGGACCATTTGCTTTTTTTGTGAAATTTAGGTATAGTAATTTTTTTGGCCAAGTCTGAGTTGGCCATGAAAATGGTGATGTTGCCAAAATATTGATTGGTGATAATCGACTCAAGTACTTCTAAGGATTATTTCATTGCATCGACAAAAAATCTGGACAAAGAAGTAGTGTACTTATATACATAAAATTAAACAAAGTGTGTAAGTACGAGAAACCCTCAGGGCGCGAATGCAAATCTTGCGGATTGTGAACGTCACGCGCGATATCTCAGTTCGGGGCAAACTACTAGTCTATATGTACACCTTGGCTCTCATTTACCTCTAAGGCTCCCATGACCTTAGTAGTTACAATCATAGGTCGCTTTGTATGGATTGCTTTTTACAATTACCTAGGAATTCCTAATACCACTTGTCGATAATATGTGATTATCTTTAGTAAATATTCTGATGTTCCCTTTTAATACAAACAAAGGATACTTGTGTTATTTGTACTTTTTATCTTTTTAAATTATTTCTCTGACATAACTAGCAACTGTCATTTCCACGAATATCTGGTACTACAGAGTTCAGTATTATTTTCAACTGTACTCGTTATTATTTCTCTGCCTTCGCGTTATCACTCGTTTATTCATTTCTTCTGACGTACCTATTATTCTATATGATACCGAAAAATCGATTACTAAAACATGCCAATATCAGGCACTTCTGAGTAGTAAGAATCAGAATATCCTACTAATATTATAAACGCGAAAGTTTGTAAGTATGGATGTATGGATGTTTGTTACTCTTTCACGCCTAAACGTCTGAACGGATTTGAATGAAACTTGGAATATACATAGTAGGTATGTGCTGGATTAAAATACACGCTATTTTTTATCCAGGTACCACGCGAGCGAAGCCGCGGGCGGCAGCTAGTATTTTATATTAATACAATAGTAAAAAGTATTCTTTTACTGAGATATTTTTCTATTGAGAAATGTATGTACCTACTTATGAATAAGAAACTGTTTTTATTATTATGTGATATTTTATTTGACTTTCACTCCTAAGGTCGTCCGAAGATCCTAAGGTCGTGGGTTCAAACCCGGTTATGTACCAATGGATTTTTCTGTGCGAAAAATTTACATGCGCTATACCAGTACTCTCAAACGGTGAAGGAACACATCGTGAGAAAACCCGCGGCTTAGTCAGCTCCGCACGTATTGACCATGCCTTTCCTGTGGACAAGACCGCCTAAGCTGGGAAGATGGAATATAGGTGCTGGGCAAGCCTACTTTATTTTAATTCGTCCCGGGTATTACAGAAGCGTCCCATTTGTGAAGGTAAATGTTGCCTCCTGACGCTATTTAAATCATCTCCTATAGATGGTAAAAGGCCTTTGCCTTTGTTTACACGATCGGAAATATCTCCCTTTGAAAGATGTATATTTAGAACAGAAACCCTTCTTATTTTGTAATTATGTATAGTCCCTGATAAATGAATGTGTGAGAGAAAACAATTTGATATCGTTGTTAATTATAATCTCGAGTCCAGTATTTGGTAAAAGGGACGCGCTTACACTCTCGAAAATATCTTGTATAATAAACACTCGCTGCATCTTTGTCTGTAGCATGGAGTTGTGCGCGCAACGCTTGCCTGGCAAACTCTACGCGCTGTAATTCTGGGCAACCATGGAATCAATAAACTTTTTCATAAGGCGATCTAATACGGTTGGATTGGGAATAAAATAACCTTTCATTTGATATAATATTGTTTTTTTCCTCATGGCCTAAATATCTCGCCAAACTGATTTGGCTACGAGGACTAACTTATCCTCATGGCCGAACTCGTGTCAACATCTCGTGGCAAAGCAAGTACAGTTATCTACTACTTGGTTAAATGAAAATTATTCGATAAAATAACATATGAGGATATATTAACAACGCTTACTTGCCGGTTTCTACCTGGCAACGCCATGGTTGGGCGGAGGGGAGAGTTGGCAACTGTTATTTTATTTTTCAATTACTTAGAATATACCCCATATTCTCTCAGCTAATGCTTGATTTTCATGAATGGGGGAAGTTGATCGAAAAAGAAATTATTTATTATTGTTTAACATATTTATGTTATCTTATCTAGCATATGTTCTTTATCATCATTAGATACCAAATGAGGGTATATATTTCTTAACCGGTTCCCATACTATAATAAGAGGCGGCATCTGCCTTCTTTACCCACGATCACAGATCAAAGTACAAAGTCTGCGAAATGGCCAGCAAGCATTTTAAAAATCAGTCTTTCAGGGCTATGGGCTCGCGGCGTACACATGGCGTACTTGAGACAAACATCCAATCATCCTTACCTCTTCAAAAACATGGATTTAAATATAATTTATATAAATTCTAAAAGCAGTTAGTCCAGACGTCCATTGTGAAATAGGCGATTGAAAACTTGATGAAGATCGATCCTCCGAGACAGCTGAGTTACGAACCCCACGGGTTTACTATTCATTGACCTACACAGTTATTGATTATCGTAAAGATTGTGAAAGGGCGTATACCTCTTGTACGAGCGTGCACTTCATCAGAATAAAATTACGACTGTGTTCTTTGTCAGTACTCTGTAAAAATATGCATGGTATGAGCTAAAACGTACGAAGACACCTATCAAGTTTACGAAAGGAATACTCGTATTTTAGAGGCGCAATACTTTTACCACACTAGATCGAAACAAATACTCGTAGTCACAAATAGAAGAGAATAGAGTTATTTTTCTTAATCTATAACAGAAAGTGTGAAAACTTTAGTTCGTCACCTCATGTCGCCGAGTTAGATTCCCACTCAGCGTGGAAGGCAGTGAAAGTTTAGCGGAGTTGTTGTTGGTTGGAAAAGTTTCAAGACGGACAGATTACATTTCACACTCGCCGCCCCGTCTCGTCGGTGCCGTAGGCGGCTTTCTGATTCTGATGTGTTTACAGCTACTTACAAACTGAGTTGTATTAATCCTGTTCTGAGGATGATATTGGATTCTTTTGTTTCATTCTGTAATAAGTGCTTCGAATGATATTTATTTAATAAGTTGTCATACAGTTTTGTATTTTTCCCAACTTTTATTCCCACTTAACTTAATTAGATTCCCAAGTAGATTAGAGCAAAGATATTAGATTCCCAAGAGGGTAACAAAAAAAATAAAATTATAAATGTGTCGAGTGGGGTGTCATATGAAAGGGCCTAATTTCTACATTCCAAAATACTTTATTTTTTAAAGATAGTGGTATATACCATTAGACCTAAGTATCTACCTACTTATCTATGTATATCACACAAGCGCACTAAATCTCAGTTCAAAGCGAGCTATTATGTAAATGGTTACTTTGAAGGGTTTAAATGTCAAAAGCGCGCACGTTATTGAATCAAACGAACGAAACAGCTTAACGAGTTTCTTTGAAGAATACTTATTCAGTACTAAATCCCTGTCTGTATAAGTAGCCTTTAATACGTAAGTGATTCAATTCCACTTTTAGACTTTACAGAGTAGAATTTTTGTCCACCACTCTTTACAATAATACAATTTAGATTAGATTTGACAATCACTAAGTTTAACAAGTATTTATTTACAAAAAACCCGACTGCGTAGAGTTTAAGTAGCATTGATTTGCCATGTTCGATTTTTTGGCGCATAATGATGATGATGATGATGAACTTGTACCATTTTAGCCTAAGTCTTAGTTCTTTGAAAATAATAATAGTAAAAATGTCAAAATGTGTTCAGCCCTTTTGGCTACAAAGGCAGCCAAAGGAATAAATGGAAAATGGCATCTTACAGCCACCATATTGGATTTTTTTACACGTTATTATAGCCTATGACACGCTCGTCACCCAGACGAATTCATCGACACCTCATTTGTCAAAATCCGTCCAGCCGTTTGTACTACAGCTCCAGCCAAAGGAATGCACATACATACATACACCCCAAACACATTACCCTCCTTCTTCGCATTCGGGTAAAAATATCTCAGTACTATCACATATTAAACTGCTCGTTTTAAAATGCAAGTGTGGCTCCGACTAGCTCTATAACATGAAAGCAACTTTATAAGTGGCAAAGAAGAACTGGCTTTAATATTTAAGTTACTCTTATTGGCTGGGGGACTGCCTACCGGCCTTCCGCTTTAGCTGCACATTTACGGAGAAACGGCTAAACAATTGTAGTTTCAACATAATTGTTGTCACCGAGCTTTGAGGCACAAATGCATTCAAATTATATTGTAAGTCGGTCAGCCAGGAATGGCTCACAGAAATCGATATCTTACAATACAAGACTCTGATGTGTATTCCCTATGTATAAAAGTATTCACCCAATGACATAAAATACAATATTGAATTTTTGATTTTTTCCACTGGTTTTGAAACATCGTTGTTATTGTGTTTAAGATCTTTACGACTTATTTTTATCCGAAAGTAATAAAATTTATATTCTGCATTCCTGGTAAAAATACCGGAATGATTAGATGCCGGAATTTTTGCTCTCGAGTGTGTTTTGTTGCAATGTTTTTTTTAACTTTCCTGATAAAGTAAGTAACTAATGTGTAGCTAAGATTCAACCCCTCACCACGAATGCGGTAATACTTTTTCTTTCAAGCATTGAGCAACTCGAAACCTGTGTAAGGGTAAAAGAAACAGTATGAGTCATCATCATCATCATCATCATCATCTTCCTGCCCGTATCCCACTCTATGTGGAGTCTCTAAGAGTCTTGGCTAAGGTGTTTTATGACCGGCCGCCTGCCTGACGTCAACCCTCCTTGGGATTACTTGCTAATTTGTATCTCATCATGTTGGAAGATACTATCCCTTAGTCGATATTATCCCTAGTATGCAGTATCAAACATTAATTTGTGTTAAATGGGGCTAAATAAACAATATAACACCAAATTAGTTTTTGTAAACATTTCTCCATACACATTTAAACAGTAGTTGATTTAATAATGGCAGAAATTGTTAGATATATCGAAGTATCGTGAGTTGTCTACCTAGATACATTGATGTAATAAGTGGGTAGCTATAGTTAGTCGCAAGCAATGCCCCGCACTGTCGCGAGCTTCCGTATTCTTTGTTATTATATTTACTTAAATAAACTGTTCAATCCTGATCAAAACCTGCGTTATCACTCATAATCCTACAGGTTATGGGCCCAGGTAGTGAAATACAAGTGATTCCGTGATAAATTGACTGGATTTGAAGTGAAATAAGTGAATATAAAACTTTGCGTAAACAACTGCTCAAGCGCCGCCATAATGGCGTCTTACGTTTTATCGCTGCACACGTACACGTGCACTGGATAGATGCACCAGGACATTCCATCGAGTTTTTATTACGTAAATACATCGTAGTAAATTGTGTGAATTATTTTTGGAGTTGAAGAAACTGCATAATGGCTACTACTATAAAAATTGATCCACTTACTGGCGAAAATTATGATACCTGGAAGATTCAAATGCGAGCTATTTTGAAGAAAAATGACTTGTGGGATTATGTCACAGGAATAATGCCGAAGCCAGGGCGCACGGATCCGAAGTATGCCGAATGGATTAAAAATGATGGAAAGGCCGAATCAGACATTTTGTTGGCCGTCAGTCCTAGCGAGTTGATTGCGTTGGATGGTCTGGAAACTTCTAATGCTATATGGGACAAATTGAAGTCTTTGTATCAGTCAAGCGGGCCTGCCAGAAAAGCCTCGTTGTTAAAGAAACTAGTGTTGACACGTATGCAGGAAGAAGATGACTTGAAGAAGCACATCGCGGATTTTTTCGATGCTGTGAAAAAGCTCAAAGAAATCGGTTTAGTGGTTATCGACGAACTACTGGCTATATTACTACTTTATAGTTTGCCGGATTCCTTCGCCATGTTTCGCACGGCAATGGAATCGCGAGATGATTTACCGTCAACAGAGATATTGAAAGTGAAGATCATCGAAGATTTTGAGGGCCGAAAATCAAAAGTAGTTGACCAGGGAGCTATGTTCGTCAGGCGTACCAATACGAATGCCCACCAGAAGAAGAACTCGAATGAGAACCATGGCTACAATAAGAATAAAATTGAATGTTATCGTTGTGGTCGTCGTGGACATTTGGCGAGAGAGTGCAAATCGAAGAACTTCAATAAGAACAAGCAGTACGCAAAACAATCAGAACGGGACAGTGATCCGAAGACGACGATGTTGATGAGCACCACCGAAGAGGTGATGTTTGGTGATCAGAGGAACCCTATTTGGTGTATCGACAGTGGATGCACGGGGCATATGTGTAATGAAAAGCACATGATCCAGGATTTGACGCGGCTGGACTCCGAGCTGAATTTGGCTAATAATGAAAGCACACATATTGCTGGAGTAGGAAAGGTCAGCATTTCAGTTGACACAGGCAGCGAAGAGCGCCGCATAGACATAGAAAAGGTATTCTACGTGTCGGACTTACGTACCAACTTACTATCAGTGGCGAAAATGACAGATCGCGGGTTCGAGGTTCATTTCAAGAAAAATGGCGCTATTGTGATCGATGAGAAAAACAAGATACACATGCGAGCGGACCGTGTTGGTAATCTATATCATGTTCGAATGAGTCAGAACGGAGCTAACAATGCTGAGGTGAAGAAGCCTATAGATACGTGGCACGAGCGACTTGGACATTTGAACGAGCGCGACCTGAAGGCGATGTCAAAGAGTGGCCTAGTGCATGGGCTGACATTCAAAGATGATGAAAAATTATCTGAGTGCGAGATCTGTATAAGTGAAAAGATGACGTGTACACCGTTTTCAAGGAGTAGTGGTGAACGCACGAGTGAGCTACTAGAAATAGTACATACTGATGTATGTGGTCCTATGAGGCAGCAGTCTTTCGGCGGGAAAAAGTATTTTGTCACTTTTATCGACGATAAATCAAGATGGTCTGAAGTATACTTTATCGCAAACAAAAGTGACGTCCTGCGAGTATTCAAGGAGTACAAGGCCTATGTGGAGAAGTTCACGGGAAAGAAAATAAAGAATTTACAATCTGATAATGGCCGTGAATACGTGAATAACGATTTTGATGATTTCTTGAAGAAAGAAGGAATCAAAAGAAGATTGACAGCGCCCTACACACCCCAGCAAAATGGAATATCTGAAAGAAAGAATAGAACTTTGATTGAGATGGCAAGATGCATGATGCGTCAAGCAGGAAGCCCTCCTGCGTTTTGGGCGGAAGCAGTTCACACTGCGAATTATATTAGAAATCGTTGCCCAACTACAGCCCTAAATGGTGAAATACCATTTACATTGTGGAAGGGGAAGAAACCTACCGTAATCTATATGCACGTATTTGGATCGAAAGCATACTATAAAGATAAAGGTTCCCAGAAGGGGAAGTTCGAATCGAGTTCAGAATTGGGAATATTTATGGGATATGATATTCAATCTAAAGCTTATAGAATACATGATCCTAAGACAAGAAAAATCATAGTGACTCGTGATGTTAAATTCATGAATGAGACAGCGTTCCGGCATGAATACAAGGAAATACTCGATGACGAAGAAGAAGAAGATACAAATGGAAAGATAGTTGTAAATCTTAATATGCCTAAAGAAAGGCGAGAAGAAGAAAGAAAACCTCCGCTTAAAGCTAAAAGAGATGGAAAAAGAGCGGAAAATCCACCTGAAAATATCTACGAACCTAATGAAGAAAGAGATAGAGGAGAAAGGAAAAGAACAGCGACAGTGTCATGGGAAAGATTAGTTGAACCTTCGAAGAGAGGAAAAGGAAGACTAGTGAGTACTGGTTTTGTGGGAAAATACCCACGAGGGTACAAACCTGTAAAAGAACATTTAGACATGATGTATACTGAACCAGAATCAGAAAATGAAGAATCGGATGAAAAGCTAACAGCAGGAATAGCGACTATTGAACCAATGACATGGAGTGATATCGAAAGGACGAACGACGTAAATGAATGGAGAAGTGCTTTAGAAGATGAGTTTCTGGCACAGATTAAAAATGGCACGTGGGAAATAGTATCTCGACCATCGAATCGAAAAGTAATAGGAAACAGATTTGTTTTTAGTACCAAAACTACGGGAAAGAAGGTTCGCTTGGTTGCGAAAGGATGCTCTCAACGGCCAGGGGAGGATTTTCATGAGACCTCATCTCCAGTCGTGAGATCGTCATCGATAAGGCTCATAGCTGCAATATCCGCGGAACTTGGACTAGATATCCATCAAATGGATGTAGTGACAGCTTACCTGAATGGTTCACTGGAAGATGAAGTATTTATGGAAGTACCGGATCAGCTACGCGATGTTATAAAGAGAGTACTCGCAAATCAAAAGATTGGAACACAAAAGAAGATCATTAGAGATAAGAAAATTATAGAAACGGCTAAACGCTGGAATAAAGAACTGAATGAATGTGATGATAGTGTGTGTTTGTTAAAAAAGAGTTTGTATGGTTTGCGTCAGTCTGGATTGCAGTGGCATAAGGAGTTGGTGAGAAAGCTGAAGGATGTCGGCTTCAAGGCAACGCCGCAGGACCCATGTTTGTTTGTAGGCGAGCGAAAAGGTGAGCGATTGATGTTAATTGCGATTTATGTTGATGATTTGATTCTAGCAACAAATGATGATAAATGGTTGTGTGATGTAAAGAAAGAATTATCTAGTGCATTCGAAATGAAAGATATGGGAAGGATTAATCATTGTTTAGGTATTGAGTTTAATCGTGATGAAGAAGATCGAGTGTACTTAAATCAAAGTGTGTATGTGTGTAAAATTCTTGAACGCTTTGGTATGAGTGAGTGTAAACCTACAATGACCCCTATTGATGTGAATGTGAAGTTAGAAAAACCTAAATATGTGAAAAACGATGTGATGAATCAATATCCATATCAGAATTTAATTGGGGCTCTGATGTACTTAGCTGTGACAACAAGACCAGATATCACGTACGCTGTAAACTATTTAAGTCAGTTTAATACTAATTATGATGTTGAACATTGGAAAGCAGCTAAGCGTGTCCTAAGATATGTAAAAGGTACGTCAGACTATGGTTTAGTGTATGAGAGGACTGGTTTGCCGTTATTTGGTGTGGTTGATGCAGATTGGGGTTCGAATGCGATTGATCGTAAGTCGTATTCGGGTTTTGCATTTATTTTAGCAGGTGCCCCAATCAGCTGGGAAGCACGTAAGCAACGTAGTATAGCGTTGTCAAGTACGGAAGCCGAATACATGGCCATATCCGAAGCTACTAAAGAAGCCATGTATTTGCGAGATATGTTGGGTAATGTTGGTATGGAATGCGAGTGTGTAACATTATTCAACGATAATCAGGGTGCGATAAAACTTGCTGAGAGCAGGAATTATCACTCACGAACAAAACACATCGATGTGAGGCACCACTTCGTTCGAGATATGTGTGAACAAAGTGTTATTCGTCTAAAATACTTATGTACGGAAAGAATGCCTGCAGATGTTTTGACCAAGGGTTTGAGTGGATCAAAGCATCAAGAATGCATGCATAATCTAGGTATGAACGTACCTATGTAAAGTATGAAGAGACTTGCTCACGACTTCGAGGGGAGGTGTTAGATATATCGAAGTATCGTGAGTTGTCTACCTAGATACATTGATGTAATAAGTGGGTAGCTATAGTTAGTCGCAAGCAATGCCCCGCACTGTCGCGAGCTTCCGTATTCTTTGTTATTATATTTACTTAAATAAACTGTTCAATCCTGATCAAAACCTGCGTTATCACTCATAATCCTACAGAAATGCAGGGCCACAAATAAATACGTAACTGGTAAGTGGCCACTAGACCTACATAGACTAGACTTGTTAATAAGTAGCAATTTCTGCCTCATAGCTATTCTAGTGAATAGCGCTGAGCCTTAAATTGCTACTTTATGTAACTGTCTCGTCGTCAGCCTAGTTAAGTACACGTACTTATTCATGGTAAAGGTACACCGATAACCAACCGTTGTTATTCGCGTAATATTTCCGGTCAACAACCGAATAGCGTGATCTAGAAGAATCAGGAGCCCATTGAATGAATGACTAACTAATTAATAATTTGTTTCATCTATTACCAATGTCCAGGTGGTCAGCGTTGTTACCTACAACCAAGTGGTTGGACGGTTAAATTGAAAGTTCAGAAGATTTGCAAACTACTCGTATGTACTCTATATTACGATAAATTAAATGTTGAGGCACGGTGGTGCCCCCGCCAAGACGAGCCAAAAGATCGCGAGGCACTACTTTCTTTTTCTTGAAGCGTTTCAAATCTTCTTGCGTCTTCGGTCCGAATGATGTTAGAAAGTTGAAATTTTGAAGATAAGATGACCTCGGCAGACTTGCTTTTACGGTTTCAGACATATATATATTTTTCACTTATATTGGCACCTGAAATACGTCGATTTCGTGACTGACCCACTGATGATCATCAAAATCTATAGAGTACTTCCTGAAATCCTAGAAGACTGAAATTTGGTGTGTATGCTAGGATTTGCAAATAAACAATGAGATAATTAAGAAATCGGAAACTTTCCCGCTCCAACCTGAAATATGTGCAAAGTAGTCTACAATCCCCAAACTTCATTGATAATGATAAAAAATAGTGAAAGATAATAATATTATGCAGATGTATAAATATTTAAATATGGACGTGCTAAAAAGTTATGAGATCACTACTAGTAGTGCCTCTATCTGAGCTCCGATTAGTGGTGCGCATCACATAGTCCACGAGGCCTGTCTCAAGCCCAAAGTATATACTCGTAGGTCTAAGTCTTCTTGACTGAACCACATTTAGAGCCAATTTTACATGGAATGTTTTTGGTGGGATATACTTTACAATTAAGTATTGCATACGGAAATCATTCTAACTTTGTTTAAAGGAATAAAAAAAAATACTGGATTCAAGACGGCTTTTGATCATGAAGGGTTGGTAGTTCCTGGCCAAAAAACCAGACCTAGAGGTTTTTTTATACAAAGAAGTTAAGCTGCATTTTATCCGACGCTTATGCAAGTTAAGCTATTAAAGTAAAAACTTACATACGTCAGAGATTTGTATGTTTCCTACGTAAATAGATCTCGGCTTCCGTTAACCTTGTGCCTATGAATAGGAGCCAGTGTTTCTGTGATACCAATGCCAACGGATGCGGAAACTAAATGATTTTGTTACTACTCAAGTATTACGCCATAGCACCTTATTCTTAACTGGCTTCTTACCCATGGCTTTGCTCGCGAGGTATCCCGATTAATGCTATTCGTGTAAACAATGGCGTTAATGGATTAAAGTTCTCCTCAAAAACACGTTGTGCCATGTGAACGAAAGCAACCTGTCATTTTATGTTTTTTAACTTCACTTATGCGAAGTTGCCGGCGTCTGTGGCCGGCGACATTTTGTTTAGCCTTTAAATACGAGTAGACCAGTGAGCATGAGCCTCCTACGTTTCCTTTCGCTGTCCTCAGTGCGGATGTTTCTTCTACTAGCTTCCAATAATAGTTTATGACTGTCATTATTCTCCAGAATGAATCAACATGGTTTTAAAACTAAGTTATTGACTAGAAATTCAAGTTTGATAACAAATATTTAAAGCTGTTTATACACACAACATTTAATAAAACTTTGACGCATAATGATTTTGTATTCTCCTTTAAAATCAATGATGCTATAGCCAATTGGAGTGCCGGAATAATATTATCAAAAATACAGTCCTGAAATAAGCGGAAGGGTCGTCTTTGTGAAAGTATTTATAGTAACTAAGTTCTTACCTTTTGTTATTACCTATGTTGAAGTTAGATTTTAGTATAATAAACTTTATCATACCTACCACAAGTTAAGTCTGATTTCTAACAAGATCAAGTTCGTATTATATTTTTATCGAATGCGACGCCTTTTTCACTAACGAACTTTCAAAACAATCAAATTTCGAGTGTACCACTTCCGCTTATTCGTGCAGCTTAAAATTGAATCTTTCATTTCGATAATTTTGAAAAAAAGCATCATTATGAAGGCATCAGAGTTGACATTAACCTTACTTGTAACGCTCGGGCGTGTCGTGGCGGGTTCCTCGGGGCGGCCGCAGCAGAGGTCCTTGGCGGAAGCGCGCGCGCGGTCCACGCACGAGAACGTCTGGCACAGCGCGCGCCGGAAGTTCTGCCCAGTCATGCAGTACAGGAAGAAGTTGATGCCGAAGTTCGAGTTGAAGAATAGCAGGCAGATTTGCTGCAGCGCGGCCCACCTGCCGTTGTACTCGTGGGTGCTCTGTGTACAACGAAAACTTAATATCAACGATAAGAATTATTTAGTGTAATTAATGCCTCTCGTTTGCATTATTATGACTAGATAGGTACGGTCGACAAAAAATGTAGTCTACCACCCTAAAGATGAAGTTTGTGGTGTTGAAGAGAATGAATTTTTTTTGAATTACGTTTTTTTCCTTCTTTTTAGCGTCGCCGGTTTTAGGAATTTTCAACTTTATAACATTTTGAAGATTTTGTCAAATTAGTTGTTTATTTTTAATAAATACTTTTCATCTACTTCAAATAGGTGTTCGTTTCATCGTTGATTTTAAGTTTATGATAGAAAGATTGAGGAGTAAATAGGCTAGCGAGGTATGGGCATTTGTCATGATGAGGGATGAAAGTCCTGTTGCGAGGAATGTACAGATTGAGGTAGACCAAAGAAAAGGTGCATAGATTGTGTGAAAGAGGACATGGTTAAGAAAGTAGTGAGTATAGAGATGACGACTGACATAAGTAAATGAAAGAAAACAATGCTGTGCCGACCCCATTTAGAGTGGGATAAGGGCAGGAAGCTGATAATGACTTTTTTTTCCACAAAGTGTTAGAAGTTAGTTTGAATACTTTTAATTAAAATTAAATTTAAATAAGGTTTGCTTTATTGATTTTCTAAAATCACCCCCAAAAGGTGTGCAATAGGGCGTCGGAGTTTGTATAGGAGAACCATATTTTAATATCGTATCGTATTGATATTCAAATAATTATCTAAGATAACAGTTCAATTAACAATTACATTATTGGCGACCTATAATCTCCCTCAAATGGGGTGCCATGGGGTAACAAAATAGATTAAGATACTTGAATGATCGCTTCTAAATTCTGATTGAATACTTGATTAACAGTATAATTAATATTGGCACTGTTTGATTGCTTATTAAAAAAGGTGCAACGAGGTGTCATAATTACCTTAGGGCATTAAATGGTCGCATCTCGTTGAAATTGCAAACAGTAACGCATAATATCAACATTTGCATTATTTATTACGTTGATGACCTCCTAAAAAGTGCTATGTGATGTCATTATTACTTTAGGAGATTGAATGGCCGTATCGTGTTGAAAGTCTGAATTTAAATAGGTTACACATAAAATTAAAATTAGCAAATTTTCTCTATTGACCCCCTCAAACGACGCAACGGGTATCACAGTTACTTTAGGAGATCAACTGGTCGTATTGGGTTGAAAATCTAAATTTACGAAGGACTACACAAAGGTATGTGTAGTACAGATACCTGTTTTGTTACATATGGGTTAATGACCTCCTACAAATTGCTACGAGGTGTCACAACTACTTTAGAGTTTAAATGGTCGTCTCGGGTTAAAAGCTAATTACTAACGCATAAATGTCGCATTTTAGAAAGGATTTCACACTGCTAGAGGAAGGCCAAAGATGGCAAAAGATGGATGGGTTGTGTGAAAGAAGATATGCATCATCTTCCTGCCCTCATCCCACTCTATGTGGGGTCGGCACAGCATGATCCTTGGATAATGCTGTAAGAGTTTTGGCTAAGGTGTTTTATGACCAGCCGCCTGCCTGACGTCAACCCTCCTTGGGAATACTTGCTTATTGTATCTTATCATGTTGGAGGATACTATAAAGTAAATAAATAAATATACTGAAAATTTGACTTAGGGAAATGCGCTTGTCTAGTGTATTTGTTGAGTGCAAAGAAAAACAATCTATTTCTCGTTTCCGAGCTGCACGCTATATCCGCTCTATCTTCAAAGCAAGCGACTGTAGATAGATTGGACAAAGCGACTGGCTTTCCAATAAATTAACTGTCAAGTCGAATGCACAAAGCAGTTGTGGTGACACAGTATATGTAAGCGTACGCGAGCAACTCGCGTATGACAAGTCATCAGCTTCCAATTAGTAATTTTAAATGATATTCAGACTTCAGTCACGCTCCAATCCTCTTCCCGGTTACACACGTCATAAGGACGTTCGCGTTAGGTACTTTCTCCGATGTAATTCTCCTCTCTATATATACACTGAATGTAACAGTTGTGTACCTTATACCAATACAAGTATCATATCAGCCAGTTCGTTTTATCTTCAATATCGTACCCACTTAGCTAGGCACCCTAAGCAAATTAGGACTATAAAAGTGAACAGCATTCTCCAAAACTGTCTACAAGTTTTAAAAGATGTGCTAAGTGCACGAAAAGAGTTCCTTTTTATAACACTGGTTACAAAGAAACAATGACAAAAGATTTGTCTAACTTGGCCGTGCTCGATAAAAACAAGTGTGAAAAACTCGTGACTATGTCGACATTATACCCCGTGTTTTACTCGCGTTGGAATAAATTATTCCGACCCGAATCGGGGACTGTGTAGCTTTTTTCAGTGAAATAATTATAAGAATCTGTTAATTTGTTTTGAAAAAAACAAGTATTATGTACCCCACAATCAAACAACCCTTTTTATAATAATAGTGTAGGTGCATGTTCAATCAATAAGCTGGATAGCTCACTGAAAGCCGATATAAGTTAACTTAGTTAACACGATAAAGTTAGTTAGATACATGTTAACCACATGACTGTCAGATAACCGCCTCGTTATCGCTAGTTCATTATAATTAGTTTTGACATAAGTGTAGTTTTAAACCAGTTTGATCGTAGAGTTGTAGTGTCGCGCGGCGCCTGTCGCGTGTAATGACCAATCATCCATCACGATCGTCATCCCTGTCGGGGTTTACTTGGACAAAACTTCGGAGATTAATTCTACTTACTTGCCGCTGCCCGCGGCTATGGACGGTACGTTCATTAGTAGGAAGCTATTCTTAGATTGAGTCTGTTCTAATCCTTAGTTTTCTTCGGTACATCACCACAGCTTCTCGTAAACAAAAGTTTCCTGATGATTAAAAATGAATTTAGGTCTCTAAATGCACCAGTATCTAATTTAAAAATATTAACTAATAAGTATTTTGAAGAACCGAAGGGATTTGTTTGGTTTCTCACACGATCAGTACATTTTACCGCACATAATACTTCGTGCAAAAAGAAAATGATATTCAATATCCTGATTTATGAGTAAGTAGAAATTGTGCGAAAAATATTCAGATGTATTGTTTGTAGGTACTTGTGAGTATCAGTTTTATAAACCTTATCGTCCCGCGTTCTTTAGGTATTATTTCGCTAATTTATTACTTTTAGCAACTCCTGCACCTGCTATAAGAATAATTCTCTCAAAGTTTTATGTTTCTTGGACTTATAGTTTGACCTCAGAATAGCAAATCAACTTCGTTTAGTTTAGGCTGTGCGTCGAATACAACAAATTAAACAGATACCTCTCTATCTACCCCCCAACTAAAATTAAATGTAAATCGGAAACCTTCAAATTGCTAAAAACCTTGGTCTATCAAGAAACTGAAAAATTGCTCATTCCAGTAACATGACCAACCCCAGACTGTCACACTATTCATCCACATACTTTCCCCTTTTCCTTTTCCGCTAGAATCTTGTCCTTAACTCTCTCCTGCTGGCTATATTACGTAGATATAAGTAAATTCCTATATAACTGTTTGTGGATTCAGTATATATGGATTTTCATTTATTTTAGCTAGGATGTAAAACGCAAGTAGTTACTGCTGTAAGTTTGCATTTTGCTCGAACTTACTTTTATTTGTTTAATTTTATTTTTCTTGTTGGATTTTAATCAAATACTATTTTCTTTCGTCACAGTCCTACCCCTACCGTATCAGATGGAGTGAGAGCACTGATGACCTGTAACGCAGGTCTTTGAATCTTTTTCAGGCACCAGTCTGTCACAAAACAGGTTTACTTGAAATACTGTTATACTGAATAATTTAAAGACCAAAAAGGCTCTAAGAAACTCTTGTGATAGAAATTAAATAAAAATGAATATAAATGGTATACCGTCAGTTAGTAACGTAAGAGTTTTGTATATTTAGATATTATTTTAATAGAAGGTTTATGAGAAACTTGTGACTTAAAGTGATTTTCGGACCATAGATTTAGGAAGACAAAGTGAAATACTCTCCTTGATCAGCTCGCTGTCACCATAACGTATGGGTTTAGGCGGAATGGTCTCAAATTCGAGGATCCGCAGGCCGCCTGCAACGAGACCCCGAGAGTCGTCAGCTTGACACATCGCAAATGCGTTCACACGTCGTGCTAGTTAGACTGACATATCAAAGCACAGCCTAAACCATAAGTTCTAGAAACATGGAATTTGGAATGTAGATTCCTCTTATGGTTTAGGGCTCAAATAAATAGGTAAAAAATCACAAAAGAGTGTCAAAAAGTTTTTGATAAACTATTCTAAAGGGATCTTGTTTTAAAATGTGCTAATGACATTTGTATATCAAATAAAAATTAGAATCATCGCCAGATGAGCTGTCGCATAGATGTAGCACTAAGGCGGTAGATACTAGCCATAGCTTATCAACCTGTATGTATCTTTTAAGTTACATAATCGCCCCGAACTGCTATCTCGCGCACTATGATGTATACTTTCCTACCACTTCGCTTCTGGTTCAAATTTCCCCATACTAATTCCAGCCTAACCTGAACTACGAAGACATCGAAACTCTAACAAGAGGGAGCTCAGGCTACAACAGTTTCTAAGTTTTGCTTAATTCGCTGTATTTCAAAAACTATACGTCCTAGAATAAAAATAAAATTAAAAGCCATTTTGAAATGTGCAAGTAAAGCCCTTTCATATGACGTCCCTCTCGATACAATTGTAAAATCTTTTTTTTTATTTTAGTTTTGGGAACCGTTTATTAGGACGCTGTAGTAGGTTTCCCCGGGACGAATTAAAATGGGGCTTGCCCAGCACCTATTCCATCCTCTCTGCTTAGTCGACCTCGTCCACAGGAACGACATGGTCAATACGTGCGGAGCTGACTAAGCCACGGGTTTCCTCACGATGTTTTCCTTCACCGTTTTTGAGTACTGGCATAGCGCACATACATTTTTCGTACAGAAAAATCCATTGGTACCTACACGACCGGGTTTGAACCCACGACCTTAGGATCGGAAGGCGGGGTCACTACCAACTAGACCACCAGTGCTCTCTCGGTTGGAGACTAGTAGTAAGATAGTAATTAATCTGATTCTCAAATTATATTAGATGATTTTGTATTGTAGTCGAGCTTATGTTCATTCGAATTTTGGCAGTGTCAATCATATGCAAATAAATACGTGCTGAAATGCGTCCTAGGCACAGGCACTAGCGGGACGTTTTCGTCCCGTTCGTGAGAAGTAAAATATAAAGAGTGTTTTCAATAGGTTTCTTCTAGGTAAGCGTGCTCCATCTTAAACCACACTGTTACTTAACATCAGGTAGAGTGTGCTCAAACGCAAACCTATTGCAGTCAAAATAAAACCGGTCAAGTACGAGTCGAATTCGTATAATAAAGGATGTTTTTTTGTGGTTTAGAAGTTCAAAATGAAATGTAATACAATTATAATAAAGTTAATGTCTGTGGTATTGGTTTTGTTTACTTCTTCGCTGGACTGGGAGTAAAGAAAAAACATAGAATGCGTCCAGCTGCTTCTCTCCCCGAGCATGTCGTAAAAGTCGACTAAGGGATAGTATCCTCTCCAACATGATGAGATACAATAAGCAAGTATTACCAAGGAGGGTTGATCTCAGGCAGGCGGCCGGTCATAAAACACCTTAGCCAAAACTCTTACAGTATGGGCCAAGGGTCATGCTCCAAGTCATGATTCAAGGTTTATGCTGTGCCGACCCCACATAGAGTGGTTATATTATTATTTAGTATTTTTATTTGTTATAACGGTAATAGAAATACACACTCTGAAAATTTCAACTCTAACCTTTTACGGTACATGAGATACAGCCCTCTGACAGACGGACGGACGGACCGCGGAGGCTTAGTAATAAGGCCCCTTTAGCACCCTTCGAGTACGGAACCTTAAAAAGAACAATCATTCTCAAATGCTGTTTCGGTGAGTTTTTCTCGTGCAAACTTTACATTTTTAGGATTCTAGTAATACATTTTTGAGAATGGGTGAAGGAACGAATATATTTGTCCAGCGCTGGTCACATAAGTTGTTTGTGCTGCCGCCGCAGGTAGCCTGTTCAACACGAGCGTTTTCGCTTGAATTTCAACCGCTTTTTGCTTCAGGCGGCTGTCTACAATTTGCGAGCACTTGCTAAACAGCTAAATTTTCAAACGTCTTAAAGTTTTCCTTGAGTAAAGTTAGTCTCCTCTACTAGTATACTGCTACTACTCATGACTACTGCCATAACTCTGTTAAATTCATGGACCTAGTATAATAATTCTATTATTTAAACTACATCCGAAAGCTTGAGAAGATGTTAAGATGTTTGAACGGATTTTAATGAAACTTAGAATCCTATTATAATGATATAATTGCGAAAGTTTGTGTGTGTGATCCGCTACCATTACACTTTATTTCCTGGCTTTATCCCTTATCATTCCTGGCTTTCCGCTTCTTTTACCACTTCCGCTTCTAAGTCGTTCCGGTTCCATTACAAAGTTTTGATTAGGATTCAGATTTTTTTTAAGAGAATGATAGATACGCAGACCTTTAAGTCTACACTAATATTATAAAGAGGAAAGATTTGATTGTTTGTTTGTTTGCATTGAATAGGCTCCGAAGCTACAGGACCGATTTAAAAAAATATTTCACCGTTGGGAAGCTACACTATCTCCGAGTGACATGGGCTATATTATATTTTCATAAAAATAGGGATACTTACCAGAACTCTAATAATTAAAAAAAAACTTTTTTTTTTTTCAATTTTTTTTTATTTCGGAACAAAAACATTAGAGGTACATAAAACAAATGGCACGTTGACAACTGCAAAAGTAAAAACTGTAGCAGAGTCAACGCCCGTCTCCAGAACAGAACAAGATCAGTGTTCCAAAGAATGAACTAAAATACTATAATAATGTAACCCGAGGTGTAAAAAATGACCTAATAAATTCTTTACATCGCGTGCGCTGCGAAAACTATTAATGATAGAACAAAATAATGTACTACGACTTTGCAGAACACATCATTATCTACAAAAAGTGTCGCGACAGCATATGTCTAGCTATTATAGTTATGTCACAATAAGTGTTCTTTTATTTAAAAAATTTAATTGAAATGCCGGCGCTAGAAAAGGCTCTTTATTTGTCCCTTAGTGTCCTTATCAAAATAAATTACTTCATTTAAGACTGCTTCAATAACTTTATATAAATTTTGAATTATTCCATTCGGACATTCCATTCGAATTATATCACGAGAAATTTTTTTAAGTATTATAAAAAAGTGAGTGTTTGTGTTAAAATTTATAATTTTTGCATTTTTTGTTAAATACCCGTGCGAAGCCGGGGCGGGCTGCTAGTATATTATAAAATTGAAAAAAAAAAATAGCTAAGATAAAACAAATATTATTACCGAAGTTTATTTGCTGTTCTGAGACGTATGGGAAGTTTGGAGTGTTTTAAAAATGAAAAATGGATTTGCAAGATCTAAAAACTATTGAATCGGCCAGAATCATTCCTATCTCACCCGTAGTGTGTGCCACACGTGCCATCACATCGCGTACATACCACACATGCCACAAGATGCCACAACTTGTAAGTAAATACATAAATAAATATGCCCAAGTACCAATTCCCACCTAATGAGCTTCTACCTGCGGGCAGGTTAGATTTGGTACCTAACGGATTGTCTCCATCGCGTGGTAAAATTAGCTGTATTGTAGATTCTGAAAATCAATTTTTAATTTTATAAACTTTGTACTAATCTGTGTTCAACTGATCAGTTCAGCAATTTTTTGTTGCGAAACGTTTACAACGTTTTAAAAACGTGTTAATATGTAGCTGTCGATGGTTGCGGCTTGGTGGTTGCGAGCGGTAAGCAGGTACTTGTCATTTGCAAAGCCAAAAGCTATAAGTCGAAAAGTAAAATAAATAACAGTTGGTACTTATGCACCATTTTGTAAAACTTAACTTTCGCAACAAAAAATTGCTGAACTGATCAGTTGAACACAGATTAGTACAAAGTTTATGGAATTAAAAATCGATTTTCAGAATCTAAAATACAGCTAACATCTGTTTGTTCAAAAATGGAAAAAACGCATTCACGTCTTTATTTTAGTTTAGCCATACACACAAAATCTTGGCTTCAACCCCGCTTGATTTATTATAACGACTAGCTGCCGTCCGCAGCTTCGCTCGAGTGGTACCCGGATAAAAAATAGCCTATATTATGTTAATCCAGTACATGTATTATGTATATTCCAAGTTTAATTCAAATCCGTTTAGCCCTTTAAGCGTGATTGAGGCACAAACATACAAACATCCTCACAAACTTTCACATTTATTTATATTTAGTAGGTTGATGAGGGAGTAATCAGAGATGCACGTCACAATATTACGTTTGTTTCATGTAGGTAACGACTTCATTTTGAAAAATACAAAAACAAAACAAGCACAAACATACATCGTCACATCCAAACATCCTCACAAACTTTCTCATTTATAATATTAGTAAGATTTATGTTTTTCTTTGAGTATTTTAATTAGAGGTAGCTAGTACCATGACGGGTATTTTCGAGAAAGGCTTACAGTTTTAGAAGTAATATAGGTAATGCGTAAGTAGGTTCTTAAATACTGTACAGAAATAATACCGCCTCCTCTAACGACCTACCGCCAAACTCACGAGTTCCAATTTATTGAATCAAGCTCAGAGCAGATAGACTCATCATTTCCATTGTGATAACTCGTGTGCAGCGGGACAAAGTCTGCGTACACTACGACCGATCGGATATTTTCGTCTATTACCAAGCGACCAACCACGCTGTCCACCTTACGGTTAGTATATATATTTCTTAACCGACAACCTATCTAGTTTGTTCGTTAGTAATCTACATTTTAAATCCTAACCGACAAACTATACGGATCATTATGCTAATTAAAATAGTTTCAGTCAAAACAACATAATGTACGTACAGACGGGATTTTTTAAATGGACATATATTTTTTTTTGTGGATGGGTTTTCATAAAACAAACTCTAAATGTTAATCCAGATTTACCACAAAACATCAGTGAAAACCGCATTCAAATCAGTTAAGCCGTTTCTGAGATAAGCGTGCACAAACGCACAGACATACAGATAATCATTATAAACAAAACAAAAAAACAATGTTTATTTCGGACAACTTAAGATCCTTATTGATTAGTTTTTTTTTTCATTTAAGAGCTAGCTCTTGTCGGTGTAATGATGAAGTTTCCTCCATTTTTCTCTTGATTGATTAGTAGCAAAATAAAAAACTTAAAAATAATGTTAGTGGGTACAATAAAACAACGCATCAAACCTACATAGACCGATGACCAGGTTGAAAACTTTAAACACTTTTAGAACCAGGTTTAAGAAATTACTTATAAATTCTGCTTCTTCATAAATTTATTTATCTACTCACCATCTCGTAATATGTTCTTTCCCTGTAGATTTCTCTTGTCCAGCACGCCACAAATCGATAACCTTTGCACTTTTTTAAGTTGTCTTTTAAGTATCTATCTACCTAAGTATGTATGTATTTAAGTTTTTATTTTTACTTGATTTTGTTTAATATTTCTATTATCTGTTATAGTGTGCATATTATATTATCATTATTAATCTCACTTACGCTACTTTGCTAGTTTTATGCTAGCTTAGTAGCATTACGCTGAGTCGATACCTTTTTGGCCGGCCTGCACCACACAGAGCGGGATCAATGGGCACCTTGGTTTTCGTAATTGGTAGTTTACCAGATTCCTGGTTTTCCTCGTATTTTTCTGTATTTTTGTTAAATATTTCTTGTTCGTTTTCCTTTACTTTTAATTTGTTACCTTTCACTCTCCTGTTCTGTGTTGTTTGTGTCTGTCAAATAAAATCATTTCTTCTTTCTTTCTTTCTTTGAAGGGTGATCTTACTTCTTACTTATATTATAAATGCGAAAGTTTGTGAGTTTGGATGTTTGTGCCTCAATCACGCCTAAACGGCTGAACGGATTTGAATGAAACTTAGAATATACATAGTACATGTACTGGATTAACATATAGGCTATTTTTTATCCGGGTACCCCGCGAGCGGACCCGCGGGCAGTAGCTAGTAAGTTATAAAGGTTCTACTTATTACAAATATCTTCAATGCACAGACATCGATCAGTTACAGTTTTATTATAAGTATAGATTGACGAAAATTTATGCTAAGTTTCAAGTTTGAAAGTTACGGTTTTTATAAAAACTTTTTTAACCGTTTTCACCCCCTTAGGGATAGGATTTCCAAAAATACTTTCTTAGTGTACGTCTACGTGCTATAAGGTATGCACCCTCTAAATTTCAGGCCTCTAGGACCAGCGGTTTAGACTCTGCGTTATCTATCATAGGTCCGTCAGTCACGACAAAACTAAGGCCTTTTACCATCTATAGTAGATGATTATACAGCGTCAGGAGGCAAGTTTTTACCTTCACAAACTACGCTGTAGTGCCCGGGACGAATTCAGGTGGAGTAGGCTTGCCCAGCATCTATTCCATCTTCTCAGCGTGGTCGGCCTTGTCACAGGAAAGACATGACAATACGTGCGGAGCTGACTAAGCTGTGGGTTTCCTCACGATGGTTTTCCTTCGCCGTTTGAGAGTACTGGTATATTTCGCACAGAAAAATCCATTGGTACTCGACCGGATTTGACCCACGTCCTTAGGATCGGAAGGCGGGGTCACTACCAACTAGACCACCAGTGCTCTTCACGACAAAGTCATTATAAAAATGCTGTTGTAACTGTACCTTAAAGTGCTTTTCATTAGTTAAATCCTTACTGATATTATAAACGCGAAAGTTTGTACTTATGGTGGTTTGTTACTCTTTCACGCAAAAACGGCTGAACGGATTTGAATGAAACTTGGAATATACATATTACGTGTACTGGATTAACATATAGGCTTTTTTTTATCCGGGTACCACGCGAGCGAAGTCGCGGGCGGCAGCTAGTATCAATATAAAAAGGTATAATACTTACATGTCTTACCATCTTTCTCCAACAGCTTCCTAATCACAAATTTGCTTAAAAACAATAAAAACACAAAGTCTGAAGCGGCGGAAAGTGCGTAAACAGAACGTTGTTGAATGAGATCGAGCACAGATAAATAAAGGAAGAACTACACACATTTAATGGTCATTAAATGCTTTGTGTACAGCTTGTAAATGTCATATTTGACGTGAAGATGACTTAAATCACCTTGTGCTTTGAAGTCGACACACCGATTATCATGCAAAATATTATGTAGTACGTGGCAGTCCGACGACAAGAGTATTAATGTTCTGTGCAAAATGGCAGGGGAAGGGTTAGGGGACCTGACAACATGAATCAATTGCAGATACAAGCGCGTTTGAGATGTTTAATGTCGATATTGACTGGTCTAATATTAAGACAGTCTTTTGTCAAAATGTGACCAATGTTTCAATGGTAAAGTTTGGGTTTGCATCCCTTATACCACTATGACTATCTCTTAATACATCTTCATAATAAATTGAGCCAGCTTATTAAGTTTGTTTTATGTACACTGGTTTCTATGAATACGAATACAGTTATTCTTTTTATCTAGTCGTGTCATTAGCTCTTTCTAACCAGTGTGGTTAGAAAGAGAGCAAAGGCTTCTTTCGTGCACTTGACACACGTTTTCGAACTTTCTACGGTTCTGAGACATGCCGGTTTCCTCATGATGTTTTCCTTCACCGTTATAGCGCACATAATTATTTCAAACAGAAAAATCCATTGATGCACGACTGTATTTGAACCCATGACTAGGATCGGAAGGTGGGGTCGTTACCACTAGAAAACCAGTGCTCCAAGACAGTTATTGATGGGTTGTTGAACTTTTTATATTTAGTCTTATTTTTCTTTTCTTAGACGAGTATTTATCCTGAATTATCTGTTAATTTCTTTCTATGTATAAATTAATGCTTTTTGGTAGGACTGCATACTTTTCTTTTGTGGTAAGACCGGTGTACCTCAGATGTAATGTTAAATGAAATCTTTGGACCAAGTTTCATAAAGGAGTGCTCTCAGTACACAGTCCTCAACTAACTGACAGGCAACCGCATTGGCAAGGTGATTTAATTGAAGGCCTTCTGTGCAGCTACAATAGAGCCTTTGCGGTTAGTTAGTTGCTTATTACCTCTTCTAATTATCGATAATTGGGAGATTATAGAAACTTGGTCGCGTTGCTGCTAGTTTATTTATATGTATACTAGCTGTTGCCCGCGACTTCGTACGCGTTAGATTAATTTTATACATGGTACTCCAATTTTTAAAGGCTGTTTTGTAAAAAATCCTGAAACATGTACTTATCCATCATTATAATCATATGTTTGAATCTCCCCATACTGTTCCAGTTAAAGAAAAACATTGAATAAAACATGATTATTCCAAAAATCTATTTTAAGGTGCAGACAACTTCGTAAGTCAGCATTAATAAAACATTTTTTTTTTAAATCTACGCATTGGTTAATAATCTCAAAATGCAAGATTGCTCTGCATTCTCGTGCAAATCGCGGACAGAGTCACTCCGAGCCAATTTAAATAGACTCCACGCCCGGGATAATATAATTTTTGTGGAGGGTGAATCAGAAGCGCGATGGACTGGCACGTACCTACATACATAAATATTTTACGCTCGTATCCCTAATGGAGGGGACAGATGATCAGTCAATCGCCCGTATAGGTGGTTCCTTCTTTTTTAGAGGATACTATTAGTCGACTTTTACGACATGCTCGGGAAGAGAAGCTGCTGGACGCATTCTATGTTTTTTCTTTACTCCCCGTCCAGCAGAGAAGTAACATTTAGAATATGGGTTAAAATTCCCATTTAGAATAAAAAATACGGAATGTAATACAAAGACAATATCATCGTCACTGTCAGTCTGCATCTACCCACTGATGAGAAATAGGCCGCCCCATTTTATGACATTCATATCTGGCTTCTGCCGGTCGCACCCAGGACTCGCTGTCATCGTAGTACGTATTATTACAATGCCATTCTTAATAGTTGTACCAATTTTCAAGTCCTATTTGTTGCAGAGTTCCGTTGAACGAAATAATATTTTGAATTCATATTTTTAACAAGAATAAAACAACTTAAAATCACACTTGAAATTATACCTGAATTATGAAGTCAAATAAACTAGTAAAAACTTGTAAACAGTTGCAATGGTTATTCAATTTTATTGTTGTATTTCTACATACGAGTCCTACTCGTAGAGTGAAAATTAAAATCGTTTTGGAATATACAGACAAAGTCCTTTCATATGACATTAAAAAAGTGTCATTATCACCATCACCTGACTAACTTCTGTTGTCCCGATTTTTCTTTTCGATGCAACGAAATGCTCCTTTGAAGTAACCGAGTCGATAAACATATTTTTTTTATCAAAATGGATCATTTTAATGGCGAACTTACGCTTGGCCAAAAAAATTACCATGGCAAAATTGATTTCACAAAATAAGAGCCAATGGTTCCTTAGCCACTTTTCCTATACTTTCCTACCACTTCTCTTCTGGTTCAAATTTCCGCATACTAATATCCAGCCTAACCTGAACTACGAAGACATCGAAACTCTAACAAGAAGGAGCTCAGGCTACAACAGTTCTAAGTTTTACTTATTTCGCTGTATTTCAAAAACTATACGTCCTAGAATAAAAATAAAATTAAAAACCATTTTGAAATGTACAAGTAAAGCCGTTTCATATGACACCCCTCTCGATACAATTGTCGTTTTAGGTACCCAACTACCTACCTTTGGGAACCTTATTATATCTTTAGAACTCCTTCACCAATTATGCTCATTAATTTCCAGCAAATCTTCTCCGGCATAATCTGTTAACCTATTAAGTTTAATATAGATTGGATGAACGGTTCGTAAGTTATGCTCTAACAAACGGATTCACAAACGTGCATACATACAACGCAAATTGCCTAAGTTGCCGCCGAGGTATTCGCTCGCTCGATCACTAAATGAATAAATAGTAACACCAATAGGCCACATAAATAGTTCTAACCCTACATTAATACTACGAATACAAGTAGATAGTGAGAGAGTGAAATTCCCGAGAATGTCACCAATATTGTCGCGACTCCAAAGCATTTAGGGAGATAGGAAGGTCCCGCCCCTGCCGCTCAGCCGCAGGGCCAATTTAGCAAATTGTCTTTGCTTGCATATAAACATACACATGACAACTAAGGCTCCAATTCCGAGACTGCCACCGCGGCAGGTGAATAGCCGCTTTTACCGGGAAATCAATCAGCATTAAATTCTCAAAAGTTATGCTCAAACAAACTTACATCAAAAAAAGTTTGCGATCACTTTAAATTGAATTGAAATTTTATTAAAAATAATATGAATTGTTTCTATGGAAAAGCGATTAAAAGAAAAACGAAGATAAAATGAAATTAATGATATGTTTTGATCACACCAGTTCATAACTATTGAATCAACTAGCTGTCGCTTCGCTCGCGTGGTATCCGGGCAAATGGTAGCCTATATGTTATTCCAGCACACATTCCATGTATATTCCAAGTTTCATTCAAATCCATTCAGCCGTTACGGCGTGATTGAGGTACAAACATACATCGTCACATCCACACATCCTCACATGCTCACAAACTTTCGTATTTATAATATTAGTAGGATATTAAAGAACTCCGCCGGCTCGGACACATGCGAAAATCCTCCTGGGCATGCTTTGGATCAAATTATCCAGTATGATCGCGACTGATGTTATTTTAGTGGCGTTCATTGTTGTACCGCGGGCTGTCGGCAGTCTGATGTAGCGCTTCTAACCGGCACTCAGAACGGTTGGGCAGCCACTACAAGGTCGATCAGCCGAGTTACCCGTGCCTCTGTAATGTGGTTACGACGCGACGCAGCGTTGCGCTACCGCGACCCTGCTCGCAAAACTAATAACCGTGACATTTTTGAAATGCACAATTTTTTGTATAATTTACAAAAATCTGACGGAACCAAACAATAAGAGCCAAAAAATCATTGATTTACTTTTTATACAAAGAAACATAGTAATATTGTTTTTTTCTTGATTCACAATTATGTATTTTTAAATAAAGACTGTTTTCCTAGAATAAAAAAAAACCAACAGTCACATACATAGTCCTGACCCCACACTAGGATTCCCTGTGTCGTGGGTATCAAAAACTACGAGTACCATGGTACCATAACACCCAGACCCGTAAGAAATATTTACAGAACATGCAAACATGTCTTCCTCAGCGGAAATCGAACCCGCGCCTCCGAGGCCGTCAAATATCTTCCTGCTAATTTTATAAATGCGAAAGTTTATGAGTTTATGAGTTTGGATGTTTGTGCCTCAATCACGCCTATACGGCTGAACGGATTTGAATGAAACTTGAAATATACATAGTACATGTACTGGATTAACATATAGGCTATTTTTTATCCGGATGCAACGCGAGCGAAGCCGCGGGCGTCAGCTAGTATATTATAAATGCGAAAGTTTGTGAGTTTGGATGTTTGTGCCTCAATCACGCCTAAACGGCTGAACGGATTTGAATGAAACTTGGAATATACATAGTACATGAACTGGATTAATTTTTTATTAGTAGCTAGTACTTCTATAATTTTTTTTGGAAACCAAAATTATTTCTACGTTTTAAAGTGATCGCAAACTTTTTTGATGTGTTGTGTGCCGTAGAAACATACTACGCTCGCTTTAAGGAAAGTATTTTTATCCGCAAACAACCTTTAAAAATTTGTAAAGTGGGTTTTAAAAGTTCGAAAACGTTTTTAAACCTTTTTGGTTGTATAAACAAATCAACCCCTATAGAGAGGGGTAATCTTTTAATTTTTTGTAAGCATTTTTAGCGTGATAGATTTTAATCTTGCATACTATTACTAATCGTGTCTCTAGCTCTTTCGAACCAGGGTGGTGAAAGGATTTAAGGAGCGCGTCAAAGGCTCCTTTAGTGCACTTGACACATGTTTTTAAACTCTTTAGGTTCTACGTGATGCCCTTTTCCTCACAATGGTTTTTTTTCACCTTTTGAGAGAGCTGGTAAATTTTTGAACAGAAAAATCCAGTAGTGCACGACCGGATTTTAACCCACGACCTTCTCTGGTTAGCACGCGCTCTCTGGTCAAATATTCCTAATACGAAATCAAAGAAACTCGTTGGAATTTCAGATTTTTTTACACGCTCCCCATGAAGAGTGATGAGGTTTTTTTGGAAGTAAAAAAATATGTCGCGTGGAACTTCAAATAGCCTAAAATATTTCCCATCGAATAAAAAAAGGATTAAAGATTGTCGATAGTAATTAGTATCCTATGTGTATTTAAACTTTTAGAGAAGTCAGATAAGCCGTTACGCAGATAAGTAGCAGCAGTGACACACGGCCGCGCAACTTTCGCGTTTATAATATTAGCAGCGTTCGTTTTTCTATGTTTCAATGAAAGTCAGCGCGCAACGGCGGCGTAGGCGGCTTTCTCTTATTAAATAACTTAAAAAAAATTAAAAATAAATATTTGTATACATTTAAATAAATAATAAATTTCCTAGCGCCATCTAGCCCCGAACTAAGCGTAAGTTAAACAATACAGCGCAATTAAAAACAAGAAGTACTTACCATATTGTTGGCGTAAGCCACGATTCTCATGGAGTATGCCGGCAAGTTGAGCAAGACGAAGACCGACGATACAGTAAGAAGCATTCGAGTGATACGGTATTGAGAAGCCTGCATCGAAGATTGCGTGCGTCGGCGGCGGTCGGACAGGGAACCTCGCGCCACACGTCGCGCCCCTGCTCGCTTCTGCACCGCCTTCGATTTTATCAGGTACCCGCGAGCCCGACTCAGCTGGCAAACCCCTATCATTATCCAAATATTCAGAACTGTGATGATGGTGAGCGGGAGGGTGAAGGAGAAAATGGTGTCCACCATGTTGAAGCGGGCCGCGTGATCCATCAGGTCATAGTCGATGTTGCAGTCGTTTCCCTTCGGCAAGGCGAACATGAGTACGGGCGTATTGACGGCCATGCAGCAGCATACAATCGCGAAGATGACAACTCGTGCTCGTCTCACTGTGCACATGCGGGTGCGTCTCAGCGGGTACAGAACTGCCACGAAGCGCTCCACCGTGAAGGATACCACCAGCCAGGAGCTGCTCGAGCTGCTCACGTATGTCAGATAAACGAAACATTGACAGAAGCCTTCTTTTCCAAAGATGAGCGAGAGCTTCACCGCCTTTAGCCACGGAGGAATTAACTGGATGAGGAAGATCGTGTCGGAGATGGCGAGCGCCGTCAGATACTGCGATGTCGATTGCCCCCGCAGCTTGCTTTTGAAGAAAACTATTATTGAAAGAAGATTCCCTATTGTTCCCAATAACACGAGCGCAGGAGTGAAATAAACATTTAACACATATGCAAGTTCTTCAATAAAAACGTCTATGAAAGTCATATTTGAGCTTGAACCGTTCACAAAATCACTTTGCAAGTCTGTCAGATTATTAACATCGGAGTTCGCGTTCGGAGCGTCTGTATAGTACGAGTCAGACATCTCGAGCGGCGGCGGGCGCTCGCCGCGCCGCGCCTTTTGTACTGTGGCTCGTGTTAGAGCGGACAGGCTTTTTAAATGCTGGGGTTTCCGTTGCACACTCCCCGAAAACCGCGCCCTACCCCGCGCCCTCCCCCACGCACCGTAACCCGCACTATCGTATCCACCCACACGCCCCTTTCATCTGTTCTCCGCCTACGAGTATTCCACAAGCAAAGAACTTAAACCAAAACAACATAGCACTATATTTTTGAGATGTCTGATTTTGTTTTCCCATGCTACGAATAGTCTACGGCGTAGACGATCTACGTGAGGCTTCGCCGTAGATCACCACCTAGTTAATAGCATGCTAAAAGTACTTTCATACCCTTGCTCTCCCTACTCACGCATCACAGAGCGTTATTAGAGATCAATTTTTGACCGAAGGCGGCTGCAATTACATGCAATAATAATGATATGATCTATTAAATTAAATGAGAGAAGAATGTAGACATGCATGTTTGTTACTCAATTGACTAAAGTCTTATTTTATCCTTTTTAATAATTAGAAAATCCATTTTGTGGTATTTTATAGCATTCTCCGGGTCGAGAAAATTATACTTTATATATGGCTAACTTGTAAAACTTCTATAGAAGTAACTATCGTTTTTTTACAAAAGGAGCTTTCCCAGAATTTAATATATCCGGATTAACTGTCATAAAAATTTAAGCACTGAAAAATGCAATTTCAAGCTGTAGAATTTTTCCATGTTACGCTTATTTTGCAGTGTTATTTTAATATGAACTAACAAGCTTTAAAAATAAAATCTTAACCTAAACAAAAAGCTTTCTTTTTCATATAACGTACACGACGACGAGCCCTTTCATTTAATACTTTATTACTTAACTAGCTGTCGCTCGCGGCTTCGCTCGTGTGGTATCCGGACAAAAAGTAGCCTATATGTTATTCCAGCATACATACTATGTATATTCCAAGTTTCATTCAAATCCGTTCTGCCGTTACGCCGTGATTGAGGCACAAACATACATCGTCACATCCACACATCCACACATCCTCACAAACTTTCGCATATATAATATTAGTAAGATTATATTATTTTGAATCTAAATCTCGCATTTATTGACCGTCACACTTGATAATAACTGACAGCATATATCCAATGAGTCACTCTTACCGCCAAGAAGCAATTTATCAAAATCTTGTCTGTAGTTTGAACACATATAGACTGCTTAACACACAACTTTGCATATAATCCTCATTTTACTTTGGGTAGGTAATAAAAAGCCTTAAGGTAGATAAAGGTGAAAAAAGCTTTGAAAGCCGGAAATAGGAATGTGCCCAGGTGGCTATAATCATCGGTAACGGAGATTCTAAGAAGAAAATACCATACTCTCTCCAGAACCACACCATGCTCACTTGAAAATAGATCGTACCGGTTGGTACGGTTGCAGGTAAAAGAATATGAAACTCAGTCGAGCGACCATTCTGCCGTGTCTTTAGTCGTATTCCCTGGGCTATAGAGGGCTCTGTCTACTTTAGTAAAATAATATTTAAATAGTTGGCTCAATTTCCTGCAGCGCGACTTTTCATAGACATTTAGGTATTGATTTAACCAGACGACGCCAACTCTGTGCAAATTTCAATTATGGGACGAATGATGGTAAGATGATTGGGCTATGAATAATGTAGACATTTTTGAGGATGTCTAATTGATGAGTCCGTCGAAATTATAGACTTGGAAGAAGAAGATAGATGGCACAGACAGAATGACACAAATAATAAAAGAAAAGAAAGAAGCACATAATATAGTAAACATAAGAACTTAGGTAGATATTTAGGTTACTTACTTAGGTAGACGGCTCGGTGGTGTGGCGGGCGATTGCTCGGCAGAGACGCAAGAGGCGCGGGTTCGATTCTCGCTGCGGAAGAAATGTTTGCATGATCTGTAAATATTTCTTCCGGGTCTGGGTGTTGTGGTACCGTGGTACTCGTAGTTTCTGATACCCACGACACAGGGAATCCTAGTGTGGGGTCAGGACTATGTATGTGACTGTTGGCTGTAATTTTTATTTTATATTTGGCTACGAAGACCACATCACCATATAAAATCAGACTGGCACTGACCGATTTACTAACTGACCAACAACGGAGCGTCCAAATCAGACGTCTTAACCGGTAGATGAATACATTCAAATACTTATCGGGTATTACAAATATTTAATGAATGTAAATTAGGGTTCCGTAAATGAAGGGTGCCAACGGGCTATTGCCGCTATAGCAAATAACAAATAATAAAAGGGGGCCCCATACAAAAATATTTATGACGGCCTCGGCGGCGTGGCGGGCGATTGCTCGGCAGAGACGCAAGAGGCGCGGGTTCGATTCGCGCTGCGGAAGAAATGTTTGCATGATCTGTAAATATTTCTTCCGGGTCTGGGTGTTGTGGTACAATGGTACTCGTAGTTTCTGATACCCTCGACACAGGGAATCCTAGTGTAGGGTCAGGACTATGTATGTGACTGTTGGCTGTTATTATTATTATTATGTACAAGTATGATGGTACGGAACCTTTAGTGTGCGAATTCAACTCGCACTTGAAGGGTTTTTTTTATCTTTTACAAAAGAAAAAAAAGGTGCACTAAAAATGATAAATTCTTATAGGAAAGCACAACAAACTTTGCGGCTGTCACCAGTCTAAATAAATTAATTGAAAGCGTTTGACTGGCTGCTGCCTCACTCATCAATATCATAAGCGCAGGCCGCTAGCCGTGCTCTGACGAAAGGGCTAGTGGGCGGACACTCTAAGTTCAATAAAGGAAACGGCACTAACTGACAAAAAACCCACTTTTGAAATCTGAACTTCTTGTTGGATGTTCATTGTAAGGCTTCCTTTAGAGATTGAGAGATGCATTTATGTGGTTAAAGATATTTATTTCTCAAAGAACAAAGTCCACTAACCGAGAATAATTATAGTTAGGGAAAGTATGTACAATGTACGTACATAGTGTACTGGTACTGCAGCCAGTAAAGTAATAGTAGACAAATGACAGGATACAGTTTTCTTAAAGAATTGAAATAATTTTAAGATATGAATACTCGTAATCCTTTAGTGTTTTCTTAAATAACGTTATACTAGTGGCGTCTTTAGTATTGTTAGGTAAATTGTTGTATAGTTTCGCTTCTTCATAGGTTATGTTTTTGATTCCATAGTTTGTTCTAGGTAGCGGTAGTACGATTTTTTTGAGCTTGTGTTTAATTGATATATTTGTTTTTTTCGTTTGAATGTTATGTCTTTGTGTATATAAAACTAATGACTCGCTATTCAATCCCTGAGGGTTTCAGAGGACCACAAAAGTTTGTAGCTAAATAATAGATGTAAATAATGTAGACGGCACCAGATTCATGGCGGGCGAGTGCTCGGCTAAGACGCAAGAGGCACGGGTTCGATTCCCGCTGCGGGAGAAATGACTGCATGTTCTGCAAATATTCTTTCCGGGTACGGGTGTTGGACACTATGGTACTCGTACATAGTTTTGATAACCGCAGCTCAGGTAATCCCAGTATGGAGTCAGAACTATATAATTATGTGGCTGTTGGATGTTATTATTATTATTCTACATATTTATTCCTTTTCTTAGTTTTTAATTAAATAATATAATGCCGCCGACAGCGGGGCAGGACTCAAGTATCCAGTGGTTAGGGCTGCAGAGTGAGGAACCTCTTGACAATACGTGCCGGGTCAAGGATCATTGCCTTCTGAATCTGACCTTGACCCGACCGCTTAGCGAGACCCTCATAAGAGTTTGATCGAGGCCGTTTGCCGTGACGACTATCGGGACAATGATCGTCGAATCAACATCCCACATGGCGGTTATCTCGTGAGCCAAGTCGAGGTACTTGCTGCGCTTGTCCTTCTCGGTGACGACCTCGGTGGCGTGGCGGGCGAGTGCTCGGCTGAGACGCAAAAGGCGCGAGTTCGATTCCCGCTACGGGAGAAATGTTTGTATGTCTTGCAAATATTTCTTCCGCGTCTGGATGTTGTAGTATTATAAAAAAAAGTATATAAGTATTCTCTCAGCCATCTGGTGTCCATAGTACAAGCTTTGCCTAGTTTGGGCTAGATGGCGCTGTGTAAAATGTCCACAAATATTTATTATTATTATTTTATTCTCGGCCTTCACGAGACTCGTCATGGGGGATGGTGATGACAATGAGCACTGCCCGAGGTTGGGATCGATCTACCACCACGATATCTGGCTTATTGGCGACAATAGTCCTGTCCGTGATAATAGACCGGCCTCAATAGAGCAAAGCGCGATCATTTTCGAGAAGTGGCGCTGCTGCGTACTTATAGTACGCAAGGCCGTATTGAAGAGCATGTTGCTGATGAATGACCCTGGCCACTTGGTTGTGCCTGCGCAAGTACTCGCCGTTAGCAAGATACGAACAACCGGAAATAACATTTCCGAGAGATTCTCCGGGACGGTGACATTCCCGACAGATGTCGACCGTACCGTATTATTATTAATAAATAATGGAACAAATAATGATTCCTAGGGTATTGCAGGCCACCGTCGTGTTATTCAAATGTTTGTTGAAACATTTACCCTAGTGAGCTAATCACTGCGCTCTAGCTTGCTCTTCGGATATGGCAAAGACGAAACCAAATTGTTTCACATTTTTCTCTGTATTAGCACTCGGTATCCACAGGCACCTAGACCTTGGATCATAAATTAATAGTCTAAATGGAACCACTAGGATATTTTTGAAAGGTAAATTGATAAAATTTAGCATTGAACTTTTTGCATTTAGTCTTATTTTTATTTTCTTAGACTGAAGCCGATGTATTTATCCTGAATTATCTTTTAATTTCTTTCTATGTATAAATTAATGCTTTTTGGTAGGACTGCATACTTTTCTTTTGTGGACCAATCTACCTCAGATGTAATGTTAAATGAAATCTTGGGACCAAGTTTCATAAAGGAGTGCTCTCAGTACACAGTCCTCAACTAACTGACAGGCAACCGCATTGGCAAGGTGATTTAATTGAAGGCCTTCTGTGCAGCTACAATATAGTCTTTGCGGTTTGCTAGTTTGCGTATTACTCTACTAATTATCGATACTTGGAAGATTATAGAAACTTGGTCGTGTAGATTGGCGAAACTTTTGGTTTGCTCTGATTCGTTTTCATTCTGAGATTCAGTTACATAGCTCGCTAGATCGAATCTGGTTATTGGAGACTTGTAAATGTAAATTTTAATATTGCCTCGAAATAACACCTACCTTACCGGGCATGTACTTTTCCAAAAGCTTTAATAAATAGGATATCTTTGAGATGAAAAAGGTATTTAAGTGTGCCTAATTTATTCTGAGGTGCATTGTCAATCCTTTCACCACACTGGTTCGAAAGAATATTCTTTTATACACAGTCACTATGACACTTTCGGGTTCCCCTAATTGATGTATGTTCTATTTACAAGTGATATTGTTCTATACCAAAAGTTATAAATAATAAATAAATTTGGTTATCGCTGAATCACTGACTTATGTGAAGCACTCGTGGCGTAGCTTGCTTAGGCGTTCTTGATTGATCGTTAAAGTTAAGCAAATATATGCGCGGTCACAAATTGGGATGGGTGACCGCAAGTGACATTACAAGCTGAGCGCTTCCGTGCTTCGGAGGGCACGTTAAATAGTCGGTCCCGGCTTTTAAGTCGTTAAGCCATGACGGAGGCCTTTAGGCGGCCTAAAAACTCCGTCACAAGAGTTGGCCACTAGCTCATACGAACACACACACAGACACACACTGACTTATGTATGACAACAAAAAATAAAAGCAAAAATCAAACTTCTCAAATAATAATCTTGAAAATATCTCAAGTTATCCCGACTGAAGTGTATTTATAAAATCATGATATTGTTACAACTTTAGAATTCACAATATGAGTCAATAAGGGTCTTAGTAACTAAGTAAGTGGGGCTTATGCAAGACGAGTAGACGTTCCTTGAGAGTCAAGTATGACACGGGTTGCCGAGATCGGCACGATTATGTATGTTTAATTGTTTATGTCTAGGTACTTACCTATTTATTTATATAATTGCTTGCATTTGTGTAAGTAGTGAAGAGGCGGCATACCAGTGGAAGTCAGCTTGGTAATATGGTTCAAAATGACTAAACAATTTCTAGACTATGTTATAGAAATGTACGATTATAGGTTTTACGTAGTCGGATTTTAGTATTAATGTGCACGTTTTTAACTTTAATAAAATACGCATAGTTCTAACCCCATACACCATGATTTCCTGTGATTCTAATACTAGGATAGTTCACAACACCGTAAGAAACACTTGAGGAATGAGCTGTTTGTGTTGTCCACAGGGTCGGAGAAGGGGCGCGGCACGCTGGACGCGCTGCTGTGCACGACCTACTGCCGCTCGCAGCTGTACCTCTCGCGCCAGCTCAGCCAGCTGCATCCAGAGCTCACCATGCCCATGTTCTCAGGTAACACAATACTCATCATCATCATCTTCCTGCCCTAATACCACTCTATGTGGGGTCGGCACAGCATGATCCAAGGATCATGCTGTAAGAGTTTTGGCTAAGGTGTTTTATGACCGGCCGCCTGCCTGACGTCAACCCTCCTTGGGAATACTTGCTTATTGTATCTCATCATGTTGGAGAGGATACTATCCCTTAGTCGACTTTTACGACATGCTCGGGAAGAGAAGCAGCTGCACGCATTCTATGTTATTCTTTACTGCCAGTCCAGCGAAGAAGTAACAATACTACACAAATATATTTATTTAACGATAACTCTTTACAGAGATAGAATACCTTTTTTTTTATTTACTAAACTGCTGCTAAAACCTAAAATCTAAATAATCCGGAGAAAGCATTGATTGCTAGTATAGCACTTAGCTCATACGAACTTACTTATTGATTGAATTGAAAACTACCTATCCTTGTTTTTAAAAACAAAAAGCATTTTTGTTTCTATTTGTCTAATATACACAAACAGTTACCGTCACACAGATAATGTCAACATTCAAGAATTCAGAGAAAAAATATCATCATCATCATTTTCACTTTTCCTGCACACATTATCCCACTAGGTGGGGTCGGCACGCCATGTTTCCCTCCTCCATTTTCTCCTATCACTCGTCATCTCAGCACTCACTCCCTTCATACGCATATCCTCTTTCACACAATCCATCCATCTTTTCCTTGGCCTTCCTCTAGCAGTGTATCCATCCACATTCATATTCATCACTCACCTTGTAACATGACTTACTTCCCTCCACATAACATGCCCATACCACGCTAGCCTATTACTCTTCATCTTCTCTGTCACTGGCGCTACTTTCAAACTTCCTCTGATGTACTCATTCCGTATCCTATCCATTCTGGTAACTCCCACACATCCATCTCAGCATTCGCATCTCCGTAGCATGCTCTTTTCTTTCGTCTGCAGCTTTAGTTGGCCAACACTCAGATCCATACAGTACCACAGGTCTTATGATCGTTTTATAGATTTTCGGAGAAAAATATACTTTAGTGGAAATCGTACCAATAATTGTGGACCGTATAAGTAATGCTAACAGACCGAGCGCATGTTTTATTTTACAGAATTCGTTTGTTTGAAAAGACCGCCCGTTTCATATTTTTATTTCCTCATGTAGACCAGTCAATATCAACACAAAATAAAACGTGAAAAAAATTACCAGGGTTTTCAGTGCTACAAATTTAGGTATAAACTACTCTTAGGGGACCTAACAACGTAATTTACCTTCGCTAGGCGCTCAATTGTGTATTATTAGATATAATAGGCAAATCAATGCCGCTGATTCTTCTTCGGTCTCAAAGCCGGTCAGTGACAGTAAATTGTTGAAAAGTCGATACTAAAAACATAGTAAAAATCTTTAGAATTTTTCCTCTCAATAAAAAATACTTAAGAATGTTTCTCCATTGTTAGTAGCTTTATCTTTTTAAACCTACTTAAAAGGTACAGTCAACTGCAAAAAGTTCGAGAAATGAAGCTAGAAAATAACGGACGCCGCCTTTTCGCAGCTATGATGGAAAATAAAATATTATTGAATAAAGCCGCGCCGAAGACTCAGGGGTTGTCTGTACTCACTCAACTCTATTATCATTCAACAATAAACACGATGTTTTTAACCTTAATGAGCTGACTACTGCTTCTAAGAAAAGCTCTTCACATTTCTTTTCAACAAAATATTTATTCTGAATGATGTTTTTTTCTATTAATTCCCCTTGAACATTTCATCTCGCTAAACAATAAAAACAATATTATCACAATACTATTAAGAGACTTTGTCGTGACTGACTGATCTATTGATAGACCTATTATAGACTATGATAGACCATAGCATTACAGCAGGTCTCATTCTCTGTATGTAATACAGAAATAAATTGCATATGAAAGCCAAGTCAAATCCAAGTAACTCAATTTTGCAAGTATCGTACAAACGTTATCGAATTCTCTACACTAATATTATAAAGAGGAAAGATTTGATTGATTGTTTGTTTGCATTGAATAGGCTCCGAAACTGCTGAACCGATTTAAAAAATTATTTCACCGTCAAGAAGCTACACCATCCCCGGGTGACATGGACTATATTATATTTTCAAAAAAATTAGGGATCCTTACTAAAACTCTTTACCTAAAAAAATCTTTACATCGCGTGAGCTGCAAAAACTATTAATGATAGAACAAAGTAATGTACTACGACTTTGCAGAACACATTACTATTGAATATCTACAAAAATGTCTAGCTATTATAGTTATGTCACAATAAGTGTTCTTTTATTTTAAAATTTTAATTGTAATGCCGGCGCTAGAAATGACTCTTTATTTGTCCCTTAGTATTAATTCCTCCTTATCAAAATAAATTACTTCATATTCAAGACTGCTTCAATAACTTTATATAACTTTTTGAATTATTAAATTCGGACATTCCATTCGAAAGATATCAAGAGTTTAAAAATGTAAGTATTAGAAAAAATGGTAGCCGATAACCCCGCTCGGCTACGAGTAGCTAGGCAGCACCATAATTATGCGATGTAGGCGTCGCTGGGGTACGGGAGGGGGGTCAAATTTTTGTCAAATATCCGTGCGAAGCCGGGGCTGGCTGCTAATTTGTAATAATCTTGAAGAAAAGCTATGAAGTTATAAAGAGATGCACCCAAAAGAATATACTCTGCGCGAGTGAAACCGGGCTTTTCACTAGTGTACAATGTGTTTACGAAATACTGGAGCTCTTTACATTTCTTAGTATCGAAACAATTACAATTACAAATACAAAAATACTTGAGATGTGACCTCCTATAACAAACTCGTCTTTGTTGATTTGCTACTTAACTGGGCTTTAAAGTCTCCCATCAGGATTATGTTTTTGTTCATCTCTTGCATTAATTCCGACAGATCTTTGTAAAATGTATCTTTCGCTTTCTTCGTATCTTGTACAATTGATCAATAATTGATTTTGTCGAGGCGAGCGTGCGTCTATTCAAATTCCTGTTTAGTGACTTCCACTCTTTGAAGCAAACATTTGATACTTTTAACAAACTTTTAATAAGGTTGGTTCCAGTTTTTATAAGAATGATCTTGTTAACGGCTTCAGAAATTGTCGGCTCCGTGATGACATATTATTATAGATATTGACATGATGATTATTATTAGTTGACAAATTTATTTATAACGCTTTGGTATATGTACTGTAATGTTATAATTATGAATAAATTGAATTGAATTGAAATTGAATGTTGGTAGATAATTTTAACCAAGATGTCGAGTTTATCGAGTCAGGACTTACAGGAGTTATTTGTTATAAATGTAGTACAGCACTTAGAACTATATATTTTGGACTTGAGACAGGCTCCGTGGGCTATGTAATGCGCAACATAAACCGGGGCCTAGCTAGGGGCTTGGCTCTACTAATGGAGATCTCATCTCATGTGAGTCTTGGCAACCAGCTTTACATGGATTGTTTTGTGGGACTTCATTTTTTTTTGGCAGGTTCTGTAGATTTTTTTTGACTCTAAACCATACAATATAGTTTGGAAGCCCATTGTCGCTATTATAACACTAGGGGGGTAGTCAGAGGCACGACCATTCCATACATTGCTAGTGACATATTCACATATTAAGTACACGCCTTTTAGATCAGACTACATATTATGTGGAATATTGTAGATCCAGACGGATAGGTTGTAAGATAAACGTCGCTTATTACACCAAAGGGTTAGTAAGAGGCACGTCCGTATGTAAATATTGATACATCTACATACATACATACATAAAATCACGCCTGTTTCCCATAGGGGTAGGCAGAGATCATGATACATCTACTTAATATTATCATTACAGATCCGCGAAATGCTGCCGATCTGTGCCTCGGCGTAACAAACACACGAGCACAAGCTCTCCTATTGTAGCGAAATCGTTCTTGCGCCCATTCCAGCTTGGTAAAAAGATAAGGGGGAACTTGTAAGCTTAACTTACACCAAAAGGTGAAGGTCTCTGCGTGATTACATTTTTAATAAATTTGAGCACTTTGAATAAAGGGTGACTAATTACAGAATACTTACATACTTTTTTTTGGAAATACCTACTTATCTTACTTATATTATAAATGCGAAAGTTTGTGAGTTTGGATGTTTGGATGTTTGTGCCTCAATCACGCCTAAACGGCTGAACGGATTTGAATGAAACTTGGAATATACATAGTACATGTACTGGATTAACATATAGGCTATTTTTTGTCCGGGTACCATGCGAGCGAAGCCGCGGGCGGCAGCTAGTAATACATAATAATACAACAGCCAGACCCGGAAGAAATATTTGCAGAACATACAAACATTTATCTCGTAGCGGGAATCGAACCCGCACCTCTTGCGTCTCAGCCGAGCACTCGCCCACCACGCCACCGAGGTTGTCATATGACTTTCAATGTGCGGGCGCTTATCCAAGATCAGTCCAAGACTTTTAGCCGCCTCAACATATTCAACAGCTTCACCCCCTACTAAAATATTGAGCTGTGTGTGTTGAGTGTACTGTACAGGCAATTTTCTCAAGTTCAGCTTTTGTACCAATGAGCATGTACTTTGATTTTTTGGGGTTAAGCACAAATGAGTTTGATTTTGACTAGCAAGATATTTGAGCTAAATCAAAATTAATTTTATCTGGATGGCAAGGAAAGTGCCGCTCTTCTTTTGGCTCGTGATTTATACCTACTGTTGTAGGTACACTTACATTCTGACAAATAAATTATTTATTTATTAATTTGTTTATTTGGAGCAAATAATGCGCATGATACAAATACAACACTGGAAAATGCTATAGTAGAAACTGTGTCGCATTTTCCAGTGCCCAACCTAAGGACTATGGAAATTTGTGAAAAGAATTGAATTGAATCTTCTTGGCGGGGGCACTGTCGTGCCATGAAATCTTGTTAAAGTCTTCATAAATTGTCGACTCCATGTTGTTGGTACATCGATTTTTCCTGAACTTGTAATAAATGTTGTTGTGCAACTTTGTTAACATATCATGGACGAATTTATTATAAGGTTGTTTCCTATTTATTGTTATTAAACTATGATAAATGTCCACCTCTATCCTCCAACACTCCCTTATTGGCTGGTATAGTGGCTCTGATATTGGCGCGGCCCGTCGGCATCGGCCTATTGTGATCGAACAGCCGCCGGTTTACATTCACCCGCTTTGAATTCCTCTTTTTGTTTGTGTTGTTTGAATGCAATGCCGAAGCGTTAGTATTTTATGAAATTAAACGAATAATGGATTTGCCTTACGCATCTACCTGCAGCTCCGCTGGTACCCCGATAATGTAGCGTATTTGAGGTCATAATCTTTGAGTCCAATTCGTTAAGCAGTTACGTAGATGAATCACACACTCGCATACAAACTATGAGTGCGATACTCAACGCCAGATTTAATTTATCTCTTAACCTTTTCTGTAAAGAAGTTGATATGGATTCTCATTTCAATCAGCATAGCTTATTATATACTATCCAACTGTGCTGCTGGATAGTATATACTGGACAGGAGCTTAAAACTTACTTCGCTTCGCTTTGGCGAGGGTAGTAAATATTCAGCAAGTTATAAACAAACTTAACACTAAGCTCGGATCACAAGTTATTCCTCTCCAATATGATGGAACATCTATCATCATCATCATTCATCATTTCAGCCCGTCTCCGCCCACTGCAGGGCATAGGCCTCCTCTTTATTACGCCATTCTCTCCGATCCCTCGCGAATCTCATCCACTGATTCCCGGAAATTTAAAACATAAAAATAAATAACATCTATAAAATAAATAAATAATTGCGGACTTTTCACACAGTCCCAAACTAAGCAAAGCTTGTAGATGCCTGCTATAATACTTAAATACTTTTTTCTTTTTTTTTTGTGAAAACATACTTATAATATAATCTATGTAGGCGACGGGCTGTTCACCTGTCGCCATGGTTCACCATATCCATCTTGGAACTTTGAATCAGAAGTGGCTGCAGATTTTCTTATTCATACTTTTGCTATTTTCTTAGCATTACTTGTGGCTCTGCCCACCCTATTGGGGATACGGGCGTGATAATAATGTATGTATTCGCACATCATCACAGTTCTTACGTGTCGGCGCTCTCGTTCGGCGTTACGCAGGGCGGGGCGGCCCTCGGCCTGTTTGCACATGTCCGGCCCGCGGCCGACATCCGGCACGTCACTCAGCTTCAGCAACTTTATAAAACTGCCCTCGTAATTGCAAATGCAGTACTTGCAAAATGGCGGCTTCGAGAAAAACGCGGTATTCATAATTTTTAGAGATATCTAAAAATTATGAATACCGCGTTTTTCTCTGCAGCATTTCAATGTTAAAGTAAAAAATATAATGAAAATTATTTTTTTATGTAGGTATAGATTTAGCCCCTTGGAAATACCATTTCTGCAAAAAAGTGAAAAACCCAAAAATGACGATTACTGCAAGCGCGATTAGTAGGGCAGAAAACCTTATCTAAATACCCTGTCCGGAAACCTGCTCTCGAAACATTCATCATGATAAAGCATTTGATAGTTTCGTTTATCTTGAAAGTGCACATAAAGCAACATTATCACAGATGTATCAACAAGAAACATACGTACATATTATCTTTATATATTATGACTAAACATGCAATTATAAAAAATTAAAAGAGTAGTGCGTATGAAGGCAAAATAATGTGAACTGTTGTTGATCTAAGCGCTCGCTATTCACCATAGCGGCACCTCATTAAAATGTTAATAACTCGGCGATAGCGGCCCGCTCTGCGAACACCATAATAATTATTCCATCTCAAGTAAAGGTGCACAAATCCCTGCCGAAGGGAAGGGAATTGTGTTCATTCAATTTCATATTCATTCGTTTCTCTTTAAAAGTAAATATGAATACTGAACTAGAAAATTGTGCTGGAAACTTTCGAGGAAATTTAAAGCATAAATACGATTCAGGAATCATTCGTTTGAGCTCGTTCGATTCATTTTATAGGAGATTGATATTTTAAAATCTTCTTTCAATTTAAACCTTTCATTAATAACCCGCATTATATATTATGTTAATTTTGACAAAAATAAACAAAAGTAAATAATTTAAGTAGCAAACACAGGCTTTGATCTCCCATATCAAAGGGACAAAGAAAAAAACCGCGTTGTGTAACAATAGAACTGAATTTACTTGAACGTTCGCTTGCATTTATTATTTCTCAAGACAGTAGGTACCCGGCTGCGTTCACTCTAGAGTCGGAAAAATCACTACTGGAAAAACTTTTTCATTTCAATTGCAAAAAAAAGACCCTGTTAAAGTTTACTATGCGTAGCTCAAAATCATCATGGTCAGTAAGATGCAACCTAGCTCTAATTCTGTCTTGATCACATCCTATAAAATAAGCTATTAAAAGATTTTTTTAAATCAGGTCGTCTAAATAGATGTAATGATTGAAATAGGGAAAGCATTTTTCAAGCGTCAGGTTGTGTAGGCAGCGCCGGCAATATGGTTGGAAAAATACATCGTAAACGAGTGTAAATTGAGTTGATAGCAGCCGCGGGTAAGTTGGTTTGGGCCCGCGGGCAGATCAGAGCCGGCCAAGCCGAGCTTTACTCAATTACCTCAAGGTTTTCTAAAGTGTTTTTTAATCCTCGGGTAGCGGAATCAGACGAGGCACGACTTTAGCCGGGTCGACTAACTTCATCGAGTAGATTGAAAATGAAGTCCACATACGTTGTTATGATTTTTAAAGTCGGCTTTGATCAAGTTTAAAACAAAGTCGCTATCAGTTTATGATAACTACGCTACGGATTTGATACTGTTGCTATTATCATCAGGTTATATGCATTACGTATTAAGCATGTTATGTTTAGTAGAATTATGCCAAAATCAAAATTACTTTATTCCTTAAAATCGCTATGATCATTTGGACACGTCTTAAATCTATGTTGAATAATCTTATTATCTTACAGGTAGGAAACCACGCTTGGATACTTTTTTTGAGTTGTATACTCGTTTATGATTTGTGCAACTGGCCGTCATTTATCGTCAAAGCTGTCATCGCACACTAACGTAAATGATAATACATACAAACCGGCTCCCACTGACGACGGAACCGCAAACAGAGGCCGGGGGAAAGGGATTCTGTGATTGAAATAGTCTTTGTTTGAATAGTATCGGTTCTAGTTATTTACTAGAACCAAAGGTTAATATTTTTGTACTATTGAGATCAAACTTCAATGAAATTGTAACGATTCCATTTCCTTATTATTTGCGTAAGATATGCATAAATATATTGTTTTATGCAAGTGTAGTTTCCACATCATTGATTTTGAAATAAATTATTAAATAGTTTTCTAGGAAAATAAATGAATTTACCAGAATACTGCAATGGAATACCTACAGGTCAAATCGGATCTTACCCGAATACAAAGAAGCAGACTGAAAATAAATTTGTTTTATGTTGCCGTGTTGGGTAGGTATCAGATAAAAGGTCTTAATAAGCACATTTCAAATACATGTATATACCAGCTGCCGACCGCGGCTTCGCTCGCCTGGTACCTGGATAAAAAGTAGCCTATATGTTATTCCAGCTACATACTACATTATGTATATTCCAAGTTTCATTCAAATCCATTCAGCCGTTACGGCGTGATTGAGGCACAAACATCTTCACAAACTTTCACATTTATAATATAGTAGGATATGAGCCGCTTTTTTTACCAAGGTAAATATTACAAGGCAAACTTCTCGGGTGCATGCAAAAGTTATCAAAACTATGGGCCTTTAGATGAATCTGTACCCTGTTCTTAAAGATGTTCGTCTCTCAAACTCAACCAGCAGCTTCGCTCGCGTGGTACACAGATAAAGAAAGAACTATTTATTTGGTTCACAAATATAAAAACGCGTGTGCTGCAGGTACCCAGAAGCAACTACAGCGCTGTTTTAGGTTCTATAAAGGCAGCTTATACGTTGATCAGTTATTATATCCATTTGAAGTTACATTCAAATCTTTGATCTCATGGATTTATTCGTGATTCCATCATAAAAGAAGATCTTGAGCAATTGACAGATGTTCTAGTTATAGACTAACTCAACGTGGTTAAACGATTGAAGCAAGCTAGAACACGAATAAAATTCTGTAGTATAATTTTTGCATGGCATTACTTTTATTTTTTATTTAGACGGATGGACGTCCATTTTACGGCGGGCGGCGCTCGTTTGACTGGAAGGGGCCGCTAATAGACTTAGGGGTAATTGAAAATGAAATGGATTTTTTTGAAAATGTAATGATGGAACAGAATTTTACTAGCCAGTGCAATCATGAACTTTTTATAAATAAATTTTCAATCGAAAGTAAAGTAAATTTTCAAAAGTGTATTTTAAACTACGACTCTTTGAAGTTTTCTGTATTGAGTACCATTTACTGTTATAATGTTTACAAGCGTTGAGTCGACGACGTTAAAAAATTCGCGGGCAAAGAATTTCTTCCAATCTTGAGACCAACAGTGGGTGATACCAGTCTGAAACTTTAATTTCATCAAAATTTATATTAACTTAAGACGAATCAAAAGCGTTGGTTGTCTTGGGTTAATTTACTCAGGATATTGCCGTGTTTGTAAGATTTGTAGGAGGAAATGTGGGCAGTGAGACTTTTGAAAATGAGGTAGGTATTTTTAAAGTCTGTCGCTGAGCGAGCGCTCGGCGACGGCCGGCGCGCGGCGCCCTGTTTGTATCATGTTGCCAGGGGGTGCATGCGGCGACGTCCGCTCCCGCTGCGTGTCGTCTATTCAAGTCCTGATATTTTATGATGTTTGCATCAGTCATTACCTACGCGAACGGATTGATTATGGCTTGTTTATTGGACTTGTTCTCCCTGCTACGCTTTTGATTCGGCTTATTCGGCAGGACTTCCTGATATTTGTAGTAAAGGCACCTAATGCCGCGGTAATTTCACCATAACTTGTAAAAACATTAATAATTAAGCATTTACTTGTACATTTTTGCAGAATTGGTTTATCGATATTATTTTCAACTACTATGCATCGTTTTTCCGTCTGTGTACGTATAAGCAGACCATCCCTCGTCTATCTCAAATGCGTGCGATCAGGACAACTGCAAATCCGACTGAATTGTAAAAAGACACAATTCGGGGTTTGACTCTCGCCTATTTCCTCCTCCAATATCGGACCAATTTAAAAGATATTTTACATTGAATAATAAGGATATTTATTGTGTCCCTATTTTCATTAATAGTTGTAAAGTTTGTACACTAGGCCTCTGTCGCCGGCGGTCGGAATAGGCAATTTTGAGCAATTTTTGAGAGTTCTAGTGCTTATAAAGATAATGTATCATCAAAAAAGAAAACATAGGGTAATACAAGAGGTTGATATTTATTTTACTATAAAAAACCTTGCTTTAAGGTAATAAGATAACAAGCCAGCGCGTTTCTATGCAGAAAAGACAAATCGCATTTCCTTTTAAGAGATATTTTATTCACGAGTATATCTAATACTAGCAGCCCGTCCCGACTTCGCACACACACACACACACACTTTTTTATAATACTTACATTTTGAAACTCGTGATATCTTTTGAACGGAATGTCCGAATTGAATAATTCAATAAGTTATATAAAGTTATTGAAGCTTCCAATAGTGATCATGAAGGTTCCGTGGATATTATATGTACATTAAAAATAATCAGAACTGTTGTTGAATATACATTACATCGGACGTCGTGATGTTTCATAAGGATTTATAATATAAATGATGCGTGCGATACTTGGAGCTTCTCAGTTGCTTTAGATATCGCTTTACAAGTCTGCTGGTATAGTTCATCCTCACACATTGGAACCAAAATGGTCTCGTCCTGTGCGATTCCAACTGAGCCTCCTCCCGCGGACGCTCAGCTTGTGGAATGAACTCCCCGCCGCGGTTTTCCCTAACGAGTAGAGCATGGGCTTCATCAAAAAGGGTGTAAAGAATTTTTTGCAGGGTCGGCAACGCGTGAGCGGTATCCCTAGTGTTGCAAACGTCAATAGGCCGCGGTAACCGCTTTCCATCAGGCGGGCCGTATGCTTTGTGTGCTAGCTTAGTGGTATAAAAAAAATTAGTAACGGTTGGTCCTCTACCCTAGCTTAGTCGCCCTCCCTCGCATTTTAGAACTTCAGTGTTATTATTCTGTAGATTTTTTAAACAATCAGAAAATTATATAAATGAACATAGATTAATTTAACAGTTGCACGCCATAACATGGCAAAATTAGTGCCTCCAAGTCAGTTCACATAACCTTCACACTATCTATCTAGTCGTGTCACTAGTTCTTTCGAACCAGTGTGTTGAAAGGATTTAAAGTGCGCCTTAAAGGATCCTTTCGTGCACCTTCACACTCAAAGTGGCGACTGCCCATCTGTCAACCTGGGTAGCCATCCACTACCAACTAGCGAAACGGTTAAGAAAAAACACCCTCGAACGAAAAGGGACCAGCTCGGCCTGAAATATAGAGGACTCTATTGGCTACTAGATAGAAACTCAAAACTATCAGTAGACAACAAGCTACTCATTTATAAATCTGAAGCCAATCTGAACTTATGGCATTCAATTGTGGGGTACAGCTTGTAACTCCAACATAAACTTTATACAACGTTTCCAGAATGGCGTTCTAAAAAACATATCTCGTGTTCCCTGGTTCATAAGAAACTCGGAATTGCATGACATCCTTAAAGATCAACACAGTAGCTGAAGGGATTAAAACTTTTGCTCAAGCTTATCAAAATAAGTTACAACACCACCCAAATCAACTGGCACAGCAACTAACAACAACCTCATGTACAAGGAGACTCAAGAGAAATAGTCAGGCAACTCGAAGATGGCTGTAAATGAAGAGTGCTAACCGTGGAGTGAGCAGGAGAGTGATCTACCCTGCTCTACCCGACAACATACCCAGAAAACATTTGCTCATAGTTAAAAAACTGATTGCAAATAAAAATTACACAAAAACAGACATGGCAAATTACACTGAAACTAGCTATATAAAGTATGTATGAACATCTGCCTCTGTACGTGTATTTTAGGCATTAAACTTTTAAACACTTAATGTGATTGCTTCCTCCCGCTGGTAAACTCCATTTTAATTCAGTTCCAAGTTAATCACAGACGTCATAATTGTTACTAACCATCGTGACCGCTAACCAAAACTTGTGCGGCGAGGGTGTAGGTACATTTAATATGTTCGCATTTAACCTCCCCGCGTTCAGCGTGTTTTGTATGTATTATAACATAAATATTTAACGCCGAGCTTCATTGAATTTGCGAGGGGCTGTAATTTTCTGGCAAACTTGTGGCTCTGCCCACTCCATTAGGCATATAGACGTGATAATATGTATGTATGTAACTGACACGAGAGATAAATACGGGAGTAAGATACGGGAATGAAACCTTATGATTCCTGCTAGTACAATAGAATAATATAGGGAAGGCAAGATATATTTCTGAGATATTTCCAGGAAAATTCATCTCGGCTACTCTCCGCTCCTTTTAAAACTTATCTTTGTGACTTCAAACTGGCATGATCATTATATTAAAATGCTAATATTTGTACTACTCTAAAAATTCTCTTTCATTACTTCCTTAAAAGGTTATTTTCTTTTGAGATATTTCTCCCTTGCGACTAAGTAACGTGTTGTGTGATTCTGTTGATTCTTTTAAAGCTCTCAGCGCACATTCCATAACGGGTCGTTATATATGGCACATCGCATACCATACTTTAACCGACTTTGGACTAGGTACTGCTTTATTTAGTGCCGGGCGGACGTTTGAAATTATCCTTATAGCTTCAATGATATACAGTAGGGCCTTTTTCTCGTGGTCTTACTATTTTGTCCTACTAGAAGGACCACGAGGGAGACCGGTTTCTGTTCGTCCTACTACGACATATTAGAGCTGTTATACAAACCATTCCGCTATCCAACCACAAACCTGTATCAAGATTGCAAACTCTCTGTAAGACAATTATTCATACAATGCACTGCATTAAAATTTCATAGAATTGCCCTTACAAACCTCTTGGAACCGCTCAGTAATCGTCGACTCATTTGGAAAATTCCCAAAGCAAGAACTAGTTTTGGCCAGAGATGCTTTAATTACCTAGGACTTTACATTTATAGAAAAAAACATAAACATGTAAAGTTAGTTCTACTTACCAGAAAATCATGTAGAAAAGTTATTTCTGATTGGCTTAGTACGTTAAATTATAACGAATGTGAAGCTTTCTTATCTCCTACAGCTTGATTCCATCTTAACTAAAAACCTTCACACACCCCCTACCATTTCCACTTGAAATAATACTTATCTTATCATATTCTAATATATATATATATATACACACAAACACACCTACATACATACATAAAATCACGCCTGTTCCCCTTAGGGGTCTTCACACATATTTGATTTGGAATAGATTTAATAAATCAACCGTGTGAATTGTCGCACTCTAGCTGAGCGTAAACTCATTCCTCCCTCAGCATAATAGACTTAAAGTTCGAAAGAGGCTAGCTACCCACAACACAGGTTTTCCTAGGGTGGAAGCTAGCGCACTTGTAAACTGTACCCACATTATACAATCTTTTTATAGCATATTTTATATTAATTTATTTTTTGTGTCTTGTATGTAATATTGTGCCAAAAAAAGCTTTTTTTATCTCTATCTTATCTATACACTTTCGTTGCACGTGTTCTAAAATGGCGTTTATATCAATTTGTGTTGCAAATAAATGTTTTGTTTGTCAGAGGTGACGGCGCGGTTCCAGACTGCGCGCACGGAGGTGCGCCAGCTGCTGCTGCAGTACCTGCTGCCGTGGCTCGTCAACATCGAGCTGGTGGACCCCAACGTGCCGCCCGCCAACCCGCTCTCCTATATACAGGTGACTCATCATCCTCCTGCCCTTATCCCACAATGTGGCTAAGTGTGTGTGTGTAAGAGTTTTGGCTAAGGTGTTTTATGACCGGCCGCCTGCCTGACGTCAACCCTCCTTGGGAATACTTGCTTATTGTATATCATCATGTTGGAGGATAGTCCCTTAGTCGACTTTTACGACATGCTCGGGGAGAGAAGCAGCTGGACGCATTCTATGTTTTTGACTCCAACTGACATAAAAAAAAATATATATTTGAGACATTTCACACAGCGCCATCTAGCCCCAAACTAACTAAAGCTTCTACTATGGGCACCAGATGGCTGATAGAATACTTATATACTTTTTTTGTAAATACTTATAATACATAATACTACAACACCCAGACCCGGACGAAATATTTGCAGAACATACAAACGTTTCTCCCGCAGCGAGAATCGAACCCGCGCCTCTAGCGTTTCAGCCGAGCACTCGCCCACCACGCCACCGAGGTCTTCGACATGCATACTGTGTATACGAACAGCACTAAATTAAACGTATATTTAAGACTTTTCTAAGTGCTCTTTGCAGATTCTACTGAATTAACTAATTTGGGTCAAAAAAATAATATCCAAAGCGTAAGACAACGAATAGTTGGCAGTCAGGGCATGTGTAGACCATGTCTATACCAGCCTAGCCGCAAAAAAATATTAGCTTCTCAGATCACATACTCTCTCTGATAATATTGACGCATCCTGTGTACTATATCAAACATGTGAAAGTCATGCCTCAATCACGCCTAAACGGCTAAACGGATTTAAATGAAACTTCGAATATACATAGTACATGTGCTAGATTAACTTATAGGCTATTTTGCATCTTTGCACCACTCATGGGAAGCCGCGGGCGGCAGTTAGTCCATAAATAAAAATGATATACCATGGCAACTTCAAAACCGATACTATGACATGGAAACTATTTAAAACTGAATTCAAAAATATAGATTGGAAATATAATGTGTTACGATAAACACATACATTAACTAATGATTTAATGACATTAACACAAATTACAATACTTTCAATGATTCTTTACAAAAATTACTAAATAAATGCACACACCTTAAACTTAAACCAAAAATATCAAAACAAGTCGTTTTTAATGATTCACTTCATTATTGTTATTTTCATATTTATTATGATTATTTTTTACATTTAATAATAAAAAAACATAACATGCTATTTTTAATTTTTTTTACAAATAATATAAAAAAAACTTAAAAACTAAGGTGCCGCAGACAGCGGGGACTCAAGCCGGTGGTTAGGGCTACAGAGTGAGGATCCTGACAATACGAGCCGTGTCAAGGATCACTGCCTTCTGAATCTGACCCTTGACCCAACCGTCTAGAGATAGCCTCTTAAGTTGTTGATCGAGACTCTTCGCTATGAGGCAATTTGCCGCGATGATTCCAAATAGACGATTTTCCCTATTCGATAGAATTTAATTTCTTGATAATTTCCCTTTTGTTGCAAGACGTGAAGCATTAGTAATGATAAAATGTGATTTTTGATGATCATCCACTGGTACCTACCAACGGCTCAACACAGGCAGTGACAGAAATGTTGGAGACAGTACCAGATCTAGAATACAAAATGTTACGACATGAGCTAAACTGGTTCAGGTTACACTCCGAAAGCGTGTTAAAGAAATATGTCTGGGTTTCCTCTGATATAGTCAAAGATTATAACTTATTTCCATCATACGTCCAATCCATCAATGGCATATTAAAATCCCCCATTATTACAAATATATCATCCGGGTTAGAGTCGACTATAGATAAAAGTTTGTCAGTGAAGTTACGTACTTAGGTAGCTGAGTGTCCTAAAAATAACACAAGTTTCGCAGACCAATTAAAAAAAAAGACGCCCCGCCGCTAACAACAAAAGTGAAGCCACAAAAAACCGTGCTCCTGCAAGTAAACATACACGCTCACGCAAACACCTACACTAAAACCATGCTCATCGCTCTCGAGTCGTCGTCTAGTAAACTTAAAATTTAAAAATAGAATTGTGCCTGCATGTGTAGTGAAAACTTGTAAAAACAGCAGCAAATCACATAAAAAGTCTCACGGAATCACTTGTAAGTACTTCAAATAACATCGTTTCTTAATTATTATACTATGAATTTAAAGTTACATGGAACACAAAACTGAGGTATGAAGAAAACCATTTTACAACAAATATAGGTAACAACTAAACCACTGATCGTAGAGACTTGAAGGGAGGGCAGGTATATTTTTTCGTGGCGTAGGTCATCTACCTAGTAGGTACCTACCTACATACACGACATACATACATACATAAAATCACGCCTGTTTCCCATAGGGGTAGGCAGAGATCACGGATCGCCATTTGCTACGATCCTGACATACTTCTTTTGCTTCCTTCACTCTCATCACATTCCTCATGCATGCTCGTCGGTTTAGGGTACTCTTGACCTGGCCCTTTTCCAAAACGTCGCCGATTTGGTCCAGGTACGTGCGCCGAGGTCTTCCCCTTCCAACGGTACCATTCACACTCGCCTCATACACCTGTTTCGTTAATCTTCTTTCATTCATCCTCTCTACATGACCGAACCATCTTAACATACCTTTCTCAATCCTCATCACTACATCTTCTTTCACTCCACATCGCTCTCTTATCACGCTGTTTCGCATTCTATCTTTCAAAGTTACCCCACACATACTTCGCAACGCCCGCATTTCTACTGCATTCACTCTACTTTGATGTTTCTTCTGCCATACCCAACTTTCACTACCATACATAAGTGTCGGCACTAGTACTCCTCTATGTACAGCCAGTCGTGCCTTTTTAGACACTTTCCGGCTTTCCATAAAGGCGTGTAGTGCCCCATTCACTTTGTTTCCTGCAATCACTCTCCTTTCAATATCCTCCTCATGCTTTCCATCTCTCGTAAACAATGTTCCCAAGTATATGAACTCATTCACTTGTTCCACTCTTTCTCCATTCGCCAAAATGTCACACGCTGTCATGCATTCATCTCTTTCAAAAACCATAACTTTCGTCTTATTTACATTCACTTTCATTCCCTTCCTGTCAAAAGCTCTATGCATAATTGTTACCATCTCCTGCAACTCATCTGCCGATGACGCAAGTAAAACCTGGTCATCGGCATAGAGAAGGCATTTGACGAGTAACCCATTCAATCTTAAACCACATTCCCTACCTTTCAAATCTTGCAAGCAACTGTCCATGAACAAGTTAAACAGCCATGGTGACGCTACACATCCCTGTCTTACACCCTTTTGGATGCCGAACCATTCAGTGTATGACCCATGTATCCTCACGCAAGCACTAGAGCTCTCATAGAGAGACTTCAGAGCTCGAATAAGGTTGCCGCTTACACCGTACACAGACAATACCGACCAAAGTTCATTCCTCATTACTTTGTCATAGGCCTTTTCCAAATCCACGAATGCGCAATAGACCTTTTGACCCTTGGCCAAAAACTTTTCGGCTATGCTTCGCAAAGAAAAGACCTGATCCGTACATCCCATTCCCTTTCGAAAACCCGCTTGTGCATCCCATATTTTCTCATCGGTTTCTTTCATAACTCTTTCAATCAACACTTTCGCATACAGTTTGCCGACGATGCTGAGTAGGCTAATGCCCCTGTAGTTTTTGCAGTCCTGATGCGAGCCCTTTCCTTTGTATAGTGGAACTATAACGGCCTTGCACCAATCGCTTGGTACACGACCGTTAACCCAACACATGTTGAAAAGGCGGCACAGCTGACTTGCTACGAGGCCATGTCCAGCCTTCAGCATCTCGACTGTTACCTTATCATACCCCGCTGCTTTTCCAGCTTTCATACTTCGTAATGCATTCACAACTTCATTCATGCTAATACCACTTTCATCAATGTCAGCAATTTCATCCATCGCTGAGGTTGGTGCATGTACACCATCCTCTCTTTCAAACAAACTTTCAAAATAATCCTGCCATCTTTTTAAAACACATTCTTCACCTTTCACAATACTTCCATTCTGGTCTCTGATAGAGTTCAGCTCAGAGCTCTGCATTTTTCCTCTGGCTGAACGGATGGATTTCCAGAAGAACTTAATGTTCGCCTGGAAATCCTCAGACAACCTTTCATCAAACACATCTTTTTGCTCATCTTTCTTTCTTGCAATCATTTCTTTCACTATCCCTTTTAGCCTCCTATATTTGTCTTTCGCTTCATCCACGTCCTCATTCGTAGCTGTCTGCATTCTCTCATTAGCTCTGACTGCAAGCCAGTCTAACCACGCTTTCTTCTTCTCACATACCAACTTTTCTACATCCTTATCCCACCATGCATGCTTCACCTTTTGCCCTTTACTCCTCTTACTTACACCACATACTTGGGAAGCCACACTTACAATCTCATCTTTAAATACCTTCCATAACCCCTCAATCTCACAAACACTATCAATCCCATGAAACCTTTCAGTCAATTTACTTTCATATTCTTCTTTCACTTTATCTTCTTGCAAATTTTCTACTTTTATTCTTTCTAGAACACTTACGGGCTCACGCACTCGATGTCTCCATCCTTTAAAGAGACCACTCATACGGCTCATGACCAAGAAGTGGTCTGTATGGATGCCCACACCGCGATAAGCCCTAGTGTCTAGTACATTCTTTCTTAATCTTTCATCCACTATCACAAAGTCAATCATACTTTTTCTGACATTCTTCGCCTCTCGTGTGTACATGTGAATCCTTTTGTGGTCGAACATAGTGTTTGACACACAAAGGCTCCACTCCAAGCATACCTCAAGCAAACTTTTACCATTTTCATTCACTCTTTCATCTCCGTACTTACCAAGAACCCTTTCAAATCCATCACGCTTTAGTCCCACCCATCCATTAAAATCTCCTAACATAATTATCCTTTCGTTATCCTTGCATTCTTTCAAAACATCTCTTACATTCTCCCAAAACTCCTCTCTTTCTTCTTGTGCTTTCTGGGACGTACTCGTACCGGAGTCTACGGGAGCATAAACCCCTACAACAAAAATACGAGTTAGTCCCACTTTCATTCTCATCCACATCAGTCTTGCACTCACACATTCAAATTCATTCACACACTCAGCCATTCTTGCAGACAGGATGACACCAACTCCCTGGCAAGCTCTGGCGGCACTGGGTACCCCAGACCAGTACGCCGTGTAGGGTCCGTGCTTGGTGGTGTCACATCCTTTCCGCTTCGTTTCATTCACACACAGAACATCAATCCTTCTTTCATCCATCATCTGACATACCTCATTCAACTTTTCTTCCACTCCTCCTCCAACATTCAACGTAGCAAAACGGCTCTCCGCTAGCCGCTTTTCGCCCCCCCGGGAAACGAGACGTGACGGGTGGCGTACCGCGTCGCCGCCATGCGGATGATTCGATTTTTTTGTCATCATTGCGTTCCCACGAGAGTTAGGGATTTACACGGTCCACCCCTGCAGAGCCCTTTACGGGGGTAAGGCGGAATACCGAGTGTGTCCTGTGACCGCCAACACAGACACCCTCCGTTACACCAGCTTTTCCCTCTGGCTACGAATCCTCGGCACGGGTCGGCTAACACCTTGGAATCGGGGTTTGTTTCCGGGTATGCTCCCTGAGAGTTGGTTTAATTTCGGAGTTACCTTCTCCTAGATGGCTGCAGACCAATGCTAACGAGGCCCATCTCCCCGGGTTTGATTTCAGAGTTTTCCTTCTCTTAGACGGGTTGCAGACCAATGCTGACGAGGCCCATCTCCCCGGAGTACATACACGAATGTGATAATAATAGTAGTAATAATTACGAAGTCCAATCTGGGTGTTCAATTGCAGCAAATCACGGCATATGGCTAAAAGCACTCCACCACCCTTGATTTGCTTTGTCCTCGGATAATCCCTATCCCGGCGACAAACAAGATACCTAATACGTATCAATTGACTCACTGTCGCTTATAATTACGATCGAGAAACCAGGTTTTCGTTTAGGCAATAATATCGTAAGAATTAAGATTTAGATTGCCTTTAAAAAGATGTATCTTTGTTGGCGGCAGCCCTCTGGTGCTTTGATAATACATATTAAAAGAAGCCATCATTAATAATGTTGTGACAAAACTAGGGCGAAACAAATCAATGCTACCGAGGCAGCTTATTGAGATGCGAAGAGTAAAAGAGTTGCGAGTTGTAAAAAATATTTAAATTAATATTTTCCGTTCATATCTGAAACTACCTACTACTTGTAACAACAACTGTAATTACCATATGAAAGCAATACGTACTCGTATGTTCAGTATTGAAACTATATTTGATTGTTACTATTTTTTTCGCACCAGTGTAGTGAATGGATCAAAGTGCGCCTTAACTCTTAATGTCACATGAGATTTCGATGGCTTACGTCAATGCGACATTTCGATAGCTGTTGTTTGTCGTTGTAGGTACTTTGATAAGAAATACTTTATTGTAAATCGGCCTCCCGCGATACTACAGGCTTGACTCGTGCGGGAACCAACAGCAAATCCATGCTAACTTTTGTTTTGAGTAATAAAATAATATAATTTGTATTTGTAATGTCAACTCCCCAAAATTTTTCGAAATTTTCTACTAGTGACATCGCTGATCGATACTTTTTGGGTCGTTTCTTTGAAGCCCTGAGCAGTATTTCATGACCACAAAAAACTAAAGATTTTACATAACTTGTCTCTATAAACACCTTAATTTAGTATTGTTGATGTGAAATAAACTATAAGAGGCTTTAGTGTAACGGTATGTTAACGTTAGTGGTGGGCGCTGGTGGTATAGTTGGTAGTGACCCCGCCTTCCGATCCTAAGGTCGTGGGTTCAAATCCGGTCGTGTACCAATGGATTTTTCTGTGTGAAAAATTTATGTGCACTATACCAGTACTCTCAAACGGTGAAGTAAAACATCGTGAGGAAACCCACGGCTTAGTCAGCTCCGCACTTTCCTGTGAACAAGGCCGACTAAGCTGAGAGGATGGTATAGGTGCTGGGCTAGCCTACTCCATCTTAATTCGTCCCGGGCACTACAGCGTCCTGTCTGTGAAGGTAAAAGTTGCCTCCTGACGCTGTAAAAATCATCTACTATAGATGGTAAAAGGCCTTAGTATGTTTACGTTGGCTAGATCAAAAATTTCACTAGAGCAGTAGCAGAACGCGTCCAACCTGGTTTGGGCATATTCGTGAAAGTTACTGCGCTGCACTCATATTCCCAAGCAAACCTAAAGCCGCTATCGTAAGCTAGTAAAACATAAGGCTCTTTTCACCTGACTGCGTAGAAGGGTAATGTTTTTGGTGTATTTCTTAACATATATCGAGAAGACGCGACAGAAATCAAGTGAACCCGGTAAAATGAACCCCGCGGTGAGCCCGCAACCCGCCAATTAGTGTACTCGTTTGTAAGCAGTAGACACGTACGCACCCGTGCATGCCCAACAGCCCCGAGATTGTACCAAACTAGGCTTTTAAATAAACAAGAAATAAACCTTTATATGATTTTACTTCGATAATTTAAATTAAAGACGACTTCAGCGGCTTGGCGAAAGATCGTCGCAAAAAAATTATTGATGGAACATGCGAATATTTCTACGGGGCTGGGTGTTAAAGTACCATAGAGGGATGTTTGTGCTGGATAAGCCTATTCCGTATAAAATCGTCCCGGGCACTACAGCGTACCCGTTAGATCAGGCAAAAGTGGCCTCTTGACAATGTATAAATAACACCCAACAGTCACATACATAGTCCTGAGCCCACACTAGAATTCCCTGTGTCGTGGGTATCAGAAACTACGAGTACCATTATGTATGTATGTATGTATGTTCGTATGAGCTAGTGGCCAACTTTAGTGACGGAGTTCTTAGGCCGCCTAAAGGCCTCCGTCATGGCTTAACGACTTAAAAGCCGGGACCGACAATTTAACGTGCCCTCTGTAGCACGAAAGCGCTCAGCTTGTAATGCCACTTGCGGTCACCCATCCCAATTGTGACCGCACACAACGTTACTTAACTTTAACGATCAAACAAGAACGTCTAAACAAGCTACGCCACGAGCGCTTTAAATGAACCATGGTACCACAATACCCAGACCCGGAAGAAATATTTACAGAACATGCAAACATTTCTTCCGCAGCGGGAATCGAACCCGCGCCTTGCGTCTCTGCCGAGCAATGCTGCTCAAATGCTGCTCTGCAGCAAATGCCGCGGCCCGCCACGCCACCGAGGCCTTCCGATAAATCATCTATACATATATAAGAGCTTAACCTGACTGACTGATTCACTGATTTATCATCGCCCAGACGAAACCACTGAAGCTAGAAAGTTGAAATTTAGCTTCCTTTTAAAGCAAAACTGCCCATTAAGGCGGGAATTTTGAAAGTTCTACCCTTAAAAAGATGAAAACGCTTGTATGGAACTTTTTAACGCGTGGTGCGATTTGCTTGAAACTCGGTTCAATAAGAGCAAAATAAATGGACACGTGTTTGAGGATTTTTCAAATCAACTCTTAGAAGAGCTGAAATGGAGAGCTGAAACCTATCAAAGTTTTTATTGGAATATTTTCAAAGGGCGGGCGGTGCGATAGTTGTAAAAGTAATCTAACGCGTACGAAGTCGCTGGCAACAGCTAATCTTGTATAGATGGTAAATTAGTTTTTGTTCAATGTCCCGTCTAGTGCCAAAAATTAAAACTTTTGTTTTTGATTGCTTGAAATGAGGTGCTTCCCCCATTTCGTTACAATTTCTAGTCGATAAAATATGAATTGAAGTTTGCGCAGTGAGTTGGACTCTTCTTAGTATTTGATTGGTTACGCCTGCGGCGGCGGACGTTTTACTTGGGACGTCAATCTGAGAGCACTCTAATTTAACCAAGGCAACACTGTCTGTGTATACATTACGCAATTAGCATTGTGCAATTAGCAAACCTCACTCAAAGTCGCAGGAAACCAGTCCTTTTGTTTCGGAATAGCCTCACTCAATTAATAAAATGCAATTAATAAATGAAGCGCTCGTGGCGTAGCTTGCTTAGGCGTTCTTGATTGATCGTTAATGTTAAGCGGGAATCGAACTCGCACCTCTTGCGTCTCTGCTGCCAAGCCACTCTGAGGTCATCAAATTCGTAATAGAATAATAATTCTGGATTTTAAGTCAATTATGTGTGTAGTAAATACCTATCAGTTTTATAAAAAAATGTCTTCTAAATTAAATTAGGCGCCGCATCTTTGTTTATTTTCTTGGTGCCAGAATTGTAGCTTACAATTCAATTTACTAATTCGTAGTCTGCCTTTGACTCGAATTTGATTTAGTTTGCTGTATACATTTTTTACATATTTATATCAAATTATACCTAAGTTGAGCCTTCTTACTTAAATAAGTAAGTACATAAAGCTCGTTCTATGTTTTTGAATACTACTCAACGACGGCCTCGGAGGCGTGGCGGGCGATTGCCCGGCAGAGACGCAAGAGGCGCGGGTTCGATTCCCGCTGCAGAAGAAATGTTTGCATGATCTGTAAATATTTCATCCGGGTCTGGGTGTTGTGGTACCATGGTACTCGTAGTTTCTGATACCCACGACACAGGGAATCCTAGTGTGGAGTCAGGACTATGTATGTGACTGTTGGGTGTTACTCAAGTATTTTCTTTTGGTAGATAGATTTATTTCTTATTTTTGCATGCAAAAGTAGCCTATACACCAGGTCTCATACATTTTTTATCTATTAAAAGTAGTTTCATACAAACGTGATCAGCCGTTATGGCAAACATAAACATACAAACATCAAAACAAGAGATCCTACATTTGTAGGGTCAGTAAGATATTCCATTTAGATCTTCTAAAACGTCATTGTTTCTGTTTTCTCATATAATTGGTTTGTATAAGTAAGTCATAAAACTTATTAAACTTAAGCTTTTCAATAATCTCCTAAATTGAAAATGAAAAGTCTGAGGCCAAATGGCGACTTAAAGTATCTCTTTTAGGCCCACTTGTAGGGAAATCTCGTAAATCTCCATTAGTTAAATATCATTATTCTTCAAAATATAGGGCTAGTTCTAGATTTAAGAAAATCGACATTTAGTAGATTTTCCTGCAAACCGACCTCGGTGGCGTGGCGGGCGAGTGCTCGGCTGAGACGCAAGAGGCGCGGGTTCGATTCCCGCTGCGGGAGAAATGTTTGCATGCTCTGCAAATATTTCTTCCGTGTCTGGGTGTTGTAGTATTATGTATTATCAGTATGTATTTACAATATATAATGTATTCTATCAGCCATCTGATTCCCATAGTACAAGCTTTGCTTAGTTTAGGGCTAGATGGTGCTGTGTGAAATTCCTCAAATATTTATTATTATTAAACTGATTAACTTAATTATGTACTGACAATTAAAAGTAATTCAGACTTTGGGGTTAGGTATTCTGTGTCACATGTCTGTTTTTAACCGACTTAAAAAAAGGAGGACATTCTATGTTCGACACTATGTATTTTTTTATTGTATGTTCACCGTTATCTCTGCCATAATAACCGATTTTGATGATTTTCCACTGGTGTATAGATTATGGTCCCGAGGTGGTCCCATGTATAAATTTTATGTCTAAGGGATTTATAGTTTTCAAGATTTATATTTAAAAGCCGTGAAATTAAACTTTGAAATTACAACGTACTCGTATAATTAGATCTACATATTTTCACTCAAGTAATTCTGGTAATGACATAAGTGACGGAAACTTTCAAGATTGCGTATCGTCTAAATTATATAAAATTCTTACGTTCTGACTGACTGATTACGGACAATCAACATTCAACAATCAACAGTCTTCAAAGTGTGAAACTGGGAGGGTACGTTCCTCTCATAATGTAGTCATGCAATAATAAAGGAATTTCCGAAATTCAACTCAAAAGGAACGCAGCGGGAGGATGAATAAAAATATGAAGTTTGTATAAAAGCACCAAACGAACAAAGCAGGGCGTTCCTCTAGAAAAATATGAGATTACTTTGTTTTATATTCGAAAGAATGGCGATGGCCGCTGACATCTTGAAATAATCTACCTGTTAGTTTCTATAAGACGGCATTAAGGAGTTTATTTAACTGAAGTATAATATGGGTTCATATCCATCTTGGGGCTTTGATCGGAAGTGGCTGCAAGTTTTCTTATGATTACTTGTGGCTCTTACCACTCTGTTAGAGATACGGGCGTGATAACATAATATATATGTACGAGTATGTATGAACAATATACGAGAATCATTAGGCTTCTTCTACACCACACTGTTACTTAACATCAGGTAGAGTGTGGTCAAAGGCCAAAGGTCAAGGCCATAGTATCTTTAAAAAAATGTATTGAAGTCGGTTTTGTTTTATTTTTTAAAACGTATTATTTGTATAGTTTTTTCTGAATGAAAATATTTGACTCCTTATTTAAATAATCTTTGAAATCTGCAATAGCTATTTAGACATCCTTTTGTGTTACAACGAAAAAGCATTTTAAAGATCTCAGATAAAACTGATTAGAAGATAATAATAATAATTCATTCATTCGTCGTGTCAATCAACTCAAACTGACATGATAAAACTGAATCAATTTTGAAAAACATGAAGCCACCTCTTTATCTCGGGTGCAGGTTGCTGAAAGCAAGTGTAGCTCACACTGGTCTTGGGATGGGTTTTATTTGTTCGACCGTTAGGTCATTGAACCTAGCCGCCTTACCGTATGTAATAATAATAAGATGATTATAACGAATAGGTAAAAATGTATGCTGTAAAAAGATGAGGAGATGAGGCGAGTTCAGGGAGTGGGTCGTATTGAAAACAGCTCGTTTGGTATTTTGAAATATTTTAGTGGGAATCGGCTGAGGAATAAATAAATAATAAATAACACCCAACAGTCACATACATAGTCCTGACCCCACACTAGGATTCCCTGTGTCGTGGGTATCAGAAACTACGAGTACCATGGTACCACAACACCCAGTCCCGGAAGAAATATTTACAGATCATGCAAACATTTCTTCCGCAGCGGGAATTGAACCCGCGCCTCTTGCGTCTCTGCCGAGCAATCGCCCGCCGCGCCACCGAGGCTGTCAATCAGAATATAAGGCTTATTAGCTGAGCGCGCTTCGATGGTGTTGCGGGGTGAGGCGGGGGACGTCAGGCGTCAGGCGCTCCGACCTTTGCATCTCTTCAGTCCTAAAAATAACAAAAATGTGCTTCAGGCTGTTCAAAAACCGAATAGAAACATGGTAACAGGACGTCTGATGTAACCGGAAACGGTTAGAGGCAATATGGCATGTTTGGCAACTCGTTTTGCTCGATTTGTATTATCGTAAAAGCTTTTTCGACTTTGCCTCTGTTCGCCTGTATTTTTTAATTGCCTATGTGGTCTCATTTCGAACTACGAGTACCGTGGTACCACAACACCCAGACCCGGAATAAATATTTGCAGTACACGCAAACTTTTCTTACGCAGCGGGAATCTCTTGCGTCTCAGCCGAGCACCCGCCGCTACAAATTACGGTATTATGATTACTTTTGTGAATGTTATGTATGTGTAGGTGCCGACATAGTAACATCTGTCTTCGGTAGCGCGGTGCCTCTAGTATTATCGTGGTGGTAACTTTTATATTTTCCGAAGCCAAAGCACTGAATTATATAGCATCAGGACAGGACAAGTAGCCATTTTGCAATTTCTAGCTTTGTAATCGGTTCCATGTTCACCGGAGCTTAAAATAGTATAATCGCACATTGAATTGACAAGGTAAATAAACTAATATTTGCTACGAAACCACCAGCGGAACGGCGTAATGTGTATGGACTTTCTGTTGCCCTTCGTTTTGTTCAGTAGCCTTTATTGTTAATTGCGCTTGTACTAACAAACCCGGATGCCTCGTCCTTAGGATGGACGCTCATGCAAACGTGTACTTATTGCGTCATGATCATGAGAAAGTAGTGGGTAATTAATATCAGTATCCTTTGTTAGTTCTTGGTGTGCTCTGTTCATCAAGTATGAAATATACAATGAACCATATTATGATTCATTCAGTGGTCTGTTGTGTCTTGTTTTTTTTTCTGTAACTACGATGAGAAGCACCTTGTGTGACTAACAAAAGTTAAAACTGTAAATAAATCACGGTGCCCTCGATTTTCAGGCTCGACGTCGTCGCCTCGAACTTTCGAGGCGAAAGTTCAAGTTCCGTCTGCGAATTTTAGTTTGCATTATAAATGAATAGAGAGTTTGTAAACTAGTGTCAGTATTTGTTCGCAGTACTACACGGCGGAGTCGGGGCGCAGCGGGCGGCGCGAGGGGCTCGGCTCGGCGGAGGCCACGGAGATGGTGCTCAACAACCTCTTCTACATCACCGCCAAGGTAGGCCCTCAACACCATGCCACTCGATTATTTTGCATTCGATATGTCAATCTTGTAATGATAGTATGTATATATCTTTTGGTATACTTGGTATGACTGGTAGGTATTTGGTGGACGGGTATAATGATAGACGGTCTTCATGTTTGGATGCGTGTTTACTGGTCTGAGGTGCGATGAGTTCTCCTTTTACAATGTATATCGTAATTATATTATAAACTGTGTTGAGTAACAAATATGCTGAGCTAAGCGCTCACACCACAATCTGCAGGACATTCGAATAAACCCGAAATCGCAATAGCGGAGCACGGACGCGCAGAATAACGCGACAATTGATGTCTCAATAAAGTTCACAGATTAGTACCCTTATTGCAAGCAAGACATGGTTAAAACAACAAATGCAAATATTTTATTTCACAAAGACCTATGCCTACAAACTTAGTGATGCACTTCTTCCTGTGTTAGTTTACACTGTGTTACAGGAAGTAAGTCCTTCCCTAAAACAAAACTATATTACTCGTAAAGTTGCATTCGTTTTATCGAGTCTATACTCAATGTCGCCCTGTGTCGCTCTTCCATTTTATGGCTCTGTCTCGTTTTGCACGTAAATCAATTTATTTTATAACTAGCTGCCATCCGCGGCTTCGCTCGCGTGGTATCCTGATAAAAAATTGCCTATAAGTTATTCCCGCACATGTACTATGTATATTCCAAGTTTCATTAAAATCCGTACTGACGTTTAGGCGTGATTGAGGCACAAACATACAAACATCCTCACAAACTTTCACATTTATACTCGTAATATAGTAGTCATAATTATCAGTTTTAAGGACGTGCCATGGGAAGGGATGAATGTCATGTGACAAGAAGAGTTAGATATGAAGGATATGCAGGTAGAGGTAGGCCAAAGAAAACAAGGACGGACTTGTGAAAGATGACATGAGTAAGAAAAGAGTGTTGAGATGACTTATGGCGGAGGGAAAGGGATGAAAAATACATGTTCTGCCGACCCCACATAAAGTGAGACAAGGACAGGGAAATGATGAATTTTGAGCTCAGTTTTATGATTGCTACATTTTACGGGGCAGGTCTTCATTACATATTTATATGATTGAATGAAGAACTCAGACTTTACTTTGCGTCAAACTAAAGTAAACAGGCTTTCAACTTGCGTCGCAGACAGCCCACTCCAGTGAGGACATGGGGGGATTTTTTTCGAGCTAAAATATAGTAATACTAGCGAAGTACTCCGCAATCTACTCCGCTAACTGACTACAGTCGCACATTCAACGATGACCGCAAAGGATCACTACTATTAAACAAATTAGTATTGTCATTCTTTGTGTAATGCATGACAAACAGGCATATATGATTAGTTCAGTCATAAATGCCTTTAATTAACAACAACTATGGTTAGTTATTATATTCGTTCCTTCAATATCAGCGAACGCCGGTTCGACCCCACGTCGCGTCTGGCTGTATCCACGTACGCACTATAATTCACTTAATTACGTTCGAGCTCAAATTTTAAGTTTCGGTAGACTCTTAGCATATGACACCGCTCTTTGTATACTTATAGTTATATGCAACGGCACTTTGGTATTCTGTAGGTATGTATAGAGAATTAAAATCAAATTCTATATCATATTTTGTTTCTGAAATGGATTGGAGTCTACGGACTTTTTCTATGTGGCCCCGAGGCAGGAAAGTGGGTGTTGTAAAAATAACTTCCCGACAGAGTGATACGGCTATTTTCGGTTATGTTGTTATTTTTAGTTTTATTTTACCGAGCCTGTTCATTTGTAAATTATACATCCGCTAATGGTCTTACTAACGTTCAAAAATCATAGACATTTCAATCAACGATCTTTCTCATACATATACCTACTATAATACTAACTCCATTTCGAATTTCACTAATAAAAAGCTCGCTCGCTGCATGACAAATTTGCTTTTGCCTATTTACAAATACATCAAAGGAAAATGTTGCCAAAACCGAAATTAAATAATCCCCGATGCATTGTCATTGTGTAATCAGAGTGGTGAATGGGATCATGTCATTTGAAACTGCATGCACCGTGATGAAAGAGTTTCGCCCCCGGTGGCGGTCATGAGGCTTCAGGGGGTGCATTGTTTGGTCTCGGGGTTGCCGCCGCGCCCTTGTTTATCCCTCCCAACCCCCCCATCGCTCACGCGTGTCCTTGCCTACCTCTAACATAGTAGGCACTTGCTGCAATTCTCACTTTTACGACTAACCCAAGCCTTCTACTATTGTTTCGGGGTGAATTAATGATTTGGTTGCTTGTTGTTATGGAAAAGATTTAAACGATAAGGCAAGAAACCTCGCGTTAGAAACATTGAATACGGAGATGTAGATTTCCTTATTCAATGTTTCTAACGAGTTTTCTAACTTTCTCTCTGTCTCTCTCTCTCTCTCTCTCTCTCTCTCTTTCAATTGGTAATAAATTATATTATGTATATAACTAGAATTATTTTGGCTGGCAAATTCATAGCTTTGAGTTCGAACGTTAAAGAGGCACTGTAAGATTACTGTAAGCTAACTTGAAAAGATTATCATGGGAAAACTTTCACCGATCGTATTTACTTAGATCTTCAAGTAGTTTTTGTCGCGCCACATAAAAAAATTAACAACAAATTAAAAAATCACGTTGCATTTTCGTTTTAAATGCTCTCAACATTACAAACAAAAATGCAACGTGACCATAACTAATCACAGGGGATTTAGGATCCACTATGGATCAAAATGAATGTGTAAGTGACGCCTCTCCCCTTTGTACACAGGGTGCGCAAGGCCGGGCTGGACGGACATCGACGGCTCTTTGTGAAATGTGAAATCAAAAAAAATGCTCGTGCTTATGCAAACCATAGAAATTCATTGCTGGACAGGCACACCATAAAATATTTCCGATCAATTTTGCGCTGCCTCCATCCACCGATCTTTATAATGTTATCAGTCCATCATATGGGGGCCGCCTTACACTGCGTTTCCCGGTTCGTGGCCTCCATTAGACAGCAATCCCTCCCCAATGGTTATATGTTATATTGAAACTTAGTCATTTGGTACATAGGCGGATAACTGAAAAATTATTCGAGTCTTTTGAAAAAAGGGTTTTGAACATGCTTGAATAAATCCGTTTACTTTTGGAATCGTGGCAACAACGAATTTACCGAACACGGGTGCAGCGGCCATTGTAAGAAGCCGCTGATCCAACGTAGAGGGGTGTCATAGAATGGCTCACCCCTCAGAATCGTTTCAATGCGTAGACACGGACCCCTCGTGGACGCTAAGTATATCATCTAGCTAGAGGCTTAATTTTGTTGGCATACGATGTTGGAGGAACGTACTATTTATAATAAATTAAATGTTAAATATTTGAAGACATATCCAACTGCACCATCTAGCCCCAAACTAAGCAAAGCTTGTGCTATGGGCACCAGATGGCTGACAGAATACTTATATTCCTTTTTTTTGTAAATACATACTTAATAAATAATACATAATACTACGACACCCAGACCCGGAAGCAATATTTGCAGAGCATGCAAACATTTCTCCCGCAGCGGGAATCGAACAAATACGAAAAACCCATCGTTAGAAATCTCTGGTTGGGGAGCATCCATTAATTTTAACGCTAACTATGAATGACATTCGTGCGATACGACGTCGCATCGCAGTTTTTTGTAAAAGCCTGTTGTGCAGAGTGTTATGGATTAGACTACTCGTAGTAGATCGCCACCGAACTGAAATCCCGCGCGAGATGTCCTCAGTCCGCAAATATTTTACTTTCGCGCCCTGAGCTTACTTGTACTTATCCTCTTTGTTTAATGTGTGTAAGTACACTTCTTCTGTATTGTCCCGATTGGTTTTTCCGATGTAATGAAATGATCCTTTTAAGTACCTATTTGAGTCGATTAGCATCAAAAAATATTATAGCAACATCGTCAATTTTCATGGTCCTACTCCAGCTTGGCCAAGAAATATATATGCTAAATAAAAGAGCAAATGGCAGGCTGCAAAATATCTAAGCCACTTTTCCTGTACTTTCCTGCCACTTCCCTTCTGGCTCAAATTCCTCCTTTCGAATATAGAATATAATCTAACCTGAACTACGAAGACATCCAAATTCTAAGAAGCGGGAGCTCAGGTTACAATGGTTTCAAAGTTTTACTTATTTCGCTGTATTTCAAAACCCTTTCATATGATATACTAACTGCGTCCCGCGGCTTCGCCTGCGGTGAAATTGATGTGTCTCAAGTGGAGAACAATATCAGAGTCAGACGTTTTTTGCCCATGTTTCAAATTCACAAAAATGTTAACAGTGTGTTTTAATTTAGTTAATATGTTAACCATGATACCACATTCTTACTGTCTTGGACTTAAATAAAATTTGATTTTGTCAACAAATTAAAATTTATTTTGGTATGTGTCATACCAGAACCCGCGGGAATCGAACCCGCGCCTCTTGCGTCTCAGCCGAGCACTCGCCCGCCACGCCGCCGAGGTCAATCGTTATTATCTCACAGTTTCGACTGTTACATCAGCCGTGCACGCGGCCCTGCTGAACCCTAAAAACCCCTTTTATAATCCAAATGAAGTTTTCCTCGCCTATTGGAAGTTGAAGCAGCGAACAACTGGCCCGCTCAAATGCGATTTGACATGTGCACCGAAAATAAAAAATTTCGCTTTTGCAAACTGCAGGGTTAATTCTGATAGCCGTATTAGCTGAAAGTTCAGGATAGGAATCCCGTAACACTCAAACAATGCCCACTCGTTGGAATTTTTTTAATTCAGTTGGAATGTTACACGGTGCAACTCTTTTTCAAGTTTGACTGTTCAGCGAGTTACAGTAAATGCAATTGTGCATTTGGAACAGAGCGCCAACTAGTGTTGTTTATCAGAACCAAGTTTGATGATTTGAGACTCGAAATTTGATTAATTACCAAATTCGTATTGATTGGCCTATGGCTGCTTGTTTTATTTAGTAATTTAGTGTAATTTAAATGTATGCAGAACATGCAAACATTTCTCCTGCAGCGGTAATCGAACCCGCGCCTCTTGCGTTTCAGCTGAGCAATCGTCCACCACGCCACTGTAAAATGGTGTAGTTTTTTAAACGTTGAGGTAAATATTACATTTTGTGGGCAGTTCTCGGACCAGCACCCCAAGGAGATCGAGGAGCTGTGGTCGACGCTGTGCGCCTGCTGGCCCAACAACTTGAAGGTCATCATCCGGTACCTCATCATCGTCTCCGGGATGGCGCCCAACGAGCTGCTGCCCTATGTGAGTATTTTATTTTTGAACGCTATTTAATATAACAGTTGCAGTACTTACTCAAATTAGGTAGTTAGGTACGCAACCTACTCCGTTTATCACGAATGACTTTTTTTTTATTCAATAATAACACTAAAGTACTCAAAACAAAATCGTTTGATTTTTCATCGTCAACATCGCGTTCGACCAGCTCGCCGGGGCTAAGCCACTTAGCGTCTCACTAAGTCTCTAGAAGCTACGTGCATAATGTATGGGATTGACGTATGAAAGCGCAAACCGACGAGTCTATTATTTAGTCTCCGTCATTTATCTTTCACTTTCATGTAATAAACTATTCATAAGAAAATGAAAAATGATCGTGCGTTTTCGTCGAGAGTTACACTGAAAACATCGCCAAAAAACTGATACAGTTTCATGTTCCGCTTCCTGATCGAAGTATCCTTACCACAAATACTCTCTACATACAGACTGTACAAATTTGCCAGCACTTAATTTAAGTGCACATATTTTATTATAAATTATGATGAAAATTTTGTGAATATGTACGATTTTGCGGCTTTGGCAAAGGGTAGCTTTTTGACGGGGTTTCTGTAATGAGTCGGCTTTGCACTGTGGCTGCGCTGTCACTCGGAAATATTACACATATTTTGATAATATGAAGGTGTAAGGTATGCCGCTCTGTTGAAATGTGCTTTGTGTGTGTGTGTCTGTTCACGAAGCCGGCTACACATACCATGTATTATACCTATAAGCATCAGACGTATACATTAAGCGGACGTAAATCTGCAATTCTTTATAGGGCTGTCATCCATCCCTTTATTTATAAAATGCAATTTCCGTGTCATGCTTTATCTCCATCCTATCGGTATACCTAAGATTTCCGCCCACAACCCCATTCTATTGCCAGACAGTAACTGAAGCTGGCAACAATTGTAGACATAGCTTTATTTATTTATTGCCAAGACAATGACGGCCCGCGTATGAAACGGGTGAAAATACTTAGATAAACTTAATAGTCTTGCATAATATGCCTCAAACGTTCTGTACAGACAAAAATCAACACTACAGTAGCTTTGTTTTGTGCACCACACTTAACCAATCAATTACTATACTACGTCCTATCCTTAATTTTACTTGTTGAAGTTGAGAGCTGAGAGCTGAGAACATCACTGTTCATGATCAGTATAAGTAAAATATGAAATGGGTGGCTCCCTAGTCATATTTAGCTACCTAATAAATAAATACTTTAATGAGAGTATGCTCAGGAACTGTACAATTTCAATGCCGCCGTCTCCCTTACCTGGAAAAGCGCCTTCTGCACATAATTGACATTCCCAACATTCGTACTAAGCGCTTTGAGTCTACATTCATCAGACGCAATGCAAAAATGTGGAACTCCCTGCCCGGGTAAGTATTTCCTGAAAAGTAAAATATGGATATGTCTTCAAATCGAGAATTAATAGGTTTTTTCTAAGTTAGCGTGCTCCGTCTTAGACCACACTGTTACTTAGTGTCAGGTAAGGTGTGATCAAACGCAAACCTATAAAAAAAAAGTCTCAGTTTTATTAACATAATAAAAAAAAACTTTTACTATACGTTCTATCATTATATACCTAGTGGTGGGACCGAATGTATTCACTGCAAATTAATGAATTGAAAAAAAAAATCATTTAGACTTATTATAGGCTAAAAGAGTCTTCATAATACATACTTTAGCAATTAAAAAGTTGTCATATAGCAAACTAACTTACCACCGCGGCTTAGTTACAGGAGGCCAGACATACGTAGGAATCGAAGTATTTAAATTGTTTGTTTATGCCGTTCGTTTGCTACATCCAAACTGAGCAAATATTATTCTGTTGTATTTTGTGATCGGACTTTATAGCTCAGAAGTAAAACATGATACTGATTTTAAAACTTAATTTAAACTTCAAGCATAAATAGACTACAGCGTGTTTCGTTTTGTTTCTATTTTGTGTTTAACAGATACTTGTAAAATATTCTTAATAAAAACAGTCGATTGTTCCAATAACTTAAGACAATGGTTAATAATAAATATTGTGAAACTTGTAATCATCGTGTTGAAGGCGAGAATGTCCCTGTCCTAGATTTACTATCAAATTAATGCATGTTTCCAAATGTATAGGGGAGTCGGCAATCCGCTCATGTTGAATCAAATAACGTTAAATTGACCCTCTGCTGACGTTGCCTTACAATTAGTAGCGGTGTGCGAGCTACATCAAAGGATTCCGTGTAGAGAATTCTGACCTGTAATATATCGAATGAAGCTAGAATCGTATTTGCATTTGCTATAAAGCAACTCACGCTCACACGACACGTCTTGTTTTCATGTCGTCACTGCAGGAAATTTGATCGCGCATCATTCCCACTCGGAACACACATTGTTCGTGGAAGAGCATAGAGGCTGCTTTTAATCCGTGTGTAACGCAAGCGAATTTGTTCGCGAAACTAATTTTACCCTTTCATTGACTCTAAAAGGATTTATTCTATAGAGAACTTTTTGCGGAATTACAGGTCACATCATATTATTATTAATTATAATTGTTTATACATTAAATATGGTATAATAGGTAGATATGTTATACGATGATAGCATTAATTTGTTGGTACTTTTTCAATTTCAATGTACAAATGTTGAGAAATAAGCATAGAAACGAATTAAAGTGTAAATATAAAAAATAATAGTGGCCTGATATGATTAAATGATCTGAAGTCAATAAATAGCATTTTTCTCTTTAGTCAAATCTAACCGTAGTTTATTTTGAAAAATATTCGTTTCCTACAAATAATTCCTAAGCCATCATTATTAGTAAGTATCTTTTATTCCCTTTAACGTACAATATGAAGCTCAAGGTACTTCATATCAGGTAATTATAATGCAAAATTTGTGCGAATACACGAATTTTCTACGCTATCAACGCATGAGAGATTACTTTAAGCGTTGCTTAATTAACGACACCGATGTATGAGGCGAATCGAATGGTACCGTTGGAAGGGGAAGACTTAGGCGTACGTATCTGGACCAAATCGGCGACGTTTTCTGTGATTTCTACCTATCGAAAACAGGCGTGGTTTCATGTATGTGCTTATGTAATGCTACTTTGTCTGTATTGCCTACACGGACTAATACAGAGGTGGGGGAGGCGGGGGGCGGAGGGGGACTCTCCCTCGACTTATCGCAAACTGATGTACTTTATACTGCGATGCGTCTTTACCGGGAGCTCGTTGCGTCTTGGACTAATAATAATCAGCTATCACGTAACCAAGATCTACATAGACACACATGTTGCAAAAAAAAAAAGAATATGATACATCTACATTTTGACGACCTCGGTGGCGTGGCGGGTGATTCCCGCTACGGGAGAAATGTTTAAATGTTCTGCAAATATTTCTTCCGGACCTGGGTGTTGTAGTATTATGTATTAAAAGTATATAAATTATATTATCAGCCGTCTGGCGTCCATAGTACAAGCTTTGCATAGTTTGGGGCTAGATAGCGGGCGCTGTGTCATATGTCCACAAATATTTATTAATTATTTATTTATACCTCATAATAATGTCTTACGTATTTAATGTTAATAGTTTGGTGTAATTTTTTAAAATACGTCTCGTATATTACCTACATGTTCATCGAACATGTAATTATGGACAAAATAATCCACGCCCGCACAAGCGGAAAAACAATTTGCAAGAGCTAATGCAGATAGCTATTAATTGGCAATCTGATGCTGGGCCTCGCATTACAAAGCGCGCCTGGCTGCCGAAGACAAGAAGTCTCTACTTAAGTTTTTCCATACTCATTATATATTTTTTTGCAATTATCCAACTAGGTGGGGCCGGCATAGCGTACTTTCCTCGCTCGCTAGCTTATTAAAACTTGTAGAACGCCGTAAAACCGATAATGAACTGAAGTCATGAATAATCACCTCTCGCCGATCCATCTTGCCGGCTCACAACTTTGTATAACATTCACAGGACAAGTTGTAATGTTGCTGGCGAGTTTGTCTTGGAACTAATGGTAGAGCCGAAGGTAATGCGCTTACTGTGATGTTGGACCCAAACATATTAGATACTGTATACCATATACAGTATCTGGAACACTCATCACGAACTAACCAATACTCTCTCAGCCCATAATGTTTCGCCAAAACATAATCATATTCAGAAAGTTAATCCTTTTTGTGAATATAAATAATCTTACTAAAAACATTCCATGCAAAGTTGGCTGCCAAGATCAGGTTCGTTAACTCATCACATAGCCCACCAGCCCACGGGGCCTGTCTTAATTCTAAAGAGTGCTCTTAGTGTTCTTGACTGTACTTCATCTAAAACAATAAATAACTGTACGGGAAATTCAGTGGCTGGTATTGGAAAGACGTACCTGGGTTCACGGCTGACTCGAGTCCGGGGGCCTTCCAAGATAGCACCGATATTGTCCGCACTTGTAGAAATCCACAGGACTGGTGAAAGGGTCTCACAGATCGTGTCGTCTGTTCGAAAAGAAGGACCGTAGACACGCACACACAACGCGATAGAATACCGGCGCGGGCGCGTGGGAAAATCGGGGCAAACGGCAGTCAGGGTGCGTAAACGTTCGTCTCCGATGACGGTGGAGCGAGGAATGTTCGTTGGCCGATTCCTTCACGAGAGCGCGTGAGAGGCGTCGTCAAACCAACCAGCCAATAAGAAAACAGATAGGTCAAAAAAGATTTCTCGACCTACCCTCCAAATTGTGTCTGCTTGCACAGGAAATGTATTGCTACCCACACCAACAATTTAAGAATGCACTCATTATCATCATCACAATAAATAAAACAAAAATGTGAAAAAAAATCAATTCCGGTACGGAACATAGCCGCTCACCTTAAAAGAACGTGGTTGTTTTAACGAAATATACACAAAAAAAAGTAAGAAATATGAAAGGAAAAGGAAAAACAAAAATATATAATATTTGCTTAGGTACTAACTAAATGCTCAACTAGTAAAGTAGATTTATTAATCTAAAGGAAGCGGACAAATCTTAACGACGGGTCTCCTCGTAAAAGAGTTTCCCATTTTAAGAGTGACAGCACGGGTAATGTTATCACTGCCCGGGTGCAGAGCGTGTACTCTGGCTAACCTCCACTGTAAAGGGGGTAGGTTGTCATCACGCACAACAACAATCATGCCTTCCCGGATTGGAGGTCCACGACTATGAAACCATTTTTGAGATTGTTGTAATTCATGTAAATACTCGCAACTCCAACGTTTCCAAAAATGTTGAACGCTTTGTTGAATCCATCGCCATCGAGTAAGCCGATCAGGATTAAAGTCCGTCAACGAAACGTCCGGTAGGGCCGTGATAGGACCGCCTATCAAAAAATGTGCTGGAGTCAGCGGTAAGGGGTCTTGGGAATCAGTACTCAAGACGCAAAGAGGGCGCGAGTTCAACACTGCCTCAACCTGACAAAGAAGAGTATGCATTTCATCGTAGGTTTGTGTGCGAGTACCAAGAACACGATACAAATGATGTTTGAAACTTTTTACACCAGCTTCTACCAATCCACAAAAATGTGACCCGGTAACGGGTTGAAAATGAAAAGTAAGGTTTTGACCGAGTACCTTTTCATGAAACGCCTTTTGAACTGAATCTGAATTTAGAAATGCATATAACTCTTGTAAGTAGTTATTACACCCAACAAAGTTTTTGCCGTTGTCAGAGTAGATGTCCGTACATAAACCCCGACGAGACGTGAAACGTCGTAACGCAGCTAAAAACGATTCAGTAGTAAGATCTGAAACTAATTCGAGATGTATCGCTTTTACACTCATGCAAACGAAAACTGCAACGTAGGATTTTATTATTTTAGCGTTCCTAACCTTATTAGCGCGCACATAAAATGGTCCGGCGTAATCAACAGCTGTTTTTAAGAATGGACGCGCTGATTGTATACGTACGCTAGGTAAAGGAGCCATGCGTGGCTGTGTGTGAGTCGGCCGCGCTCGAAAACAAGAAATGCATTTATGTATACGCTGTCTGATTATGTTTCGTGCCGATAAAATCCAATATTTTTGCATCAACAAATATTGCGTAGACTGGGGACCAGCATGTAAATGGGTGACGTGTGCATCATCAATAATTAACGTAGTTAAATGATGTTTTTTAGGAAGTATCAATTGATGTCTAGATTCAAACGAAAGAAGAGATTTATGCAATCGCCCGCCCACACGTAATAAGTTGTCCTTATCTAAAAACGGAGATAAGCGTTTCAATTGACTTGAGGATTGTTTCCCCAGTGTTATGTTTTTTATATCGTCCGCGAAAACGGACTGTTGAATTCTACCTATTATTAACTTTAGGTTAGAGTTATATTCGGGCACAGTAATGTGCGCAGGGAAAGAAGTTTGAGTTTTTCTACATTTATGATAAAATCGAAAAATGTACGATATGACACGAACCAGTTTTCCTAACGATGAAAATTTTGAAAATACCTCGAGCTCGCCTACAGAAGATGGTGTTGCGAGAAGAGGAGGATTGCGTTTTTCTTCCTGTGTAACAGGACCTTGAATGAGCATAGGCCACAATTTTGGTTCTTCAACTAACCAACTAGGGCCACAGAACCATAAAACGTGTTTGACAAACACCGAGGGCAGCATGCCTCGGGAGGCTGAATCGGCCGGGTTGTCGTACGATGGCACATGTCGCCAACAACCGGCTGGTACTCGTGACAGTATGTCACTGGTACGATTGGACACGAAAGTTTTCCATTCATGTGGTGATGAGCGTAGCCATGCTAACACAATCGTGGAATCTGACCATGCGTAGACATGATCGAAATGAATTCGGTCGCCGTAAGCGAGCATTACTTTTCTTATTAGTTTAGATAACAGTTGGGCTGCCATAAGTTCAAGTCGCGGGATAGATAAACGCTTCAATGGCGCAACACGCGTCTTTGCCAACACAAGAAAAACACGAATCTTGTTGTCGCTGCATTTACACCTAACATAAACACATCCAGAATAAGCTCGTTCACTAGCATCTGAAAAGCCATGCAACTCGATCGATGTAGCCTTGTCGAAAATGTGACGAGGGAAAAAACATTCAGCTAAGAGCGGAAGCTCACTGGTGAAGCTTGACCACGCGTTGACTATATCAATGGGCGGTGACTCATCCCACCCGGTCCCAGCGATCCACAGTAATTGCATAATATGTTTTGCATACAAAATCACAGGCGATAATAAACCTAGGGGATCGTAGATTTTTGCGATTTCCGACAAAATGGATCTTTTAGTACATGTCGAGTCAGAAGATTGAACATTGAATGAGAAACCATCCGAACAAGGGTTCCATTGGAGTCCGAGTACTTTTATTGAAGTATCATTCTCCACTAGTGCGAACGAAACATTATCCGGCCGCTCACCGTGAGGTGAGGGCGCTGCGGCGAGAATCGCCGGCGAGTTACTATGCCATTTTCGAAGTTCGAACCCTGCGCTTGCACAGACATCTACTAATTGTTTTTGCAGAGCGAGTGCCTTGGCCTCGTCGGCCTCTCCTGTAATAATATCATCGACAAAGACGGAGTCCATCAAAACTGCTGACGCGAGCGGAAATTTCTCAGCCTCATCCTGTGCGAGTTGGCGCATCACACGTAAAGCAAGATAAGGAGATGAGCTCACGCCGAAAACAACAACTTTTATTTTATAATCCCGAATGGGTGCGTCAGGAGAGGATCGCCAAAGTATGCGTTGATAGTCCCAATCTGAAGTTCTAACCGCAATATTACGGTACATAGCCCTGATATCAGCTGTAAACACGACATTATGAATTCGAAATTTTAACAAAATATCAACAATGTCCGAATGAAGCTTCGGACCGGTAAGCAAAAGATCATTTAATGAGTGACCATTTGTGGTTTTACAACCAGCATCGAACACTACCCGAACCTTAGTAGTTTCGCTAGACTCTTTGACCACGCAGTGGTGCGGAATATAATAATGAGAAGTATCATCTTTGGAGGGGGGATCACAAAGTTCCATTTGGTTCAAATCTAAATACTCTTGTAAGCACGAGTGGTATTCCCTTTTCAGGGCAGAATTACGTTCTAAACGATATTCTAATTTTCGAAAACGCGAGAGAGCGATGTCACGGGATTGACCTAGTATAGGTGCACTTTTGAATGGAAGGGCCACTACATAGCGCCCGGATTCGTCACGTGTGTGCGATCCCTCGAAAAAAGATTCGCACAATCGTTCATCAGCAGAAAGGGTTTTTTCTTCTGGAACTGCCTCCAGCTCCCAGAACCTTTGAAGGTCGTTGTCCTCGAAAAAGGAGCTATGACACACCTGGAGTGGCGGCGGGTTCGCTACATCGAAAGAAACCTTTCCCATCAACAAATAACCGAAAATACTATTCATTGCAATCGGTGCATCGGGGTGACCTTTGACAATGTTTCCTAGCAAAATGTGAGATAGAATATCTGCACCTAAAAGCATTTCAATGGGTTGAGAGCTGTGAGCATTAAAATCAGGATCAGCTAAATACAAATTTTTGATGTGCGGCCACGCATCTATAGGTACCGGTATTCTAGGCAGGGTCGAAACTAGTTTTGGTAAAATTAAAGCCTCCACTGAAATAGCCGGTATATCCTGATTTCGAGGACTGATAACGCACGTAACTATACCTTTAGGATAAATCGGTTTTTCTTCACCGATACCAAAAATCGGAATATTAATATTCCTAAAGCTCAAGCCTATGCGTCTAGAACAAGCCTCCGTAATAAAACTAGCTTGACTTCCCGAATCAACTAAGCAACGTAATTGATGTTTCACCGTACCAACGTGTATATTGACGAGCGCGGTAGAAAGCATTACGGTCCATTTCCTCGTAGAGGGCGCAATGGACGACTCGCAGTTCGCGCTTATCGCGTGGTTCACGGCGGTCGTTTGAGGTAGCACGGCAGGAGGGCCGGGTTCAGACGCGACAACCATATGTTTCTCCGAAGGAGGGAAAGAGACGGCCTGATTTGAATGAATAGGCTTGTTTACCTGATTCTCAAAGTGCAATAATGAATGATGTCGTTTATTGCACGATCGACATGTATATTTGGAATTACAGTTTACGAGACTATGACCAACATTCAAACAATTGTAGCAAACATTTTTGTTTTTTATGAAATTATACCTATCACCGGGAGACATATTCAAAAACTTAGAACACCTCGGTAGGATGTGCTGCGCATCGCACAAAATGCATTGCTTCTCGCTTTGTACGTCGGATGATTCGGTAGCTGCAAACGAGCGACGCGGACCCGACCCGGAGGGCGCATTCGATCGATATGGATCCACGCTGTTTGCGCGGGAACGAGAACTGCTATCTATCCGCTTTGATTCCTTCAATTCACCACCGGTCATAATTTCAAATGTGGAAATTTCCTGTTCTAAGAACCTAATGAGCACATCTACGTTAGGTATTTCGGACGGTTTTGAAAGAGATAATTCAAAACGCTTACGAATGGTATTAGGAATTTTTCGCAACAAAACGTTCAACAAAATGAAACTCCATTCATTCACTGGGAAACGCATCGTTTCAAGAGCCTTAATGTTTTCCATGTATACATTTAGCAAATTTCGTAGATTGGAATATGACTCATTGGTACAGGTGTTACAGTCCAGAATGCGATCCAAATGTTTCGAAGCAATAATTCGGCGGTTTTCGTACCTATTTTTAAGAATATCTAACGCAACTAAATAGTTTTCGTCTGTAATGGGAATCGATTTTATCAAATTATGAGGTTCGTTTTTTAAAGTTAACAACAGATAACGAAACTTCTCCGCTGGCGTGTAGGCATCATTGTTGTGAATCAACGCTTGATATAAATCAAAGTATGAGGGCCAATCAGTAGATTCACCGCTAAATGACGGCAACGGTAACGTTGGCAATTTATGTAAATGTAAACTATGATTATGTGCATGAGGCATTGAATTAATGTTAGTGCGACTCATGCGCCTAAATTCCTGACTGGCTTCTTTCAAATTATTTACATGAACTAAAATAGCATAATAACAATCATTAAAATCGTTACGAATTTTTAACTGTTCGTCTTTGTTAAACAACTTCGACTTCATCAACGCTTTTTCAATTTTAGATTGAAGTTTACTAAACTTTCTTTGTTGAGCATTTAGATCAGTAGATCTTGATTTGAATTGAACTTGATCAGTAGTAGCAAATAATAACGTTCTTTTAATGTCTTCTAGAATAATATCTCGCTCGAAAATATCTTGTTCAATTCCCGCGTCGTCCGCCATTTTGCGTAGCAAAGATGAGCAAAAACGACCAACGGAAAATTACAAAATGTACACGTAGTGTAGCAATGAAACCAATGAAAGATGACACAATCTGGAGGAATCAAGAAATATATCCGGCTCGAACGGATCAAAAAGTATGTACGGGAAATTCAGTGGCTGGTATTGGAAAGACGTACCTGGGTTCACGGCTGACTCGAGTCCGGGGGCCTTCCAAGATAGCACCGATATTGTCCGCACTTGTAGAAATCCACAGGACTGGTGAAAGGGTCTCACAGATCGTGTCGTCTGTTCGAAAAGAAGGACCGTAGACACGCACACACAACGCGATAGAATACCGGCGCGGGCGCGTGGGAAAATCGGGGCAAACGGCAGTCAGGGTGCGTAAACGTTCGTCTCCGATGACGGTGGAGCGAGGAATGTTCGTTGGCCGATTCCTTCACGAGAGCGCGTGAGAGGCGTCGTCAAACCAACCAGCCAATAAGAAAACAGATAGGTCAAAAAAGATTTCTCGACCTACCCTCCAAATTGTGTCTGCTTGCACAGGAAATGTATTGCTACCCACACCAACAATTTAAGAATGCACTCATTATCATCATCACAATAAATAAAACAAAAATGTGAAAAAAAATCAATTCCGGTACGGAACAATAACAAATAACTTTACCCGTAAGCCCTGACAAGCCCTCTACAAACTTCATCTTTCCAACCAAACCTAAGCCGAAGCGAAACTTCAAATCAACCAGGCTATACTTTTTTACATCTATGTAAAAAAGGATGGCTTGGCCGTTTGATTGGGGAAAAGTTACAGATTTCTTAATCTTTTCGTTGTTTATATGCAATTTCGAACGAAGTTGACATAGGTATTTCAATTGTCAATAAATCTGAAACAATAAACGTACATAATTGGATGAATTATCTTAAAATGGACTTCCGCCAAATCACGCCTGAATCTATTAACTATCGAGGCCAGAGTGCAATTCTCGAAATTAAACTCCTAGAGAACGCACTGAACGAACACACTCAAACAAAGTTTTCTTCCTAGGCATTTTCGAAATTAGACTTCCTGATCAGGATGCGTCACGAGGTGTACTTCTAGAAATATAACATTACTTTGTTTTTTATTCGAGAGAGTGTCGACAGCCACTGATATCTTGACTTCTATAGGATGACACCAAGGAGTATTTAATTTGAGTATATTTCATTGAAATTTTGTTGTTAAAACGTATTTGGCGACCTCTGTGGCGGAGGCGGGCGAGTGCTCGGCTGAGACGCAAGTGGCGCGGGTTCGATTCTCCCGCTGCGGGAGAAATGTTTGCATGCTCTGTTGGTGTTGTAGTACTATGTATTATAAGTATGCATTTACAAAAAAAGCATATAGGTAAGTATTCTATCAGCCATCTGGTTCCCATAATAAAAGCTGTGTCCAAAAAAAAATATTAACAAACTTAAATTGCCCTTTTTCCTCCCCAACTTTATTATAAAATAATCTCTCGGGCGCGAGGGCGCGACGACCGATGCCTACCCTAGTAAAACACACAGGTACACAGATTGTAAGTACGTACTCGTACTCCACGGCACTGCTAAACAACTTACTTCACTCGGCTTGGTGCAAAACTAACTCACTCACATTTTACCTGACTACTGTCTGTTTGTCCGATCAATAGGTAAGTCACGACAAACTATTTTTTAGAGTAATGTGATTATGATGGTGTGTACAGATGGCCAGAATCACAATACTTACCTTTCTTACTTATATTATAATAAATAATTAAGAAAGTTTGTGAGTTTGGATGTTTGTGCCTCAATCACGCCTAAACGGCTAAATGGATTTGAACGAAACTTGGAATATACATAGTACATGTACTGGATTAACATATAGGCTATTTTTTACCCGGGTACCACGCGAGCGAAGCCGCGGGCGGCAGCTAGTACTAATATAAAATAGTTTGTTGTGACTGACTGACCTATTGACAGACAACGCTGAGCCTAAACCACTGCTCATAGAGACTTGACATTTGGAAGGTGCATTCCTAACAGCACGTAGACTTACACTAAGAAAGGATTCTTGGAAATTCTACCCCTAATGGGGTGAGAAGAGGAATAAACGTTTGTATGGAAAATTAGTAGTCCTTGAATTTTTAAACTTATAACTTACATAGCATAAATACTCTTCATTAATACATTTAATAAATGTCTATGGTAAAACATTACCAAAGCTACCCCCGAAACGTGGTGCAGGGGTTTTTAAAGATTGAATGTGATTTTTTTAGCGGGCTGTCTGATTTGCATGAAATTTGGTTTTTAGGAATACAGTTATAACGAATTTAGAAGTTTAGCACATAAAGGGCAACGGGGTCTCAGTGCTATTCAAACACGAGATGAACCCAAAATTATCTAGTCTACGCGAGTGAAACCGCGGGTTTCTACTAGTGAAAAACACAACAAAGGCCTTTTACCATCTATAGTAGATGATTAATACAGGGTCAGGAGGCAACTTTTACCTTCACTAACCGCTGTAGTGCCCAGGACGAATTAAAATGGAGTAGGCTTGCCCAGCACCTATTCCATCTTCTCAGCTATTGGTTAGATGTTAGTATGAGATATGAGACTGGCTTACATAGGCTAGAAGTCTTCAGTCATCGTTTAGTATGACGGATAAATGCCAAGTTTATCAACAAATAATAATTATCTATATTAACTTCTTTGCTGGACTGGAAGTAAAAAAAAACATAGAATGCGACAAGCTGCTTCTCTCCCCGAGCATGTCGTAAAAGTCGACTAAGGGATAGTATCCTCCAACATGATGGACCATCTATATGGGCGATGAGCTGATCACTTATCACCATGGTTCACCATATCCATCTTGGGATTTTAAAACAGGAGTGGCTGCAAGTTTTCTTATGACTACTTGTGGCTCTGCCCACCCCATTAGGGATACGGGCGTGATAATAATATACATACATCTATACTAACATTATAAAAAGGAAAGATTTGATTGTTGTTTGCATTGAATAGGCTCCGAAATTACTGGACCGATTTAAAAAATCTTTCACCGTTAGGAAGCTACGCTATCCCCAGGTGACATGGGCTATATGATATTTTCAAAAAAATAGGGAATCTTACTAAAACTCCAATAATGTAACCCGAGGTGTAAAAAATTGACCTAATAAATTCCTTACATCGCGTGCGCTGCGAAAACTATTAATGATAGAATAAAATAATGTACTACGACTTTGCAGAACTCATCATTATCTACAAAAAGTGTCACGACAGCATATGTCTAGCTATTATAGTTATGTCACAATAAGTGTTCTTTTAAAAATTAAATTTAAATGCCGGCGCTAGAAAAGGCTCTTTATTTGTCCCTTAGTATTAATCCTTAACAAAATAAATTATTTCATATTCAAGACTGCTTCAATAACTTTATATAACTTTCGGACATTCCATTCGAAAGATATCAAGTCGAGTTTAAAAATGTAAGTATTATAAATAGATACCCGTGCGAAGTCGGAGCGGGCTGCTAGTCTTAAATCATCATCGTGTTTGATTGGTGTTAGATTTCAAATGAAAGGGACGTCAAATTAATGACGTTTATTCGAAATATTAGTTTCTAGCTTTTGTGTAGTCAGTTTTTAGTTTCAATGAGCTTATTTTCTTACGACTCGAATAAAACCTTTATATCTTAGTTTGTTGTTTGTGGTACTTCATTTCTAATGGTGTTTTTCATTTCAATAAAAATGATAGGTACATACATACATACATACATAAAATATATGTGTTTATTGCGCTATTTAGTGGAATTTTATTATCTTTCATTCGGAGAATGGAAAAGAGCCACCTCCTGTTATTACCATATTCCATGGTCACACGCGCAGACGTGACCAAACAGTAGTTGGTAAAGAAGTGCCTGTAGTTTTGCAGGTAGTCTACCTACTATAGGTACTCCGTCCAATACTTCATTTTACTTTTGACAACAAAGATCTGAAAGCTTGATAACGTAACTATTCTATGATTTTAAAATTTAACTTTAAAATTCGTGGTAAAATAAATATACGAACTACCTAATCATATTTATCTATTCTATTTATTACCCAATAAGTAAGTAAGTGAGTTCGTCTGAGCTAGTGGTCAACTCTTGTGACGAAATAAAAAGAAAACTTTAAAATGTCTTAAATGTCTGAGTTTTAACTAAAGTCAATAATAATAAATTTGCGTAATACAAAATTTAACGTCACGTTCTATCGTTATATTTTATACCTAGTGGTGGAACCGAATGTATTAACTGCAAATTAATGAATCAAAAGTAATCGATTAGACTTTATATAGCTAAAAAGAGCCTTTGTTTCAATTTCAGGAGGACGGATATAGGAATCGGACACTTTCGAATTCATTATTACCAAACAGATGATTATGCAATTCGTTTGTTGTACTAACAACTAAAACTACACAAATACATAATATCGCGCCCGTGTCCCTAACTTGAGAGCACTGGTGGTCTAGTTGGTAGTGACCCCGCCTTCCGATCCTAAGGTCGTGGGTTCAAACCCGGTTGGGTACCTATGAATTTTTCTGTGCGAAAAATGTATGTGCGCTATAGTACTCTCAAAACGGTAAAGGAAAACATCGTGAGGTAACCCACGGCTTAGTCGCTCCGCACGTATTGACTACGTCTTTCCTGTGGACAAGGCCGACTAAGCTGAGAGGATGGAATAGGTGCTAGGCAAGCCTACTCCATCTTAATTCTTCCTGGGCACTACAGCGTCCCGTTTGTGCAGGTAAAAGTTGCTCCTGACGCTATATAAATCATCTACTATAGATGGTAAAAGGCCTTCGTTTTTTTAGTTTAGTCCCTGACGGCAGGGGAACACAGCCGCAAGTTATAATAAGAAAACTTGCAGCCACTCCTGATTCAAAGTCCCGAGATGGACAGAATATTATAATATTTATAATATCAAAACTAAGCAAACATTATTATTGCATTTTGGGATCGGACTTATACTCGTAGTTCAGAAGTAAACAGAATAAAACTGATTTTAAAGTTTAAGCATAAATAAACTGCTTGTTTCGTCCTATTTCGTAAAATAAAGAATTGGACGGAGTATAATAGAACAGTGTGGGTATTAACATTACACGTCTCTGAAGGTTTGGGGACAGCTGTTATTTTGATGTTATCAGTAAGTTTATGTAAGTGCTATTGAACGCCCCGCGCCTTTGTCCGTTTCGAGCTTTTTTTTACTCTTACAAACATCACCCTCTCGCTGCGTCCTCTAGCAGTTGAATTTAGGAAATTGTGAGATTTTTTTTCGGAGAGTGTGCTCAGGAACTGTACAATTTATTAGTTCTGCCGTCTTCCTACTTCCATCGGACTTCCAGAAACTCGGAAAGGCGCCATCTGTACATGGTTGATATTCCAAATGTTCGTACTAAGCGCTTTGAGTCCACATTCTTTATACGCACTGCAAAAATGTGGAACTCCCTGCCGGGGTCTGTATTTCCTGAAGAGTATAATCTGGCTGTCTTTAAATCGAGAATCAATAGGTTTCATCTAGGTAAGCGTGCTTCATCTTAGACCACACTGTTACTTAACATCAGGTAGAGTGTGCTCAAACGCAAACCTATCTCAGATAAAAAAAATGCCTTTCTTAAAGCACTCCTGCGCCATGAAAACAATATAATGTACGTCCAAGCTTAAACCATCTAGGAGTTATGGTTTAGGCCGTCAGTCGTACTGAGTCGTACTAAGAGTTTATATAGTTAGATTGAAAAATATAAATGTCACTCAAGATCTTACTTCTTACTTATATTATAAATGCGAAAGTTTGTGGCTTAATCACGCCTAAACGGATTAACGGATTTGTATTAAACTTGGAATATACATAGTACATGTGCTGGATTAACATATACTTAGACTATTTTTTATCCAGGTACCACGCGAGCGAAGCCGCGGACGGCAGCTAGTAAAATATAAATATTATAATATCCAATATTATTTAAGGAACATAATTTGAAGTTACTTAGTAACGAGAGTTGACTTTTACTGGCTTCGTAAACTTAATTCACCTGAGCTAATTCACCTAGGTGTATTAAATACACTTTTAGTAAACTTTAAACACCTGGGTGCATTAAATTTACTTATAATATACTTTATTCACTTTGATGAAGAAAAATATACATGCTCGGGGAGAGAAGCAGCTGGACGCATTCTATGTTTTTTTACTCCCAGTCCAGCAGAGAAGTTATTATATTAATAGAGTTTAGTAAAATAAATATATAGTTTTTTTATAAACTCTTATATTTAAAATTTAGCTTCCCACCCGTAGCTTTTTTCGTACCTACCCAGATAAAAGTGGCCTCTGTTATTCTGCGTAACGAACTATGTTTACAAATTCCGAGTTCGTGAACGAATAAACATCAACATTCGAGTTTCAGACAAATCCGATCGACCGCTACGCCGTAATCGAGCCACAAAAATACCCTTACATCCTCACTTTCCAATATATCATTTTTGTAGCATTCAGATCACCTCTTCTGATCCTAAATCTAGAGCAATCCAGGTAGCCTGAATCTGGAGACTTTATTTTGAATAAAAATAGATTATGTGCATCAAATTATTCATATTAAAATAATTTACTTCAAATTATACTTGTTACTAAACTATGTGTTAATTAGTGAAGGGTTCCTAGTTCGGTTCGCGTTTTACAGTTGGGATTGTTTGTATTCAATCGTATATTTGAATGCGAAGTTAGAATGCCCGCGGTCTTACATTGACTGAAAGCATTCATATATTCGTCTAACTAACTTTATAACTCCTGTTTGCTCACTGGCCATGTTCGCTACGCGATATTCTGAGTCGAGGGTCAAGTGTAGGTATACGTTTAATATTATACACGTACGGCACTCGGTGTATGTCTAATAGTCAGATACAAAACACGCATGACAATGCGAAATTCTGAAAAATGTGTAGTATGATGATTTCATAAAAACTTCTGATATTATTTGACGACGATGCTTACACATTTTTCACAGTCAATATTTGCTGAGCGATATAGAGCCCTTTTGGCAGAGTAAACCAATATTTGGAGATACAAAATAATGTGCATACATTGCAAATTTTAAAATATCATCGGTATGATGTTTTAAAATTAATGAAATGAAATTGCAATGTATTTATTAATTCGGTTGCAATGTATTTTTTGTATTTGGTATCAGTGGTTTTGATTTGGGCTTTTGTTTATTCGAGTATCTATGTGAATTGACTTATTTATAAGTGTGATACTGTGTGATGGTGTTCTGCTGAGACACATTGTATTAAGAAGCCTAAAGTGTATATGTGATCCTAGAATATTATCTAATCCGACTAAATTGGTTCTTGTCTGATTGAATTAGACTAGCTCCTATCGATCTTAGAGTTCAATAAACCAATAATTAGACTTTATCCAACTAATATTATTAATGCGACAATTTGTGAGGATATGACGATGTTTGTGCCTCAATCACGCCGTAACGGCAGAACTGATTTGAATGAAACTTAGAAGATACGTAGTATGTGTGCTGGAATAACATATAGGCTACTTTTTACCCTGGTACCACGCGAGTGAAGCCGCGGGCAGAAGCTAGTATTCTATAAAACGATCGTACTCAGTGTGTTTGTCTGCATTTAGTATGAATATTCAATTATATATTCCACTAAGTGATCTCCGCGGTTTCACTCGCGTATTACGATTTTTTATTCATCACTTTTCACCCTCTTTGGAGTTTAATTTTCGAAATTACTTTCGATAATTCCCATACAAATATCCCCCATTGCCACCTATTTTAAGGGTACCTACTTATAAAACTTCAACTTGAAAATTCATTCAAGAGTTAATATAAACAAATTATGATTTACCATTAATCATATTTAGTATTAATTCTTGAAGGAATAAAATTAATGTAATCGTTTGCAATCAATTTCACCCCTTAGAGGTTTTGGTAGTGTTAAGTTTATCCTTACTAAACTTGGACCCTCATCAATTGACTCGGTTGCGCAATTGGATATCGCACGGCCACGGAATTCGGACCTGAACCACTGACAAGGACGGGACTCGAACCTACAACCCCGATTAGAATTAGTATTAGAGGTTTTAGGATGAATTTGAAAATGTTTTTCTTTTTGTTGTGTAGGCGAAGCGCGTGGTGCTATATCTGGCACGGTCGCGGCCGGAGCGTTTGCTGGACGAGATGATGACGGAGCTGCAGACTGTGGAGACGCTCAACTGCCTCATCGAGCGCACCGAGACGCCGCCCTTCTACCGGCTAACCTCCATGCGCAAGGCCACCTCCAGCCACAGCGACGGCGCAGGCACCGGCTCTCAGGTCACTACTCATTCTACTCCCACCACATTTCTGGCCCAGGACAGAAACAAAAAACTAAGGCCTTTTACCATCTATAGTAGATGATTTATACAGCGTCAGGAGGCAACTTTTACCTTCACAGACGGGACGCTGTAGTGCCCGGGACGAATTAAGATGAAGTAGGCTTGCTCAGCACCTATTCTATCCTCTCAGCTTAGTCTGCCTTTTCCACAGGAAAGACATGGTCAATACGTGCGGAGCTGACTAAGCCGCGGAATTCCTCACGATGTTTTCCTTCACCGTTTGAGAGTACTGGTATAGCGCACATAAATTTTTCGCACAGAAAAACCCACTGGTACACGACCGGATATGAACCCACGACCTTAGGATCGGAAGGCGGGGTCACTACCAACTAGACCACCAGTGCTCTCGACAGGACAGAAACAGATATCAGATGATATATGTGCATAATGCTTTAGATGCTTAAATCAGCACAGGTCTTACTATTAACTGTGTCACTAGTTCTTAGAACCCAGGGGGTGAATCAATGTGGGTCTCAAAAAGGCTCCTTTTAGGGCATTTGTTCTATGCCTGTTACACTGTTTAAAAATCAATTGGTGCAAAACCAATTTGGAACCTACGACTTTAGAATTACCAGGGCTGTAAACAGGTTGTAAATAATTTATTTAGTTGATACATGCTCCTTATCTATACTAATCTTATATTATAAGAATCTTTGTCCTGACTGACTGACTGACTGACTGACTGACAGACAACGCACAGCCTAAACCGCTGGACGTAGAGACTTGAAATTTTCAGTGTAGGTAAACCTTGGTACGTAGGGGTGTACTAAGAAGGGATTTTTCAAAATTCAACCTCTAAAGGGGTGAAAAGGGATGAAAATCTGGAATCAATTTTTGGTCTAAAACTGCACATAACCTATATCAAATTAAAGAGCCGATTTTTCTCATTTAGTTGATGTCATAATTACCTGTAAATTCTTTATTTTTGGCATGTTTTTCATGAAAAATAGAATACTTTTATTTTGACATAATATGACAACGATGATACCACAGATTATTTATAAAATGATACAAAACATATGGAAAAGGAACTGTCAATGTCAAATTACATTCATTAGCGTCTAAAAAAATTGTTGTGATAATATTTTGGACTGTTAACACTGCAGGAGTGCAGGTGGGTTACTATGTGGTCTTAGAGCAGGGCAGTAGTTGAACTGCTCGACTTTTTTGTGCTTATTTGTTCTGCATAAGGTTCCAAATGGCACAAAATAGTCGAGCAGTTCAAATACTGCTCTACTAGGTACCTACGTGTGCTGGAATGGGACATAGGGTTCTTTTTATCTGGGTACCGCGTGAGCGAAGCCGCGGGCGGCTGCTAGTAATATTATAAAGAGAAAATATTGTCTTGTTTGTAACGAATAGGCTCCGAAACTACTGGACTGATTTCAAAAATTCTTTCACCAATAGAAAGCTACATTATCAGGGACCAGTATAGGCTATAATATATTTAAAAAAAATTAGGGTTCCATAAGAAAATTGCAATATTGTAACCCAAGGTAGAAAACCCAAAATGGTTTTTGGCGTGCGCTGAAAACTATTGATTATAGAACAAAATAATGTACTACACGCGTACGAAGTAGCGGGCAACAACTAGTTCTCTATGTAAAAGATTAAAGACATTGGCGTGTGTACCACAGGACGCAACAGGGCGCACGGGAGAGCTAGCGCCGGTGGAGAAAGGCACCATCCACACCAAGAGACACAGCGGCGAGGACCCTGCCAAGTCCAGGTGAGCACAACTCACACATGTTCCCGTTCACACGCACACACTCGCATTGCTTGTCACGAGCCACGTGCGAGTGCAGTTCCCTATGGTGTACCAAACACCACATTTACTTTCACGAGTCGACGCAGGCACGCATTGACAGAACCTGCTTTGATTTGCTAACGAGCGAATGCTACTAAAAAAATTATTGAAATTTAATAGTGCTCCAAAACAGTTAATGACACTAAATTATAATGGATAATATGTAACCATTAAATTGTCAATATCGTTATATTAAAATCTCGCGAGGTTGTACCTAAACTGTCGAATATCTGCTTTGTTTGAAATTAGTAGGTTAGGTCAGCTAACAGAGCGAGCGTGCCGAGACCGCGCCCGCCGAAGCGCCACAAATGTAAATCAGTTAAATTGGAAGCAGTATGTTACGGTTCACAATCATTCGACAGTTTACAATCTCGCTAGATAGATTATAACCTAACGGTATTTACAATTTTACGGTGACATCTGTCTCAACTCACCTAGACCAAGATATAAACAAAATGATTATTGATAGCATTTGGCATATATGTTTTTACTGCATCAGCAAGTTCAGTTTGTAAAAACTCATGGTAGAGCCACAGGATATTACAAACTTGAGCACAATATTCCAGCAAATAGACTTGTTCCAAAGAAGCCTGACAAAATACGTCGTATATTTCATTAATAAAATAAATTGGCAGCCATCGAGCATTTAACTGAATAAATGCTCGATGTTGGCAGCCCTGCATCCGTAGCACATGAACGTTCAACCAAGTTTCGTCTAAGAAGTCCAAATTCCTCGACAAACATTCTAACGGGAACTTATCGGATTTCCCAATTTATACGAATCTGTCTACCTCTAAGTACCCGGTAAAATCTTTTTCTATTTTCAATAGACTAAGAACTTGGCGAGCAGTGCGAGAAATGTTTGCATGTTTTGTAAACATTTCTTCCGCATTTTATTATTGGATCTTTAGTAAGTATTTTTGTCAAAATTGTGTTTAGTAAAATTCTCACCCTTAGTTATATCTTGGTACCTCTCGCCTGGTAATTCTTACTCCCTGAGTCCCAAGATACAGGCTTTGACGCCTAGTTTGGGCCTCGCCGACAATTTATAACATGTTGTATACGGTTTGGCATTTGTAAAATGTGTTTTTGGCAAATAAATATTCTAATTCTTATTCTTATCTATGGAACTCGTAGGAGAGAACTCAACTCGACGCGAACAATGTCGCGGGCAGTTCCACTCACAAAGTTAATTTTTATTATATCATTAAAGACTTCAATGGTACAATAACAATTAACTGCTTAACCAAGTTGCAACAGTATTTTTCATAAGATCGCTCCAACTCGAAAGTTCTTGCTAAATAATTAAATTTAGTTTCAAACTATTCAGACTCAATGCACACTTTATTACTGTTGCGATGTTGGAGCATCTCGACTAATAAAGGTCACTCTTAATAAGAGTGACTCTTTAAGAGCTGCCGACAAAATGTACGACAAGAGAATATCAACGATTACAGCATGGAGTTCTTCAAAAAGGCGGGCCGTATGCTTGTGTGCCATCTTATAGTGGTATTATAAAAACAAACTGTGCATACCACTGAGTAGGTATTTAATAACTAGATGTCGGAACGAATGAAGGAAATACACGATGTAACATACAAATCCAAATACGTAAAAAAGGTATGAACCATAAATCTAAAGCTAATACTTTTATTGATCTGTCTGCCCACTGCTAGGCAAAGGTCTAAAGTAATTATAAATGCAAAAAATTGTGTGTATTGTTCCCCTTAAATCTCCGTTACGGCTGTACGAGTTTGACTGAAAATTGAAATGCACATTGTGTAATCCGGATAGGTACCGCGGATCCGCTGGTATTTCGGCAGGATATTTTATTAATCAAACAGTAAATCCTTCATAAAGTAAAGTCTACTTTATCTGAACTACGTTTTTATTATATTTTTATTCCATTTGAACCGCTGACGCCGGCCGCCCTGATAATATTTAATATCTTATTGAAAACACAAAGTTTATTCACATAATAATTTGTTATTTCCATCGAAGAGAGTTGTTTTATTACTGTTTCCAATAATTATAAGTATTTAAGAATACTATTTTCTCTTTTGAATTAAATTTAAAATCCTTAAATTATTTTACATAAAAGTAGTTGAACTCTGTACATCCGATATTACGAAAAATAAAATACTTTCATCAATGTACCAACGAAGAACCATTCTTGAAATACTTATATCACTTTTTGGTCGTTCATTCGTGTAAGCAGACTAGTGGAACGCCCCGCGACTTTGCGTATTGTTTTTTAGGGTTCCGTACCCGACAGGTGCCGATTTTTTCGATACAATAAAGTAAGTTCGTATGAGCTAGTGGCCAACTCTTGTGACGGAGTTTTTAGGCCGCCTAGAGGCCTCCGTCATGGCTTAACGACTTCAAAGCCGGGACCGACAATTTAACGTGCCCTCCGAATCACGGAAGCGCTCAGCTCGTAATGCCACTTGTGGTCAACCATCCAAGTTGTGACCGTGCACAACGTTGCTTAACTTCAACGATCAATCAAGAACATCTAAGCAAGCTACCCCACGAGCGCTTCGATGCAATGAAAAGATCCTTAAAAGTAAGTGAGTCGATTGGCATAATAAAATATTTTGGCAACATCGCTCATTTTCATGGTCAACTCACACTTGGCCAAAAAACTACTATCCCATAATTTCTTTAAAAAAAAAAGAGCAAATGGTTCCCAAGTCACTTTTCCTGTACTTTCCTGCCACTTCTCTTTCTAGTTTAAATTCCCCAATACTAATATCCAGTCTAACTTGAACTACGAAGACATCGAAACTCTAACAAGAAGTAGCTCAGGCTACTTAGATTTTTAAGTTGTACTTATTTCGCTGTATTTCATAAACTATACATCTTAGAATAAAAATGTTAAATGTACAAGTAAAACCCTTTCATATGACACCCCACTCGATACAATTGTAAAAGGTGTTTTTGTTTTGGTTTTTTGGGAACCCTATATCTTTACAACCCCTTCACCGATTGCTCATATGCTTCCCAGCAAATCTTTATAACACAATCTATGAAATGGCGACGGGTGTCAGGAACAACGAGATATCCCCGAATGCCCCTTAAACTTAAGGGGTACAAAGACAATCATAAGACCTGTCGTACTGTATGGATCTGTTATGGAGTGTTGGGCAATTAAATGGACGGATGAAAGGCGAGTACATGCAGCAGAGATGCGAATGTTGAGATGGATGTTTGGGGTAACAAGAATTGATAAGGTAAGGAATGAGCATTTAAGAGCTGAAAGTAGCGCCAGTGACGGATAAGTTGAGAAGCGATAGGTTAGCGTGGTATGGACATGTCATGAGAAGGGAAGAATGTGATGTGACGAGAAGAGTGTTAGATATGAATGTGGAAGGATATGTGGGTAGAGGTAGGCCAAAGAAAAGATGAATGGACTGTGAGAAAGATGACATGAGTAAGAAAGGAGTGAGCGTGAGGGAAATGGAAGAGGAATACATGTTGTGCCGACCCCACACAGAGTGGGACAAGGGCAGGGAAATGATGACAATCTATTGATTACCAAGTTTCATACAGACTGGATTAACGGTTCGAAATTCATGCTCTAACAAACCTACAAAGCCAAATCGTCCAAGTTGCCACTGGGATCAATAAAATTTAAAAAAAATAAAAGAGGGCCCATACACATTTATGTACAGAACATCTTGTGTGCGAGCTCGACTCGCACTTGACTGGTATTAATTTTTTATAAACTTAATCGTCCCGCTGCTTTCTCTGAGTGTTGAGTTTTGAGAATTTCCTCTTAGTGCGCTTCTACATTATTAAGGAATACACCCTCCAAGTTTCATGATTCCCAGACTTGTGGTTCGGACAGTGCGCCAATTATGTTAGCGAGTTACTTAAGCGTTAACGCTATCGAAGTAAATTAATAGTACTTGGTACATCCATGCGCGCCTATACATTACAAATCTCAACGTCGTCGTACAAGTACGAAAGTACAGTCAGTCAGTCAGTGTATTAAGATATTATTATACTGATATTATGTAGTCCCTATAAAAGTAGGTATGAATATTGATTTCTACACTCGTTATGTAAAAATGTTGTTACTCGTTTGTTTGCTGTATGGGTAATCCTAGAAACGACTGAGAAGATTCTGAAAATTATTTCACTGGTCGAAAGTTTGACGAGTCATGCGTACCTACTGGCTACCTATATATTTTATTCAAAGAGAGAGATTGACATTCCAAACTTACAAATAAGTTTTGTTGATTAAGTAAATGCTCGTCTGTTTTTCAATTATGTTCAAAAACAGTGTTTCGAAATTTGATGCTGTAGACGAAAAATCACCTCTATTTTAGTAAGTTGCATTTTTTATATTCGTAGTCCTAAAACAATATAATAAATAAATAACACCTAACAGTCCCAGTATACATAGTCCTGAACCCACACTAGGATTCCCTGTGTCGTGGGTATCAGAAACTATGAGTACCGTGGTACCACAACACCCACACCCGGAACAAATATTTGCAGAACATTCAAACATTTCTTCCGCAGCGGGAATCGAACCCGCGCATCTTGCGTCTCTGCCGAGCAATCGCCCGCCACGCCACCGAGGCCGTCAATATATTTTACCTTTTGAATAGAAACACTAAAATACCTCACAAACTCAGTACCTCTCATTATTTAATCACTTCACCTGTCAGCGATTTTATTAATGTTGACGCATGACAATGAATAGGTATGCTACAAGCTGTTTTCAACCTTATGCAACGAGGTCAAGGCAGAAAATCAATAACGAATGGATAACAAGATATCTTACTCTGCAATGTTAAATAAAATCTTTCCGATATTACTTTCCATGTCCTGCGCCTAAAATAAATCATAAGGACACCGCATTTTCTTGTATCTTCTTTAACTTCTACACCAAAAACAAGTTTTTTGTTTTCTTTACGGGAGATGTAAATATGTTTCTAATGTTTATATCTTTTCATCTATCTGTATTTATTATTTGGGACTACGCGGTAATCAAAAACATACTAAATTCTTCTAGAAATACATTTTTTGCATAAATAAAAAACAATGTTTTTTTTCTAATACTCCCTGAGTACAGTAATCATCAGTGTTTTTTGGATATTTCTCAACAAATATTTAAATGCGTACTTTTATTAAAAACACACATTCATAAACAATAAAAACATTATCAAAATATAAGCTAACTGTGACGCAACTATGACTAAAGATAGAATGATAATTTCCTGTTTTGTTACCGACCGGAATCTCTGTACGGGAATCGATACACGCTACGTAACGAGTTGGCCGCGGATTATTGAAATGTTGGGCTTTAATTAAAATAATATCATCGGCTTGGCTTTAAGCACTACTTTGCCGCTGCACCACTAAAGGTATTACGAGTAATACTCGCTTTTGCTCGCATATTATAAATTAATCCTACGTAATATTATAAACGCAAAAGGTTGTAAGTATGGATGTTTGTGCCTCAATTACGCCTAAACGGCTTAACGGATTTGAATGAAACTTAGAACATACATAGTACGTGTGCTGGGTCAACATATAGGCTACTCTTTATCCGGATACCACGCGAGCGAAGCCGCGGGCGGCTACTAATCCTACATAATAATGTAACCGTCACGTCACAGCTTCAAAACTTTTGCAGTCTCATCGTTTTACTTGTTCAACCTGCATCCGTTCTGAATAAACAATGTTTAATTAGAAAAGGCTTCATTGCAGGGGGTGGCGGAGCAATAAAGAAGCTGAGTTTATTACAAGCTTTTGGATTCTTCGGTGTCAATGCAATAATATGGTTATCTTCGTTGTTCTTCTTAGCCATATTGTTACGGGTTTAATTAAGCCTAAGTAAGTAAGTTCGTGTGACGGAGTTTTTGGCCGACTAAAAGGCCTCCGCCATGGCTTAACGAATTAAAGCCGAGGCTGACAATTTAACGTGCCCTCGGAAGCACGGAAGCGCTCAGCTCGTAATGCACTTGCGGTCACCCATCCCAATTGTGACCGCGCACAACGTTGCTTAACTTTAACTATCAATCAAGAACGTCTAAGCAAGCTATGTCACGTCCGAGCGCTTCACCTGAACCTAGCTGATAACCTACAATGTAAAGTGTTTGGGATGAATGGAAGATAAATAATTAATGTGTTTTGTGATAATAAGGCTGATCGAATTTTGACATTTATATAATAGGTACATAGTTGATATTTGAATTTGATATTTATAATTATACTAGCTGCCGCCCGCGGCTTCGCTCGCGTGATACCCGAACAAAGAATAGCCTATATGTTAATCCAGCACATGTACTATGTATATTCCAAGTTTTATTCAAATCCGTTCAGCGGTTTAGGCGTGATTGAGGCACAAACATCCAAACTCACAAACTTTCACATTTTGGTTTCACACGTTTTGGTGGGTTTCAAAGGGTGTTTGAAAAATTTAAAATGAAAATAATTACTGAAATTGTACAGATGTAGAAGTTATTAATCCGTTGCTGAGAATCACCGCCGCAGCTTACGGCGCGGTACGGCGATACGGGCCTGATGATATGCATGATACATAAAAAGTAAATGGACTTTTTGAGGATTTTTTAAAACAACCCCTAAAAAGGGGTAAAATTAGATGTCTAAATTTGTGTGGTAACGGGTGGTGCGATTGGCTCGAAACTAGGTCCAGATACTATAAATTCAATATAAATGGACCCGTTTCGGGGTTTTTAAAACAACCGTGAAAAAGGGGTAAAATATGGTGTCAAAATTTATAATACGCGAGCGAAGCCGCGCGTGTAAGCTTGTAATATTATATATCGTGTCGTATGTTTTTTGCACTCAAAATACACAATAAAACGGACTTACCAGCGTAAAATTAATATTGCAAACTTTGAATAGCGGTAAAACACAATGCAAATTGCGATCCGTGATCTCTGCATACCCTTATGGGAAACAGGCGTGATTTTATATACCTACATAAAATCGGACGGCAGCCAGTACATACGTACTAGCTGCCGTCCGCGGCTTCGCTCACATGGTACCCGGATAAAAAATAGCCTATTGTTAATTCAGCATGTACTATGTATATTCCAAGGTTCATTCAAATCCGTTCAGCCGTTTAGGCGTGATTGAGGCACAAACATGCAAACATCCTCACAAACTTTCGCATTTACAGTATAAGTAAGATGTAGTGATGGGACTCGAATCACATTTGATTCGAATGATTCGAATGATGACTCAATTCGAATGAGATTTTAGGTTGATTCGAATCATCGCTTGATTCGAATGGTCGAGTTGATTCGAATCCACGATCTGATTCGAATCAATTTCTTTCTTTTATCTGTTACGCGGGTAGTACGCCTAGCGATGGTTGTAATTGGAGAGACCTTTGTCACGCAGTGGACTGTTGTTATAGGCTGATGAAGATGATGATTAAAAAATGTATCTAAGTGTTTTTTTATTTATTTACAACGTGTAACATAATGTCCCTATAAGCCCGAAACGGGGGTGTTCTATACGTCATTGCGAACAACGTTTGTTCAACGACTTTTAAAATTTCAAAGGTTTTCATTCATGAAATGTCTCTTAAACTTTGCTCCAATACGTAACTTGACACAACATGAGGCATCCCTATTTACAGCTGTTTTTTGACCTTTTAATGTGAACTCTAGATGAAACAGGTAACAGAACAGACACCATTAGTAAAATGCCTACCTACTTACCTAATAACGAGGTGGCTTAATAAGTAATTTCAATTTTTTTTGAAGGCCTAGTGGTACCTTGGTATTTATTGGTAATTAAAATGTAAGGTCACATCACGACTAAAATCCCTAGGCACCGTAAACATCCTTTCAGATCTCTTTGTTAAGTACCGAGTATAGGAGATAGGTACCTTACCTACTCAATTTTGTACCTACCTACTCGGGCCTTAAAGGTATCCTCAGTGGGTGCCAAGGAGTATGAGAGGATGTCTACCGTGCCTGAGGATAAAGCCGTGATACCTACTCAATTTTGTACCTACCTACTCGGGCCTTAAAAGCATCTTGAGTAGGTAACAAGAAGTATGAGAAGAGGTCTACCGTGCCTGAGGATAAAGCCGTGACCCTATTCCACTTTAGTTTTTCCAACGATGTATTATTCCAATATTCATTGGAGCATTTTTCAATGCAATTTTGTACCTACCTACTTGGGCACTAAAGTCAAAGGTTGTGACTTATCTGTCTTACTAATCTTCATTTTCATCGTGAACAGCCTATTTGTCATTGGTTACATTGAAACAACAACAACAACTAGTGGGATGGCACCTCGCCCTAATTGGCTGTCGGTGCCTTTGCTAAATTCAAAATCCGCAACCGTCAACCGACACCGCACCGCAAGCGTTTGTTTAATAAAATCAAATTGGTTCCGTAGGTTTATTTGTTTTTTACTTTTCTTGATTGAACTACGTAATTGTTGGTAGGTTATTATGTAAGTAGGTAGGTACCTAGTAGCAAATGGGGATGGAGCACATGGTAGCATATTGGTATGAACCCCGCCTTCCCATCCTTAAGTCGTGAGTTCGAATCTATGGATTTTTCGATTCGAAATTTATGTGTGCAATATCAATGCTCTCAAACGGTGAAGGAAAACCTCGTGAGGAAACCAGGCATGTCATAGACATGTGTCAAAGTGTACGAAAGGAACCTTCAAGGTGCACTCTAATCCTTCCACCACACTGGTTCAAAAGAGCTAGCGACACGGACACGACGACAGTAGTAGTAGTAGTAGTAGTAGTTGTATGGTGAAGTTTTTTCCTTTTTTTTCCCAATCGGTATTTAGTGGGTTACCCCAGACAAGGAACCCTAAAAATTCGGCTTTCGGCAATAGGTACCTACTTTTGGTCGCAAAACAGATCGGTTTTTATCAGTCGCAATTAGCATTCGTTCCTTGCAACAACTGCAACAAGCAATCTCTCGGTTCGCGTAACTAATTAACGTACGATACGATGTCGGCTTTGTACTCAAACGGTGAGTATTATGATATTATGGTGTTATGTGTGTGTGTTGGAGCAGCACCAAATAATTAATAGCTTAGTAGCGGCGCGTCAGCTCTGCAGAGAGCGTTATCCAGGGCGGCCATTGCCATCTTACGGGCTATTTTCTGGGATTGGTGTACCGTCTTCTCTCGACGGGATCTTTCCACCGGCGCACCAGTGAGGGAAGACCGGGAATTCAGTGGTGTGTTGTACCTACTTCCCTTTGATGGATACCGAGTACTTACTGTGTGTGTCAACAGTGATAAAATTCAGTGATAGGTAGGTATGATGATAGGTACCTAACCTATCACCCTACCTAGTAGGTACCCCATTAGTACCTAGCTTACTAATAAAAAATGACAAAAATAATTTTGTGATTGTGAATGTGAATGTGTACGGTAGGTACCAGTAATACCAACCTAGGTACCTACATACCTACCTAATACCTACCATGTCAATTAGCCGTGTTCCGAGCCAACCAAGAAGAAGGGAGAAAAGGTATAACTTAACTTTTCCTGTACCTAGGTCCTTAGGTAACTACCTAGGTAGTGTAGGTAGGTACGGTAGTTGTTTTTTTATGTGTGAAAGATATCGTGATTTTAATCTTCGACTTTAATTTCTACGTAGAATTAAAAAAATTGCAAATTCTTACGAAAACTTTGGTGATTACACCTAGGTATTTTTTGAAACTTGCCGCGCGTTCAATTGTCTGCGTATGTGTGGGTCCGACGCGATAGGAGGGTGCGCGTGTGTTTGTTACCTACGCAAATGGTAAACAAACTCATAGGGTTGTCACAAATTTCTCATGAAATAATTTGTTTTTAATTGTATTGGAATTTCAAATATGATGTATTGAACTTTTGCACACGTCAATGTATTCAAGTGCTCGGTCTGAATACACCCCTTTCGGGCTTATAGGGACATTATGTTACACGTTGTATAAGTATCTATTGTTCGAATCATCGTATCGATTCGAATCATCAATCAATTCGAATCAAGGGTTAATTTGAGTCGTGATTCGAATAATCATTTTCGATTCGAGTTCCATCACTAGTGAGATGCATGGTATGATTGAACCAAATACATTACGCTAAAGGCAAATATAGTAAAGCCATGTCAGTCCAAGTGTAATGAAACCTACGGCCGCTCGGCTTCTGCAGTGAACCCTGTCGGATACCTACGTAAAGTATATTCCAACGTAGCCATGATTATTGCTTCGAATTTGGCATGGAAAATGAAATCTGCTTTTGAATGATATGAAATCTCTATGACCATACGAAGCTCGTAATTGGTTTTGCAATACAAGATTGTAATATAGAATACCTACGAGTAACACGGTGGTTCTACAAAAGTTTTGTTTGGTCAAAGCGAATAAAGCATCAGAAAAGTTTTGTGACCAAATTTTATGATATTTTTGAGATAAACGCGTCGAAATGTAAAAATAGGGAGGAGGCCTTTGCCCAGCAGTGGGGCTATACGGGCTGATAATAATTAAATGATAATAAGAATATGAATCCTACTTGTATTAGGTATTGTTACGGGAGAGGTTACGGGATTGAAACGACTGGTCTTATGAGATGACGTTCATTAAAAACACCACATACTGATGTAGCGTTCACAGGGTGCTCGTCTCCGACGTAGTCCTCCTCCACAGACATAGAGACCACGTTGTCACCGAACTGACGTAGTCCTCTCACAGCACTCACTTCACTGCACTTGACTTTGACTTTACTTTCACTTCACTTTTCTTCTTCTTCCAGTTTCTTCCAGATTGCTGGACTAAACCAAACTGCCGGCTGATCGGCTCGTGTCGCCTTTTATTCGGTTAATTTCGATAGTATTTTGTCTTTTTTATTCATTTTTTTTTAATTTAAGAACTTCTTCCAAATATTTCAATTCAAATTTGGAACATCTTTAGAACGTTCCGAAAATTCAAACAAAAACTTTTTAGAGCGCGTTCTCAGTTGATGCGCGTGACGTTGACGGCTCAGACGTCACAGTTTACTTATGAAGTTGCCGTTTTGTACAAAGACCAGTACTATAGAATAGCAACTTCTACCTTTTATATTCAACGAACGGGTGCATTGTCCTCTATCAAAAGAATCTATTGGTTAAGAACTTATGATCATCCTGAATCCGTCGTACGTCAGTTAAAAATAAGAACTCGGCTATCCCATCATTTGAATCATTATGACACTGGGGCCTTATTCGCTATGACCAAACGAAACCTGGCAGTTCGTAACGTAAGCGTAAACGTTCGTTGTTTGTAACGTGTTTCGTCGAGTTTTTGCAATACAAAACTGACATATATGAGTAGAATACGATTACACGGTGATTCCACACGGATATCGTAACGACCTCGCTTTCCCTATATTTTGGACATATCGAATAAGGCACCTAATTTCTTTGGAATAAAACGAAAGTAAAACAAAAATGTTACGATTGTGAGAACCTATAACGTCTTTATATATTTGAATAGTAGGAATCGCTCAGGAATAAAATTAATGCGGGTACTAACTACCCTTTGATCATTCTGTATGATATACTATTAAAGAATCGTAAAAAAGCGGTTCACAAATTGTCGGAGATATCGAGTAACGTAAATATAAGGCCAAAAAATGTGATGATTTAAAAAACAGCTGAATTCATAACCTTCTTAACTAATATAGGGGCCATTCTTTTGCCAACAAATTTAATATTTTTTAGCTTCTCTAGTAACAACAAAAGTGGAGACCATTCTCAAACCGAATTCAGATGTCAATAAAATGTTAACATAAAATCTATAATTAGACTAAGTCTGCAGAATCCACTTACTTCAATTACAATGAGACAAAAAGAAACACTTTCAAAAGGAACCATTGCTATAGTTTCCCATTGTCATTCTAATGCATCCAAATCATTTCGCCATCTGGTCCTGGGTCGTTGGGCAAAACTCATCACTCAAAGGTTGCCTGAGGACAATCGGAGCTGCGCGTCAGACAGACCCCTATCATAATGCATTGTATAAATCCTAGCGGAGTAAGTCGATAATTGAATGGTGGCCGAGGCTATACAAATTGAACCGTAATGGATTAGGCTAGACCAGATTAGGCGCAGATCAGTGTTGGACAGTACTGTCAAAGGGAGGTCTTGTATTTGCTCAGTAATAAAATAATCAAATTTATTTATTTGAACAATATAGGTAGGTACTCACTTACAAACAAAAAACTTATTTCTAAAATCTTATTACAAGATTGCGTTGCACGTGTAAAAATCGTCCGAGAACTTCGCTCACACACAAACATACTTAAGGACATAGGTAACTTGTAATAGGTATGTAGGTACCTATTTATCAAAAATAAGTCTTTTGGCCTTTAGTTTTAGGTTTTAGGTTGAGCTCAACTACCAACTAAAATAAATAAATACAATACTAGTTAATTTTGCTGCTAAAAAGTTGTAGCAGTGGGTAAATACAAGCTGTGGATGATGATTATTTATTTGTTCAGCAAAAATTACGACACCATAACAGAAAATCCAAAGCGATGTTATAACACAAAAACAAACTTAAATTAATCAGTAGTAGGTAGGTACCAGTAGGTACGTACTTTCAAACGGTGAAGGATAACATCGTGGGGAAACCGGCGTGTCGTTGAACCTAAAGGAAGAGTAAGAAAACGCACTTTGAATCCTTTCACCACACTGGTTCGATAGAACTGGTGACACGACAAATAGATGAGTAGGTAGTAGGTTAGTTAGGTACAACTGCTACGTTAGGTTGTATCTATAATACCATTATCTATATATTATAACACATAAAACTACAACAATCAGACCAGGAAGACATATTTGCAGAACATGCAAACATTTCACCCGCAGTGGGAATCGAACCCGCGTCTCATCCGACCACTCGCCCGCCACGCCGCCGAGTTCGTCAATGTATTAGTACGTAACAATGTTAGGTTATAGGAATGTTAGGTTATAGGTACAGTAGTAGATAGGATAGGATCTATGTAAAGCACGGGCGTAGCCAGGTTTTAGTATCGGGGGGAGGGGGGGGGGGTCAAGAAATAAAACGACTAAAAGTACATAAAATATCCCTTCTACAAGAACGAATGCGATCCGATAATCGACGGTGGCGGAGAAATCCAAACCACCGTATATTTTAATGTAGGTAATAGTTAGTAATCAATGAAATATGCCGCACGCCTGTTCTTATTTTAATGCTATGAATGTTAATATCTGAACTTTTCGGGGGGGTTTGAACCCCCAAAACCCTCCCCCTGGCTACGAACGTGATGTAAAGGCATTTGATCTGACAACTACTAGTATAATAATGTTGTAAAGCCGAAGTGTTGGTTATGTCGAATAGTTATTGAACAGAGCGAGCGTGACGTGTGGCGTGGAAGTTTTCCGCGTACTTAGTCTAAACTTTGCAGATGCTTCCCTGGCATATCTTACAAACAACGCTCGAAGCCAGTGCTTCAGGCATTTCGAATCTCTAAAAACTATTTAACTTCTGAAATGTATTTTGGAGGATGTTTCCTCTATTATAGGTACTTAGTAAAATATGTAAAACTACTAAGGCCTTTTACCATCTATAGTAGATTTATACAGCGTCTGGAGGCAACTTTTACCTTCACAGACGGGACGCTGTAGTGCCCGGGACGAATTAAGATGGAGTAGGCTGGCCCAGCACCTATTCCATCCTCTTAGCTTAGTCGGCCTTGTCCACAGGAACGACATGGTCAATACGTGCGGAGCTGACTAAGCCGCGGGTTTCCTCACGATGTTTTCCTTCACCGTTTGAGAGTACTGGTATAGCGCACATTATTTTTTTCGCACAGAAAAATCCATTGGTACACGACCTGATTTGAACCCTCGACCTTAGGATCGGAAGGCGGAGTCACTGCCAACTAGACCACCAGTGCTCAGATCAAAATATATAAACACTAGCTGTTGCCCGCGACTTCGTACGCGTGTAGTACATTATTTTGTTTTATAATCAATAGTTTTCGCAGCGCACGCCAAAAACTATTTTGGGTTTTCTACCTTGGGCTACAATGTTGCAATTTTCTTATGGTTCCCTAATTTTTTTGAAAATATATTATAGCCTATACTGGTCCCTGATAATGTAGCTTTCTATTGATGAAGGAATTTTTGAAATCGGTCGGTATTTTCGGAGCCTACAAACAAATAAAAAAAACAAAAAAATCTTTCCTCTTTATGATATTAGTATGATAAGGAAATATAGGTTTATATCTATCTAGTCGTGTCACTAATTCATTCGAACCAGTGTGCTGCTTTCAGCGGACGGACGCAAGGATTTCACAAGCAATGCCTTCACCTTTGTGAAAGCCGGGCGTCCGTCTGCGTGATTATTACATAAATATGTGAATTTGCAACTGCTACGACTGCTACGACGGTCGTGCACCAGTTCTTTCAAATCAGTGCTTTGAAAGGATTTAAAGTGCACCTTAATGGCTCCTTTTGTGCAGACACGTATCATATTTTCTTTTTTACTATGATGCTTTAAATTTTTGACTTTTACAATTTGAATTAACTAACTTATTTTAATACTTATAATGTTTTATATTCATACTCCTTTCTTTCCGGAGACCATAAGGACTGTGGTGAGGATGGAATCTTACCCTCAAGATACAGTTCTCCGCTAGTCGAGGGACAGCAGAAATCCACACATTTCAACCTTGTTGTCAATGGAAAGGTCTAAGCGTGTATCTAAATATTAATTTACCTTAAATAATTTAGTTTGAGCTTAGTTTAATTGAGTTTCATTCAGTTTTAGTCCTGGTTGCTTGGAAGACATCGCAATAACCGATAAAAGCCGCCTTTTGCCAACAAGCGTTCTCTTATAAAAAATGTATTCTTACACTGTTGTTTTCAATAAAGTATTTTTCATTTCATTTCATTAATTTTGGTTTTATAATTTGTAAAAGAGGTGGTCTATCTTTGCACACACTAGATCTAAAGACTCTGTTTCGTATAAACTTACATGATGTTTCAATTAAGTATGTACTATTCAGTAGCAACTAGTGCAAAGAAGCCTTTAAGGCGCACTTTATATACTTTTGAACGAAGCGTAAGAGATAATTACTAGTTCAGTATCAAGCTAAAAAATATACATGGGGTGCTCTATTTTTGCACTTCCGCTTGACACTATTTTGGGACACTCTGTATTGTTCAGCTTTACTTTTGAACTGGTTATCTCGATGGCCTAAAGGCCCTAAGAGCAGCTGCATGAAGTCAACACGGTTATAGTGAACGAGTTATGTAAACTGAAAGTTATGTTCAGTAAACCCCGTCGCTTCCCTACAACACAGTTTTTTTTCCCTGTCCAAAGTTCTCACATTTCGGCAACTCTTTATATTACAAACCATTTTACGCAAACATACCCAACTTGTTTATGACCTTCTCCTGTCACTAACAAAGCGGAGATCCGACGTGGTTTGTAAAACTGAGTCGCGAAAAACAGCAGCTGCTAGTCGCCACTAGCACCATTATAAGCTCGGTGCTTTATAATCGTGTAAAGAAGGATTAATTATATTCCCCCTAACTACCTATAAATGTAAAATTGCCACCCTGGCATGGCTTTTAACACTCTTCTATGATGAGACAGAACCATCATCATCTTTCTGCCCTTATCCCACTCTATATGGAGTCGGCACAGCATGATCCTTGGATCATGCTGTAAGAGTTTTGGCTAAGGTGTTTTATGACCGGCCGCCTGCCTGACGTCAACCCTCCTTGGGAATACTTGCTTATTGTATCTCATCATGTTGGAGGATACTATCCCTTAGTCGACTTTTACGACATGCTCGGGGAGACAAGCAGCTGGACGTATTCTATGTTTTTTCTTTACTCCCAGCCCAGTGAAGAAGTAATACATATGATGAGACAGAAAATCTGTTAATAAATTACGATTAAGAATACCATAATTATTGTTGTTTCTTGTCTTGACCCCTCTGCAGGTGTTATCTACACTAACATCTACACTTACCGCACCATATACACACGCTCACCCCCACAATAACATAATAATAATTATAATAAATTATAACAAATCATTCACATTTTATGATTAGAATAAAACAAGTAACGCATTAGATTTGTATCTATTTTCATGTAACTGTTATCATCAATTCTGTACTTCTTTATTTTTATTTCTTGTAATAATTATGTTTTTATTGTAAACAGTAGGTATTGATTAAGATCATAACTGCGAGGGGGCGCTGGAAACTGCGATACAGTTTTTAAGTTAATTAAGGCAGTTTTCAACGTGTTCCAATTGTTTCTTTGTAATGTCGTAGTATTTTTATAAAATAAATTATGTTTATATGTATGTTTAAATACACTAAGCTAAGTCACCTTCGCATCACTTTCATCAATCATCACGACATCCTAAACGTAATTGTAAATCAATGAGTCTCGCGAGGGAGTGGGGGGGGGGGGGGTAGTTCAATAAAGAGGAGGCCTGTACCCATCAGTGGGCTACTGATGATGATGAAATATTTGTTATTTTGAATGAGCGCTCTTGCATCTTGTTATGTATGTATGTTCGTATGAGCTAGTGGCCAACTCTAGTGACGAGTTTTCAGGCCGCCTAAAGGTCTCCGTCATGGCTTAACAACTTAAAAGCCGAGACCGACAATTTAACGTGCCCTCCGAAACGGAAGAGCTCAGCTCGCAATGCCACTTGCGGTCACCCATCCCGAATTTGTGTCCGCGCATATCGTCGCTTAACTTTAACGATCAACCAAGAACGCCTAAGCAAGCTACGCCACGAGCGGTTCGAGCATGTTGTTGATTCGTGGGTTGTTGCAGCAGCAGCAAGGGTCCGGAGACGCCGGCGTCGGGCTCGAAGCGTGCCTCCGCGCCGCCCTGCTCCACGCCGCCGGCCGACGAGGACCTGCCGCCGCCCTCCGATGGAGACGCCACGCCGGTAAGCACATTTCATCCAACTGCACAAAAGCCTTTCTAATTCTAATTCTAATTAAGGTTGGGGGAACAAAGATCTGCACTGACGTCCCGCGGTGGGGTGTATTGTGCATTATCCCCCTGCTAACCCTCCCCCAGCCATCCCAACTCCTTGAAGTACCTGTCACGAAAGCCTTTGAAGTATACTTTAAGTCCTTTCACCACTCTGGGTCGAAAGAAAACTAGCAACTTGAATAGTAGTAGTACAACATCTTGACGTTCGATTTATAATCACTGCGCTAATAATAATAACAATGTAATACAATATGAGAAACTGAAGTAGGTTCATACAGTAAACAATCACGCGATATATAATAAACTAGCAGCCCGGTCCGGCTTCGCACGGGTATTTAACAAAAATTTCAATTTTAAACTCATGATATCTTTAGAATGGAATGTCCGTATTAAAAAATTCAAAAAGTTATATAAAGTTACTAGCTGCCGCCAGCGGCTTCGCTCGCGTGGTACCCGGGTAAAAAATAGCCTATACGTTAATCCAGTACATGTACTATGTATATTCCAAGTTTCATTCAAATCCTTTCAGCCGTTTAGGCGTGATTGAGGCACAAACATCCAAACATCCAAACTCACAAACTTTCGCATTTATAATATAAGTAAGATTGAAGCAGTTTTAATAAGGGATAATTTTAAGGAGCCTTTTCTAGCGCCGGCATTTCAATATTTTTTTTAAATAAAAGAACACTTGTTGTGACATAACTATAATAGCTAGACATATGCTGTCGCGACACTTTTTGTAGATAATGATGTGTTCTGCAAAGTCGTAGTACATTATTTTATTCTATCATTAATAGTTTTCGCAGCGCACGCGATTTAAGGAACTTTTTAGGTAATTTTTTTACACCTCGGTTTACATTATTGGAGTTTTAGTAAGGATACCAGGATTGCATAAGAAAAAACACAAAAATAGTAATTAGTTTTTAAAAGTTAGTAATTACTTTGAGAGATAGGGTGAGAACCAGCGTGATAAGAGAGCGATGTGGATTGAGATATAGTGATGAAGATTGAGAAAGGTGTTTTAAGATTGTTTAGCCCAGAAAGGATGAATGAAAGAAGATTTACGAAACAGGTTTATGAAGCGATTGTGAATGGTACCATTGGAAGGGGAAGACCTTGGCGTACGTACCCCTAACCGACGAGCATGCATGAGGAATGTTATGAGAGTGAATGAAGCAAAAGAAGTATGTCAGGATCGTAGCAAATAAAGATCCGTGATCTCTGCCTACCCCTATGGGAAACAGGCATGATTTAATGTATGTATGGATTTATTATTCGTAATAGACGAGACCAAACCAAAATCTGTGTTCAAAGTTCAGACTACATTAATGCGCGATAATAGATATATTTTGCATGGCTACATCCATTATATATATTTTTAAATTAACAGACAAAATCCATAGGTAGGTACTTAAATTACAACTAAAACTAAAACTTACAATAAAAATAGGTAAAACCCAAGAAGGAAAACGTCTTCATGCCGCGAGCGACCACCCTAGGTGGGTGGTTTATCTCTCTCAGCACGAAGCGCCTCCATATTGGAGAGTTAATTGATTTTATTTTATTTTATTGAGGTAAAACAACAGCGTTACAGAACACGTGAAACATAGGTAACGAAGATACTTAAATAATAAGGCCAAATAAGTTTAACACAAATAGTTAGATAATAAAATTTTGGAAACGGATACAAAGGTGCTGGTTAACTGAAGAATATAAAGAGAAAAAAAATATATTATATTATAAAAATACATTTACAAACTAATAAAAAGTAACAAAATCAAAGTAAGGAGTATTATGTACCTAATTACTAATTTTATTATCCTAACACATTGCATGGTGAGCTTGAGCGTGAGTAAGCGCGGGCGTGATATGGTTTATAAGATATGTATGTATATATATATGGTTATTGATATGGATATATCAATTGATATGGTGTTTAGCCTATTTGATATGGTTGTCAGGATGCTGATTTGACTGTACCGCTGTCATAATAAACTTCCTCAAACATTAAGGGAATTACTGCTTTCAGTGTTTCAGAGGAATTTAAAAACCATTTTAGAACTTAAGTGCTTCGGTAGATGAGTTATTAAACTATATGAAAATTATATAAATTAATTAAGACTTTCAAGTTGACATCCTACTAATATTATAAATGCGAAAGTTTGTGAGGATGTAATGATGTGTGGATGTGATGATGTATGTTTGTGCCTCTATCACGTCCAAGCGGCTGAGCGGATTTGAATGAAACTTGGAATATACATAATACGTGTGCTGGAATAACATATATGCCACTTTTTATCCGGGTACGATTCGAGCAAAGCCATGGGCGATAGCTAGTTTCATATAATGTAAATTAATTAACAGTTACACGCCGTGTCCTGGCAAAATACATCGTTCCTAATTATTTATTTTTTATATACTTACGGTTTCTTAGTCATGATGTTTACTTTCATCGTTTTAAAAAGTCGTTGGTGCACGGCACGGAATCAAACCACGACCTTAGATAGAAAGTCTAGCCTAACGTTTGTTATAATGACGACCCCACGGCCAACACGGGTTTTTTTGTCCATAAAGTATTCTCAGGGATATAGCGAAATAAATTCGACCAGAAACATTCCATGTCAAGTTGGTTGCTTTCACGCTTCTACTGGTAGCTGAAGCTGGAATACTAGCTTCTGGCTACATGGAATATCTTTGGTGGGATTTCATTTCTTTTTGGCAGGCGCCCTAGATTTCATTTGGCTCTAATCTAAACCGTACAGTACAGTTTGCAAGCCCATCGCCACTATTTTAGCACAAAGAGGGTAGTCAGAGGCACGTCCATTTCTTACATCATTGCTACGGATACATTAATCAACTTCATTCATTAAAAGGCCTCCGTCATGGCTTAACGACTTAAAAGCCGGGACCGACAATTTAACGTGCCCTCCGAAGCACGGAAGCGCTCAGCTCGTAATGCCACTTGCGGTCTCCCATCCCAATTGTGAACGCGCACAACTGTTGCTTAACTTCAACGATATTGACAGGTGATCAGCCTATCGCCCAAATGGCCCATTATGTTGGGAGGATACTACTCTTTAGTCGACTAAGTGCATTATACGTATACCCTTTTTAAATCGACTAAGTGCTAGATATAAAAGCATGTCCCGCGCAATTATGTTCCCCTCGCTGACTCCCAACAATTGCAGTCTCTGTGCAGAATTATCTACTTTGTCAAACTAACACATTTATTATTTCACTAAATTAGACAGAATTTCAAAATACCGTATTGTTTTCCAACAATTCGTGATCTTGACATAATATCAGCAAGCCGGTCTCGAGTACCGCGATACCCTTTCAATTGGCGATAAGTACATCAAGTACTAGTGTACCTACGAGTACGTTGTGAGTTTCAAACTACGTTCGTTCACCCCTGTGGCGTCGCGGCGTAAAAGCCGAATGTGAGGGCTCGATTTGCGCTTAGCACTATCGCCTCTTTAGCTCAGCGGTAGAGCACTGGTCTCGTAAACCAGGGGTCGTGAGTTCAATCCTCACAGGAGGCAATTTTTTTTTTTTCAATTTTTCAAAAATTTTAACTAAAATTTGTCTGAGTAGACGTATGCTTATGATAATCATTATTTCTATTATGGCAAGACACACCTTGCCATAATAGTTTTTATTTTATTAATATATTTTTTGTGTAGGTTATGTATGTAGATTTTACCTGGAAGATCTTGTTTAATTTTTACGTTTTGGTTTTGCATTTTTTTGTACCTAACGCCATCTTTTGGCAACTATTTTGATAGATAAATAAGATAAACGCTGAGGATGCAGCCATGTTGCATTTTTTTTTCTTTTATGCGCGAGTAGGTAGTCTGTGAGGAAAGTAGCCCGAACACGGTAACGAATCAGGTCGTTGACTTCTCCTTGGCCAACGAAGATGACTACTCATTTGGGCTAGGACTCGTGCGAGTAACTGCTCGAGTCCTTCTGTTAATAAAGCGATGTTGTGTGGATAAATATACTGAATACTGTCGACGAGTAGGCGCTTGCATGAATGTCCTACTTAGATAATCGCAACAGGATTCCTTCACGCAAGACATCGAACATGTCAAGCAAAATAAGCCTTTGTTCAAACAGTCGTTTGATAACATTGACGTTTATTTTGACGACACCAAAAGGTATGTTACGAGTAGCCGGTCGAATCGACAAAGTCGATGGTGTGACCCACTCGACTATGCGACCCGCCATACTTGATGGTCGTATAAAATCACTCGTTTGCTGGTTGGATACCATCATGTAAAACAGAATGTTCTCAAAAAACGGAAAAGCTCTAAGCAAACCCGTTCACTAATAAGTTTTTGGTCAGTCGCTTTAAAATAAAACCGAAAAAGTGAAAAGCTTTGATCAAATACGGATACAGAAATTTTAATATGGCTACATGCGAGTTCCTTTTATGATTGATATTACTTTGTGCCATGAACTAAACTCTGTATTGATATACGAGTATTTTAATTTCAAAGCTTGTCGAAAAAAGTCCTTTGATGTTGCATGATGTGCCCTCGGGTGCGTTTCAAAATAGTGCAAAATATTTCGTTTGACGTGTTCAGCAGGGCTCAACGTTTAAAATGGAAATGATAAACCAACCAGTCCCCAATCCACGTTAAGCGTACCACAATTCTATCTTCCTATTCCATAGTTTGGTAACTTAGTGACAAATAATATTTCTAAGTCCTAGCATCAAACCTTGTATTAAGCAGTATTTCACTGTGACATAAAAAAATTAACGCCGATACTAAGCCGCCCCATAATGTCTTGGGCATACTATTTTAATATTAGTAGTCGTATTTAGACAATATCATTGTCGGCAGACTGGTCTGGGTCCGGAGCTGGGCGCGACCCCGACGCCGGGCGCCGCGAGCACCGCCAGCGGCGCGCCCGAGTCGCGCGACCCGCAGCCGCGTCCGCTGCCCATGCCCGAGTACGGCGGCTTCTTCGCGCTGCTCACTGAGTTCTTGCCCGACAGCAGCCAGCCCATCTCCGGCTTCCATAGGTGAGTACCTGCATATTATCACGCCCCTATCACGGCCCCGAGGCAAACCACCTGCCATGTTGCCCACATGCTCATTCAAAACGTAACAGAGAGAAAATCTTAGTGCAAGAACGGGATAAATAACCTCTCCCGTGACATCTTCATAACAAAAATTAAGTTTAAAATGTCAAAATGTAATTATTTGTCTCTTTTATGGCGTGTTTTTAATTGTTGTCGATCTTCCAAAAAAACGAGAAATGCTTGCCGTAACAACTCAATTAGGTATTACCCATAATGGTGAGGTCTAAGTACCTACTCGTATATCACGTTAGAGTCAGTCTAAGGCATGGATGCACAGACCGCGGCCCGCGCCGGTCGAATACTGGGAGCCCGCCGACACCAAAAATAATACTCTCATACATTCGAAAAATATTGAATTCTATTCCAGAATAAAACTAAAAAAATATGTTCGAAAAGTAATTTGAAACTCGCGCGCGCGCTATTCAATTTAAATACATTATTATCAATTCTTTATTGTCTTTTATTACCTATACTTCTGGCGGCCCGCCATCAGTTCATGATTTGCCCGAGTGGCCCCTAAGTCATCGGTCTAAGGCATCGGCTTTTAATGAATTTTTTTAGTTAGTCTGTCGTTTGAGCGCATTTTTGAACGGCTCTGGAGCATAGCGTTATAAACCTAGCAGCCCGCCCCGGCTTTGTAAGTGAAGTAAAATTTATAAAAAATATATTTAGCTTTATGTACTTACTGGTAAAACATTTATCGCTCTTTATACGCGAACGCTTTACCGCTTTCTGTCTGATAGCTCCCTTGGTCTGTTGCGTGGTTTAGGTGAAACAAGTGAAACAATCAAACGTGACAGGATTTTCTTACACTTAAGGCCGATTTCAATAACCTATCCTCAGTAAGAGATACGCTTGTGCTTATCTTGGTGCTTAGATAAAAATAAATAAATAAATAACACCCAACAGTCACATACATAATCCTGAGCCCACACTAGGATTCCCTGTGTCGTGGGTATCAGAAACTACGAGTACCATGGTACCACACACCCACACCCGGAAGAAATATTTGCAGAACATGCAAACATTTCTTCCGCAGCGGGAATCGAACCCGCGCCTCTTGCGTCTCTGCCGAGCAACCGCCCGCCACGCCACCGATTCCGTCAAATATGTTTGCTAATTATCCTCTTAATTAGGATAGGTTATTAAAATCGGCATTATTAGAGATGAATTTTGTTTCGATAACTTCCGCTGGTGTTTAACTAAAAATTGTTTAAACCATTTGTTGGAATGTTGTTTTATAAAAAAAAAATTAAAAACAGCAATTCAGTATTTTACATTCTTCATTTAATAATAAATAGGTATGAATATTACGGAGATGTAATGAGAGTTAGTTGAACATGTAAATAAATTTCACATCATGTTATTTTTGTCATTGTGTGATGATCACAATAATTATTAAGTTGAGCTGCATGTTACGTTTCCTCACACAGACTTTGTGCCTACTTGCAGAAGAGGACTGTGTATGTGTGAGAGCCCACCATGCGTGTCCTGTTCAGTTTGAAGTGTAATAATAGTCAATAGTATTATTCAGTCTAGGCTGTTACAAGCCTTTGTGAATGTCAAAGAAGCTGCATCTGTTCGCAAAGCCCTACTGTGGGAGCCCGCATTATGAAAGAACACCCTATTTTCCTTACGCATACCAACGATTCGTATCCTGTCTAAGGATTAAGCGAGCAGGCATTTTTATAAGTTGCAATAATGATCTATTTAATGTGAAATTAATACTATGACTTTGATTTATGATTGACACCAGCTGCCGCCCGCGGCTTCATTCGCATGGTACCTAGATAAAAAATAGCCTATATATTATTCCAACACATGTACTATCTATATTCCAAGTTTCATTTAAATCCGTTTAGCCGTTACGGCGTGATTGAGGCATAAACATAGGCACTCACATCGTCACATCCTCACAAACTTTCGCATTTATAATATTATTTATTTATTTATTTTATGTGCTATGTTTTGACAATTAAGAGACTAGCCTTTTTGATAAAGGAACTCATCAGCATCGTTTATTTAAAAATATTTTGTTGTAAATTTTGTCACAATATACATACATACATTATGTAGTGATACTTCATTGATGATCTGTACAGTTAATATTGTTTCTGTTAGTACGTACGCCTTAACAAACGGATGTTTTGATAAATGACCAACTAGATACATGGTTTCTTCTACTGGTGAACTTGACATCTTAACAAACGAATATTTTCCATTTAGATGCTGATCTAGGTACATATTAGGTTCAACAAGTGAACTCCACGTCTCAACAAACTGAATTCTTTGACAGATTGTGAAGGAGAACTCGCAAAGTACAAATTTTAAAGGCTTGTTATTGAAATAAACATTCGATCCTCTTAGTAACGGAAGGATAATTAAAGCCAGCTGAGTGGCGATTTGTGAGCGTCTTTCGAGCGCGGCAATCAGATTATGTTAGCAAAATGCCCCGCAAGAAAACAGCGGATCGCCAGTATTATAACGTCAAGAAGTTACTAGTAATTAGAGAGACGGAACAAAAAAAGAGACAAATCGGAACTGAAACCTTTTTTTTTTGTACGTGAGTATAGACATTATATTTAGCACTTTATTAATAAAGTAAAATAATAATTAATAATAATCTGGGAGCAAAGAAATAACATAAAATGCACCCAGTTGCTTCTCTCCTCGAGCATGTCGTAAAAGTCGACCGAGGGGTAGTATCCTCTCCAACACGGTGGACATATATATCTATCTATCTAGTCGAGTCACTAGTTCTTTCGAACCAGTGTGGTGAAAGGGCGGTCGTGTTCGTGCACTATGGGCGGTGGACCATATATGGGCGATGGGCTGATCACCTGTCACCATGGTTGACCATATCCATCCTGGGACTCTTGAATCAGAAGTGGCTGCAAGTTTTCTTATGATTACTTTTGGCTCTGCCCACCCCGTTATGGATACGGGCGTGATGATAATGTATGTATGTACTTTATTATTTTTACCATTTTGAATGAAACCTCAGAAATAGTCAAAGTGCGATCTCTCAGAACACTGATTTTAAGGAATAAAAGTTTTAAACTTTGACTTTGACGGCATAAATCGATCGTCTCCCGCTGAAGAGACTCTCTTGCGACCTTGACCTGAACGTTTCGTGTACTATCCAGTCTGCCGATAACGTATAACAATTCTAAAGATGACGGAATCGGAAACTCGCAATGTCTGAGCCACTTCTTTATAACTGTGACCATTTTCAATTAAAAACATCTAATTTAACAGCTTTGGAAATCTGAGATCCGGCATTCTCCCTTCAGGTATTCATTGATGTGTAAGCACCACAGCTGCGATACGTTTTTGTGCAAAAAAAATGGAAAAAGACTGAATTGAAACACACTTTAACCAAATTATTCCATTAGACTAGTGAAAGTAACGACGAAAAAAAACAAATGAAACTCCAAAACAAAAGAATTGAAGTAATTCTTTTTTCAAATGAAATATTAAGGTATATGTGGCCAGTTTGTACAAAGAACTTTTTGTACATATTTCATTCCCTTTTTTCGATTGATGAAACGGTCCTCTAATCCCTTTAATTAAAACCACGAGGGGTAGTATGGCGAATATTTCAATTAATGACATTATGCTGCTTCGGTAGTCAATCTGGAGCTCCAACAAGCACATGTGGGTACAGTCAGCATCAGAAGTCGTAAGAACTGCTGTAAGAAGCCATTTCCATTTATTCGTTTGGCCTCTGTAGCCAAAAGGGCTGGACGCTATTTGAATGCATCTTGTAACTCTTGAATCAGGAGTGGCTTCAAGTTTTCTTATTAAACGAAATGAAATTTTATTTTGCCAGAAGCAATGATATGGTTACTTGTGGCTCTGCCCACTCCGTTAGGGTAGGCCGAGATAAAATGTATGTATTGTATATGAATATGATAAAAAAAATTGTGAAGCCAGTTTCAATGAACTTTGGCTAGAAATGATACAAATTCATCATCATCTTTATCATCATGATGATGATGCTATGTACTATGCTACCTAAATTCTACTCAATCGTTATTTTTCATTAACAAAATGATTTCTTAGATTATCATTTACTTTTGATGCGTTCTGTACCCACGTGCGCTTGGTCGGGCCTGCGATTCGGACTGCAATTACTTGTAATATAGAGCGGTGATAGGTAGAGGGCTGCCCTCTAAAGCTCGTCAGATGCGGTCATGGATGCTGGTCCACACCTCAATAAATTTACGCATCAATAATCGAGCTCAATTAACAAGATGTGCACGTGTCAAGCATAAAGGGAGTCTCTTACACTATTTGGTTCGATAACCTGACGCATCGTATCAAATCAAACCAAATATATTGTATCTGCTTGAAGTCATCATCAACATCATCATCATCTTCCTGCCCTCATTCCACTCTATGTGGGGTCAGCACTTGGACACAGTAAATACAAGCTGATATTTGAGTCAATTTCCTCACCATCCTTGGGTACATATATTTTTTTTTTTCATCTATCTGCCTGTCCGACCATATTGTAACCTTTTTCTACTGAACGTAAGTTGAAATTTATGTGTAATACAAAGGTTTATGGTCTCTTAAAAGTCCAAGTAATTTTTTTTAAGAAGCTGGACCTCACACAATACCCCTGAAGAAAAATCCGAAGACGGTATATAATTATGTATATTTTTTTAATGTGACGTGTTTTTACTGTAAAACTAAATGTGTGTGTTACACGTTCTTGATTGATCGTTGTAGTTAGCGACGTTGTGCGCGGTCACAGTTTTGATGGGTGAACGCAAGTGGCATTACGAGCTGAGCGCTTCCGTGCTTCGGAGAAGGCACGTTAAAACTGTCGGTCTCGGCTTTTAAGTCGTTAAGCCATGACGGAGGCTTTCGGGCGGCCTAAAAACTCCCTCACAAGAGTTGGCCACTAGCTCATACAACCTTACTTAGGTACTTACTTTCAAACTCAGGAAGAATTACGGCACAGATATTGGAGAAATTTATTTGCTTAATGTTAAATTTTAATGTTTCATTTGAATAAACGTAACGGTGTAGAGTTTAAGATTTGTAATAATAATTGAGTTAACTTCTACGGATTGCGAATTAAATAGGTGTAGGTATTGCAATTTGTATGTGTAGAATGATATTTATGGAGAAAAACAATATTGCAAGAGAACTTATTTAATAAATAAAATGAGTTTATTGAAAATGTAGAAAATCTCTGTTACAATATTGTTTTTCTCCATAAATATCATACGGATAATTCTCGGAAACATTTATTTTTCAATAACAATTCTCGGAATCTAACCGTTTCCAAGAATTATTATTGTATCGTTGTATCGTATGATAAAACCCTTAGAAATATATGTTGTAATCTCAGACCAAATAAAAAGAAAAGACGTCGCGCCGCGAACAACAAAAGTGAAGCCATCTTTTTATCTATCTGGATAAAAAGATGGCTTCACTTTTGTTTCACACACATCTGTGTAAGGTTTTGAGATTGTGTGTTCCAAGTGACCTAAAATTCATAGTATAATAATTAAGATACGGCGTTATTTGAAGTACTTACAAGTGAAAATTAATTCCGTGACACTTTTAATGTAATTTGCTGCTGTTTTTACAAGTTTTCACTACACAGGAATGCATAATTGTATTTTTAAGACTCGTGACGTACTAAGAGCGATGAGGATGGTTTTAGTGTAGGTGTGTGCGTGAGCGTGTATGTTTACTTGCAGGAGCACGGTTTGGTGTGGCTTCAGTTGTTTGCGGCGCGGCGTCTTTTCTTTTATTTGGTCTAAGGTTGTAATGAAGATGTTTCATAGTAGGTATAGTCTACACCAGACAGAAATATTGTGAAAAATCAGAAGATTTCAACTCTTATTTGAAGCCTAATTATTTATAGAAATGTATTAAAATGAGAAGACTTTCTGCAATGGTAACATTCGTAGCTGCCACTATCTCATATCAGTTTTATGATTTCAACAGCTTCATTACTGTATTTATCTCGTATTTAGTGTTCCGAGTTCATTACGAACATTTTGATTCTACGCGAACTAAATGCAGTCATTTTACCTACTTGTAAAAGTCAACAGCTGTCAAAACATTTCAATCAATACTGCCCCGATATATTGTTTTATGTTTTGTTTGCATCTTATTAATGTTGGCGGTGTTTGATACTGAAACTGGAAGCAACTGGAAGCAACTTGAAGCAACTTGAAGAAGAAGAAAAGTGAAGTGAAATTCAAGTGAAGTGAAGTAAGTGCCGTGAAAAGACTACGTCAGCTTTGCGAAGACTACGGGGACTCTACGTCATCGTGAGGACTACGTCGGAGACGCTTTAGTCGAGCGACCTGCCAGCCCTACGAGCGTGCGGTGTCATGAACATTTAAATAAACGTCATCTCAGAAGACCAGTTGTTATCTTCCAATCCCGTACCTACTTCCGTAAACTTTGCATTAAGTAGTATAATAAAAAGACATTTCAGTATAAACTTTTACATCTACACTACAGAAAAAAAAAATTAATGTTTACATTATTTAAAATTGATAGTATTCACAATATTCGATCTTGTTCGTAAGCATTGACGTAATAAACATTCAGTTTTCAAATCATATTCCACGCATATTATTTAGTGCTGGGTATGCTGCCTTAGTAGAATTGTTTATCAAATAGGCCTGGAATTATTGCCTGATAAAAATATAAGAAAGGACAATTTTCGTAATAGTATATCTCATTAAGGGCTGGTTTCAGTTATATAACAACAATAATGTGTCTCTTACATAATTATACCCAGTGACGGATTAACTCTTAATCAGATTAAGCAATTGCCTAGGGCATCACGTCTGAGGGGGCACCAGAAGAAGCACAAAAAAAATCCGTCCTTAGGGCATCACGTGTCACGTCTCACTCTCACGTTACATCTCATCATCTAATTTTACAAAAAACTAATGTTTTTAGGCGGAAAAGGTTTAAAGACCGATTCTAGTTGACATACGGATAAGGGGGCGTAAATAGATACATTATTTGACATAGTTAATATATTTCTCGATCCCTACATTAGGCAAAAGCCTGTATCGTGGTGACCAGGGAAAGATTACCCAAATAGCTTTAACAGCCTCACCTGACAAAATGAAAAATGGAAGAAAAAAATATAATAAGAGTTGCGACACGTTTACATCGTCACAGGGTTCATTCACCTGTCGCTTCCTGTTCTTCATAGAGTGTCTTGTATTAGAATATTTATTATTATACTCAACAAACTCGATGTAGGTAAAAATTACCTTAGCCAAAACTCTTACAGCATGATCCAAGGTTCATGCTTTGCCGACCCCACATAGTTAAGGGCAGGAGGATGATGATGAAACTCGATGTAGGTGTTGTTAGGTAATCAAATGTGTTGTATTAAAAATTAAATGAATATTTTAAATGTTTTTATTTGTTTCTTCAAAGAGAAAAAACGGAGAAAAACATCTTGAAAAGTCCATGTTTAACGTTTGTTTTCATCTAAATCTCGGGGGACCCTACTTTATTTTTAATTTTGATAGGTAGGTCATCTAATGAATGAGCAGATGTGATGTATCGAGTGGGGTGCCATATGAAAGGGCTTTGTAGCTTCCCCCTTATTAGAGTTTCGAGTTTCTTTCTTGTTGCGTAATGATTTCAATGAGTTGTGTAAGCGCTTCGATCTTGATTTATTCTATACGAGTGTTAACGCGGTTGAACAGAAAGTTTTTTGTAGGTAATGCCTTATGAATTAGAAGCTTGCTTTTCTCCGTGTTTTTGTACATTTATACATCCTCCAATATTGTTTCTCTTTAGCGTAATTGTTCATGACAGTGTTGTGTCGTAAAGTGTTTTTACACGTGAAAACATGTTCTAGGCTTTCCGTTTTTTTATAAGTGTATTGAATTTGTTACTGAAAGTGTTGGTTTTCCTATAAATAAATCAATAAAGAAAGTCAAAGTTGCTATATTTTTTAATGATAATCGACTTTTTTGAAGATCATTTCATTGCATCGGAAAAAAAATCGGGTCGAAGTTGGTACTTACAGATAAACAAGTATAGTGTGTAAGTACGAGAAGCCTCAGGGCGCGAATGTAAACTTTGCGGGTTGTGGACAAAGCGAGCAAGGTGCCAGTTCGGGGCGAACTACTAGGTAGTTACATTAAAAAACATGTTTTTCTTAAGAAAATCATATATATTAAAGGTAAATGAAATGATACATCAAGGAAAACGTAATCTATATCTGTAAAAGAGCTTAACCTGACATAAATGAAATGATATATCAAAGAAAACTTAATCTATACCTATAAAAGAGCTTAACCTGACAAACTGACTGACTGATTCATCATCATCGCCGAGCCAAAACCGCTGAAGCTAGTAAGCTGAAATTTGGAAGGTAGCTTTTTTATAGCAAAACTACCGACCAAGGCAGGTGTTTGAAATTCAACCCTTAAAGGGGTAAAAATGGGTAAAACGTTTGCAAGGAACATTTTAACGCGTGGTGCGATTGATTAGCTTGAAACTCGGTTCGTAGGCTCTAAAATGCAAAATAAATGGACACGTATTTTAGAGTTTTTTTCAGAACTACCCTTAAAAATGTGTGAAATGGGATTTCACAGTATGTATTGGAGCTTTTAAAGTGCGGTGCGATTGGCTCGAAACTCGGTCTAGATACCTACTCTAAGTACCTGGGTACATACAAAATAAATAGATGTGCTTTCGAGTTTTTTTCCTTTCCTCACCCTCAAGGTACCAAAATGAATGTAACGCATACGAAGTCGCGCGCAAACAGCTAGTTGAGTGATACCTATAATACATTTGTGTGGGTTGGGGCGCCGAGGGCAGTACGGTATCCACAATGCCACATCCGCCCCCGTGTGCTCTGCGTAAAACCGATACCTTGCTAAGACTACGTATGTGCGTATATTCCGCGTCAGGACAAATGTTTACATGATACGCAGATACTTTTACTGGCCTCTGGGCTTTATGGTACTATGGTAATCGATAATATACCCTACCCACGCAGAATCCTATTTCAGAAGATGTATCTATGTGCCCGTTGGCTGTTATCTTATTAGCAGTTTCTATTTATAAATATGCCATTCAATTGGATTTCCTCACTAACGTATGAGCTACTGGCCAACTCTTGTGACGGAGTTTTAACGACTTAAAAGCGGGGACCGACAAGTTACCGTGCCCGAAACGCTCGGCTCGTAATGTCACTTGCGGTCATCCATCCCAATTGTGACTGCGCAAAACGTTGCTTAACTTCAACGATCAATCTAGCAATCAGCATCTACATCTAAGCAAGCTACGCCACGAGCGTTTCTATTTCCTCACTGAAAATACATATTTAGGTAATTAGAAAAGGGTGCTAATTAAACTGACTTCTATTTAATAGCATTATCTCCTCTAAAAATCTACATTGCCCTCTATCTGAATTACTAAGTCAGCCACCATCAATGCGCGTCTAAAAATACTATCTTAGCCACTATATATCTTCGATGTAAGCTACTTTAAATACTAAGTTGTATTGTAGTTATTTTTTATCATCTACATTTGTAACATATATTCAAGCACTAAACTTCTAAAATATTTATATATAAATAAATAATAAATAACACCCAACAGTCACATACATAGTCCTGACTCCACACTAGGATTCCCTGTGTCGTGGGTATCAGAAACTACGAGTACCATGGTACCACAACACCCAGACCCGGAAGAAATATTTACAGATCATGCAAACATTTCTTCCGCAGCGGGAATCGAACCCGCGCCTCTTGCGTCTCTGCCGAGCAATCGCCCGCCTCGCTACCGAGGCCGTCAAGTATATGACACCAATAAAATAATTGTATCGACATCTAGTTTTATAACTAGTATGTTTAAAATTCTGAATTTATAACTCGTCCTATATTCTTCATCATCATCAAAATGTACCTAAAAGTATTATCTAATAATAAAATTATGGCAACTAAATGTTAGGAACCATTGAGGGGAGAAAAATAAAAGATTTTATTTAAAGAAAATCACTTTGTATTATGATATACTAATAAAAAATTAAAAGAAAGATAAAATTAAACCACTTTTACAAGAAAGGGTACTTTTTAGAAAAAAAAACTAAAGATTCAGTGCATTATCGTTGTGAATAAATAGTGACTTACAATTATTAACTGCAATAGAAGCCGCGCGATACAGCTAGTCTAGTCTCGCTTAGTAATAACGTAACTAACTTGTGCCGTCTCGAAATAAGCTAAAAATATAAAAAGTCTATCTAGTCGTGTCACTAGTTCTTTAGAACCAGTGCGCCTCAAAAGCTCCTTTCGTGCACTTGACGCATGTTTTCAAACTTTCTACGGATCTACGACATGCCGGTTTCCTCACGATGTTTTCCTTCACCGTTTGAGAGTTACCTACAGGTAACTCTCAAACGATTCGAAAACTCTCAAACTCTCAAACGATTCGAAAAAATTTGTGCGCTACAGCGCACAAATTTTTTCGAATAGAAAGAACCCATTGGTGCACGACTGGATTTGAACCCAGGACGTTAGGATCGGCGCCGAAGGGCCGCTACCACTAGACCACCAGTGCTCTCAATGTTTTCAGTGAGTTCAGGTGAGGGTGAACATATAAATTTGCTAGACTTCCGATGTGATTGCCAGTGCTGTGTGTTAAAAGTACTGACGTCTGGTTTTCACCCTAAAAAATGTCACGCGCACAAAAGGAGTCCTTTTGTGCGCGTGACGTGACGTGACGTTTCTGTATGCCTCCTGCTGCGTCCTAAAAAGACCCTCTGACTACGTTAATCAGAATCTTTATTACGAGTACGATTCATTGCCGTATACAGGGTGGAAGTTTCTAATGCCACCTGAAGGGAAAGTCATCATCATTTTCCTGCCCTTATCCCACTAAGTGGGGTCGGCACAACATGTTTTCCTCTTCCATCTTCTCCTATCACTCGTCATCTCAGTATTCACTCCTTTCATACGCATGTCCTCTTTCACACAATCCATCCATCTTTTCTTAGGAAGGGCCACCTGCCTGAAGGGAAAGTACCTACTCTAAATACTGATGATAAAATTTTACTCAAAGGATACATGCCTTAATTTTTAGGGATCCGTACCAGAAGGCTGCCAACGAGACCGTATTACTAAGCCTCCTCTGTCCGTCCGTCTGTCCCATGAACCGTAATAGAGTTGAAATTATCACAGAGTGTGTATTTATATATTGCCGCTGTAACGACAAATAATAAAAATAGAATAATTAAATAATAATAGAGGGGTGACATACAAAAACGTTTTTTTAAACGTTTGTAATCGATCATCGAAGCTACCTATTTAAAAAGTCCATAGAGTATAAACGAATTATTTGCACGAACACATGTGATACAAAAATATGGTCTTAAAATAAATCAGTCCAATCTATGTCCTACCAAAATCTTTGGCATGCAAATGTCTTAGGTCCTATAATTTCATTGTAATGTCATAATCATAATCTTATGAATGTAAAAATTTTAGAATGTCACAATATAAAAATACATAATTTAATGTTCAGAATTGTTTGAATAGTCGTCGATAGATTAAAACATCTATCAATAAGCCAATTTTTCAATTTTTACGTGGCTTGACGTTGTGTAAGTTTAAGATTACATTTAGGAATGCATAGTCTGTTCTTGGACGTGTTCCTTAGCACTCTTGCTCGGAAATCTTGATGTGTACTGAAAAAAGACGCCTGTTGTTTTACGAACTCTGCTGCTTGTTTTATGTAAAGAGAGGGTAGAGGCAAAATTAAAAAAAATCTAAATAGAGGCCTACAGGGCTCTAGAAAATGGACGCCACATAGTGACCGAATGCATAGCTTTTGAGCGCTGAACACTTTGTCAGTGTCGACACTATTTCCCCACAATAAAAGGCCATATTGTACGAGTGGAACTCAGCCAACGTAACCATGTTAGGCATTAAAAGCCACTTCATAGAGGCTATCTCGCGCAGCCTTTTAAGCACATATGCATACCTGCAAAGCTTGATACATACTTTTCAGTTTGTAGTTTTCAGTCTATGTTTCTATCAAGATGTATACCTAGCGATAAAACACCTTAGCCAAAACTCTTACAGCATGATCTAAGGATCATGCTGTAAGTGCCGACCCCACAGAGAGTGGGTTAAGGGCAGGAAGATGATGATGATGATGATGTTTCTATCAATATGTATACCTAGATTGTATTCTCCTCTTCAATCATAGCATTATTGTATTAATTGACAATTTTAATTGAATCACGTTTACTAGAATGAAATTGCATTAACTTTGTTTTATTAATATTAACCTTATAAAACCTTTTATAAAAGTCGTCTTACAATTATATAAAGGTCAAAGTTCAATAAATTATTTCTTTATACAATACACACAGTTCTTATTAATGTTATTTTTGATTAAGAATAAAAAAAAAGAGAGAAATACGGGTTCAGTGAGGTGGACAGCGCCGGAAACGCAACAGACGAACATCCTGTGTAGGTACTCTACGACAGTGGGCGGTGTTTTGAAAAATCCAATAAACGACATCTCAGAAGACCGGTCGTTGCCATCCAATCCCCTATCTATTTCTGTAACAATACACGGCTTCGCTCGCGTGGTAACAGGATAAAAAGTAGCCTATATGTTATTCCAGCATAATATAACATATTCCAAGTTTCATCTAAATCCGTTCAACCTTTTAGGCGTGATTGAGGTACAAACATACAAACATCTTCACAAACTTTCACATTTATAATGTAGTAGGTTATTGTTACGATTGCTCGAGTGAGACTTAATAGGCGCGGGTTTGAATCCCTCTGCGAAAGAAATTTTTGCATGTTCTGTAATTACAGGCAATATCTGAAATAAAAAAATTAGGTAAAATTTCTGTTATATTAAATACATCAGCACAAACAAAAAGAAATCATAGTCCTAAGTAGGTATAACTATCTAGGTACTTCCATAGCAAAAAAAAAATAGTTGTAGCTAGGAACGCCATGACACCCACACCTGCGGTTGACAACTCAAACATAACAAAAGTTTTAAGTTATAAACACAAGTGACTCAAAAGTTTACTTACTGGTCAACTTTTTGTTTGCTGTAATTCCAACTGGATTTCTGTTGCGACCCCTTCCTGGCATATTCAGGCATTGTTTCTGCCACACACAATACACTCTCTTCTTTTATTTTAATTAATATTCAATAAAGTAAGTAGGTAAGTAAGTTTGTGTGAGCTAGTGGCCAACTCTAGTGACGGAGTTTTTAGGCCGCCTTAAGGCTTCCGTCATGGCTTAACGACTTAAAAGCCGGGACCGACAATTTAACGTGCCCTCCGAAGCACGGAAGCGCTCAGCTCGTAATGCCACTTGTGGTCATCCATCCCAATTGTGACCGCGCACAACATTGCTTAACTTCAACGATCAATCAAGAACATCTAAGCAAGCTACGCCACGAGCGCTTCAATATTACGAATATTCAATAAAAACCGGCGGCATAGCAACGTCTTACGTAAATTCCGCGAAATGAAGAAAGCATTAAGGACGACACCTACATACAAAATACTCGAAGCTGATTGGCTGACTGGATTTAGCCATATGACTGTATTTCTGACAAATTTTTCACTGATTTAGCGTGGATTTAGCTTGAATTAAAGGGTATAATCTACAGAGTTCATTCTAGAGATTCCAACCTCATATCCAGTTAAAAAAAAAAAAAAAATATATATTTTGGAGTTGGCTGATTTTGAAACCAAAGCATTCAAATATTTCTTCCGTGTCTGGGTGTTGTGGTACCATGGCACTCATAGTTTCTGATACCTACGACACAGGGGATCCTAGTGTGGGCTTAGGACAATGTATGTGACTGTTGGTATTATTATTAGAAATCCTACTATAATAATATTATATATGCGAAAGTTTGTGTCTGTGAATGTTCCGTAACTACCACAACGATTTTGATTCTAGAATAAACATAATAGGCTAATCTAATTTTCAAAAATCAACTCCTAAGGGGTTTAATAATCGTGGTGTTAAAGTTTCTGTGAAAAATGTATTCCTTGGTTCGATTAGCTGGGTAGAAATAAACTTTTAAATAATTAATAAAAAAACATATTTTAATTGCGTTTTAACAAACTTCTTATACTTTTAATACTCGCTCAAAATTTTCTTGCATGCTGTCTACACTCATAATTGTAATGACATTTAGCTCTAAAACCCTTAACAAGCACCAGTTTTATATAGTACTAGCAGCCGCCCGCGGCTTCGCTCACGCGGTACCCAGATGAAAAGTACCTACCCTATGTCCCATTCCAGCACACGTAGGTACCTACTAAGCACTAAAAAGTCGAGCAGTTCAACTACTGCCCTGCTCTAAGACCACATAGTAACCCACTCACCTGCAGTGTTAACAGTCCAAAATATTATCGCAACAATTTTTTTTAGACGCTAATGAATGTAGTGTAATTTGACATTGACAGTTCCTTTTCCATATGTTTTGTATCATCTATTACTAATCTGTGGTATCATCGCTGTCATATGTCAAAATAAAAGTATTCTATTTTTCATGAAAAACATGCCAAAAATAAAGAATTTACAGGTAATTATGACATCAACTAAATGAGAAAAATCGGCTCTTTAATTTGATATAGGTTATATGCAGTTTTAGACCAAAAATTGATTCCAAGTTTTCATCCCTTTTCACCCCTTTAGAGGTTGAATTTGGAAAAATCCCTTCTTAGTACACCCCTACGTACCAAGGTTTACCTACACTGAAAATTTCAAGTCTCTACGTCCAGCGGTTTAGGCTGTGCGTTGTCTGTCAGTCAGTCAGTCAGTCAGGACAAAGATTCTGAAATCTGAAATTCTTTATTGTACGAAACGAAACAAATACACACAAAACATTAAAAAGTACATGTACAAAGGCGAGCTTAACTCTTAAAGAGTTTTCTGCCAGCAAGCCTTTGAGGCAAGGGAGAGGCTTTAACATAAGTGGAAGTTATGTGTACAGAGACAGGAAAAAGGAAAACATAAAGATAAGCTTACAAATATAATAAACTAATAAGATATACTACACACAATATAAATATATACAAATAATATATATCTACAAAAATATATACATATATACATACATATAAATAAATAATTCTTATTATTCTTAAATATAAAAGATTCTTGTAATATAAGATTAGTGTAGGTACATTATGTTAGTGTTTAAATAAATAAATAAAATATTTTCTAAATTAAAAACACAATGCGTCTAGCTGCTTCTCACCCCGAGCATGTCGTAAGAGTCGACTAAGGGATAGTATCCTCTCCATCATGATGAATCTATATGGGCGATGGGCTGATCGCCTGCCACCATGATTCACCATAATCCATCTTGGAACTCTTGGATTAGAAGTGGCTGCAAGTTTTCTTATGATTACTTTTGGCTCTGCCCACCCCGTTACGGATACGGGCGTGATATGTATGTATGTAGGAATTTTCTAAGTTACCTCCAAGTTCAAGGTAGTTCTAAAGTTTTTATTTAACTTTTTAACTTGTGGCGGTGCGATTAGCTTAAAACTCTGTTTGATTACTTAAAATAAATAAAAAAGTGGACACGTATGTCAAGATCAATAACCCTCAAAAAAGAGTATGATGGGTTCAAAATTTACAAAACGCGAGCGAAGCTGCGCGGGTAAAATAGTATGTGCATTTTGTGCTTTTCTGCCGTCCGATTACTAAAATGCCGTTATGTGACAAACCCAAAATTTTGGCTACGAGCAAAAACGAGAAATTTTATTTTCTAGACTTTTTGAAGACATACAGTTTTTATTGAAATACAAAAATATTTTGTATTTTATAAGCTTGAAGTGTATATATTGCATTAGAATACAAGTTTATCTTGTGATTTTTTTTTTTACTTTTTGTGTTTCCGTAATGTAAAATGAGTTAACCGTATTATAGAATAAAATTGAAAAAGTCCAAAACGGATGTAGATAGAGGTGTACGTGCGGCTCCAAATCTCTGTACTTATAATTGATAGAAAAATATGACGCATACTGGTCGATAGAGAAAAATAAGCGCCTCGCCCAGTACATAAAAGTCAAATTTGAACAAATTTCACTTAACGGCATTTTAGTGATCGGACGACAGTTTTCTCAACGGGGCTATTTATCCAACGTTCGTTTATCCCTACGAGTTTCTACGAATATGTTTCAATGTAACTATTTTTTCTAATTACGACATTGCGCGTACTTAATTCGGGAAGAACCCTTACCTAAATATTTTTCGATGCTTTAAAATAAACCTTTTGCAGATGCAATGTGGCGGTGATGCTTCTATGCGACGTGGTTCTCGACGGCGTGGAGCTGGATTGGTCCATCCACGTGCCTCTGATGCTGCACATCGTGTTCCTGGCGATGGATCATACCAGGTATATCAATACTATCTGTACAGTTTATTCAAACCGCACAATATTTCTCCATGTTCTTTGTCAGCGGAGGGATGAAAGTCATGTGACGAGAAGAGTGCTAGATATGAAAGTAGATGAATACAGGGGTAGAGGTAGACCAAAGAAGAGATGGATGGATTGCGAGAGGACCTGCTCCCGCGGTTAATATATAAATTACCGCGTGACATGACCGCCATACTGACTACATATAACATAAAATACAAACTAAAATTATACTTTTTAAAACACAATCATCACCAATTATCTACTTAAGTACCAACTTGCCTACCTAGTTCCTAATAGATAACTTCATGTTTGTGATTTAATATTTATGCCTAGATATACTTAATTGCCTGGCCATAAACTACCTATCTTTACCAATGTCAGTTGTAAACTAAACTAGCAATAACACAAACCTTAGTGGTTTTCAGTTGCTAAGTAAATATTGTTCAATTTTTTTGTGAATGGTTAATAAATAGAGGAGTGAATACTGTATTGATTGCTGATAGAGGGTAATGGAAGAGGAAAGCATGTTGTGCCGACCTCACTTAAGTGAGACAAGGGCAGGGAGATGATGATGTTCTCGTGGGTAAAGCATTTCACGCAACGTCTTGGTTTTCTTGCCAATGCTTAAACAAACTATTTTTCTCAACAAACCTTATAAGATCGTTGGGTACCGATCTTCCCCTACGCTATCTACTCTTGTATACAAGTAATTGTGCGCCCCTCTGTTTCCAATTAGTTTCGAATGAACTGTTGTGTCTGGACATTATCAAATGACAGATTGTAGATGAATGTAAAATCTAAAAGGAGCATTCATAAAAAACTAAAAACCTCACGATCAAGTATGACAATCTGAAGATGGACAGCCGAACAACTCTAAATATTGAAGCTAGCAAATATTGCTCTAAGGAAACATTCCTTTATTTTTAAAAATATGCAAAACTGCTTTCTTTTTTAAACACTTACATAATAATCTTGGGAGGCTTGGATCAGAAGTGGCTGCAAGTTTTATTATGATTACTTGTGGTTTTGCCCACCCCTTTAGGGATACGGGCGTGATTATATGTATGTACTTATAATACATATTACTACAACACCCAGAATATCTGCAGAACATACTAACATTTCTTCCGTAGCGGGAATCGAACCTGGGCCTCTTGCGTCTCAGCCGAGCACTCGCCTGCCACGCCACTGAGGTCGACAATTAGAATTAGTAGATATTCAGAGACTTCAAAAAGGAGGAAGTTCTCAATTTATTTATAGGTATATTTTCATGTTTGTGGCGTGATTACTCCGCCAATTATGAATGGATTTTGATCAATGGTACCGAGTTGGTCCCATATAAATTTTATGTCTGAGAGACGTAACGGTGACGTGGAGACGGTCGGTCTGGATGTCCAGACACGTCCAGTGTCCTCGTGTCACCGATATACACCGTTGTATAAATATGCCGGTGTATATCGGTGTATAGCAGTACTAGCGTGTGGTGTGTGCAGATGGATAGTGCACCAGCACTGCCGGCAGCTGCTGCTGAACCTGCTGGTGGCGGTGGCGGCGCACCACGACCACCTGGCGGTGGCGCGCACGCTGCTCGCCAGCCGCTCCGCGCACCTCGGCCTGGCGCCGCCGCCCGCGCCCGCGCACCTTCGGAACTTCACCGGTCACCATTTTATTTTACATTTACATTATTATATGAAAGAAAAAGACTGGACTGGGAGTAAAGAAAAAGCATAGTATGCGTCCAGCTGCTTCTCTCCCCGAGCATGTCGTAAAAGTCGACTAAGGGATAGGCTTTTCCAAAATGATGGACCATCTATATGAGCGATGGGCTGATCACCTGTCACCATGGTTCACCATATCCATCTCAGGACTTTAAATCAGAAGTGGCTGCAAGTTTTCTTACCTTTACTTGCGGCTCTGCCCACCCCATTAGGGATACGGGCATGATAATATGTATGTATGTATAATCTATTATGATGTAAGTCATCCACTTAGCATGACAATTTGAGTGACACAAATGTAAGTTTCCCATACCACAAAAAAATATAATTAGTAAGCAACTTCGTATGAGCTAGTGGCCAACTCTCGTGACGGAGTTTTAAGAAAAAGTCTCCGTCATGATCTAACGACTTAAAATACGGGACCGACAATTTGACGTGCCCTCCGAAGCACGGAAGCGCTCTGCTCGTAATGCCGCTCGCGGTCACCCTTCCCAATTGTGACCGATAATTAAGAATACATAATATCTTGTTTGGTATTAAAATGATAAGGCTCGATCAGTTCCTACGCTACAGAAATGTAAGTTACCAGATTTTACGTAGCCCGACTACGTTTTTACTTTCAGTCTATATGTCCTTATTTAATATCCCTTATGTTATCATCTCGTATATTCAAAATTTTTGGAGTTGTATCATAAAACTAGTATAATGCGAGAAGCCTGCTTATACCTTATCGGACATCAGCTGACAGTCTCGTGGAGTGCCGGGTGTTCGGGAAGGCTAACCCCCGAATACTCAAACGCGACTCAGACTTGAGCACGGTTTTTGACAGTTTTTGATGAAAATCTGTCAAAAACTCGTCATTAGAGACGTGCTCAACTGTGAGATGCGTTTGAGTATTCGGGGGTAAGGCTCGCGTGAGTGTGGGTCGCTGACGAGAGTGGTGTTCCAGAGACGGAGGAGAAGGCCACCCCGGCGCCGGCGACCGCGGCGCGCGACCACTCTCCCCGGTCGCACGCGCGCTCGCTCTCCTCCGACCCGCAGGTCACGCCTGAAGGTAACTTCTACTTCTACTACCTCTCACTACCACCTCCTACTACTCAACTGTCTTAAAAATTTAAATTTCGGATGTTTAAGGTTTTTTTTAATACCTATTTCAGGCACCAGTCTCTCACAAAACAGGTTAACTAATTACCTAAAATTTATGTGATTATTTTTACTGTTCTGTTTTTTTTCCCCCATATTTTACTGCTTATATATATTTTTAATAATATTATTTTAATCTTAATTTTGTTGTGAGAGAAAATAAAAATATATTATTATTATTATTTATATTTATACATAGGAAGCATGTCGTAAAAGTCGACTAAGGGATAGTATCCTCTCCAACATGATGGACCATCTATATGGGCGATGGGCTGATCACCTGTCACCATGGTTCACCATATCCATCTCAGGACTAAATCAGAAGTGTCTGCAAGTTTTCTTATGTTTACTTGTGGCTCTGCCCACCCCGTTAGGGATGGAGGCGTTATAATATGTATGTGTGTACATAGAAAGCTTTTATATTCTTACTGGTCTACATGATGGAACAATAATGTCATTAATAAGACGGGTATTATAATTGTTTACGACTTTTTACATAATATTTATTTTTTCAAGACACGCTTACATGACTGTATCAAAAATGACACTAACCTATCCGAAATCAATATCTACCATATATGGTAGATATAGTTTGACCCCCTGTCGTGAGGCTAACTGCCAATCTAGACAGGTAAATAATCAAAGAAAGATATATATACAGGCTACAGTTTAATTAACTGTTGGTGACAGGTGAGGGGGACCAGTACCCGTCTCTCCCTGTGATAGTGACGGAGAGCGAGGGTGCATCGGCGTCGGCGGAGCCCCCGGGCGCCGCGGCGGGCTCCACGGCGGACCTGCCCGTCGCAGACCTCATCAAGTCGCTCATACACTTCCTCGCCAACCGGCCCTCGCACATGCCGCTGTGGCAGTACGAGGATATCACTGCTAAAGGTAATAATTACACTCAACAGACACACACTCAGAACAGCATATCAACTTCGTTTGTAATGAACTTACTGCCGCCCGCGGCTTCGTGGTACCCGGATAAAAAATTGCCTATATGTTAATCCAGCACATGTATTAATTTCAATCAATAGATGGCGAAGCGCTCGTGGCGTAGCTTGCTTAGGCGTTCTTGATTGATCGTTAAAGTTAAGCAACGATATGCGCGGTCACAAATTGGGATGGGTGACCGCAAGTGGCATTACGAGCTGAGCGCTTCCGTGCTTCGGAGGGCACGTTAAACAATCGGTCCCGGCTTTTAAGTCGTTAAGCCATGACGGAGGCCTTTAGGCGGCCTAAAAACTCCGTCACTAGAGTTGGCCATTAGCTCATACGAACATACATACAATCAATAGATAAATTTATTACCTAATATTATGAATTATGCATGCACCTACTCGTTTACTTATTGATTTACAATCTTTTAAAACTTAACACACGATAGAAACTACTACAGTAGCTACTAAAGCTAGCGCTATGTGTGCCCTCGGCCAATTGCCTATAATAATATTTTACACGCCAAGCCAATAAAAACCAAACCTCTCTCTCTTACCTCGCGCATTCACTACCACATTCTACATCGCTGTCTCTGTCGCACCGCCACTCACACAACCATTCAACATTCACCACTAGCGTAATTAGCACTACACGGATACAAATTTTTCGCAATATTGATTGTAATCGCTCTCTCTCACGCACACCATGACACACACACAGACACCTCGCATACACGGCAGTAAGGCAATAGGTAGGTCTATAACATTGTAGGAAATCTACCCTGTATCGTTTATTCTTATTTCTTTGTACTTTTTGGAAAAGACTAGCTTCCACAATACAAGGAATCCTAGTGTGGGGTTAGTAAACCAAAATGTATTGTGAATAATAGTATGTAAGTTACATAAATAAATGATTTTTTATTTTGTATTTGTACTATGTATATTCCAAGTTTCATTCAAATCCGTCCAGCTGTTACGGCGTGTTTGAGGCACAAACATCGTCACATCCTCACAAACTTTGGCATTTATAATATTATTAGGATTAGGATTATAATGTTCACTTTTTACTTGAGAACCGGTGTAGCCAAACTAACACACAAAAATACAAGGTGGCATAGGCTGAAAAAAAATTAAATGAAATTCTAAAGATACTGTATTAAACTCAGTGTAATTTCACCTCTCATATCTTGCTTCATTACTGTCATCTTACCGACAAACAGTAGCACTTACTTTCAAATATACGAGTACGTGTAATAAATATACTCCAAAAGAGCTAGGTCTGAATACGTTTTGCAGAAAGATCAAAGCAATATATTATATCCTTAATAATGTTTATTTTACAAATCCGTTTACCTAACAAAATAAATAATAACATGGACATTTATTTACAAATATTATTTTACAAAATACGAATAAACAGTTTGACTATTTATAGACCGTTTCAAACGGTCCATAAACAGCTGACATAATCCAGATCAGATGGAAGCGATCCCAAGGCGCTCTCCGCATGCCACGCTGAACGACGATACTGATCCAATATGCACCGTTTGAGATTGCCCGAACCAAAAATGGCTGGGGCGTGGAACATAATAAAAGCTCAACGGCTATTGTCTATATGTAATCCCGATCAATCAGACTAAGTGGAGTTTTTTTCCGGCGGAGTTTAATTTGGATATGCACTAAGCTGCCTCGCAAAGAGCTTATAACAAGAAAAATAGAATATCGCAGTCCACAATGCAACTGGTACCATTTGTTAGTGAAAATAAAGACAAAAGTGTTCTTGGAAATGAAAATTCTCCTTGTTCATTCTGAGATAATTGAATTTGAAAATTATTTTTATCGCTGGCTGAGAAGTCTTCTACCTATTCCTATTAGGAAAGAGGCGTAAGTATATTAATGTACTAGTTTACACGCGCGGCTTCACTCGCGTAGTGTAAATTTTGACACGCCATTTTATCCCTTTTTGAGGGTTATTTTGAAAAATCCTAAAGTATGTGTCCATTCATTTTGCATTTTGAAATAAGAATCGCGCTTTCTCTCGAGCGATACACACTCGTAGTGCTAGGAAAATAATCAAGTAGCTAGTATCATTTTGCAGTAGAAACTTTTTGTCTTTTGGCATTATAATAGGTTACTGACCAAGGAAGTTTCAAGGTATTTCTTCTGCAGCGAAAATCGAACCCGCGCCTCTTGCGTCTCTGCCGAGCAATCGCCCGCCACGCCACCGAGGCCGTCCCGCCCGCCACCCCACCGAGGCCGTCTGGGATTACTTGGACACGTCTTAAATCTACGTTGCATTTAAATTTACACCTGTAACAAATATCTGGCTTCCGTTCAAAAATTCTTCTCCAGTAAAGAATTTTTAGCTAGTCACGAATCCAGCAACTTTGTTACTTCTCACTCAGGTTCCACTTGAATGGACGGCGGAAGCACGCTCGTATTGAGTACCGATATTATACGATATACAAATACATAGGGAGCTTCGCTCCATTGCAAAAATTTCCGTTGTATTTTTCCGAGATTATTGTTTGTTAGCCTCCTCGAAAGCTTAGTCGAATGATATAATTGAAGATCTGATTCAGTTCAATGATTTTACTCTTTCAATTCAATGATTTTACAAGATGATCCAACGTTTTGAAGTTTTATTCAGATGTACGGTATCACTGTTGCAGTGTATAAATTGGATAAATATCTTGGTTTGACTCCGAGCGGAGCTGTCCGTAGTGGATTGCCCCGTGACTTTGTTCGCGTTGAGATTTTTATCACACACACTTCAACTTTCTTCTGGGTCCTCAGATATTAGAATTTCGGGAATAGGCATGATGATGACTAGCTGTTTCTTAAAAACTGTTCTGTGTTTTTCAAAAGATGATTCATTTCAGCAGAAAATAAAGGTTTTATTCAAAAACAATAACATATTTGTTTCACAAGTTCGCGCTAAAACGCTCGCCCGTGTTATGGCGTCCGCTCGTGACGTCACATCTATGACTGTCAACCTAATTGGCAAGAAAGCCCCTAACAAGTGTTTTGTTTACGTTCCACACATACAACAATGCTATATAAATAGCTTAATCTTTCATGGCGAGATCCAACATCTTTATGTTTCAATTTTCCAATTCTGTGAAAATCATATAAAAATGAATATGAAGTGTATTCATGTTAATTACTTATTAATTAATGGATAAAAGTACAACAACCATTTCTACATTTGATTTACCAAGTAAGTTACAATGTATTTTGGTACAATATTAGATACACATTTAATTTCCAATGTCACAATAACTTTCGAAAATCAGAAACAAGATGAGGGCTAAAATATTGAATTATTTGAATTAATGTGTTGTTAATAAATTTACATTGAAGTTTTAATATTACTAAATTCTGCCGAGCAAGTCTTTGTTTGACGCAAGAAATTCTCCTAGCATCATCAAGTAGATTCTTGGCAAATTAAAGCAATTTGATAAATCCTTGTTCCAAAGCAAAAATTTTTTAATTTAAATTTAATTTTCAAGTCATATTTTAGTTTTGTATAACTTAATATTAATTTCTATGACATTTATTATTCTATTTTGAATGAAATGCTGTTTGCATGTAGTTTTAGTTTTAAGTGTGTGTGTGTGTGTGTGTAAATAATTTATTATGATGTTTTTATGGATTTATATAAGCTGAAAATAAATGAATAATAATGTCTAAAAAAAGTCTTACTTTTGGTAACACAAACTTAGGAGTATGATTTTATATAACGAAACAACAGAGAAACAGTGCAGGAAATATCGATGGGGGAAAATACAAGAGAAGTTCGAACGATGCAAATAAAATATCAAAACGGTGCTTACTGATTCGAACGTCAAGTACTGAGCCGAACATCCAAGTACCTACCGACTGCGAATCCAAAACCCAACTCAGTGACTCTCTGAGTCTTTCCTAATTTAATTATGCAGAAAATGTGTTCAGTGAATGCTTGTTTAAAGCACGTACAAAGAAGCTGATACAGCGAATACAGAATGCGGACGTACGTTTCTGTTTTCCCATCCCTCGCTGGACACACATCTATTCGTATATTGACAATAATGGATTACTAACTGTGTCATCTCGCCGTACCCTGTTCGCTACTTTACTCCTTGGGTATTATTAAAACCAAGCAGCGTACATATCTTTATGAAAAGCTTCATTTCTCAGATCGATTAATACGTTTTGCTTCCCGATTAGTTTGTCCACGTGACAGAACGACTTTGTGGCAGCTTCAGATATGCTGCTACGAAATGTTGGAATGATCTGCCTCCGCCGATAAATCAATTTGGTCTCCTAAAGTTCACTGAAAACTTTCTTATTCAAATAGGTTCTCTTCATAGTTGTTCTGCGACACGTTTTGTTAATTAGTATTTATTGTTGTAATAATTTTTTATAATGTTTAAATAAATCAATATTTGCGAACTTTTCACACAGCACCATCTAGCCTCAAACTAAGCAAAGCTTGTACTATGGGAACCAGATGGCTGATAGAATACTTATATACTTTTTTTTGTCAATACATACTTTAATACATAATACAACACCCAGACCCGGAAGAAATATTTGCAGAATATGCAAACATTTCTCGAATCGAACCCACGCCTCTTGCGTCTCAGCCGAGTACTCGCTACGCCACCGAGGTGATCAAAGGTGGTTAATATTATTTTTATGTTTTATTTATTTAGCAATCAATCACCTTAACTAGATCACGAAACATAAAAGAAAGAAAATTACAATAACAATTTTCCTAATAAATGTCATAATAAATCAAGTTGAAATGTACAATATTAAAAATTATTATAATGGCAAAATTCAATCATCCGTCAGCAGCAATAATTACCTGAAGCTCAACAACATAAGTCTTTTTCATTCATCGGCAACTACGTGGGATTCTGTGTTGGCAGCAAGTGAGGGTGCCAGGTAGAGGGGAGTTTGCACGTGCGACTGTACGGCGACGAGGAACAGCAAATATTCCAATTTTAATTAATGTTAGGGGAACGAAAATCTGCACTGACGTCCCGCGGTGGGGTGTATTGTGCATTATCCCCCCGCTAACCCTCCCCCACCCCCAGCCAGCCCAACTCCTTGAAGTACCGGAGAAGGACTTAGGATGTTGGCAGCAGTGTTCCACTATCCTCGATGATGTTGAGACTGTAGGTGGTGTAGTTGAGGTCGATGGTGATGCCGTACAATTCTCGATGATAGATAGATAACACTATATTGTTTACCACACAATATTAAACTTACAAAATAGACAAAAATTACGGTAAAAACAAAGGGCGGCCTTATAGCTAAAAGCGATCTCTGCCAGGCAACCTATTGGATGGAACAAAAACATAGAAGGGGCAAATTGGTGATGACTTAATGACCGTCTGCAGTCCCGAGTTATGTCTTATTTCGTTTGTTGCGGAGCTATGCAGTGTTACATGTTCCACAGTCTCTTCCTCCTGAAGGCAACAGCAAATATTTTGTGCCTCCTGCTTCTTAGGTATCTATCATATGAAGAGGTGAAGTGACTAGTTAAACAGATCGGGCGAGTCTATTGTGTTACGGAACACTCAGGCGTGGTCCGAAGGAGGAGGTGGCGGGGGGGGGGGGGGGGGTCACATCGACGCTTGAAAGGCAATAATTACTAAGCGACATGTTAGCAACTTTACAGGAGAGCATTTTAAAGTTTTTTTTTTCGGAAAAAAATTCGTCAAAGATCGCCTATTAGTCACAGCTACTTGATTCCAACGAATTTTAAATGCTATTTAAAAGCTCTATATACTGGCATTTAAAAAATATGAATTTTCCCAATACTTTAAGAAATAGTGTCGGTTAGTAAAATTTTAATCAAAATCACAAACAGGTAAAAATTACTTACTGACAACGATTTTTTATTATAAAATAAGTAAAATTAACTAAACCCCAGTATTTTATAATTGTGTTTTAAGCAAAATGATGCATCCAGAAGTAACAGATGTTTGACATATAGGTAAAATGATCGAAATAAAAAGCATAAAAATTATTCTGCCAAGCAATTTCAACCATAGAACAAATTAAGTAAGGTAAGTGTAAGGCATTTTTGACCAAGTAACAAAAAAATTAGGTTTTAGTACGCAAAATTAAAGAGTTTGGAACAAAGGTTTTCGATGGATATCGTCATCATCAACATCAAAACAGCCCTTGTAGTAATCTACAGTCACTAACTACTGAGCATGGGCCTCCATCTGACGAGGGACGAATTAGAGCATATTCCGCCACGCTGCCCTAGTGCAGGTTGGTGGAGGTTTTAGGCCTGTGACTAACCTTTTGTTAAAGATTTGTTTAAAGCTACATTGAGTTAAAAAATTCAGCTCTCTTCGCTCGCATTGGCTTGAAGCTCGCTGCGCTCGCTAACTATTAGTTACGATTGAGAGAATAAATTATTACTTTGATTATTTAACAAAGCAGGTAGCACATTACTAAGGTCAAATCCCTGCTATTCACATTGGTGTTTGACATAGCTTGCTTAATGATGGTATCTACTCACTTATTTCGATTCATTATGTACCTAAAATCATAAATTTAAATCAATAAAAATGCGTATTAAATAATCCTATACTCATAAAATCTTTATATTGCATTTACCCAGTACAATTTAAGCTACATGATAAAGCACTAAGTGCGATGCGCGTGAGCACACGGGTTACCTATGCGACGGTTCAGTGAAGACGTAATCATTATTTTGTTCCCAACCGCCACCCAAAATCTACTTTACAGTGCGGATAAGCGACAAAACAAAATACGTGCATCAGGGATAAGCTAACTTTTATACAAATTTCATAACCAGAAATAGTTTATATAAGTAACAAAAACAGTAAAAGAACGGCAGGTAAAAAATTACCAAACGACAAAATAATATACTTTTTAGGTAGGTAAATATTACTACTTTACTTTTTTAAATCCATTGCATTTAGGTAAAAAGTACTAAATGAAAATGAATACATAATTAAGGTGTGTTAAAAAGTCTTAAATTACAAGAAAAATTAAAATTGTACCAGGTAAAATTTCTTAAGCGATGTTCATACCCTAGGTACCGCAAGGCAAAAAATACTAAATGTTTAAACACATTATTTCGAGTCTAGGCAAAAATTACTAAGTGTAAAGAGTAAAAATCGAATACATACTAAGTGAAAATTATTCATAAATCGCTAAAATTATAGTCGCTTGGACGCCGAAAACTGAGAAAATGTGCTTTTTTTCAGTTACCAAACGACAACAAACTTCGTCCTAGCGGCATGAGAGTGGGACCAATCGACGCAGAATTTTTTTCTGATTTCAATGATATATATAACTCAATATCGCCCAAAATGTCGCTTGGTAATTATTGCCTTTCAAGCGTCGACATGAATTATGATCATTGTATACGCCTAATTGACTGTGGTTTGCGCCTATAATTGAGGTGGCACTTAATTTAGTCATATTGCATGTAATGGTGTTCACTTTGTTGGTGCAACTAAATAAAGAAATTATGGTCATGGAAGGTATGCCTCCAATCAAATGTAACTACCAAATCTTTAATTAAAATTGTCCTGACGGTCAAATGTATGTATGGTTATATGTTATCTACGTAGATAGATAGTAGGTAAGGTAGACCTGTCGTGCCGCAACAGACTGGCGTCACAGAAAACCAGGGTCCAACACAAGCTTAGTGACGCTTGGTCGCGTTACGAACAGGTGTAAATGCAACGTAGATTTAAGACGCGTCCAAGTGATCCCCGTCATTTTATGGAATAAAATTTTTTGACTTAGCTTTGACCTATTTTGATGTAGGCAACCTGATTTATGTCACAACTAGCTGCCGTCCGCGGCTTCGCTCGCGTGGTAACCGGATAAAAAATAGCCTATATGTTAATCCAGTACATGTACTTCCAAGTTTCATTCAAACCCGTTCATCCGTTTAGGCGTGATTGAAGCACAAACATCCAAACATTCAAACATCCTCACAAACTTTCGCATTTATTAAATGAGTAAGATTTTATTTAAGTTTAATTCTCTATATTTGGTACAAAATAAACTTTTACTTTACTTAGATAGACGTGACCTAATTCATTCTGATTAGTGGTTTACGTAACATGGTTGAATATAAGGAAAATAAAGAATCTCACATATAAACTGATAATAAGTACATGTGTTAGAATCTTTTTGACCTGAAAATAAGATTTAACTATAGATTAAGTGTTTCTTTGTTATTGTTATCATGTCTATTCTTTTTATAGTGTAAGAGTCTACCTCTTATTTATGAGAAACCCCAAGTTTTATGCTTATAAGTCTTTTGGCTTAAAACTGCGCGTCAGTCATAAACATAAATAATAAATAAATAACACCCAAAAGTAACATACATTAGTCCTGACCCCACACTAGGATTCCCTGTGTCGTGGGTATCAGAAACTACGAGTACCATGGTACCACAACACCCAGACCCGGAAGAAATATTTACAGATCTTGCAAACATTTCTTCCGCAGCGGGAATCGAACCCGCGCCTCTAGCGTCTCTGCCGAACAATCACCCGCTACGCCACCAAGGCCGTCGATAAGAGTTTTAAATATATAGATTTGTGTATTAAAATGGTTTTATCCCTTTTCGCATTCCATGTATTCAATCAGATTCAAAATGCAATGCAAAAGTTCCTAACGCCTCGAATAATAAACTGTCTATAAGCCCGATTCACAATGGCCGCCTGCATTTCCCTATAGCAAGTTTCCCTGTAAAGCTCCAGAGATGGCAGCATTGTGGAATGTGGGTTACTAGTATTCCCTGACTCAGCTGTTGACCCAATAAAGGGGCTCCTACTCGTTGTATTACTGGAGTTAGAATTAAGATTGAACGTTTAATATGAAAATATATATACTTAGTGGGTTTTTTATTGTGTTTGCAAATAATAAATCTGACATCAACTCTACTTTGACATATATTATTAATTGGTTAAAATTAAACGATTTACATATAAATTTATCAAAACATTTGTAATGAATTTTAGACAAAGGAATAATTTGAATCTAGATATGATCATAAACTATCTTGGTACTAAAATCAATGAAGTTGATGATAATAAATTCTTGGGACTCATTATTGATAGTAAATTTAACTGGAAACTGCATACTGACAATGTCTGCGAACGGTTGAAACAATTTTATATGACCTTTTTAATTAACGTAAGGTAACACATAATAAGTCTACCTTACTGCCTGCTTACGACGGCCATGCGTCATCGATATTGCGACATGGCACTATGTTTTCGGGAAATTCAACTGGAAGACTTAGTCTTTAAAAACGCTGCATTCGAACTATCTGATTCTGTAGACTACAAAGGCTAGACTCTTGCAAACCTCATCTCATGGAATTAAAACTACTTACATTTCCAGCGATCTACATTTACGAGGTAGCTGTTTTTGCAAAAAGTAACATAGAACTATTTGAAAGATTTGCAATCGGATGTCATTTAGAGGGTAAACTCTATCACGTCCAATGCAGAGCACAAATGCTCCGTATGAGTGTATTTTGTATGGTTCATACCATCTTTTAAAAATTTCTAACATCTATTCGTATGTTACCCATTTATTTATTTATTTATTCGATCACTAACATAATATACATTAATACAGTATAAGGTGTTTGATAAAGGTTATAGAGCTGAATGTTATTACAATTACAAGTGAAGACGGCATGCAAGAAAATTTTGAGCGAGTAACAAAAATAAAAACGGAATTAGAATGAAATAAATTACATTGCAAAAAGATAATATTCATGATTTTAAAATACAATTTCTATTATCTTAATTACAATTATTCTATTAACGAGTTCTTAAATGATTCAAACATTTTTTTTAAGTCGGTACCAGGGTTATTTCATGTAATTAAATTTTATGTTTATTATTTTATTTTTCTTTGCTTTGACATTGACTAACTTGACATTAAACTAATATTGTAACTTTCTAAATGTTTGTACGGCCTACCGCCAGAATCTAGAGGTCTAATTATCTCAAACCTAACACCTATTATGTATATTATGTATGTACCTAGGTTCAAAGACAAATAAATGATTTATGATTATTTCTAGCCATAAAAAAACCTTTGAAATGAAAAAAGGGGTAGTCAGAGATAAATCGAAACTTGCCGATAGTCTCAGCAGAGTCGCTTTGCAGATTTCTCAACAGTTGTTCACAAACTTATCTCAGTGTGAGCCTTACCCCCGAATTCTCAAACGCATCTCAGAGTTGAGCACGTCTCAAGTGACGAGTTTTTAACAGATTTTCATCAAAAACTGTTTTAAAACCGTGACTTGAGACGTGCTCAACTCTGAGTCGCGTTTGAGTATTCGGGGGTTACTCCGACTCCGACTCTTGAGTGTGACATTGCGATTGCACTCTTGTTGTCAGTGTGGTCGCTGCGCAGCTGCCAGCAGATGGCGGCGCTGCTGCGGCCGGTGCTGCGCGTGTTCCGCGAGTCTCTGCCGCTGGCGCTGGTGTCGGAGCGCTGGGCGCAGACCGCGCTGCAGCTCGGCCTCGCCTGTCCCTCGCGCCACTACGCCGGCAGATCCCTGCAGGTATATACTTCGCGCTCTTGGCATTTACCTCCAGGTTACCGTGCGTACGTGTTGCTACTACCACTCGTGTCAATAGTTTCTTCACCACTTGAGAGCACATAAACTTGGACATAAAGCTGGACTCTAACCCACAACCTAAGGATCGGTAGGCGAGGTCATTACAACATGAGCAGAAAGTGCTCTTAACACCTGACTCCTACCGTACCAGAGGCATTGCATGCTTGTTGTACCTTAAACAAATTAGATTTTTTTTTGAAGGACCAAATGATGGCGACCCTTAAAATCGCCCTCTCGAATGACCAAATGAAATAAACTTTTGTTAGGTTTTCCGGTGTATCGGCGTGGCGATGACGGGCCGCATGGTGTCGGACATACTGTCGCGTCTCGTCGAGACCGTCGCCGAGCAGGGAGAAGACATGCAGGTAACAACATTTTTTATGATTTGTACAACCAAACAAACTCTCTAACTTTAGTATATGTTTTAACTCGAGTTATAGATACTTCTCTGCTGGACTGGAAGTAAAGAAAAAGGATAGAATGCGTCCAGCTGCTTCTCTCCCCGAGCATGTCGTAAAAGTCGACTAAGGCATAGTATCCTCTCCGAAATGATGGACCACCTATATGGGCGATGGGCTGATCACCTGTCACCATGGTTCACCAATATCAACCAAGTTTTTTTATGTTAATTTGTGGCTCTGCCCACCCCATTAGGGATATGGGCGTCATAGTATGTATGTTTAACTCGAGTGATGATGATTAATGGTGCCTAATATTCACTTTGTTTGTGTCTTGTTCTTATTTATTTAAATACTAGGTTTAAAGGACATGTAGCGACAATAATCTTCGGGTACCGTTATAACTCCCGTATCCGTTACTCCGCGGCTACACTATCGTGCTTCGACGAAGCTTCTCGATTCGCGTCTTTCTCTATTCCGAGACAAATCATAACGACTACACCAGTCTCTTTACTTTTGAATTTTTACGCGAGAATTTGGCTCAAGTCTGGTAATGTATCTTGAATCTGGTGACCAGGGCTACGTGACCGAGCTGCTGCTGACCCTGGAGGCGGCCGTGGACTCGCTGGAGTCAAACTTCCGCCCCCTGGACTATATGCGAGACATCTTCAAGTCTACCCCCAACCTCAACAACAAAGATGGCGGCGCGCAGAGCAATGGCGTCGCCTACTCCGCCGGTAACTCGACTGCTGTTTTATGTAACTTTGAATTAAAATGTAACTCTTCATGATCGCGTGCATCAGGATTCACCAACTGATGATAGTCACATTACAGTTTAAGTTTTAATAATTGGAGCTAATTCACGTGTATTTATCATAAAAACGGAAAATATAATATTATGGCCCAAAATATCAATATCGATGTGTTCCAAACACGATTTTTCAATACAAAATATGGAATACCTTTATGGAACCATAGATCCCAGGCTTCTATTCTCACGCCCGCCGCACATGCCCACACTCGCATTAGTTGCCACGAGCCACATGCGAGTGGCACCGTTAGTACTGAACACCGCATTTGCATGAATGATGTGTCGACGCGGGTTTTGACAGAACTAGCTAGGGAACACGAAAGTGGCAGCAACAGAGCTTTGTGGCCACGTGACCATAAGAGAACCAGTAGCAAGAGATCGTGATGTTTGTAGGCAAGCGGTCCCCCGGCGTGTGCGTGGGCTGCGTGTCCAACCACACGCGCAGCACCAGTTACTCCGTGTCCTACTGCGTGCGCAAGAGCAATGCGCCGCCCTCTGCCGACAAGCAACAGCATGGTACGTACCATTCCATACCTAAAGGGTGCCGAAGGGATTATTAGCAAGCCTGAATGTGTAGCTGTATAGTAAAGTTGAGGTTTTTGTGCAGAGCGGTCTCGCGCATGCAGCGATACGGTGAAAGGCGCGTGCTCGAACCTCTGTCGATCACGCTCGGCGCAGTCTCTCAAGCTGCTCGGAGACACCGCCACCCAGGTAAGATAACATGTACAGACCATACACTCATACATACATTTTTGTATGAGAACTAAAAAAGTCAAAACTAGCAATTTAGTGAGGGCATTATAAATAATGCAATGATTTATATGTCTCGATTTAACATCTTATTAAATACATTATGAAGGAATAGTTATGTTAATTTTTGAGGGTCTTGTATTATAATTTCTCAATCCGTGTTTCTTTTCCCGCAGGCTGGTTACAATAAGGTGGGTTTTAGTTTAGTTTGCACAGCACAGGGCTTCATTGGGACAACTAACTATCAAAATTATTTACATAAAATAACTTCAGAATCGTCTTCATTCATTTGAAAACATATTTCGGTTGTTGGTTTCACAATACATTTTTATTTGTATGCGTCACTTTAAAACTAGCTCATACGAACTTACTTACTTTTATCGTATGTTACTTATATGTGTCTCAGGTTTTGGGTTACGGTACTCTAACCTTTCAGCCCTGTGTCGGGCTTCGCCATCGGGCTTCGGCGAACTTGTCGCGTAGGGACAGTGACGTAAAAAATGAACATTCGCTGAAGCCTGATTATGTGTAGGGTAACTGATTCGTTCTTTTGGGAATGATCGCCCTGACAAGATTTGAAGACAAATCACGACAATGATGATGGAAGTTGTAGGACATTTCAAGGTCATCGAAACATATGTTGGTAGATAAGTTTACAAACCCTCTCTTGTAAGAATATAAGAGTAAGGTACAGGTACCGACATGTATGTTGAAGGAGGAAGAGTGGAAGGTAGGCTACGCACGGGATAGTGAGGTCAGCGCTCAACCTCCGACTTTCACTTAGTCGCTCTCATTTACTGTGGCTATACGTTTTCATTAATAAGAACCTATACGAAAAACTATTCTTTCGGTCTTATGGTTTTTTATGTAAAACGTATCTTTTTATGAACTTGCGGGTATTTTATCGGGCTCCCGTAAAACTCAAAGCAAGGGCCCAAAGTCCTTTTCCACTAGCCCAAAATCCTTCTTCGCTATTTCAAGGAGTGTAGCTGGCTGGGGTAGAGTTAGCAGGGGGGCGATGCACAATACCTAATCACGAGAATCCAGTTTAGATGTAGCTCCCTTACCACCAGTAAGAACGACCCTGCAGCTTTATTATCGCGATAATGCGAAGCTTCATGTTTTGCGTCCTTGTTTATCCTTAAATATATCGTAGCTACACCTGTCACTTTTTGCGACCAGGTCGCAGAAGCAAGACCATGTAGCCGCAGACTAAATCTGCACCTACATAGTCGTGCTAGCTAGTGTAGTCACAGGGTGATATAGAAGGGTGTTGCGCACAGGACGACAAGCTGACTATCCTCGCGACGCTGTTCTGGGTGGGCGCGTCGCTTCTGGAGTCCGACTACGAGCATGAGTTCCTGCTGGGGGTGCGACTGCTGGCGCGAGTAATGGCGCGCCTGCCGCTCGACCGGCCCGACGTGCGCGAGCGGCTCGACCGCACGCAGGCGCACACCTCGCCCTCGCTGCACTCGCTGCTGCTCAAGGTACGTGATGCCGAGCCCTCGCTGCACTCGCGGCTGCTGTGCCGTGTCAAGCCGTCGCACAATTGCTCGATCGGCAGCTCTAATATGCTTTTGATAATTTAACATAATTGTAGTAGTATTTAGACATGTAGGGTGGATCGCGCGCATTGTACAATGTGCAAACTTGCAGTAGACGCATACTTCGCCCTCGATTCGCTGCTGCTCAAGGTATAGGTCATGACATGCAATGGTGTTATCAAAGACTCTCATATTATCCTGATTATTATCTTTCATAAAATAATGTTTCTAGAGTTTTCTATAGAGCAAAGCAAATAGTCAAAAGTCCGACATAGCACGGCACGGCGTTACGGTTCGGTCTTTGTTCATAGTCATTTATGAGTGGTGGGAGCAAATCAGCCAATAATCCCCAAGTTTAATTATCAGGGCTGCACCCACCCCAACACATATGAGCCGGTGGTGGGTGTGCTGGGCGACATGATCCCACTGCTGGAGCTGCCGGTCATCGACCCCTCGCAGGCGCTGGCCTTCCCCATGACCGTGGTGGCGTTGCTGCCATACATGCTGCTGCACTATGAAGAGGCCAACGAGCTCTGCGTCCGCGCGGCCTGCCACATCGCGCAGGTGACGTTACACTTATCATCATTTTCCTGTCCTGCCTCCACTAGGTGGGGTCGGCACAGTATAAAGAAACAGTTTGAAAGTTTGTCATCATTTACATCAACCAGAAAAAAATCAGAAAAGGCTACTTGAAAGAGCTCACAAAATACACGGCTGAGAATGGTCCTGACTAAGCTACATCAAGACTGACTTTTTTTGTGGACATTTGACACAGCGCCAAACTAAGCAAAGCTTAGCAAAGCTTTTTTTTTGTAAATACATACAAACTTATAATACTACAACAGCCATACCCGGAAGAAATATTTGCATAACATACAAACATTTCTCCCCTAGCGGGAATCGAAGCCACCGCCCGTCACGCCATCGAGGTCGACAATTAGAATTAGTAGATATACAGAGACTTCAAAAATGAGGACGTTCTCAATTCGACTGTATGTTGATATTATTTATAGGTATGTTTTCATGTTTGTTGCGCGATTACTCCGCCAATTATGAACGGATTTTGATCAATTGTACCGAGGTGGTCCCTTATAAATTTTATGTCTGAGAGATTTATAATTTTCAAGTAATATAATAAAAGCCGTCAAATAAGATGTTGAAATGCCAACTTACCTACTTATTTTCTTACTCAATTATCTTCGAAAGAGTGTCGATGGCCTCTTGGCTTTTTCCTCATGGCATTTCGCCTGACTGATTTCTGATATAATTGTATTTGTTTTTCTTTGAAGTCGTTTTTGTTTTAGATTTTAGAACGTATTATTCCATAAAAAGGTGTTAGTTTAAGGTATACATCCAATTGTCCAATCTATAGTTATTTTAATGACGGCACTGCTTGCTACCCTACTTCCCACAAAAATAATCCATGGAATGCTGTTCATCGCACAGTTCACGGCAGAGAAGAGCAAGAAGCTAGAGAACCTCGGCACGGTGATGACTCTCTACTCGCGCCGCACCTTCAGCAAGGAGAGCTTCCAGTGGACCAAGTGCGTGGTCAAGTACCTCTGGGACACGTACTCGCACCTCTCCCTGCAGATGCTGGCCTTCCTGGTCGAGGTGCTGGAGAAGGTACGAGCTTTCAGCTTTCTACTCTTTCCTTTACAGCAGGAGGGATGTTTCAGTATTTGATTCTACGTAAAAATTCACTTACAGGGATAGATTAGTTCTGTAAGCGCTTGGATTTTGACTTATTCTTTACGAGTGTTAACTCAGCTAGACAGATTGAGCTGAGTTAAGTTTTTTGTAGTTAATGCGCGTTAGAAGCTTGTTTTTCTTTGTTCATTTATACATCTGATAATATTGTTTTTCTTTGATGTAATTATTCATGACTGTGTTATTGTAAAATGTTTTTACACGTGAAAACCTGTTATTGGCTTTCTGTTTTTTTTTTATAAGTGTAGCTATTTCATTTGATACTGAAGCTGTTGGTTTTCCTATAAATAAATAAATAGGTGGCATATATGCGTCTTGCTTACCCGTCTTAGGACTTTGAATCAGGGGTGCCTGTTTTCTTATGATTACTTGTGGCACTGCCCACCCTACCACTGGGATACGGGCGTGATAATAATGTACATTACCACAAGCATTGTTAACATATTGGGGGCATGACGATAAAATAGGCCAAAACACAAGATATACCTCTGGATGTGAATGGAAACTGCCTGTCATTGTCATGGTAGGACGATCCTCTGACCTTTTGCTGGGTTGGTTATTGGATATGCACGGAACATCTGGCTATCCTGGTGGGATAGTCCTCTAGGAGGGTGGTGGTGGTGATGAGCGGGTCCGCCGCGGTGACACGGGCTGGCGGTGAGGTCTGGTGGTGTTGCAGGGCGCCAGCAACCTGCAGGGCGCGGTGCTGTCGATCCTGCACTGCATGCTGTACTACGTGGAGCTGAACGCGCAGCCGGTCAACGCCGACCTGCTGCGCGCTGTCGCCAAGTTCATCGACGTGAGTACTACAACCACTCTTAAGATATTTTTTAGGATTCCGTACCCGGAGGGTGTCAACGGATTGTTATAAGAAATCCCAATCTGGAACGTTTTAGGACATCACTGAAATAAAAGATTGGACGGAGTATAGTTTTGAACATTTGCTTTATTAGGGTTCCGTTTCCGAAGGATACCAACGGGACCCTATTACTAAGCCTCCGCTGTCCATCCGCCCGTCCGTCCGTCAGCGGGCTGTATATCATGAACCGTAATAGGTAGAGAGTTAAAATTTTCAGTGTGTGTATTTCTACTGCCGCTATAACAACAAATAATTAAAAAATAATAATAGGGGGTTCCATAAACGAAACATTTTTTTGACGTTCGTAATCGATCATCGAAGCTACTTATTTAAAAAGTACGTAAAGTAAAAGTCATCTTTTAAAGTATATAATATATACGATATACATATATTATACGATAGTACGGAACACTTCGTGTGCGAATTCGACTCGATCTTTAACGATTTTGGGATTAAGCTCTGTACGAGCTGACAAACACATTCAGCTCATACTTGTTTTATATAAATAATTTATATTAATTTTAGCTTAGCTAGCGTTGCCCTAGTTGCAACATTTCGTAATCGTAATGCAATAAATCAGTGTACGTCCAACACTCGACGGGTTCGGTTTTTTATTCTCTTCGGAGTTACCACCCTTCAGCTAGCTAGCATCCCTTAGCAGTTTTACCCCAGCTTAGCGTTACTGTTTGGCTCAGCCCCAAACATATGGTCCTTCGAGCTTACGTACGAAGCGGGATCTTACGGGAGTGAAAATTCCTCGGGTTCTGCGGACATTGACCCAGTGCACTGTGAAGAAATAACTCCACGTGTCACTACCCTGTGAGCTATACATCGGGTCTCAGCTATATCTATTGACTATCGTGAACTTTTTGTGTGAACTGAGTGCGAAATATAGTGATTGCCGTAAATCACTACTTGTACACCAGCTTTCAAGTGGGTCAGGGGACTCACTCAGCTTCAGCTCTTCCTGTCGTGGGTCAGGAGACTCACTCAGCACCATCAGCTCATCCTATCGTGGGTCAGGAGACTCACCCACTCAGCTTCAGCTCTTCTTTTCGTGAGTCAGGAGACTCACTCAGCATCAGCTCTTCCTAACGCGAGTCGGGAGACTTGCCTAGCAGCAGCGTTCAAGTAAGATCGTTCACATTTTACTTGCTCAACTAGCCAGCATGACGAACTACGAGGCAATCTTCAGCCGCCAAGAAGAGATCGTCACCGAGCTTCAGCGCATCGGCAACAACTTCGAGAAGGATTCAGCTCATCGGAAGACCTCAGAGTATCTTAAAATAAGGTTAGACGCTTTAGATAACTTCTGGGGAGAGTTCGATGGTAATAACACTATTTTAAGAACGTTGCCGACAAAATCTCAACGGTACTTTCAGGACTCTATTTATGATCGTACGACTAAGTATTATCATGATACACGAGCTAAAATAGCATCTTATGAACCTTATAAGTTAGAGAAACCATCAGGGTCGGGTAAAGGTACAGGTACTAATACCGAGACAGGTTCTACTGACAAGGTTGACAAGCTTCTGTCCCAGCAAAGGACAAACTTTCGAGCATTTAAGCGACTAGTATCGGGAATTAATGTAAGCGAAATTAGCGAGAAGTGGGAACTAGAAGACGAGCTGCGCAGCATCCAATCTAGATGGGACACCATCGACAAGCTCCACTTAGAAATAGATAACATTCTTGAAGGTGAAGATGAAATTTACCAAGATGAATTTATCAGACAGGAAATCTCATTTAAGACAATCAAAAAGGCGCTAAATCAAAAATTATCTGCTACTTCTCATATTCAAAAAGCTACCCCTTTACTTGAGATACCTACCTTTTCCGGCAAATATACTTTCTGGCCTACATTTTTCGACTTGTTCTCTGAGTCGATACATAACAACAATTTCCTATCTAAAGCTCAAAAAATGCAGCATCTGAAAGGTAAATTGAAGGGAGAAGCAGAGCGTCTTATTCAGCATTTAAATATCTCGTCTGATAATTATGACATAGCTTGGGAGATATTGACACATCGCTACAATAATCCGCAAGTGTTATTTACTACCCATATTGAGACCTTCCTGAATCAACCCAGCATTAGCAAGCAGACGTCATTCGAGATCAAGCGTCTCTACGACACCACTACTGAGTGTATTCACGCCATACACAACTTAGGTGTGGATACAAACTCTTGGGATCCTATACTAGTCCACATAATAGCAAAAAAGCTAGATAGCGAGACGTATAACTCCTACAAGGAGGCTCGTAAATCTCCTAGGGAGTTACCTAACTTAAATGAGCTTATGGCCTTTCTCGAGAGCAAATTCATCGCTCTAGAGCCTATTCAAAAGAAAGAGAAAGACTTTTCCACTTCCACTAAACAAGCTTCATCTTATCAAGCAAAGCCAAGTTATAAGCATAGTCAATGTAATAATAAGTCTTCATCAAAATATCAAGCTTATACATCCACGACAAGTAACTGCCCGCTATGTCACTTCGATCACGAGCTATATCGTTGCCAACAGTTTTTGAGCATGACAGCTGATACAAAATTAAAGACAGTGACAAAGCTCCAACTATGTAAAAACTGTCTATTCAAGCACTCCAGTAATAAATGTGTGTCAATCAAAAGGTGCAAAGAATGCAATGACGAACATCATACGCAATTGCATGACGCATGCGCCGGGTCACTGCACTCTAGAGCAGTACCTAATGCTGAGCGAAAATCGCCTCTATCAACACCTACTAAGCCGCTTAGCAACAAGCCACACACAGCAAGTCACGTTTCCGCTAATCATGAAGTTTTACTAGCTACTGTTTTATTAAAAATCAAGGCGATTGACGGAAATTACATTACTTTAAGGGCATTGCTTGACCAGGGTTCTCAAATTACACTAATATCAGAGAACGCCGCACAGCTGTTAGGATTACCACGCCAGAAATTTAACGCATCGGTGTCTGGCGTAGGTATTAGTAACAAGCAAAGCAAACAGCTTATTTCTCTAGAATGCAAATCTATTTATGAAGACTACAATTTTTATACAGAAGCATGTATCATTCCTCGAGTTATTAGCGACCTTCCCCATGTTACATTTTCAAAGCAAATATGGCCTCATATTCAACACATAAACTTAGCTGATCCTGAGTACAACGTATCGAAGCCGATTGACTTGTTATTAGACGCCAGCGTGTACTCAGATATTATCATGAGTGGTCTCGTCAAAGGACCACCTAATGCACCCATAGCTCAGCAGACGAAGATAGGCTGGATTTTATCTGGCAACGTCAAAACATTTAACTGCAGCATTGTGGTCAATAATTTGCACGAAATAGCTAAATACTGGGAGATGGAAGAGATGCCTAACGCATCGTCTGAGCTAACTAAAGAGGAGCAATACTGCGAAGAGCATTATATAGCTACAACTAAGCGCCTTGAAGATGGTAGGTATGAGGTAGCCCTACCAATGAAGCAAAATTATAAAGAAAAATTAGGATACTCAAAAGCAAAAGCTACAGCACAATTTATACAGCTAGAAAATAAAATGTCTAAGAACGAAGCATATTCTACAAGCTATAAGCAGTTCATCCACGAATACCAGCTACTTGGCCACATGCGCCCAGCAAACCAAGATGAACGTGCCACATACATCATGCCTCATCATGGAATCCTAAAGCCTGAGTCTACTACTTCCAGCATGCGCGTAGTATTCAACGCCTCTTCTAAAACAAGCTCTGGTTTTAGCCTTAATGACGTCATGGAATGTGGTCCAAACTTGCAGCATGACTTACCTATCTTAATATTAAAGTGGCGGCAATACAAATATGTCATAACAGCGGACATAGAGAAAATGTTTCGCCAGATTTTAATAAGAGAAGATGATCAGCATCTTCAGGGTATTCTCTGGAGAGAGTCACCGTATGAGCCTCTTCAGGAAAATCTTCTCACGACCATCACATATGGTACTAAAGCAGCTCCATACTTAGCTATGCGTACCCTGCGTCAACTAGCTAAAGATGATGCCTCAAAATATCCTCTTGCAGCTACAGCATTAGAGAACCATTTTTATATGGATGATCTCCTTAGCGGCCAAAACACCATCGAGGCCACTAAGGAACTTCAACACCAGCTGATAGAAATACTAAGAGGCGCAGGGATGAATCTACGTAAATGGTCAGCCAATGATTCAGAGCTTTTAACAAACTTGTCCTTAGAACAGCTTGACAAGCCCTTCGATTTTAAATGTCACGAGACTCGAAAAACATTAGGGCTTAGATGGACACCATCGCGTGACTCATTTATGTTTACAAACAAAGCAGAGCACGCCGAGAAATGTAACACGAAACGCCAGCTGCTTTCAGAGATATCAAAGATATTTGATCCACTGGGCTGGCTTTCGCCGCTTACTATTAGAGCTAAAATTTTATTCCAGGATACATGGACTTCCGGCATAGGATGGGATGACCCTATTTCGGAACAAACCCAAAGCGAATGGGTACAGCTTAGAAATGACCTAAATAATGTGAGCCAGTTTGATATACCCAGATATTTAGGTGACACACAGAAGTCATTTCAACTACACGGTTACAGCGACGCATCGGAAAAAGCCTATGCTTGCGCCGTGTACCTAATAGCGCGCGATGATAAAGGCGAGCGTACAATAAGACTCGTCGCAGCTAAAACTAAGCTAGCACCGTTAAATAAGAAGGTTTCGCTGCCGCGTCTAGAACTGTGCGGTGCGTTACTTCTAGCTCAGCTTATACAAGTCATAAAAGCTTCTTTAGAAAATAAAACTTATGATGTTTACGCGTGGACGGACTCCACAGTAGTGCTTGGTTGGCTCCATGGCGACTTATCTCGTTGGAAACAGTTTGTAGCAAATCGAGTTCAACAGATAACTGAGATCATTCCTGCCTCGAATTGGAACCACGTCCGTTCTGAGGACAATGCCGCCGACTGCGCCACCAGAGGATTAACGGTAGCTAAACTTCAGAAAACCTCACTATGGTGGAACGGCCCGGAGTGGTTAGCTAGCTTTGAGCCCAGCAACATCAAGAACAAAACTTACGAGCCACCAACACTTGAAACAAAAATGGTTAGTGTAACTTCAGCTTTAAAACAACCATGTTTATCATTCATAAATGAATTGTTAAAAAACAACAGCTCAATCACGCGTACCGCAAAGGTAGTGGCATGGGTATCACGTTTCATCGCTGCGGTACGTCACAAACAAACTGAACATGCATCTGTATTATCTACTGATGAAATAAACAAAGCATACGAACTAATTGTTAAACACGTTCAAGCTACAGAATTTGAAAGCGATTTGGAAAGCATTAAATCTAAAGGTCATGTTCGGTCTAACAGCCAGCTAGCGAATCTTTGTCCCTATTTGGATGAAAAGGGGATTTTAAGAGTAGGCGGCCGCCTCAGTCACTCAATAGTAAGTAGCTCAGCTAAGCATCCAGCAATCTTATCCAGCCATAGTCGTTTTACTGACTTACTTATTAATCAAGCTCACATCACTACACTGCACGGCGGGCCGAGACTTACTTTATCCTATTTACGGGAAAAATATTGGATCCTGAGCGGCATGAGAACAGTTAAGAAACAGCTTCGAACCTGTACAACTTGTCGCCGATTCAGTTCAGAAAAACAGCACCAAGTCATGGCCGACTTACCACGGGCTAGAGTCACGCCTTCCCGCCCATTCTCGCATACTGGCGTGGATTTTACAGGACATGTAGACCTGAAAGCTAGCAAGGGTAGGGGAGTGAAGACGTTCAAGGGATACGTAGCTGTATTCATTTGTCTAGCCACAAAGGCCGTTCACCTAGAATTGGTGTCCGACCTAAGCACTCAAGCTTTCTTAGCAGCTTTTCGTCGTTTCTGTGCGCGGAGAGGAACGCCTCGCCGTATGTACAGCGATAACGGCACCAACTTTATAGGAGCAAAGCGAGCATTGGATAGCGAATATAAACAAATCCTAGCGACTATCAATCAAGATTTATTCAATAATCTGAGCGACATGAATATTGAATGGTGTTTCAATGCTCCAGTGTGGCCAAGTGCAGGGGGCTTATGGGAAGCCGCCGTGAAAAGCTTCAAACGCCATCTGAAACGAGTATTAGGTGAGCAAAAACTTACTTATGAGGAGTTCACTACTTTGCTTCAGCAGATCGAAGCGTGCCTGAATTCCCGTCCTCTCTTTCCTCTAACCGAGAACCCAGAGGACAGCTATCTAACACCAGGACATTTTTTAATAGGTGACTCTTTACTATCGCGACCTCAGACTGACTCAGATGACGTCAAACTGTCAGCACGTTGGCAACTTGTACAAAGCATGAATAAAAGCTTCTGGAAGCTATGGTCATCAGACTATCTTCAGCATCTTCAGGTGCGCTCCAAGTGGAGGACACCTACCAAAAACTTGAACATCAACGACATCGTTCTGCTCAAGGAAGACAACTTACCTCCAGGCAAGTGGGCACTCGGCAGAGTCGTAGATCTCCATCCTGGAAGTGACGGATATGTAAGGGTCGTGTCCATTAAGACCGAAAATAAAATCTTAAAACGACCTGTTACGAAGCTTGTCCTTCTACTACCTATTGATACAGAAAAGGAAGATGATAGCTCAGCACAGCAAAATCAGCAAACTCCGCCACCAGCAAGCACAGACAGCAAAGCACAAGCTAGAAGGCGGAAAACTACAAAAAGTTATTTAACTTTAGCTCTCTTACTCTTTACGATGATGATTTCTCCTAGCACACAGCAAAACGTCTCAGCTATCAGCACTACAGCACTCAATGATTCTAAAACTCTTTACTTTGACAAGCTATCGAATTTACAGTTTATTAGAGACGAATGGAAGCTAGTAGTATACTACAATCTGACTGGCTACTGGCAATCTATCACTGACATGGAGATTTACGTGAGACATCTAAAGGGTATGACTATGAAAGACAGCTCTCAATACCAGCAAATAGTTAATCAGCTTGCACACGAATTAACTGAAATCGAGCATTACAACAGACTTTTACAGAGCTCTAGCAGCAAACGACAGAAAAGAGGCATAGTAAATGGTGTAGGAAATTTAGCAAACTATCTATTTGGAGTACTAGACGACAATTTTGCCCAGCAATATGCTAAGGATATAGAGAAGATTACGTACAACGAAAATCATCTGAAAAACCTTATCAAAAACCAAACTGTAGTAATCGAAGCAGAATATAACATTATACAACGCAATGAGCAAATAATGAATAAACAATTCTCTGTAATGAATGAGCATCTTCGCAGTATATCGGCAGACATCAATCAAGTACGCTCAGACGCCAACAAAGGCCTGTACGTTACGTCATCAGCTTTAGCAGCCAGCATCATTCTCGAGAACCTGAGACGCATGCAGACTTCACTCATAGACACGGTGACTGATATCAGTCACGGTCGTATCGATGCACACCTGATTACTAGCGAGCAGTTAGAAGAACAAATTAATTTTATATCTGCCCAGCTACAGGGTGATCTAAAAGTACCCCTAGAGACGGGAAGCATTCGAGATATATATAAGCTACTAAAAGTCGCAGCAAGGGTTTATAAAAAATATCTTATTATAGAAATTAAAGTCCCACTAGTCAGCAATGAAATTTACGAGCTTGATAAAATAATTAGCATTCCACAGAATAGAGATGGAAACTCTTACCTTACCGTACCTACCCATCCGTATCTAGCATTCAACTTACGAAAAGACGCAGTCTTATTTCTAACAGACTATGATCTACAAGCTTGTCTTCATGTATCAGAAGAAAAAATACTTTGTACCATAGATAAGCCTATTTACAACCTAAATCTTCAGCAAAGCATATGTAATATAACATTGATAAATGCAGGAAAATTAACATCATCCTGTATTTACGAGCATTCACCGTGTGTAAACAGATGGGTCAAGTTACACGGACTGAACTCTTGGCTTTACTCATGTTGCAATCAATGCAATATTCGTACCTTTTGCACAGCTGAGGTAACAATGAATATCTTGTCGGGCAACGGCCTTCTTGAGATAGGTCAAGGTTGCACAATCAAAGGTGATTCATTTACCGTACATGCTCACAACAACTTCTTAAGAAAGGTAAATATGCAACCTTCTATCGAAGCCCCAGAAGTATCTATTTTGAATAGCGTCATCAAGACTTCTGGAGCCAGCTATGAGTTCACTACAGAGAACCACGAGCAGATCTATCGTCAGGTAATGGACGAGATCAACAGCTTGAAGCAGCAGTCCACACCTGACCTCAGCATTCACGATGTCCACCAATACTCCGTCATTTACGGCATGCTAGCTGTACTGGTGGCAATAGGAGTCGTAGCAGCATGTCTTCGAGCAAGGAGACGCTGCATGGTGTTAGCAGCCTCTCCCGGGGGGGAGGCCCCGGTGAGCGCCGCGGCCCGCGAGCGCGCCCGCTGCGCGCCCACTTCGACCGAGCGATACGCTTCAAACAAGTGTAGTGAGCTACGTGAATCAGTGAGCATGGCCAATTTAAGTGTAAACAGAGGCATTGCGCCTCTTAAACCCCCACGTGCAGTGTCGATCCCCATTCCTTGTGAATCTTACGGTGAGGTAGTCGGCCCCACGGGGGGTAGCTAGCTTTACTACTGACTTTTGATGTATGAAAGTGAAATGGACACTACGTGAAATGAACAATAGATTTTTAACTTTAGCTAATTAAGCCATTTTTTAAGCTTTCAACTTGTGTTTTTAATATAAATTTGTATCTGTATTTCTAGTAGCTAATTACTTAACTTTTAATTGTCAATCATTTTAATTATAGCTTCTTTTCTTTTCTGGTTGGCAAGATGTACGAGCTGACAAACACATTCAGCTCATACTTGTTTTATATAAATAATTTATATTAATTTTAGCTTAGCTAGCGTTGCCCTAGTTGCAACATTTCGTAATCGTAATGCAATAAATCAGTGTACGTCCAACACTCGACGGGTTCGGTTTTTTATTCTCTTCGGAGTTACCACCCTTCAGCTAGCTAGCATCCCTTAGCAGTTTTACCCCAGCTTAGCGTTACTGTTTGGCTCAGCCCCAAACAAGCTCATTCGCCTATTTCAAAATGAAACTTCATGTACCTAATCACTGAACAGGTTTCAAAAACTAGAACGACTCGTATGAATAGGATAAAACTTGTAAGATCCACCCTGAAGCTCCCTAAGTGTGGTCGATATTTTTCACACCTACGCGAATTCATGTCCTTTCGTTCTATCGCAATGGTAACAAAGGCCAACGACCTTTGGAATCCTACTGTCCTACTAATATTATAAATGGAATGTATGTGTGGATGTGACGATGTATGTTTGTGCCTCAATAAAGCCGTAACGGCTGAACGGATTTAAATGACACTTGGAATACACATAGTATGTGTGCTGGAATAACATATAGGATACTTTTTGTTTGGATACCACGCGAGCGAAGCCGCGGGCGAAAGCTAGTAATAAATATAAATAATATCGTTCCCATCGTTGATATTGCGTGTCGTAATCTTCGATTAAAGTCGCGATTCGAACCGTAATTTGATTCCTATTCCAGCTGAAACTTTAATTCCAATTCTGATACTGATTCCAATCCTAACTCCTTCTCATTAGAGAAGGTAGAATAGAATATGTTTATTGCACTTATGTTGTTACATTTAGATGTTACTCGTAGGCATAGGTACATTGTTTGAGCAATATTTCACGAGGGACGCTATAATATACTTAGCTAACCCCACATAGAGTGGGATGAGGGCAGGAAGATGATGATGATGATGGGAGCAGGTAGCTCGCCGCTCACCGTCCGCGTTGTTCGCGCGTGGTGCTTGCAATAGGTTTCGAGAAACAGCCCGTCTATACCTAAACCTATGTCAGTTATTTCTTAAACATACCAATTATGACAAGGGCGGCTGGAAGATGCTTTTAGAGAAATGCTTTTCTTATACAAGTTTAATATGAACCAAAATTACATTCAAAGTTATAACTATATATAAAATTATCTAAGTCCGGTCGATATGAGTACCAGAAATAGAAGTGCCGACCGATGCCTCGTGTAGTGTCCGATGGCCGGCGGTAGCGATGTGCTGAGTCCGCATCACGTAGCCGGTCGTTTCCATAAGTTGTCCTAGTTAGGTATGCAAGGTTTGCAATACCTATATAGTGCGAGTGTGTCCCATACCTACTATAGGTAGAGTTCATTAATGTTATTGGACAATCATCAACAACAAAACAAACTTTAACACAGTCAAAGTACCACAAGACACGAAACCTGATCATTACATCATCCCGTCTTCGTGTTCCAGGACGGCAACAACTACAAAGAGGCTATGAAGATCCTGAAGCTGGTGGTGACCCGGAGTTCCACGCTGGTGGTGCCTCCGCACTGGGACACGCACGCCTCGTCCGTGCTCGACGCAGACTTGCACGGCAAAAAGGTCAGGTCAATTCATCAAAGTGAAACTCGCCCATCGAAACCCTCCATTAGATTAAGAAACATTTAAAGGGCAATGTGTACGCTTCTATAACAAAGTCCCAAGCGAAATAAATAGAATAAAGTTGTTTAAAAAACTTTCAGCAAAATTATCGATTATGTAGGTAGAAGATAAAAATTCTTACGACTGAATAATGCTCAAGTAATAATAGCTCACCTAAGTTTATCGTGTCGTTTAAAGACGAAATTTTGTTGTTCTGATTGCTTACTTAATCGTGTCACTAGTTCTTTCGAATCAGTGCGCCTCAAAGGCTCCTTTCATGCGCTCGCCACATGTTTTCGAACTTTATTAGATTCTACGCCGGATACATGCCGGTTTCCTCACTATGATTTCCTTCACCGTTTGAGAGTACTGGTATAGAGCACATAAATTTATCGAACTGAAAAATCCTTTGGTGACCGGGCGTGACCCGCGACCTTAGTATCGGAAGGCGGGACCGCTACCACTAGACCATAAGAGCTCTCGTCTCCGATTGCTTATGAAATACGAGTTGACTTCCTGCCGCTTCAAACCGGTTTCCGTTTGTGTTATTTCTATGGGACGTAGTTCCGGTTTAGTAGAACTTACCGGCACATTTAAACGGATGTTTAAGAGATGGCTTTGTTGGAATTTCAGGAGCTGCCGGGTCGCACGATGGACTTCACGTTCGACCTGTCGCAGACGCCGGTCATCGGCCGGAAGTACCTGCCCAAGGGCGCGGGTTCGAACCCCGCCACCGGGCCCAGCTCGCTCTCCACTGCCTCCAGTGCGACGCCCAATGATAAGGGTAACTTTTATTCTGGACTAGCTGTTGCCCCCGACTTTGTAAGATTTCAAACCGAGTTTCAAACCATTCGCACCGCCCGGGCGCCCGTTAATAAGTTCCCATACAAACTTTGATACCCCATAACACCCCTTTTTAAGGGTTGTTTTGAAAAATCCTGAAACATCCTGTGTCCATTTATTTATATCCATATGTATATACCTAAACCCCGCACCTCAGTAACACCCACTCTACAGAGTCAAACTAACTATTATCTATTCTGTGGCCGTTCGAGACATCCCGAGATATTTCAGAGAGCGCTCGAACTCGTGATAACTTCTAAACTTAAATGTGGGATTTGAATGAATTAAAATAGAATTTGCTTAGAAATAAATAATCCTGGTGATGAAATAATTTATTTTGATAAGGGTTCATACCATGACGCGAATGGAACCAACCTCTGTTCCTACCTGCATTGTAATTAAATTTTAGAACACAGAAGCTTTTATTGTGACTTAATTAGAACAGATGGATATGTTAGACATTAATAAGACCTATAAACCTGTAGTACATTATTTTGTTCTATAATGAATAGTTTCGCAGCGCACGCCAAAAACTATTTTGGGTTTTCTACCTTGGGTTACAATATTGCAATTTTCTTTTGAACATATATATTAGCCTCTACTGGTTCCTGATAATTCTATTGGTGAAAGAATTTTTATAATCGGTTCATTAGTTTCGGAGCCTATTCGTTACAAACAAAAAAATCTTTCCTCGTTATAATAACTATTAGTGTAGATTTTATCTTTGCTATTAGTCACTTTGCCTTTGGTAAATGTAACTTTACTGCCAACAACTTTTTGGGTACTTTTGTTGGGTACAATATTATTAGTGCCTCCGCTCGTCTTGTACAAGAATAGAAAGTAGCCTGTTATTCCAAATCGTGAACTATGTATATTCCAAGTTTCAATCGAATTCGTTCGCCTTTCTGGCCTGACAGTGGTGCAAACATCCGTATTTGTAATAAAAATAGGATAAATTTCGGATGAAACTATTGGATGTTATTATTAGTTAACTATTGATTGGCTTATTGTTTATGAATGTGTGTGTAGGGTCGTCGGCGTCCGCGGCGACGGTGGTGGGGGGCGAGGCGGCGCCGGCAGCGCAGAGCGCCCCCTCCCCGCGCCGCTCGCTCTCCCTCTCCCCCGCGGACGCGCTCGCCTCCGGCTGGAAGCGGCCCTGGATGTCGCAGGTAACAAACAACCACGAGACGGATGGTCAAGCCGACTAATCAATTAACATTAGAATACGTCCAATCGCGCCAGTGCGGTGAAAACATTTAAAGTAAGTTTGTATGAGCTGGTGGCCAACTCTTGTGACGGAGTTTTTAGGCCGCCTAAAGGCCTCCGTCATGGCTTAACGACTTAAAAGCCGGGACCGACAATTTAACATCAGGTAGAGTGTGGTCAAACGCAAACCTATTTCGGTTAAAAAAAATTACGTGTTCTCCGAAGCGGTCACCCATCCAAATTGTGACCGAGCACAATGTTGCTTAACTTCGACGCTCAATCAAAGACATCTAAGCAAGCTATGCCATGCCACGAGCGCTTCGAAGTGAAGATTTAAAGTGCGCTTCAAAGACTACTTTCGTGCACTTGTCACATGTATTCGGACTTTGTACGTTCTTCGACGTGAAAGTTTCCTCACGATGTTTTCCTTCGCCATTTGAGTTTTAATAAAAAATATTCTTATCATGATCATCATCATCATCATCATCTTCCTGCCCTTATCCCACTCTATGTGGGGTCGGCACAGCATGAACCTTGGATCATGCTGTAAGAGTTTTGGCTAAAGTGTTTTATGACCGGCCGCCTGCCTGACGTCAACCCTCCTTGAGAATACTTGCTCATTGTATCTCATCATGTTGGAGGATACAATCCCTTAGTCGACTTTTACGACATGCTCAAGGAGAGAAGCAGCTGATATCAATGTATAAAAAAAATGGGGTTATTGTAAATAAAATAAAAATGTATATTTAATCAAGTATTTGTATATATTTACAGAGTCGAGTGCGGGAGTGTTTAGTTAATTTGCTGACCACGTGCGGGCAACGGGTCGGCCTACCAAAAAGCCCATCTGTGAGTACATAGCCTTAAACATTATACATACATGTTAATAATGGTGACAATATTTAAATAAAAAAATGTGAAAGCCCACTTAAAAACGAATAGGATTCGAACCCGCACTCTACAACTGTCGATCCGACAACGTCCGAAAATCAGTGAAACTGGATAAAGAAAAAGTTCAATCGTCCGGGTTCGATTCCTGCATGGGAACATGAATATATATACACCGCAAGAGTTTGCTCCTAATTCTTCTCACTAAATGAAAACATAAACAATATACACTGTACAATAACAATTGTTTTTACCCATCGCTGCATATAGGACGATTTAATAACCACTTTATGTTCTAAGGTAACGCATTCCATACTGTATATACATATACTTATGTATACATAATATATATATATCACAAAGCTTTGCACTCACTACGCTACGACGTGTTCCGGGCGTCCAGCCACATGCATATTTACGGGTCGCTGGTAACTTGACGAATTGTAATTATGATGACTTAATACGAATTGTTTGTAATTGAGCAAATAAACAAGATCAAGATTTTTTTTCCTGCATCATCATCATCTCCCTGCCCTTATCCCACGCGTAGGGTCGGCACAGCATGTTCTTTCACTCCCTTCCATCAGCTATCATCTCACGCGATCCATCCACCTTTTCTTTGGTCCACCTCTACTCTTGTATCCATCCACATTCAAATCTAATACTCTTCTCGTCACATGACTTCCATCCCTCATGACATGCCCGTACCATATTAATCTATAACTCCTCAACGGACGCATTCAATCTTTATCCTTCTGATACTCAATGAGTACTTTGTTAATTGTGTACGAACATGATCAACCAAAAATTTCGAAGGAATCTGCAATGTAATTTAGAAGTAGGCAAAAAAACATCGAGGAAGACCTTAAGAGATTCCATTAGGGTTGCCACCCAGTAGCCTGCTCCGTGACCGGACCTTCACCGTCCTAGCCCCTTCAAATTCTAAAACAGTGAGAATATTGCTTTACAGTAGCAAAGTTCAAAATACAATATACTTCATATAATAAAGATTATCAAGAACACTTGAAAACGTCTTAAATCTACGTTGAATTGACTTCCAGTAAAGTGAAAATTTGCGCGAACAATTTATCTTTGCATCAAGTTACCAGGCGGGCAAGAAACACTATCTACCTACTCGTATTTATGGCATCCGACATGACTGTCGCGAGGAGACAGCAGGGACGTGTCTTGTCGTGTCAGGTCGCTTATTGCTTATTCACGCCATCATTACCTCAGTTGCTACAGCTGTAGATGACTTTGCTTTGACTGTAAATGACTGAAATATATTTACGCACATTGTGTCCCCGAATTCAAATATTAATAATTTTGTTCAACACACAACAAGGAGCAGCGCACATTTTATTCAGGCGCAATGATTATCAGCTCTGGCTCTACTATGAAATTCCCAAGCTATACTTGCAAGCGCCCGTGGTAAAAATGATGATAACTTGTCCTACGAACGACCTACGAAATTGTATGAAAACTTGTGCTACGAACGACCTTGAAGTTGTATGATAACTTGTGCTACGAACGACGTCGCTACTCTTTGAAAATCAGGATAGATCATAAAAAAACTATAACTTAAAAGTTGTTCTTGATTGTGTTTTAAATTTCGTTCAAAATATACAACATTGGGCGCCTTGTATTTGTTGAACCATAATCAATTCTTCATGACTAGGAAAGTCGCTCCTAAAACATCATGTTTTATTTTGCATTTCATTTCACTAGAAACATTCGGTCACACCATACACGTACCTACTAGTATTTATTCCTTTCGTAAGAAAATGCATTTACACTAAAACACTGTAATATACAACACCACAATAGCACAACAGATTCGGGAATAAAAATGTTAAAAAAATACATTCACGATCAAATTTAAACATTCGAGCACAAAATGTTAGTATAAGTAGGTAATGTATAAACTTAGTATACATACTTGGAACTCGATAATAAAACGTCTTATTTTTTATCTCTAAGGTATACAAGCCTGCTTGGCATTATTACCGAGAATTTCTGTTCTTCTTAGAATATAAAGAGCTATTTCTCTCAAGGTGAGCAAAAGGTACGACACCACTCGTAATGGGTTCGCCGTTGCTATGGAAAAGATTAGTCTGCCTAGAAACTCTTTCTTCTTGTAACACCATGTTCGGGGGTGTTGAAAAGTTTATTTTGTCTACACTTAAATGTCATTTTACTGTATTCTACCGTAGAGATAATCATTTTCTCGGTGCTTATGCTAGCAGGCTACTACCCTTTGTAAAGTGAACCCCACTGCCCCTGAACGTAGGTACCTAAGTAATCATGTCTGCTGTTACAACAGGGGTCTTGTTTGCTTGTGTGTGCGTTAATAAACCGGTCAAATGCAAGTCGAATACACACGAAGGGTTCCGTACAATCGTACATGTATTGTTTCTTGTTTGGGGAACCTTTTATTTCATTTACTGCCCTCACCTGCGATCGGTGATCTGAGCTCCGTTTTCTATCTGTAGGCGTACTTAGATAGAAAACTGAGCTTATTTTCATTTCTTATTATTATACCGATTACCTTAAAGTTTTTAATGTTATTGTAGTTTGTCTTTGTAAATAAGTTGATTTAAATAAATTAATTTATTTCATTTTATTTTATTTTTATTAGTTGTTGTTATATAAAATAATTCATTTAAATAATTAGTATTATAAAATGTATTTTTAAGTTCTCATACTGTTAAGAGAATACAAATTCTTTATGAGAATAAAGTTTTTAAACCGTTGTTATAGCGGCAACAAATATACACACTATGAAAATTGGAAATCTCTACTTATTACGGTCCATGTGATACAGTCCACTGATGCTGACAGACAGACGGACGGACGAACTGCGGCGGCTTAGTAATAGGGTCCCGTAGTCACCCTTCGAATACGAAATTTTTAAAATGAAAATAATATCCTGTGAGATAGTTGAAAAGAGTTGAGGAAAGATGGTTGAAGCTTTCTATAAAATACTACAAACTATACAGCCTAGTTTAATTTGTATGTTTTTATTATGAGCACAAAATATACATTTACTTTACTTTGTGAACGTCCCTATGGCCGTCAGCTGGATAGTGGAATTCTCGCAATCCGTTTATCGTATGCATTATTGTTTCGGATATGCTATGATTTGTCGTTTAGCAACATTCAGGTTTCCGTTCAATACTAATTTCAAAAATGTCCTGCTGGATCTCGATACCAAACACCTCCAAAAGGAACCGTTCCAAGCTTTCCTATACCAATACCTACGGTTCAGGCCGGTGGCCATTGCACTCTAAACCCTGCCACAGGACATACAAAAGCAAATTCGACATTCCAGGGCATACTCTCATATATCCAGAGTCAACAAGCTTCGTTGTTAACACGGTCAAAAGCAATGATCATAATGAACTACGTAACTGTGTCCCCAGGTGATATTCAGCCAAAGCTCTGAGCTGCTGGAGCGGGAATCGTCCATGGCGTCGTCTCTCGAGGAGGTGTCGGGCACCCCGGGCAATGAGCCCTCTTGTGGCGCGCCGCCCACAGACCACTTCGGAGTCTTCAAGGACTTCGACTTCCTGGAGTACGAGAGCGAGAGTATAGAGGTAAGTACACGACTACCCCTCAACATTCTATATTCACAATTCAAAAACACTTCTTTAAGATCAATGGGATTATTTTTACACGTCTTAAAATAATCTTCTTTGAATATACGTCTGGAGCTTTATTCACTACACTACAGATGTATTACCGCTCTCTATAGGGGCACTCTCACAGGGGTGCCCAATCAGTCGATCGCCGGACTCATTTTGATCGATCGCGAAAGCGAGCCAGGCGAACTCCGCACTTTAGGTACCTACGAAGCGTACAGCGGCGGGCCTTGTCGACTGGGCCCTTGCTTCTACACCAAACGTGACAGTGATACGCGATAGAAAGAGAGGAATAATGCCTCGTTCTTTTACAACAAATAATTATGTTATTTTTTATAAACAAGTCTTACAATAAAATAAGGTTAGGTCGATCTTATGAGGTATTTTTTTCTGAGTCGCAGCCCTAAGTGAGGTCGGCCACCCCTGCTTTATAAGACAATATTGTATTGCGAGAATGCGACGAGGCGCGTTGAAAACAAGTTACGAGCAATTTTGTTTTATCAAAGCGAAAAAGCCCATGTTCTTAACGCGACTAAGCGTGGAAGATGCTAGCAAGAATATTATTGACTATCTTTTTTGGAGAACTAGTTCTGTTACATTCAATACACAAAATTATGTTTATTCAACATGATCCGATGGACACTTAGAGTGTTACATATGAATAGTATTGCGTCAGGATGGAGACAAGGGTGCGCGAGCCCGTAAGTGTTCTAGAAAGAATAAAAGTAGAAAATTTGCAAGATGATAAAGTGAGAGAAGAGTATGAAAGCAAATTGACTGAAAGGTTTAGTAGGGTTGACAGTATTTGTGAAATTGAGGAGTTATGGAATATAAAGATGGTGTACATGCACCAACCTGGATGACCTCAGTGATGGATGAAAATGTAGGCAAAGACGAAAGTGGGATTGGAATGAATGAATTATGAAAAATGAAATATGAAAGCTGGAAAAGCAGCGGAATATGATAAGGTAACAGTCGAGATGCTGAAGGCATGGCCTCGTAGCAAGTCGTAGTAGTCGTAATTTTGTTTTGTAATGTCTCGTTTATTTTGTTGTATATCATGTTGTTGATTCTTATTCCCCTGTGTACCACGGAACGTATTTCTTAATTTTTATGTGCGATGTTCTCAAATTTTGTGCCTAATTCTAGATGTAACGCCTTGTTTATGTGCTGTAATGTTAAACGACTAAACCCCTGAATATTCAAGAGCACGCCTCAAGTCGCGGTTTTTTGACAGTTTTTGATGAAAATCTGTCACTTGAGACGTGCTCAACCCTGAGTCGCGTTTGAGTATTCGGGGGTTTATGAGTGTAATGTTTCGTTCCAGGGCGAGAGCTCGGATAACTTCAACTGGGGCGTGCGGCGGCGGCTGCCGTCCGAGGAGCGCACGGAGCGCGCCGCCGAGCGAGCGCCCTCGCATCTCGCGCCTGTATTCGACGCCACCATTAAGCCGGTACACACTCCGACTCTAATTATATTATCTAGCTGATGCCCGTGACTTCGCTCGCATTGAACATGATTCTCAGAATTTGAACTTGATAAATCTGATGACGAGCTTGATCCAAGTACTGACCGCACCCGTTGTTATTTCGGTTTTCCATTATAAACTTTTATCCCTTATATCTTGAAGCGCTCGTGGCGTAGCTTGCTAAGGCGTTCTTGATTGATCGTTAAAGTTAAGCAACGATATGCGCGGTCACAAATCGGGATGGGTGACCGCAAGTGGCATTACGAGCTGAGCGCTTCCGTGCTTCGGAGAGGCCTTTAGGCGGCCTAAAACTCCGTCACTAGAGTTGGCCACTAGCTCATACGAACATACATACATACATCCCTTATATCACCCGCTTCATAATTATTTTTGAAAAAAGTAGCCTATGTCCTTTTTCGGGATGCAATCTATATGCTTGCCAAATTTCATCAAAATTTGTTTAGTGTTTTAGACGTGAAACGGTAACAGACAGACAGACAGAAACAGAGTTAATTTATTTCGCATTTATAATATTGGTATGGATGATAGGCGAACAAAGATTTGCCCTGTGTCGGCCCGCTGTGGGGTGTATTTTGTATTATCCCCCTGCGAACTCTCCCCCAGCCAGCCCAACTCCTTCAAATACCGAGAAGATTGATTAGGTTCTTTGACATGCCGATTTCCTCGCGATATTTTCCTTCGCCGTTTGAGCACACAGCCATAACGCTCATCATTTCATTTAACAGAAAAATCCATTGTTCAATCATATCTTAGGATAGGAAGACGGGCTCACTACCACTAGACCGACCAGAGCAGCCTGGCAGAGATCGCTTCTAGCAATAAGGCCGCCAATTGTGTATACCATTATTATTATTTTGTAACTTCCATGTTTTTTCTTGGTATATACAATAAAGTGTTATCTTATCTTATCTTATCTTACCAATGCTCTCTACATGGATGATCTAATGAGACCGCGAATGTTCCTCAGGGTGGTCACGAGGACTCGTCGGACGAGGAGGGGGGTTGGGAGGAGGGAGGCGGGCGCGGGGAGGGGGACGCGCACGAGCTCGCCATGCGCGTTCGCACTCCCTCCTTCTCCAGCGCCTCTAGCGGGGAGCCGGATGGTAAGCGCGACTTTCACGGTAGGACAACCAGAACTCGCATAGAAAGTCTGACGTTCTATGACGTAACTAACGTTCGACAGTAACCTCGCTCATAGTTGTGACTTTATTTCCTGTACATTTTTTTTGTACATAGCCACATTAATATCCTTGCTCACTCACCTCGGCGGCGAAGAACGCTGGTTTAAATGGCATAAGACATTTATAAGCTATTTATCTAGACAATAAAAAATATGCAAATAGGTTGTCTCCTGTGAGGTTTGAACTCACGACCTCTAGTTTACGAGACCAGTTATCGACCGCTGAACTTAAGAGGCTGTCACTGTAGGCACGAAATAATAAGCTGTAATACATAGATAGTGTTTTTTGTAAATACATAGGTACTTATATTACATAGTACTACAACACTCAGACCCGGAAGAAATATTAGCAGAACATACAAACATTTCTCCCGTAGCGGGAATCGAACCCGCGCCTCTTGCGTCTCAGCCGAACATTCGCCCGCCACGCCGCCGAGCTTGTCAAATTCATTTGAGGAGGATTAAATTAGATGAATCGTTACGTTTATGTGGCTTGCATTATTGTTAAAGCTATACGGAGCTATACTGCCGTCATAAGGAAAAATTACATTTTTTTCATAATTGAGTTATATACATCATCGGAATCAGTAAAAAAAGACGCATCTACCGGTATTTTTTCTCCATTTCGGAATTTTATGTAGAAACGTCCTTTTTTCTTATGACGGCAGTATAGGCTAAGGCATTGTCTTAAGTGAACGTCCTGCACTGACGCGACGCTTGGAAGCTATCAAACAGTAGGCGTAGACGTAACAAAGCATCGTTTGACGCTTCACGCCGCTCACATAGGACAATGGGTATAGTATGGGTCGAACGTGTTCGTGTCTCAGGTGACCGCGGCGACGTGACGCCGGTGCCGCAGGGCGGGAGTGGCGGGAGTGGCGGAGGCGGCGGTGGCGGCGGCGTGGCGCGAGACGCGTGGCGCGCCTCCGTCACCGCGCTGCTCCGCCACGCCGCCCACCAGCAGCCGCTACCATTGCTACACACACTCCACACCGTGCTTAAGGTACAATGCCACCCCATCTTATTCAACTCGGCTAAATATAGCGTTTTATTAATACGTTTACTAGACTTTATATTTCATATTTATCTTCCTACCTTTAGGGTTCCGTACCCGAAGCCTGCCAACGAGACCCTCTACTGTCTGAGCATCTCATGAACCGTATTGGTAGAGAGTTGAATTTTGCACGGAATGTGAATTTCTATTGCCGCTACAGCAACAAATAATATAAATAATTTTTTTTTAACGTTCGTAATCGATCATAGGAACTACCAAGTCATATTAAAAAAGTACATGTAGGTACGATGTTATGGAACCTTTCGAGTGCGAATTCGACTTTTACTTGACCAATTATTTGACGCACTAAATGTTTTGTGCTGAAATAGGGGCCACTTTTTATCCGTGAGCTAGTTCATTCAATGTTAAATTTACATTCAATTTACGTAAGTTCGTACCGCGACAGCAACCAAGCATGGAAAACAGGCGAGAAACCACATCGGCTTATATAAATCCACTGCAGGACTTGGCTTTGCTAGGTCCCCAATATACTTCCAGAATGGACTATTTTGTGCTGCCTATATCATTGCCATCGGTCACCTTGGGCCGGGCTCTAAGAGATCGTAGCTGCTGGCAGAACCTAATAGAATATCAGAACTTACCTAAACATTTGCAAAATAATTTACAACGCTCACCTTAATCCGCTATAGTCGTCCAGTAATGTACCGGTTACTCTGGCTGCGATCAATACGTCGTAGTCAATAGCGTCTCCCCACGTCTCTCGGCACACAGAAAACCGGTCAAGTGCGAGTCGAATTCGCACACGAAGATTACCGTAATTTTTTTTTTTCTTGTATTTTAATTACTTGTGGTTATAGCGGCAATGGAAATACATGCATACACGGTTTTTTTTGACAGTTTTTGATGAAAACCTGTCAAAAACTCGTCATTTGAGACGTGCTCAACTCTGAGTCGCGCTTGAGCATTCGGGGGTATATCTATTAAACATTTTTATATTCTTGGCAAATACTGATAGCCTTATGTTTTTCGTAATACGCTCGTCTAATGAGATGTTGTTGTTTTCTCAGGAGGTGACGTGCAAGACGGTGTCGCTGTGCGGCGAGGCGTGCGCGGCGGGTGGCGGGGGTGGCGCGGGCGGCGCGGGGGGCGAGCTGGCGGCCGTGCTGGAGCGGCTGGCGGGCGAGGAGCCGCCGCTGCTGTGGGCGGGCGCCGCCGCCGCCGACAGCGCGCGCGTCCGCGACGCCGTACGCTACGCCGCGCTCGAGATCACCGAACACCTTGAGACATACTTCGACAGGCGGGAGCACGCGCTGGAGGTAAACTCCACGATTCCTACCAGTACTCTACCACTCTATCGCCCCTCGACTCCACTTTATTACCCTGAGACTAGATATCTATAAAAATAATCTTAAATTAAATTAATAAAACGAATTAAAACGAATTTGTTTCAATAAGCGTGTTTAATTAACAACTCAAATTTGCTTAAATTAAAACGTGAATACGTACAATAGGATTTCGTCCGAGTTACATGTTAATTTTTACTTTATAAGCTAAAAGTAATTAGTAAAAAGCAGTCGTAGTGGCCTCACAATACTCTCAAACGGTCAAGTAAAACAACTCCATGTCGTAGAACCTAAAAAGTTTGATAATAATAATATGTGTCAAATCCACGAAAGGATACTCTTCTAGGCGCACTTCAATTATTTTACCAGACTAGTTCGAAACACGATATACATAGATAAACTGTTCATTATTTATATACAAACTATGTTTTATGCATAAAACAAACAATATTTAATATATAACTTAACAATGGCATTCAAACTTAAATCATTGTAAAAATACGAACAATATGATGAAAAATTGATCACGAAAAAATTTGTAATACACTATTTAAAGATTTAGAATTAACCACTTACTAGTAATAAAATGCGGCATAAATTTACAATATCCATTAAACTTAAATTGAAGTGTATATAATAATAATAATAAATTATATAATTATAGTTGTCTTACGCCTACCGTATTGACTAACTTGGCATGATAATATGGTATTAGCAAACAATAAATAATCACTGTTTATTTGAATTTAAATTAAGAAAGTAATTTTGAATGGCATATGCTATGGTACCTATGTTTACGTTGTGACATGGATCTAGGCCAGGTCGTCGCGGCGTTTGTGAATGCGTTTTTTTTCGTCGTCGGGCGGGCTATGTGCGCGCTTAAAGCCGCTTATCTCTGCTATGGTCCTTAAGCGGCCTAGCTGCAACCCCGGTGGCATCTCTGCTTGCATCTCGATCTCCCCTGCCCCCTGTGCTTCCTCTAACTCCTCTATCTCCACGGCTTGTGCTTCCTCTAACGCCTCTATCTCCTCGGCTTGTGCTTCCTCTAACTCCTCTATCTCCTCGGCTTGTGCTTCCTCTAACTCCTCTATCTCCTCGGCTTGTGCTTCCTCTAACTCCTCTATCTCCTCGGCTTGCTCAGCCTCTCCTGCCTGCTCTGCGTGCCCTTCGTTGGCTAGGGCCGGTCCGGGGTTAGCGATTACCGCGATATCCACAATCATCGGCATGTCGAAGAAGTCAAATTCGAGCTCCTCGTTCCTGTTGTTTGTGTCGCTAATTATGTAGATTTCCGGGAAGGCGAGGCACGTGTGGAAGGGGCCGGCGGTGCCCTCCTGTGCTCTCTCCAGGGTGACCGTATTCCAGGCGAGCAGCTGCGCGCGCGGTTCGTTGGGCGCGGCGGGCCACACGCCGCGCTCGAGGGGCTCCAAGTCCTCGCAGAACACGTGCGCGGACGCCATCACCTCTAATTGCTCCTCCAGGCTCAATATTCCATAAGACCGATAGTGGTCCTCGATGTGAATTACGCGTACTAGCAGGGGAGGGCCCGCCACCAGCGCGCGGCCCAGCTCCCAGCTCAGCAGAAGGGCTTGTATCACACGTACGTCGGGCGCGCTCAGCGCCGCCGGCGCGCCTCCGAAAATGCGCGCCAACGACCCTAATCCCAAAGCGAACACAATGTGCTCATTAAGTTCCGCATCTACTACCGCACCAAACAACTGCTCGTACGAACGCTCCACCACCATCCAGTCGCGCCAGTCGATCGCGAAAAACTGGTCCATTTCGCGCACAAGCCGCAAGAAAAAAAAGCGCTGCACTTCATCCTCAGGCTGGCGCTGCACGAGTTCGCCAAAGGTTACGAGACGGCGAAACATTTTGTTAATGTGACTGGTTCGTTCAAAGCCAAATCACAGACTGCGAACCTACCACCAACGCGCCGAGGAGGCGGGGAACCGCCCCGCCCCTTTTGTACATCCTATATCTACATACAAGCATTATTTTTAGATGAAACCCGAGAGAGAAGATATCAGACATATCGACTGAGTACGAACCTGATAGAAATTAAGTAGTAGCTAATAGATAAATTTGGTATTTTTAAATTCTTTCTTAACTTAATAGTTACCAAAAATTTGAAGTTTTATAAAGTTATAGTATGTATATCATCCTTAGAAGTACTGCAACGTGTTCCCTTACCAATGAGCACCCAGTGTCACAACATCGCTTCAAAATAACTAACGACACAATGTACCCAATAGTTTTTGTCGCCATAAAGATCGTTTATAATCACTTACAAAATTAGAGATTAAACTCGAAAGATTGAAAAGTCAATTCGCAAAATAATTCGCCCTCTCTATTAATATGTCTCTTAGCGTGGGGTGAGGTGTGCGGGGGTGTTGGGTGCTGGGGGCGGGATGTAGGGGCGGGTGCGGGGTGTGGGTGTGGGCGGAGTGCAGAGCCCTCCGCGTGCACTCTGCTCTGTGGCTGAGGGAGCGCGCAGCCCCCCCCACCCACCCGCCCGTGCCCCCCTCCGCTCCCCCCCCCCTCGCCCCTTCCCGCCCGCCCAATGCGTCATCGCCTAAGCTCCTCAGCGCTACCATAGCAACAGGGAATTAGCGAAACTTAATATTACATTTTGTTAGTAACGATACTTGAAAATATTATAAGCCTCCGATATACGCAACGAAATGCCACTATCCTACTAGTATTATGAGTTTAAAAGAAATCATGTTTTACAATAATTCGTTTTTCTTGGCTTCTTAAATAGCTACATATTCTCTTTACATAAATTTTTCGCCAGGCCGGACATTTAAACAAGACGCATAGCTCACAACAACACAGATTCTTACTTTAAGCATCAATGAAAGGAATAGAAAAGTATATATATAATGATCCGCATGGCACTGCTGACGCCTCATATTCTATAGCGCGACAAATCAAATCCAGACACGTCGAATACAACATAATCGTAAAATCACATCAGGGAGGCACATTTTTATTCAACGCTTGTAAAGCGTTCAAAATGCAGTATTTGGAACGGACATTATTCATTTTTCGAGCAGCGCTCCTAGCGCGAGGTTAGTGTTAGCGCAGACGATTGGCTAAGACTAGAAGCGATCTCGGCGAACTTTAAATGAAATTAAATGTTAGTGGTGAGCCGAGTGCGCTCGTGAGAACTTTGAAACTGATCCCCTCGCTCACCAGCCGGCAGAGGGCACCCGGCATGTAGGTACCCACAACGCGGTCGCCTGAGCGTACGACGAAAACCCATTCCAAGGTCGACGACTCGTGCAAGTTGAATGAACGACTCCGCACTCGCAAGCCACCCAAACAAAGGCAACAGATGTCTCGCGTCCTTTTTAGGGTATTTTAGGAAAGTGGGTCATGGCCCCGGGCGGCCCCTTCTCCAAGTCAGTGGCGTAGACCGTAACCTTGACCCAATCTCGAATCTTACCCTCGGCTATGACTTTCTTGAATGTACAGTTGACGCGTACCTTTTCGCTAGACTTGAATACTTAACGACCAGCGTTTGTATATCGTAACGAATTATAATGTATTTAAAAAATCATACATATACTAACAGCATTATACCTCTAACTATGCCCATCACGAGATCAAAAATATTGTAAGAAAGAGTATTCAATGATGTGTTATCGCTTTAAATATGTGTGTGTGTAGCGCAACAAAGTCTGACTACATAATTATGTGTGTATAGGTATCATAACAAAGTTTAGAACAAAATATTTTAAAATAAATAATACCGATGGACTCCTTCATCAAACAGGCTAGTTTCTTAATTGACTAAAAAAGAATAAAGAGAATGTCAATCATAAATCAAAGTCATAGTATTGATTTCACAATGATGTAGACAAAAATTATTGCAACTTATAAAAATGCTTGCTCGCCTACCTTAGACAGGATACGAATCGTGGGTCTAATGGAAATAGGGGGTTTTTCTCGTTACAAGGTCTCCCGCTGTAGGCCATAGCGAACTGATGGCGTAGCTTCATTGACATTCACAGAGGCTTGTAACAGCTTAGACTGAATAATGCTATTGACAATAAAATTATTACACTTCAAACTGAACAGGACACGCATGGTGGGCTCTCACACATACACAGTCCTCTTCTGCAAGTAGGCACAAAGTCTGTGTGAGGAAACGTGACATGCAGCTCAACTTAATAATTATTGTGATCATCACACAATGACAAAAATAACATGATGTGAAATTTATTTACATGTTCAACTAACTCTCATTACATCTCCGTAATATTCATACCTATTTATTATTAAATAGTGTAAAATACTGAATTGTACTTTTTCATGTATTAAAAAAATTAAATATATCCTACAAATGGTTTTTACAATTTTTAGTTAAACACCAGCGGAGCATTGCAAATTTTTAGTTGCAATAAAATATTTATAAGATATCGAAACAAAATTCATCTCTAATAATGACGATTTCAATAACCTATCCTCAGTAAGAGGCCTATCTTAATTTAGTTATCAAGCAACCGTTGTTATTTTTAGATAATTAACAGAAAGAAACTTACAACTAATAAAAACATAATTTACAAAATACAAAAGAAACAGTCGGGCTATCTGAAGGCAAACGGTCTATAGATAGCTCACCTGATCCAGCTCATCAGACGGTGAAAGCGTGTGCAAGAAGCTGGCCGCATTGCCAAGCTGAATAGCAATACTGATCCGTTGAGCCAAATAAGAACCAGCTCTTGGATTGCGCATCGCTTTTTTAGATTATTAACATAAATGTCTGAGCATCTAAGCTCTAGTAAGCTTATCTCTTACTGAGGATAGGTTATTGAAATCGGCCGTAAGTGTAAGAAAATCCTGTCACGTTTGATTCTCAGCTTGTTTCACCTAAACCACGCAACAGACCAAGGGAGCTAACAGACAGAAAGCGTTCACGCGTTCGCTTATACTTATCAATAAATGTTTAACGAATAAAGTTAAATTTATATATTTTACTACACTTACGAAGTCGGGGTGAGCTGCTATTTTATTTATCAAACTCTGATCCAGAGCCGATCAAAAATCGATTAAAAGCCGATGCACGTAAACGTAGGCCAAATGTGACGTGACGTGTTTCTAATTTATATTATAACTAGCCCGCCCCGGCTCCGTATATCCGGATATTTGACAAAATAGGATTTTTTAGGTAAATTTTCCCACACCTCGGATTACATTATTGGAGTTTTAGTAAGGATCCCTAATTTTTTTGCGAATAAACTATTACCTATGTTATTTCGTAATAATGTAGGTATCTACTGCTGAAAGAATTGTTTAAAGCGGTTCAGTAGTTTCGGAGCCTATTGTTACAAACAAAAAAACTTTCCTCTTTATAATATTAGTGTAGATAAAATTGTAAAAATTGAGTGGCGACGTTGCCGTATTTCTTGTTTTTTTGGAAGATCGGCAACAACTGAGAGCTCGTCAAAAAACACACAAACAATGATATTTTGGCATATTTATTATTATTATTAACTCATTTATTTCAGATTATAGATCCATAACATTAAAAATTACAAAAATGTTCACAAATAAATTAGTCACAATAAAAATAAAATGAAATAAACAAAATAAACATAAAATTAAAGACCTAACCTAATACCTAACTAGAATCTTTTACGAGAAGCCTAATAACGTCTGCATCCAGTTATATAATACTGGAATGGGACAGTCCGCTCCGTACGCGCAGCAATCATCTGTAGGATGGTGTTGCCGCTGCCTCGCACGCGCTGGATATTGAACTTAATTTTTGTTATGAAGATATCACGAGATAAATGATTTATCCCCTTCTCGCACTAATATGTTCTCTCTGTTGGTATTGAATGAGCTGTTTGATAATGTTGCTTGTTGTGCACGCTTATTATACGTATCTGTAATCACCGATAAAGTTGACTAACCTGACCCATGACGCTCCTACTAACACGATTGCATTTTTCGGAGCACAGTACTGATAACATGTTTTTTGTTGACCGTAGAAACATTTTCAGTCTCTGGAGGGGGGCCGGGCGGGGGGAGAAGAGACGGCGCGGTTCCTCTACAAGCTGATCTTCCAGCTGCTGCTGCTGCTCGAGACCAACAATAAGATGGTGGTCGCCGTCTACCACGCCGCGCTCGACAACAGAGTAAGTCATTCAAACAAGACTTTATTTTACGAGATGTCGTTTGGACATTTTTACGGTCGAGTTTTTCGACCAACTATGGAGGCTCGGATAATGGATAGGTATACCTACCTGTCCTTTTCAATGATTAACTAATGTAAGTATAAGTCAGTTTAAAATTCGCAAAAACATTAGCCAATTACTTATTCAAAGTAAACTACCAATTACTAAAGTACTTAATGTGAATGTCTGATAAACAATTCCATTCGTAAATTGTCTAGAAAATAGATTCAAACTGCCTCAAGAATGTTCTCAACTTCTTAAGAGCGCACTGAATTCTTTGCACCACACGGCTCTCAATTCAATTTATTTATTTGTCAGAAAATAGGTTACAGTAGGTATAAATTAAAAAAAAAACATATTATCATGCCCGTGTCCCTAATGGGGTGGGCAGAGCCGCAAGTAATCATAAGAAAACTTGCAGCAACATCTGATCCAAGAGTTCCAAGATGGATATGATGAACCATGGTGACAGGTAATCAGCCCATCGCCCATATAGATTCATCATGTTCGTATGAGTTAGTGGCCAACTCTAGTGAAGGAGTTTTTAGGCCACCTAAAGGCCTCCATCATGGCTTAACGACTTAAAAGCCGGGACCGACTGTTTAACGTGCCTTCCGAAGTACGGAAGCGCTCAGCTCGTAATGCCACTTGCGGTCACCCTTCCCAATTGGTATAAATTAGTCAATAAATAATGCTCCAGTACTATCTTAATTAAATAGGCATGCAATTTTTTTTCTTAATATTAGAATACTTAGTTAAATTAATAAATATTACATGTCAAAATTAAATACTACGCATTAAGTACAAAATAGTCGAAACGCTTGGTCTATAATAATTACTGAGGTCGTGAATTCGTTCAAGAAGTCGGTAACACTGTAATTACATTTTTCTACAAGAAGTGTCTTAAGCTGATTTTTAAAACTCAACAGTTGATTTACTTTTATGTTCACTGGTATCTTATTGTAAATTTTAGGTAGATATCATGCAGAAAACACTACACCTTTTATTTATGTCAGTCGGGTTAATTCTATATTGCCAAAAAAGTTGTCTCTTACGTTTACTGTATATTTTGACTCCTCTTGATACCCACTTATTTTCTTTTCTATTGCGGATAAGAACTTTTCTAATTGGAAAACAGAGATCATAAAAGAGTTTGAATATGTCAATAAAGCAGTTATAAGCATTAGCATAGTTATTTGGATCTTTTTTTCACAAAAGCCAACTCAACGATCTCACATTTTCCAGATATTATAAATAACATTATCTATGCAGGTCATTCTACAAAGCCTTGTTGGTATATTGACCGAAAATTTTATATTAAAACTCATGATAAAATTTTTAAACGATGTTAATAAATAAACAAATATTTGTGGACATTTCACACAGCGCCATCTAGCCCCAAACTAAGCGAAGCTTGTACTATGGGAACTAATATGGCTGATAGAATACTTATATACTCTCTTATACTAAATACTTTACTAGTTATAGTTGCGCAGGTCAATTTATAATTACCGTCAAAGAGTTTACATTTCATCTTTTCTTTCACATTTTGTAAGTCAATAATGCATTTTTTACAAAAGTATAATGTTGATTGAAAAAAATGTATACGGCCTTCTTGCAGAATAGAACTCGCGGATGTACGTACTGCAGTCAGTGTACTCGCCGGCTACGCCACTCGGGTCATGTCTTTGGGCATGAAATTGTTCATTCCATTAATGTCCCAAATTTTCAAAAGAGCTGCTTTATCAACGTAGCCAGCTAGATTAAATGTGTTGCTAATAGATGACGCTTTAGCTAACTTTAATGGTTTGAGTCCGTTGCAATTTTGAATGGATGAATGACTCATGTGATTCATAAGTAGAAATTCAATGAAATCATCAAATACATTTTTATGTGTAAATGCTTTGTATTATGTAGTTTAAATAAACTTACATCAAGCTTCTGTTCTGCATTTACTTGAAAGTGAGTCATAAGAGTTCTTGCCAGTTCTTCTCAGTTTTGAAGCGAGATTGTATTGACATCAAATTCACTAGAACCGTAGAGGATTTTTGTGAGATAACACTTGTGCTTGATAATTGCGACTGTTTCCACAAAATAGCAACACTGTTTTACTTTCATAGGCGATTATTATATTTACAAACATTAAAAAGTACGGAGCCGATGTAACCACAGACAGCGCCCTCTATCTCATCACAGATCAAGAGCCAAGACCTTTACCTACTGGGCACCATTTTATGAAACAAATTGCGTTTCTTAAATTTTTTGTCTTCAATAAATTAGTGTGACCAAGAAATAACAAGGTTAGTTTTTCGAGCATACCAAAATGAATAAAAAATGACGTGTAAACCTTAGTTAGGATTGTAAAGCGTGTTTCGTACGATGTAGGGTCGATATTGTTACAAGCGAGCAGCTTGCAGCCCCCAGCCAGCGCGAGCGAGGGGGCGCGCCACCCTCGCGGTTACCATGACAACACCTGGGCATCACTCATAGGGGAAACATTTTTATTACACGCACCTTTGAACATCCGTATTTCAATATTTAGCTAGTTGGCTGGATATCTTAACAAAACAAAAACCCAACAAAAAGGACGTGCTTCTTGAGATAAATAGCAAAATGTGTGCAAAACGTGTGTTTTTCAAAAAAATATAATATACAAAAAAAATTCACCAATTGTGTATTGAAAAGACAATATCCAAAATAAGCGTTCGAAGCATCTTTTCCCTAAATATTAGGTTGGTACCTAACTTTCACAGATTTTGAGATAAATAACGATTTCGAACTACAAAATTGCATATGGCTCTTAATTTTTGATGAATGATCTGACTTATTTAATGATATGAGATGAGATAAGAATTGAATATACCTAGTTACACAGTTTTTCATACTTATCCTACAAAAAAAAATCCAGATGTTTCTATTTTTACTTTACTCTATTTTTCTTGAAAAAAAAATAAATTCAAGTAGATAATTCAATTCTAGACTACTTACTCCGAATGAGAAATTTTTACTTGAAGTACATTTATATCATATTAACTATCTTAAGCAAAAGTATGTACGTAATAAAAAAATATCAAATTAACTAAAGATACACCTAATAACTTATCAATATATTTGGTTGAACGTAACTCCCGTAAGTCAGATCACAGCATCGATCGCCGTTGACCTTGGCCGTGGCTCCGGCAATCGATATGCCCGACTCACTCCCCGTGAGCTTCATCGAAACATTATCATCGTGATTCAAAATGTAGGTACTTCATCCATTCATTTGACTGAATCTTATTTAAAATGTGGATGTATATAATACAAATGATGGAAAAGGGTGCGAAATAAACAGCTGCCTGACCAGATCTATGCAAATCTTTATGATTTTTTTTTTGTGTAATAAGAGTATTATGGCATTGTTGACCAAGGGGCGAAAGCGACTGATTTTAACGAGGGTGTAGTTTGAGTTACTCAAGTTAAGAACGAGTTATGAATCGCACTTTCTCACGAGTGATACATAGTCCAATCTTTAATAATTTTTAAAGTTTATATTAAAATTCCTACTGTTATTAAAACTCAATGAAATTTTTTAATTAGGTAATGTTCAGAAAAAGCTAGTGGCCAGTACCATTTTGCAGTTAGAAACTTTTTTCTAAGTAGAAGTCTTTTGGCATTATACGGGGTTATTTTTTTAAGTGGGCGTGCATGGCATGGCCAAGTCCGAAACTGTGAGGAATAGCGAAAAGCCCTCAAAGGTGTCTCGGGCCCGATTTTGATGAAAACTAAAACTGCATCATTGGATTTTTGAAAAATCTATATTACTAGCCAGGAATCGAACCCGTTGATTTTTGAAAAAAAAACATTATTACACCATTCGATGGAGTCGCTAATAGGGAACGAATTCTGGGAAGTAATATCATACGGCAAACTTAATGAAAGTGTTGGATTTTAATAAACTGCTTCATATTACATTGTGTTCAAGCAAATAAAATATTTTTATCTTATCTTTATATTTAAAAGTAATGTCTTAAATAATCATACCTACATTACATTGTACCTTATCTGAAATGATGTTCAATATTTTTTTCACTCCTCCGGCTCAAAAAGCCCGTCATTGTAGCGCACCAGAGCGCGGATACAATAGCATATTCACATCAAGGGAAAAAAGTTTATTTTTTTTATTTTTATCTGTTTCCAACGAGCCTACAAAAACGAAAAAATTAAAAAAAAGTAGAATATTCATGAATAAAGTCGGATTATTGCTGTTTCATATAAAAATAAGAACATGGAACTTGAAGTGGAACTAAAAGCGGCGATTTCTTAGTTAGAATGCGTGCATTGTGTTAAGGCTACAAAAGAAATTAAATGAAGCGAAATCTTTAGATTTTTTCTCTAACTACAAATTAAATTGATAACTGCATTTAATATTGTATTGGATTATTTTATTTTCCCGCATTCGTAGTGAAAAGTAGAGTGTAACACACGGCGCTAAAAACCCATTATTATGTACTAGATAGTTTTAGATAGAAACCGAGTTATACATTTTAGCCCTTATATAACAACTAGCTGTGCTCCGCGGTTTCACCCGCGTTTTTCTCACAGGCGGCCAGCAAGCGCGGCTTCCTCGTCTCGCCCGCCGCCGCGCCGCCAGCGTCTCGTCTTGCTTGCATCAAGCGCGCGTGGATTTCCTTAGCAGAGTTACTTTAGAAATGTATTTATTATACTCTTCAAAGATCTTATACTTACAATCATCAACAAATATATTTCAAAAAGATTATTACAGGATTTCATGTTGATAAAAAACTCAATGGCCCATAACTCATTAATAAGTACCAACTCTTAACATCTTACACACGTGATAACTTTTAAACGAAATATCCGATTGAGATGAAACAAAAAGTATTTTGCTTCTACATAAATACTCTTGATAACATAATGCTTAATTTCGATAAAGATTAATATTACGATACATATTTAACGTAGTTTTTTTTCTTCAGACGATTTAATAATTATTTTGAACAATAAATCGGTTATTGTGATTAAACCATGATAGCTAGATATATGTTCTCGCGGACTTTTTTGTAGGTCTTAATGGGATCTACAAACCCGTAGTACATCATTTTGTTCTATTGTCAATAGTTTTTGCAGCGCACGCAAAAATAGGTTTTCGATTTTACACCTTGTGTTACAAAATAGCAATTTTATTACGGATCCCTAATTTTGAAAAAAATAAAACATAGCCTATAGCCTTCCTCGATAAATGGACTACCCAACACTGAAAGAATCATTCAAATCGGACCAGTAGTTCCAGAGATTAGCGCGTTCAAACAAACAAACAAACAAACAAACAAACTCTGCAGCTTTATAATATTAGTATAGATCTACTATTTCAAAACAACCACAGCACAGACATCTTCACAAAAAAAATATTGCAAACATTTTATTCCATTTTATTACAACGCATGGACCTGTGCCGTTGCCAGCGAGGTCACCGGGTCTTACCCCTTTAGATTATTTTCTCTGGGGGTCTGAGATCAAATAAAAGATAAATTTATTTTTATGTGGTCTGAGCTGGGGGTATGTAAAAACGAAATCTACAAAGACACGTACAATTCAATTGATGACTTGAAATGATCTTTGAAAAATATTCTTAACGGAATTAATAATAATGTAATGCTGAATGCAGTACAATCCTTGAGACGTCGAGAATCTAGCTGTGTATTTAGAACAATGGCCATCATTTTGAAAAATGAATCAGTTAAGGTTTAATAGGTAACGTAAGAAAAATAAAAAAGTATTTTGTTAAAATCCAACAGTTTCCTTAAGTTTGGCGTATGTTCACAGAATAGGTTCGTTATAAGCGACATTATCGAATGGTATGGTACTACTAATGGTATACTTTTCTGCTGGACTGGGAGTAAAGAAAAAGCATAGAATGCGTCCAGCTGCTTATCCTCCCGAGCACGTCGTAAAAGTCGACCAAGAGATAGTATCCTCTCCAACATGATGGACCACTTAAATATAGGCGATGGGCCATACACCTCTCACCATGGTTCACCATATCCACTTTGCTACTTAGAATCAAGAGTGGCTGAAAGTTTTCTTATGATTACTGGTGGCTCTGCCCACCCCATTAGGAATACGGGCGTGATAATATTATGTATGTAGGAATGGTATGGTGTAATATCGATGTTGTTGTGGTCGGCAGGGCGTGGAGATGAGCGCGGCGGTGGCTGCGGTGCGCGCCGCGCTGGTGGCGAGCGCGACGGATGCGTGGAGCGAGCATGTGCCCGCGCCCCACGACGACGCGCCTCTCTTGCATCTCATGCACAGGCAGAGGTAACTACACTTGCTTCACACCCCCCCCCCCCTTCCTTATCATTATTACTGTAATGAAATGAAATGATTTATTAAAATGCAGATAAGCTTACAGGAGAGAACCCAAAACGCTTAACTACCTACCTTAAATTTGCATAACTCAAATATAATCTAAGACTACCATAAATTAACCATAGACTGTCATTGAAGACGTCGATATAATGGAACTCGTGGAGGAAAGCATTCAGTAAGTCCAACGCTCGCAATGTTGCCGCGTTATTTGCGTGAAGGGTTCGTGCCGGATGATAAGAAAATAGTAGATGTAGTGTTCCACTGCAGGGTAAACGCCACCCTTCCTTCTTTCCAGCCATCCCAGTTGTGGCCACTGAGTGGGCCAGTCCTTTAAGTAGCCATCAATCTCATCCGTACACCATCGCCGTGGTCTGCCGCGAGGTCGTTTTCCGTGCAGAGGCGTCCGTGGTGGCTTTAGCCCATAACGCATCCGAAATACGACAGACGTGGCCCGCCCTATCCCATTTTAGCCTACCCGCTTGCTGCCCGACATCCGCGATTTGCGTTTTGGAGCACAGTATACTGTTGCGTACGCGGTCTGTGAGTTTGTCTCCTAGTATACTACGCTCCATGGCTCGCTGGCAAACCCCGAGTTTGGACTTTTGCTGATCAGTTAGAGACCAGGTCTGTGCGCTGTAGGTGAGGATGGGGAGAATACATACGTCCATGAGCTTATTTTTCAGTGTTAGAGGAAGTGTACCTTTCATTAGGTTGTTTCACGGCCCAGGATCCTTTCCAGGCATTCAAGGTCCGCCTTGCGATTTCAAGGTTTTGCCGGCTCTGGGAAGATACTAGTTGGCCTAGGTACACGTAGTCACCGACGCATTTCACCTCCCCGCCCCCTACCCGTATCTTGTGCAGCGTGCTGCGTGCTGTTGATCATCAGCTAGGTCTTAGATCTGTTCATACTAATACCAACTTCTAGGCTTGCCGTGTTCAAGTCTGTCAGCATGGTTTCAAGTTCTGAAACTGAAGAGGAGAAAAGCACTACATCCATCGGCAAAGCGAAGTTTAGTCAACCTATTTTCACCGATAACAATGCCCCTCTCTCTCTAATAAAGTTAATATTTATTTTAAATACATATATACATAAAATCACGCATAGCTCCCATAGGGGTAGGCAGAGATTACGGATCTCCATTTGCTACGATTCTTTTTTCCGATATTTAGTTCTGATACTTTTTTCGCTTCATTCAGTCTCATTACATTCCTCTTCCGTGCTCGGTTTTCGGTCTGTTTGGACTGATTTTTTATAGTACTAATTTCTGTTTGAACAAATCTTATAATTACCTTTTCCTAAAATGACTGCATAAATCAAAATCAACGAAGGTTTTATGCGTTGTCCTGGTTATCCTATGCATCCTTTTTACACTTTAGAACTGTTTTCCAGGACAAATAGTAACCTATAATGTTATACCAGGGTATAATCGTATAATCTACCTCTGTACCTACAAAATTTCATCTAAATCCGTGTAACTATCTATGCGTGATTGAGGCACAAACATCGTCACATTCTCACAAACTTTCGTATTTATAATACTAGTGGGAAGTAGGATAGTAGGATAAACACAACTATACTCACATGTGGGTTTATTCAACAAAATAATAAGTATTTATTATAAGTAATAATTAAATAAAATACATCGAAATTAAATAAATTACCATTAATTACAATATGTACATAATTGTTCTCTTCAAAATATTATACATCTGCCATCTTTTTTATTTTACCAAACAAATGCGGTTTGTGATAATGTTTAGCGGTGGTTATACTGAGTAGTACTTAATCTGTGACAATAGTTAGGAGGTAAAACATGATGTAAGCTGACAATATTAAATAAACGAAAACATTATTCTCATGCATCATCATAATGAAATCATAAAAAAATAACACCCAACAGTCACATACATAGTCCTGACCCCACACTAGGATTCCCTGTGTCGTGGGTATCAGAAACTACGAGTACCATGGTACCACAACACCCAGACCCGGAAGAAATATTTGCAGAACATGCAAACATTTCTTCCACAGCGGGAATCGAACCCGCGCCTCTTGCGTCTCCGCCGAGCAATCGCCTGCCACGCCACCGAGGCCGTCAAAAAAAAATAATGAAAGGTCTGCCTCGCGCCGTAACACAGTTGAGGAACTAGCACCGGTACGTTCCCTACTTCATAGTGCTGAACAAATCTTTTATACATAGTAGATCCTAGCTTAGCCTATAATTATAATTAAGCACTTAGGTAATACTCGTAGTATCTTCAAGTTGTAAAATAAATGTATTCATATAAGTAAGTAAGTATGAGCTAGTGGCCAACTCTAGTGACGGAGTTTATAGGCCGCCTAAAGGCCTACAATGTATTCATATAATCAGACCATTCTCTTTTTGTTAGTTGCGATATTGTGCGGAAACTGAATGGCTGTATTACCAGGCCCGCCACGCCACCGAGGCCGTCAAGAATTAAATTCTTTAAACCTATTCTTCCTCTCCACGTAACCGAACATACCTTTCACAATCCTTATCAATACATCTTTCGTCCATGGGAAACAGGCGTGATTTTATGTTATTTGTAATGCTCAAATAATAACACGAGATGTGAGCTTACAAAGACCCCTAGTCCTTGCAAGTGTGAGTGTGGTGTAGGTACATGGCTGGTGCACGCACACATTTGTGCAATTAACTACCTGTGCAATCAGAATTGAGTACTATCAACACGGTTTACAGTATATTTTGCAATGTTGAGCTCGAGTAAGAGAGAGAGAGAACAGTAGCAGAAGGCGAGCTGAGAAAGTACAGTCAAGGACTTACAATTTAATGCAGTTCTTTCTTTATAAACTTGATAAACTTGAATATTGTGTTTTGGATGGACTTAATCCCTGCGGAAATTAATGCGAATCAGACAAAAGTTTACATGGACTCTGGGAATATCGAAAGAATAGGTGCGACGATCTGGCACAACGAGTTAGGCATGAGAAAGCTCTGTCTGCGCAAGAAGGGTGCCGCATGCTGAATGCCGATCAAAAGCAAATGCGCAAACGATATTCGCAGCATTGTTTGGACCAATTCAATCGGGATCCGACAGGTTTTATGAGGCAATTTGTCACCATGGATAAGACATAAGTTCACCACTACGCCAGAAACAAAACAGTAGTGGGTGGAAGCCGGTGGTTCAGCACCAAAGAACGCGAAGTCAATCATCATCGGCATCAGCCGGATAGGTAATAAAATGTGTTTATTCAATAAGCAAAATAAATTGCAACTTTTTTCTTTGGTTCCTCAAACTAAAAACACGGTATAATAATATTTTGAAAAATCCATGTTTCGCGTATGTTTTGATTTAGATCTCGGGAACTCTACCATATTTTGAGATGATTTTTATTTTGATAGGTAGGTAATTACTATTCTTTTAGTTGTTGATACCAGTTTTTAATTTATATTATAGCTTCTCTGAATGAATAAGATAGAAAGCTTACAGAATCCAAAACACTTAACTGTCCTAAACTATTAATATTATTAATAGGATGGGCAGAGCCACAAGTAAGTAATCATAAATTTAAAAGAAAACTTGCAGCCAGTCCAGATTCAAATTCCCAAAAGGGATTTGGTGAACCCTTTTGTATTACTACTATTATTGTATTTTGTATTTATATTTATTATAAAAAAGTATAGGTACTTTTAAAAAGGCCAGGTGGCGAGCACCCCGACCCGGTGAGCGTGTTTGATGTGATCAGAGTGAATGAAGCGCAATAAGTCCTACCTTTGCAAATGGCGATTCGTTATATCTGCCTACCTCAATGGAAAATAGACGTTATTTTATACATAATGTATAAACGTAGCGAGCTCTCATTATGTCGAAATGCCGAAATTTGTAGAGCAATATGTACATTTAGTTTAGTTTGTGCACGATTGTACCAGGTGCATTTAGGGAGACTCGGCCCTGAATAAACCCCCGTATCGAAGCTTCTCGAACCCCAAGTGGGGACATCAAGGCCACCCGACCCCACGGGCATCTGTTATTGCCAAGCCGATTTACACAAATTGATCCTTGTCATTTTATCGAGAAAATATTTATTATTGTACTACTACTAATGTACTGGTTCATCTACTAATTCTTTCGAACCAGTGTGATGAGATGGTTTTAGGTGCGCCTCAAAGTGGCTCCTTTCGTGCACTTGAAACGTTTTCGAACTTTTTTTGTACTACGACATGCCGGTTTCCTCACTATGTTTTCCTTCACCGTTTGAGAGTATTGGTATAGCGCACATAATTTTTTTGAATTACATGCACACTGAAATCATGCGTTTCGATAAAGCTATCTAATATTTGTACGTGATTTTGATCCCCTAATAGACATCGTCAAAGATGTCTAGAAGTCAGAAATGTCTCGTCGCACTTGTTATGAATCTTTTTTTCATATACACTTTTCTATTTAGGCACACCACAAGCCCAACGTGCGTAGGTACAAGTAGTTCCCCCGATATGAGACCCCGCGCGCGGTGTCCGCAACATTTGCGGATCCTTTTGTTTGCCCCTTTTTTCTTTTCGATACAATGAAATGCTTTAGAAGTAACTGAGTCGATAAACATCAAACACATATTTTGGCAACATCGCTTATTTTCATGGCGAACCCAACCTTGGACTCTCAAAAAAATAGCAAATGGTTCCTAAGCCACTTTTCCTGTATTGCCACTTCTCTTCTGGCTTAAATTCCCGTATACTAATATAACTAGTCTAACCTGAACTACAAATACATCGAAACTCTAACAAGACAAAGCTACAAAGGTTTTCTTAAATTTAAAAGTTAAAGTATTTCAAAAACCTCAGACCAGTAAATAAACTTCGTTTATCAAAAACTATACGTCCTTGTATACAGATAAATATCATTTTGAAATGTAAAAGTAAAGCCCTTTCATATGGTAACTCACACGATACAATTGCAAAAAACTTGTTTTGGGAACCCTATATTTTTACAACCCCTTCACCGATTATGCTCATTGTTTTGCTGGGAAAACACGGTAGAACAACGGATATTATCAGACAGTATTATCTCGCGCTGATCTCACGAAGCGCAGCTGCGCGTGTGGAAACCCGCAGCACAGCGGCCATCGCGGCGCAGTACCATACGAGTACAATAGAATGGCGACGGTTACAGATGGGGCGCCGCCCTGGCGCTCGTGCGCTCCCGCAACGCTGAGCGGATCCTAGAGCGAGGAGAGTTGCCCGAAGATGACGTCACCAGTCTTCTGCACGTCTACTGCCGCGGCCTGGCGCAGGTACATCCTGGTAAGACATATTCTTCTCTTATAAAAAAATAAGGTTTCTTTAAAGACAAAACTTTCATTTTTCAAATTTCCTTCGTTTACTTTCTTAGCCCACTGTGTCGTACCTCTGCCAAGCAAATGCCTCCCCCAGTTTCTACGTATTCCATCTCTCTCTGCCACCTCTCCCTATGGCAGGGAGAGGTGGAATACGTGCAATTGTCGCTATATAATAGCTGTATTTTGTATTCGAGGGCTGGGGGGAATAATCCTCCCCCAGCCTTCCTCAAATACAATTTAAAAGCCTTTATTAAACAAGCATAAAACTAAAAGGGGTCTGGTCCTTTCATTTGGCAACAAATGCAATATGATAACTTTATTATTTTTGTATGAGATACGTAAACTCTCATTTATTTCATCATCATCTTCCTGCCCTTATCCTACTCTATGTGGGGTCGACACAGCATGATCCTTGGATCATGCTATAAGAGTTTTGGCTAAGGTTTTTATAACCGGCCGCCTGCCTGACGTCAACCCTCCTTGGGAATACTTGCTTATTGTATCTCATCATGTTGGATGATACTATCCCTTAGTCGAATTTTACGACATGCTCGGGGAGAGAAGCAGCTGGACGCATTCTATGTTTTTTCTTTACTCCCAGTCCAGCAGAGAAGTTAAAAAAACTCTCATTTATTTATTGTCTTTAAATGTCACATCATGGCCGAAAGTTGTATTATGTCACAGTAAAATTGTAAATACCGTTCGATTATAATCTATCTTGCGATGAGAGATTGAGATTGTAAACTGTCGAAAGATTGTGAAGCGTAACATACTGCTTACATTTTGGGGCTTCGGCGCCGGCCGAGGGGCGCTGCCGCGGCACGCCGTAGGTAAGCAGATGTTCAATAGTTTACAATCTCGCGAGATTATAAACAGTATTTACAATTTTACGGTGACTTATATAAATTAAATAAAGCGCCATCTCTCTGATAAATCCCCTGAACTAACTTAGGTACAGTTACCCAGCCTCCGGCTTACTTGAGTAGTATCCAGGTCGTAAATAGGCCGTGAAACTACAGATGGAACTACCAGAGCCCAGAACTAAATACAGAATTATAAAGGTATACATAGAAATGGAACGAGTGGCAGCATCCTGCCTGACTAAGCGACTGCCTCCCCCGGCAGCCTCGCGAGGATGCTCAGTCAGTCAGTCAGTATGCAACTAGTAAGTATCGAAATTTTTTTTGTTCCTAGACATGGTGGCCATAACTCGGCCGGTGCACGAGCTGTCCCAAAACCTGTCCTTCATGATGGAGAGCCTCTACAAGGTGTCCGTGGCGCTGCAGAGGCACGACGCCGGCTGAGACCTGCCTCCGCCAGCAGCCGCCGCGCCCACCCTGCCCTCTGCGCACCCAGCCACGAACTTCAAGAACACTCATCATCATAGAATAGAAATATATTTATTTTGTTACCAAAAACACAGAGAGGCACAATATGCTGGTCTTCTGCGATCGCACTAGCTCTAGATGTAACTTCAGACACCATGTATTGGGTGGCAGCAGGATGATCTAACATAGACGGCCACAGGCCTCCCCAATTCACTTCTAGAATTACCTATTCGCGAGCTTCAAAGTGTCATCGTTCCATCGAGAAGTGATGCTGCGCTTCGTTTCACTGTCCGTGGGCGCTACTCAAAAACAATTGCATTCATTTGATGTTTCAAAATCTCTTCTGTGACCCGCTGATTTAGAATCAAATGGCCAACCCAATTTAAATTTTAAGTCGATTCTAAACAAAAGTTACCATTTTTAAGACAAGAAGAAACAGATTTGGATGACGGCATTATGTTCATAACTGTTCCCACCCTCATCAAAACCCAATCAGCCCAGCCTTATGGCTTAAAATTAAACACTAGCCTAGTAATAATAATGATTCTTACACATTTTCACTTTCATATTATACACAAATTTATTTAACTTAATAATAATCTTACTGCTTTTATGTTGTTGCTAGCTAAAAATTGTGATTCGTTATTTTTTCTCGATCTCATCGTTGAATGAAGGGCACGTTAATCTATTCTAATTAGGTACTTAACTTTTCTTGTAAGATTCAATTGTGTAAACATTGGACATTTATACATTGTGTAAACGTTCACTGCCCTTGTAACGGGTTATTTATTTAGTTCCTCTTTTTTCAAACATAATTAAAATATATATAGATAAATTGGTTTTTCTTTATTCTTTTACGTTTAAAAAAAAAGAGACACCAATTGAATAACCCGTTATCGAATGAATCATAACACGGCCTTAAAAATCCTTAGGTACCTACCTCTAGGAAAGTGAAATACTCAAAATGTGTGTAATCAAAATGTTGGTACTGTCGCAAACACCTGCCTTACCTTAGCGTTATGGACTAAGGTACAGTCAACTCAAAAACTGTTTCCTAATTATTTTAAGTCAAATACAAGACAATACTATTTTCTGCTAGATCTCTTTGGACTTGACTGTACTTTAAACTATGTATTCTAAAAAGGTACAAGTGAACCTCGATCCTTTGACAAAAGACGCTTTACCTTTTTTGTTAAATTAAGTAACTTTTAGTGAATATCATATTTAGTGTAATGAAGCGTTGCAAGAGACGAGCAAGAGGCTACTACATAAATACTCGGGTAATGTTAATCTGTGGGTTTCTCTGATCATAACCACCTAAACCAAACACTTTACTGCCAGCACAACTCCTCGAAATAACGAACCAAGATAATTATGCTTTTACTGCATAATATTTATTAATCTATTAAAAGTCTTTTAATCGTTTTTGTTTTTATTTGCTTCTGCATTTTAGTAAATGAAAGAATTAAAATTAAATTAAATTATTTAATTTAATTTAAATTCAATAATAAATTGAATTTGTAGATAGGTATAATTTTATTATGTAAAAATACTGCTATACTAATATTTTTTTATTTGATTATTTGCAAGAAATAGTCTATGTTGAAATGAAATGAAAATTTTATTTTGTTTAGATGTTGGTTGATAAAACTGCGGCCCAACATTGAAAATCTGGGCTCTTTTTCCATAACGCTGTCCACGATAACGTTATGAAGTGCAGTACTTATAAATAATGATAAAATAGTACAAAAGAGAATACGAGCTTTTCACCGAACCTTGCTTTCCTTTTCTTTGATTGTGGAACGAGGTATTGGCGTAGAACCATAACTAATATTTTAATCAATGTCCTAAATCGTTATTGCATGTTCTGAATTAAATTAATGCCTAATTTAATTATGCACTTGGTAACATAGAGCCTTTTACCACTAAACGGTGATGTTTGTAACCATTTGTAAATGTAATTTGATGTAAACTATGAATAAATAGGTATACGAACTTACTTTTGGTTTTTGTTTACCTTATATCTTCATTTTTAATTAGAAAAGATTATGTAGGTGGGTCCACAGTCCACAAGATTCACACGTTACTGGTTACTGGTCGCGGCCTCGCACGCCTGGTACATCAGCATCAAAAATAAATGATGATTGAACATGGCTCCAAAACCAGTTTGTGGATAAAAACAAACTAATGTCATACTTACCTACAAGTGTTCATTCAAATTAGTCAAAATATCATAGGGTAGGAATAAGATAGAGGTTTTTACTTAAAATTACGTAGGTTCCGTAGGTCCGTTCTAGAAATAAAACATTTCAAAGTCAACTTCTAATGCTGACTGTACTGTTATTCTGAAACCATCGGATGTCGGAATTGGTAACTTTCCCTGGAGAATCCGAGGAAAGTCTACGTTGACTAAGGCTTATTGAATTCCTAAAATCAACGTAGGTGTTCGTCGGATTCTCCATCAAAAGTTTTCGATTCCGACATCCGATGGTTTCAGAATAACCCCACTGATAGTACCTAGGTAGGTACCTACGTCAAAAGAATGTGCCACTGATGGATTAAAGAAGCTATAGATAGAGAGCACTGGCGGTCTAGTTGGTAGTGACCCCGCCTTCCGGTCGTGGGTTCAAACAAAACAATTTTTTATCCGGATAGCGATTGAGCGAAGCCGCGGGCGGCAGCTAGTAACATTATAAACTTATCAATACCTATCAATGCAACTACTTCACGTGACTTGGATAATCAGAACTATACAGAGATAGAGAAGGATCTACAGAATATGGGCACAGAAAAGTTAAAATCAGCTGAAACCGAAACAGAGCTATCAGATCAATCATATCATGACGTGCATCATGGTCCTATATATCATGGTTGGCGCAGGGCTTTTGGCTCTCGCGTGACTCCGCTGATTCATATCAGCGATTCGCTCCCGGCCCCGTGCCGACGGGCGGCGCCGCGCATCGAGCCTTCGACCAGGATGAGGAGCCGACGGCAACAGTGACCACTAGGTACCATCATCGACAAAGACACTAAAGTGAATCAGAGAGCGCGTAGTAATTCTAGAGTCGCAGACGCGACTACGTCGCATATTTTTATCAATCGATACATTAAAACTGAGAAGTGCAGTGATTGAAAATATCTTAAGAAATACATTATCAGAGACTTTAGTGTGAATTTATTTTTACTATTTTGTGTATCATTTTTATGCTAACTTTTATCTAATTTAACTAATTTTTATCTGAGCTCTGTTTTCTATCTGTAGGCGAACTTAGATAGAAAACTGAGCTCTTTTTTATTTCTTATTATTAGGTATACTGACCTTAAAGTTTTTAATGTTATTGTAGTTTGTCTTTGTAACTGTGTGTAGGTACTTACTTAAATAAAGAAAATCTTATATGATGCTAACATGTATCAATTTTATAATTTTTTATATCTTTTTTACTCGGGAGCATGTACAATTGTTTATTACCTACAATTACCTATTGTTTAGAATAGAATAGAATAGAATAAACTTTATTGTTAACTGTTGGAAGTATAAGTTGTTAGGTAAAGTAAAAAAAGTACAAACAGTTTGCCCTTTTCGGACGTATAATCAGTCAGACAAATAACACAAATTAAATCAGAAAGAATACAAATAAAAAAAAATATATATAACAAAAGTACTAATTTGAGCAATTTGCACCTCAAAAAAAAAAACTACAGTGATTCATTAAAAAATTCTTCCATATTATAGAACACTTTAGATATGAGCCAGTTCTTCAGTTTGTTTCGAAAAGAATTTCCATTAAGTGACTTGAAAGAGAGGGGTAAATGATTATAAATTTTAATTAAAGAATAGTAAGCACTTTTTTTAAACATACAATTATTGACTTGTGGTATACATAATGTTATATTTATATTTGTTACGGAGATTACGTTTGGATTTAGCTTCAACGGAGAAATATTCCTGATTATTTTTGACAAATAAGCATGTTTCTAAAATATAAATACAAGTAAGCGTCAAAAAACTTTCAGGTTTAAAAATGTTGCGTAATGAATCAGTGCTATGTAGATTATAAATTGCCCTAATACATCTTTTTTGAAGTAAGAAGGTAGATTTTATAAGAACATTTCACACATTGCATGCTGTGCACTTTTTAGTTAGGTAAGCAATTAGTTAGAAAATGTTTGGACATGACACCTTCATAAAATAAATTAATAAATTAAAATTGTAAATAAAATTGTATATATTAGGAACATACAGGTTAAGGAGGTGGGTGCTACACATATTTTATAACTTTTGCAGCCTCATCGTTATATTTTGTAACCCTGACTTTTGTTTGTTCTGTTCTCAATAATTTTTTCTGATAAAGACGATCATAGAAGGAAAGGTATAAGGAAGGCGAGGAAGAGGAAGACCAAGAGTTAGATATATCAGCCAGATAAAGGAGAAAGTCGCTGTCATGTCGTATAAAGAAGTAAAAGAGACCGCATTAGAGAGGGAAAATGGAGGAAACTTCATCATTACACCGACAAGAGCTATCTCTTAAATAATATATATAACTATAAGCAATTAGTATATTTAATAATATATATTATTATTACACGTTTAGCCACCGCCGTGTATTCACTAGCATCAATAAATCAGTTATCAGTTTATTTCGTCTCAATTTATCAATTATCATTAGGGACTCTATCATCTCTCCCCGTGAAACTCAACGGTGAGGCTTTTTATCGATCTTTCGTTCTAATTTTAGGAGGCTATGAAATGAAACAAAGCCCCTGTGTTATTGTAATATACTCTGTGCAGTGGGCGGGGCCAGAGCCAGACAGTGGGTGTGATCCCCCGCCCGCCGCCCGCCCGCTCCCCCTCGCCGGCCGGCACCCTCGGTTCGTGCGCGGCGTCGCGGCGCCCCATCCATTCGCAGTGTTGCCAGCGTGGACTTTTATTGATTTTGGAATGTTCTAGGCCTCTTCAGACTTTTTCGGACAATGACGTCTTCCGGACTTTTCGAACTTTTTTAAGATGTTGGTATTTTGGTGATCTACCATACCTACCTATTGTAATAAAGATGAATTAATAATTACATACGATGTAAAAACATTAGCAATCTCTCAGAAATACATTAATTTCGATTTTTATTAGTAAAAATGATAAAAGTAGTGTAGGTTCTGGAATAACATATAGAAATAAATATAGGCATACATTAATACTTATAAGTATAGAATAACGTTTTTGAAAATTAACCTTTACCATCTATAGTAGATGATTTATACAGCGTCAGGAGGCAACTTTTACCTTCACAAACGGGACGATGTAGTGCCCGGGACGAATTAAGATGGAGTAGGCTTGCCCAGCGCCTATTCCATCCTCTCAGCTAAGTCGGCCTTGTCCACTGGAAAAACATGGTCAATACGTGCGGAACTGACTAAGCCGCGGGTTTCCTCACGATGTTTTCCTTCACCGTTTGAGAGTACTGGTCACTGGTCAGAAAAATCCATTGGTACACGGCCGGATTTGAACCCACCACCTTAGGAAAATGAACCTATATGGGGAATAAACGAGTGTAATACTCTAGTTCGAAAGACGATAGCTCGATGTTCAATACCTCGATGTCTCTACCTCGACGGTACGTTTCGTCGATGGGTCATTACCTCGAAAGATCAGTACCTCGAAGGGTTTCTACCTCGACGGGTCTTTGGATGGATTGTCACCTCGAAAGATCAAGAAAGGAGTGACATTTTTCAAATACCCACAAAATTCACAATTTTGCTAAAAAAATTAAAGATATGTACAATATCCATCGTAGTGCACAAGTAGGTACTATACCACCATTCAATTATAATTTGAATTTACTTTGGTTTTGATGATCTTTGTGTGGGATCTTTTTAACGGGTTGTGCGATTGACACGAAACTTGGTTATGATATTTAAAATTTTCAATCAATAAGCACTCAATTCAGAGTTTTTCATAATAACTCTCAATAACGGGGTAAAATGGGTGTCAAAATTGACACTACGCGAGCAAAGCCACTCGGTTAAACGAGTTACAAATCAGGGAAGGCGAGACAACTGATGCGGAGGACCTAAAAAAGGTTTTTCGTCTAGATTACGAAACGGACTTTTTTATCCCATTTTGGACTATTTTGGCCATGGGTTCGGGAACTTTCCATGTTGGCAACACTGGCCATTCGATCGATCGCGAGGCACGCTACGGGCTTTTACTACACAACACGGCGTGGCGTCGGCAGCACGTTACCAGTCTATTCATTATCTTTGCAAGTGCGTGATTCTTTATAACCGTAAATAGTACAGTAAATGTGATTCTGGTTCATCGGCTGAATTCCTGGAGAACTTCGCGGAAAAATTAAGGTAAGAAATCATTCCACTAGGTGGGGTCGGCACGTGTTTCCCTATTCCGTATTACGAATCCAGTGCTAATAAGTACCTACCTACTAGAAAGGGAAATTTAAAAAAAAAATAGAGTGGTTAAAATACTGAGGATAAATTAGGTTTTAATTGTTTCTTTATCAAAATTATTTGACACACACACACGTACCTTACCTACTTGTGTGTATATTTATTTGGCTAATGAAAAATTAAAAAAAAGAAAATGAATAATGATACCTAATAATTTATAACTTACTTATGCAGGTAGGTGCCTATCTAAAAATAGACTCCTAAGCTCTACGCAATCCTGTAAGTACCTACCTATGTTCGCGTTTGTATTTAACATACTAACTAGGTACATAAAGAAAAAAAAAATTTCATTTTGTTACCAGCACATACAGAATAAGGATTGCAAAATTATGGTTTTTTATTAACTTAACTTTACCCCTTTTACTATAGGTAGGTACTTCAGCTATACTGAAGATTCGTATTTTTCGTCACTATTAGTACCTACTACTTAAAAGATCCATAAACATGTAATGAAAGAGTAAGTTTTAAGTCAAGTACTTACTGACGTTTCGTTACAAAAATTATATATCCTGTTTGGCCGGGTTTTTCCAGCCAAACTGGAGATGGGGGGTTGCTATAGCAACCCCAGTCGCGGAGGCGGCTCTTTCCCCTTACTGTCGAATCAATAACTGGTACTTATCGATACAGTGGCGTCCTCTGCTCGGGGCGCGGTCAAAATGGAAAAAGGATCAGTCATCATAACAGAGTTTTTGATTTCTAGTTTACATAAGCGCTATACCATTCCGGCCATTTTGTTTCTTATATGAGTTAAATCCATCAAGGCTATTTCAAAGGGCGTGCTCGGAGCTGCGATTATTTAGTAGGTAGGTACCTACTATGATGAGTATCTCGTCGTGTTCTATTCTATTATACTGATTGCTGATTGTTCTATTACTGACTTAATACTAGGTAATTGAATTTGACCAACTTCCGCTGTCCCGATTTTTTTCGTCCGATAGGTACCTACAATGAAATGATTTTTAAACTTTTAAATTTTTAAACTGAGTCGATTAGCATCAAAAAAATTTGCAAAATCGAGGTATACTAGTGGGTAGGTACATTATAATATAATATTACCTGTTAAATCACTTGGATAAATCGACGAAAAATTAGAGGTGGGTATGGCCGCCAAAAATTGTACAAATAACATTCATGACATCGTAACATTCATTACGTACATGACCATTATAAAGCTTAGTTCATAATAGAAACTAGTTCAGCGGAACATTCAGATTTTCTTTCTTTTTTTATTTCTCTCTGCATTTTTTGATTCTATTTCTTCTTACTCCGAAAGATTTTATAATAATCTGAAATATTATTTATTTATATTAACCGACTATTATAATAAACCTTTTTAAACACGTTTTTAAACAGTAAAACATAATAAGCAGTACTTTTCTTGCAACCAAACACACAAAAAACAATATTTTTGGCAACAAATCTGACGTCAACAGAAACCACGATTTTATTCAGACAAATATGGCCGATTTTAATTTCTGAATGGCGGGGTCTTGCTCAATAGTGTTGCTCTTTATGAAAATAGCAAAAATAGCCAAATTACTCAAAGGAAAACGGTAGAAACAAACGTTACATTCATGCCGTTACACACTCATAAAAAAAGTGGACTCTTTTTTTAAAACGATTAAAATGGTAACTAAAACAATATTTTTATAAGCATGTTTAGAAAGTACTTAAAGCTTAACTAGAATTTATAAATATGAAAAAAAAACAATTATGTTTCGGAAGTGTTGGCAGTTTTTGATACAAAGCCGATAGTTGGACAAAAAGTTTTTGTATGGAAGTGATAGTAGTACTAATAGAAAAATTATAATAAAAACATTATTTTTAGGGATAGCTTAGATTTCGTGAAAATAATATTTACAACAGAAGCTAGACATTCAGAACAATATACAACAAATGTCATTTATCAAATAACTTTGAAATTATGACAAAAGTAAAATCGGGAAAAACGAAAAATAATATTTGTACAATTTCTCGCGGCCATACCCAGGTAGGTATAGGTACGCACCTATCGTCAACATCATTATCGCTCGCTATTTGTTATTTTGTTAGACTTAAAATTTTGCTAGTTATTTTTGATGAACCGATGAAAGTCGCTATAATTGTGGTTGATAATCAATCACCAATAGGTACTTACCCTAAATATAATTTTAATCAAAAGAAAAGCCAATTTAAAAAACAATACTTTTTTAATCCATTGCGTCAAGGCTTATTTTGCAAAACTACGGTATAGGTAACTGTAAAACCCAAACTGCGTGGGTCCCCATTCGAATTTTATATTACAGCTGAGTTCGCAATGATTGTCGGCATCTTTTAAACTAATTAAAACAGGTGCGTGTATTAGCCAAACATAATGACCGGGGCGTTGTGATCTTCCAGTCAGCTATTTAGAAAATATGTACCTATTCCGCCTGGAGTTCGACTCACATTCTCGCACTCCGGTCAGGGCGTTAGTAGGTACACCTACCTAACATTTTTAGAAAATAACATGCATAATGTCCATTTGCTATAGGTAGTAAAAATGGTATGAATGTTTAGGCCAGATCTCCAAACATACAATACGCATTGTTTCTGTGTGCGTAAGCTGGGGAGTGCTAAACCTGACTTTACGTACCTACTACCTATATCTATCTACACACACAAATAAGACCAACTGGCCAAATTCAATAACACTATACTTACTCATTAGTTACTCATAATAGTTGGCATGCATTTATGAAAATAAATTATTTATCAGGTAGGCAATAGATGTAGGTACCTATCACATGGATATCTTGTGAGGTGTGTAATTAGCGAAGGGGAGCTGGCCCAGACGGGCGTGAAGGGTGATAGAAGGGGAAGTATATTGATCGGCTGCGGACAGCAATATGCTTTATATCCGCTTGGACGTCATTCAAAATCTAGACCCAGGTATAACGATAAGATACCCACTTAGGTTGGTAGGTGTACTTTAAGTTTATGTGTATTTACCATTTTTTTTCTGTTTGCGAAGGTATCTTTCAACATTCGCGAGGATTCTGCAGAAACCTGAGCAGCGCCAGTCGGAGGTTCTGTAATTATCAATTTAGAGGTCGAAGAGCTCAAAGTCCTAATATAAGAGTCCCCTAGTATCACAGAGACAATGGAGGCAGATAAATCGAAAGAAGAAACGAAAGTTAAGTACAGTAGTTGTAAGCAAGTCAAGCTGACCGACCTAGCTGAGGCACTTATAAAAACTGAGTTAACGAAGTATGTAGGATCAGAACCCGACAAGGTTGAATCCCTCCCATCAGCTCCAGAAGCCCCACAAGATGTGTCTGTGAAAGACAAAGAGAATCCTTCTTCAACCTCTTCAGCTTCTGTCGAAGCCTCAACCGGCCAAGGCACCGACCAAGGCTCCAGCCAAAGCGGTCAGCAGCATGATGTGAGTGAAGACACGAGTATTCCTGTTTGGCATAGAAAGACACTATCGCAGATGACCCAAGACGAACGAAATGAGTATTTTGAACACATTTGCGAGGACGCCAATTATTGTGCTAATCAACCAACAGAACCGCTGGAGGCAAGCGTCGCTCAGATGCAAGCGGCGGGTAATGCTTTAGGCGACGCGTTCCGAAGACAATTGCAACGCTTAATTCTGAGTAGTATGCCGCTCGGACCGGAATGTTTCCGACTGGTCAGACAATTAAACTTCTTTGATGCCTCGGAACCAGAGGATCCGGAGGTCAGCCCAGGACCAGACAATAGATTTCCGTCTGTCGATGTCTTTGCCCACAAAGGCTTAATTTTTCTGTCAGTTCACCCGACACGAATGGACAGTAACGTTACGCATATCACGTTGAATGATTCACGATACATTTTCCCACACTATTGTCTACAAGTGACAAGCCCACTAGATGCAACCGGTGCTGCTTGTATCTTACGCTCATTCATTGCCAACTTCTTTAGATTTCGCTTAGCTGCCGATGGAAACCCTCTGAACAGATTCGCTAAAGACTTTCACTGTTTCCTGATGTTTTTGAATGAAAAGGGAGTCGTGTATGAAATTTGTGCAAGCCAAATCTTTTATGTGGCTCCCAGTCGTCCCTAGTCACCTTACCAGTGGCCGTTACACATCCATCAGTTTGTGATGCACATTTTGTGGCAATTTCTACATAACTATTATATATTTTAGCATACCTACCACCTATGTAAGTATAATAATCCTTAGGCCATGACATAAATCAAGAAATAGAAGTCAGAATATCTTATCTTATATTTATGTAGGCACATCATGAAGGTCTCTCTTTTGTGCTTAGCCTGTGTTAATCCTAGTCTCAGACCAAATAAAAAGAAAAGACGCCGCGCCGCGAACAACAAAAGTGAAGCCACACAAAACCGTGCTCCTGCAAGTAAACATACACGCTCACGTACACACCTACACAAAAACCATACTCATCGCTCTTAGTACGTCACGAGTCTTAAAAATAGAATTATGCCTTCCTGTGTAGTGAAAACTTGTAAAAACAGCAGCAAATCGCATAAAAAGTATCACGGAATCACTGTTCACTGGTGAGTACTTCAAATAACATCGTTTCTTAATTATTACACTATGAATTTTAGGTTACTTGGAACACAAAACCTCAGAACACACAGATAAAAAGGTGGCTTCACTTTTGTTGTTCGCGGCGCGGCGTCTTTTCTTTTTATTTGGTCTGAGATCCTAGTATCAGAAATCAGAAATTAGAAAATCAGAAAAATTTATTGAGAACAACAAACAAAAGTCAGGGTTACAAAATATAAAGATGAGGCTGCAAAAGTTATTAAAACTGTGTAGCAGCCTCAGCGCCCACATCCTTAACCTGTATTTAATGTTCATATATAAAATTTAACATGAAGAACAAAAATAAGACTAAAACTTAACCAATTCAAATATAACTGAGATGTGTGTGTGTGTATGTATGTGTTAACGTATGGGTACATGGGCTTGTGTAGGTCTAATAGGTCAAAGTATAATCTACTTTGGTACATATCTACATGCAAATAAATTTATTTAAGCACCTTAAAGTAGGTACCTGAATACTTGCCTCCTACTAACTCACTTCAGTTTTATTTGTATTTTGTCTACTCCAATTAGTTGTTACCATCATGCAGAGAATGCCCCGGACGTTAAATACCAGTTGCACACCATACCCGTATTACCCGTGGTACCTACATACAAAAACCTTATTTAAGTACGGATTTGTTCTCTGTGGTCCTCCTACCTATGTTCTAGGAAGAAAACTTTCACCCTGGCAACGACTGACTGCTGTCTTCAGATCGATAGAGCGAGTGTGGGACATGCGCCATGCGGCGCGCCCCCGATCTCGTTCATACTCGTTCGTTCGTCCCGGTTATTCATCCGTTTTCTTCATTCGCGAAAGGAACCTCTCAGTGAGGTGTACTAACTTTATCCTTTCACCACACTGCACTGAGCCCTGAGTGAACATAAAACACATAGTACTAGTGTAGCCATAGCGTGGTGTGTCTTATTTTGTTGGGTGGGGCGTTTGTTTTAAGCCGCGCAAGTCAAACTAGAGTATCGGTGGATATTGATTTTATATTCCTACTCGGTTAGTGGTGAGCGCTGCGGAGTCTGACCGATCCTTTCCGAGTTCCTTAATTCTCGCGCGACATGGATACCTCGGATAAGTCAGAAAAAGTAAACGAAAATAGTACGCTTCAAAGCAAAATTATACAAGACGATAATACGTCCGCCTGCAGAAAACGTAAAAGATCTGATAGAAGCGACGCAAAATCACGAAAGCCCGTCGAGGCAGCAACAGCAGCGCCACAAGAGGACTCCGACTCAGAGGAGGAAGCTAACATGAAGGTCTACGTGACCAACCAAAGGGCCCGCAGGCTGGTCGCCTTCGAAGCAGCACTCGACAATTTTTTTAACTATCACATTGAAATAGAGCAAGCTGACGAAAACAGAGTGATAATGCTTAGACAAACAATGACAAGGGTTTTTGAAATTCTTAGATCGAGTTCATACTATGCAGGGGCATTAGCTTTTAGCGACCTCTACACACCTAACGAGTAGTGCACCTCATTACGAGCCGCAGGTATCTACCTATTTAAAATTATCTCTGTGCTGTCTTCTATTTCTTGATTTATGTCATGGCCTAAGGATTATTTCTTTAATAGTATTCCCAGTCATTAGATCCTCCTAACTATAAGATGTTCTTAGTAGATAAGTAATCATTGTGACGTATTTATAATGATTAATGTCTACTTAATACCTAACTTTATTGTAATATTGTAAACATACAGGTAGGAGTATACGTAGGAGCTGACCTGTAGGTATGCTTTATGTATTAAGTAGTTTGAGATTTGCTTTGTATAATGGGAATTTATGTTTTGTATTTTTTATACCCTCAAACATTGGAAAAGTAAAGAAAAATGCTAAGATGACTTATTATTAGTTACAGAATAGATTTTTTTGTCAAGTTTGTATCTAATTGAAACATTTGAACCCAGTTTGTAGTAAATACCTAATCTGTCCAACAAAATTAAAGTTTCTCTATTTCGCAATATAAACTATAATACTATGCATAATTGAATAAGAAACGGCATGCATAATAAGTGTGTATTTAAAAAGTAAAAAAAAAAAAAAAAAAAAGAAAATATAAAAAAAAACATTTAAGTGTGTATTATGTATTGAGTGTATTTAAAAAAAAAATAAAAAAAAATTAAAAAATTGAAGAAAATATATAAAAAAATTAGTACTTTGAGTGTATTTAAAAAAATAAAAAACAATAAAAAAAATTAAAAAAATTGAAGAAAATATATAAAAAAAAAATGTATTTTGAGTGTATTTAAAAATATAAAAAACAATTAAAAAAAATTAAAAAATTGAAGAAAATATATAAAAAAAATTGTATTTTGAGTGTATTTAAAAAAACAAAAAACAATAAAAAAAAATTAAAAATATATAAAAAAAATTAGTATTTTATGAGTGTATTCAAAAAAAAATTAAAAATTAAAAAATAAAAAAAAATAAAAAAATTAAGAAAATACAAAAAAAAATGTTTTGTAAGAGTGTATTAAAAAAAAAAGTAAAAAAAAAAATAAAAAAATTTAAAGAAAATATTAAAAAAAATAATGTTTCATTTATCTGGGTGTTATGTTTTACATATTAGGAAGAGTAAATTAAATGTTAGGCACTAAGCATTCATAGGAAGAACTATTCTCAGGATCATAAATATCTTTTCTCCTAAGGTCGTAATCATTTTCTCTCAGGCACATCTTTGACTTGTAACAATCAAAATCGTTTTATTTCTTAATTAAGACTGTGTTCTATTCAACTTATATTTCACATTTATCCATTTTGTACTAAGTTATATTAAACACTTTTCGGCCAAAAACTGTGCATTATTATTTCAACAACCAATTCCAAATCTGCCAGGAGTTAAGTTAGATTTCAGCAATGTACCTACCTACCTCAAGCCCATCACCTGCATTGAAACATTGCCACGGAAACATACGAATTTAGCGATAACTTGTGTTTTTTTTAATGATTTTCTTAATAAATTTAAGGATAGGGTGTAAAAGCCCAATATCATAACCAATGAACCCCGAATATAGGGCACACCATAAACATAGGGTTTGTAGTAAATGGGTAAGACGTGTTTTTCTTCCTTTCGATCTTCTTTCTCATCCGTATGGAGCTTGCAAACAATTCAGCAATCCTCTGCAAGGAACACTAGTCCATTGCTCGCACAACCAGTTCGCCTGTTTTCAGGAGAAATGAAGGTGAGTACGCGGTGTTGTGAGGAGTTCTGGGTCGCGCGCTGGTCTACGACTACCAGTCATCAAATTCATCCTCCATTCATCTTCTAACTGTGCGCTCGCTCACATAGGTGCGAGTATGTAGATGCCTCAGACGTTTTAGAGCCGCTGCCGTATCTCAGCGACGGTAAAGAATTTTCTCAACATCTCCAAGAGAAATTATAATCATTTATTCGTAGGAATGTAGGTACAGTAGTTATTGGTTTATGTTAAGGAGCCAATACATTCTGCCTTGACAATACGTGCAAAATTTAACATTATTATAATAAAATTTCATTAACCGGTCGTAAGCTACAATCATCAGAAACACTTCTATTGTTTGTTGATGCGAGACATAAAGCTTGGCCAAGACGTCGTGCCGGGGAGTGTATTTACCATATAGGTATCATATCTCAGACTATCCCATTAGATGAAAATAATCTCAAGAGCATTCGAGGTGACTTTTTAAAGGATGTTTCAAATATGAATTAGCACTCTCGTAATGAAACATCATCTATAATACATACTAATATTATAAAGAGGAAAGATTTTTTTGTTTGTAACGAATAGGCTCCGAAACTACTGGACCGATTTCAAAAATTCTTTCACCAATAGAAAGCTACATTATCAGGGTCCAGTATAGGCTATAATAAATTTTCAAAAAAATTAGGGATCCGTAAGAAAATTGCAATATGTAACCCAAGGTAGAAAACCCAAAATAGTTTTTGGCGTGCGGCTCAGAAACTACTTGACCGATTTCAAAAATTCTGTCACCAATAGAAAGCTACATTATCAAGGTCCAGTATAGGCTATAATAAATTTTCAAAAAGAATTAGGGATTCGTAAGAAAATTGCAATATTGTAACCCAAGGTAGAAAACCCAAAATAGTTTTTGGCGTGCGCTGCGAAAACTATTCATTATAGAACAAAATAATGTACTCACGTGTACGAAGTCGCGGGCAACAGCTAGTTTTGAGACTGGTGGCTGAAAAGGGTATTAAAAAATCTGTGCCACCCGCTACCTTCAAGTATTTAACTAACTCTGGCCTAACCAATTAAAAAAAGTTTTTTTTGCGTTACCCATCTATGCTTTCGCGAACTACCATGCTTCAGTGCTCTAAGCTAAATATTTAATGAAACAAAAACAGATTCATTTCGATTTCAATTTATTTTTCGTAGGATGTTAACTAACCGTTTTATTACATATAACTAATAAAGAATTGAACTAGTCGTTGTAAGGCAGCTCCTACAGTAACTACGGGTACATTATAGAGTTTCGGAACATTTATATGCCATATGATCAAAAGTCAAAGTCAAAATGTTTATCACGGGGATCATTTTGGGATCATAAGTCTTAAATCTATTCGATTTGACAACGTCTCAAAATACGAACATTTGCCGAAGCTCTATAATGAACCGCGGTCTCGAAAAATTCAAGAAACAATGCAGCTATACAACTGAAAACAAACGCATCATTCGATAAGAGGTTCTCTACTCTTAAGTGATATTCTACTTTTTAATTTCTATTCAACAATAAACCCACAGTACACATGCAACAAAGATAGATTTAGGTACAGTTAACGATTTATAATACAAAATATAATCGCAATGAGTACTATTACATCAACACATTAAGTTCGGTAGATAATATTGATCTGTCACAATTCCAGTTATTTATATATCACATCTAAAGAGCATAAGTAGCTGAAGCTGCGTTAAAATCTTCTTTTCGTTAGTAACAATGTCCATACAATAAATATGTATCAATATATTCATAAATATATCTCAATAAGTTATATTATTAGAGACGGAACTATGTACATTATTTACAATACAAATGCATCAGCACAGTCAGTTTTCATATAGTATTCTTGTACTAAAGCGCCACATATCAGAAGGTTCATTAGGTTTGAATATACAATAAATCATTATATTGTTATACTTCATATCCTGCCGTCCGATTACTAAAATGCCGTTAAGTGACAAACCCAAAATTTTGGCTATGAGCAAAAAACGTGAGAAATTTTGTTTTCTAGACTTTTTGAAAACCTAGTTTTTATTGAAATACCAAAATGTTTTGTATTTTATAAGCTTGAAGTGTATATATTGCATTAAAATAAAATTTTATCTTGTGATTTTTTGTGAGTGTGAGTTTTTGTGTTTCAGTAATGTAAAATGAGTTAACCGTATTATAGAATTGAAAAAGTCCAAAACGGATGTAGATAGAGGTGTACGTGCGGCTCCAAATCTCTGTACTTATAATTGATAGAAAAATATGACGCATACTGGTCGATAGAGAAAGAAAGCGCTTTGTCCAGTACATAAAAGTCAAGTTTGAACAAATGTCAATTAACGGCATTTTAGTAACCGGACGGCAGCATTATAAATCATAATTTAATATCTCAGTAAAACGAATCGTAAAAAATCTTAAAATGTGCCTTTAATAATCAGTTATATTGTAGTAAGAGTTCCATTGACCAATATGAAAACGTACACTTTATTTTATTACAAAACTAGATGCCACCCGCGGCTTCGCTCGCGTGGTACCCGGATAAAAAATAGCCTATATGTTAATCCAGTACATGTACTATGTATATTCCAAGTTTCATTCAAATCCGTTCAGCCGTTAAGGCGTGATTGAGGCACAAACATCCAAACATTCTCACAAACTTTCGCATTTATAATATAAGTAAGAAGTAAGATACACATAAAATGAGATAAAATTAAAAATAATATGCAAAAAAACTCATTAAAATAATATCTTATTATATAAAATGTTAAAAATAAGTTAGTTTAATAGATTATTATAATTGTATCACTAATAACTAAAGCTTCACCGTTGATATTACGACGAGCAAGATGTTTACAAAAATATGTGTCTAAATTTAAAATGATTTACTTAGGTACGATATATAATGACTATATAAAAATAAAATACATGATGGCGTTGATTATGTTGACCATTATCCTAAGCTAAACTGAATCTTCACAAACTGTTCAGTGACAAAAATTGATTAAATATTATGTAGCTCTTTGGTTTTGGATAATGTTCAAAAGAATCTAAGCCATTTTCCATTAATGAAGTAGATTCACGATAGTATTCAAATAAATCAATTCCGTAATAATAATATGTAAAGTTTGCCTTGAACCGCAAGCTATTTTAATCAATCAATTATTACTACTATTTTAAAACCTGATTCGATATGCAATATTTGAAAAAGGAAAACCTTGGTTAGTATGAATACTCTTGCCTAATCTATGTGCACAAAATTTAAACAAAATAGTTACAATTGGCTAGTTCAGATTGTTGTAGTCAATTAAAATGAAGTGAACGAATCCGCTGACAGAAGCTAGCCCTATTCATGAGCATAATATATATTTTGCAAGGGTTGTCAGTAGCTTCTTATGGCCGGTACATATATTCTACTAACAATAGCATGGTACCATGGTACTCGTAGTTTCTGATACCCACTACACAGGGAATCCTAGTGTGGGGTTAGGACTATGTATGTGACTGTTAGATGTTATTTATTTATTATGGAATGGACGGATGGAAGATTACCATAGCAAAGCTGTTTTTAGTAAAATAAATGTATCCGTCTAACCCGTATAGAATCTGCCGTACATTAGTTGAATATAGGAATAGAGCATTAGCAAGGAATTTGTTAGCAAACATTAGGGTGGAGCGTCAATGTATGGAGTTTAAGATTACCTCGCAGTTATTTAGTTCTAAGTTTTAATGCAAACCAGTATTTAAAAAATGCGCCATTGTTATACTGACAGGCTTCTATAAGTCTGTTTTATAAATAACGATAGCATTTTAGAGCTATAAGTTAGTAATTTTGACTAAAAACTACGTACCAAATAAAACCACCATGTTAACAAAGTGTATCAACTGTGGCTAATTCGCTATGTAATGGGCTAATTATTTATTACCTTCTCATTCCTACTGTTTTACCGTGTAATCTAAGATAATTTGTGCCAATAAATACTTTGAAAGACAATATAATCTGAAATAATAACATATTGCCATACTTTAATCCATCATACTTTGCAAGAATACAGCCATCGCGCGGCAACATTGCCACGTGATACTAGACTTTTATTTTTGAATATAACAAACAAATTAAAGACTTTTTTATTTGTTCTTAAAGTGAACAATATGTTAGTAAACATAGAACGTAGAAATATATTGTTGATAAATAATTTGAACGCTTTAAAAAATATTGAAATAATCCTCTTTTGTCAACGTTCGATGACCTTGCGGAAGACCCCTGACCGATTTTAATATTTTTTGTATACTTTATTTTGATCCCATAAGACAACTTTTGTTCACTATAACCAAAATGGGTCTCAAAAAAATTAATAGCTCCACCCGTCTATTCTCAGTTGCCACCACCATCAACGCCACCACTGGTGGCAATTAAGAAATAAAATCTCAGACGCCACCAATGGTGTGGTCGAGAATTTTATATTCTCAGTTGCCACCAGCTTTGCCACCACTGGTAGCAATCAAGAAAAGTGTTCTCAGCCGCTACCACTAGTGAAGAATTTCCCAATTAGAATACCTAGGTATCGATTGTCGCCATAATAGATATTTCATTCGTTTAGAATGACTTGGTGATTAAAAAATATCAATGTAACAAAATTTGTCCATGACGTCTTTCGATAATTTTAAAGTGTACATCGCCAGAACTAAAAGATGCATCTTGTCTCGACATTGTTACCAACAAGGGAGAGTTGCAAAAAGACTAACTAACATTTTAAATGTACGTACCCAAAGGATTAATAGCTTTGGTGTTGTTCGGCATGGGGACGGTATCGGTATCAAAGTGTACCGAAACCAGATATTGAAGTTTCTACTTTCTGTCCCTATCAGTACTTTTGCACATTGTTTAGCGCAAGTGTTTTATGATTATTACCAACGAACAATAGCTGTTCGGGTCCTGTTCCGCATTTTTAGTGCACGTGTTTTATGATTTTATTGACGTAAGCTACGATTTAGTTTATTAAAGGTCCTCGAAAATAATCATCTAGGACGACGGGAATATGTCTAGATTGTCACCACTGGCGGCGATCGACAAAGAAAAACTTCCCAATTGCCACCAGTGGTGGCGGAGATGGTGGTGGCAACTGAGAATCTCCACCCTAGTTTACATTCTATACGAGTTTGGCTTGAGTATAGTTTGTCTGCCTGCATACCTCTCTAGAAAAAATATGTTAAAATTGCTATAGAATCCGACTTAATCAGATAGTCACCTATAATATAAAAACGTGTCTTAAATATTATTACTATTTTATATATCAAAATGGACAGTGCATGAGATGAGACCATACAATAAACAATGTAAAAAGAAGATTAAGATTTATGTCCAGTTAAGGGCAGATTTTCGAAGCCAGCGTTTTGTACACCGCAATAGAGCTACTACGAAAATGTGTGGAACGTCATTCGAGCGCAGTTTCACTGACGCGGCGAATGACGTCTCATACATTTTCGCAGCACACGCTCGCTACGAAAAATATTAATTTATGAGTAGTTCCCATTTGTTCTATGGAAAATGATGTCATTGAACAAAATGATACATTTTCTTCCCTATTATTTCCACAAAACTACATATCAGCTTTTCACCCGAGTTTCATGGCCTAGAACAAAATGGGAATAAAATTTTCCCAAAATCTTCCATGAGAAGCTAAAAGAAACTAAATGACATTTATTCTGTCATACCATTGATCAAACATCTGCCTGGGTAAAATAAATTATTATTATTTTCTAGAGGCCAGTATGATAAGATAATCGTAAAGAGGTCTTATTTACCCTGTCCTATAGAGCAATTTGAGAAATAAAAGTATTGCATGCTCCATAGTACAAAATAAGAAAAAAATATTTTATTCTGTCCAATGATGTCATGTTCCATAGAACACAAGTATGTGAACTAGACAAATTTATTGAGTTACCAGTATACTTGTACAAGCTGTCCAACTTAAGTTACCACATGGGTGTACACATAACTTACAAGATTTATTCTTGTAATCTTGCTTGTGAAAATGGCTACACAAAAAGATTCAAACTGATCCTGCTTTCAATAAAATGATCTCGTTTAGGAAACGAATAAACGGACCATTAACATACGTAAAAAAAGAAAGAAAACTGACAGTGCTTTTTTGTGCCAGATTTATCATTTCCCTGCCATTTTCTCATTTTATGTGGAATCAGCAGACACTTTTTGTGTTTGAATTATGCTTGTAATACTAAGACTTTCCAAATTATATCCAAGTTGCTTGACAGAAACATTGTTTTGATTAGTGTTCTCGTATTCTACTAACTTATGATAGATTGTTCATTACCAAAGCAATGTTATCTGTCTGTAGGTCATTTTTTACATTCGTAATCCCCATGTAGAATATTGTAAGCAGACTTAGGAGAATATGTCTAAGCGTCGTCCAAGTAGTGTTTGTTGAGAGTTGGTGCTACGGCTTCTGGTCCAGTCGATCAGTTGAAGAGCACTGAGTTGGGATCCTCATTGTCCATCTGCTTAACATGCCGAAGGACGTCCTTCTTCGTAATCACCCCGAGCAGGCGCCTGCAATGACACGGTTAACTCAATTAATGTCAGTGTGACGAGAATAATAATGAGAAGAATAACGTATGACTTCTGTGGTGTGGCGGGCTCGGCTGAGACGCAAGAGGCGCGGTTTCAGAAATCTTATTCAGATAAATACGAGAACCGAAAACAAATGATCCTCACTAAAGAACATTATTTTTATAAATCCCCCATCTAGATAAGTTATTTGTGCATAACTATAAGGGCAGGCATACACGTGGTGCAATCGTGTGCGGCTTGCGGCCACAACGTGTAATTCTATCTCATAAATATCAGCAAATAATACATATTCGAGTGAGCAGTGCGTTCTGATTGACGGAGTCAGCTCTCTACTTCCCACAGTGTGCCCGCCGCATGAGGGTTTTACGAAGGTGAGACCGGCATGTAGCGTTCGTAACGTAGTGGAGATGTTTTCCCAAGAAATCCTACTATATTATAAATGTGAATGTTCGTGAGGATGTATTTTTGTGTCTCAATCACGCCTAAACGGCTATACGGATTTGAATGAAACTTGGAATATACAAAGTACTTGTGCTCGATTAACGTATAAGCTATTTTTTATCTAGATACCACGTGAGCGAAGCCGCGGGCGACAAATAAAGAAATTGCAGAGCGGCCAAAGTCGCGGATTCAATAATTCCCCGTTTCCAAACTAGATGGCGCTAGTAAAAATGTACCTTTTCTAGAACGCGCTATCGTTGCGTTTTAGCTTATGGACGAGACAGACGAAGAAAGCCCTTTACTTTACAATTTTAGTTACGAAAACATCCTATTTTTGAAAGCTCTGACTTGTGCGAAAGCACGGTCAAGCTTGGAAATCGATCTTAAAGCAGGAAAGCAAGCAGACCTAAGGTGTGTTTGGTACCTCAATCAAAATGTGCTATTATCTAAGAACTAGCTGTTGCCCGCGACTTCGTAAGCGTGTAGTTCATTATTTTGTTCTATAATCAATAGTTTTCGTAGCGCACGCCAAAAACTATTTCTGGTTTTCTACCTTGGGTTACAATATTGCAATTTTCTTACGGATCCCTAATTTTTTTGAAATTTATTATAGCCTATACTGAACCCTGATAATATAGCTTTCTATTGGTGAAATAATTTTTGAAATCGGTCCAGTTTCGGAGCCTATTCGTTACAAACAAAAAAATAAAGAAACAATAAATCTTTCCTCTTTATAATATTAGTATTAGTATAGATGACCCATGTTGACTTAATAATTGATGTATTGTTGTTTGCACTATAGAGCCTCTTTAAGGAGCACTTAATTCTTTTCATCAAGTACTAATCTAATCTAACAAGCCTGCGGGATCTCACGGCTGGGTAAATGTCTCCTTTTTTCCTAACTTACTGGTTTATTTATATACTAGCTGTAACCCGCGACGTAGTCTGCATGTTAGATTTTTTTGGAATGATATTATCTGGGAGCGCAAAAAGTCACGCGACATTCTCAGGCAGGCCCCCCAGGCAACCCACCCATTTGTGGCCTCGCACAAAATTGCATTGACCTCGCTAGTATAATAAATAATAGGTTTCCCATGCAAACCTTTCAGGATTATTTTTGCAACAAAAAGTAGCCTATGTCCTTCCCCGGGATGGAATCGATCTCCTTGCCAAATTTCATAAAATCAGTTCGGCAGTTTAGGCGTAAAAAAAGTAAGAAACAGAGTTCCTTTTGCATTTATAATAATAACTAACCCATTATGCGTGACGAGCGTCTGCCTGAGGCCGAGCTTGCGGAACATGTCGACGACCGTCTCCATGGGCGTCTGGTCGGTGACTGTGATGGGCGCCATGTCCAGGATGCGCGTGAGTTGCAGCGCGGCGGGGGGCGGGGGCGCGCTGCCAGCGAACACGACCACCGTCTGACCGGTGATGCCGTCCATAGTGCGCCGCGCGTTACCTGACATACAAATATACTATTAACAAATATAGGGTAAAAAGCTTTCTCTCTGCTGGACTGGGAGTAAATAAAAAACATAGAATGCGTCCAGCTGCTTCTCTCCCCGAGCATGTGGTAAAAGTCGACTAAGGGATAGTATCCTCCAACATGATGAGATACAATAAGTAAGTATTCCCAAGGAGGGTTGACGTCAGGCAGGCGGCCGGTCATAAAACACCTTAGCCAAAACTCTTACAGCATGACCCAAAGATCATGCTGTGCCGACCCCACATAGAGTGGGATGAGGGCAGGAGGATCCTTAAAGTTTATATTATTATTATGTTATTATAGTTTGTCTTTGTTATAATAAAGAAATCACGTCTTGGTTACAGTAGATGTGGTTAGGTCAGTAACGACCTCCGCATGGGTAAAAAGTACCCTAATATGTAATTCCAGCACATGTACTATGTATATTCTAAGTTTAAGTTTCATTCGAACCTATTGAGCCGTTCCGGCATGATTGAGGCTCAAACATCGTAAATCTCCACATACTCACTTTTATAATCATCATCTTCCTGCCCTCATCCCACTTTGTGTGGGATCATGCTGTGCCTATCCTAAGAGGATACTATCCCTTAGTCGACTTTTACGACATGCTTGGGGAGAGAAGCAGCTGGACGCATTCTATGTTTTTTCTTTACTCCCAGTCCAGCAGAGAAGTTACTTTTATAATATTAGCAGGATTATGAGCTTTTATTAGCAAGCAAAAAGCAAAAGTACAAATAAAATTATCATTAACATGTTCTTTACGATTCTCCTCCTTTTTAGGGTACTTTACACGAAGGGTGCCAACCAACGGGTGCCTATTACTAAGCCTCCGCTGTCCGTCCGTCTGTCAGCAGTCGTGGGTTCAAATTCAGAAAAATTTACGTGCGCTACACCAGTACTCTCAAACGGCTATGAGAACATAGTGAGGAAACAAAAAGTTCGAAAACATAATATCAAGTGCACGAAGGGAGTACTAAAAATCCTTTCACCACACCGGTTTGAAAGAATAAGAAATAGATGAAATAATGAGTTTTGAGTTGGTTCTGACCTAGCGCTAGGTTGAGGTCCCTCCTCAGCACGAAGCCCACCAGGTACTGCGACTCGCGGGAGACCACCACGGGGTAGCCGTTGTGCTCGGTCTCCTTCAGCAGAGTCTCCAGGTCGTCGATAACCATCGAGTCCTGCGTTATCACCGACAATGTCTCGTTGCGCCTACCAACAACAACTCACATTCACATTGCTGAAATTGCAGTAAGACTTGTGGAGTCAAGTGAAGCCAATTTTTGACATTATTAGAAGCCAATTTTAGACGTTATTACCCTCAGAATAATAATATATACATATTATTTGACGGCCTCGGTGGCGTGCTCGGCAGAGACGCAAGAGGCGCGGGTCCGATTCCCGCTGCGGAAGAAATGTTTACATGATCTGTAAATATTTCTACCGGGTCTGGGTGTTGTGGCACCAATGGTACTCGTAGTTTCTGATACCCACGACACAGGGAATCCTAGTGTGGGGTCAGGACTATGTATGTGTTATCTGTTGGGTGTTATTTATTTATTATTACGCCCATATCCCTTATAGGGTGGGCAGAGTTACAAGTTTGCCAAAGTTTCAGCTTAATTTCAGCCGAAACTAGTTTTTTGACCGAAACTAGGCCTAAACCGAAAGTTCGGTCGGACACTACACGTGAGCTTCTAAAATTACCTCCTGATGCTATACAAACCATCTAGTTTAAAGGTTTATCAATGTTTCCTAAATGAGAGATGAAATAATATTTTTTTTTACCTAGTGACTAGGCTATAATTAAACCCAGAAAAAAAATTCGTAATTTTAAACCAAGAAAGTGTGTAAAATTGTTTGATATCTTAAATAAATAAAATAAAAATCTCGTCAGACACATTATTATGAAAATTATTGCTTACAGGGGCTTTTTACACGTAGCGCGTACTGACAATTGCTTTGAATATACAAAATACAATTAAATTTCCGTAAAGCGTGCAAGAAACAATATGCTAAGCGCCTCGTTCACCATCTCCAAGTAAAGTTTTAATTCCTGAGTAACGTACGTTACTTGGCAGGTAAAGGTTACGGATTAACTTCTGTCAATTTCAACGGTTAATCCTATGATTAGCGCTATTCGAAAGTCATTGACATTGTAAGTTACCGGTTAATTTAACTGGCGAATAGCTTACTCGGCACCTTACTTGAAGGTAGTGAAACAGGCCTCAAGTCTAATGATTTCATAAAAAGCTTGGAATTTTTAAAAGCATCATCATGATCTCAGCCTTGCAAGTGTACAAATAGAAACTTCACTAAGTACTACAAATTACAATCGACACATGTAAACGCAATTTAATAAATAGCATGGTGTACGGTTTCACCATACATTTTGGTAATTTGCGCATGCGGCGGTTTACTTTATATCGCGCGCACTGCATTTTTATTTTATGTAGATTCTTTTAATAACATTTTGCATTGAGCACGTGACCTACTCTCGCGCAAGAGACACTACTAAGGAAAGATTAGCCACCTGACCTTGTAGTTAAACACTTAACAAATAAACTAAACTAACTTGTGTGAATCTTGTGTTTTCACGTGCTCCTAACTTTAACTATAACTTTAACTGAACTGGCTAAAACTTGAGTGAACTTAGCGATACGTTGGTGCTATGTTGTGTACATAAGTGCAACTATCCACTCTAATATCCTCACATGTAAGACATAGGGCGCTAACAAGAGCCCTTAGCCCTTACACATGGCAAATTTATTTGTATTTACAACGTAACAATGCTTTCAAAATGCAAAGCATTTCTTCATGATGCTGATGTTTAGTTTAATTATACAGAGACATAGAAATCGAATCCGCTTCTCGAGTATTCTCAATTCAATGACAGTCTATGGTCCATTTATTTATAGTAATCTAAGAGTATATTTAAGTTATGTAAATTTAAGATAGTTAAGCACTTTGGGTTTTTTCGTTAAGCTTACTATCTCAATTTAATAATAAATCATTTTAATCAATCCGCCTCTGCGCTAGTGACAAATTCTATTGCCATTGCAAAAACAAAAGGTAGACAATCTCGGTGGCTTGGCGAGCGAGTGCTGGACTGAGACGCCAGAGGCGCGGGTTTGATACCCGCTGCGGGAATGTTTGCATGTTCTGCAAATATTTATTCCAGGTCTGGGTATTTCAATACCATGTATTATAAGTATGTATTTACAAAAAAAAGTATATAAGTATTCTATCAGCCATCTGGTTCCCATAGTACAAGCTTTGCTTAGTTTGGGGCTAGATGGCGCTGTGTGAAATGTCTACAAATATTATTATTATTTCTTTTTTTTATGTTAACTGAAAAGAGAGATTTTCAGCTAACACCTTGAAAAAAAAACATGATATTTAAGTGCAGAACAAAGCAAACCGCAAAGTAAAATCGAGGCTTTTAGTTCTAATACAAATAATACACATCAAAAATATGAGCTGAGCGAAAAATGATGAAATCCATCAGCAACAAATGCAAAACTTGAATAACATAAATGTGAAAGTTTTCGCATTTTACACGTTAACATGTTCTCGGATCAATCATTTGCGTGACGGCTGAACAGATTTCAATCAAACTTAAAATACTCATAAATCTTGAATAACAAATAAATAATAATAGTCTACTCTATAGCCATGCACAAAGCGAGACGATTCGCATGCAGATACTAGTTACATTATAAGCCAGGCAAACATAGCGAGCACGTTTTAATAAGCAATTAGAAAATACAAAAATAAAATATAAATAGACGCCCCGCTTGCATTCGTGACTTTGTAGTAATTTTGTAAATAAATAAAAATGTGTCTTTCGCGTGTCTATGCGTACAGCTTATTACCAGCTATAACGTTAAGGTCATGAATTGAGTATGTCAGTAACCTATACTTCAGCCAATTTCAGTGCACAAAAGGAGCCTTTGAGCCAATCCTTTCACCACACTGGTTCGAAAGAACTAGTGACACGACTAGATAGATAGATAGACTTCAGCCAATTTGGAGATACAATTTATGAAAACAAACAGTAGCGTATTTTTCATTATTACTATGAAGTCACTTTCGTTTTGGGTAAGTGAACCTCACATCAGTTTTACAACTTAAAGACCGATTAGCAATTCCTGTTCATAAAACTCTATTGTATAGTCGCAACTGTTATACCATGGCTATAAAAATTTACAACAGATTGCCAAGTGATGTTAAAGAACTGAGGGGTCCCGTATAAAAGATTTCATTCATTAAAAAATAAATAAAAATAAAATTCGTTTATTGCAGACCATGATCCATATTGTGTTAGTAGTAACTTACAAACTAAATTACTTAATAGCTTATTATTAACTTAATACTTATTAAATAACTTATTACCTATATATATAAATTATTGATTGATCATTGTTTTTATTCTGTTGACGACTATCTTAATTTTAAGTTTGACCTATTATAATTGTAAATTTTATACCATAAATATTTAATTTAATTGACATTTTTATTACTTTTAGGTACTTTATTGGTGATTGTGACATGGTGTATAATTTGATAGATATATTAGGTATTAATAAGACATCACATGCCTGTGCTCGGGCAAGATGTACAGATCAAATTATTATTATTATTATTAAAGAGTGAATAAATATACTGAATACTGAAACTTAATTTAACTATAACTACAACATAATGTTTACGCAATTTTTTTCGCAGATGCATAATATATAATCGAGCGAAGCTGCGGGCGGCAGCTAGTATTATATTATAATACTAGCTGCCGCCCGCAGCTTCGCTCGCTTGGTACCCGGATAAAAAATAGTCTATATGTTAATCCAGTACAACTAAAACTAAGGCCTTTAACCATCATAGTAGATGATTTATACAGCGTCAGGAGGCAACTTTTTACCTTCACAAACGGGATGCTGTAGTGCCCGGGACGAATTAAGATGGAGTAGGCTGGCCCAGGCCCAGCACCTATTCCATCCTCTCAGCTTAGTCGGTCTTGTCCACAGGAAAGACATGGTCAATACGTGTGGAGCTGACTAAGCTGCGGGTTTCCCCATGTTTTCCTTAACCAATCCAGTACATGTACTATGTATATTCCATGTTTCATTCAAATCCGTTGAGCCGTTTAGGCGTGATTGAGGCACAAACATCTAAACATTCAAACATCCAAACATCCTCACAAACTTTATTTTATTCATAGACTAGATGGTAGCAGAGGTAAAGTTAGCACGCGCTATTGTTGGGTTTTGAGCTTTACGCCGATAATTTCAAGTAAACCAAAGCTTTTCAATTTTATAATATAAGTAAGGTTTTGCATTTGATGGCATCTCCTCGTCTAATAGATATAGTTAATTATATAATAAAAGAATATTATTAATTTTTGGGCTAAATTGAGGCCATGATAGTCAAAGTGTCGTAACATAGAAACAAGTTTATAAGGATAACAGAAGTTCTAATTATTTAACCAATTACAAGTTTATTAAATGACATTTTTCATCATAATTAGTGCTATGAACAAAATTTTAAGAAATTTTAGGCCATTATATTGGCCTAATAGCTAATCTGTAATCTTTACGAAATATTGGGTCTAAAAAAAAATGCAGTTAGGCCACCTGTCATGGCCTCAATTCAAAGTGCCAGAGAGTGAAAATAAACTCACTTGGGTTGCATAACGTCTGCTGCGAGGCTGGTGTGCTGGAACTCGTCCTTGGAGTCGAGGAACGGGTATCCGTTGAGCGCGATGTGCGCGTCGTAGATGCCTTGCCTGCCGAGCGCGTCGCCCACCCACTTGGACGCCATGGCGGCCGCCATCAAAGGCACGATATAGCGCACCCCGCCCGTCAGCTCAAACATTATCACCACCAGGGACACTGAAGGATAAAATATAAACATGTTTCGAAAAAAATCAAACTACAATGGAAACTGCGTTTTTATGACTAAAATGCTGAAGGAAAAATGTGAGAAAATCCGACTCAGCTCTGTACGTATTGACCATAATCCTTCCCGTGTAAGTACGTGAAGTTCTTCATCATAATTATTATAAGACCTAGTATCTAGGTAACTAGAAAACAAACAGTATAGAACATTAAAATAACACGCGTAATTTTGCGTTTACGTCGGTTACAACAGCGGTGACATTTACCATGACATTTAGTATTACAGTATTTTTAGCGCACTTTCTCATTGTTCCACAGCGGCCATTGTGAAAATTATGACTCGAGGGATCACAAAATAAAAAAAAACGTTAGGTGATTCGTTAGACCGGCTGCGCGTTGGCATCGGCAGTTGAATCAAACAACAATCGCCATTTTGAATTGAGAGGTTTCATTTTATGTCTGACAGTGTTACAGAGTGTTATTATGATTTTAAGCATAAATATTGTTGTCTCTGTCTTGCATATAGGGTCGTCTCTTACAACAAACTGTGCCCAGCTGTTGGCATTTTATGCTAAGGAACTTGACCCCTGGTATTGAGCAAGCCTACTCACAAAAAAAAGACGGCGCGCCGCATCAACAAAATTACATAACATACAAACATTTCTCCCGTAGCGGGTATCGAGCCCGCGCCTCTTACGTCTCAGCCGAGCACTCGCCCGCCACGCCACCGAGGTCCAATATTAGTAGCAAAAAGTATGTAGGTACTCAAGTTATTTTTTTAAATTGATTTCTCAGATCTCTCAGCTTAGGTTATTACCTCAGATCAAATAAAAAGAACAGATGGAGCACCGCGTAAAACAACAGCGAAGCCACAAAACCATGCTCCTGCAAGTAAACATACACGCACACACCTACACTAAAACCATGCTCATCGCTCTTAGTACGTCACGAGTTGTCGTCTAGTCAACTTACAATTGTCAACTTAAAAATAGAATTATGCATTTCTGTGTAGTAAAAACAGCAGCAAATCACATAAAAAGTCTCACGGAATCACTTTTCACTTTTAAGTACTTCAAATAACATTGTTTCTTAATTAATAAACTATGAATTTTAGGTTACTTGAAACACAAAAACTCAACGAACTAAAGCAGTGACATAAAGTGCGTACAAGGGTTGCCATAATATGAATCAAAATTTTCCCATTCGATTAATCAAATTTAAATATTATTATTTCTTACTTCGAGTTATATGCCTGTTTTTTTAATGTATAATATTCTAATTTCCAACTAATAATGAAACAAAAACTAAATGGATATAGTTATAAGAAATAGTCGGAATGATCCAGAATGGCTGCAATCGAAATCCAGCGTGGTTTGTTCTGATCATTTTGATAATAGGTAACGACCTCTACATAACTAATCGTGGACTTCGCCGTGTGACCAATGTAATTGCTGGAAACTCGAAACTCGGTGTCACAATGTTCAGCGTCTACATTTGTCACCACGCCCCTACGCGACCTACAAGTTTTTGACCCCCCCGATTGCCCCCCCTGAAATGCAAAACGGATTTGACCACTGTTTGGTCGAATCGTATCGGTGATGGTATGGCGAGTAGAATGGAATAAAAATTTGACCCCTCCCCCCCCCCCCAAACAGGTACACCATACTAAACAATATCTTCCTCGTACAATATTATCCTACCCACACTATTCCCTAAATTATAGGGAAAAAATTTAACAAATGGCAACCCTTCGACACACACATAGATAAAAAGGTGGCTTCACTTTGGTTTTTCGCGATGCTCCATCTGTTCTTTTTATTTGATCTGAGGTTATTACGCGAAGTGTGCTAGTGTAGCAGAGGAGTTTCAAAAATTTAGTACAACTCTCATTTTGGCATGTCCTTCAAGTTTCTATTTTTTCCTAAGAGTTTCTCTACTTATTTAGATTAAAATAGTCTCATAATTGAAAATTTACCTTTTTTACTACGTGTTTACCAAAATTTTGATGAAATCCAGCTAGAATTAAATATTTGTAAATTATTTTAAGAAAATACTTCTTTTCATTTTGGACAAAGTGATAAACGAAAACTTTAGGTTCAAATTTTATCAATATTTTCTGGAACACCTAGACATGTTTTGTTGTTTACACACAAAGTAAATTTAAATTAAGTATATTATAAATAATTAATATGCTGATAATTCCCCTTCCTATTTAAAACCTAAAACAATTAGTGTCCTCGAAATTTTCTACTTCCGCACAAGTCAGGTTTGTTACGCCAATTTCTTTAAAAAATCCTGTAAAATGCTTTTCTTTTGTTTTCGAAATAAGGCAACATATAATAGTCCAAAAACAGGACATCTTAAAAAATTAACACCAGTGTTATTTCGTCGCCTAGTGAGAGTTCGTTTGTTACCGATTAGACTGAGAAGAAATTCGTCGTCAAGTTTGTACTAACGCAATTAATGACTTATCCGCACGTTCCTTATAATAAATTAATACACAAATGCATGGTTTTATACTGAACAACTTGTTGTAAGTAGTTTAACTTAGCGAGAAACTGTACCGCTAATATTTATTTTTTAAGGTTAGGTTAATACATTATGTTACTTCGGTTTTGTTACTGCAGCTATGGTAATATATAGTTGGACCGAAAAAGTAATAAAACCGACAGCATAAAGCCAAGTTTACATAGCGGTTTTAACTGAGAATTAGGTAGGTATCTACTACCTTCAAAAATTACTTAAAACCTCTTGCTAAGATTTATGGAAACTAGTTGATTGTGTTTTAGATAGATAGATAAACACTTAAATAACTTAGACAAATATATATTATTTTACTTAAACTAGAAAGTATAGGTATGTTATTTCAGTTAATCAGAAAACCCTAGGGTGATTTTCATGAGTTGTACAAAAATTTTGAAACTCCTCAATAGCGCAAGTTGCTACTCACCACAGAACTTAGTCAAAGGTTAGTAGCTAAGTACTTTATGTGTGTAATTGCAAAATAATATAAAGTACCTAACAACAATATAAAAATAAGTGTAATGGTTGCATAATTACTTGGATAATTTCGTAATAATAAATAAAGAAATTGCAAGTGGCCAAAGGATTCGCGGATTGAATGTCTCCCCGTTTCTAACTAGATGGCGCTAGTAAAAATGTACCGATTCTAGAACGCGCTATCGTTGCGTTTTGAGTGAAGGTTGACATGAGATGAGGGTTAGTAGTATCAGTACCTGTTGCTTCTAGACCGAAGCTATTTAACATTATATTTTGGAAGCTGCAATTTGTGCGAAAGCACATAATCAGCTTGGAAGCGATCTTAAAAGTAGGAAATCATAAATCATTTATTGCGTTATCTATGTTTGTATTGTAGAAATGTTTTGCGCTCAGAACAATAAATACATAGAAGCCAGACTAAATTTAAAACTGAGTCAGCTATACCTGTCACTTTCTTCTTTATGGACATATTCTTGTCTTGGAATGAGACAAGTGTAATGAATCTGTTATTATTTTGTGTTGCTCGTACCAGGCTCAACGTCAAACTTGGTTACCATGACGTCATGGTTACCTTTGTTATAACACTAAATTAAAGAGGTAATAGAAATAGAAAGTTCATCTTGTGTGTTGGGTGACATTACGTATCAGGGTTATGTTTACATTCGAACGGAGCTTTGTTATGAATAAAAAAATATAAAATTTTGTTAATATTACTTATCTGTAAAGCTTTCGTTGTAGGTAATATTAAAATTAAAGGTGAAATAACGTCTTGTGCAGTGCCAGGATGTAAATCTCAATCGTCCAGAAGGCAAAATAATGATGTGAATATAAGTTGCTACCGGTAAGTTTTTTGTTGAATTGTAAAATCAAAGTCTCAATTTTAATGTGTAAGGGGGCAAATTTTATACAATATACCATTATAGAATCATGTTTGATAAGGATTTACTGCCTGTTTTATGAAAAAAACACAAAACATATAGGTTATCATAGTGTTGTTCCACTGTACCAGATCGACTATTTATCGATAGATTACTCTTAAGTACCTACCACTGTAAGTACTTGCTTATGTACTTTTTACTACTCATATCATCTAATTCCTAATATTAAAAATGTAGATACTTAGATCTTTGTTACTGATAGACCGATAGAACGGCTCAGCCGATTTAGATTGCGTTACATTACAATATAGAACAAGGGTCTCTCAAAGTAACTCTGTCTGTTACGCCTTCACGACTAAACCGCAGAACCAACTTTGATGTATTTTGGTATAAAGATAGATGGGACCTTGGTGAAGATAATAAGCTACTCGAAGTACCAATCCTGCGCAGACGAAGTCGAGGGTACCAGTAGTTTGATTATAATGCTATCTTTTTTTTAAGGGATCAATAAAAATTATGCAATGGACGTGGAGTTAGCAGATTTCAGAAGTATGAACCCAGAAACTGACCCAGAAAGATGTACCAAGCGATGATGATGATGTATTACCTACACCTAGCTTTAGAAGAGTTCGAATTGATCCCTGGATATCACTGAATAAATACTATTTGATTTTGACTTTTATTTGGAAATAATGAATCCTTATAGTTTCGGCATGTCCGCCTTTGTCACGGCCGTTTTTCTAGTAAACTGGTAAAGTAGCTATGATTGATTATACTGATCAGCATCATAGTTATTTTTTTTATCGATAAAGAATAGTTACGATGAGGCTATGTTCCCTTCCCTATGAAAATCTTCAATTGTCTATGATAAATATTTATCGGTACGGGACGGGAAGACGGCTGTCTTACAGCAATATATTTGTCTCTCTTTAACTAATTGTCTCCTAGCATAGGAGTAAGAAGCAACATACTATAAATATTAGCAGCAATTTTAACCTGCCTTCTATGTATTTATTGTTCTGAGGTTTTGCGATACAGTTTTAGAGCAGCGTCGCGTCGTCTCTTCTTTTTATTTGGTCTGAGACTGAAACTAAGATCGTCCCGGCCACTACAACATTTTAGTGTAAGTAAACAAAGTTGCCCCCTAAGGCCTGAGGCTATCTATATCATCTAGTAGATCGTAGGCTCGACTTTCGGTCTTGCAGCAATGGTTTTAACAGTTTGGAAAATTTATGTACGTTGTAGAACTAAAAAGTTCGTAAACATGCGCCAAGTACACGAAAGAAGTCTCAGAACATTTTGAACCTTTCACCACACTGTTTTTAGACGAACTAGTATAGCGCGCGCTCTCTTGCACAATTGTACGAAAGTGAACAGGACGAGACTACGAGCGTGAGTCACCGTAAGTGACTAAGATTGGTCAGTTGGAGTGACCATTATTTTAAAATGTAAGCCTGCGTTTAGATTGCTCACTTCAAACTATTACTAAGTAGCTTTCACCAGCTTTTCGCCCGGGAAATTTTCTTATAAATCTATTTACTTTCTGATTCACTTGAATCTGAATCATGCTCCAAGTTTACAATAAATCGTTCTGATATATTTTCAACATTCCTATCCATAACATCCATACCGGGCTCTACTACCTCAACTACATGTTTTATACATTTTTGACATTTGTAGCTTGTGATACCTTCGTTTAATTTTATTTTATTCAATTTAAAAGTTTTATTGTTTCGAGCCACATACCTACCCTTTAACTTGAGAATATTAACTCTATTGGGTTAAGTTCGCAGTCCGTTCGCACGTCTGCACCGCACAAGAGACAAATAAGACTGACTTTTGGCCACACAGCGTACACAGTGTGCACGCACCTTATGTTCGTTATCTGCCATCAATAACGTACAGTCTACGATTTCTCTATTAGTTTGTCTCCGCGAACAGACTATGGTTGCCCAGCATTCGCTCGTCACGCCATCGAGGTTAAATCAAATCGTCGAATCTGTGCGGCACACTTTTGACAAGCAGACGATTGGCCAGGGTGTAGCCAAGTATGCTTCTTTTAGCTCCCTGGGCGACAGGAGAAGAGAGACTTTGAGAGGAATTTGCTGTTTCTTGTGGTTGTTACCTGTCATCCTGGTGACGCCGCCCAGCACAGCGGCGGCGCCCACCATGGCGTAGAGACCGGGCGTGATGCACACCTTGCCGGAGGAACACTCGCCGCTGAACATCCAGATCTTGGGGTAGTTGTACGCCAGCAACTCCACGCCTGGAACCGACAGGTTTGAAACGTGACAACACGGTCCTCCAACGCAAGGTTCGCTTCAAACTTAATGCAGTCCGTGTGTACACACAAACAATCCTAAAACCATCAAACACTTTTATAGTTGTGTCCGACTTGTGCAGTGATTTTATAATGATGTTTTCATCTACAGAGAAAAAAGCGAGTTGCAGTTATGATTTCAGCAGTCCATGTATGTATGTATAGCTGCCGCCCGCGGCTTCGCTCGCGTGGTACCCGGATAAAAAATAGCCTATATGTTAATCCAGTACATGTACAATCTTTATTGCAAGTTTCATTCAAATCCGTTCAGCCGTTTAGGCGTGATTGAGACACAAACATCCAAACATTCAAACATCCTCACAAACTTTCGCATTTATAATATAAGTAAGATGCTTGAGATTGAGAATACGCTTTTTGGCACGGGATCGATATAATAATAGTAGATATAAGTTGCGATATAATATAATATAACACACGTAAGTATCAAATGAAGCGAGAATTAGGCTCATAAGAACTAATAATAATGATACACAGCACACAAAGTTCCTTTTGTGGAACTATTCAAAAATTATATATCTCACGGTACGGAACCCTTCTATCGTGATCGAATCACACCGTGAAACGTCACTTAAGTCCGCCCGTCCGTCTGTAACGTATGTTGTCACAAGAAAAACTACAACCAAATCCTTAAAACGCTTCGATAGCGCGTTCTAGAATCGGTCACGTTTTAGCAACGCCATCTAGTTGTGAATTTGACAACACGCAACGGACTCGACGTAAAAATATATTACGGTGGACGTTACCTCAGAATAGCAAATCAACTTCGTTTATTATATTTATTATGTTTTATACTGATGATGATACTACTAAAAGTATTCTATTTTTCATGAAAAACATGCCAAAAATAAAGAATTTACAGGTAAGTATGACATCAAATAATTGAGAAAAATCGGCTCTTTAATTTGATATAGATTATGTGCAGTTTTAGACCAAAAATTGATTCCAGGTTTTCACCCCTTTAGAGGTTGAATTTTGAAAAATCCCTTCTTAGTACACCCCTATGTACCAAGGTTTACCTACACTAAAAATTTCAAGTCTACGTCCAGCGGTTTAGGCTGTGCGTTGTCTGTCAGTCAGTCAGTCACAAGGATTCTTATAATATAAGATTGTTAATTTGTTCCTTTGTAGATTTTTCCTGCTAAGCAGATTTCGATGAATGTGATTTTAAATTATGCATCTTGACGTTCTGGCTATATTATTTTCAAAGGACCTGTGTTGCTTGACATGTACGTCAAAGAACTAGATTTTTTTTTAGCTTTTACTTAGTTGGGGTTTGTTAGTACAAAGAATGTAGAAAGGGTCAGTCAGCATTAGCATACTGACGATCCGTCCAGCGATCAGTATAAAAAGTAGCAGGACAATTTGAACACTAGGGCAACATTTGATTTGTTCATAACATACATACATATTATCACGCCAGTATGCCTACAAACGGGGTGGACAAAGCCACAAGTAATCATAAGAAAACTTGCAGCCCATCTCGCTCCTGGACGACGCTTCTGTAACTGGTTCTTGGACACCTACTCCTACTAGTCATGTCACTAGTTCTTTCGGACCGGTGCGCTGAAAGGATTTAAAGGCTCCTACTTTTTAGATTCTACGACATGCCGGTTTCTTCACGATATTTTCCTTCGCCGTTTGAGAGTACTGGTATATATAAATTTTTCGTACAAAAAAATCCATTTGAATCGGATTTGAACCCACGACTCTAGGATCGGAAGGCGGGGCTGCTACCACTAGACTACCAGTACTCTCCGCGTTTAGTTACCGCTTTTCCTTGGCTATACAATGGGCTGATTCCTGATTCAAAGTCCCAAGACATGGTTTAAAAAGTACAAAGATACATATTATCACGCCCATATCCGTAATGAGATAGTAAGAACCACAAGTAAACTTAAGAAAACTTGCAGCCACTTCTTATTTAAAATCCTAATATAGAAATTGTGAACAACGATGACAGGTGATCAACCCATCGCCCATATAGGTGGTCCATCATTTTGGAGCGAATACAATCCCTTAGTCGTCTTTTACGACATGCTCGAGGAGAGAAGCAGCTGGACGCATTCTATGCTTTTTCTTTACTCCCAGTCAAGCAGAGGAGTAAAAAAGTTTAAAAATGTTGTGGTATTCACCAATGCCGACGATCCGCCCGGCGATGGCGCCGAGCGCGAGACTGGGGATGAAGAGTCCGCAGGGCACCTTGATGCCGAAGGTGACCACGGTCATGGCCAGCTTCAGCGCCAGCGCCAGCAGGAGCAGCCACACGGCGCGGTAGACGCCCGGCCCGGCCGGCGCGTTCTCTATCGCCGCGGACACGTCCGTGAAGTTGCGGCTATAGTCGCTGGAATGCAGTTTTACAAAATTATACTTTAACAAAATGTAGAGTCCAGGAGGATGATTATGTAACTCCGGCGGCCTTGGTGGCGTGGCGGGCGATTGCTCGGCAGAGACGCAAGAGGCGCGGGTTCGATTCCCGCTGCGGAAGAAATGTTTGCATGATCTGTAAATATTTCTTCCGGTCAGGGTGTTGTGGTACCATGGTACTCGTAGTTTCTGATACCCACGACACAGGGAATCCTAGTGTGGGGTCAGGACTATGTATGTGTACTTATATAAAAAAATGTATGGTTATTATCCTTACTTATATCCGTCTCTGTTCGTCGCTGGAGTGGTAGGCATCAACACGCTCGAGTTAAGGCGCAAATGTACTTTGATGATGCACTATTATCAGTTACTTAACTCTGGGATAGATAATCCGAGTGCGCTGGCTTGCTGTAAGCTGTACGCGCCCGACCAACTGCGGCGGCTGCGCGCGGCGCGTCTGTTTGCTAGCGCGCCGGCCGGCGCCGGTGCGGACGCTAACCGCTCAGTATGCCCCTACATCTCAAGCCCTTAGTCTGCTTAATCGTCTACTTGCTCAGAAACCAGAAGTCGACCTATTTAATACTAAGTTTCATGAAATGCTCATATCATGTATTGGTTTTTTATGTACACAATTGTAAATGGCTTGCTGTACGCGTTGGCTTGCAAGCAAGCAACTGAAGTTAAATAAATAAATGTGACTGTTGGGTGTTATTTATTTTTTAACTGTGTGAAATGTCCAAAAATAGTAAAAAAGATAACTGTTCCAATCAGTTTCTGTTCCGTGAACGGTGAAGGCTGCTAATTAGGTTAATACCTAGCTTTTTATTTGTTTTTTTTTTGTTTTCTATAATTGTATTGATTTTTTTTATGTAATTTCATATTGACTTTAATAATTACATTAATACAATTTCTTGGATGTTAATTAATTAATTTTAATATTGTAAGTACTTACTATATGTAAGGAAGAAAAATAAACTTTGACGTTTTATTCATTTAACGAAATAAATGATTATTGATAATTATTGAACGTTGAGTCCAGCTCCTCGATAACAGACTTAGTGAGACAACTCAAACGAACTAAACCGGTTGAGTTAGTGTAGTGCAAAATAATGTGAAGTGTTAGTGAACATCACATACAATAAGAAGACAAGAACAAAGTGTCTTCCCCTTAATAGAGACAGTAAGAAAGTGCTATTGGACACATTCTTAGATATAATTTACTTTATAAAAATAGGTCAAAGTCATTTGACTTATTGACCTTCTTGGCTAGATTGTAATAGTATTAGAGTACAATCTTATATTATAAGAAACTTTGTCCTGACTGACTGACTGACTGACAGACAATGCACAGCCTAAACCGCTGGACGTAGAGACTTGAAATTTTCAGTGTAGGTAAACCTTGGTACATAGGGGTCTACTAAGAAGGGATTTTTCAAAATTCTGAGATAAAGGGAGAAAAGCGTTGAACAAAGGAGGTGCTAAGAGGCGTGTTTTGGATATTTACCACAGAGGGTCGGTGGAGGAGATCCCGCACTGGTTGAACAGCAGGTAGATGAGCTCGCTGGTGTTCATGCGCGTGTAGGGGTTGGGGTAGGCGATGATGGCCGTCACCAGCGTCACCACCAACACTTCCGTCACCGGGTACTGGCCCAACTTGGACAGCTTGCGGTAGCGGCACCACCAGATATTCGCCTTTATGAATATGGTCGCGATGCAGCCCTGGAATCAAAATCCTATAAATTAGCAAAACAGCGAAAATTAAAAGTCTGTTTATTTCAGCAAATATATTAAAACAAAGAGTATACTGGTGGTCTAGTTGAAAGTGACCCCGCCTACAGATCCTAAGGTCATGTGTTCAAATCCGGTCGGGGACCAATGGATTTTTCTGGGCGAAAAATTTATTTGCGCTATACCAGTACTCTCAAACGGTGAAGGAAAACATCGTGAGGAAATCCGCGTCTTAGTCAGCTCCGCACGTATTGACCATGTCTTTCCAGTGGACAAGGCCGAATAAGCTGAGAGGATGGAATAGGTGCTGGGCAAGCCTACTCCATCTTAATTCGTCACGGGCACTAGTGTCCCGTTTGGGAAGATAAAAGTTGCCTCCTGACTCTGTATAAATCATCATCATCATAGATGGTAAAAGGCCTTACTTTTTTTATTCTTCATTGTTTAATCCAGTTCCATGCTGTGTTGTCTGTGTAGCCTCTGAGGAGCAAGTAAATAAGTGGCACCTACCCCAATGATGCCCAGTCCCACGAAAGGTATGAGCTCGAAGAATATCCATGGCTTGTTGTATTCTACAAAGAAGAGCACGGAATGCTCGTTGCCGAACGGGTTGATGGAGCGTAGGATGAAAGCCGCTATGAGAGCGCAGAAAAATGACCGCCATAGCGTCTTCAGCGGGAAGTAGTATGACACCTGAGGACAAATCATTACAACTACATACATATTATCATATATACATACCTATATCCCTAATGGGGTAGGCAGAGCCACAAGTAAAGATAAGAAAACTTACAACCACATCTGATTTAAAATCCTGAGACGGATATGGTGAATCATGGTGACAGGTGAACAGCCCATCGCCCATATAGGTGTTCCATCATTTTGAAGAGGATACTATCGCTTAGGGGAGATGAGCAGCTGGACGCATTCTGTTTTTTCTCTACTCCCAGTCCAGCGGAGAAGTAACTACATAAACACATTCATAATATCATGTCTGTTCCTATAAGGGTAGGCAGGGAGCACGGATCTCCACTTGCTACGGTCCTGACATACTACTCTCGCTAAATTCACTCTCATCACAATCGTTATTTCATCATCATCATCATATCAGCCCACATCCACCCACTGCTGGGTATAGGCCTCCTCTTTAGCACAACATTCTTTCTGATCCTGCACCAATCTTAATTTATTTATTTTATTTTTGGTATCATATTGAAATATACTTGGAATATACACAGTTACTTTATTTTATTTCCTATTGAAATTGAATACATAGTTCAATATGCTCCATAGACATTTTTTCCAAATAACGAGCTAGCTTTAAATAAATTAATGGAGGAAGCCCTTGTGAACCATAAAGTTCTGACCTCAGACTAGGATTTATTGTGCCGCAGCCGGCAGGATTTAGCGCTTCTTCGTCTCGCTGTACTTCGGGAACAGGTAGTCACGTGTTAGTTACCTCCTCCAGACTGAAGAGCACTCCTCCGATGGGCGCGCCGAAAGCGACCGACACGCCGGCTGCGGCGGCGGCCGACAGGATCTCGCGCTTCTTCGCCTCGTTGCGGCCGTACTTAGGGAACAGGTATGACAGAATGTTGCCTGAAAAATGCCAAAATTAAACATTTAATAAATAATAAAATAAAAATTGTTTATTACGCCTGATCCATATTGGTTAGTAACAAAAAGAAAACTTAAAAATAATGTTAGTGAGAAGATAAACAACATAAAAAACTACTATATAGTGATCACCGGGTTAAAGGGTAGACTGCTGGGATCACTCTACGTAAGAGGTTCACTAAAAGCGGTGAGGAGTATCTATCAGCAATAGTTTTTAGGATGCTGTTGCGACTGTCTCGTATTTTCGTGATCAGGGATGAAGATTTTTACGAATTACTGCGCCAAGGCCGACAGTTTGGTACTCTGCAAACATCTCTGAAGCAGTACAGAATTGAGGCAGTCCCCGTCATCCTGAAAATGTTATTGTACTGGATGCGCAGGGTCGTTAGCGAGTTTCATCATTGACAGTATAATTTATACCAGAATATAAAAAAAACTGGTCTCGTTCACCAAACCCCAAGAACATGGGATAAATGAATCCAACCAACAGTTTGATACAGCAGAACATTACCCTTCTATGCAGTCAATGAATCCCTCGGGAGTTTTATTGACAAAGTGTTCAGTAAGTGTTAGCTTCCGCCCGCCTGCGCCCTGCATAAAAGTAGCTTTATATGTTATTCCAGCACAAATACTATGTATATTTCAAATTAAGCCAATTCCGTTCAGCTGTTAGGGTGTGATTGACAAACATCGTCACATCCTCACTAACTTTCACATTTATAATGTTAGTAGGATTCACAACTACAAGAATATCTAAGTACCCCAAAAATTACTAGTGTTCGACGGGTTAGTGAGCATAAGGTAAGTGACATACCCAAGCAGCAAGCTATGTGGACCATAGGCCCCTCCTTGCCAAGTGACAGGCCCGAGGACACGGAGAGGATGAGGCCAACGACCTTGATGATGAGCGTCCACTTGCCCAGGTACCCGCGGATTATGAACCCGCTCAGGATCGTCTTGATCTCGGGGATACCTGCATTACAAAACACTTCAGTTTGAGAAAAAATCAGGTAAACAGTAGTAACTAAAAATATGAATTCTGTCAATCCTTTGGAGTACTACAAGCTTCGCTGCTAATATTTTGACTAGTTTGTTTACAGGTAATCTATTTATTGATTTATCAGCCATATTTCGCCAATTTTTGGCAATGATGTTGAACATTTTAAGTTGTTTTTTTTATCTCTATTCTATTTCAGGGGGCATAAAGCTCGGTCTCTAATCAGACTATCCTAATATTTAAGAGACTGAATTGACCATGTCTTTCCTGTGGACTAGGCCAACTATGATGAGAGAATGTAATAGGTGCTGGGTAAGCCTACTCCATCTTAATTCATCCCGGGCACTACAGCATCCTGTTTGTGAAGGTAAAAGTTGCTGTCCTGACGCTGTGTAAATCATCTACCATAGTTGGTAAAAAGCCTTAGAATTATAAATGCAGGAGGTTGTATAGGTTAAACAGTGTTATGGTCCACCTGATCCGCAGGCGTAGGGCGCGAACATCCTGACAAGGGAGGCGGAGAGCGCAGCGAACAGCAGCGCCCACGCGATATAGAACAGGTAGCTGATGATATAGGCCCCTGCGCCTTCCGCCCGGTCGCCGAACACCTCTGGCCAGCTCGACCACTGTAATACATAAATTATATGTTAAACGAGTCAGACTATGTAGCAAAATCACAATATTTATTCTAAAAATGGGAGCACAGGCAAGATTGTTGTCATACAAGAAGACAGCATACATCCCCAAACAAAATAAGATGTAAGAAACTCTGGATAATTGCGGCCATCATCACAGGACATTGTGAGCTGAACCATCATCTACTCAGACTAGGAGAATCAGATAGCGGATACCTCCAGGAGGAAGTGACTTTGGAACACTTCACTGCATTGCCACAAATGAAATAAGACATAACTCGGGACTTCAGGCAGTCATCGATAACATCCTCTACACCATAGAGGATACTGGAACACTGCTGCCAACATCCCAGTCCTTCTCCGGTACTTCGAGAAGTTGGGCTGGCTTGAGGGATGCACAATACACTCAATATCGGGACGTCAGTGCAGATCAAAAGGTAACAGACAAAAGTTACTTTCGGCTTTAATATTAATAATCATTGATGTATACCTGAGAGCAATTCCCCGGCTCAAAATTAGTGTTGTTGATATCAGACCAGCAGCACTGCTCCCGATTCAGCCAAAAGGCCTGGCATATGCCGAACTTGAGGTCTGTCATCCAAGAAGCCCCAATATCAATGACTCCAGCTACAATGCCCGTACATACTCCCACCAGGAGTACGCAAACCCAGCCTGACCATGCGTCATGTGCACCCTGCAACAAAACACAGAACAATTTTACTGTTACATATTGATACTAGTCCTAATTCCACACTAGGATTCCCTGTGTCGTGGGTATCAGAAACTACGAGTACCCGTAAGAAATATTTGCGGAACATGCAAACATCTGTAGATGTGTGTAAGGGAGCATCCTTTATCAGTTTCGTAGTTACAAGCGCACGCGCACAAGCATAACTTTATGACGCAATCCCTACCTATCATTGCATACAACTCACCTGAAGGGGCCGATTCTTTGTAAAGACGTTCGTTTGAATGTGTGCTACCCTATTGTTACCGCTGTGCGGCACGCTCCTGATTAGGTAGGTATGTATCCCTTGTTATTGTTATTTTAGACGTGTTTTTTACTCGAACTTTTAATAATTTTGTAAAAGAGAACATAGTGTTTAGACAAACCTAACATAGGCTTACAAACACTACTAACCAATGTTTGACAAAAAAAAAATCTTCTGCAGCGAGAATCGAACCGGCGCCTCTTGCGTCTCTGCCGAGCAATCGCCCGCCACGCCACCGAGGACGTCAATTAAATATCTATGCTTTAAAAAATGTAGAGTAAATAAAAAACATAGAATGCATGCAGCTGCTTTTCTCCCGGAGCATTTCAACTCGATATAAATGTCTACTAAGGTATGGTATCCTCCCCAACATGATGTACCATCTATATGGGCGATGGTCTGTTCACCTGTTACCATATCCATCTTGGTACTTTGAAGCACAAGTGGCTGCAAGTTTTATTATGATTATATGTGGCTCTAACTATCCAATACAGATCATGGACGGATGATCAGGGATACAGAGATGATAATATGTATGTATGTAGAATAAAATAGCTTTGAATTCTTAAAACATCTTAAATATATGTTGAATTTACACCTGTTCATAACATGACCAAGCATGGAAGATGCTTGACTATATAACTAGGAATTGGCTTGTATTGGGCATACCGCATACCTGATTGTTCTTAATGAATATAAGTTTACCTTTATGAGATCCCAACATGAGTCTTGTCGTTTCTTGACAATGTATCTGTGCCTCATCCGATCCCGAGCAATGTCTCTCTGCCAGTCGATTGTGTGGAAGTCCTCATATTGACCAATGCCAGGGATGTCATCGTCTCCTACACAAAATTATATTGAAGAAAATTACTTACAAATTTTATGAATACAGTTTAACAATGTAAAAAGTACATTCATCTACCTACCTAAAGTATACAAACATGACATTGAAAAAGGACAAGGTTAAGTAATATTATTAAAACAGTCTGCGTATAATATTGAAGAAAAATAACAATAGAAGCATGCATTATAAAACAACATTAAGTAGGCAAATACATAAAAATTGAACTGACCTTGCATCCCGGAGAACATGATTGTGTCCCCTGAAACAAATTGACGACTTAAGTTGCACTCTTGTTGAGAAATGGCCCTACTTGTAATTTTGTAATCTTTATTGCACTATGTAACTCATTTGCCGAATGGCAACATAAATATAGAACACGTCTTCCGACGAGGCGTGGTATTTTTAGAAAACGAATTTTTATTTTAACATAATAAAAACAAAAGCATCTATATTGTTTACACGTAGGTATGTATTCCAATGTATTCAAATAAAACATCAAACAAGTGACAAGTGAAGTGAGTGATCAACATGTCACATGACGCAGGTAAACGAAACGTCAAAAAGTGACTAAAGTTGTCAACTAAAGATTGCCATGTATAGAATTTAAAAGCTTCTAAAATGGAGATGGCTTCTATTTAAAGTAATAATTAGTTTGTATGTAGGGTAAATGTTTCAATGGAATTGTGAATCTTCATAACAAACTTATCGCAATATTTTCTAAACGTGGTATATATAATAACGATAAGGTATTAGATTAACACAATAATCTCTAGTCTCACAAACCAATATAAATAGATCCGGTATTCAGAAAATATCTACCAATAAAACATACTTAATAGGACTCGAAAAAATAGAAGCAAACGTATACCTAGGTACTCAAGAAATTAGCAAACTCAGAAAGGGGACAAGCAGCGATTAGGCCCAAATAGTAAAGTTTATCCCCTGATGGGTTACCGAAAAACTATTAATATATAAATGTGCCGATTACTTTCATAACTTTTATAAAATCAATAGTCATAAAGCCAACTCTGTGGCTTCAAAAGCTTTATTTTTTTATTTCTCTATATTATAGTGAAACTAAGTTAAACTAAGCGCACAGACAGTATAATTGTTTTCAGAGATATATAAACAAATTGTAGTGAATGCGAGATACGGGCAACCTTGAAGGTAGAGCATGCCAACGCTCTGCGTTTCGTGAGGAAAGCGACGAGGTCACGTGCTACTGAGTTGGCATTCCACCTTTTCACTTACGTCACGACCAAATAATTATTCTATACAATAATCTGCTGATTTAACTGCTGATGGTATAGTGATTAAAACTTTTTTACCTACATCATCTTGAATAAGGGGCTCAGTGTCTCCGGGGTCTATCGCTCCTCGGCGAGCCATCGCGCGCACTATTTACTCAGACTTCCGAAACCGTACTGACCGGTTGACTCATTCCAACCTACTCGCTATTAGACTTTTAATCAGAAAATGGACAGATAGCGTTTTATCGTAACACAGTCATCTAAGATGGATTATTTACATGCCACAAAATGAGGTTTGGTCACCGAACCCAAATAAGATATCGTACGGCGGATAAAGCTACTTAGATTTCTTTTTATTGGGGTCAAATGGTTAATACGTGCTTTATTCTCTGATGATTAATATATTCAGACTGGCGGTATTCATTTGATTATTTATTTCGTTTTGGGTGCTTTGCTTATCTACTATATAGCTATAAAGTTTGTGCTAATTATTAACATTTGAGGCTAACTTCATACTAATTCGTGATTATGTCTAAAATGTGATGCTATGTTTGTTTAAACTAAAATGTAACATGAAAAATGTTGATGTATTTATTTCGAGAGAAACTTAGGACACTCGCTTACCGATGGAAGAACTGAAGTACTGCGCGATGTCAGCTTGAATGAAACAGAAAGTTACGTAAGGTTCAGGTTATAAAAGATGTCATACTAAGCTAGACGAGTATTCGACAGAAGCGGGGGAGCGCCGCGGCGTACCATCCTAAGGCCTAATTTATTTAAAGCCTAATTTGTTAAGGCCTCAGACCAAATAGAAAGAAAAGACGCCGCGCCGTGAACAACAAAAGTGAAGCCACACAAAACTGTGCTCCTGCACACACGCTCACGCACACACCTACACTAAAACCATGCTCATCGCTCTCGAGTCGTTGTCTAGTAAACTTAAAATTTACTAATAGAATTATGCCTTCCTGTGTAGTGAAAACTTGTAAAAACAGCAGCAAATCACAAGTCTCACGGAATCACTTTTCACTACAAGTGTAGTACTTCAAATACCATCGTTTCTCAATTATAATATTATGAATTTTATGTTACTTGGAACACAAAATCTCAAAACCTTCGACACACACATAGATAAAGAGGTGGTTTTACTTCGCGGCGCGGCGTCTTTTCTTTTTATTTGGTCTGAGGTTGAGGCGTACACACGTTGGCTGTTATACTAGTTGCTTTACTCCGTCAGAGCCAATACGAAGATGTCCGATACAGAAATCGAAATGCTATAAGCGCTTTTACAGTACAGTAGGTACTGAGCTAACCAATTTGGTTTAAAAATATCGTCTGTTGATGACCCAGAACTACAAGCTACTAAATAGAGAATTTTTGCAATGCTAAATATTTGGTATGAAAAACTTGTTATCAGCATAGTTTGCCGGTCAAAATACCAGGAAAAAAAGGACCATTGTGACACATTGAACGTTTAGAAGTTAAGAAAGCTATAACCACGGATGCGACCAAAACAAATGGATATGACAGTTATGATTTTCTTAAATATGTCAAGAATAAATGACGAAAGACAATAATTATATTTATATACGGAATTTATATTTATCGAACTCGCGCCTCTTGCGTCTCAGCCGAGCAGTTGCCCGCCACGCCACCGAGGTCGTCATGCAGATCTAAGCTAAGTTACGCCTATTGTAATCCTATCAGCGGCCAGCCGAGGTCACTCACTGTTATTTGACCTAGGCTGGAATGGCACCAACTTATTATTCCGGAAAATTGTGACAGCGAAAAGTTTCTAGCACAAAACGCGACGATGAACGGTCTTGGTTGGAAAAATAATCTATCTTCTCCAAATTTTGCCTGGTAGACTATTGCGGAAATATACCAAAATATTTACTTCAGATTATCCGTTTGTAAATAAAGTTTTGCATGTAATAATTTGTTTTTAATTTACCTATATTTTGACGATCAAGTTCGGTGACACCATTTTTAGGGTTCTGTACAGGGTGCAAACGGGGCCTTATTACTAAGCCTCCGCTGTCCGTCGTCCGTCCGTCCGTCCACCCGTCTGTCAGCGGGCTGTATCACATGAACCGTAATAGATAGAAAGTTGAAATTTTCAGAGTGTGTATATTATATTGCCGCTCTAACAACAAATAACAAAAAAGGGGATAAGAAATACAAGAAACATGTAGCGTTCGTAATCGATCGTCGAAGCTACCTAAAGTATATAGAATAAAACTCATATTAAAAATTATTTTTACGATGGTACGAAACCCTTCGTTTACGAATTTGACTCGTACTAGACCGATTTTTTAAAATGAATAGGATAACTGAGATCAGATTTTTGAGCAGAAAATGTTAGTTTGGCGGTGTTACGTACAGTTGGCACTGGCTGTTGAGTTCCTGCCGTGGTCGTAGAGTTGGAAGGTGCCGTGGTTGGTGGGAGTCGCGGAGGAGTCCGCCGCCTGTTGCAGACCCGGGGTAATATCTACCATGTCATCCTCTCCTGACCCGTGGAAGCCGTTGCCTCGTCCGTTCATTGCGTTCCCGCCCTACAAAGAAAAAACTTCGATGATGGATTTTTATCGTAGTTGTCAACTTGTCGACTTTTAAACAAAACTTTTGATGGATTTTTTCATGTTGACAAGGGATTATAGTTTAAGTTTATAAACTCAATCTATTTGGTTTATATTTTAAAATTCTTCGACAAGAACTATGTTTACAAATAATACATTTACATAGTATTCGTGGCGGTTTATGGATACACAGACACGTGATCGGGCGTTGACAAAACTCTCAAATTGTGGAAGATTCACGCAGAATTTCACACGCTTCTCCCGAAGAGCACTGTATTGGGAATTTAACTTAGACTGGTGTAACAAAATAGGTTAATAAGTTTAGAATGTGTTTAGAGTCGCGTAGCGGCCTCGTTATTGTACGTGGAGAGTAACTGCGGAGGAGGAGAAAAATCGATAAACGACCGGCTTGCGGTCGCAGATCTGCTTTCGGGCTTACCCGAAGCCGGGGGCTTCGGGTACCGACCCTCCCGACTCGTTCACTAACAGATCGACAATATGCATTATTGTATTAGATCAGTCTTGCTACAAGTAACTTGAAGCAGTTTCGAGCTCTCTTTGAATTAATCGTCCTAGTACCTGGCCTAGTTTTGATTGAAGATTGACAATTCTATTCTCCTGTTATAAATGCGAAAGTTTGTGAGGGTGTCTGTGCCTCGATCACGCTCAACGGCTAAACGGATTTGAATGGAAATTGGAATATTATACATTGCTAGTGGCCTAGTAACAAGTAGGGTACCTGTTTCAAATTCGCGTAGCAAAACCGCAGGCGGTAAGCTAGTAATACGTAAGAATTTTTAGCATGTTATGCCACCGTAATGGGAGTCTTCGTAATGTCTATAAATTAGAAATATAGTTAAGACTAGGTTATTAAGGCGTTATTAAGCGTTACCAGCGTTATAGTTTAAGTTTGCATGACCACTACAATGATACTTAAAACTGGCACACTGTTTAAAATGTAACGCTTTACAAGACTTTCTTGTAAAGCGGTACGAAGCCAAGCTTCATTGATGTCAACACTGCAGCTCGAGAAAACATTGTGAAACCAAATCGAAACGAATACTTGTCTACTCCGAAAGTAAGAAATAAAAATACGTTACATAAGTCTATTTCACCAGCTGGCTAGGGTTTAAGAATTAAAAATATACCGACACGAGGCAACCAGTGAGTGGCATGAACTGGAAAATCTTATAAATAAGAACACAGTTATTTTGATACGAATCTTAGGGGAGACAAATATTTGGAAATTGAAGTTTTGGTTTTATTTCTCTGCTGGACTGGGAGTAAACAAAAAACATAGAATGCGTCCAGCTGCTTCTCTCTCCGAGCATGTCGTTATAGTCGACTAAGGAGTACCTAGTATCCTCTCCAACTTGATGGACCTATATGGACGATGGGCTGATCACATGGTTCACCATATCCATCTTGAGAGTCTTGGATCAGAAGTGGCTGCAAGTTTTCTTATGATTACTTGTGGTTCTGCCCACCCCGTTAGGGATACGGGCGTAATAATATGTATGTATACATGTATGTATGTATGAAGTTTGGGATTGGATATTAGGTCATGTAGAGAGGATGAATGAAAGGAGATTAACGAAACAGGTGTATGAGACGAGTGTGAATGGTAGGTACCGTTGGAAGGGGAAGACCCAGGCGTACGTACCTGGACCAAATTGGCGACGTTTTGGAAAAGGGCCAGGTCAAGAGTACCCTAAACCGACGAGCATGTATGAAGAATGTTATGAGAGTGAATGAAGCGAAATAAGTATGTCAGGATCGTAGCAAATGGAGATCCGTGATCTCTGCCTACCCCTATGGGAAACAGGCGTGAAATTATAAATGTTTGTATGTATGTACACCTAGCGTTTATGGCTACCTCAATGACGGATGACGTAGCCAATTGCAATGTGTTACAAAATCACGACACACCGGTCTGGATTCATTAATCACAACTGAATTTAGTTTTAAGCTCTGAGTAAGACAACTCAAGTAGCAAGTAACAACTCTGTAGCAATCTGTAAGCTACATTTGCGCAAATTGCAATGTTCATTCTATTACAGCCTGTTGCCATGATTGAATAACTGTTGAACTCGTTAGTCCAAGTCTGGTTGAAACTGATTGGTGGTTCAATTGGCTATTCTGCTGCATTGAATAAGTCAATCTATCTTGTCGTGTCACCAGTTCTTTCGAACCATTGTGGTGATAGGATTTTAAATGCGCCTCAAGGACTCCTTCCTTGCATTGAAAAATGAACAGTAAATGTTATCCTACTAGTATTACAAATGCGAAAGTTTGTGAGGATGTGACAATATTTGTGCCTCAATCACGCCGTAACGGCTGAACGGATTTGAATGAAACTAGGGACATACATTACACAACATATACTTAGGCTACTTTTTATTCTGGCGAAGCCGCGGGCGGAAGCTATATGTTAATTAGGTGTAGCCACTGTACGTCTGTTGTAGTCTTTTTCGTGCAGCATGACATCTGTCGAATCCGGATAAGTGATTGAATGCCCTATTTGATTGATTGATTTGATCTGTTTGTGCGAGCACGGAAGACCAGCGCTTTGGCACGGCTCGCCCTGCCATTGCATATGCTGAGTGGTGGCCTTTTTTGATACCCAAATTGTAGGTGTCAACTAGTGCCTTAAAATTGTATTTGGGTTTGGTAACAAAATAAATATTTTTCTTAACTTTGACACATTTGCATTTTACCAAGAGAACTTTTGAAAAATCTTGAAACACGTGTCCATTTATATTTTACTTTAAGTATCCGAACCGATATTACCAGCACTGTTCCTATTTATATTGTAAATGGGAATATTTGCAGTTAAATCACACGCCATAATAAATATTATTTGACAGCTTCGGTGGCGTGGTAGGCGTGTGCTCAGCTGACACAGAACATTGTTCGATTTCGATTCCGCTTCGATTTCCGCTATGGGCGAAATGTTTGCATGTTCTTCAAAAATTTCCTCTAGGTCAGGGTGTTGCGACACCTATGGTACTTGTATTTCCTGATACCAATAATACAGGGGAACCTAGTGTGGGATCATTGGGCGTTATTATTATTACTGTGCAGGTCCCAATTAGTGAAAAATCAATGGATACAATCTTTTGATAACTGTAAGGGTGAATATCATGATTCAAATTCAGTCTAGTGTGGCTATTGTGCTTAGCAATCAAATCTTAATATTGTTATTGTATCTTGCATTAAGCAGTTTTTTATTGTCTTACTGAGAAATAAATATTTCTATTATAATTTTTTCATTTTTTATTTTCATAATATAAGAACTTCAAAAATACCTACTCCAATGTTTCTCTATGATGTCAGAGCTCAACAATAATTCTAGTTGGAATATACTAGCAATGTTTATCAAACATCAGACAGTTATATGTTATGAGTTTATCTCTGTCACACCCCCTCCATATGTAAGCATTTTTTGCAATCAACGTACAGATAAACTACTCAAGCTAGAAACCTTTGAAAGGTAGCTTTCTTTTATAGAAAAACTACCTACTACGGCGGGATTTTTCAAAATTCAACCCCGAAAGGGGTGAAAATGTTTGTATGGGACTTTTGAACGCATAGTGAGATTGGAGCTTTACTAGCATGGTACCCTGGATAAAAAAATTGCCTCAATTTTAATCCAGCACACATGTACTATGTATATTCCAAGTTTCATTCAAATCTGTTCAGCCATTTAGGCGTGGTTGAGGCACAAACATACAAACTTTCACATTTTTAATATAGTAGGATTTTTACCTACTATTACAATAGCTTCTATATTTATTTCTAAGCAAGGATGCACTCCTGGTAATTAAGTACTTCACAAGTTTTACCTTTTTGAAAACTGACTGGTATGTGGAAGCAGGTTTGGTCCCTGTAGACTTCAACGGGAACCGTTCCATTATGAGCTAAAACAATTAATACACATAAATATCACATACATAAGTACCTTTTTGCTTATTTACTTAAACATAGTTAATGGATTTGGGCCTTCAGCAACCACTATGAATAAAATAAAACAGAGTAGGTAAGTACTTCTGTTTTTACTACTGACTCTTACCTGGCCACAACTGTATCACTTATCTTACTTATTATTATAAATGCGAAAGTTTGTAAGTTTGGATGTTTGTGACTCAATCACACTTAAACAGCTGAACGGATTTGAATGAAACTTGGAATATACATAGTACATGTACTGGATTAACGTATAGGCTATTTTTTATACGGGTACCACGCGAGCGAAGCCGCGGGCTGCAGCTAGTCAGAAATAAAACTACCCACTGTACATGGTATTTAATAGAATGAAAGTTGTAAGTACCTCAAAGTATTTTCATTTCATTAATTCTTTCTTACCATATCTTTCTTACCTGGTGCATTTATTTAGCTAGGAACATGAGAAACATTAACTCAGTTAAGGATTATATTACATACTATCTAATTAAATTAAATGTGTTAGGTACATAGTCAGCTACTGTTCTTAAAAACGTGCTTGTAAAAGATCAAACACCAGTCTATTACAAGTTTTGTTTAATTGAATGTAAATGCTGATGAAATTATATAAAATAGTGACAAAAGAAGGATTGCGTACCTATTGATGAATCTATCCAGTATCAAATTGACTTCCTGACCAATAACAAGCTCATTTTAAGTTTTTTTTTTTTCGGATGGATATACTTAAATGCTGTGGTTCTCAGATGACCGCTGGCAGACACCGAGAAAAAAGGTTTTTGTGGCAACAAGCGCTCATTTGAAAGTTACACACGCCTAAACTACATCCGCCCCCACAAAATGATAAACTCTACAACACTAACTGCATAGTAGTCATTAATACAAGCATCGTAAGTAGTGCAGTGCCTAATTAGGCAAAAATTTATTGTTTATGGCCTGGATTAATGGGAACGATAAATAAAATGGGTATATTAACTAACCTATTTTTAGTTGAACGCCATCGTATCGATACAGAAGAAAACCCGCCCACTATTAAGCTCAGTGGTTTAATGAGCGTAGGGTTATTTAAAAAACACCAAAAAACAATATTGTCAATCTCAAACAAAGATCTAAACACAGGCAACCAGCGCAAGGAAATATTTGAAGATTATTGGTACGTAGTAAATTAAATTCATTGAAGAAACGTCTTCTGCTTTTTCATTTTTGATGACTGGCTGACAGTGACAGATATTAATTTTGGACAGCTTTGCTTCAGATGGGTTGATCTTTTTTTGTAATTTCTTCTTTTGGGAGGATAATTAATCACCGTTAAGTCTTCCGACTTAAAATACTTAGATTATTTTAAATTTTTAAAAGGCCTAGACTAAATGCTATTGACAATTATGTTATGTTACATACATTACACTTCAAACTGACGGACACTAAGGTGATTGGTGGGTTCACATCTGTTCACATAAATACACAATTCGTTTTCTGCAAGAAGTACCTAAACTAGGCTTAGAGTTCGTGTGAGAAAACATGACATGTAACTGCATTATTCTTCCAAGAGCTCAAAAAAATAATCATTCTATTCATCACTTTGTCAAAAATAATAAGATGTGATTAATGAAATAATATAGGTAAGTAGGTACCTAACAAAAATAATTTTTTTTCCATCCTGTGATTGTAGGCGTGGAACGCTTCTCAAATGAGAGTACAGCTACTACAGTTACTTAGTAGGTACCACAAATATTGTGCGCCTCTCAGAACTATTTATTGTTCTGAGGTGCGCCTCGACGATACCGTACCTATGCATAAAATATCTAAATAGCTCTTTTTTTATTTGGTCTGAGCTGAATAGCAAAACAGTTATCGGTTTTGCTATTCAGGCGTACTAGGCGTTTGAGAGATAACCAAGTTAGGTCAGACAATGAATCGACTTATTAATTAATTAGGTAGGTAATACCTATTAGCTGTACCCGCGACTTCGATCGCAACGTCATTTATAAGACTTCTGTGAAGGTACACAATGTTATTACCTAGTAGTTAGACTGCCTGGAGCATGAACAAAGTACCTATTCTGGACCTCTCACTCGTGAATGAGCTACGTCCAGCTCATGGCTGAAGCACCTGGTGGAGAAGTCAACGGCCGCGGTGTGCAGCATCTGTTCCTGTGCTTTGTTGATGATCGGAGTGGAACAGAGAGTTGGAGGGTATGAGCGGTATCCGAGGGAGGAAGAAGTGTTCCCCGGCTCCACTCCTGGTACCAGTTCCGCTTCTAAGACGTTACGGTTTTATTACAAAGTTATGAATTGGACTCTGGTTTTTTAAGGGAATGATAGATAGGTACGCAGACTTCTAATTTAAAAATAAACATTTAGAAATTGAATAGGCTATGTAGGTAAGTGGTGGTTTCGTCTCGATCATGCGGTTGATAGATGGATACATAGGTACTTACTCTATATTGTCTCCATCGCGTTGTAAAACGTGTTAATAGATACAGCTGTTGATGGTAGAGGCTTGGTGATTGCGGCACCTATGTATTTCTCACTCGCAAAGCTATAAGTCAAAGAGTAAAATAAATAAGAGTAGGTATGCACCATTTTGTTTAACTTAACTTTCGCAATCATAATATTCGCTTGATACAATGTTAGTAGGTACTTATAGAATTAAAAATCGATTTTCAGAATTTAAAATACAGCTGCTAACGACATCCATTGGTTCAAGAACGAAAAGAAAACACATAATTTACGTCTTTATTTTGTTTTAGCCATACACACAAACCCTGCTTGATTTATTATAAAGATCTTTGATTATATAATCAAAGATAACGATGATGTCTCTAAGGGAGTTATCAGAGATGCAAGTCACAATATTACGTTGGTTTCATGTTCACTTTTTTCATTGATACTAGGTACCTATTGATGCTAGGTTATTCGCTCTTAATCAACGGGTTTTTGTCATTAGGTACTTGTAACCAAAACATTATATTTGGCTGATTTTGGCTGACTTTGGCTCACAGTGTGCCACAAACTGTGGGCATACCTATTATTAACTACAGGATTTACAAATTACTGGTTTTATTATTACCTACCTATATCATTTTTAGAAACCCACGAAACAGGGAATCTTAATGTGGGGTCAAAACTATAATGTACCTATGTGACTGTTGGGTGCTAAAAAAGCCGGTTATCAGCTGTTGTTCTTCTGTTCGCGACTTCTGTCCGTAAATATGCATACCTAGTCCGTCGAAAGTTTAACGCAAACTATCATAAATCTCACTTTGCTCGGTAGGTATTTATGTATGTACATCTAGGGGGCATATTATTTCAAAGTACCTACCTATAATCTAAGTACTTACTACCAACTTCTAGCCATTACAAAGGCTCACTTTGTTGACTTGTTGGCATAGCATCTACCTTACTACTTTACTAATTAAAAAAATTATAGAGGACGCGGAACATCCATTGAAAAATTTACATCATGAATAGAAGGATATTTGTTTATCTTATCAAGTGGGTACAAATAAAACGTGAAATTAAAGCAAGTTCTTGGTACATATTCAGGTTTCTGAAACAGGTTGACTGGCACCATCGGATAGACTTCCTTTTATGAAGTTTAGATGCATGTATCTACGCCTTCATGGACGTAGGGTACTTCTTGCTTTGTACATTGGTTTCCTATTATGGAAACTACTACAAGTATATTTTAGGTTATTTGCAATTTAATCAGCGGAATAGCCACATCACTATAAACCAGGGGTTCCCAAAGTGGGCGATAATGCTCCCTTGTGGGCGCTGCAGGCCTAGAGGGGGGCAGTAAGAGACCCAGAAAAAAAATGGGGGCGTTGTGTAGAAGCTAGGGAGGCAATTTGTAATTTCATTTAGGAGGACTCTTAGACACCGACTGAGCTCTCGACTCTCAACTTGCGAACATCAACTAGGTAATCTATGTCTGAATACTATATAGTTGCGTTTCAGTAATCATTCTCATTAGCAGGTGTAGCTCGTAACGCCGCGCCGTTCTGTACTACCTAGCTACCTACTGCGCTCAGGTCTCAAGTTAACTCTTGCGGGTTATAGTAAAAGTCTCGTTTAGAATGAATGTATAATCTACGCTACTATAGCTCACAATAATTAATTTAATTTGAAGTTATAGTGGTTTTCAAGTAGGCGAAAAAATAGGGACGCTAAAAAATAATTTATTCTCAAAGTGGGCAGTAGACAAAATAAGTTTAGGAACCCCTGCTTTAAACCATTTATCTTAAGAAATTAAATGAATTTTTACACTTTGATAGTTTATTTCCTTTAGGTATTTCATGAAAAACTTCCAGGTGCAATGAATTTGAAACTATTTTTATCCTGGACACTATATTGTATTTTGATCTGCTGGACTGCTTCTTCAGCTATAAACCGAATTTACCTTACTTATTTCCTTCACTGCAATATTTTTATTGTATTGTGTTGTGATTGTATCCTAGTAATACCTACATATTCACATGCACTCTCAAACAGAAACGCCACACTCATAGGACATACCTTGGTTTGTCTTGTGATAACGAGACTCTTATGAGACTGGGGGAAACAGGCTAACTACTCACACACACATGCTCACACTATCCCTTAGTAATTTGGTTATAACTTTTAGTTATTATATTCTGTTATGGTTTTTGTTAATTTATCTTGTTGTTTGTTTTGTACTTTTTGCAATCGTTTTAACTGTAAACCGGTCTCCCGCGACACAGGCTTGCATCGTACGGGGACCATTAGCAAATTCGACTGCAACTTGTATTTTTTGACATTAAATATATTTTTATTTGTACCTATTATTAGAATGAAACGTCGCATTTGGTTGGTTATGAATTTTCAATGTAGATAACATTGATAATTTAATTAGATTTTTTGTATTTGGTTAAATGGGAATATCATAATTTTACAAATAACAGGAATCGATAAATAAATAATAAGAATAATTTTAAATAAATCATTATTTACATGCGACAAGTTGAATTAATTTATGAACCCGTGTACTTATTTGTTACAAAATAAACTATTTAGTACCAACGAGAAAAATTAATATTTTAGTTACATTCATTCATATTATTTATATTCCAATGAAACATCAGAAACCCATTTATCTGGAGATTTGAAAATTTGTTAGTTGTGCCCTATTACGTTACGACAGAATTATCGGCACTAGCGCAAGATCAGTTAGTTAGTCGCGAGCGCCGCGACTGGTGCGCATGTGTGGCGCGCCTCAGCAGATATAGTACGACTTCTCGATCTCTGCCAACACAAGCCGGTATGTTTTTGTAACTACACACGTAAATAGAACTGCAGAAACTCAGGCTGAGACACATCTCTTGCATTAAAAGGAAAGTTGCAACTGTCAAGGTACTTTTCTTTTTACCTCTTTACTAACAAGTTAAGCAAGGACTGTGCTGTGATTTTTTAAATTGAACCTTTGCCAGATCCTCTAACTTATACCTACATTTCCTTGTCTCGTGTGTAATAATAATAATTATGATTGTAAGTACTTGCACAGAGAAAAATAATTTTACTTCGTTGTCACACAAAGATGCAAAAATTTATGAGGCTAAGTGTGTGTGATACGAACGGCCGAAGTGCGAGGCTTCTGGCGGGAGTTCTGGACTCAAATTACCTTGTTTACCTTATTTCTTCTCTTGGACCTAACAGTAAAAGTACTATTGGTAACAATTTTATTATAAAATCAGTGTAATAAAATATCATTTTAAATAAAGTTTTATTTTTATCGAAATCTCTCTTTATAAATTAAATACAGAGAAGTTTAGCAATGCATTTCGGATCACTATATTTCGAAGTCTAATTGACTTGTTACAAATAACACAAAACAAACTCATCAAAATATTATTTAACTATCATTATCTAACCACAATCAGCCATCTGGTTCACATAGTACAAGCTTTGCTTAATTTGGGGCTAGATGGCACTGTGTGAAATGTCCACATATATTAAAGTTATTTAATATTTATTTATATTTACTTATCTGCTGGACTGAAAGTAAAGAAAAAGCATAAAATGCGTCCAGCTGCTTCTCTTCCCGAGCATGTCGTAAAAGTCGACAAAGGGATAGCATCCTCTCCAACATGATGGACCATCTATATGGGCGATGAGCTGATCACCTGTCACTTTGGTTCACCATAATCCATCTTAGGAATTTAAATCAGAAGTGGCGGCAAGTTTTCTTATGCTTACTTGTGGTTCTGCCCACCCCATTAGGGATACGGGCGTGATAATAATTATGTATGCATACACTATGTATATGTATGTATTTATATTTACAACCTTAAAATTATATTAAGCAACAAAATATACTACGTAGATACTATGTATGTACTTTGATGTTATACAAATCTAGCCACATCAAGATGCTGCTCACGAGAAGATATGACTACGTTGTCGTTTTTATGTATTTCATTTACAATACTAATGTAACATTTGTCGTACATACCTACATTAGTAATTAGTAGGTACATACCTAATTTAATCGCAAGTCATTTAGCCCACTGTTAAATTAAATTTTTACTTTATAAAAAAAAAACTCAATCAAACAATTTCTACGTCCATAAAGTTTCCACAATAAAATTTTACATTAAAGCTAGTGAATAGTGGTCGGTACAGACAAAAACTAAAAAAAACTACTTACTTAATCATAAACATAAACACAAAAAAAAAACAAATCAAAATGCAATCATAATTTGGCGGCAACGCTTGACATGACTTCTCTCCGAAATTTGGGCAACTTGGCGTTAAAAATATCAATATTTACTAAATTATCGTTGTAATAGTTCCTATTCAGAAACATATTTTTTTCTATAATTAGTGTTAGAAATTTAATTATTGAAGTTCATAATTTAAGTTTTCTCATTTATGTGAATATTGCTATTCTTATGGGAAATCAAAAAATATCTTTAACGTGAAGGGTGCAAACGGAACCCTATTACTAAATCTCTAATTATTGATTTTTATGCAACGCAACTATTTGAAATAAAATAGATTAAATAAAAAAGGAAGAATAATATCATTTTTTCTTATGAAAATTGATAGCGTAAGAATCTAGGTAGTGACCTAGGTCCAGTCCAATGATTTATACGCTGTGTTTTCACACAGCTTCAAAAAATTTGTATGTGTTTACAAGGAAACCCTTTCATGTGTTATAATACCAACTAATCTCTTCTGCTCCCAACCTCATTACATCGTTCCTGAAGCAAAACGCAACGATAGCGCGTTCTAGAATCGGTTACATTTTTACTAGCGCCATCTAGTTAGGAAAGGGGAATCAATCAGGTAACCGCATACTTAGCTACTTCTACTTCTATTAAATTATATTGTGTCTCCAATTCCAACTACAAATGAAGTATAGTTGGGTAGGTGCTGTATAAAAATATGTAGTAGGTACTAACTGTACCTACTACCTAGGTCTCCTAACCAACAAAGAGGACCCCTGTAGGTAACGGGTCAAACCAGTGAAACGCAAGAAATAAATTGCAGAACATGCAATCATTTCTTCCGCAGCGGAAATCGAGCCCGCGCCTTATGCGTCTCTGCCGAACAATCGCCCGCCACGCCATCGAGGCCGTCAAAGAGTTAAATGATAAATGGTAAATGACATTTATTTGCACGCACACGTGTGATAAAATAGTTGTATTGAAATTCAAAAATGATAAACATGAAAAGGTGAAAAGAAACCGCCAAATATGCAAAAAGTTGGATGAATATAAAAACAAAAATGAATGAATTTAGTATTTTTAAGTTTAAGTAGTTAGTGGTTTTGGTTTAGGATTATGAGATTTATTTTTATGTAACAAAAAATAAAGCAGAATATTTCTAAGAAAAGAATAATGCAATTTTTATCCCTAGCCGCAATGCCAATAAAAATAGAAGGCTTCCATTTGTCATAAAATATGTGCAATAAATTTGATTTACTTGACATATTTTAATAGTACTATTAGTGACCCCCTCCAAAATTTCAGGCTGCGACCTCGTATGAGTGTGTAAACCTAATATAGGAAAAAAAATAATCCACATAAAATATTTATTTACACAATATTTTCTATTTCTCTTTGTTAAATTGTTATTTTTTTTTTTGGTTAATTTTGTCATTGTTATTTAGCATAAGATTAGTTTCAGATACATAATTTAAAATTTAATTGTTTAAAAATGATACGATATAATCTCAATTAACTTGTAGATTGAGCTTATTAGAAACAAAAAAACAGATTATGTAATTGCATCCTTCATAATCATCATCATCATCATCATCATCTTCCTGCCTTATTATAAGTATGTATTTACAAAAAAAGTTTATAAGTAAGTAGGTATTATATCAGCCATCTGGTGCCCATAGTACAAGCTGCTTAGTTTGGGGCTAGAAGGCGATATAGGCTAGATAGGCTAGAGGCAAACTAAGCAAAGCTTGTACTATGGGCATTTCAACATTTCAAAATTTAATGTACACTCATAGCAAGCAAGTCAATATATTTATTTTAATAAATTTAATAAATAATTTAAATAAATAAATAAATTTATATATCAGAAGTCAGACGAGAAGGCTCTTCAATCGAAGGCAGAAGTTATACTCTACTATTACTACGGACAAAATGAAAGGAGAGAAAATGGCAATGTTCCTAGTGAAAAAAGAACTCTTAGATGAGGTTTTCACCGCCACCGGAGGTATTATATAAAAGTAAAAAATATTTTTTAAAAGTGCTAAAATATATGTTAGAAGATTTATTGGTGTAGGTTAAAAAAATATTTTTTCATTTAGGCGTGGAAATAGAGCTCTTTTTATTTTATTATTATTTTTATTATGATTATTTAGATTTTATTTTTTTGTTTATTCTTTCTTTATTTTTACCTAAATAAATATCGTAATGCTGTATTTAAAGTCGCTAAATTGTAATGTAAATATGTACTACCTGCTTTAACACTACCTATAGCTAGTTCGACAACCACCTTACTTAGCTCGAGCACTGGGCTACACTGAAAACCAGTACCAGTACAATGTGCGCGGAATAACGCTGAGTGTAGCCCATTTGCCGACCTTTTTTTTATTTTCATTTTTGTTACTTGTATGTATGTTCTCTTTGGCAATAAATGTATTTGTATTTGTAAATACATATTAAATTCACATTTAGAATCTGTTATCGAGAGTTATCTTATTACACCCAGTACCTAGTAAGTAACAAACACAGATTGTTGATATGAATCTTTGGAGATGGACGACATAAAATAATACATTTCAAAATACGTACTTCGAATTAGATTAGGTAGGTACATCCCAGATAAGATTAAAAGTAGGTATAGAAACACTCAATGACAGACAAAAATTTATAAATATTACCAACTAGATTTATGAAACAAACTCGATGTTACCCGCGACTTCGTACGCAATAGTAAGAAATAACTACCTAAGTAGGTACATAGTACTTTTTTAAATGGTTAAGTAGGTAGTAGTTAGTCAATAACTTTTTAAATGTCTCAAATTAGTTTACCTAGGTACCTACCTACGTTCCCTATAGGTACTTTTAGTTGTTTAGAGCTGTATTTTTATTTTTATGATGACGGTTAGGATAACGTATTGGATTTTTTTCGCAATTCAGTGGTTAGTATATAATAATAAAGTATAGTTTTAAAAAAATGTGACGGAAGTTAAATTCCGACACTTCTGAAATCATTTTACAACTGGTACCCCTTTTCCCACTGGTACCATTTTTCCACATGTACCTACTACTTGTAAAAACCTCAGACCAAATAAAAAGAAAAGACCCCGCGCCGCGAACAACAAAAGTGAAGCCACCTTTTTATCTATGTGTGTGTCGAAGGTTTTAAGGTTGTGTGTTCCATGTAACCTAAATTCACAGTATAATAATTAAGAAACGATGCTATTTGAAGTACTTACAAGTGAAAAGTGATTCCGTGAGACTTTTTATGTGATTTGCTGCTGTTTTTACAAGTTTTCACTACACAGGAAGGCATAATTCTATTTTTAAGACTCGTGACGTACTACGAGCGATGAGCATGGTTTTAGTGTAGGTGTGTGCGTGAGCGTGTATGTTTACTTGCAGGAGCACGGTTTTGTGTGGCTTCACTTTTGTTGTTCGCGGCGCGGCGTCTTCTCTTTTATTTGGTCCGAGATAAAAACTTAGAGCGCGTTCTCAGTTGATGCGGGTGACGTTGACAACTCGGAAGTCACACTACAAGGCTAATCTATCCACGTGGAATATCTAAGAAGGAACTTCCAGGCTGCATTTTACCCCATTCGCCGTAAAGGAAAATCCCTCAAGTTGCAACCAAACTAGGAAGGACCTTACACGGTGGTTAACTGGAATTAACGACGTAACTTGCAGGATACGAAGGCCGAGCAGAAGTCCTGCAAAGATAGTCCACGTGGATAAATTAGCCTTCTATCACGGTTCCAACGATTTAGAGGGTGGGGGGAGGGGAGTAGTGTGACGTCAACGTCACGCGCATCAACTGAGAACGTATTCCAAGAAGTTTTTATTAGAAAATTTCACAGGCATTATTTGTTTACCTTCCAATCCCGCTTCCGTAACGTTACTTTATTATATTACTAGATGGCAGCACATGTAAAGTTAGAACGCGCTATTGAAGCGTTTTGAGCGTTTGCCAAATGATTCGAGGAAGCTCGTTGAATTCGTAATGAACACGGTTATTTACTATTTTTTGATATTGCACTGCAGGACTATAAGTCGGCATAGTGCAATTATTAATGAAATGAAATTCTCTCCGTCTTATTCGTCAGAACCGGTGTTACGGTTTTGTCTGATTAAATGATTAAACTAAGGTCTTTTACCATCTCATCTAATAGTAGCTATTTATACAGCGTCAGGACGCAACTTTTTGTCTTCACAAACGGGACGAATTAAGATGGAGTAGGCTTGCCCAGCACTTATTCCATCTCAGCTTAGTCGGGCTTGTCCACAGGAAAGACATGGTCAATACGTGCGGAGCTGACTAAGCCGCGGGTTTCCTCACGATGTTTTCCTTCACCGTTTGAGAGAACTGTACTGTACACGGCCGGGTTGGAACCCACGACCTTAGGATCGGAAGGCGGGGTCACTACCAACTAGACCACCATTTCTTTTAGTTGTTTAGAACCAGTGATTAAATTAAATCACTACTACAATTACCTATAATATATTATAACTATCCTACTAATATAAAAATAAAAATATATTATTATTATTATTATTATTAATCTTACTTATATTATAAATGCGAAAGTTTTGATGTTTGGATGTTTGGATGTTTGTGCCTCAATCACGCCTAAACGGCTGAACGGATTTGAATTAAACTTGGAATATACATAGTACATGTACTGGATTAACATATAAGCTAATTTTTATCCGGGTACTACAAGAGCGAACCCGCTGGCGGTAGCTAGTATAATAATAAAATTGTTCTGAAAACTAACGGGAATAAAAACACGTATTTTCTTCTTTTACTATGTACTAGCTGTAACCCGCGACGTTGTCTGCGTGATAGACAACGTCAATAGTTCTACTATATACAGCTCGATTACCACTGACTGACTCACTCACTGACTCATTGACATCATTGTTCTCCTAGAAGGAGTCGAGATGGACGATGATGATGTATGGGGGAAATGTTCGGGGAGTCCCGGTGAGTGGGGGAAAAATCCGAAAACCCCCATTTTCCTCCCCCCTCGCCCCCCCCACGTTCGGTCCCCGGATTCTTCCCGACGAGGGCATGTTTTTTTTACAGATTCGGATGGAGGGTGCTCGAAGGAATACAACTCTTTTTACTCCCCCCCCTTTCGACCCCCCTTTGACCCCCCCTTCTATCGGTTCTCCGAAATGACTCGTGATCTATAATATAAAAATGAATCGCAAAATGTGTTGTAAGCGCATAACTCAACAACGCCTGGACCAATTTGGCCAAATCTTTTTTTAAAATGTTCGTTGAAGTTCAAGGATGGTTTTTACGGCGAGAAAAATTAGAATTATTGCTGGAAATATAATAATAGGGTACTTTTTATCTGGGTACCGCGTGAGCGAAGCCGCGGGCGGCTGCTAGTTACAAATAAAAACCTACTAACTAGAGTTCAGGTGATGGACATAGTTAATACACAACACACTTAATAGTTAGTACGAAATTAAATCCAGTTTTTCGGGATTTTCAATACACCTAACGCCATCTATTAGTTTAAAACAGAAAAAGTGTATACACCTTCAAAAACAAAAAGAAATTATACGTACAAGATAACAACATTCATCCATTTACCTATCTATCTATTTATCTGGTCGTGTCACTAGTTCTTTCGAACACTGGTTCGAATCTAATCCTTTCAGCCACTGGGGTGAAAGGATTTAAAGTGCACCTCAAAGGCTCCTTTCGTGCGACACATATTTTCAAACTTTTTAGGTTCTACGACATGTCGGTTTTCTCACGATGTTTTCTTTCACCGTTTGAGAGTACCTACTGATATAGCGCACGTAAATTGTTCAAATAGAAAAATCCATGCTGCACGACCGGGTTTGAACCCACGACCTTAGGATCGGAAGGTGGGGTCACTACCACTAGACTAACAGTGTTCAAACTACATTCATGATGTAGATATTTCGACATGGATGCACTATTAGCCATGAATAAAACTGAGATTAGATTGTTTATTACAATTATGTATAATGTTTAGATACAGAAATCATGTGTGTTGTTATTATTACGGCGAGTATGTGGGCGAAATCAGCTATCAGGTGAGATCAGACCAGTACCGTGAGGTGAGGGGTGGCTAGAAGGGGCGGTCGGAGGCAACTCGGGGTTTTAACCCCTACTGTATATCCAAATATCAGTCGTGGGATGTTTTAACCTCTATATTCAGATACCAATCTGGTTTAACCCTATACATAGATATCAGTCTTGGGATGGGGGTGTCTTAACCCATAAATCAGCTCAGACAAATGCGTGTGCACTGTAAGTGCAGGTACGCATCTTTCGGAAATTCAGCTTACTTTTGACATATTTTGTTTTTTGCAGCTAATTCGTTATCCAATCTAGAAGGTTGCGTAACGACAGGACTACCTACTGCGCTCAGGTCTCAAGTTAACTCTTGCGGGTTATAGTAAAAGTCTCGTTTAGAATGAATGTTTAATCTACGCTACTATAGCTCACAATAATTAATTTAATTTGAAGTTATAGTGGTTTTTAAGTAGGTGAAAAATAATTTATTCTCAAAGTGGGCAGTAGACAAAATAAGTTTAGGAACCCCTGCTTTAAACCATTTATCTTAAGAATTTAAATGAATTTTTACACTTTGATAGTTTATTTCCTTTAGGTATTTCAATATTTTATTCAATTGTCAAAATTGCTTTCGTTTAATTCATGAAAAACTTCCAGGTGCAATGAATCTTAAACTATTTTTATCCTGGACACTATATTGTATTTTGATCTGCTGGATGGCCTCTTCAGCTATAAACCGAATTTACCTTACTTATTTCCTTCACTGCAATATTTTTATTGTATTGTGTTGTGATTGTATACCTAGTAATACCTACATATTCACATGCACTCTCAAACAGAAACGCCACACTCATAGGACATACCTTGGTTTGTCTTGTGACAACAGACTCCTATGAGACTGGGGGAAACAGGCTAACCCTCCCACGCTTAGGTACCTACTCACACACACATGCTCACACTATCCCTTAGTAATTTGGTTATAACTTTTAGTTATTATATTCTGTTATGGTTTTTGTTAATTTATCTTGTTGTTTGTTTTGTACTTTTTGCAATCGATTTAACTGTAAGCCGGTCTCCCGCGACACAGGCTTGCATCGTACGGGGACCACTAGCAAATTCCACTGCAACTTGTATTTTTTGACATTAAATATATTTTTATTTGTACCTATTATTAGAATGAAAAGTCGCATTTGGTTGGTTATGAATTTTCAATGTAGATAACATTGATAATTTAATTAGATTTTTTGTATTTGGTTAAATGGGAATATCATAATTTTACAAATAACAGGAATCGATAAATAAATAATAAGAATAATTTTAAATAAATCATTATTTTCATGCGACAAGTTGAATTAATTTATGAACCCGTGTACTTATTTGTTACAAAATAAACTATTTAGTACCAACGAGAAAAATTAATATTTTAGTTAGGTATATACATTCATATTATTTATATTCCAATGAAACATCAGAAACCCATTTATCTGGAGATTTAAAATTTGTTAGTTGTGCCCTATTACGTTACGACAGAATTATCGGCACTAGCGCAAGATCAGTTAGTTAGTCGCGAGCGCCGCGACTGGTGCGCATGTGTGGCGCGCCTCAGCAGTAATAGTACGACTTCTCGATCTCTGCCAACACAAGCCGGTATGTTTTTGTAACTACACACGTAAATAGAACTGCAGAAACTCAGGCTGAGACACATCTCTTGCATTAAAAGGAAAGTTGCAACTGTCAAGGTACTTTTCTTTTTACCTTTTTACTAACAAGTTAAGCAAAGACTGTGCTGTGATTTTTTAAATTGAACCTTTGCCAGATCCTCTAACTTATACCTACATTTCCTTGTGTCGTGTGTAATAATAATAATTATGATTGTAAGTACTTGCACAGAGAAAAATAATTTTACTTCGTTGTCACGCAAAGATGCAAAAATTTATGAGGCTAAGTGTGTGTGATACGAACGGCCGAAGTGCGAGGCTTCTGGCGGGAGTTCTGGACTCAAATTACCTTGTTTACCTTATTTCTTCTCTTGGACCTAACAGTAAAAATACTATTGGTAACAATTTTATTATAAAATCAGTGTAATAAAATATCATTTTAAATAAAGTTTTATTTTCATCGAAATCTCTCTTTATAAATTAAATACAGAGAAGTTTAGCAATGCATTTCGGATCACTATATTTCGAAGTCTAATTGACTTGTTACAAATAACACAAAACAAACTCATCAAAATATTATTTAACTATCATTATCTAACCACAATCAGCCATCTGGTTCACATAGTACAAGCTTTGCTTAATTTGGGGCTAGATGGCACTGTGTGAAATGTCCACATATATTAAAGTTATTTAATATTTATTTATATTTACTTATCTGCTGGACTGAAAGTAAAGAAAAAGCATAAAATGCGTCCAGCTGCTTCTCTTCCCGAGCATGTCGTAAAAGTCGACAAAGGGATAGCATCCTCTCCAACATGATGGACCATCTATATGGGCGATGAGCTGATCACCTGTCACTTTGGTTCACCATAATCCATCTTAGGAATTTAAATCAGAAGTGGCGGCAAGTTTTCTTATGCTTACTTGTGGTTCTGCCCACCCCATTAGGGATACGGGCGTGATAATAATTATGTATGCATACACTATGTATATGTATGTATTTATATTTACAACCTTAAAATTATATTAAGCAACAAAATATACTACGTAGATACTATGTATGTACTTTGATGTTATACAAATCTAGCCACATCAAGATGCTGCTCACGAGAAGATATGACTACGTTGTCGTTTTTATGTATTTCACTTACAATACTAATGTAACATTTGTCGTACATACCTACATCAGTAATTAGTAGGTACATACCTAATTTAATCGCAAGTCATTTAGCCCACTGTTATATTAAATTTTTATTTTATAAAAAAAAACTCAATCAAACAATATCTACGCCCATAAAGTTTCCACAGTAAAATTTTACATTAAAGCTAGTGAATAGGGGTCGGTACAGACAAAAACAAAAAAAAAACTACTTACTTAATCATAAACATAAACACAAAAAAAAAACAAATCAAAATGCAATCATAATTTGGCGGCAACGCTTGACATGACTTCTCTCCGAAATTTGGGCAAATTGGCGTTAAAAATATCAATATTTACTAAATTATCGTTGTAATAGTTCCTATTCAGAAACATATTTTTTTCTATAATTAGTGTTAGAAATTTAATTATTGAAGTTCATAATTTAAGTTTTCTTATTTATATGAATAATAAATAATAAATTGCTATTCTTATGGGAAATCAAAAAATATCTTTAACGTAAAGGGTGCAAACGGAACCCTATTACTAAGTCTCTAATTATTGATTTTTATGCAACGCAACTATTTGAAATAAAATAGATTAAATAAAAAAGGAAGAATAATATCATTTTTTCTTATGAAAATTGATAGCGTAAGAATCTAGGTAGTGACCTAGGTCCAGTCCAATGATTTATACGCTGTGTTTTCACACAGCTTCAAAAAATTTGTATGTGTTTACAAGGAAACCCTTTCATGTGTTATAATACCAACTAATCTCTTCTGCTCCCAACCTCATTACATCGTTCCTGAAGCAAAACGCAACGATAGCGCGTTCTAGAATCGGTTACATTTTTACTAGCGCCATCTAGTTAGGAAAGGGGAATCAATCAGGTAACCGCATACTTAGCTACTTCTACTTCTATTAAATTATATTGTGTCTCCAATTCCAACTACAAATGAAGTATAGTTGGGTAGGTGCTGTATAAAAATATGTAGTAGGTACTAACTGTACCTACTACCTAGGTCTCCTAACCAACAAAGAGGACCCCTGTAGGTAACGGGTCAAACCAGTGAAACGCAAGAAATAAATTGCAGAACATGCAATCATTTCTTCCGCAGCGGAAATCGAGCCCGCGCCTTATGCGTCTCTGCCGAACAATCGCCCGCCACGCCATCGAGGCCGTCAAAGAGTTAAATGATAAATGGTAAATGACATTTATTTGCACGCACACGTGTGATAAAATAGTTGTATTGAAATTCAAAAATGATAAACATGAAAAGGTGAAAAGAAACCGCCAAATATGCAAAAAGTTGGATGAATATAAAAACAAAAATGAATGAATTTAGTATTTTTAAGTTTAAGTAGTTAGTGGTTTTGGTTTAGGATTATGAGATTTATTTTTATGTAACAAAAAATAAAGCAGAATATTTCTAAGAAAAGAATAATGCAATTTTCTATCCCTAGCCGCAATGCCAATAAAATTAGAAGGCTTCCATTTGTCATAAAATATGTGCAATAAATTTGATTTACTTGACATATTTTAATAGTATTATTAGTGACCCCCTCCAAAATTTCAGGCTGCGACCTCGTATGAGTGTGTAAACCTAATATAGGAAAAAAAATAATCCACATAAAATATTTATTTACACAATATTTTCTATTTCTCTTTGTTAAATTGTTAATTTTTTTTGGTTAATTTTGTCATTGTTATTTAGCATAAGATTAGTTTCAGATACATAATTTAAAATTTAATTGTTTATCTATCTAGTCGTGTCACTAGTTCTTTCGAACCAGTGTGGTGAAAGGATTTAAAGTGCGCCCCAGAGGCTCCTTTCGTGCACTGGGGCTAGAAGGCGATATAGGCTAGATAGGCTAGAGGCAAACTAAGCAAAGCTTGTACTATGGGCATTTCAACATTTCAAAATTTAATGTACACTCATAGCAAGCAAGTCAATATATTTATTTTAATAAATTTAATAAATAATTTAAATAAATTTATATATCAGAAGTCAGACGAGAAGGCTCTTCAATCGAAGGCAGAAGTTATACTCTACTATTACTACGGACAAATGAAAGGAGAGAAAATGGCAATGTTCCTAGTGAAAAAAGAACTCTTAGATGAGGTTTTCACCGCCACCGGAGGTATTATATAAAATTAAAATATATTTTTTAAAAGTGCTAAAATATATGTTAGAAGATTTATTGGTGTAGGTTAAAAAAATATTGTTTCATTTAGGCGTGGAAATAGAGCTCTTTTTATTTTATTATTATTTTTATTATGATTATTTAGATTTTCTTTTTTTGTTTATTCTTTCTTTATTTTTACCTAAATAAATATCGTAATGCTGTATTTAAAGTCGCTAAATTGTAATGTAAATATGTACTACCTGCTTTAACACTACCTATAGCTAGTTCGACAACCACCTTACTTAGCTCGAGCACTGGGCTACACTGAAAACCAGTACCAGTACAATGTGCGCGGAATAACGCTGAGTGTAGCCCATTTGCCGACCTTTTTTTTATTTTCATTTTTGTTACTTGTATGTATGTTCTCTTTGGCAATAAATGTATTTGTATTTGTAAATACATATTAAATTCACATTTAGAATCTGTTATCGAGAGTTATCTTATTACACCCAGTACCTAGTAAGTAACAAACACAGATTGTTGATATGAATCTTTGGAGATGGACGACATAAAATAATACATTTCAAAATACGTACTTCGAATTAGATTAGGTAGGTACATCCCAGATAAGATTAAAAGTAGGTATAGAAACACTCAATGACAGACAAAAATTTATAAATATTACCAACTAGATTTATGAAACAAACTCGATGTTACCCGCGACTTCGTTCGCAATAGTAGAAATAACTAGTAGGTACATAGTACTTTTTTAAATGGTTAGTAGTTAGTCAATAACAAATTAGTTTACCTAGGTACCTACCTACGTTCCCTATAGGTACTTTTAGTTGTTTAGTTTTTATTTTTATGATGACGGTTAGGATAACGTACTGGATTTTTTTCCCAATTCAGTGACGGAAGTTAAATTCCGACACTTCTGAAATCATTTTACAACTGGTACCCCTTTTCCCACTGGTACCATTTTTCCACATGTACCTACTACTTGTAAAAACCTCAGACCAAATAAAAAGAAAAGACCCCGCGCCGCGAACAACAAAAGTGAAGCCACCTTTTTATCTATGTGTGTGTCGAAGGTTTTAAGCTTGTGTGTTCCATGTAACCTAAATTCACAGTATAATAATTAAGAAACGATGCTATTTGAAGTACTTACAAGTGAAAAGTGATTCCGTGAGACTTTTTATGTGATTTGCTGCTGTTTTTACAAGTTTTCACTACACAGGAAGGCATAATTCTATTTTTAAGACTCGTGACGTACTACGAGCGATGAGCATGGTTTTAGTGTAGGTGTGTGCGTGAGCGTGTATGTTTACTTGCAGGAGCACGGTTTTGTGTGGCTTCACTTTTGTTGTTCGCGGCGCGGCGTCTTCTCTTTTATTTGGTCCGAGATAAAAACTTAGAGCGCGTTCTCAGTTGATGCGGGTGACGTTGACAACTCGGAAGTCACACTACAAGGCTAATCTATCCACGTGGAATATCTAAGAAGGAACTTCCAGGCTGCATTTTACCCCATTCGCCGTAAAGGAAAATCCCTCAAGTTGCAACCAAACTAGGAAGGACCTTACACGGTGGTTAACTGGAATTAACGACGTAACTTGCAGGATACGAAGGCCGAGCAGAAGTCCTGCAAAGATAGTCCACGTGGATAAATTAGCCTTCTATCACGGTTCCAACGATTTAGAGGGTGGGGGGAGGGGAGTAGTGTGACGTCAACGTCACGCGCATCAACTGAGAACGTATTCCAAGAAGTTTTTATTAGAAAATTTCACAGGCATTATTTGTTTACCTTCCAATCCCGCTTCCGTAACGTTACTTTATTATATTACTAGATGGCAGCACATGTAAAGTTAGAACGCGCTATTGAAGCGTTTTGAGCGTTTGCCAAATGATTCGAGGAAGCTCGTTGAATTCGTAATGAACACGGTTATTTACTATTTTTTGATATTGCACTGCAGGACTATAAGTCGGCATAGTGCAATTATTAATGAAATGAAATTCTCTCCGTCTTATTCGTCAGAACCGGTGTTACGGTTTTGTCTGATTAAATGATTAAACTAAGGTCTTTTACCATCTCATCTAATAGTAGCTATTTATACAGCGTCAGGACGCAACTTTTTGTCTTCACAAACGGGACGAATTAAGATGGAGTAGGCTTGCCCAGCACTTATTCCATCTCAGCTTAGTCGGGCTTGTCCACAGGAAAGACATGGTCAATACGTGCGGAGCTGACTAAGCCGCGGGTTTCCTCACGATGTTTTCCTTCACCGTTTGAGAGAACTGTACTGTACACGGCCGGGTTGGAACCCACGACCTTAGGATCGGAAGGCGGGGTCACTACCAACTAGACCACCATTTCTTTTAGTTGTTTAGAACCAGTGATTAAATTAAATCACTACTACAATTACCTATAATATATTATAACTATCCTACTAATATAAAAATAAAAATATATTATTATTATTATTATTATTAATCTTACTTATATTATAAATGCGAAAGTTTTGATGTTTGGATGTTTGGATGTTTGTGCCTCAATCACGCCTAAACGGCTGAACGGATTTGAATTAAACTTGGAATATACATAGTACATGTACTGGATTAACATATAAGCTAATTTTTATCCGGGTACTACAAGAGCGAACCCGCTGGCGGTAGCTAGTATAATAATAAAATTGTTCTGAAAACTAACGGGAATAAAAACACGTATTTTCTTCTTTTACTATGTACTAGCTGTAACCCGCGACGTTGTCTGCGTGATAGACAACGTCAATAGTTCTACTATATACAGCTCGATTACCACTGACTGACTCACTCACTGACTCATTGACATCATTGTTCTCCTAGAAGGAGTCGAGATGGACGATGATGATGTATGGGGGAAATGTTCGGGGAGTCCCGGTGAGTGGGGGAAAAATCCGAAAACCCCCATTTTCCTCCCCCCTCGCCCCCCCCACGTTCGGTCCCCGGATTCTTCCCGACGAGGGCATGTTTTTTTTACAGATTCGGATGGAGGGTGCTCGAAGGAATACAACTCTTTTTACTCCCCCCCCTTTCGACCCCCCTTTGACCCCCCCTTCTATCGGTTCTCCGAAATGACTCGTGATCTATAATATAAAAATGAATCGCAAAATGTGTTGTAAGCGCATAACTCAACAACGCCTGGACCAATTTGGCCAAATCTTTTTTTAAAATGTTCGTTGAAGTTCAAGGATGGTTTTTACGGCGAGAAAAATTAGAATTATTGCTGGAAATATAATAATAGGGTACTTTTTATCTGGGTACCGCGTGAGCGAAGCCGCGGGCGGCTGCTAGTTACAAATAAAAACCTACTAACTAGAGTTCAGGTGATGGACATAGTTAATACACAACACACTTAATAGTTAGTACGAAATTAAATCCAGTTTTTCGGGATTTTCAATACACCTAACGCCATCTATTAGTTTAAAACAGAAAAAGTGTATACACCTTCAAAAACAAAAAGAAATTATACGTACAAGATAACAACATTCATCCATTTACCTATCTATCTATTTATCTGGTCGTGTCACTAGTTCTTTCGAACACTGGTTCGAATCTAATCCTTTCAGCCACTGGGGTGAAAGGATTTAAAGTGCACCTCAAAGGCTCCTTTCGTGCGACACATATTTTCAAACTTTTTAGGTTCTACGACATGTCGGTTTTCTCACGATGTTTTCTTTCACCGTTTGAGAGTACCTACTGATATAGCGCACGTAAATTGTTCAAATAGAAAAATCCATGCTGCACGACCGGGTTTGAACCCACGACCTTAGGATCGGAAGGTGGGGTCACTACCACTAGACTAACAGTGTTCAAACTACATTCATGATGTAGATATTTCGACATGGATGCACTATTAGCCATGAATAAAACTGCTTTAAAAACTTGAATAAGGAAAATAATACGATGTTAATCATAATATAACTTGTTAAGTGAACAAATAAGACAAAGAATTCTATGCAAACGTGGTACCACGCATTACTCAGAATATTTCCTGCCCTTATGGTAATATTAAAATTTCTGATCAAATTCTACAAAACGATGAAATAATCCTGAATGATGATATCTCTAGAAGTAACTAAGTAGATCTTTTACGGGGTAATGATTACTATTACTCCTTGGTCTCTAACGAAAAGATAGAAGTAAAGGAAGATATCTATTTGGTAAATATGAAACTGATTTAACGCTAAAGAGCAATAATCTAAAGCAACTTTGGTGACTCGCCAGGGTCATCTAGGGATGAAGAAGAGATTCAAAGATTTTATGAAACCACTGGTTTCGTAGACAACCGCTATTACGTAAAATGGCCATAGTCAGATCAGAACACCTTCTAACATTATTACCTTTTGAAACAATTACATTATTGCAAATTGGACTGCAATACCATGTTCGGGATATAGAAACTAGTAATAGTTTCTTATGACTTGAAGACCCAAATAAAGCTATCAGTTTAAAGAATTTACGCTACTGTATGTTTTCTGCGTGCCCCTCGGGGTGATATCCAGTCCATTCTAAATGTGATTCAGAAACGAATTGCCGATGACATAATGTAGACAATCTAGTATTAGGCACGAAGTCTCAAGGAAGCAACTGCTTTCTACAAAACAGATAAACGTTCTTCTATCAGTGAATCTTCGCGGTCGGAACTTTAACTCAAGAGATTTATGAGAGAGAGATCAAAACAAAAGACAGTTGATAAAATCTTTGACAGTGAATGGAATACCCATTTAGATGATTGAAGATTAAAGCTCAGTTAGGATATTTTCAATGATACTTCACAATAGGAGGAGTACTGAAAATAACAGCTTCTATTAAAGACCCGTGTGGATTTGTTGCACTAGTACTCGCATTATTGGCTGCGTAAATCTTATTGCAGGAACTTTGGAAGATAAAGCTAAAGTGGGATGCGAAGCGTACACCAGACTTAACAGATGGAAAGAGAAATGAAAAAGGGGTGTTATTGCCTTGGAATTTAACTGTATTGAGGAACTGATCATTTCTTGACACTTAAGAGCACAGATGATCTACCAAATAATGGCAAGAGCAAACACGAATTGCATTGTTTTGCTGATGCGTCCTTGCAAGCAGACGCAGCTGTTTCGTATTTAAGTGCGTACTATGAGCACGGTAATGACGCAGTTAGTTGTTCTAGGAATCAAGGCTGACAATTAAGGATTAAAATGATTTACTAATTCCGAGGCTCAAGTTGTTGGGTGTGGTCATAGGACCCGGATAATAAAATATGAGAGAAAATTTATAAGATTCATTGATATTCATAAGATAAAAATCAATAGAAAGGACACATTTGAAATTTTAGTTTTTGCTGGGGAGGATCTATCGAATGTTGATAGAAATATGAATAAAGATCGGGACACATTTGAATGTAATCAAGACCAGAGCATAAAAGTTAAAGTGGTATTTTTAAAAAATAAACCGAGATAAGATAATCAGAAATAACAGGGATAGCAGAGAGAGATGGATATAGACAGAAAAGCAGAGGATTTAGATTCAGAGACATTTTGTAACACGGTTTCGATCAGTAAAACAGAGTTAGACCTATAGGTGCAGGCAACCTCTAAGTCTGACTGAACAATCAGACCAGATGCTCGACTTACCTGCACGTGATCAAGGACAGATAATGCTATATGCTGACGACACTTGTCTTTTTTTTTACTTTGGCAAATCTATCCATAACATAGTCCACGAAGCGCAGAATGACTTAATACTAATAAATGAATGGTTTCAAAATAATTTGCTTACTGTTAACATTTCAAAAACTTCATATATGATATTCAGGGCTAAAAATAAAATAATAGACCAGTACAATCCACTGACATTAAACAATGAAAATATAAATCTGAAAAATAATGAAAAATACCTTGAACTTATCTTAGATGAGCACCTAACCTGGAGACCGCACATAGACAGTTTAAGAACCAAAATCTCATCATTGATGGGACTCCTTCGTCCAGTAGGTAGTTTCTTGTTTCCCAAAAAATGTAAGATTAATAATCTACAATTCACTTGTCAAACCTAATTTAGAATATCTTATTGAAGTATGGGGAAACGCTGCAAAAACCAACTTAAAAGAAATTCAAACTGCACAGAACAAGATTATTAAAGTCCTCTTCCACTATGACTTCATGACGCGGACCCAAAAACTTTTCAATGAAACTCAACTAATGAGCATAAAACAAATCTACACCTATATAACACTTGTTGTCTCATACACAAAATAATTAAGACAGACATACGCACAGACATAACATTCAAACGAAAAAATCAAGTACCTACATAAATTAAACACAAGAAGGTCAAAAAACATCGTACTACCGCTACCTAGAACAAACTATAGAATCAAAAACATAACCTATGAAGGAGCACAACTATACAACAATTTACCTAACAATCTTAAAGACGCCCCTAGTGTAACGTTATTTAAGAAAAAGCTAAAGGATTTTATCCTAAAAAATATTCCTATTCTTTAAGAAAAGTATAGGTATCTTGTCATTTTTCTATGTCACTTTACTGGCTGCAACCAGAACACTATGTTCATACTTACAATAACTATATTCTCTGTAAGTGAACTTTGTTCTTTAAGAAATAAATATCTTTAACCACAATCCCGCTTTCGTAACGTTACGTTACGTTACTAGATGGCAGCACAGGTAAAGTTAGAACGCGCTATTGAAGCGTTTTGAGCGTTTGCCAAATGATTCGAGGAAGCACGTTGAATTCGTTTATGACCTATAAAGCATAATGGCTACATAGGATGAAACTTGGAATATACATATTTTTGAAATTGCACTGCAGGACTATAAGTCGGCATAGTGCAATTATTAATGAAAAGAAATTCTCTCCGTCTTATTCGTCAGAACCGGTGTTACGGTTTTGTCTGATTAAATGATTAAACTAAGGTCTTTTACCATCTCATCTAATAGTAGATATTTATACAGCGTCAGGAGGCAACTTTTTGTCTTCACAAACGGGACGAATTAAGATGGAGTAGGCTTGCCCAGCACTTATTCCATCTCAGCTTAGTCGGGCTTGTCCACAGGAAAGACATGGTCAATACGTGCGGAGCTGACTAAGCCGCGGGTTTCCTCACGATGTTTTCCTTCACCGTTTGAGAGAACTGTACTGTACACGGCCGGGTTGGAACCCACGACCTTAGGATCGGAAGGCGGGGTCACTACCAACTAGACCACCATTTCTTTTAGTTGTTTAGAACCAGTGATTAAATTAAATCACTACTACAATTACCTATAATATATTATAACTATCCTACTAATCTTACTTATATTATAAATGCGAAAGTTTGTGAGTTTGGATGTTTGTGCCTCAATCACGCCTAAACGGCTGAACGGATTTGAATTAAACTTGGAATATACATAGTACATGTACTGGATTAACATATAAGCTAATTTTTATCCGGGTACTACAAGAGCGAACCCGCTGGCGGTAGCTAGTATAATAATAAAATTGTTCTGAAAACTAACGGGGATAAAAACACGTATTTTCTTCTTTTACTATGTACTAGCTGTAACCCGCGACGTTGTCTGCGTGATAGACAACGTCAATAGTTACAAATAAAAACCTACTAACTAGAGTTCAGGTGATGGACATAGTTAATACACAACACACTTAATAGTTAGTACGAAATTAAATCCAGTTTTTCGGGATTTTCAATACACCTAACGCCATCTATTAGTTTAAAACAGAAAAAGTGTATACACCTTCAAAAACAAAAAGAAATTATACGTACAAGATAACAACATTCATCCATTTACCTATCTATCTATTTATCTGGTCGTGTCACTAGTTCTTTCGAACACTGGTTCGAATCTAATCCTTTCAGCCACTGGGGTGAAAGGATTTAAAGTGCACCTCAAAGGCTCCTTTCGTGCGACACATATTTTCAAACTTTTTAGGTTCTACGACATGTCGGTTTTCTCACGATGTTTTCTTTCACCGTTTGAGAGTACCTACTGATATAGCGCACGTAAATTGTTCAAATAGAAAAATCCATGCTGCACGACCGGGTTTGAACCCACGACCTTAGGATCGGAAGGTGGGGTCACTACCACTAGACTAACAGTGTTCAAACTACATTCATGATGTAGATATTTCGACATGGATGCACTATTAGCCATGAATAAAACTGCTTTAAAAACTTGAATAAGGAAAATAATACGATGTTAATCATAATATAACTTGTTAAGTGAACAAATAAGACAAAGAATTCTATGCAAACGTGGTACCACGCATTACTCAGAATATTTCCTGCCCTTATGGTAATATTAAAATTTCTGATCAAATTCTACAAAACGATGAAATAATCCTGAATGATGATATCTCTAGAAGTAACTAAGTAGATCTTTTACGGGGTAATGATTACTATTACTCCTTGGTCTCTAACGAAAAGATAGAAGTAAAGGAAGATATCTATTTGGTAAATATGAAACTGATTTAACGCTAAAGAGCAATAATCTAAAGCAACTTTGGTGACTCGCCAGGGTCATCTAGGGATGAAGAAGAGATTCAAAGATTTTATGAAACCACTGGTTTCGTAGACAACCGCTATTACGTAAAATGGCCATAGTCAGATCAGAACACCTTCTAACATTATTACCTTTTGAAACAATTACATTATTGCAAATTGGACTGCAATACCATGTTCGGGATATAGAAACTAGTAATAGTTTCTTATGACTTGAAGACCCAAATAAAGCTATCAGTTTAAAGAATTTACGCTACTGTATGTTTTCTGCGTGCCCCTCGGGGTGATATCCAGTCCATTCTAAATGTGATTCAGAAACGAATTGCCGATGACATAATGTAGACAATCTAGTATTAGGCACGAAGTCTCAAGGAAGCAACTGCTTTCTACAAAACAGATAAACGTTCTTCTATCAGTGAATCTTCGCGGTCGGAACTTTAACTCAAGAGATTTATGAGAGAGAGATCAAAACAAAAGACAGTTGATAAAATCTTTGACAGTGAATGGAATACCCATTTAGATGATTGAAGATTAAAGCTCAGTTAGGATATTTTCAATGATACTTCACAATAGGAGGAGTACTGAAAATAACAGCTTCTATTAAAGACCCGTGTGGATTTGTTGCACTAGTACTCGCATTATTGGCTGCGTAAATCTTATTGCAGGAACTTTGGAAGATAAAGCTAAAGTGGGATGCGAAGCGTACACCAGACTTAACAGATGGAAAGAGAAATGAAAAAGGGGTGTTATTGCCTTGGAATTTAACTGTATTGAGGAACTGATCATTTCTTGACACTTAAGAGCACAGATGATCTACCAAATAATGGCAAGAGCAAACACGAATTGCATTGTTTTGCTGATGCGTCCTTGCAAGCAGACGCAGCTGTTTCGTATTTAAGTGCGTACTATGAGCACGGTAATGACGCAGTTAGTTGTTCTAGGAATCAAGGCTGACAATTAAGGATTAAAATGATTTACTAATTCCGAGGCTCGAGTTGTTGGGTGTGGTCATAGGACCCGGATAATAAAATATGAGAGAAAATTTATAAGATTCATTGATATTCATAAGATAAAAATCAATAGAAAGGATACATTTGAAATTTTAGTTTTTGCTGGGGAGGATCTATCGAATGTTGATAGAAATATGAATAAAGATCGGGACACATTTGAATGTAATCAAGACCAGAGCATAAAAGTTAAAGTGGTATTTTTAAAAAATAAACCGAGATAAGATAATCAGAAATAACAGGGATAGCAGAGAGAGATGGATATAGACAGAAAAGCAGAGGATTTAGATTCAGAGACATTTTGTAACACGGTTTCGATCAGTAAAACAGAGTTAGACCTATAGGTGCAGGCAACCTCTAAGTCTGACTGAACAATCAGACCAGATGCTCGACTTACCTGCACGTGATCAAGGACAGATAATGCTATATGCTGACGACACTTGTCTTTTTTTTTACTTTGGCAAATCTATCCATAACATAGTCCACGAAGCGCAGAATGACTTAATACTAATAAATGAATGGTTTCAAAATAATTTGCTTACTGTTAACATTTCAAAAACTTCATATATGATATTCAGGGCTAAAAATAAAATAATAGACCAGTACAATCCACTGACATTAAACAATGAAAATATAAATCTGAAAAATAATGAAAAATACCTTGAACTTATCTTAGATGAGCACCTAACCTGGAGACCGCACATAGACAGTTTAAGAACCAAAATCTCATCATTGATGGGACTCCTTCGTCCAGTAGGTAGTTTCTTGTTTCCCAAAAAATGTAAGATTAATAATCTACAATTCACTTGTCAAACCTAATTTAGAATATCTTATTGAAGTATGGGGAAACGCTGCAAAAACCAACTTAAAAGAAATTCAAACTGCACAGAACAAGATTATTAAAGTCCTCTTCCACTATGACTTCATGACGCGGACCCAAAAACTTTTCAATGAAACTCAACTAATGAGCATAAAACAAATCTACACCTATATAACACTTGTTGTCTCATACACAAAATAATTAAGACAGACATACGCACAGACATAACATTCAAACGAAAAAATCAAGTACCTACATAAATTAAACACAAGAAGGTCAAAAAACATCGTACTACCGCTACCTAGAACAAACTATAGAATCAAAAACATAACCTATGAAGGAGCACAACTATACAACAATTTACCTAACAATCTTAAAGACGCCCCTAGTGTAACGTTATTTAAGAAAAAGCTAAAGGATTTTATCCTAAAAAATATTCCTATTCTTTAAGAAAAGTATAGGTATCTTGTCATTTTTCTATGTCACTTTACTGGCTGCAACCAGAACACTATGTTCATACTTACAATAACTATATTCTCTGTAAGTGAACTTTGTTCTTTAAGAAATAAATATCTTTAACCACAATCCCGCTTTCGTAACGTTACGTTACGTTACTAGATGGCAGCACAGGTAAAGTTAGAACGCGCTATTGAAGCGTTTTGAGCGTTTGCCAAATGATTCGAGGAAGCACGTTGAATTCGTTTATGACCTATAAAGCATAATGGCTACATAGGATGAAACTTGGAATATACATATTTTTGAAATTGCACTGCAGGACTATAAGTCGGCATAGTGCAATTATTAATGAAAAGAAATTCTCTCCGTCTTATTCGTCAGAACCGGTGTTACGGTTTTGTCTGATTAAATGATTAAACTAAGGTCTTTTACCATCTCATCTAATAGTAGATATTTATACAGCGTCAGGAGGCAACTTTTTGTCTTCACAAACGGGACGAATTAAGATGGAGTAGGCTTGCCCAGCACTTATTCCATCTCAGCTTAGTCGGGCTTGTCCACAGGAAAGACATGGTCAATACGTGCGGAGCTGACTAAGCCGCGGGTTTCCTCACGATGTTTTCCTTCACCGTTTGAGAGAACTGTACTGTACACGGCCGGGTTGGAACCCACGACCTTAGGATCGGAAGGCGGGGTCACTACCAACTAGACCACCATTTCTTTTAGTTGTTTAGAACCAGTGATTAAATTAAATCACTACTACAATTACCTATAATATATTATAACTATCCTACTAATCTTACTTATATTATAAATGCGAAAGTTTGTGAGTTTGGATGTTTGTGCCTCAATCACGCCTAAACGGCTGAACGGATTTGAATTAAACTTGGAATATACATAGTACATGTACTGGATTAACATATAAGCTAATTTTTATCCGGGTACTACAAGAGCGAACCCGCTGGCGGTAGCTAGTATAATAATAAAATTGTTCTGAAAACTAACGGGGATAAAAACACGTATTTTCTTCTTTTACTATGTACTAGCTGTAACCCGCGACGTTGTCTGCGTGATAGACAACGTCAATAGTTACAAATAAAAACCTACTAACTAGAGTTCAGGTGATGGACATAGTTAATACACAACACACTTAATAGTTAGTACGAAATTAAATCCAGTTTTTCGGGATTTTCAATACACCTAACGCCATCTATTAGTTTAAAACAGAAAAAGTGTATACACCTTCAAAAACAAAAAGAAATTATACGTACAAGATAACAACATTCATCCATTTACCTATCTATCTATTTATCTGGTCGTGTCACTAGTTCTTTCGAACACTGGTTCGAATCTAATCCTTTCAGCCACTGGGGTGAAAGGATTTAAAGTGCACCTCAAAGGCTCCTTTCGTGCGACACATATTTTCAAACTTTTTAGGTTCTACGACATGTCGGTTTTCTCACGATGTTTTCTTTCACCGTTTGAGAGTACCTACTGATATAGCGCACGTAAATTGTTCAAATAGAAAAATCCATGCTGCACGACCGGGTTTGAACCCACGACCTTAGGATCGGAAGGTGGGGTCACTACCACTAGACTAACAGTGTTCAAACTACATTCATGATGTAGATATTTCGACATGGATGCACTATTAGCCATGAATAAAACTGCTTTAAAAACTTGAATAAGGAAAATAATACGATGTTAATCATAATATAACTTGTTAAGTGAACAAATAAGACAAAGAATTCTATGCAAACGTGGTACCACGCATTACTCAGAATATTTCCTGCCCTTATGGTAATATTAAAATTTCTGATCAAATTCTACAAAACGATGAAATAATCCTGAATGATGATATCTCTAGAAGTAACTAAGTAGATCTTTTACGGGGTAATGATTACTATTACTCCTTGGTCTCTAACGAAAAGATAGAAGTAAAGGAAGATATCTATTTGGTAAATATGAAACTGATTTAACGCTAAAGAGCAATAATCTAAAGCAACTTTGGTGACTCGCCAGGGTCATCTAGGGATGAAGAAGAGATTCAAAGATTTTATGAAACCACTGGTTTCGTAGACAACCGCTATTACGTAAAATGGCCATAGTCAGATCAGAACACCTTCTAACATTATTACCTTTTGAAACAATTACATTATTGCAAATTGGACTGCAATACCATGTTCGGGATATAGAAACTAGTAATAGTTTCTTATGACTTGAAGACCCAAATAAAGCTATCAGTTTAAAGAATTTACGCTACTGTATGTTTTCTGCGTGCCCCTCGGGGTGATATCCAGTCCATTCTAAATGTGATTCAGAAACGAATTGCCGATGACATAATGTAGACAATCTAGTATTAGGCACGAAGTCTCAAGGAAGCAACTGCTTTCTACAAAACAGATAAACGTTCTTCTATCAGTGAATCTTCGCGGTCGGAACTTTAACTCAAGAGATTTATGAGAGAGAGATCAAAACAAAAGACAGTTGATAAAATCTTTGACAGTGAATGGAATACCCATTTAGATGATTGAAGATTAAAGCTCAGTTAGGATATTTTCAATGATACTTCACAATAGGAGGAGTACTGAAAATAACAGCTTCTATTAAAGACCCGTGTGGATTTGTTGCACTAGTACTCGCATTATTGGCTGCGTAAATCTTATTGCAGGAACTTTGGAAGATAAAGCTAAAGTGGGATGCGAAGCGTACACCAGACTTAACAGATGGAAAGAGAAATGAAAAAGGGGTGTTATTGCCTTGGAATTTAACTGTATTGAGGAACTGATCATTTCTTGACACTTAAGAGCACAGATGATCTACCAAATAATGGCAAGAGCAAACACGAATTGCATTGTTTTGCTGATGCGTCCTTGCAAGCAGACGCAGCTGTTTCGTATTTAAGTGCGTACTATGAGCACGGTAATGACGCAGTTAGTTGTTCTAGGAATCAAGGCTGACAATTAAGGATTAAAATGATTTACTAATTCCGAGGCTCAAGTTGTTGGGTGTGGTCATAGGACCCGGATAATAAAATATGAGAGAAAATTTATAAGATTCATTGATATTCATAAGATAAAAATCAATAGAAAGGACACATTTGAAATTTTAGTTTTTGCTGGGGAGGATCTATCGAATGTTGATAGAAATATGAATAAAGATCGGGACACATTTGAATGTAATCAAGACCAGAGCATAAAAGTTAAAGTGGTATTTTTAAAAAATAAACCGAGATAAGATAATCAGAAATAACAGGGATAGCAGAGAGAGATGGATATAGACAGAAAAGCAGAGGATTTAGATTCAGAGACATTTTGTAACACGGTTTCGATCAGTAAAACAGAGTTAGACCTATAGGTGCAGGCAACCTCTAAGTCTGACTGAACAATCAGACCAGATGCTCGACTTACCTGCACGTGATCAAGGACAGATAATGCTATATGCTGACGACACTTGTCTTTTTTTTTACTTTGGCAAATCTATCCATAACATAGTCCACGAAGCGCAGAATGACTTAATACTAATAAATGAATGGTTTCAAAATAATTTGCTTACTGTTAACATTTCAAAAACTTCATATATGATATTCAGGGCTAAAAATAAAATAATAGACCAGTACAATCCACTGACATTAAACAATGAAAATATAAATCTGAAAAATAATGAAAAATACCTTGAACTTATCTTAGATGAGCACCTAACCTGGAGACCGCACATAGACAGTTTAAGAACCAAAATCTCATCATTGATGGGACTCCTTCGTCCAGTAGGTAGTTTCTTGTTTCCCAAAAAATGTAAGATTAATAATCTACAATTCACTTGTCAAACCTAATTTAGAATATCTTATTGAAGTATGGGGAAACGCTGCAAAAACCAACTTAAAAGAAATTCAAACTGCACAGAACAAGATTATTAAAGTCCTCTTCCACTATGACTTCATGACGCGGACCCAAAAACTTTTCAATGAAACTCAACTAATGAGCATAAAACAAATCTACACCTATATAACACTTGTTGTCTCATACACAAAATAATTAAGACAGACATACGCACAGACATAACATTCAAACGAAAAAATCAAGTACCTACATAAATTAAACACAAGAAGGTCAAAAAACATCGTACTACCGCTACCTAGAACAAACTATAGAATCAAAAACATAACCTATGAAGGAGCACAACTATACAACAATTTACCTAACAATCTTAAAGACGCCCCTAGTGTAACGTTATTTAAGAAAAAGCTAAAGGATTTTATCCTAAAAAATATTCCTATTCTTTAAGAAAAGTATAGGTATCTTGTCATTTTTCTATGTCACTTTACTGGCTGCAACCAGAACACTATGTTCATACTTACAATAACTATATTCTCTGTAAGTGAACTTTGTTCTTTAAGAAATAAATATCTTTAACCACAATCCCGCTTTCGTAACGTTACGTTACGTTACTAGATGGCAGCACAGGTAAAGTTAGAACGCGCTATTGAAGCGTTTTGAGCGTTTGCCAAATGATTCGAGGAAGCACGTTGAATTCGTTTATGACCTATAAAGCATAATGGCTACATAGGATGAAACTTGGAATATACATATTTTTGAAATTGCACTGCAGGACTATAAGTCGGCATAGTGCAATTATTAATGAAAAGAAATTCTCTCCGTCTTATTCGTCAGAACCGGTGTTACGGTTTTGTCTGATTAAATGATTAAACTAAGGTCTTTTACCATCTCATCTAATAGTAGATATTTATACAGCGTCAGGAGGCAACTTTTTGTCTTCACAAACGGGACGAATTAAGATGGAGTAGGCTTGCCCAGCACTTATTCCATCTCAGCTTAGTCGGGCTTGTCCACAGGAAAGACATGGTCAATACGTGCGGAGCTGACTAAGCCGCGGGTTTCCTCACGATGTTTTCCTTCACCGTTTGAGAGAACTGTACTGTACACGGCCGGGTTGGAACCCACGACCTTAGGATCGGAAGGCGGGGTCACTACCAACTAGACCACCATTTCTTTTAGTTGTTTAGAACCAGTGATTAAATTAAATCACTACTACAATTACCTATAATATATTATAACTATCCTACTAATCTTACTTATATTATAAATGCGAAAGTTTGTGAGTTTGGATGTTTGTGCCTCAATCACGCCTAAACGGCTGAACGGATTTGAATTAAACTTGGAATATACATAGTACATGTACTGGATTAACATATAAGCTAATTTTTATCCGGGTACTACAAGAGCGAACCCGCTGGCGGTAGCTAGTATAATAATAAAATTGTTCTGAAAACTAACGGGGATAAAAACACGTATTTTCTTCTTTTACTATGTACTAGCTGTAACCCGCGACGTTGTCTGCGTGATAGACAACGTCAATAGTTACAAATAAAAACCTACTAACTAGAGTTCAGGTGATGGACATAGTTAATACACAACACACTTAATAGTTAGTACGAAATTAAATCCAGTTTTTCGGGATTTTCAATACACCTAACGCCATCTATTAGTTTAAAACAGAAAAAGTGTATACACCTTCAAAAACAAAAAGAAATTATACGTACAAGATAACAACATTCATCCATTTACCTATCTATCTATTTATCTGGTCGTGTCACTAGTTCTTTCGAACACTGGTTCGAATCTAATCCTTTCAGCCACTGGGGTGAAAGGATTTAAAGTGCACCTCAAAGGCTCCTTTCGTGCGACACATATTTTCAAACTTTTTAGGTTCTACGACATGTCGGTTTTCTCACGATGTTTTCTTTCACCGTTTGAGAGTACCTACTGATATAGCGCACGTAAATTGTTCAAATAGAAAAATCCATGCTGCACGACCGGGTTTGAACCCACGACCTTAGGATCGGAAGGTGGGGTCACTACCACTAGACTAACAGTGTTCAAACTACATTCATGATGTAGATATTTCGACATGGATGCACTATTAGCCATGAATAAAACTGAGATTAGATTGTTTATTACAATTATGTATAATGTTTAGATACAGAAATCATGTGTGTTGTTATTATTACGGCGAGTATGTGGGCGAAATCAGCTATCAGGTGAGATCAGACCAGTACCGTGAGGTGAGGGGTGGCTAGAAGGGGCGGTCGGAGGCAACTCGGGGTTTTAACCCCTACTGTATATCCAAATATCAGTCGTGGGATGTTTTAACCTCTATATTCAGATACCAATCTGGTTTAACCCTATACATAGATATCAGTCTTGGGATGGGGGTGTCTTAACCCATAAATCAGCTCAGACAAATGCGTGTGCACTGTAAGTGCAGGTACGCATCTTTCGGAAATTCAGCTTACTTTTGACATATTTTGTTTTTTGCAGCTAATTCGTTATCCAATCTAGAAGGTTGCGTAACGACAGGACTACCTACTGCGCTCAGGTCTCAAGTTAACTCTTGCGGGTTATAGTAAAAGTCTCGTTTAGAATGAATGTTTAATCTACGCTACTATAGCTCACAATAATTAATTTAATTTGAAGTTATAGTGGTTTTTAAGTAGGTGAAAAATAATTTATTCTCAAAGTGGGCAGTAGACAAAATAAGTTTAGGAACCCCTGCTTTAAACCATTTATCTTAAGAATTTAAATGAATTTTTACACTTTGATAGTTTATTTCCTTTAGGTATTTCAATATTTTATTCAATTGTCAAAATTGCTTTCGTTTAATTCATGAAAAACTTCCAGGTGCAATGAATCTTAAACTATTTTTATCCTGGACACTATATTGTATTTTGATCTGCTGGATGGCCTCTTCAGCTATAAACCGAATTTACCTTACTTATTTCCTTCACTGCAATATTTTTATTGTATTGTGTTGTGATTGTATACCTAGTAATACCTACATATTCACATGCACTCTCAAACAGAAACGCCACACTCATAGGACATACCTTGGTTTGTCTTGTGACAACAGACTCCTATGAGACTGGGGGAAACAGGCTAACCCTCCCACGCTTAGGTACCTACTCACACACACATGCTCACACTATCCCTTAGTAATTTGGTTATAACTTTTAGTTATTATATTCTGTTATGGTTTTTGTTAATTTATCTTGTTGTTTGTTTTGTACTTTTTGCAATCGATTTAACTGTAAGCCGGTCTCCCGCGACACAGGCTTGCATCGTACGGGGACCACTAGCAAATTCCACTGCAACTTGTATTTTTTGACATTAAATATATTTTTATTTGTACCTATTATTAGAATGAAAAGTCGCATTTGGTTGGTTATGAATTTTCAATGTAGATAACATTGATAATTTAATTAGATTTTTTGTATTTGGTTAAATGGGAATATCATAATTTTACAAATAACAGGAATCGATAAATAAATAATAAGAATAATTTTAAATAAATCATTATTTTCATGCGACAAGTTGAATTAATTTATGAACCCGTGTACTTATTTGTTACAAAATAAACTATTTAGTACCAACGAGAAAAATTAATATTTTAGTTAGGTATATACATTCATATTATTTATATTCCAATGAAACATCAGAAACCCATTTATCTGGAGATTTAAAATTTGTTAGTTGTGCCCTATTACGTTACGACAGAATTATCGGCACTAGCGCAAGATCAGTTAGTTAGTCGCGAGCGCCGCGACTGGTGCGCATGTGTGGCGCGCCTCAGCAGTAATAGTACGACTTCTCGATCTCTGCCAACACAAGCCGGTATGTTTTTGTAACTACACACGTAAATAGAACTGCAGAAACTCAGGCTGAGACACATCTCTTGCATTAAAAGGAAAGTTGCAACTGTCAAGGTACTTTTCTTTTTACCTTTTTACTAACAAGTTAAGCAAAGACTGTGCTGTGATTTTTTAAATTGAACCTTTGCCAGATCCTCTAACTTATACCTACATTTCCTTGTGTCGTGTGTAATAATAATAATTATGATTGTAAGTACTTGCACAGAGAAAAATAATTTTACTTCGTTGTCACGCAAAGATGCAAAAATTTATGAGGCTAAGTGTGTGTGATACGAACGGCCGAAGTGCGAGGCTTCTGGCGGGAGTTCTGGACTCAAATTACCTTGTTTACCTTATTTCTTCTCTTGGACCTAACAGTAAAAATACTATTGGTAACAATTTTATTATAAAATCAGTGTAATAAAATATCATTTTAAATAAAGTTTTATTTTCATCGAAATCTCTCTTTATAAATTAAATACAGAGAAGTTTAGCAATGCATTTCGGATCACTATATTTCGAAGTCTAATTGACTTGTTACAAATAACACAAAACAAACTCATCAAAATATTATTTAACTATCATTATCTAACCACAATCAGCCATCTGGTTCACATAGTACAAGCTTTGCTTAATTTGGGGCTAGATGGCACTGTGTGAAATGTCCACATATATTAAAGTTATTTAATATTTATTTATATTTACTTATCTGCTGGACTGAAAGTAAAGAAAAAGCATAAAATGCGTCCAGCTGCTTCTCTTCCCGAGCATGTCGTAAAAGTCGACAAAGGGATAGCATCCTCTCCAACATGATGGACCATCTATATGGGCGATGAGCTGATCACCTGTCACTTTGGTTCACCATAATCCATCTTAGGAATTTAAATCAGAAGTGGCGGCAAGTTTTCTTATGCTTACTTGTGGTTCTGCCCACCCCATTAGGGATACGGGCGTGATAATAATTATGTATGCATACACTATGTATATGTATGTATTTATATTTACAACCTTAAAATTATATTAAGCAACAAAATATACTACGTAGATACTATGTATGTACTTTGATGTTATACAAATCTAGCCACATCAAGATGCTGCTCACGAGAAGATATGACTACGTTGTCGTTTTTATGTATTTCACTTACAATACTAATGTAACATTTGTCGTACATACCTACATCAGTAATTAGTAGGTACATACCTAATTTAATCGCAAGTCATTTAGCCCACTGTTATATTAAATTTTTATTTTATAAAAAAAAACTCAATCAAACAATATCTACGCCCATAAAGTTTCCACAGTAAAATTTTACATTAAAGCTAGTGAATAGGGGTCGGTACAGACAAAAACAAAAAAAAAACTACTTACTTAATCATAAACATAAACACAAAAAAAAAACAAATCAAAATGCAATCATAATTTGGCGGCAACGCTTGACATGACTTCTCTCCGAAATTTGGGCAAATTGGCGTTAAAAATATCAATATTTACTAAATTATCGTTGTAATAGTTCCTATTCAGAAACATATTTTTTTCTATAATTAGTGTTAGAAATTTAATTATTGAAGTTCATAATTTAAGTTTTCTTATTTATATGAATAATAAATAATAAATTGCTATTCTTATGGGAAATCAAAAAATATCTTTAACGTAAAGGGTGCAAACGGAACCCTATTACTAAGTCTCTAATTATTGATTTTTATGCAACGCAACTATTTGAAATAAAATAGATTAAATAAAAAAGGAAGAATAATATCATTTTTTCTTATGAAAATTGATAGCGTAAGAATCTAGGTAGTGACCTAGGTCCAGTCCAATGATTTATACGCTGTGTTTTCACACAGCTTCAAAAAATTTGTATGTGTTTACAAGGAAACCCTTTCATGTGTTATAATACCAACTAATCTCTTCTGCTCCCAACCTCATTACATCGTTCCTGAAGCAAAACGCAACGATAGCGCGTTCTAGAATCGGTTACATTTTTACTAGCGCCATCTAGTTAGGAAAGGGGAATCAATCAGGTAACCGCATACTTAGCTACTTCTACTTCTATTAAATTATATTGTGTCTCCAATTCCAACTACAAATGAAGTATAGTTGGGTAGGTGCTGTATAAAAATATGTAGTAGGTACTAACTGTACCTACTACCTAGGTCTCCTAACCAACAAAGAGGACCCCTGTAGGTAACGGGTCAAACCAGTGAAACGCAAGAAATAAATTGCAGAACATGCAATCATTTCTTCCGCAGCGGAAATCGAGCCCGCGCCTTATGCGTCTCTGCCGAACAATCGCCCGCCACGCCATCGAGGCCGTCAAAGAGTTAAATGATAAATGGTAAATGACATTTATTTGCACGCACACGTGTGATAAAATAGTTGTATTGAAATTCAAAAATGATAAACATGAAAAGGTGAAAAGAAACCGCCAAATATGCAAAAAGTTGGATGAATATAAAAACAAAAATGAATGAATTTAGTATTTTTAAGTTTAAGTAGTTAGTGGTTTTGGTTTAGGATTATGAGATTTATTTTTATGTAACAAAAAATAAAGCAGAATATTTCTAAGAAAAGAATAATGCAATTTTCTATCCCTAGCCGCAATGCCAATAAAATTAGAAGGCTTCCATTTGTCATAAAATATGTGCAATAAATTTGATTTACTTGACATATTTTAATAGTATTATTAGTGACCCCCTCCAAAATTTCAGGCTGCGACCTCGTATGAGTGTGTAAACCTAATATAGGAAAAAAAATAATCCACATAAAATATTTATTTACACAATATTTTCTATTTCTCTTTGTTAAATTGTTAATTTTTTTTGGTTAATTTTGTCATTGTTATTTAGCATAAGATTAGTTTCAGATACATAATTTAAAATTTAATTGTTTATCTATCTAGTCGTGTCACTAGTTCTTTCGAACCAGTGTGGTGAAAGGATTTAAAGTGCGCCCCAGAGGCTCCTTTCGTGCACTGGGGCTAGAAGGCGATATAGGCTAGATAGGCTAGAGGCAAACTAAGCAAAGCTTGTACTATGGGCATTTCAACATTTCAAAATTTAATGTACACTCATAGCAAGCAAGTCAATATATTTATTTTAATAAATTTAATAAATAATTTAAATAAATTTATATATCAGAAGTCAGACGAGAAGGCTCTTCAATCGAAGGCAGAAGTTATACTCTACTATTACTACGGACAAATGAAAGGAGAGAAAATGGCAATGTTCCTAGTGAAAAAAGAACTCTTAGATGAGGTTTTCACCGCCACCGGAGGTATTATATAAAATTAAAATATATTTTTTAAAAGTGCTAAAATATATGTTAGAAGATTTATTGGTGTAGGTTAAAAAAATATTGTTTCATTTAGGCGTGGAAATAGAGCTCTTTTTATTTTATTATTATTTTTATTATGATTATTTAGATTTTCTTTTTTTGTTTATTCTTTCTTTATTTTTACCTAAATAAATATCGTAATGCTGTATTTAAAGTCGCTAAATTGTAATGTAAATATGTACTACCTGCTTTAACACTACCTATAGCTAGTTCGACAACCACCTTACTTAGCTCGAGCACTGGGCTACACTGAAAACCAGTACCAGTACAATGTGCGCGGAATAACGCTGAGTGTAGCCCATTTGCCGACCTTTTTTTTATTTTCATTTTTGTTACTTGTATGTATGTTCTCTTTGGCAATAAATGTATTTGTATTTGTAAATACATATTAAATTCACATTTAGAATCTGTTATCGAGAGTTATCTTATTACACCCAGTACCTAGTAAGTAACAAACACAGATTGTTGATATGAATCTTTGGAGATGGACGACATAAAATAATACATTTCAAAATACGTACTTCGAATTAGATTAGGTAGGTACATCCCAGATAAGATTAAAAGTAGGTATAGAAACACTCAATGACAGACAAAAATTTATAAATATTACCAACTAGATTTATGAAACAAACTCGATGTTACCCGCGACTTCGTTCGCAATAGTAGAAATAACTAGTAGGTACATAGTACTTTTTTAAATGGTTAGTAGTTAGTCAATAACAAATTAGTTTACCTAGGTACCTACCTACGTTCCCTATAGGTACTTTTAGTTGTTTAGTTTTTATTTTTATGATGACGGTTAGGATAACGTACTGGATTTTTTTCCCAATTCAGTGACGGAAGTTAAATTCCGACACTTCTGAAATCATTTTACAACTGGTACCCCTTTTCCCACTGGTACCATTTTTCCACATGTACCTACTACTTGTAAAAACCTCAGACCAAATAAAAAGAAAAGACCCCGCGCCGCGAACAACAAAAGTGAAGCCACCTTTTTATCTATGTGTGTGTCGAAGGTTTTAAGCTTGTGTGTTCCATGTAACCTAAATTCACAGTATAATAATTAAGAAACGATGCTATTTGAAGTACTTACAAGTGAAAAGTGATTCCGTGAGACTTTTTATGTGATTTGCTGCTGTTTTTACAAGTTTTCACTACACAGGAAGGCATAATTCTATTTTTAAGACTCGTGACGTACTACGAGCGATGAGCATGGTTTTAGTGTAGGTGTGTGCGTGAGCGTGTATGTTTACTTGCAGGAGCACAGTTTTGTGTGGCTTCACTTTTGTTGTTCGCGGCGCGGCGTCTTCTCTTTTTATTTGGTCTGAGATAAAACTTAGAGCGCGTTCTCAGTTGATGCGGGTGACGTTGACAACTCGGAAGTCACACTACAAGGCTAATCTATCCACGTGGACTAGGTATCTAAGAAGGAACTTCCAGGCTGCATTTTACCCCATTCGCCGTAAAGGAAAATCCCTCAAGTTGCAACCAAACTAGGAAGGACCTTACACGGTGGTTAACTAGAATTAACGACGTAACTTGCAGGATACGAGGCCGAGCAGAAGTCCTGCAAAGATAGTCCACGTGGATAAATTAGCCTTCTATCACGGTTCCAACGATTTAGAGGGTGGGGGGAGGGGAGTAGTGTGACGTCAACGTCACGCGCATCAACTGAGAACGTATTCCAAGAAGTTTTTATTAGAAAATTTCACAGGCATTATTTGTTTACCTTCGAATCCCGCTTTCGTAACGTTACTTTATTATATTACTAGATGGCAGCACAGGTAAAGTTAGAACGCGCTATTGAAGCGTTTTGAGCGTTTGCCAAATGATTCGAGGAAGCTCGTTGAATTCGTTTATGAACACGGATATAAAGTATTTTTTGAAATTGCACTGCAGGACTATAAGTCGGCATAGTGCAATTATTAATGAAATGAAATTCTCTCCGTCTTATTCGTCAGAACCGGTGTTACGGTTTTGTCTGATTAAATGATTAAACTAAGGTCTTTTACCATCTCATCTAATAGTAGATATTTATACAGCGTCAGGAGGCAACTTTTTGTCTTCACAAACGGGACGAATTAAGATGGAGTAGGCTTGCCCAGCACTTATTCCATCTCAGCTTAGTCGGGCTTGTCCACAGGAAAGACATGGTCAATACGTGCGGAGCTGACTAAGCCGCGGGTTTCCTCACGATGATTTCCTTCACCGTTTGAGAAAACTGTACTGTACACGACCGGGTTGGAACCCACGACCTTAGGATCGGAAGGCGGGGTCACTACCAACTAGACCACCATTTCTTTTAGTTGTTTAGAACCAGTGATTAAATTAAATCACTACTACAATTACCTATAATATATTATAACTATCCTACTAATATATAATAAAAGTTAAGTTTGTACCTCAATCACGCCTAAACGGGTGAACGGATTACAATGAAACTTGGAATATACGACTATACGTGTGCTGGAATAACATATAAGCTAATTTTTATCCGGGTACTACAAGAGCGAACCCGCTGGCGGTAGCTAGTATAATAATAAAATTGTTCTGAAAACCAATAGGGATAGAAACACGTATTTTCTTCTTTTACTATGTACTAGCTGTAACCCGCGACTTTGTCTGCGTTATAGACAACGTCAATAGTTCCAAATAAAAACCTACTAACTAGAGTTCAGGCGATGGACATAGTTAATACACAACACACTTAATAGTTAGTACGAAATTAAATCCAGTTTTTCGGGATTTTCAATACACCTTACGCCATCTATTAGTTTAAAACAGAAAAAGTGTATACACCTTCACAACTTTACTCTTAAGTCACGGTACCTACCTAGTTATAGCACCCATTACCTACAGCAAACAATGAACTTTAGGTTACGTTTATATTACGCTGATGATTAGTGGCAAATCGTTGTGTCTTGTTGTTTGCAGCTCAATGTAAGTAACAAAAAATGTCACAGACAGCGCTCTTGCTTATCATTTTAAAGTATTGTTAAACAATATTTTAAAGTGATTAGCGAGCAAAGGGAGCTTTTTTTTACTCAATGTAGCTTTAAACCATCTAGAAGTCTCTAGAAGTTAGCGAGCGAAGCGAGCTTCAAGCCAATGCGAGCGAAATGAGCTCCAAATCAATGCGAGCGAAGCGAGCCGAATTTTTTAACTCAATGTAGCTTTAAACCATCTCTAGAAGTCTCTAGAAGTTAGCGAGCGAAGCGAGTTAAAAAATTCGGCTCGCTAACTTCTAGAGACTTAGAGATGGTTTTAAAGCTACGTTGAGTTAAAAAATTCGGCTCGCTTCGCTCGCATTGGCTTAAATCTTGCTACGCTAGCTAATTTTCAAAGACTTCTAGGTTTTAAAGCTACATTAAGTTAAAAAACGGCAGTAGCTTAAAATAAAAGACAGAGCTCGCTTCGCTCGCTTTTTCGAGGTATTGTTATACCTATTCTTATTTTACTTACTATTTTTATTGCTTCAAACTGTAAACTCGTCGGATCAATTCAATTCAATTTAATTCTAGTAAGTTATTACTTACATATTATCACGCCCGTATGTCTAGAGGGGATGGGCAGAGCCACAAGTAAACATATGAAAACTTCGAGCCACTTCTGATTTAAAGCCCTAAGATGGATATGATGAACCATGGTGATTGGTGTCAGGTGATTAGCCCATCGCCTATTATAGGTGGTCCATTATGTTGGAGAGGATACTATCCTTATATCGACTTTTACGACATGCTCGGGGAGAAATGCAGCTGGACGCATTCTACGCTTCACTTTACTTCCAGTTCAGCAGAGAAGTTATTCAAGTAACTTAACTACCTATATCAAGATTCATTGCTAACTTTACAAGTTTGTTTCATTAGCCTATTTATTTCGTAAATAGTAAGGCATACTATGTGAAGATCTAGCTTGTTTTACTCGTCACAAGGGTCCTCAGAGGTCCTCTTTGTGGGTTGGGGGACCTAGATACAATAGATTACCTACATGTAAATACAATAAAAAATATTTGGAATAATTAAAAGGCCTCTATTAAACTTATCAACGATTTGAATAATAAAATAAAGGTCGATTTCAAAACGCAGGTTGACTGACATCCCCTGATAAGACTTCAGGATCATTGGCCCGATGATTTATCTAGTCAGGCGGCAACGCAGTATTCCATAGTCATAGCAGATTAGCACTGCACTGAATGCTTCCATGGTTCACAGGCTTCCAGTCTTTCAAGACTTCCAAAGAAAGTCGTTACAACCAAGTTACAACATACTCTGATACAATAGATCTGGAAAAAACTGTCTTAATTCTGGGCAAATAGTACCTACTTGTATTCTATTTGTGGGATGGCCCCTTCAGCAACAAACCATTTACATGTTATTTTAAGAAAGTAATGTGTAATTGATACAGAAATACGATGATTTTCGTCCTTCTTTGCAAAATTTTGATTGATATGAATTGTCAAAATTTTTCATAAGTCGGATTAAATGTCATAAAATTCTAATCAATGAAGGTTTTATGTGTTATCCTGACTATTTCTTTGAATCCTTTTTTCATTGTGGGATTCTTTTTCAGGATAAAAAGTAGCCTATAATGTTATTCTGGTGTATGACCTACCTCTGTAGCAAATTTGATTAGAATCCGTTCAGCCGTTTAGGCGTGATTGAGGCACAAACATCCAAACTCACAAACTTTCGCATTTATAATATAAGTAAGAAGTAAGAAGTAAGATATATATATAAAGTATAAAAAAGAAGTAAGATAGTCCTTCATTGTGACGTAATGTAATAAATGGTTATGTCAAAAGTATAAAATCGTCTTAATTTTTATTTATGTTTTTTTACGTACAATAACCAAAAAGAAATAAAAATGTTTTACTTGTTTCTATATTTGTAGTGAAATAGACTTAAATTTAGTTCTTATTTATTAAGGATTGCTTAAATAATAAAATCCAATACTTTCTTTAAGTTTGCCGTAAACTTCCCAGAATTCGTCCCTTATTAGCGACATTATCGAATGGTGTGATAATACGGTGATTTTTTTTAATCAACGGGTTCGATTCCTGGCTAGGAATATTAATTTTACAAAAATGCAGTTTTAGTTTTCATCAAAATCGAGCCCGAGATTCCTTTGAGTACTTTTCGCTATTCCTCATAGTTTCGGACTTGGCCATGCACGCCCACTTGAAAAATTCATCCGGCATACCTACCACTGAAAGAATCATCAAATCGATTAAGTATTGGCGGAGATATCGGTGAACATACAAAAAAAAATTATACATACAGAACATAGAACCTCCTCTTTTTTTGAAGTTGGTTAATAAAACACACAAACAGTAAAAACAAAAAGAAATTATACGTACAAGATAACAACATTCATCCATTTATCTATCTATTTATCTGGTCGTGTCACTAGTTCTTTCGAACACTGGTTCGAATCTAATCCTTTCAGCCACTGGGGTGAAAGGATTTAAAGTGCGCCTCAAAGGCTCCTTTCATGCGACACATATTTTCAAACTTTTTAGGTTCTACGACATGTCGGTTTTCTCACGATGTTTTCCTTCACCGTTTGAGAGTACCTACTGATATAGCGCACGTAAATTGTTCAAATAGAAAAATCCATACTGCACGGCCGGATTTGAATCCACGACCTTAGGATCGGAAGGTGGGGTCACTACCACTAGACTAACAGTGTTCAAACTACATTCATGATGTAGATATTTCGACATGGATGCACTATAGGCATGAATAAAACTGCTTTAAAAACTTGAATAAGGAAAATAATACGATGTTATTCATAATATAACTTGTTTATTTTATCATTTTGGCTTGTTGCCATCACCCAATTCAATTATGCCTTCATATCAATTATGACCCCTCCTGCGTCTCCTAAAGAGGTTTTACCGCGATTTTTTCAATGTCATCAACCCAACGCGCTGTCGGAAATCCTGGATTTCTTCGGTCTCTACTCGGCTACCTCTCGGCTTTGTCCCAGCGTACAAAAATAGTACGGAATGATTTTCTTAGCACCCGTAGAACCCCCTTACCTTAGGGGATTAATCAAGTTTGTATTATACCAAATCGGTACTAATAATATATAATATTTCCCGTTGACATTGAATCACGAAATGACGGCACTATGCAAGGTCTCACTACAATACTGGTGTTTTATAACATATCTATCTAAGGCGAAAACATTGAAAATCTACTTAGTGATTTCGGTGTTTTGATGCCTGTTCATTTTATTTCGCACAGTCTGCGGGAATGAGGTGAACAGCTTTCAATACAAGTTTAGTTCGAAGGTTTCCTTAGTTATAGCTCAGCTTTAAATCGTTAAGTAAATCCAGTTTATCCAAATAGAGATAAAATGCCACTTTTGGTGTACAAGTAGGTTCATATTCTAATTAATGTTAGGGGAACAAAGATCTGCACTGACGTCCCGGGGTGGGGTGTATTGTGCATTATCCCCCCGCTAACCCTCCCCCAGCCATCTCGGTTAAAACAAAATTCATTCTTGTATATCAGACTAGCTGTTGCCCGCGACTTCGTACGCGTGTAGTACATTATTTTGTTCTTTATTGAATACTAATATTATAAAGAAGAAAGATTTTTTTGTTTGTTTGTAACGAATAGGCTCCGAAACTACTGGACCGATTTTAAAAATTCTTTCACCAATAGAAAGCTACATAATCAGGGACCAGTATGGGCTATAATAATTTTCAAAAAAATTAGGGATCCGTAAGAAAATTGCAATATTGTAACCCAAGGTAGAAAACCCCAAAATAGTTTTTGGCGTGCGCTGCGAAAACTATTGATTATAGAACAAAATAATGTACTACACGCGTACGAAGTCGCGGGCAGCAGCTAGTAAGATATAAAAAGAAGAAAGCTCACGTCTGTGAAAGCAAAAGAACCGGCAAGAGCAAAAGCGTAACGTAATAATAAAAGCTCTAAATATATATCAGACAAGCTGCCGCTCGCGGCTTCACTCGCGTGTTACTCGGATAAAAATAGCCTGTAGGTTAATCCAGCACACGCACTATTTATATTCCAAGTTTCATTCAAATCCATTCAGCCGTTTTTGCGTGGAAGAGTAACAAACATCCATACATACAAACTTTCACATTTATAATATTAGTAGGATGGATAGTAAAAAATAAAAAAATAAGTTCTCTTATGCACTCAATCTTCTCAAATGTCACTTTTGGCACAGATTAATATTTTTGGAATTGGGACTGTCGTGAAGTCGTGAACTTGCAGACTGATTATAACGTTACAAACCATACAAAACCCAAATCAGAGGGTCAATGACTTAGTATTACTTACAACCTACCTGCCCAACAGGCCTAGCCAGTACACTGACCTACCCGAAAAAAACTCCTGATCCTTTCGTATGTCGAATGCGTTTATTTGTTATAAGTAAATCCACTGCCAACTCCAATAATATTAGTAGGTAGGGAAACTGTCCAAGAATAATTTCCCCAAAGGAAACAAATTTGTATGTATATATATATAGGTAGGTATATATAAGTATGTATTCTTTGTATATTTATCTAAATAATACATAATATTATCACACCTATATCCCTAATGGGGTAGGCAGAGCTACAAGTATTCACAAGAAAACTTGCAGCCACTTCTGATTTAAATCCTAAGATGGAAATGGTGAACCATGATGATAGGTGATCAGCCCATCGCCCATATAGGTGGTCCATAATTTTGGAGAGGATACTGTCCCTTAGTCGACTTTTACGACATGCTTGGGGAGAAAAGCAGCTGGACGCATTCTATGCTTTTTCTTTACTCCCAGTCCAACAGAGAAGTATAGAATTAGTAAGTATGTACCAAGTATTATAAGTAATAGGTAAATTTGGTTGGTTGCTAAATAAATATAATTTGTATTTTATAGTACTTACATTAGTATTATATCAGCTATCTGGTGCCCATAGTACAAGCTTTGCTTGGTTTGGGGCTAGATGGCGCTGAAAAAGCCCACAGATATTTATTTATTACTAGCCACCGCCCGCGGCTTTACTCGCGTTGTACCCGAATAAAAAATAGCCTATAATGTTATTCCAGCACACGTATTATTTTTGCACAAGTTTCATTCAAATCCGTTCAGCCGTTTAGGCGTGATTGAGGCACAAACCTCCAAACATCCTTACAAAAAACTTTCGCATTTATAATAATTTAGGTGGGATTTAATTCGCAATACGAAATTTTGCTTCACATTTTTGAAGACTTACGAGTAGAGTAGAGGTATTACCTGTAATCGTCTTCTTGATAAGTTTAGTTAAAAAATACTAAACTAATCAAGAAGACGATTTTTAAAGTAGCAATTTAGATTGCTGGAAGCATCGATCATTTAACTGAATGCTCGATGGCTGGAACAAAAGGTACACTTACATCTACTTAGGTACATCTAATATACCTATTATATTCAGATTAACATTTTGTGTTTCAGCATTTTAAATTGCTGTGAACCTACTCTAAGTAGGTACCTACGCAACAAATTATTTTTATATAGTGACTATTTAAATGGGTATTTTTACCTGTTTTTACATCGTAACTACAATAGTGTTGTTTTTTTATTTATGGGTTTTGTCGCTTTGCGACCACATCACTCAAATTGTTGATTATAAATAACAAAGTTATGTATGATATACATAGCAAGGGTTGTAAATTTCGGCGGGTAATAATAGAATTTTCAGAATGGAGACAGATATAGTTTTAACGTCATGCCCACATTTCTGAAACTGAAATCGATGCCGACTGATAAATGAAATAAAATAAAATAAATAAAATACATTACAAACGCATAACCAAACCATAAGTCCTGGAAGCGGACCCAACGATCCCACATACCTGTCTGTCTGTCTGTCTACTGCATAGAGACCAGCAAGATCTTTGAAGAATACCTGTCCTACTGTAGCGTAAGACTAGTAGGTAATCACTATCACAATAGTACACGGGGTGTACAGTAGGGGTGGATCATCGGTGTCAGGGCGATGGGGGACCTCAATACCTACCGATTTCTACCTACCTATATTCCGCGATATTCATTGGTCCAAAAGCTACTCAGATTTAAAAAAAAACTTTTGTATGGAAAATCGTATTCCTTGAACTTTCAAACTCGAAAGAGCTAATAGCTAAACACGTAGGTATGGAGCGCTACCTAATTTTGACTTAAAAAAAAAACCCATTACCATACTTTTGGATAGTAAAAATGATGAGAAAAAAAAATGTATTAATGAAAAAATCTGTAAAGTGCAGCGATTCCGAGACATCGGCCTTTCTAAAAATATTTTGTTGTGTGTGCAACGTGGTTTGAATTAATTAAATACAAAAAGTAACTTACTCTAGGCAAGTGAAACCGCGGGCGTCTGCGAGTAATTCATAAGATTCAACCTTCTAAATGCGTTAAGCGAACACTTGTGCATCACGTGATAACGTTCAGCACGTTTTCCGCTTCACAAGGCTCTTAGAATACAAATTGCTTGTTACAAATATATTTCCCCCCTACCTATTTGTAACATAGTTTATTTTTATATACCATCTAACACTTCACTATTGTTAGGTTTCTTACGCTTTAGTGAAGTATTAGATTTCGTATTTTCTATCACGGGTATATGTTATGATAACATCAACTGTAAATACGTACTCTGGCAAAGCAAATATTTAAATTGATTTTGACCGATTATGTACTGAATCATTCAATTTAAATGTTACTACGTCTTCACATAAAGACGATGTAAGTACCTGGTCTGAATGTAAATTTGAATATTTTGCTTTGCATCTGTGAATCATTCGTAATGACTACGTGTACTAATTGTAAGAGTTGTTTACTGTCTAACTATAATAGGTGTACCTACCATGTTGGCCAGTTTTGGGTCATATTTGGGCCAAAGACAGGTGGCACGGAACTCAAGGACTCGATATCCAAAACAATGTTTTTTTTAATACATAGGTACCTACACATATTTGATACCCAGTCTTACCTAGGTTATAAGTTACGGTTAACGCACTTATGGTTAATAATGACCGGTTACATTCATTTCTCACCAGAACACATCTTCCTAGTAGAACTATACTCGGGTTTTTTAAAACTCTACTAGTTTTAAAAACATATTTACTTTATTATATTCCATATTTTGATAACACAGATTCAAAATTTATTCTTATTTATTTACTTACTAGCTGCCGCCCGCGGCTTCGCTCGCGTGGCACTGGGATAAAAAACAGCCTAAATGTAATTCCAGTACATATACTATGTATATTCCAAGTTTCATTCAAATCCGTTTAGTCGTTTAAGCGTGATTGAGGCACAAACATCCTCACAAACTTTCACATTTATAATTTAGTAGGAATAGGATTATGCATTGCCAACAGCAAACATAATACATAATTATTATTTAAGAATAATAATATAAGAGTTTTACCTACACCATAGAATGTGCACCAATTATAGAGGCAGATAAAATGGATGGCTAAATCTACAACAATCAGTGTCTAACCACTTCGACTACCTACTTTTGTTGATACATAGATTAGTTTTGAAAGACTTGCGTAGACTATGCGTAATGTAATGTAATAGCATGTAATCTTTCTTTCTTATCGTGTAAGCTACCTTGGTGAAAACAAAAATGGAAAACGACCTTGCTATAAACGTCGGCAAACACCTGTCAATTGAAAAGGGGACTAATATGTAGAGACACCTATAATATTGTTTAAAACGCCTACCCACATAATGTGTAAGCATTACTCTTTTAGTAGTAGGGAATATGCATGTGATCAAAACGATGGTCAAATAATATATTTTTTGAATGTACTTTATTCCATCAGAATAAATTATTATAATGGCCGTCAACATAGATATAGAATAGATATATATTTTTTTATATTATAAGAATAAACTGGGAATTTAAAATAATTGAAGCGCGGTCTCATTAGTCGGTGCGTTTAAGCAGAATAATACGTCACGTAATAGGCTATGACAACAGAATTGTCAATGCTACTGAGTATGTAATTGTTTGGTGTTGCCTGTGTGTGAGTGATAGACCATGACGTCACACCACACGTGCCAAAATGGCATGGTGTTCAAAGTGCCCGTGTCGGTCGATTGGCTACTTTTAACTTGTTTTTTAAAAACCTTTTTATAATGTTTTGGCGTTGAATATAATCTACACTAATATTATAAAGAGGAAAGATTTTTTGTTTGTAAGGAATAGGCCCCAAAACTACTTGAACCGATTAAAAAAATTCTTTCATCAGTAGGTAGATAGCTACATTATTACAGAATAACATAGGTGATAATTAATTTCCAAAAAAATTAGGGATCCTTACTAAAACTCCAAACAACCACCTGAGATGTAATTAATTTACCTAAAAAAAAAACATTAAATACCCGTGCGAAGCCGGGGCGGGCTGCTAGTTTACTATAAAATAGCGAATAAAATATAAAAAATACATGCATATTTCTTATTGGTACTGAGTAGGTACTTAACCTACCTTTTGTCGTGAAATGTATTCAGTGCAGTGAGTCGTGCTACAGACATCCGACAATAACATAATTGTATTTTTTTCTTTTATGCCACACCATTCTACGAGCAGTTGGCCGCTAACAGGGTAGGTAGGTAGTAGGTAGGTACCTATTGATTTGGTACATACCTACCTAGTACCTTTTTTGTGGTCAAAACCTTAGGTCCTTAAGGAAATGATGTGTAGGACGGCCTTCCACTCGACCCTGACATCTTGAGGATCGCGGGTGGTCGTTATATAGACAGCACAAAACCGGAAGTATAATTGAGAGAAATATATACCTACTGTTTTGTAAATATATACTGTTTCCTCAAATGTTTGAGACTGAACAATGCTCCAACACCTTTTTTAAACATGATTGTAAAGGGATCATTTTACAAAAAAATAGCCGAGCGTGGTTTCTTGCCTGTATCTTCCCTGCTTGGTCGCGTTACGAACAATGTAAATGCAACGTAGATTTAAGACGTGCCCAAGTGATCCCCGTGATTTTATGGATTAATTTTTTTTTTCTCTGACTTTGAATTTGTATATCGTGATTTGTATTCGTTTTAAGGGTTTCTATTTTAATAAATGTTGCTTTTTTTGAGAGATGTGTCCAGCAGTGGAGTTCTAAAGGCTGATAATGATGACTTTAGGTCCGCACAGAATGGGTCACACCACCAGCTCAGCAGACCAGCATTGCCATAGGTACAGTGACAATGCGGCCAGCGTCCCGGGTGAAACTTGAGAAAATTAAAGCTACATATTAGATAGTTGTGGGTGGACGAGAATAACACAGGACAGTGATGGACCCACACAGAAGGAGCTTATGCTCCCAACAGTGGGTAAAGTCGGACTGTGGTTATTGATTGAATAGGTAACTAATAAACTACTTTCACTGCGAAAAAACTGCAAAAATGTGGAACTCCCTGCCGGGGTCTGTATTTCCTGAAGAGTATAATCTGGGTGTCTTTAAATCGAGAATCAATAGGTTTCTTCTAGGTAAGCGTGCTTCATCTTAGACTACACTGTTACTTATCATCGGGTAGAGTGTGCTCAAATGCAAACCTATTCCGGATAAAAAAAATCCCATAGATAAAAGATGCAAAAGGGATACCCCGGATAATGCACAAATCCATCGTTGACTCTAACTTTTGAAAAATATTGTCAATGTCTTGCTACAAAAATAAAGTGTCATCCACCTCCGCCAGTATAAAAAAAAAACAGTTTTCATTGTCCACCTCATACCACTTCATTAGTGAATAATATTAGAAGATGTTGTTCTACCTGCTTCAGATACCTACCTACATAAAAATAACTTGCTATAGTAACTTTGAGTTCAATTCGTACTCGCCTTATAAGTTAAATATAGAGCCTTCTATTCCAACTGTTAATTTTTTGACACTATGTACCACCAACACAACGTTTAGGAATTATAACATTAACTAGCTTTCGTCCGCGTTTCGACAAAAAGTAGCCTATAAGTTATCCAGCTCACATGCTATGTATATTCCAAGTTTCATTCAAATCCGCTCAGTCGTTACGGCGTGATTGAGGCACAAACATATAATACATCGTCACATCCACACATCCTCACAAACTTTCGCATTTATAATATTAGTAGGATGAGTACCTACTAAGATGTTTAGAAGAATAACTTTCATGTGGAAACTTTTCCGGATTGTGTGTTATTTTAGTTTATCTTGTATTAAGTGCTACGTTCAAAATAAAATAAATAGGTAAACAAAAAATTAATATCAAAAAATACGGAGAAGGTCTGCTATACCTAATCAGGTAAACAACTAATAACCCTTCGGATTGATGGCCTCTGACAACGGCCTGACTACGGACCATGTCATGGTCGCCGACGAAGCGCGTCGACATCGCTCCAACGACACAGTGCAAGCTGATCAAAGTCGCCGAAATATATTTAATTTTGCCTTCAGAACAAATAAAAAGAAAAGACGCCGCGCCGCGAACAGCAAAAGTAAAAACACATCTTTATCTATGTGTGTGTCGAAGGTTTTGAGATTTTGTGTTCCAAGTAACCTAAAATTCATAGTTTAATAATTAAGAAACGATGTTATTTGAAGTACCTACTTACAATTGAAAAGTGATTCCGTGAGACTTTTTATGTGATGCTGCCGTTTTTACAAGTTTTCACTACACAGAGGAAGGCAAGACTCGTGATGTACCTACTAAGAGCGATGAGCATGGTTTTAGTGTAGGTGTGTGCGTGAGCGTGTATGTTTACTTGCAGGAGCACGGTTTTGTGTGGCTTCACTTTTGTTGTTCGCGGCGTCGTTTTTCTTTTATTTTGTCTGAGTTTTTGCCCCTTTGTTTATTTCTGATATAGTGCTACGCCATGGAACAGCCACTATAGCGCCATTCCAATATTTTGTATTATGGATAAGACTAGCACATGGAAGAGAACAGAGTGGGCTGATAATGATAATGATGGTACTTATAATACATATTTATTACTAACTAGCTGCCGCCCGCGGCATCGCGCGCGTGGTACCCGGATAAAAAGTAAAGCCTATATGTTGATCCAGTAGATTGTACTATGTATATTCCAAGTTTCATTCAATTCCGTTCAGCCGTTTAGGCGTGATTGAGACACAAACAGCCAAACATCCTCACAAACTTTCGCATTTATATTATTAGTAAGATATGAACAAACTAGGTACTAGGTAGGCCTACAAGAGGAAACAAGGGGCGCATCTGAATAGTATCTAAAGAAAAAAATATAAGTCTACACTTAAAAACCAACAGGAAAAACAACACTGCAATTTATATATCGCTAAAGCAACAAGGTCATATGATGCAATTTGCTGCCAGGAACAAATTAGTGCCCTTCAATCTCACTTCGTTTTCCCACACCCACACCTCCAAGGCGACTTAGGTACTGCACCTACCCGTGATGCTAAAAACTAGTAGGAATCCCTTCCACGCCAGCGCCACCCGTTTCTGCCCAACGAAATAGACTGACCGGTTCTTGTGACGGAAAATCCCAACTACAAAAATCCAAACAAACAAAAGTAAGGCCCAACTCCAATCATGGGCGAATAAATATGCCATTTAGCATATAATAATTGTATGGTAACCTGTGAGATTGTTATGTCTGACGTTGTGTATAGTTAGTCAGTTCTCACAAAATCTATTGTTTCGACCAGAGAATCGTGAAGACGCTCATTTTGGAATGATTTTGGTTAATACCAAAATCATTCCAAAATGAGCGTCTTGCTTGACACGAAACTGGGATTTCCGACACTAAAAAGTATACCTATTATCTCATCAAGTAATCAGACGGCATGTGGGAAGGCATCCTCGAGTGTCGGTAACTGTCGTACCATCTCAATACTAGCATCCGTTAAGGTTAGGGAAACGACTTACCTTACCTAATTTAGTGTTTGTCGAGCAACAGCTACACACTTACCTATTGTATTTTCATTTAAATCTTTAAATTTGCTTTTCTCCCCGAGCATGTCGTAAAAGTCGACTAAGGGATAGATAGTATCCTCTCCAAAATGATGGACCACCTATATGGGCGATGGGCTGATCAGCTGTCACCATTGTTCACCATTTCCATCTTAGGATTTTAAATCAGAAGTGGCTGCAAATTTTCTTATGTTTACTAGTGGCTCTGCCTACCCCATTAGGGATATGGGTGTGATAATATGTATGTATATACCTATGTCTTAAATTTTTCAGATAAATAACCATTGGTTAAGAGGGTGTTGGTAGTTGCGACACAGTTTTTCTGAAAAAAAGCTATTATCGTTTAGAATTAGTTAATAAGAATCTTTGTATCATGGTTCCGAATGAATACTTCATTTGATTTGAAATGTAAGGGTACAAAAAGCTCAATACAAAATTATCTAGTAGGTAGGTAATTACATAAAAAGTCTGGGACTGAATAATCCTCCAATTTGTTACATATATCAATATGTAAAGCATAGTTTCTTGACTGTATCTTCCAGACGTTCCAAGATGATTCTTGAAGGTATGAAATAAACCATTAAGAAACTTGAATATAGAAGTTCTGCAACTTCTGCATGCTCCAGTGAAGTGCTATTATATTTTAAACACATAGATAAAAATAGACCATAATAATATTCTAGGTCACAGACCTAATGGAATTCATATTTTAAACAAATCGGTTCATCCGTTAGGGAGTCATTGAAAAACAATTGCAAATTTTCGCATGTCTAATATTAGTAGGATACAATAAAGTAACACTTTGTTTTGTTTCAGGAAAATGAAAAATAAGGAAAAGGTTAACATAAGCCACATCAGCGGTAGTGTGGTATCTTTCAGTCAAGATGACAGGTAGGTACCTACCTATAAATCATTCAAGATTATCAATCTAAGAAGGATTTTTAATGATATTATAATTGAATGATAATGATCTGCCTGTTGCATTGCAGCCCACGCGTCGTTTTCGCGAGAATTCGAAAAATTCCATTAAATCTCAGGATTTTTCAATGGAAATCAAGCTTTTTCTCGGGACTTTTAAATTTTTTATCTGGTAACCCTAGTTACGGGCGTAATAATATGTGTTCAGATACCTAACGCCATCTAGCGAGCTACGTAGGAACCTTTCACCGATGCAAACATCGTGTGTTTTCGCACCTGTCTGCGACTAACTAGAAAACACTTGTACATTTGTTGAATCGGCCTCTACATTGCATATTTTGAAATTTTATCGTTGAAATATTATACGTTCTAGAAATAAGATTTAATCATTGAAGAAGTTCCCTGACTGCCTCATCAATTAGGAAGAAATCGTAGGCTCAAACTACACAGTGTTTTTTTTTTAACTGGGACAGTATGGGGAAATCCATAGAAGATAGGTACATGAAAACTGTCTTAGAGACCATTAGGTCTTTTTTTGTGAAAACAATTTTGGGATAGTAAATTTTTGGTCAAAAGCCAGTTTTCCATCAAAATGATTCATTTTGATTAATTTTTTTTAATTCGGATAGACTCAGTTTCACGTAAAGATTATTTCATTGTATCGGAAGAAAAAACTTACTATGTATGTTTTAGGTGCCTTTGTTTTCTTTTCTGTCTGTGTTTATTTTTGTGTATTTCGCTAGCGTGTTACCCGTATAAAATAGCCCAATGTTAATCCAGTACATGTACTATGTCTATTCCAAGTTTGATTCAAATCCGTTCAGCCGTTTAGGCGTGAAAGAGTAACAACCATCCATACATCCGTAGTAGGAAGTAAGATAATGGGATAGTGAGACATTTAGTTATTACGAGGTTCCATTGTACCAGGTGTGTGCTGGGGTAAGTAGGTAATGATGATGATAAGTCCAAGGCCAGGGTTCCGAGTGCGAGGCCACACGTGCGCCGCGCATGGTTGCCGCAGCTGCGCGGGCGCACGATTTGTGAAACAGCCTTTCAGCACCTAATCAAAGAAAAAAAACGGTTTATCTATTTTATGGCGTTGGATCAAATTGCATTACGGCGTTCTGACGGCCTCGGTGGCGTGGCGGGCGATTGCTCGGCAGAGACGCAAGAGGCGCGGTTTCGATTCCCGCTGCGGAAGAAATGTTTGCAAGTTCTGCAAATATTTCTTCCGCATGGTACTCGTAATTTCTGATACCGACGACACAGGGAATCCTAGTGTAGGGTCAGGATTGTGCATGTGACTGTTGGGTGTTATTTATTTAAAATTAAATTTATTTTTTTATTTTTTTATTAGTTATGTTGCCTAGATGCCTAAATGGAATAAAAATATAAATATGCCTAAAAAAAAGGTTGCGAACTCGAATATCACACACTAAGTTCACACATAAGTGTAATCCGGCTGGTAGGTACCTCAACCTACATGGATTGCCTCAAGACGTAGGTTGCGATATAGCTGTATTGTAACATTATAAAACTTTCACTTTCGGCATTGGGATACCCCAAAGGCAAATAGAAGCCAGTGCGACGCAGACCACAAGGACCAACAGCCGATCCAATTGTTTCAAGAAAAAGTTATGGTAACTATGTCGAACTCAGCTTTATCGGCGTTCATGTTGAATGTTTACATCGTTCACGTGTTCTAATCATAACTATAAATTAGTACCTATTAGGTTAACATTTGTGTAACTATAAATTAGTAGGTAAGAATTTATGGTTTGATATTTTTTCCAGAAAACAGCAACCATTCTCCTACTTCTGCAATGCTCCGCACTGTTTGTGGTAGCAGAAGAAGGCGAAACGAGAGACTTAGATTTGGACATCGACAACGAGGATTTGGAGAGGAAGCACAAACATAAAAAGAAGCGAAAGAAGCAACAGTTTAGCCCGCAGTACAGCCCGTGCGGTTATGGACGAACTTTTGGGTTCGGGGACAAGTTCGCGCAGCCCGGTTACACGTACATTAACGCTCCGGTTAACAACTACTACATCGGTTGCGGGGGGTTTCCGCAGCACGCTCCTACACAAGATTATACCGGCCATCAGCATGGGCACGGAGGTCATGGTGGGCATGGAAGCCATGGAGGACATGGTGGGCATGGAAGCCACGGTGGGCATGGAGGCCACGAAGGCCACGGGGGCCACGGAAATCAAGGATTTAACCACCAGCAGTTCGGAGGATTCAATAACTATCCCCAGCAAGGATTCAATCAGGGCCACACCCAGCAGAACAGGCCATTTCAAAGCGCCATCTCTTCAGCGGCGTCGGGGTTCGGAACGGCACTGGCGGACTACATTACTCGGCCGAGGAAAGCACAGAGGCAGATCAACCAGATTTTACGGCCGATTTATCGCTTGATTTAGCAATAGCAGTAGGAATATAATACCTATGTTTGTGACAAATCTGAATATAAAAAGTGTTTAGGCAAAGAAGTGACAAACTCTACATTTCAATATTAGATTCGGGTGGTTTGTATGAATGCGATAATTATTTTTTGTGAGTAAAACATTTTTTAAATTGTACGTAAATCGGTTCAGCTCAAATGATAAGGTATGAATGACCCACAAAGATCTGATTAAACTTTCGCATTTATAATATTAATTTAAGTAGATAGCTACCAATCCACTCAAATAAGAATAAGACGTGTCCAAGTGATCCCAGTGAATTTAAGGAGTATTTTTTTGCTTTTTACTTTGGTTTTGAGTAGGTTTAGTGTACAAGTATTTTTTAATCTAACATAAACAAAAAAACAAAAGCGTTGTAATCGTAATCTATCAGTAAATTTATGTTTATATTAGTTTAATGGTTTGGGTTGACAGGAATATTATAAATACTCACCTCAACTTTTGCATTTAATAAATAATAATACCCACACAATATTAGTTTTACTTTTAATTGCCATAGGATAGAATCCAATACCTAATGTCACCTGTTACCGGTACGGTAGGTAATCGCATTATATTCTTATGTTTAATCAACTACAAAAAATACCACTTTTTTTGAGAACGTTTCTAAATACCACAGAGAAAATATCTTATTATAAATCTAGACTAGATATCAGAAAAGTCCACTTTACCTTAGTGGTAGGTAGGTACATTATGGTGAGTTTTTCTATGATACCCAGTAGAAACTCAAAGATTTGCTTCGCAGTATATCAGAAGGCAACGGAGGATTCCAGTCGCAGGAGCAAATCATCAAGGGCCCGTACGACGCCGAGAACGGCAAGGCACCTCTCGAAGATGTTCATCACCACGTCACACACCCCACTTCGTAAGTGTCACGATTTTCAACGGCTTTTCATTCGTCAAAGCCAAATGCTAATCATCAATGAAAAAGCTGTTCATTTATCCTTAAAAAGACCGACACATTGTTTCTTTTTAATGGAGCCATATCGGAACATTGCATTCAAACCGATGCAGACATACCACTTATGTATATTGTGTAGAACTAAACTCCTAAAAAACTAAATACTCTTGAATCTCTGGTCGGAAAGGAATTTGCTTGTGGCTGCAATTTCTAGTCATCATAATCTTCCTGCCCTTATCCCACTCTATGTGGGGCCGGCACAGCATGATCCATGGATCATGCTGTGCTGGATAAGAGTTTTGGCTAAGGTGTTTTGTGACCGGCCGCCTGCCTGACGTCAACCCTACTTGGGAATACTTGCTTATTGTATCTCATTCTCATCATCATCATCATCATCATCAGCCTGTAGCAGTCCACTGTTGGACATAGGCCTCCCCTAATGAGCGCCATCGCGCCCTATCTTTGGCTTGACGCATCCAGTTTTTGCTAGCAGCCTTTCGCAGATCGTCACTCCACCTAGCCGGAGGGCGTCCTACATTACGTTTGCCGAGTCGCGGTCTCCACTCAAGAACTCGTTTACCCCAACGGTTGTCGGTTCTTCGGCAGATATGACCAGCCCACTGCCACTTCAGTTTGCTAATTCTCTGAGCTATGTCGGTGACCTTGGTTCTCTGTCGGATAACATCATTACGGATCCTATCCTTCAGAGAAACTCCGAGCATAGCTCTTTCCATAGCTTGCTGAGCGACTTTGAACTGGTGGACTAGCCGCACTGTGAGTGTCCACGTTTCGGCTCCGTAAGTCAATACAGGTAGGACGCACTGATTGAACACTTTGGTTTTCAGGCATTGTGGTATAGGTGACGTGAAAACTTGACTGAATTTTCCAAATGCTGCCCAACCCAGCTGGATTCTCTTCTTAGCCTCCTTCTCAAAGCTGTTTCTACCTAACTGCACAATCTGCCCAAGGTATGTGTATTCTGAAACAGCTTCAAGAAGGTGGCCATTTACGACGACAGGTCCCGGATCTATGCGGTCATTGAACATGAACTTGGTTTTACCCAAATTCATGCCGAGACCTATACGTCGCGAGGCCGATGCTAGGCTGTTCAACGTTTGTTGCAGCTCCTCCAGCGACTCCGCCATTAGGACTATGTCATCTGCGAATCGTAAGTGTGAGATGTGCTCGCCGTTTATGTTAATGCCCATGCCTTTCCAGTCCAGCGTCTTAAACATATCTTCTAACGCGCTGGTGAACAGTTTCGGGGATATGAATATCCCCCTGTCTCACTCCTCTGCGCAGTTGGATGGGTTTAGACTGCTGGTCCTGTACTTGGACACACATGGTGGCGGCTTCATAAAGACATCTCAACACTTCGATATAACGATAGTCCACTTGGCATCGCTGTAAGGATTCCAGAACAGCTCAGGTTTCGACGGAGTCAAAGGCCTTCTCATAGTCCACAAAAGCAAGACACAGAGGCTGATTATACTCTTCAGACTTCTGTATAATCTGCCTCAATGTGTGGATGTGATCTATGGTGCCAAATCCTCCTCGAAACCCAGCCTGCTCCGGTGGCTGATGCTCGTCAAGTCTTCTGGCGAGACGGTTCGTGATGACTCTTGAGAACAGCTTATAGACGTGGCTCAGAAGTGAGATAGGTCTGTATTGACAATGTCTTTCCTGTGGACAAGCCCGACTAAGCTGAGATGGAATAAGTGCTGGGCAAGCCTACTCCATCTTAATTCGTCCCGTTTGTGAAGATAAAAAGTTGCCTCCTGACGCTGTATTATCTACTATTAGATGAGATGGTAAAAGACCTTAGTTTAATCATTTAATCAGACAAAACCGTAACACCGGTTCTGACGAATAAGTCGCAGAGAATTTAATTTCATTAATAATTGCACTATGCCGACTTATAGTCCTGCAGTGCAATTTCAAAAATACACTAATTCCAATTTCTCAAACTAATTCAACAAGCTTCCTCGAATCATTTGGCAAACGCTCAAAACGCTTCAATAGCGCGTTCTAACTTTACCTGTGCTGCCATCTAGTAATATAATAAAATAACGTTACGGATGCGGGATTGGAAGGTAAAAAAAACTTCTTGGAATACGTTCTCAGTTGATGCGCGTGACGCTGACGTCACACTACTCCCCTCCCCCCACCCTCTAAATCGTTGGACCCATGATAGAAGGCTAATTTATCCACGTGGACTATCTTTGCAGGACTTCTGCTCGGCCTTCGTATCCTGCAAGTTACGTCGTTAATTCCAGTTAACCACCGTGTAAGGTCCTTCCTAGTTTGGTTGCAACTTGAGGGATTTTCCTTTACGGCGAATGGGGTAAAATGCAGCCTGGAAGTTCCTTCTTAGATAGTCCACGTGGATAGATTAGCCTTGTAGTGTGACTTCCGAGTTGTCAACGTCACACGCATCAACTGAGAACGCGCTCTAAGTTTTTACCTCAAACCAATAAAAAGAGAAGACGCCGCGCCGCGAACAACAAAAGTGAAGCTACACAAAACCGTGCTCCTGCAAGTAAACATACACGCTCACGCACACACCTACACTAAAACCATGCTCATCGCTCTTAGTACGTCACGAGTCTTAAAAATAGAATTATGCCTTCCTGTGTAGTGAAAACTTGTAAAAACAGCAGCAAATCACATAAAAAGTCTCACGGAATCACTTTTCACTTGTAAGGACTTCAAATAGCATTGTTTCTTAATTATTATACTATGAATTTAGGTTACTCGTAACACACAACCTTAAAACCTTCGACACACACATTAATAAAAAGGTAGCTTCACTTTTGTTGTTCGCGGCGCGGGGTCTTTTCTTTTTATTTGGTCTGAGATCTCATCATGTTGGCTGCAATTTCTAGTAATATTTGTTAAAGATACGCGGACACAATGCTGCATCTTTTCCGCGGCAACATCGGCAGCGGGCTGCTGGCTATGGGCGACGCCTTCAAGAACGGAGGTCTGGTGTTCGCGCCCATCATGACTGCTGTGCTGGGGGTCATCTGCGTGCACGCGCAACACTTGCTGGTAACCACTCCACTTTAGATGAATAAGGGACCCTGCCACGCCAAGCTCTCACGTTTTATATGCCGTAAACGACGTTGTTCCAAGAAAGTTGCGAAAGACACATAAGGGGACGTAAAATTACCTGGCTAATGATTGTTTGTTTGATTGATTCCATAGGCGTCTTATATATTCTCTTGAAGACAATGGTGGTTAGGTGCCCGGTTGAGGTGGTTGTGGGAGATGTGCGGTTTGTGTAATGAGTGCATTATTGTTGTAGTTGAACTGCTCCGAAGAGATGCACCGTCAGAGCCAGCGGGACAAAGCCCCGGGCTTCGCGGACACGGTAGAGTTGGTGTTCGCCAGCGGGCCTGTTCGCCTGCGTCCCTTCGCGCCTCTCATGAAGGCTCTCGTCAACATCTTCTTGTGCATCACGCAACTGGGCTTCTGCTGCGTCTACATCGTCTTCATCGCCGACAACATGAAACTGGTGAGCCTTTTTACTTATTTATGTGGCTATTGTGATCGCCACCTGTGATGGTATCGCCCCGAATAGCTTATCTGGTGAGTTATAAAGAATTCATTTTCCCGTTCTTATCCCACTAGGTGGGATAGGCACAACATGTTTTCGTTTTGTTCACGTGAAAACGGGTTGGCTTGCGCGATATAAAATGCATTCTTTTTCAATACTTTATCGTTTTAGTGGCTCTAGAGCAAACTATTTATAAAAAGGTTTAATGCTTTAGCGAGCTAAATGTTTATCGATTTGGAACGGAAGTGACGGAAGTAGCTACCAACATCATAGTAAATCATGTAGTACGTATCTGGATTTCTTATTTTATTATTTACTACTTTAATTAAATATACTCTGATGTACGTTAGTGTAAATAACACATTATTTATGACTTACCTACCAAAGAGTGAACACAAAAGAGTAAAAGTGTAATTTTATTTATTTATTCAGAAAATAAAAGGAGTAACATAACAGCCGTAAAACCAAGGCGTTACATCTAGAATTAGGTAGGTACATCGAGGCGAGAACATTTGCACATAACTTAATTTAAAATTAAAAAAAATAAGTAATAAAGATGTCCTCAGAGGCCTGAAAGGTCTTCTGAAGCTATGCTGCTAACTTATTTATTGCATTTACCGTATAAAAGCGATTTACTTACATACATACAATATTATCGCACCCGTATCCCTAATGAGTTATTTATTTACATATGTATTTTAATCGATATTTTTCGGGCTTATCTGTTACTTGCTCGTCTATTTTATTTGGGTATCCAACACGGAAATGCAGCCGGCACCCGGTATTCGGCATTGGCATACTGCCACCTGATCTGAACTTTTGTTTTAATTTTTTGTAATGAATAATCACCTATCTGTATTATCTTGCTAGTAATATAATGGCGAATTCTTCTTCTTCTTCTAATTTAAGAGTCAAGTTCTTGTCTGTGAATGATGCAGCTCTTTCCATTTATCTCTGTCCAGTGCAGCCTCCTTGATCTCCTTATAAGACCCGACAGCTACCTTCTCCTTTATTTGGCTCATGTAGCTAATTCGTGACCTTACTCTTCCTCTTTTTCCTTCTATGATGGTGTTGATAAAACTGTCGTGTCTTAAAAGGTGGCCAATCATCTTTCCTCTTCTCTTTTCAATCGTTCTTAACAGGGTTTTTCTTTCTTTGGCTCTATGCAGCACTTCCGATTAATGACGAATTAATGTTTGCTAAATTCATGAATGTTCAACCGATTTGGATAAAGTGTGCACTATGCAATAAGTTGGTGCGATTGTTTGTATGCCGACTATATTGTTTCCAGTTTTTAAATGAATAAGCAATATGGTTCCACAGCCTTGTAAATAATGTAATAAACAAATATCAGGTGCGAATGTTTATATGCCGACTAAGTATTATTATTGTTTCAAGTTTTAAATTGATGTAATAAACGACATGTTTAGCAATGTAATATAATAATCCATTTTGTGTTATGTGAGTGACCGTGACCAGAGTGTGTTTTGCTCTATCTTCGCCTTGCGTTGCGTTTCGCGTGCCACTCTCTGTGCACCCACTATGCACCTACTTACGCAATGCACACTGCTTTGCCAGATGACGCAAGGGAAAAAACAACAAGTTACAATATTTTTTTTTCTAAAATTTTATATTTTTTTTCGTACTCCGTTTAAGGTAAAGTTTACTTCACCTATAGCTGGGGTTTTTTAATTTCTTCACAATCGTTTCCGAAGAGTATTATGAAATTGACTTCAAATTGAGCGCGCAGTGGGGATAACGAATCATTTTTTCAATTTTTAAATCCTCACTAGCACTATCTTATCCAGAAAAAAAACAAGTAATGCTTGTTAGCGAAAAAGAAAATAAGTAAAAGCTTTTATTTCTTGTTACTATTGTAATGATGGTATAAATAACCTACAAAGAAACTTAAACAGTAACGTGAAATTAATTAATTTACCCTAATGAACTCCGTTTCAGAAGCCATCAAACTTCTCTTTCAATAAATGGCCACCCGGTAAAATGTTCATTGTTTACATTGTCAACTTTTTCACGAGGTTTCACGCCAACCCTGGATGGAAGTAAGATGTTCGCTGCCTGCCGTTTCCCGTATTTTATTAGCAATCATTTGTTAGTAGTGTGCTTGTACGAAGGGAATAGTTTTGAGTGTTACATGCATTAAGAAAGAGGAGAAGGGGAAAGCTTTTTCCCAGAACAAGCTACAAAAAATGGTTTTAGATACAATAACCATATTGTCCGGTTTTCCAGATTTGCGACCAGTACGACATCCACATCGAGCTCTCAGTCCACATGACCATCGTCATCATCCCCGTGCTGCTGGCCTGCATGGTGCGGGTCCTCAAGTACCTGATTCCCTTCTCCACCGTCGCCAACGTGATGATGGCGCTGGGCATCAGCGCCGTGGTGTACGAAGCCACACGAAACCTGCCCGAAGTCAGCTCCAGGGACTATCTGGCGTCTTGGGAGCAGTTGCCGCTATACTTTGGCACTGCCATTTACGCTTTTGAGGGTATCGGACTGGTGAGTCAGCCCGCAGACATTGTTTATTGGAAATTAGGGCTTAAATTAGGTATGAACGAAAACTTTTTTATATGCAGGCAGGTGTATTGTTAGTATACTATTTTTAAAAGAAAAATTATTATTTCAGACACTCGCATGAGCTATTATTGCTGCTACACGTACCTAGAGTACCTACCTTTCATCAATACGAAACACATATCCGAAAATTCGGCATTTAAAAGTAAAAATGATGTTTAGGTACCTACCTACGTATGACGAGTCTGTCTGTAAAACTTCATGGGATACCTATACTTGGAAACAAGGAAATTACTGGAATTAACTTACTTACATAGTAAGAAGGCAAAGAAAACACAGCGATATGAACAAATGACTAATGATGGATAATTTTGCCTTTTAGGTTCTACCTTTGAAGAACGAGATGAGGAACCCTGAGCAGTTCCAGGCGCCTTTGGGGGTACTCAACGTGGGCATGGTCTTTGTCGGGGGGATATTCATTACCGTTGGCTTCTGCGGATACTTGAAGTGGGGGGATGATGTCATGGGCAGTCTATCCTTGAACTTAGAAGCAGGAATGTAAGTTTTTCGATAGACATAATTTGAAACATCAGGAAACTAACTAACATCCATCTATACCTAGATAAAAAATCCGAGTGCCACTCTCCAGCCCTTAAAAAATTTATAAGCATATAAAACCTGCCGAAACCCTCGGCTCCACTATCGCAACGCTGCGAAGATTCGCTTTTTACCTGTCACTCTACGCGACAGGCCGATAATTACCGACTAGGTACCTAACTTATAGATGGTGATTTTGCCAATTATAGTCTCAGCAACGTGGTTCAGACGCTGATAGCGCTGGCCATCCTGTTCACGTATCCGCTGCAGTTCTACGTGCCCGTGTCCATCATATGGCCAGCGCTGCGCACCAAGTTCGCGACCACCTCGCCTGTCACCAAGGAACTCATGCTTAGAGCCGCACTAGTTCTTCTTACTTGTAAGTTGTTACTACTACTACTAGACGCGTCATTAGTTATTTCAAACCAGTGTGATGAAAGGCTCGTTTTGTGCAATTGATACAGGTTTTTAAACTTCTTAGGTTCTGCGGTATGTCGGTTTCCTCACGATGATTTCCTTCACCGTTTTGAGAGTAGGTACTGGTATAATAGCGCATAAGTACTTATAATTTTTCGAACAGAAAAATCCATAAGTGCACGACCGGAATTGGAGCCACGACCTTAGAATTGAAAGGCGAGCCCGCTACCGCTAAACCACGAGTCTGTTGTTACTGTTGTAGACTTATGAGGTTTGTATTGATCGAGCGAGCGAAGATACGTGGCAACTTGGGCGATTTGGCGTTGTATGTTTGTATTGTATGGAAGTTTGGATATGTTTGTTAGAGCATAACTTTCGAACCGATCCTTTAAACTGTATGAAACTTGGTAGGACAATAAATTGTACTATGAAGATTTACTAAGAAGCATACCTAAAGGCGAAGGGGTTGTATAGATATTGAGCTCTCAAGAGGGTAAAAAAGTTTTACAAATGTATCAAGTTTGGTGTCATATGAAAGGGCTTTATTTGCACATTCTAAAATAGTTTTTATTTTTATTCTAGAAAGCATAGTTTTTTAAATACAGCGAAAAAAGTTTAATTTAGATAATCGTTGTAACCTGAGATACGACCTCTATAACGTCTTCGTATAAGTATGGGGAATCCGAACCAGAAGAGAAGTGGCAGGATTCAAAAGTCCACGTACCTACATCTTTTTGTAAGTTGAGAAAACATTTGATTGTTCCAGTTGTATTGGCAGAGAGCATTCCACACTTGAGTCTGTTCATTTCGTTCGTGGGAGCCGTCAGCAGCACAGCGCTGGCACTGGTCTTCCCGCCCCTCATAGAGCTCGTGGATGCTACACAACGAGGAACTCTCTCTACTTTTATGATCATAAAGGACCTGATCATCATTCTACTAGGCATTTTTATATTCATCACCGGCACGTATGAAAGCCTCGTTTCTATCATCAGAGTGTTTAAATAATTATATATAAGATTTTATAAATTAGGAGTTAGGTACAAATTTGTGATATCTATGATATGCACCTGTTTCAATTTAATTGATACCATGCAAAGTTTACTTTTCGGAAGTGATCATAGGGCTATGTAATGGTTCTCCACATTATATTAAAATACTTTATGCTGAGTAAAATGATAGTTAAGTTTGTGGCGTAATGCTAGTTTATGGATCGCAGCGATATCGTCTAACGTGGCCCCACTTCGTTGACGGCAATGTGTTCTGATGTGAGTTAAGGAAGATGTCGACGTAAATATAACAAAATGGAAAAAACAAAATACTTAGGTACTTGCTTTGAACAACTACTTAGGTACTTCTAGTACCTACTAGGTAACCCAGACAAAGAGTACCGAAACTATAATTACGAAAAATTTGAAAGTTGTTGCGATATGATTGTTGTGATTATTTAAGTCGATAATATTTTGTTGATGTGTTAATTATAAGTAATTTCTACTAGGTTCTACTACATTTACAGTGTCAGTGATATCAGTCAAGTTTTTGATTGATATTTTCGATTTGATTATCAATAATAACAAGCCTGTTTTGATGGCATCAATTCATTCAATTAATTCAATTCAATTATCATTAGTGAATCGCAAGAACGATTTTTTATTTGCCTTATTAATTATTTGAGTAGGTAGGTATATACTGGAGATCTTCCGGCCTGAATCTAAATATTGCACGCCCTAATCCTCATAGGAAACTTTTCAGTACCTATAGTGAAACATTTCATTCTTTGTTTATTCTTGAAATAAAGTTTCAGGGGGGTGTGCATTTTAGTTACTGGAAGATTACCTTCCTGATTTGTTGTTATATGGTTTTTAAGTAAAGTTTTCTGTAATACAGAAACTTATTAATTGATTATAAATAAATATTATACAACATGTTGTTTTTACATTTTTTATGTTTGCCCATCTAAGTAGGTTAGATGGAAACATGTTATAATATAAAAAATGGCAAGAGATAAAGTACCTAACTGAACATATTGTAACTAAACAATACGCCAACGTCAAACCGGATAATATCAATGACACTGAAGGTTTGCATAATAAAAACTACTTATGCATACAATTGTTCACTGAGTCTATTTGTAGGCGTCGATTTTATCGTTGCGAGAGGTTGCGAACCTCGTGACATTACGTAGCAACTGTAGCAACTTCAGCCCTTTGTTCTCAAAACGACAGAGACGCCACGTGACTTGGCAAAGGCTTTTGACGTAGGTAAGTGCTCTGGAGATAATAATAGAACTTCTAAGCTTCCTTGGCTTCTCTGATAAACGAGACCGAAAGCTCGTTTCAATCGAGCTAAAGATTACAAAAATGTTTATATAAAACATACATACATTTTATCACGCCCGTATCCCTAATGGGGTGGGCACAGCTACAAGTAATCATAAATAAACTTGCAGCCACTCCTGATTCAAAATCCCAAGATGGATATGGTGAACCATGGTGACAGGTAATCAGCCCATCGCTTAGGTATATATGATTTTTTTATATTCATACGCCTGTAAAGGCAGGTTTTGGCCGAATAAAGTTTTTAAAATAATTATGTACCTGAAATTATGAATAAATGATTATGATTATCCATCATGTTGGGGAGGATACCATCCTTCAGTCGCCTTTTACGATATGCTCGGGGAAATGAGGAGCTGGATGCATTCTGTTTTTTCTTTACTCCCCGTCCAGCAGAGAAACGTAAAACAGGTAGGTTCAATAAAAAACTTCTTTAAAATAAGAATTATTTATTTCTGACAACACAAAGAGTATCCTAAAAAAATCTTTATACCTACCAATTGAAAATTGAAAATAAATAAACTATCTGAGAACTGAAATTTATTTGACCGATAACAACATTTCAATTAAATGCCATAAAAACGAATTCAAATATAAATATAAATGGACTCATTTGCAACGGCTGCAACGACGCTTGAACAAGGGAAATTGTATGAGGCTGACACAAGTCAATCCCCTACATTTTTCTGGTAGCGTCTAGCGTCTTTGTCAGACGCAAAGTGACTTAGCTACAGGTTCATAGGTGCCTGTCATTTTGTCAAAAGTGAGCAAAGTGTCGCACGAGTCAAAAAAAAAAAAATACTGGGTGTACAATACGGCAGTTTGTAATACTGAAAGCAATGCAAAATTAACAAAACCTATGTAAAATTACCCAAAATAAAAACCTATAATGATATCAACAAATACTTTTCGAATTACTCCGAATCGCAGAAGGACTTGGATGACCAAAAAGAAGATATTTTCTAAAAAAAAATAAGTTTTTGCAGAAAATACGATATCTTATGGTATGGTATTTTATGGTTAAGTACAAATGTGCTCTAGGCTCTAATGCAAAAAAAAACTTATTTTATGGGACCGTATAAGTTTTCCTTCCTTTTGTCTTTTCCAAATTTCTAACCTTATCGTGTATAATACTGACAATTTCGCTTAATCTCTAAAATAAATCAAAAGAGTGGGTAGTTCCCAATTGTTCTATGGAACATGACGTCATCGAACAAAATGACACATTCTCTTAACTATTCTTTCCATATAACTACATACTAGCTTTTCACTCGAGTTTCATGCTATAGAACAAAATGGGAATCAGATTTTCCAAAAAATTTCCATGTGAAGCTAAATGACACTGATAATAACATAACAAATAACATAACCACCGTGTTTACAGTACAAACCACAAGCTATTTATGTTGACAATTTCAATAAATCATATATATCATTACATTTATAAAAACGAAAACAGTGACATGTAAAGAATACGGTGATTCAGCACCACACCGTACCTTTTTTTGTGTATTAACTTTAAGATGTGAAGTTACATAAAATAATAAACGATGGTATATTACTACTAATGTTCAAATGACTTGTTTTAATTAAATAAATAATTTGTGGACATTTCACACAGCGCCATCTAGCCCCAAACTAAGCAAAGCTTGTGTTGTGGACACCAGATGGCTGATAGTATACTTTTTTTGAAAATACATACTTATCAGACCCGGAAGAAATATTTGCAGAACATAAACATTTCTCCCGTAGCGAAAATCGAACCCGCGCCTCTTGCGTCTCAGATCGCTCGTCACGCCACCTAGGTCGTCTATCAAATACATTTCTCTATCTATTACGCAACAGTATCAACTTTTTCCCGCGTATTAAGTTTTACATGATGCGACCTGCACCTACCTACATAATTATCACGCCCGTATCCCTAATGGGGTGGGCAGAGCCACAAGTAATCATAAAAAAACTTGCAGCCACCCCTGATTTACATCTGAACAAAATAGTTCAGACAAAAAGGTAGTGGTACATGACCTTCACAGCAAAAGCAAAGCAACTTTCGTTAGCCTTTTGCGTTTTTAATACCGGGACGTTAACGGACCGGGTTATGAAATGGGGTAGAGAACATTACAAAAGTTAATATTTTCTAATGGAATTATTAAGTGATCACTAGATAATTAACAGGTAATATAAATAAATATTTGTGGTCATTTCACACAGCGCCATCTAGCCCCAAAGCTTGTACTATGGGAACCAGATGGCTTATATACTTTTTTTTGTAAATACATTATATAGTATAACACAATACATAGTATTGAAACATCCAGACCCGGAAGAAATATTTGCAGAACATGCAAACATTTCTCCCGCAGCGGGAATTGAACCCGCGCCTCTAGCGTCTCAGTCGAGCACTCGCCCGCCAAGCCACCGAGGTCGTCGTTAACAAAAGTGCAACACTGAATTGTGCTTTCGATTCTGTTAATTTGCCCTCTCTAAAATTATAGGTCCTCTTATCACGATTTGTATGAAAGGCACAGCAACATTTTAAAACAGTAATAATTAGATCTAGTATAAAAAAGTACATAACAGAAACATTACCATTATAATACTTAAATAACAAAGATATATTGTACTATACTACTTTCTATGCAAACACGCTGCAATGAATGCTCAGATTATGAATAAGCATATCCTTTAGATTATTATCTAATAAATAAGTATGTACCTACTAAAATATATATTTATTAAGTAGGTACAACTAATAGACATATATTTCTAAAAACTGTTATTTTATTATTTACCTTTGTACGAGTAGTCGAGGCACGTCAAAAACACAAAGGCACTTACCAGGTATAGTTAATATACTAACTTAGTAACATATCAACTTTGCTTATTCTACCCACAAAAATATTATAAATAAATACACTGTAGTATCTCATAAGGCCATGTTCCCACCATGCCGGACCGGTTAAACTGCCGGAAGGGCTAGTGTCTGTAAAATTTATATATAGCTATTTCACACGCCTGGACTGGGGTAGTGTGAACTATAAACGGTATGGATAGGAATGTAGAAAATATGGCAGAAAAATTTATTGTTAACTCTGAGGATGATTCAGATTCAAGTGAATCAGAAAGTGAATAAATTTATAAGAAAATTTCCCGGGCGAAAAGCTACTGAATATGTAAGTAATAGTTTGAAGTGTGCAATCTAAACGTAGGCTTACATTTTAAAAGAATGGTCACTCCCACTGACCAATCTTAGTCACTTACGGTGACTCCCGCTCATAGTCCCGTCCTGTTCACTTTCGTACAGTTGTGCAATACTATACTAGTTTGTCTTCGCGAACAGAAGCGCGTCGCGCAGGCACCCCTATCCCCGCCCGCCCCGCAATTCCCCCCGCGGGTTATTCCGCATTCTATTACGCTCTCGTTACTATATTAAGCCTTCTAAGATACCACCACAACACAACAATTACGTTGTCCATCGTATGCTCAGGTCTCAATTAGACTGAGGCGAGGAATTGAGTCTCCGGTTTTCTTGCGGGATCCGGTTTAATGTGTCCGGCCGCCGGTTTCCGGCATAGTAGGAAAGTGGCCTAACCTCTTTTATGAATAACGCCTTATCTAACCACAGGTAATGTAGATTTCTTGCTAAGCTGTCCTTTAGGATTCAAAATAAAGGTATTTTAGGAAGTAAGCGTAAGTGGCGCTGCGTTAGTGACGCCGCGACAGAGCTACTATGCAAATGTCAAACGTCATTCGAGCGCAGATTCAATGATACATTTGCGTAGTAGCTCTGTCGCGGCGTCACTAATATGGCAGAAATAATATACTGTATATTATATACATAAACATTTTTCTGCAATAAATGCACAGGTCAAAACTATTGAATCTAGATAGCTGAAATTTAGAAGGTAGCTTCCCTTTGTAGCAAAACCACCCACTAAGGCTGGATTTAGAAATTCTACCCCCAAGGGGGTGAATATATTTGTATGGAACTTTTTAAAGCGATAAAGGATTTACTTGAAACTCGATCTGGATACTATAAATGCAAATAAATGGACACGTGTTTCGGGATTATTAAAATACCCTTAAAAAAGGGTGTAAAAGTTACTTTACAATTGACTTAGAACTCGGTTTGGATACATTAATTAAAAATAAATGGAGACGTATTTCAGGGTATTTCAAAAAATTATGTGCTATGTATATTGAAGAGCACACTTTTTAAAAGCAACTAGATGCAAATAGTGACGGCTCTTTAAAAGCAATCGAGATGAAGTTGTGATAGAAATCAATAGTTTTGTTTGTACATTTAGAACAAAGTGGTTTTTTATTATATAATTAGAAGAAATTAAGTTCCTTCTCACCTATCTACTCTATTGTTTTTATTTTCTGTACTGCTCTTTTTTTGTAATATGTCTGCTGTAGTTTTAAAATAATTGTATATATATATATATATATATATTTATATCTGTCTATCTCCTAATCAAAAATAATCCTGTAGCTGAATGCAATAACAGCGACCGTGTATATTTTCACAAGCCACAATATGCGCAAACAAATTTATGAATATTTTAATACAATACTTTTACTGAAAAGTTTCAATCTGTAGACGTGGTCTTTTAAAACAACAACAATTTTCAAAATCGTCACAAATTCTACCCAGACTCATGAACCAATTAGTCCAAAGTCCAGTAGAATTTATGGATATACCTTGTTATTGTTATGTTGTATAGGAATAACCATGATGGCGAATCTACCTCCAGATTACGGCCACATTGGGGTCGTCCTCTATGATCTGGTCGAGGGTCGGGAGGTCTATGTGCGCGAGGCAGCATATCTCGTCGGCGCAGTGTTGGCCCGTGAACAGCCGGCGTATGCCGAGCACAGGGTCTAACAGACCCGTGAACCCATTCGGCCGGGGCTGGTTTCGGATGTACACAGGGTATCTGTAAATAGTAAGTATCAAATCAACCTGTCTCATTGATGATGATATTTATCTGTGTAGATCTACATCATAGGCTAAGGTTTCGGATGTACACAGGGTATCTGTAAATGGTAAGTATCAAATCAACCTGTCTCATTGTTGATGTACTTTATCTTTATCTGTGTAGATCTACATCATATCTTAGATAGTAGACATTGTCAGTGTTAGCATTTTTTAAAGAGAAAAATAAACGTTATTGCTCGATTTTCACTAATAGTTTAATTTTATTCAATGATGTTGACGTATAATGTATTCAACACATATTTTATAAAAAAACTAGCTGCCACCCGCGGCTTCGCTCGCGTGGTACCCGGATAAAAAATAGCCTATATGTTAATCCAGTACATGTACTATCTTTATTGCAAGTTTCATTCAAATCCGTTCAGCCGTTTAGGCGTGATTGAGGCACAAACATCCAAACATCCTCACAAACTTTCGCATTTATAATATAAGTAAGATGCTTGAGATTGAGAATACTCTTTTTGGCACGGGATCGATATAATAATAGTAGATATAAGTTGCGATATAATATAATATCACACACGTAAGTATCAAATGAAGCGAAAATTAGGCTCATAAGAACTAATAATAATGATACGACTATACAGCACACAAAGTTCCTTTTGTGGAACTATTCAAAAATTATATACCTCCTGATACTAAACCCTTCTATCGTGATCGAATCACATCGTGAAACGTCACTTAAGTCCGCCCGTCCGTCTGTAACGTATGTTGTCACAAGAAAAACTACTACCAAATTCTTAAAACGCTTCGATAGCGCGTTCTAGAATCGGTTACGTTTTAGCAGCGCCATCTAGTTGTGAATTTGACAACACGCAACGGACTCGACGTAAAAATATATTACGGTGGAAGTTACCTCAGAATAGCAAATCGACTTCGTTTATTATATTTATTATGTTTTATACTGGGGGGTTACTATGAATTCTTAGAGTAGAGCAGTATTTGAACTGCCCGACTTTTTTGTGCCATTTTGAACCTTATGCAGAACAAATAAGCACAAAAAAAAGTCGATCAGTTCAACTACTGCCCTGCTCTAAGACCACATAGTAACCCACCTGCAGTGTTAACAGTCCAAAATATTATCGCAACAATTTTTTTAGACGCTAATGAATGTAGTGTAATTTGACATTGACAGTTCCTTTTCCATATGTTTTGTATCATCTATTACTAATCTGTGGTATCATCGCTGTCATATGTCAAAAATAAAGCATTTACAGGTAATTATGACATCAACTAAATAAGAAAAATCGGCTCTTTAATTTGACATATGTAGGTTATGTGCAGTTTTAGACCAAAAATTTATTCCAGGTTTTCATCCCTTTTCACCCCTTTAGAGGTTGAATTTTGAAAAATCCCTTCTTAGTACACCCCTACGTACCAAGGTTTACCTACACTGAAAATTTCAAGTCTCTACGTCCAGCGGTTTAGGCTGTGCGTTATCTGTCAGTTAGTCAGTCAGTCAGTCAGGACAAAGAATCTTATTTTATAAAAAAATACAGATGTCAATAAATCTACGTTGCATTTATGCCTGTTCATAACGCTACCAAGTTTGGCAGATACAGGGTAGAAACCACGCTTCTTCGCCAGTGTTCTTTACGCCAGGGAAGAAAAACTGGCACACGGCGGTAGACATACAAATAAATATTTGAGGACATCTCACACAGCGCCATCTAGCGTCTAACTAATCAAAGCTTGTACTATGCACTATGTACTTGTAATACATAATAAACTTTTTTGTAAATACATACTTATACTTATAATACACAATAATACAACACCCAGACCCGGAAGAAGTATTTGCAGAGCATGCAAACATTTCTCCCGCAGCGGAAATCGAACCCGCGCTTCTTGCGTCTCAGCCGAGCACTCGCCCGCCTCGCCACAGAGGTCAATATGTGCCTTGTAGCAGCGTAGGGCCTCCCAACACTTGAATTCATTATGCAACCCACCTTTTGAGGCACTTGATGAGGTCGTGGACTTGCGCGAAGACGACCAGCCGGCGGATATCGAAGCCAGGCCCCGGCGCGTTGGCGAAGCGCTCGCATACAGCGCGCAGAGAGGTGCCTTGCTGCAGCGCACATAAAGCCTCCAACACTTCAGACAACCGAGGCTGCACAACAAATAAAATATTCATTTAGCGAAGCTTGTACAATGCTACGATGGGAACCAGAAGGCTTATAGAATATGTTTTTATAAGTAGACGAGCTGATAGTTTTGAGTAGCTTTAAAATTTTACGATGTAACTTTTACCCGACTGCAAAGGAGGGTAATGTATCTGGGTTGTATGTATGATTGAACACCGGACTAGGCCTATCTGGTTCGTGTTAGGTTCAATAGAATTTTACTGTCAGAGATCAGAGCGAGCCTTCTAAAAAGGAAATGCACGTATCATAGCCTACCTTGACTTCAGGGGACTTCTTCCACTGGGATCACCAGGGATCACGAATAGTTTTGAGTGTTCGTAATCCCTGGTACCAGTGGAAATAGAAATATTCAAATATTGCCCCACATTTTCCTCTGAATGTGGTAGGAATTTCTATGTCTTATTACCTGTTCCTTAGACTCGCCGTGGCTGATGAAGTTGAGACACGCTCTCTGCAACTCTTGGTCAGCAAAGATCCTGTTCATTTTGGGCGTCGCTCGGTACATGTTGTTGAATTTCAACAGCGGAATCAGTGTAACCTGAAATATTATATACTATTATTAATGAGGAGCATTCATAAGCCTACTCCATCTTAATTCGTCCCGGGCACTACAGCGTCCCGTTTGTGAAGGTAAAAGTTGCCTCCTGACGCTGTAAAATCATCTACTATAGATGGTAAAAGCCTTAGTTTATTAATGAGGAGAATTCATAAAAAACAGTTCCCGTCGCTTCCTAGATGGCAGTTTACTGGAAGTTCTGAAAGCCATTCAGGATACTCCTAGAGCCATCTAGGAAGCCTTTAGAAACAGTTCCCGTCGCTTCCTAGATGGCAGTTTACTGGAGGTTCTGAAAGCCATTCTGGACACTCCTGGAGCCATCTAGGAAGCCTTTAGAAACAGTTCCCGTCGCTTCCTAGATGGCAGTTTACTGGAAGTTCTGAAAGCCATTCTGGACACTCCTAGAGCCATCTAGGAAGCCTTTAGAAACAGTTCCCGTCGCTTCCTAGATGGCAGTTTACTGGAGGTTCTGAAAGCCATTCTGGACACTCCTAGAGCCATCTAGGAAGCCTTTAGAAACAGTTCCCGTCGCTTCCTAGATGGCAGTTTACTGGAAGTTCTGAAAGCCATTCTGGACACTCCTAGAGCCATCTAGGAAGCCTTTAGAAACAGTTCCCGTCGCTTCCTAGATGGCAGTTTACTGGAAGTTCTGAAAGCCATTCTGGACACTCCTGGAGCCATCTAGGAAGCCTTTAGAAACAGTTCCCGTCGCTTCCTAGATGGCAGTTTACTGGAAGTTCTGAAAGCCATTCTGGACACTCCTAGAGCCATCTAGGAAGCCTTTAGAAACAGTTCCCGTCGCTTCCTAGATGGCAGTTTACTGGAAGTTCTGAAAGCCATTCAGGACACTCCTAGAACCATCTAGGAAGCCCTTAGAAACAGTTCCCGTCGCTTCCTAGATGGCAGTTTACTGGAGGTTCTGAAAGCCATTCAGGACACTCCTAGAACCATCTAGGATGCCTTTAGAAACTAAAACCTTTTTTGTCTTGGAATCCTCATTACAATAATTATTCAATTAACTAGCTTTCGCCCGCGGCTTCGATCGCGTGGTATCCAGATGCAGTTACATGACTAACCTAATAATCATTTACACATATTTAAATCAATAGATAAAATTATCTAATACATACATAATATCACGCCTGTTTCCCATAGGGGTAGGCAGAGATCACGGATCTCCATACTTATTTCGCTTCATTCACTCTCATAACATTCTTCATACATGCTCGTCGGTCTAGGGTACTCTTGACCTGGCCCTTTTCCAAAACGTCGCCAATTTGGTCCAGGTACGTGCGCCTGGGTCTTCCCCTTCCAACGGTACCTACCATTCACACTCGCCTCATACACCTGTTTCGTTAATCATAAATTATGCATGCACCTACTCATTTACTTTTTGATTTTCAATTTTTTTATAACTTAAAACACCATTATAAACTACTACAGTAGAAAGTAGGCAGATTATCTACTTTCTGCTGCTACTAAAGTTAACGCTATGTGTGCCCTCAGCCTATTGCCTATAATAATTTTACACACCAAACCTCTCTCTATTACCTTGCGCATTCACCACCACATTCTAGCTCGCTGTCACTGTCGCTAAAAGTAGCCTATATTTTATTCCAGCACACATGCTATGTATTCCAAGTTTCATTCGAATCCGTTCAGTCGTTACGGAGTGATTGAGGCACAAACATACATCGTCACATCCACACATCCTCACAAACTTTCGCATTTATAATATTAGTAGGATTAATATTATGTGTAATTAATTGAATGGGCTTTAATTTTAATTTATTTAAACTTACCACGCCATAGTATACCAAGTTCTGTATACATGACTTCACTAGAGTTTTTTCCACGTTTGTGTCCGACGCTATTTTGGAGACGTGATTGTACCCATTTATGAATGGCAGCAGCTGAAATGAGAATAAATAATAAGAACCAAAATGATTGACAACCAAAACTCACAGATCACTACTTCAAAGAGGGAAATCCCCTGATAGCTTCAGCATCAAGCATTTGAAATATGCTATCCATTCGAGCGCTTTCCCTGTTTTACGATCTTTGTCTGTGCCATACCTAACCTATCGGACGAGTTACGAGTAACTAAAACTATAGTAGTAAATAAGTAAGTTCCATGCGATAATTCGCAAGAAATTAGGTACTGCTACTTGTGTAAAGTAAAAGTAAAAATAAGGCTCTTTTTGTGCACTTGACATAAATGCCTCCTTTCACGACCAGCCATCTCTTCGCAATATTTTCCTTTACTGTTTGAGAGTACATAAATATTTTGTACAGAAAAATCCTTTCTGAAGGCGGGGTCACAGCCTAGTTCTTTTCAGAAGTGCCTATTCACGAAAAGTAACGTTTCTTGACAAAAAATGTTCGCTTCTTAGCCTCAGACAAAAAAAAAAAGAAAAGACGGCGCGCCGCGAGCAACAAAAGTGAAGCCTCCTTTTTATCTATGTTAACCTTTTTTGAGGTTTTGTGTTCCAAGTAACCTAAATTCATAGTAGAATAATTAAGAGACGATGTTATTTGAAGTACTTTGAACTACATACAAGTGAAAAGTGATTCCGTGAGACTTTTTACGTGATTTGGTGCTGTTTTTACAAGTTTTCACTACACAGGAAAGCATAATTCTATTTTTAAATTTTAAGTTCACTAAAAGACGACTCGTGACGTACTAAGAGCAATGAGCATAGTTTTAGTGTGCGTGAGCGTGTATGTTTACTTGCAGGAGCACGGTTTTGTGTGGCTTCACTTTTGTTGCTCGAAGCGCGCCGTCTTTTGTTTGGGTCCGAGTTCTTAGCACATAACATCGTTACTATTGTAATTTAACAACCGTCGTCTACTTGAATATACATACTAACTTGTCGTGTCGTCAGATCCCAGTCAGCATCATAATCTATCTCGAAGGGTTCGTCATCGTCTGTGTCCAGGTGTTCTTGGCTCTGGATCTCATCGCTGTCGGCGCTGGTGGGCGCGTGCGGCCGGCCGGGCCGCGGCGGGCCCACTGACGACACTAACACGGGGACGTCGTAATCGTCGACGGGCAGGGGATCCTTGCGGACCTCCAGCACCTTAAGGTGCATCACAGTGTCGCCCTCTAGGGGAATTCAATCGTATCAAAATAAAAATCAAATATTGTTTACTAGCTGCCGCCCGCGGCTTCGCTCGCGTGGTACTTGGATAAAAAATAGCCTATAATGTTAATCCAGTACATCATCATCATCATCATCTTCCCTTATCCCACTCTATGTGGGGTCGGCACAGCATGACCCTTGGATCATGCTGTAAGAGTTTTGGCTAAGGTGTTTTATGACCGGCCGCCTGCCTGACGTCAACCCTCCTTGGGAATACTTGCATGTGTGTATCTCATCATGTTGGAGGATACTATCCCTTAGTCGACTTTTACGACATGCTCGGGGAGAGAAGCAGCTAATAATAATGTTAATCCAGTACATGTAGTATGTATATTCCAAGTTTCATTCAAATCCATTCAGCCGTTGAGGCATGATTGAGGCACAAACATCCAAACATTCAAACATCCTCACAAACTTTCGCATTTATAATATATAAGTAAGATAGAGTGGAGCCTGTTAAGGATCACTTTGGAAGGGGTGCGATCTACGTTAAATTTATGGGAGATATTATGAGAAAGCAATTTTTTAGAGAAAATGACCCTCTTATAATCAGATTTACCTATTGCATTTATATTAATTTGTGTTTAACACGGAATTTGCTTAGTATTGCTAGTTACTAATTTTCCTACTATAGTTAGCATAAGAAGTTCATGAACATTCTGTTTTTAAATCTTAAAAACCTTGTAACCCGGTATGACAGATTTCAATGAGCTTACAATGGAATCCTTTATAGCCTATACTATTTGTCAACAAATGCTTTTTTTTCTTCTAAAGCGTTTTATCATCTATAGTACACAGATGATTTATACAGCGTCAGGAGCAATTTTTACCTACACAAACGGGACGGTTAAGATAGAGTAGGCTTGCCCGGAAAGACATGGTTAATACGTGTGGAGGTGACTAAACCGCGGGTTTCCTCACGATGTTTTCCTTCACCGTTTGAGGGTACTGGTATAGCGCACATTAATTTTCACATAGAAAAATCCATTGGTACACGACCGGGTTTGGACCCACGACCTTTGGATCAAAAGGCGGGGTCATTATCAACTAAACCACCAGTGCTATCTGAAAAAGTGAAATTAAAAAAACCGAAATTTTCATGAACTTCTGTCGCTGACTGTACCTGCACTCTTCAGTTACCATATGGTTGACCACGACTGTTGCAACACTCTCAAAATAGTGGGTAAATAGTGAGGTAAATTAAGCAATAAACACCTATTTCAATCCGAATTATGAGTTCTGTCAACATGCATAAACCCACAATAAGTTTGCCCACAAATGCCAAGACAAAGAACCAAAATGGCAAGAAGGCACATAATGAAATGAGGTAAGAACTCACCAACCAGTGTGGCTTTTCGATGTGTGTTTAAATCATGGAGAAGATGAGCCAGCAGAGTTGGTAACTTGTTTGTCCCACCCGATACAAAGCCGGTTTCCTCCTCCAATATGGTCTGGAAAGCAAACAATGTAATATTTGACAATAGCTGTCTATTCATAATTTTCAGCACAATATCTTTAAGAAAATAGGTCCTTTAAAGACCGTACACTCTAAGATTTCTAAAATAAATGTAAAACCTTTATAATTATCATGATTATGAAAAAACATTGTCTACTGTAAGTTTTTATGAATCACTATTGTGTAATTTGTTTATACTGGAAACCAACTTAAAATGATGAGGTCCACAATAAGCCTCATTGCTTTGAAATCTTTGAAGTCTTGAAAAACTTCAGAAATTAACTGATTGATTTAGGACACAATTAACTTCTCTGCTGGACGGGGAGAAAAGAAAAAGCATAGAATGCATCCAGCTGCTTCTCTCCCCGAGCATGTGGTAAAAGTCGACTAAGGGATAGCATCCTATCCAAAATGATGGATCGCCTATATGGGCGATGGGCTGATCACCTGTCACCATGGTTCACCATATACATCTTAGGATTTGGAATCAGAAGTGGCTGCAAGTTTTCTTATGTTTACTTGTGGCTCTGCCCACCCCATTGGGGATATGGGCGTGTTAATATGTATGTATGTATAATTATCGTAAAATATACGTAAGATCTACTCACTAGATGCTCTCCTAGCTTTTTGACAACTGGCTCATACTGGACCGTCTTAGACCAGCTGTCGCAAACAAAGCACAGGTTGAACAGATAGACATTACGTTCATAACGGGAGCTGTCTATGCGTATCGGGTAGCCGACTATCTTGTGGCCAAGAGCATTTCTGAAACAATAATTTATAATAATTTATTAATAAAATAAACATATCTTACTTATATTATAAATGCGAAAGTTTGTGAGGATGTTTGGATGTTTGAATGTTTGGATATTTGTGCCTCAATCACGCCTAAACGGCTGAACGGATTTAAATGAAACTTGGAATATACATATAACATGTACTGGATTGAAATATAGGCTATTTTTTATCCAGGTACCATGCGAGCGAAGCCGCGGGCGGCAGCTATTTTATTAATAAAATAAACATAACAGTATTATCCCCCCCAACATGATGGACCATCTATATGGGCAATTGGCTGATCACCTGTCACCATCATCATTTTCCTGCCCTCATCCCACTAGGTGGGATCGGCACACCATGTTTCCCTCCTCCATTTCCTCCTATCACTCGTCATCTCAGCACTCACTCCTTTCACACGCATAACCTCTTTCACTCATCCATCTTTTTCTTGGCCTTCCTCTAGCAGTGTATCCATCCACATTCATATTCATCACTCACCTTGTAACATGACTTACTTCTCTCCACATAACATGCCCATACCTCGCTAGCCTATTACACCTCATCTTCTCTGTCACTGGCTCTACTTTCAAACTTCCTCTGATGTACTCATTCCGTATCCTATCCATTCTGGTAATTCCACACATCCATCTCAGCATTCGCATCTCCGTAGCATGCACTTTTCTTTCATCCATCACCTGTCACTATGGTTCACCATATCTATCTTGGGACTTTGAATCAGAAGCGGCTACAAGTTTTCTTATGACTACTTGTGGCTCTGCCCACCATATTAGGAATACAGGCATGATAATATGCATACATACATACATTAAATAAGTCTATGATGAATAGGCGCAGGATCAGATTTAATAGTGTAGAATTGCATTAATGAATAAGTACTTACATTGTCATTGTGCAGTTCTGTATCTGTGGCTTAGGTATTATGTAAGCACTGATAGAGTCAAACAGATCCTTGGAAATGTAGTCTTCAGGAAACTGGAAAATAAATAACATCTTTCAATACTTTCATCCTAGACCTCGGCAGATAAGCCCTGATGACATAACTTTGAGGAATTTGTCATCTTTATAAGTTTGGCTACCATATTATTTTCATGATGTCAAATAGGCATAGTTCCATCTATCCTTTCAGTACACTTCACCTGTACACACATGACATTTATATGTGGTGCATTATTATGTATCTAGGAGATTCCTGTTAAACTCTTAGTCATCTTCTAAAGGTAACTACATATTCGTGTCTTGTCACTAACTCGTAAAAAACACTTAAGTAAAACATCAGCAGCTTTTAAAAACGGTTCCGATGCAAAAACCCCACGTCCTTGTATGAGTCAGTGTCTCACCTGGCATGCTATCTTTGGGCCAGCAACCGGATGAAACTCTCCAAGGAAGATACATCGGATCGGGCCCTCTCGTCCGCAGCCCTCGTAGTACCGTGTCTCCATGCCGCCAGAGTCCAGCCCAGGCACAGAATACGAGTCTACATCACCCACATAATCAAATTCCAATAAATATTGGAATCTTGGCACTTTCATTTGATTACTACAAATGCATTACCTACTGTTAGCAAGTACACGAACCCTGTACATGTACATCATTATAGGCTAAATAACTAGTTTTATTATAAAAGCGCACGCGATGCAACTATCTTTAACTATCTCCTCGTCAAACTCAATGATTTTGATTACCATTAGATTCATTCATGCTGTCATGCATGATTTCGATTTGACATTTGGATTGAAATGTCAAAATTTTGTTTGATTCCATCCTATCAAACAAAAACGGGTTGATTGATTAAGATTGATTGACTGTTATAGACTACGATAATAATAATAATAATAATAATAAATCTTTATTTTCAGACAACTTAGTCCATAATAATAATAATATAACTTTATTTCAAACTCAGGTTCACAGAAAAATACAACAGTACATTAAAATTATAAAACAATGGATAGGTACAAAAAAAGAACCTTAGGTATAATATAATATTACTTAAAAATTTTTACATGAACTTTGACTATTATATTAATTATTATAGTTAATCAAAGAACATGAATATTGAAATTGAAATTTAAAATAAAAATGAAAATCTTTTAGAAATAAAAAGCTACAGGTAGTACCTAATAGTTTATAACTAGTGTATGAAAATGACAATTGAGCGAACATTTTGGGAAAGCTTTTAGGACTATTCGTCACCCGTCCGAGTAAAAAGACATAGCACGATAAAAAAAAGCAAACACATTCAAATGCAATACATGGAATCAAAGAAAATTTTGACCTATTTTAAATGTCTCAAAAATTATAGGACAAAAATAAAAATAAATGACGACAAATTCGTGAATCATATTAGTTTAACTACTAAATTCTACGTAATGTTTTTTTCTTTTCTTCTTGGTTGTTTCAGGCCAATGTTTTCTATTTCATGAGACTTAGTCACGCTGATGGTGCTGCTACCTACTGGTGCTATTGGTGAAGTGGTGACGTCGCATCGTGTTGGTCTCATCACGCCGAGCAGATGACGTCGCACCGGATTGATAACGTTGCGTCGAGCTGGTGTCGTGACGCTGGGCAGGTGACGTCACGCCGGGCAGGTGACATCGCGCCGGGCAGGTGTCGTCACGTCGGGCAGGTGACGTCGCGTCGAGTTAGTGGGGTCACGTTGGGCAGGTGACATCGTGCGTGCCGTATAGTGACTTCGCTCCGAACTGGTAACGTCGCGCCTTTTGGTTATAGGCGGTACCTATAGTTTGTCTTATTCTCAGGTTCTCCTCTGTTCTTCCTCTAAGTTCGGATTTCCACCGATCATATTCAAAAGGAAACCTAACCTACCAACTCTTTTGATCGAACCCCTTTACAAATCGTTTCTGATCTAATTCACGTAGGTACTAACAGGAACTTAGGATTAGGAGTCACGCGTACCTACCTACTTTTGGCGTGCGACATAAAAAGTATTAAAAGTACTCACGTAAAATATAACTACATCATTTAGATACCTAGGTCGGTACCTAATTATTAAAATATAAAAATACATAAAAAAATTAAAATGTCATGTTGTGAGTTGCGGGTCATAAATTTCTTGGGTAAAAAGCTCTTTTGTAAGTATATTCAATATGGAGAGGCAGGTAATTTGTTCCATAGCTTGACTACCTGAAAAGAGAAAGAATTACCACGGAAAGTAGTGCTGGGATCAGAAAAATATGTAGTAAGTAGGTAGGTAAGTTCGTATGAGCTAGTGGCCAACTCTTGTGACGGAGTTTTTAAACCGCATAAAGGCCTCCGTCATGACTTAACGACCGACAATTTAACGTGCCCTCCGAAGCACAGAAGCGCTCAGCTCGTAATGCTACTTGCGGTCACCCACCCTAATTGTGACCACAAGTATGTAGTAGGAGGTTGTCATAATGTTTGTCATGTGTGTCGGTCTGAAATTGAAAGCGAGATTTGAGATAGCCACTGGAATAAGGGCCTTTGAAAACAGAGAAGAGAGTGGAGAGAATTTTAAAATTCCTACGCTCTCTAATGGGAAACCATTGTATAGCGCGAAATTTACGGAGACTAAATAATAATAATAAATCTTTATTATAAGACAACTTAATCCATAGAAAAAAAAAACACTTTCAAAAACAAATGACACAATTAGGTAACAGTATTACATAGGTACTATAAGAACTAAAAGGTAAGTATGATTGTTTTCACCAAGTGGTGAAGTATGGGACACTTGTACTTTAAGTCCTACCTATCTCTTTTCTTGCTATTATACCTTTCTGGTTATTGAGCTAGAGTTTTGAAGGAGACAAAAACTAAATCGTATGCCTGTAGGTAGGTACATATTTGAAAGACTACGTAGGTAGCTTGTTTAGACGTTCTTGATTGTAGCTCTCGTGATGTAGCTTGCTTAGACGTTCTTGATTGAAGCTCTCGTGATGTAGCTTACTTAGACGTTCTTGATTGAAGCTCTCGTGATGTAGCTTACTTAGACGTTCTTGATTGAAGCTCTCGTGATGTAGCTTGCTTAGACGTTCTTGATTGAAGCTCTCGTAATGTAGCTTACTTAGACGTTCTTGATTGAAGCTCTCGTGATGTAGCTTGCTTAGACGTTCTTGATTGAAGCTCTCGTGACGTAGGTAGCTTGCTTAGACGTTCTTGTTTGAAGTTCTCGTGACGTAGCTTGCTTAGACGTTCTTGATTAATCGTTGAAGTTAAGCAACGTTGTGCGAGGTCACAATTTGGATGGGTCACCGCAAGTGGCATTACGAGCTGAGCGCTTCCATGTTTCGGAGGGCACGTTAAATTGTCGGTTCCGGCTTAAGTCGTTAAGCCATGACGGGGGCCTTTAGGCGGCCTAAAAACTCCATCACAAGAGTTGGCCACTAGCTCATACGAACTTACTTACTAAGTAGGTACCTTACCCCCCTACTTTTAGATGTGATATGAGGTGTAAATGTTTATATGAAAAATCTTATTCCTTGAATTATCAAACATAAACTTAGCTCAAAGTATTAAAAAAAAAAACGTTTAAAAAGTATTAAAAAAACAAACGCTTAAAAAGTATTAGGTAGATAGGTACACCTCTATTTTTATTTATTTGTTTTTATTGGATTACCCCTACCTACACTAACATGCTGAACTTATTTCTAGAGGACTTATATCTTAGTGCTCTTAATTTTTTTGACGGCCTCGGTGGCGTAGCGGGCGATTGCTCGGCAGAGACGCAAGAGGCGCGGGTTCGATTCCTGCTGCGGAAGAATTGTTTGCATGTTCTGCAAATATTTGTTCCGGGTCTGGTGTTGTGGTACGGTACTCATAGTTTCTGATACCCACGACGCAGGCATCCTAGTGTGGGGTCAGGACTATGTAGTGACTGTTGGGTGTTATTTATTTATAATTATAGGTGACCACTGCATGCACATAATTACCTAATACCTAAATTTTTTACACGTGTGAACAGAATATCAAACATTACGTTGGCATAGTGTCTCTACCACCAGCGGTTTAGGCTGTGTTGTCTAATTATAATGTCAATCAGCCATTCAGGACGAAGATTCTTATAATAAGTAGTTGAGCGCTATCTAAGTTTATTTAATTCATATCCTTGAATTCAAACTAAACTCGCTGAAAGATGTTCGTTCCTCGAGAGGCAGGCACCTACATAACAAGGTAGGACTTACGTAACATAAACAAAGGAAAAAGCGTAGTGTTGATTAAAGAATGATTGTAGAAGATGTGTTAGAGATAAGTTGACCTAGAAGGCAGGTTTGCCCGTGAACCAGGAAGCTCTCTCAAGGCCAAACCAACGCGTGCGCTGTCCACACTCGCACCCCGTCAGTTTGCTCTAACGTTGTAGTGGGGTGGCTTTTGTTACTTTTCATCTGTCCAAATTGTAAAAAAGTACCTAATATTGTCATTTACCTATGTTGAAAAATAATTTTGATAATAATAATTTAATAAAATAATTCAACAAATAATTTTGATAATAATAATTTAAAAAATAATTATCATAAGTACTCAGTGAAGGTAAATTAGTAAGAATTTAGGTATCTCAAGAAGTACTTAGGTACTAGTCTAATCAAAAAATTATATAATATTAAAATCAATTGCTGTTCGTTTGTCTCACTAAAACTCGAGAACGGCTGGGCCGATTTTACTGATTTTGGTTTTGATTTATTGTACCTAATCCAGGGAAGGTTTGTACGGTGAAAAAACATAGTACATCTACTGGATTATCATATAGGCTATTATTTATCCGGCTACCACGCGAGCGAAGCCGCGGGCGGCAGCTAGTACTAATAATAAAACTAAGTAATTTTTTTTAAACATAAGGCTGCTTGCCAAATTTATTTGTTTTCTGATTAGGTGTAACATAATTACCTATAAAATATTTTTTGGAGCCAAAATCCTTCAAAGCACCTCCACAACTTTCAAAAGTTACGTCATCTAGACAAGAGCCTAAAGACCTAGGCCAGATTTCTACTTTTCAACTGAAACCTGCGAAGTACCTTCATACGTCAGAGCAGAACTGACGCTAGCGGAACTGACAGACTTGAGACAATATAATAAGTGTAAAAGTAAAAAGTGATTTACTGAAAAGATAGTGATGAAAATAAAAAAAACAATGCATTGTCCAGTGCTTGTAGAGGCTACTAGTTCATCAGCTGATGATGATGACCTATACACGTAAGTATACCTACTGTATATTATATTAAACTGTTTGCATGCTAAAAAGCTGATCAAGGTTGTAACCTACTTAATTATTTTTATCATCTATTGTTTAACCCTTTTTCTCAAAATAAATGATTTTATTTAATTTTGTGAAAAGTTCTTAATAGTCATAAGTAGGTGCATAGGTAGGTACCTGCCTAGAGATGACCATGAATCGATAAACAGCTGATTTGGCGGCCTTGAGACGTGTCCTTGAGTTTCGGGGAGTAGGTACCTAGTAAGAAAGAATAGTATGTTGGTCAACCCACCTACGCACCTACTCTTGCCTATAGATAAGAGCTGCATTATAAAAAATATGCATGGTGCATTTTTTTGTTTTTGACCTTGGTATTTTCTAGTTTTTTTGCTGTCTGTACTAAATCTTACTTATATTATAAATGCGAAAGTTTGTGAATTTGGATGTTTGTGCCTCAATCACGCCTAAACGGCTGAACAGATTTGAATGAAACTTGGAATTCACATACGTACCTACGTGTGCTGGATTAACATTTAAGCTATTTTTCATCCGAAGCCGCGGGTGGAAGCTAGTAAATCATAAACAAAATTACACGTAGTGGGTCACACGAGGAAATTTGAGCCAATCGAAAACTTAAAACCCGATGTTAAGGTCAAGCATAAGCTACATCGGATTGTGCTAGAAAGAAATTCCTACCGTGAATTTGTTTAGCGAAGAAGGCCATGCCTTTCAAAAAATCTGGAACAACAGGAATATCATCATCATCATAATTTCAGCCTGGTTTTACCCACACAACCAGGGGCGGCTCTAGCCTATGTAGCGCCCGTGTGCAATCATTCCCCTGGCGCCCTCTTGTATCAAAATGCGCTGTCAAAATGGAATAGGTACTTGCATACAACACGATCGACTAAACTCCGAAACTCGCTGGAATACGAGTCGCACGGGGCGACCTCTAAGAAACAATTTCACTCGCGGGTTACTTGCAGCCCGCGCACGGGGCGACCTCTAAGAAATAATTTCACTCGCGGGTTACTTGCAGCCCGCGCACGCGCCGACCTCTAAGAAACAATTTCACTCGCGGGTTACTTGCAGCCCGCGCACGGGGCGACCTCTAAGAAACAATTTCACTCGCGGGTTACTTGCAGCCCGCGCACGCGGCGACCTCTAAGAAACAATTTCACTCGCGGGTTACTTGCAGCCCGCGCACGGGGCGACCTCTAAGAAACAATTTCACTCGCGGGTTACTTGCAGCCCGCGCACGGGGCGACCTCTAAGAAACAATTTCACTCGCGGGTTACTTGCAGCCCGCGCACGGGGCGACCTCTAAGAAACAATTTCACTCGCGGGTTACTTTCAGCCCGCGCACGGGGCGACCTCTAAGAAACAATTTCACTCGCGGGCTACTTGCAGCCCGCGTGGGACGACCTCTAAGAAACATAACAAACTTAAGGCGAGTAGAATGAAATAAGAATTTGACCCCTCCCCCGATGAAAAAAAAATCACGCTAGCTGCTTGCAGCCCGCGCACGGGGCAACCTCTAGTTCTCTAGGCGCCCCCTTACACCCGGCGCCCGGGTGTACCGCACCCCCTGCACTATAGGTAAAGCCGCCCCTGCACACAACGCATAAAGACCGTTAGTTTTTCTGGGTGGCTAGCTGACTTTAAAATGCTCACTGAACATATTTGAGATGTTAACAGGCTCACTCTCACCCCCCACTCTCAACGGAGGGCTCGGCTTAACATCGTATCTCCTCGTTGCCTTCCAAAAATCCCCAAACTTTTTCGTCGATCTATGTTAGCTAGGATATCCATTTTAAGCTGATTTTGATTACGTTGATACAGCACTGCACATCGACGTCCGTTCTCCACTGAAGTCGCCGCCGAAAAAGATCGAAGGCGGCGATCGACAAATATTTCTATATTATGTTCGGGACCGGTTGCTCTCTGCACTCCCGCGCGTCTCACTTGCCCCGCTCGCTGCACGCTCTGATTGGGCATAATTCCGGCAATCTTGTTGGTCGTATCTTACTACAATCCTATTGTTATTATTCCTATTTCTACATTCGATGTCACCGACCCAACGTGCTGTCCAGGATGTTTATGTATTCCATCAGAAATCTGGTGCCCATAGTACAAGCTTTGCTTAGTTTGGGGCTAGATGGTGCTGTGTGAAAAGTCCGCAAACATCCTCGGCCTAAAAATTCCGTCATGTGAGTTGCTCATACGAACTTACTTACTCGGTCAAGACTTAATGCCAGCGGTCATCACCACGTCTAGCTAGGTGTCATACCAAACCTTAATTTAAATCTATTACACGTTTGCCAATGTCTTGAATTGAACTTTCGTCCGACGTCGAATCTCTGTGTTTTGAATTTTATCGAGAAGTGGGATGCCAAGCATGTGGCTAGCTCCATTGCCCTTTGTGCAACCCTCATTCGGTGCATAGTCTCCTTAGTGAGCGTCCATACTTCGGCATCATATGTCATTGTTGGTAGGTCACACTGGTTAAGAGACGGGATATCATCAAGAAAACCAAAATCAAACTTGATCACCAGTTTTTCCTGTGTCCCTATAATTATAGCACTGAGACGTGGACGGTGAAAATCGATGACTTGCATTGCCTTCAAGATGTGGTGCTGCTTAGGATACTCCAGATTACTCCCATGGACTCTACGCATAACCAAATTTTCCAGAAGAACTTCAAGAGGATTCTCTACCTCAACCACACTCCAGAATACGTTAGTTACATTGCGAGATTTCATTTGGATGGCCTTGAAAGACAGTCTTCGGGATAATCGAAGACCGAAGACCCAGAGCATGCAGTCCCATGCGCTTTGCCGATGCGCACTACATTTGAAACTCAACTTCTCAAAGTCACTGCGGGAAGATGTTGATTTGCTGTTTTGGGGCGGGACTGGAGGAAATAGAAAACTTAGAAATTCGAGACAATGATACGAGATGTCATGTCCCTCTACACTACAGTGAGGAATCGACGTAAAGGAGAGGACTTCTTATCGACTTCCTACTATTATTTTGAACCCAAAGCGATGATATGTGTGAAGGCTTTTGTATATTTTGTGTATTACTCATGACATAACGGCTGAAAGGATTTGAATAAATCTCGTAATACTTTATACTTTTTGTTTGTGACCTGTTATACACATATAGGTAACTTATTGGTCGGCCGGCTTCGGTGGCGTGGCGGGCGATTGCTCGGCGGAGACGCAAGAGGCGGGGTTCGATTCCCGCTGCGGAAGAAATGTTTGCATGATCTGTAAATATTTCTTCCGGGTCTGGGTGTTGTGGTACCATGGTACTCGTAGTTTCTGATACCCACGACACAGAGAATCCTAGTGTGGGGTCAGGACTATGTACATGACTGTTGGGTGTCATTTATTTATTTGGTATAATACCGAATACTACCAAGTGATCTAGGAAAGCTAGTATTTCCTCAGAAATAAATTCATAATCTCAGCAGAGGTGTCTGTCTACCGTGACCTACTTAGCACCTATTTAAGTAAAGCTTTGCTTACATTATGTTGTGGGCAGCAAATCGATGTCGCCCTTGAACTTGACTGGCGACGAAGGTCTTGATGAAAAAATAAGGTAGACTTTAATATTCCACGGCGGTTAAACGGGATTTGATATGCTTGTTTGGTCATTACAATAACATTACAAAATGTTTGGGTGATCGGTATAATAATAAGAAATGAAAATGAGCTCAGTTTTCTGTCTAAGTTCGCCTACAGATAGAAAAAAGAACTCAGATCACCGACCGCAAGTAAGGTCCCTAAAAGGCTGGCGACGTTACCTCGCTCTGGTCATTTACTTGTCATTTCTTGGGCAGAGAGGAGTTGGATTGAAAACTTAACTTGCAAATTGCAGAGAGGACTTTTTGTGAATCTTTTTCTTTCTGAGGATTTAACTTTGGACTTTTCACTTTGGAACTCTAAATAGACCAATTACCTACGTGATGTCTGTCTGTCTGACCGATTTTGGTTTGTTGTATCGGTGGCTATTCAGAAGAAATATAAAATAAACTTTATCTTTATTGTTTAACAAATTATTTTATTAGTATGAAAAGAGGGTTGACGTCAGGCAGACGGCCGGTCATAAAACACCTTAGCCAAAACTCTTACAACATGATCCAAGGATCATGCTGTGCCGACCCCACATACAGTGGGATAAGGGAGAAGAGGAGAAGGAGGAAGATGATGAAGATGGATGATGAATCTTTTGCATAGTCTTTTCCCATTATCTTTTGAAAGTTGAATGAAAACATCGTTTCCAGAAGCCTATTCGTGCTGTTAACAACAGGGCATTTACATGATATTATAATCTAAAAAATATAAAATATATTCGACACCGTCACGCACCATTTTCAATTTTTATTCCAGCAAGCTTTTTATTATCTTCAGCTGAATTTGTAAATATAATTGTGTAGCCCGCCGCTGGCGAGGCGTATAATGCATAGGTAAGTGATTTTCGTCAATTCGTTTTGCAATTCTAATGCTTCTGTTTCGGACGGCGGTATCGCCCAGTCTGGCTGTTGAAAAAAATGTAATAATAAGTTAAAGTCGTCCTTGATGTTGTCGGTTCCCCAATAACCCAGTGGCCGGGTTTGAGCGGCCCGCGGCGGACATCCGCTGATCCACTCTCGCTGCCGCTGCCGAGGGCTACACCCACTGGTCTCTTGGAGATCTGTGTGCGACTCCACCACCCAGTCCACTCTCCACAATGATACAAGCACAATAAAGATTTTATATAAATAAATAAATAACACCCAACAGTCACATACATAGTCCTGACCCCACACCAGGATTCCCTGTGTCGTGGGTATCTGAAATTGCGAGTACCATGGTACCACAACACCCAGACCCGGAAGAAATATTTACAGATCATGCAAACATTTCTTCCGCAGCGGGAATCGAACCCGCGCCTCTTGCGTCTCTGCTGAGCAATCGCCCGCCATGCTACCGAGGCTGCCGTATATAGCTATAGGTAGAATTTATTTTAACGTTTACTTAGATGCTACCTAAGTCGGAAGATGTCGGAAGATGTAACATCTGCTTTTTTTTATAATTACCTTATACTTAATAGAACCGGGTTTAGGAACATAAAGTGTGATGGTTTATTTATTTTCAATATCGTCGTTATTTTGTATAAAATGCTTTACGATTCCTAACGAACCCTCAACCTATTCCGTCCTTTCATTCACACACATTACATGTTATTGTGGACGATTAGTTACACGTCACAAACTTGTAGTTTGAACTTGTAACTTGAAGCGTTTGTGGCGTAGCTTGCTTGGGCGTTCTTGATTGATCGTTAAAGTTAAGCAACGATATGCGCGGTCACAAATTGGGATGGGTGACCGCAAGTGGCATTACGAGTGCTTCCGTGCTTCGGAGGGCACGTAAAACAGTCGGTCCCAGCATTTAAGTCGTTAAGTCATGACAGAGGCCTTTAGGCGGCCTGAAAACTATGTCACTAGAGTTGGCCAGTATCATCATCAACCTCGACAGCACCAACAACGGCCTCAATAACACAATCGAGGATACTGGAACACTGCTGCCAACATCCCAGGGTCCTTCTCCGGTACTTCAAGGAGTTGGGCTGGCTGGGGGAGGGTTAGTAGGGGGGATAATGCACAATACACCCCACCGCGGGACGTCAGTGCAGATCTTTGTACCCCTAACATTAATTAGAATTAGTTGGCCACTAGCTCATACGAACATACAAACATTCATACATACTTGTAATTTTCTATACTCCGACATTATACTCAACTCACACGTCATGATATTAATTCAATTGGACTGATTTATCATTAACAGTATTATCTTACTTCTTACTTATATTATAAATGCGAAAGTTTGTGAGTTTGGATGTTTGTGCCTCAATCACGCCAAAACGGCTGAACGGATTTGAATGAAACTTGGAATATACAAAGTACTCGTACTGGATTAACATGTAGGCAATTTTTGTCCAGGTACCATGCGAGTGAAGCCGCCGGCGGCAGCTAGTAATAAATAAAGAAGCGCGGATCCACTAATTTCCCCTTTCCAAACTAGATGGCGCTAGTGAAACTGTACCTTTTCTAGAACGCGCTATCGTTGCGTTTTGGTTTATGGACAAGGCGAGACAAGGAAAGCCCTTCACTTTATATTTTTTAAAAGTGGAAATATCAAAGTTTTTGTAAGCCTGATTTGTGCGAAAGCACAGGTCAGCTTTGTTATCGATCTTAAAAGTAGGAAAGCAAGCAGACCTAAGGTGTTTGGTACCTCAATCAAAATATCAATTTTCTTATGAATGACATGACAATGACATAGAGGTGTAAAAGTAACGTAGATAATTTGTAGAAAACATACTTGTACCTACATTACATACCAAACTACGTAAGATGCATTTTTTCACTTTTCCGTTATTTTGAACCAGACTTGTGTTTAATAAATTCTAAATTTAATTCGATTTAATAGGTAAAGTCTGAAACAGTGTAGGTACCCATACTACGAAAAATGCGAGTAACGAAATGTTAAGGAAGGTTACTCAGTACCGATACACACAGTTTGCTATGAGCTCTACAATGACAATTTGAAATATTTTTTTATAGTTTATGTTTTTAGTCAGCGCTGTGTTCGCCCTTAAAGTGCTTGTGTATTAGATAGTACTCGTAGGTAAGCCTTAGGTATGTTATGTTCATAGTTTTAAGTTAAGCACGAAAGGAGCCTTTGAGGCGCACTTAAAATCCTTTCACCACACTGGTTCGAAAGAACTAGTGACACGACTGGAGTTAAGATACATAAAGTTGTTGGCGATCCTTTTTTGAATAATTAATAAATATAATCACTTACCTAAAACAATATAAGAATATAAAGGTACTTAATTTATTTATTAGACTTCTAAAAAATTGGCTTGTAGAGAATTGTTTTTACTCCATTATCTATTAATGAATTCTTGACTTCATAATTAATTTATTGTTTTAAATGTAAAATCTAATAGTCCTGATTTATTAATATACCTACCTACATTTATATTATTATTTACTTTTACTATTTTGTATATTAGATCATTTTTATCTTAAAAATTATATTTTAAAATTAACTCAAGTATTATGTTCTGTAATAACTTATTCATAATAAATTGATATTTGCATGTAGTGACAAATGACTGAATGTGATGCACTTAATCAAATTTAAACAACGGTACACCTACCATGTTCAGAGCAAATAAATGTATTATCTTTAAGAAAAATTATATTACTCTTCTTTTTAATTACCTATTTAATTAACAGTATCTTCAATCTTGTATTTTGTATTCTTCTTAATTGTGTTTATTTGATCGAATGCCTCAATGAATAATTTTTATATTATTTTATTTTTGGATTTTAATTAGTGTAATTGATTATGTAAACCGTTCTAGTTATTATCTTCAATCCTACTAATATTAATTTTAAATGCGAAAGTTTGTGAGGATGTGACGATGTACACTGGCCTGCAAAACTAAGTACTACACTTTTAAATTATAATTTTTTTCTAAACTATAGAAGTTAGAGATTTAAAATAAAAAACGTTTCATAGCAAATTTTATTAGCTTTCTTTGAAACCATTGTAAACTATACATTAGTAACCTTTGAAATTAAAAAAAGTTGAAACAATAAAAATAGCCATTTTTAGCTTAGTGTCACAAAAAATTAAGTTTTCATCAAGAAAAAAATTGAAAACAAAAACAGAATAAAAAAATGAGAAGTTAAATTTTTTATTCGAAAAGACTTGTTTTTGCTTTTAAAGTTTTTTTCTGCCATTTCCTAAAAGAAGGTTATCGACTATGAAGTTTTCATATACAAAATTAAACTCTCTTTCGAGTCCTTTTTATTTCGAAAGTATATCTTGTGTACATAAAAAGTTATTGCAATTTTAAAAGTGTGATACTTAGTTTTGCAGGCCAGTGTATGTATGTTTGTGCCTCAATCACGCCGTAACGGCTGAACGGATTTGAATAAAACTTTATGTGTGCTGGAAAAACATATTATTATAGGCTACTTTTTGTCCGGATATCACGCGAGCGAAGCCGCGGGCGAAAGCTAGTTATTATTATAAGCCAAGGCGTCATTTACGTGTTTGCTAGACGTTTGTTCTAGAACTTCTAGACCGGACTAAACTTTTCTTAACGATAGGAAATCCTTAGTGACACTTCATTTGAATTTCTCATGTCTCATCATGAGACATGAGAAATTCCGGGACTTGTGATCTCCGTTAATGGGTACTTATTGTTACAGGTTTAAGGAGACGCCCGCCGCCGGTTTGCCAGGTATGTGACCTTTGTACCTACCCGTGTTTTCTTGGCTTTTTTCCACCACCCCTCAGGTTTAGCCTAGGTTTAGTTATTATTTATTAACTGAACCCGCGGCTTCATTCGCATTGATAAATAATTTCGGATATCTTGAGTTATGAAGCTTCATGCTTCCCACAGAAATGTTAACCACCCGTTACAAACCATATTAGCATTACATTTGAAAAATTCTGAATGGCGTAGAAGGTATTAAATCCATGTTTGGATACGATTGTTTTTTACTAAACTTTGATACCCTAGTTTCAGGGGAAGATTTGAAAAATCCACACACTTGTATTTCTTCATTTTTGGGGTACACGAAGAGTCCACCCGTCCGGCCGTCCGTCCGACCGTCCTTCTGTCAGCAGGCCGTATCCTGCTGTATCTCATGAACCGTAATAGATAGAGTTGAAATTTTCACAGAGTGTGTATTTCTATTGCCACTATAACAACAAATAATAAAAATAAAATAATATGAAAAATAAAAGGGCATGAAAAGAAATTTTTTTTTAACATTCGTAATCGATCATCGAAGTTACCTATTTCGTCCTATTTTCGAAAGTCGCATTAAAAAGTACATGTATGGTACGGAACCCATTGTGTACGACTTCGACTCGCACTTGACCGGTTTTAGATTATACCATGGTCTGAACAATGTTATTTCAAGTGTAAAAAAATGACCGAATCCAGAACGTCTTTATAATATAAGTACTCCAAAAGCATATCGAATAATGCGCAAAGTATGCTTAGTGGGTAAGCTGCGTACCACACTGTTCAATCTTTATATAAATTTATCTACCTAACTTCAGTCGGTTTCAGTCAACAAACCGGGGCGCTGATGTGGAAGTTCGAAGCTTCACAAGAGAACCTATGCATATAAACATATACCTACTGCATTGTTTTAGTCGGTGCACACGAAACAAAGGCATTTTAGTACCTAAGGCCGAGGCCGGCGTGGCTGACAGGGCTGATAATAAAATCTCATTCAAAAGCGGGCAAACTTATTTCCATTTCGTTCCTGTTCCCGTCAACTTTTGCCCACAAACACAGGATGCTGTTGTGCCGCGTACAGTTATGTATAGATGGTGCTTGTCCAAAACTTTTACTATGCTATCAGCTCAGTCGGACTTATGCGAAGGAAAGATGTGGACAATACCTACACCATGTGAACTTTGAAATACTTTTTGCAGGGGATCAATCAATTTGTTAAAAACTTTATATTTGTGAACCTTAGGCATTAAATGCATTGAAACATACTTAAAAAAAAGTAGATGATTTATACAGCGTCAAGAGGCAACTTTTTACCTTCACAAACTTCACAAGCTGTAGTGCCTGGGACGAATTAAGATGGAGTAGGCTCGCCCAGCACCTATACCATCCTCTCAGCTTAGTCGGCCTTGTCCACAGGAAAGACACGGTCAATACGTGCGGAGCTGACTAAACCGCGGGTTTCTTCATGATGTTTTCCTCCACCATCGTTAGGAAAACCAAACAAAAAACAACATACTTAACCTCTCGCGTGTTCTATGAACATCGGGTGTTCACAACTTTAAAAAATATCTAAGAGTGTAGGTACCCCAAAAGCAGGCTAGGCTAGCTTTCATATCAGGGCAACCCTAGCGCTTGTTCCAGCGCGGCGCATCACGTTCAAGTGTCAAGGGCTACGTTTTGAATTTCAGAATACCAATGAATACCTACCCAACCCACCCACCAACCGGTGTCATTAATAATCGAATTTAAAGTCACATCCCGCGTCGAGTAAAAGCTACTTTGCATCAGGCGACGTTGTTGACGAGCTTGAATATTTAAAAAAAATCCAATAGTTGAAAAGCACCAAGCTTCTAGAATCTTTCAGTAGTCAATTTCAATTTCAACAATTCTTTATTATGATAGATAACTTATAAACTTAGTAAAAACTTATAAACTTTGGAAACTTTAGGACCCTGGGGTCGAGGCGTGGCTTCTTTTCAAGGAGATATCCAAGAAGCTAATGGATGTGACCAATGACCAAAGGGCTGGCGCTTACCTAGGACAAAGGATAAGTATAGCTATCTAACGAGGTAACGTCGCCAGCCTTTTGGGGAACTTACCTGCGGTCGGTGATCTGAGCTCTGTTTTCTATCTGTAGATAGAAAACAGAGCTCATTTTTATTTCTTATTTTATACCGATTACTTTAAAGTTTTTAATGTTATTGTAGTTTGTCTTTGTAACCGTGTGTACTTAAATAAATCAATTCCAGATACTTATAAACTAGTACATTTCTAGTGTAGATTATAATCTAGGATGTACAACTTGTACTGTTAGAAACGTTTTTTTAAGCTTGGGCGCTTCTCAATCTTTCAGTAGTAGTAACATGAGTTATCCCATAGTACCTAGGTCTATGTACTCGCTGGTGATTTTTTTACATAGATACATCTAATATTATCACGCTGGTATCCCTAAAGGAGTTGGAAGAGCCCCAACTTATCATAAGAAAAAGAGTCCCAAGATGGTCTTTATAGGTCCATCATGTTATTTCACACTGACAAAGATACTTCACAAAAAATAGTAAGTACTATAGAATTACAGGCATGCATAGCATTTGAAACAAATTAGCAGACAACTACCTACATGTTGGAGAGAATACTACTTAGTCGACTTTTACGTCATGCTCGGGGAAAGAAGCAGCTGGACGCATTGTTTTTCTTTCTTCAATGTTTGTTTTAAAAATAAAGTACTAATTAATAAGAAACCAGTATAGTGCGAATCGAATTCGCCCATGAAGGGTTCCGTACCATCGTAAATGTTTATGAATGTTTCTTATATAGGATGAGATTACAGCCCGCTGACAGACGGACAGTGAAGGCTTGATAATAGGGTCCCGTTGGCACTCTTCGGGTACGGAACCCTAAAAACAGAATGAATACTCATCCCATCCTACCGATCCATCTTATCTCATCCTATCCATGATTTTATAGAACATTAGCTTTCAAAGTGGTATCCAAACAAAAAGTACCCTATATGTTATTCCAATACACATGTGTAATCTAAGTTTCTTTCAAATCCGTTCAGTCGTTACGGCGTGATTGAGGCACAAACATACATCGTCACATCCTCACATCCTCACATCCATACATCCTCACATCCGCCCAAACTTTCGCATTTATAAAATTAGTAGGATGATTTCATGCGTATCTTTAAAAATATTCATGCGGAAGTCGCATTCCTGGTCCAAAAATTTAGAAGCAAAAGTTCCATCGTTACCGCACAGCAGTTATAGGTAGGTACCTATAGTAACCTAAGTACTAATTTCTAAGTTAATTCTTGCTATCAGTGAATCTCATGAGACAGCCTGGCCTATTCGCTAATAGCACAGCTTTGCAAAATCTTCACCCAGGTAGCTCCTTGCAAAACAGACCATAATGATCATGCCAGAGGGCTGATTTTCACTTAGCATGCACAAAACAAGTTTGATTAGAGGCTCATGTCCGCGTGATATTGCAAATTAGGTTTTGCGAGGTTCTGTTAGTGCTGCTTTTGGTATAGCGCGGGTTTCTAACAGCAAAGCTCGGTTCAGTGACCCGAAGGTTGCTTGCGCCGGAGCCGATGGAAACACTCCGTAGCTTTTGATGTTTCTATTTAGGAATGCGTTAGGTAGTTTTATAATATGATTATATTCGGCCGAGGAAGGGTCGGACTGAAGGGGTAGTCGCAGCTGAACTCAGGAGCTGTTCCTCATTCAATAATCTGTTTTTGAACTAAGTTAAAACATGTGTGTCATACCTGTAAAATTGAGATAACAAAGAAATTTTATGGTAACAACACACTGATCTGCTGATGGCGTCAGGAGCTGATCAACGGAAATACTTGATTCAATCAGTCGTTTTAATCAGTTTATTTATTTATTTTATTTTAAAGATTTTAGGAAAACTTTCAGCTATGTACGTACAGAAACAGTTTGATATATTTAATACATGCAGGGCGCTCATATTTATATACGAAAAGTCAATTAAGAGTTTCCACATAAAGTAGGTACAATCAAATAGTAAGACTCGTATACAATGGACGTTATAAGTAACAAAATAAAAAAATGTTTTAGTAGTAAAATTAAAAACCTTATTTACTAGATATAGGTAAGCAATTGTATATCGCTACATTTAATAAAATTGAAAAGTTAACTGTCTAAGGCATCTTAGCCTGCGATGAGTCGATGAGTTGAACGAATCTATCTCAGTGTTTGCCTTTGCCGAAGCGTTAAAAGAAAAGCATGCTCTTTATAATGAAAGTGTTCTTTCTGCCAGAAAGCACTGGTGATCTAGGTGGCAGTGACCCCGCCTTCCGATCCTAAGGACGTGGTTTCAAATCCGGTCGTGTACCAATGGATATTTCTGTGCGAAAAATTTATGTGCGCTATACCAGTTCTCTCAAACGGCGAAGGAAAATATCGTGAGGAAACCCGCGGTTTAGTCAGCTCCGCACGTATTGACCATGTCTTTCCTGTGGACAAGGCCGACTAAGCTGAGAGGATGGAATAGGCGCTGGGCAAGCCTACTCCATATTAATTCGTCCTGGGCATTACAGCGTCCCGTTTGTGAAGGTAAAAGTTGCCTCCTGACGCTTTATAAATCATCTACTATAGATGGTAAAAGGCCTGTTCTGCCTGTAATTCCTTTTAACTTGTTGAATATAAATAAAGTATTTTAGGATTTCTTAACCCAGCCAAGGTGCGCAGTCCTAGTTAGTTCTATCAGCTCCGGGCAGCCGACTGTGCCATTTGAAGTATGAAAGATCGGAGAAATCTCTACGTTCATAAAGGGGAAGAAATTTGTGACATCTTGTTATAAAATCCAGAAGGTATATTTTTGCGCGAAACTGCAAATAACGAAGTCTGGGGATCTATCAGAAGACGGTCACGCGTTCATGCTTTCCTCGTTCACGTTCTGCGTGAGCGTGCAGTAGCCCACGAGCCCTGCTGTTGGACGGTCTACGCGTTACCACTACGTGTCCATGTTTCTTGACGATTATTCTTCATCAGAAGACGAATTATTAATTTTGTGGTCATTAGCACGAGCGCAAAATTGACCGCTTGAACGCTTGAACGCTCGAACGCCTTCTGTCTGATAGATCCCTTAGCCCTCTAACCGTGTAATATAGATGTGGGAGCGGTACCAAACCTGAGAAGTATACTATAGATGACTCCGAACATACGCGCAGTAGGTATAGGATTTAAAAAGTAATTTTAGTAAAGTGCTTGCTCGGCGTTTGAGAGGTAACCTCTTACGCAAGAGGTTTGATGTGGTGGAGTGGCCCCTAAGGAAGCCATGTTGCTGCTTTAATTGTGACCTATTTAAAAGTTTGCGTTGCAAAATTTTTAATTATTTTTCTTTCCTCTTATAAGCTTATGAAAGAACTTTTTGTAAGACTTCTAACGAATTGTAACAAACGCAAAATACAAGTAAGAAAAAGCCAGTTAGTTACCTAACATTTATAAAACGAACACGTCAAGCCCTTTAATTTATGTCCAATCTATTTTATGGAGGTTGGGATGTTCGCATTTAATTACATACGTACATATTATCATGCCCTTATCCCTAATAGGGTGGGCAGAGCCTTAGGTATCCTTAGAAAACTTGCAGCCACTCCTGATTTAAAATCCTAAGGTGGATATGGTGAACCATTGTGATAGGTGATAGCCCATCGCCTATATAGATGGTCTAAAATGTTGGAGAGGATACTATCCCTTAGTCTACTTTTACGACATGCTCGGGGAGAGAAGCAGCTGGACGAAAAATTCGGACTATCTAAATAGCCGTGTCTATACAGTTTATAAGCTCATAAACAGCTTATGAGCTCACCTGATCCAGCTCATCAGCTGGCCGCGTTGCAACACTGAATGGCAATACTGATCCGTTGAGCCAAATAGGGATTGAGGAACAGAGGAACATATTTCACATATACATTAACTAAATGAGCTCTCCAAAATGATGGGCCATCTATAGGTATGGGCAATGGGCTGATCACCTGTCACCATGGTTCACCATATCCATCTGAGGACTTTAAATCGGAAGTGGCTGCAAGTTTTCTTATGTTTACTTGTGGCTCTGCCCACTCCATTAGAGATACGGGCGTGATAATATGTATGTATGTACATTGACTAAACAAATAACTTCTACTAATGGTTCGTACTAACGGACGGCGGATTGCTCATTACCATTGCGACGTTGTTTTTTGTCAAAAAGTGTAAGGCGCTTTTTTACCAGAACCCAGTCTTGAAGCCAAAAATGGTACAAGCAGACTTGACGCCAATTTAGTATCTTCGATCTGTAAATTGGGTAATCGACGCACTTATTTACCACATGAATGTCCTTTAACGAGCCCATTCAATCATCATCTTCCTACCCTTATCCCCTCTATGTGGGGTCGGCACAGCATGATCCAAGGATCCTGTAAGAGTTTTAGCTAAGGTGCTTTATCAGCGGCCGCCTGCCTGACGTCAACCCTCCTTAGAAATGCTTGCTTATTATCTCATCATGTTGGAGGATACTATCCTAACGAGCCCATTCAATATTGAAATAAATTAGGTATGTAGGTACCGTAAAATGATAAGCCATAATGTTCGATATCAGTTTATTAAATCTACTGATTATTGTAGTATCAAATCATAAAAATGATGTTTTGATTTGAAAGGCTGTTTGGTCTGATAGCAGACGATACTACGAGTAGGTAGGTAATTAGGTATGCCATGAAGGCTTTTGTTTCGGTTGGTCTCGAACTCCCTACCGTTGGCTCATTTAATCAAACTGACTTTACTTTCCCTATCTGTACGTACCTTACAGATAATACTCGTATTAGAGACTAGCAGCCCGCCCCGGCTTTGCACGGGTATTTAACAAATTAGAATATTTTTAGGTAAATTTTTTACACCTCGGGTTACATTATTGGAGTTTTAGTAAGGATCCCTAATTTTTTGCTACTAAATTATAGCCTATGTTATTCCTTAATAATGTAGCAATCTACTGGCGAAAGAATTTTTAAATCGGTTCAGTAGTTTCGGAGCCCATTCGTTACAAGCAAAAAAATCTTTCCTCTTTATAAAATTAGTGTAGATAGTAGAAGATAAATACACTCAACTCCGTTAAAACATGACTCATAAGTTCATAACCGATGTAAACATTAGCATACGTCAATGTCCAACTACATAAGTGTAACAGATAAAATATATGAGGTAATGTAGAGATTGTTTGATGAAAGAGATGACGTAAAATCGGAAATTTTATTCAAGTCGAAAACCGTTGAAATTCTGATGAGTTCAGCTACACAAAACTGTGTCTACAAACTCAAAATAAATTATTTCCATCTCTAGTCGATCGAGAGAGGAAAGATCTCAGTGGCAACTTGGGCGATGTATGTTTATGAATATGTTTGTTGGAGCATAACTTTCGAACTTTTCATCCAATCTGTATGAAAATTGGCAGGCCAATAGATTGTGATATGAAGATTTGCTGGAAAGCATTATACGAGCTTAATCGATGTAGGAATTGAAAAGATATGGGGTTCCAAAGAGGGTAAAAAAAATTACAAATGTATTGAGCGGAGTGCCATTTAAGAGGGCATTATTTTTACATTTTATTTTTACTCTAAAATTTATAGTTTTTGAAATAAAACGAATAAAGTTAAATTAAGAAAATCGTTGTAATCTGAGCTTCCTTTTCTTAGAGTTTCAATGTATTTGTAGTTCAGGTTAGACTGGATAATCACGCAGGCAATAAGCGCGCGAGATCTTATTTTGAGGCGAACTACTAGTACCTATAGAATAAAAGTAAATAATGAGGACTTGTACATAAATAAAGACGCAAAACTTGCGGATTGTTGACATCGCACGCAAGATAGGTACGTTCGTTCGGGGCGGACTACTTACTAGTTTAAATTACATAAACCATTCATGGGCATCGGAAGACCTTTATATTTTAATTTTAGTTAAGTGTCAACGTTTTCGCTTTTTAGTTTGCGGGCGATGCTGAATTAACTAAAGTGTTGAAAGGACAGTATTGTTGCATAGCGACGATTACAACAGTCAACCGAAGAGACAGTTATTAGAATTAAAAGACGGTCGCTTGAATGTGATCTACTAATACTCCGGTCAATGAGTAGCGTCCAATTTTTTCTACTCGTAGGTATTTATTCTCAGCTTCGTAACTGAGAACAGATAGTATTTATCTATTCCAAACTTCTGAAGTACCGAGAGGTAGCAAAATATTGTAATAACCAACACTGGACGATAACGAGTTTTCCACTTATAAACCAAGTCATATAAATTACATTATTCCGCGCTACGCATCCGTCGGTAACGCGATTATCAAAAAAAGCGATGTTTCCGATATCGGAGGCTGTAGCCGGCGCAGGCGCATGTCCGGGCAGCTTTAGAAAGCTCAGTGCGCGGCGCGAAGCGAACGCGAGCGGTCGAGACGTCCCGCGGACATGCGCGGAGTATGGACGTGTGGAGCGGACCCCCGGCGCACCCGCCGCTGACGCTGGACGGCGTCGACAACATCGCCATCACCTTCTACGAGACCAAAGACGCCCCGCCGCCGCCGCAGCCGAAGCAAGGTATTTATTTGATGGTTTGCCTTTTCAGATAGTAAGATGACGTGCAGCTAAATTGTGAAAGGGACAGCATTTGCTTGTCCATGTCTAAGAAAAGCCAACCAGTTCAAATGTTTTCGCGATGAACAATAACTTACTTAAGTATCACAATATATCTATGATGATATTATAGTCTAGTATGATGCAGTTCTACGCAATAATAACAGTTCAACAAACCCTGTCAGAAGTAGGGCGGTAAAAAAGATTATTGCAAATAACGAACGTAACAAGGGAAGCCACTATTATTGAAGAAGACAGCGAGTTTTCTTAGAAACGAATGAGAAGATTAAAATGAGGACAGGCGACTTATCGCAGATGAATTAAATATACTATTTATCGTCTGAAAACTAGAAAATATGCGGTTATTACTGAAGCGTCGTGAATTATATTCTAACAAAAAAAAAATATTAATACCTAACTATATATATACTAATACCTTCCGATCGCGGCTTTGCTCGCGTGTTACCCAGATAACAAGAAGGTACGGTATAATTTATACTACATCCCACCCTTCCTAATGCGATCTTTATTTCATGCAATCTCCAAAACTTGCCGTTGCAAGGAGTGACCTGAATTATGTAAAAAAAAATATCGGTCTGGTCTAAGTACCTCCTATTTCCAATGTATGCGTCCACGCCATGTTCACAATAGTGAAATTGATTTATCAATCAACGAAAATATTATAATATGTAATCACGTACACAACCATTGTTTTTTCTCGAAATAAGGGGTATTCTTATGATACCTATTAGAAAAATAAAACATTGTTCACATCTAATTCCCATAGTCCGTTACTAAGGTGATTATTTCATTCGAAACCTAAATAGGAGTCTAGTCATAGTAATATGAATCTCAAGCTGACGCTGTATTTCTTGTACTCAGGGTGAGTGGCTCTCTCAGGCTATAATCTGAACAGCTGTAGGTACTTAATTATGCATAAAAGTTTTCAAAAGTTTGTTAAAATAAGATCTAGGATTTTTTATTTTTAATGATACCTATTCTTAATTAAAACAACGGGCTACATCCTCTCTAACATGATGGACCATCTACCGATAGGCTGATCACATGTCACCATGGTTTACCATATCTATCTTGGGACTTTGAATAAGGAGTGGCTGCAAGTTTTCTTGTGATTACTTGTTAGGTACAATAAAAACGTTTTGTTCGAGAAAAAATTGCCATAGGGTTTTCTCGAGAGAAGAATCAGCCTGTAATACTTACGAGTAAACAAGATGCAATTATGGTGACCCATTTGCAAACAAACACTATTCAGATAAATGACCTTTCTTGTTGATTGTTAAACTAAGGTCTTTTACCATCTATAGTAGATTATTTATACAGCGTCAGGAGGCAACTTTTACCTTCACAGACGGGACGCTGTAGTGCCCGGGACGAATTAAGATGGAGTAGGCTTGCCCAGCACCTACTCCATCCTCTCAGCTTAGTCGGCCTTGTCCACACGAAGGACATGGTCAATACGTGCGGAGCTGACTAAGCCGCGGGTTTCCTCACGATGTTTTCCTTCACCGTTTGAGAGTACTGGTATAGCGCACATAAATTTTTCGCACAGAAAAATCCATTGGTACACGACCGGATTTGAACCCACGACCTTAGGATCGGAAGGCGGGGTCACTACCAACTAGACCACCAGTGCTCTCTGTTGATTGTTATAGCTAAAGTTATCATCATTTGCATTTGTTGCAGATGATTTAGGTGGCATTAGTTAATACAGTTAGAACTTCATTGGAACTAGAACATTTCCATTAATGGCTTAATAGACCTATGCGGGAGAGGCAGCCTCGTCCACATTCAAGTTAAGAAATATTAAACAAACAGTTTGGCTCACTAAAATAAAGGTTTGGCAAAGAATATTTCTCTCTGACGATTCTATCCTGTGAGTACCTATAACAGACGGCGGAAACGACCTAATTATTCATGTTATTTATTTATTTGAATGACCAACATGATAAATATTAAAGCACGTAACATTAAACTGCTTCGAAATAAAAACTTGGCAAATGCTACGAGTATTACAATTACAGGTCACATACTATGCAAAAGAGAAATAGTAAAATTAAATTTGATCGAGCGAGTAAACAATTTAGTACTTAGAATGAAGAAAAAAAATATTGAACAGAACACACAGAAAAATACAACAAAAATTAAATAAAAATAATGTTATTCATATTTTAAAGAAATAATAAAAAAAATGGAAATGTACAATCGTCAAGTTAAAATTAAATGATTAAAACATGCATTGAAAACATTAATCACAATTAAAAGCTATAATTTAGAGCACAACAATAAGCTTTTTCTAAACTTATGCACACCTCAGACAAACAAATACACCCCTACATTTTTAGAAATGCAGTCAAACTGGCGAGAGAAACATTCATAGCAAGATTCGTTTTAAAGTGGAAAAAAAACAAGTGAAACAAATTTAATCTCAAGGTCTAGGCAGCCTGGATAGAACTGAACAATAAGAGGAGGCCAGTAACTTCGGAGTAACCAGAAGGCCGTTAGCTAATTTAAATAAAATAGGTTAACGAGGAAAACTCCACGGTCGGATAAAGCATTCATGATGAAGTAGCTAGGCGGTCTTCGTATCTTGTTAATGTTTTACTTTTAAAGCAAAAGTAAGTAAGATGCCATAGAAACCTCTTATTTATTCGCTTCGCTCGCGTGAAATCCGGACAAAAAGTAGCCCATATGTTACGGCGAGATTGAGGCACATACATATCATCATCGTCACATCCTCACATCCTCATAAACTTTCGCATTCACATATACTCGTAATATTAGTAGGATTAGCTGACCCCGAGAACTTCTTACCGCTTTAGAATTAATAATGCAAATAAACTAAACTAAACTAGTTCAACATTTATTATTCAAGACCATACACTTCTTTGTAAATAAAATGCGTTAGATAGGTCAAAATCTGTAGGTACCTACTCTAATATGACCTACACATTTAGTACCTATATTTACATAATAATGTAAACCTTTCTTGCACACTTGCAAGAAAGGTTTACGTTATTATTGTATTGACATTGTATTGCCATCTTCCCATCTCCCGACTGGCCTGCCTCTGGATCTACCCTAGAGAAGGGAAAAGATCCAGAGGGTTGACATTAACATTACTTACCCCCGAATACTCAAACGCGACTCAGAGTTGAGTACGTCTCAACTCACGGTTTTTTGAGAGTTTCTGATGAAAATCTGTCAAAAAATCGTCATTTGAGACGTGCTCAACTTTCAGATGCGTTTGAGTATTCTAGGGTAAGACACATCTAAAAAGTGGGAGGTAAACCATTATTTTAGATGACACAGTTGGTATTGTGTTCCACGTGGTTCGTAGCCATCATCCGCAAATAGAACTTATCGATGCATACCCGCTCCACAAAACTTTCAAAACGTCAGAAGGTCTAGTCGTAGAATCAATGGATTTTTAACAGACTTCAAAAAAGGTGGAGGTTCTATGTTCGACTATTATGTGTTTTATTTAATGTAGTTTCACCGATACCAGTGTTAGTTGTTTATGATTTCACTGATGTTTAAAGAATGGTCCCGAGTTGGTCTCATATAAATTGAACACTTTAAAAGTAGTGAAATAAAATGTTGAAATGACATCTTACCTACTGATCTCCTTACTCAATTTTATTCGAATTAGTGTCGATAGCTATTGACATCGTTACATATCTAAGCGTTAACTTCCTGTTAGTTCCTATAGGATGGCACCAAGGAGTTTTAACATATTTTTTTATTGAAGTCGGTTTTGTTTTTAGTTTTTAAAACGTATTATTCTTATCGAAAAAATGTATACGTGCGCTGTAAATCGGCATGTCGTGGAACCTAAAAAGTTGGTCGAATATTTAATCCTTTCACCACACTGGTTCGAAAGAACTAAGAACACTGGGTACTAGTGTTAGCAGTGTAGTAGCAATAAAAACTTTTTTAGGTTTGATTGACCAGCTAGACTACCTAGCAGTCGCGGCATTAGACCTGATGTCCACTTATCATGTTACCGGGCTGCAGACCCTCCATCCAAAGCGGAGGGGGGAGGAAGGGGGGTGCCAATGACGCCTGACCTGCTTCTCTAGCCTATACTCGAGTCAATTATGACTCGAGCTCCAATTCGATTTAAATCTAGTTACTGTTTGTAATGTTGGCTGGATTTTTCCGTGCATTTTTATCGCTAAGCAAAATATCTGTTTTCAGTTTACTGTTTAAGGTTCATGGATTAATTGGAGAACCTAGTTGTCTAGTGATAGAAACCCTACCTTCCGATCCTAAGGTCGAGCGTTCAAATCCCGTCGTGTAGAAATGAATTCTTCTGTTCGGAAAAATTATGCGGTGAAGGAAAACATCGTGAGGAAACCGGCATGTAGTACCGTAGAAAGTCTGTATACATTGTGTCAAGTGCAGGAAAGGAGCCTTTGAGGCGCACTTTCAATCCTTTCACCACACTGGTTCGAAAGAACTAGTGACACGTCTAGACTAGACTAGAGATGGATTAACTATAATCGTTTGAGGCTGGGTTTCCTCGCACTAGCCCAAGTCCTGTAATAAGATGGCTGTAAAATTTTAGTTAGGACGCTGATGTGGAACGGGTTGGCGAAGATTCGGTTACTAAGTAATTTTCATTTTCATAGTTATTCGCTTAGTACCAGGATAAAACAGTATCTGTTGTTCCGGGTCACATACTATGTAAATTACAGTAATTATTTCTACCTAAGTGTACTAAGATCTGCATAACATACGCACAAGACCGAAAGAGGCCTATAACCAGCTGTGATACCTGGCTGAAGTGATGATGATGATGATATTAGTATGATATTTGTACAAAATTAAAAAAATAATCAAAATTTAATTTTTTTTTATTTTTGAACAAAAACTTTAGAGATATATAAAACAAATGGCACGTTGACAACTGCAAAAGTTATTTCCCGTCTTCTAACCATCAAGTTTACCGACCATAGAGAGCTGGATAACCTGACCGACGAGTTGTTTTTCTAAAGAGGCTTTTGCGTTTATTGGAGTGGAAGGATCGATAAACAAACACAGTCGTTATCACTCAGATTATTGAAAGCAGTGGGGAAGGTACGACAGTCTGTCGCTTCTAGTGGCTTCACGTTGACAGAGTTAGCGTGGGAGGTATTTACATTACACGGTATTGTGTTCATATTTGTCCCAATACCACCCCAGCAGGAGCTTTCGCCTTGACACACAAGGTTGTTATTTTGCTATCCAAACGTGCGACTGGATGGCAACGGAAATTTATGAATATTGATATACTGATACTAAGGCCTTTTACCATCTATAGTAGATGATTTATACAGCGTCAGGAGGCAACTTCTACCTTCACAAACGGGACGCTGTAGTGCCCGGGATGAATTAAGATGGAGTAGGCTTGCCCAGCACCTATTCCGTCCTCTCAGCTTAGTCGGCCTTGTTCACAGGACATGGTCAATACGTGCGGAGCTGACTAAGCCGCGAGTTTCCTCACAATGTTTTCCTTCACCGCAGTACTGGTACAGCGCACATAAATTTTTCGCACAGAAAAATGCATTGGTAAACGACCGGATTTGAACCCACGACCTTAGGATCGGAAGACGGGGTCATTACCAACTAAACCACCAGTGCTCACATAAATATTACATACATACTTATCACGCCCATATCCCTAACGGGGTGGGCAAGAGCTTCAAGTAGTCATAAGAAATCTTGCAGCCATTTCTGATTCAAAGTCCTACGATGGATATGGTGAACCATGGTGATATGTGATCAGCCCATCGCCCATATACATAATGGTCATCCATCGTGCTAGAGAAGATGCTATCTCCCAGTCGACTTTTACGACATGCTCGGGGAGAGAAGCAGCTGGTTGCATTCTATGTTTTTCTGTACTCCCAGTCCAGCAGAAAAGTATTATTGGTTTTTAAATCTTAAATATCGGAATACGTTGAATTAGAATAAAATGACTTTTCGTGGTAGTTTTTCTAGGCAACGGGCTTAGGCCTATTGGTAAATCAAAATTTCAATTTCAGACAATTTATAACAAAAGGAAAAGATATTTGTATGACTCCATCTTTATGTACTTCTGTGGCTAAAGGTACTAACTTTAGATACTCTATTTTGAAAACTCTTTCGTTAACATTTTTGAACGACACTGAACGATCTCGTTACGAGACGTGTAACATGTGATGGAGTTTGCATTCAAAAAGGGGTATGTGCCCCAATCACGCCGACTGAACTTCATTTCAACATCCTACTCATCATCTCCCTGCCCTTATCCCACTCTATGTGGGGTCGGCACAGCATGTTCCTTGGATCATGCTGTAAGAGTTTTGGCTAAAGTGTTTTATGATCGGCCTTATAAATGCGAAAGTTTGTGTGTGCAAATGTTTGTTATCACGAATCTCCGTAACTACTTTAGAATGTAAATAGTTTAGGTTCTGGAATAACATAGGCAAATTGTGTTTTCGAAAATATACACCTAAGGGGGCAAAACGGGGTGATAAGTAAAGTAAGTTCCTATGAGCTAGTGGTCAACTCTTGTGACGGAGTTTTAAGGCCGCCTAAAGGCCTCCGTCATGGCTTAACGACTTAAAAGCCGGGACGTAATCGTAGACGTAATAGTAGATCGTATTGCCACTTGCGGTCACCCATCCAAATTGTGACCGCAACGTTGCTTAACTTCAAAGATTAACCGAGTACGTCTAAGCAAGCTACGCCACGAGCGCTTCGAACAGGGTGGTAAATGTGAGTTTCTATGGAAACATGTATTTATTTAAATATTCGTTTTTTTGACGCATGATGACGATGATGATGAATTTGTACCATTTTAGTGTAAGTCTTAGTTCATTGAAAATTACTTCATTGTTTTAATTCTTCATGTAAATATCGGGTGTTATTACACTTTAGTGTCAAAAAGTGTCATAGGATGTATATATAACAATCTGAAAGAAAGAAACTATTTATTTGGTTCATAAACACTTATAAAAAAAACTATAAAATCGTTATCTAAACGAATTCAACGACACCTCACTTGTCAAAATCTCTTCAACTGAAGCCAAGCCAAAAGAACAAATGGAAAATGACTTTTTATTTACAATTTAATTTTCAACTTATTTATTACGGGTAAACTTGTTTTCAATATTTTCTACTAGCTCCTGTCCGTGGCTTCCCTTGTGTGATACCGTATGAAGAGCCTTTAAAGTACCTACTCCAGCATACTTATTATGCATACTCTATACTTAAAGTTTAGTTAATTAGAAGCGCTTGTGGGGTACTTTCTTAGACGTTCTTGATTGATCGTTAAAGTTAAGCAAGTGGCATTACGAGCTGGGCGCTACCGTGCTTCGGAGGGTTCGTTAAATTGTCGGTCCTGGCTTTTAAGTCGTTAAGCCATGACGGAGGCCTTTAGGCGACCTAAAAACTTCGTCACTAGAGTTGGCCACTAGCTCATACGAACTTACTTAGTTAATTTGACGACCTCGGTGGCGTGGCGGGCGATTGATCGGCTGAGACGCAAGAGGCGGGAGAAATGTTTGTATGTTCTGCAAATATTTCTTCCGGGTCTGAGTATACATAATAATGTATTACAAGTATGTATTTACAAAAATATATATAAGTATTCTATCAGCCATGGTGCCCATAGCACGCACAAACAAGCTTTGCTTAGTTTGGGGCCAGATGGCGCTGTGTGAAATGTCCACAAATATTTATTTATTGACTATTTAACTAAAATGCGTTCACCTGTTACAACGTCATTATCACGAACGTAAAGGCATCTTCACAATACGTCTAATTTAATATACTAGAAAGGCATTCCACCGAGCACCCAGAAGCCACAACTTAATTGGCACCTCTAAAAGGGTCTATTCGTTTCGTAAGAACTCTGAAGCTATTGCGAATCTCGTGCAATGCAATTGACGGCATCGGCGCGGCGCGGGGTCATCGACCGCGCGTTATGCAACGTGATAAAACCGTGAGTCTCACTGTTACCGCTTCTGGGGCACTGCTCGGAACCGGATCGGGCAGGGCTGAGCGTAGGCTTGGAATATTTCCCTCTTATCAATAAATATTAATAAAGAATCGTCATTATCATCTTCCTGCCCTTATCCCACTCTATGTGGGGTCGGCACAGCATGATCATGCTGTAAGAGTTTTGGCTAAGGTGTTTTATGACCGGCCGCCTGCCTGACGTCAACCCTCCTTGGGAATACTTGCTTATTGTATCTCATCATGTTGGAGAGGATACTATCCCTTAGTCAACTTTTACGATATGCTCGAGGAGAGAAGCAACAGAACGCATTCTATGTTTTTTCTTTACTCCCAGTCCAGCGGAGAAATATTAATAAAGAATAAGCTAAGTTTTTTTTTACTGGATTAACTACGAAGATCACCCGAGCATGTCGTAAAAGTCGACTAAGTGATGGTATCCTCCCCAACATGATGAACCGATATAATGGGCGATGGGCTGATCACCTGTCACCATGGTTCACTATATCCATCTTGTGACTTTGAATCGGGAGTGGCTGCAAGTTTTCTTATAACTACTTGTGGCTCTGTCCACCCTATTAGGGATACGGGCGTGATATTATACATACATACCTAGTATGTAAGTCTCCTAGTATGTAAACTGAGAGACTTCTCAATTATAGCTGACCACTGCATGCACATATAAAACATATTACGCTGACGCGTTAAGGTTCGGTAATGGAAATCGATAACATTTTAGAAAATCACAAAGGTGTCTGTCAGCTGACTGTTAAAAAAATATAGGATTGGATAGCAAATCAGTACAAGCTTCGAAGGAGGGTAAATAAGTAAATAACACCCAACATAAAAAGTTACATAGCTCTAAACCAGTGGTTCTTAAACTATTTGCAGTCACGGACCACTTTAAGAATTCCTAAAATGCCACGGACCCCCTGTCAATATTATGAATAAGTATGTACCTATTGTGGACAAAAAAAAACTAAATTAAAGAATCACTTTTATTGGTACAATTACTAACACATACTAATTATAAAAAAATAACCTAACTCATACAATTTATGTATGAGTTAGGTACTTAGTTTACTTCACATTTTTTCATTAATGTTAAGAAATAATTGAGTTGCTGCGGACCCCTAGCACACATATTACGGACCCCATAGGGGTCCGTGGACCCCACTTTAAGAAACCCTGCTCTAAACCCATACTAGGATTCCCTATCAACGTCCAGACCCGGAAGAAATATTTGCAGAACAGGGTGGTGGGGGAAAGCTCACAACGGGAATGTCTGGAAATCACCGGGACACCTTTGCCCAGCGATGAGACGAAATAAGTAAATAAAACGATCAAGTGCGAGTCGCGTTCGAACACGAAGGGTTCCGTAGGTAGATTATACGTAAATGTCTCTTGTATGGGGCCCTCTTCTATTTTTATTATTTGTTGTTATAGCGGCAATAGAAATTACCGAAAATTTCATTCGGTTATTGAGATACAGCCCGCTGACAGACGGACGGACGGACAGCGGAGGCTTAGTAATTGGGTCCAGTTGGCATCCTTCGGATACGAAACCCTAAAAATACCTGCTGGGAAAAATACCTTTAATATATCACCGACAGGTTTCTGCCAGCGATTTTCAATTAACTCAAGCAATAAGGAATGTGTGCATCGGAATGCTGACCCGTGTGATCAATATCCACATACTTCATGATATTTCAGTGCTGAAGGAACCTCCACGGTACAGTCAAACTCTTTAAAATGTAGTAAACAAATGTGTTTCCGCGTGTTAGAGTTTAATTAATTATTGCCCTTCTCTGCTGGACTGGTAGTAAAGAAAAAACATAGAATGCGTCCGGCTGCTTCTCTCCCCGAGCATGTCGTAAAAGTCGACTAAGGGATAGTATCCTCCAACATGATGAGATACAATAAGCAAGTATTCTCAAGGAGGGTTGACGTCAGGCAGGCGGCCGGTCATAAAACACCTTAGCCAAAACTCTTACAGCATGATCCTTGGGTCATGCTATGCCGACCTCACATAGAGTGGGATAAGGGCAGGAAGATGATGATGATTGACTAGTAGTTCGCCCCGAACTGAGATCTTGCTCGCTTTGTCCACAATCCGCAAGATTTTCATTCGCGCCTTGGGGTTTCTTCTACTTACACACTTTGTTTTTGTGCCTACAAGTACCAACTTTTGCCGTCTCGATTTTTTCTAATGCTCCCTAAAAGTAACTGAGTCGATTACCATAAAAAAATTGTCAACTTCCCCCATTTTCAAGGTCAACTCAAAAAAAAAACTTTATACTAACTTGGTTAATAAAAATACTATGCCTAAATTGATTTCACAAAAGAGAGCAAATCGTTTTAAGCCACTTTTCCTGTACTTTCCTGCCACTTCTCTTCTGGTTCGGATTTCCCCATACATATTTCCAGTCTAACCTGAACTACGAAGACATTGAAAGTCTAACAAGAAGGAGCTCAGGCTACAACGGACTTTCAAACTTAACTTTTTTCGCTGTATTTAAAAACTATGTACACTATAATATATACATCCTAGAATAAAAATAAAAACCATTTTGAAACAAAGCCCCTTCATATTAAATGTTTAAAATTAAATGAAATTTATTATTAAGTATGGAGGTAAAGTTTCAATCTTTGTGTACTATGGTTATAATGGTAGGTACTTGTCCCTGACTAAGTTTTATTTTTTGTCAAGTACGGAACAGGCATTTTCCCACTAGATTTTATTGGAGTTGACCGTACCTGCTCAAGGCTTATTTATCCCTCTCCTCCCATATAGCCCCCACTATTAGAGAACAAAGGGAAGGGCGAGAGGCTGGATCGAGAAATAACCTAGATATCCATTTATTAGAAATCTATATATAGGTACTAGTCACCATTGTTCACAATTTTCATCTAGGGATTTTAGATCGGAAGTGTTTGCAAGTTTTCTTGTGGCTCTGCCTACCCCAGTGGGGATATGGGGTGATATTATGTATGTATGTATGTATATATAATATACACTAAGCGTCTTCTTCGATAGAAATCAGACATTTTATTTGACTTTTCGTTACTGTAGTCTATTGTGCTCCCAGTTAAAGAAAAAATACGAATTAAAACGTTTACAGCACTTTAAATCGATTTATTCAGAGTGGACACTCAACCAAGAAAGGTGAGGTAAGACGGATCGGCGGGAGGCCGATCTTACCTCATCCTTCTCGCGATTTCGTAGGATATTCGAAGGACAAGTTTTCATACATATTTTTAACTGCTTACACAGTCGCTAACGAGTATAGACTGGGAAACTTATCTATGTTAATTGTGCTAAACGTTAGTTAATTTAGCTCGTTATTTATTATGTTTTCGCCCTATTCTCAAGTCCCTTCGGAAACGGAAAGCGCGTGTCACATCATCATCATCATCATCATCATTTACAACCCACTGCTGGTTATAGGCCTCCCTTCGCTCTTACCACTTCTCATGGTCTTACGCTAGCCTGATCCACTGACGACCCGTGACGCCGACGATGTCGTCAACCCGTCGTGCTAGGACGTCCAACGTTTCTCTTGCCAGTCCTCTGCCACCATTCTGTCAAAGTTTTACATCACCTGAGCTCCATTATCCGTATTCTGACATCTTTGACCTTCGTTCGTGTCCGAAAGTCGGTATTGAGAGCTTAGTCTAAAAACTTTATGCCGAGCATGGCGCGCTCCATGGTTTTCTGTGAAGCCCTCATTTTGTACATAGCCTCCTGCGTTAGCGTCCATCTCTCGGCAGCGAAAGTCATTGTGGGCAGAACTGGTTAAATTGGCGGGTCTTCAGACACTGTGTCCATCTATGTTATAGAATAGAATAGAAATGTTTTTATTTGACAGACACAAATAACACAGAGCGGAAGTAAAAGGTAACAAATTAAAAACAAACAAGAAATCATCATCATTTCCCTGCCCTTATCCCTGTGGGGTCGGCACAACATGTATTCCTCTTCCATTTCCCCCTGTCAGAAGTCATCTCAACGCAGACTCCTTTTTTACTCATGTCATCTTTACACAGTTCATTCCTCTTTTCTTTGGCCTACCTCTACCCACATATCCTTCCACATTCATATCTAACACTCTTCTCGTCATATGACATTCTTCCCTTCTCATGACATGTCCATACCACGATAACCTATCCGTCAACTTATCCGTCACTGGCGCTACCTTCAGGCTCCCTCTTACATACACGAAAAAGAAATATTAAACAAAAATACAGAAAAATAAAAGAAAATCATAAATCTAGTCCACCACCTATAAATAGCTAGGCGCCTATTGATCCCGCTCTGTGTGGTGCAGGCAGCTAAAAAGGTATTGACTCACTAAGCTAGCATGGAACTTGCAAAGTAGCGCTGGTTTTCAGTCAAAACCTTTGATAGGGTGACGTCGCGTGTTAAATAATAAATGAATATAAAACTCTTATATACTCGAAGCTCTTGCGTTACTGACTAACTGACAATCAAGGCATGGCCTTAATCTGATTCCTAGAAACATGAAACTTTGAGGATTTTCTCTTATGGTATAGGGGTGCATATTAAGAAATAAATTGCCGTAATTCAACTCTGACCGAGGACGGAGCGGGAAGATAATGTTTGACGACCTCTGTGGCGTAGCAGGCGAGTGCTCGGCTGAGACGCAAGAGGCGCGGGGTCGATCCCCGCTACGGGAGAATTTTTGTATGTTCTGCAAACATTTCTTCTGGGTCTGGGTGTGTCATGTATTTACAAAAAAAGCATATAAGTATTATATCAGCCGCCTGGTTCCCATAGTACAAGCTTTGCTATGGTGCTGTGTGAAATGCCCACATGTTGGACGCAAATTGAACTTGCTTGCTGCATATACTCAGATAGGTACTCGTTATATCTAGGAAATTATAACTCTTGAGAATTCCCGTTATCTACAAATAAAGATTGAAGAGGTTCAGTTCAGTTCTTTGTTTTGGCTACTGTGACATTACGTCACATTTCTGCCAGTGTCCGTATTGCTTAAGAGTCAAACTTAGATGGATAATGAAAAAATAAAAGAATATACACCCGAATACTCAAACACGACTCAGAGTTGAGCACGTCTTAACTCACGGTTTTTTGACAGTTTCTGATGAAAATCTGTCAAAAAATCGTCATTTGAGACATGCTCAACTTTGAGATGCGTAGGGGTATGGCCGGCAAATTTAGGAGAAGATTTTCCAAGATATAAACAAAATGATTTTTTAATAAGATAGAGACATTACAACATATAAAATTATATCTTGAGTAGGTATTTACATAAAAAGAAATTGTTTAGTAGGGATGTAAAATTACATAGAATAGAGCTTATATGGCGGGAAAAGGTAAGGGATAGAAGGCATTTAAGGTAAGTAGGACGGGGGGTGTCTGATGGGAGAATATCATGTAGGGAGCGTCGCAATTTTAGGCAGTTGAACAAGAGGTTTGATTGAGACTTTTTTGAGGATGAAATCATTCCATCTAAATAGACGGTAAAATCAATTTTTTCTATCATTCGCAAGCCTTATTTGAACAACGATTTTAATTTTTTTATCATAGGGTCTCTGTCCACTTCTCCATTCCATAATCAAACCGTCACCCCCAAAAAAAAGCAAAGTAAAGTCCGATCTGATTGCTTGTACCTTTTTTCCACGTGGAATAAAATATGATGCTCGAATTTTAAAATTAGTGCTCTCCACGGAATACCTTGCTTTGTTGCGTGTTTGCTTGGGGACGATGACGATCTGGTTATGGCAAGGAGTTGGCATACCCACAGCTTTGGAATACCCACAGCTGGCAAGACTGTTTAAATTCAGGTAAGTACTTACTCATGGCGGCAACTGCGATGCGAATTCAGCCATGCTAATTTTGTTATGCGATCGATTTTCATGTGCATTGCCCTTACTTTGTTTTAAAATAATTTATCCCTGCAGTCTAATCATATACTGATCTAAATTCATCCCTCGTTCGACCTATATGTGGTGGGGGCCGATAGGACCTAAAGCTAAAGGGGTGGATATTTTAGTAATATGAACCTTCCCAGAATAAATCGTATCTAGGCTAAACGACGGGCTAGGCTATACATACTATCACGCCCATATCCCTAATGGGGTGGGCAGAGCCACAAGTTAGCACAAGAAAACTTGCAGCCACTTCTGATTTAAAGTCCTAAGATGATAATGATAATATTGGGTATAGAATTAGAGCTAAACGCTTTTTAGGGTTCCGTAAAACCTCTGCTGTCCTTCCGTCCGTCCGTCTGTCAGCAGGATATGTATCTCATGAACCGTAATAGGTATAGTTAGTTGAAATTTTCACAGAGTACCGCTATATAAATAAAAACATAAAAAAGGGGGCCCCTTTTTTATGTTTGTACGGAACTCTTCTTGTGCGACATCGACTCGCACTTGACCGTTTTTATTTTTAGTCACAAGCTAGTTTCATCTTTTAGACAGACTGACTAAACATTTATAGACCAGGGGCTTTGGTTCTATAAATATGTTCTTATTTATAGAACTAATTGACCAAACATGTGTGATCGTGTGTCACGTTTTAATTTCTTTTCTAATTTGATGACGTTGGTGACTACGCAGGCTGAGAAGTGAGAGGTGCTGGTTTGATTCCTGTGGCAGGAGAAATGTTTGCATGTTCCTCAAATGTTTGGCCTGGGTGTGATAGTTCATGGTACTTGCAGTTTCTGATATCTTGAACACTAGGTATTTGGTGTGGGATCAGAACTATGTAATATTTTTTGAATGGCTGCGAGAGCGTAACAAGCTTTCTTCGTTATAGGTACGAGTATGTAGGTACGTTTTTCTCGCATAACTTATAAAAAAATTACACTGTCGAGCTACGTAGATACAGGCTTTCATAAACTCCTATAGGTATTAATATATGACAAGTGTCACCGTTCTCAACTTTCAGTTTTATCCTGTCCATTCAAAGGTTGCCTGGAACAGATCGCTTTTAGCGATAATTCCGCCCATTGTGTTATGCATGTATATTTTTGATATTTTGCGGTTGATGCACACAACGTGGTCACAGAACTCAGACGAAACAGTTTGCGAATACTAATTGCTCGATGTGGTAAATTACATATTTAAAAGTTTGATAAATATTTCCATTATTCATTACTCTTTGATAAATAATTCCAAATCAATGCGGCTCTTTGTGCATTTAAATATCAAGCTGCTCTTTAACTTAGCAGCTCACTCACTAGTTTATCATCATCATCATCATCATCATCGTTTCCCTGCCTTTATGTGAGGTCGACACATGTGTTTATCTTCCACTCCCTTCGATCAGCCGTCATAATCAGTATTACTTACTCATGCCATCTTTCACGCAATCCATCCACCTCTTCAGTCCATCCATCTACCTCTACCCTTATATCCATTCACTTTACTATCTAAAACTCTTCTCGTCACCTGATATCATGTCCATACCATGCTAACCTATTACCCCTTATCTCACTAGCTGATAACATCATAATCCTACTAATATTATAAACGCGAAAGTTTATATTAGTATGGATGTAGGGTAGGATGTATGGATATTTGTTACTCTTTCACGCCTAAATGGCTGAACGGATTTTAATGAAACTTGGAATATACATAGTACATGTGCTGAATTAACATCTCGGCAATTTTTATCCGGGTACCACGCCAGCGAAGCCGCGGGCGGCAGCTAGTACTATATAAAAGAGTTTGTCGCGGCTGACCTAATTGGCTCACAAAGCAGAATCTAAACCACTGGTCCTAGAGACTTGAAATTTATAAGGTACATTCCTTATAGCACACTAAGAAAGGATTTTTGTAAACTATCCCTAACGGGTCAATAGGGGTTATGAAAAATCGTATTCCTTTAACTTTCAAACTTAAAACTTGGCGTAAATTTAATAAGTCTACGGTAAATTATTTTCAAAACTACCCCTAAAACGGGGTGCAGGAATTGTAAGAGATTGTATTAGGTTAGGCTCAAATTGTAGTAAATTTAGTTATCTTTACAGAAGTATAGAACAAAGATACTTGAAAAACGCTTCCATAAGGTAGTTTTTTTGGAAAAAAAAACTGAAAAAATGTAAAAAAATTCGCAATATCTCGAGTAGCACAGGGTTTTCAGTGTTGCAAATTTAGGTACAAACTACTCTTAACTGATCTGAAACATATAAAAAAATCGTAGATACGTGAGCGTTTGCGATGTTTACCTCTTTTGTGTCGATATTGACTGGCCTAAATATATATATAGCTACATAGGTGACGGCCTTAATAGTCTAGAGGCGTGCTTGAGTGCCCAGCTTCTAAATTGTCCGCGAATAGGTCGACGAGATGAGGCTGTTCCATTTCCCTAACAACCTTCCTGAATGACGTTCCGCGGCGTACGGGGTAGGCCCTACAGGCTAATGAGGAATCAGCCCTCAGTGCACTAAAAGAGCCTTTCAATTTTGAGCACTTTGAATTCTTTCACCAAACTGGTTCGAAATAACTAGTGACACGACTAGTACCCTTCAGGCCGTATTCTGCTGTAAGAGTTTCTAGTTCTGTAAATGTGTGACATTTTAGACAGAAAAGTTAAAGTAAGTTTGAAAGAGCTAGTGATACGAACAGTAACAATAATTAAATATTATGGCGAAAAAAAGTAATTTAAGCTTTTTTCATAAAAAAACACAACCTCCCAATATGCATCTCAATATTATCATTAAATATGCTGTCTTTGTTCTTCGTGCAATAGAAACTCACTTCCTGGTTCAATGTTAATGAATAGGCCTTACAACTTTTAGCTTTAAGCTGAACAGCCTAAGCGAATAGCGAGTATATTCGTTCGTATTAGACTGCTATATTTTACGTGAGGAAATGAATTAGCAGTATGCTTGAGTTTAAGCCCTTAGAAATGTTATTATTTCTTTATCTCTATTCTATCCCGGAATTCCAAAACGCACACGATACTAAGAAAATTCTAATAAAAACTATACCTACAACATCGAACAAGAAATTATGGCTACGTCCGTCTATAAACTGCAATAAAAACATTGCTATATTAGTTATTTATGTTTAATACATGAAAGTAAAGAGAATGGTCGAGTAAACTCTTGCACGTAACTTTGGTTATTGCTAAGTCACTGTTAGATTGCGCGGTCCATCGCGCGGCGGCGACGCCGCTCGCCGTTTCCCACAGAACAATGCCAGCGATAGATGTTGCAGAAGGCGGTATATGGCAGTGCGGAGAGAGAAGGCTGCTGCTGGCCAAGGCGAGGGAAAGGGATGGTCGCCGCTTAGCAGAGGTTCAATGATCGACTCTCGCGCAGTTTGTTGAACTACAATCATTGCTTTGGAAAATTGTTAGGGTTGGTGCTTTCGCTGCATCGCAACTTACGTAACCTTTGATTATAAAACATGCTCTTCACTCATGCGTAGACATAATCCATGAGTAATTAAAACCATAATAAAACAGTACCATTTGTTAGAAACTAGCGACCCGCCCCGGCTTCGCACGGGTGCAATACCATCGCGGACTTTTTTGTAGACCTTTTTAAGATGTACAATACTGTAGTACATTATTTTGATCTAACTTGTAGGGTTCAGCCAGCGTTTGCAAAAAAATGTGTTTATTTAAGACATCACAATAGAAATCTCTAAAATGATCAGTGTTTCTCTACTATATTATGCATGTATTATACACATAAATCTTCCTCTTGAATCACTCTATCTATTAAAAAACCGCATATCCGCATAGCGTTTTAAAGATCTAAGCATACATAGGGACAGACATCGGGAAGCGACTTTGTTTTATACTATGTAGTGTCTATGTGAAGAACTTAAAGTGTGAGGAATCAAAACAAAAAAACGCCACCGTATTGCTCTAACTCAACTCCTTACTAATTGAATTCTTCATTTGTATAATATTACCTATACTACTATGCCACTTGTTCATTAAATCAGTGAAAGACGAGACTCACGGAAGACCCTCCTTTCGGGCACATGTTTTTAATTTTTTAAGTTCTACGTCATGCCGGTTACCAGTGGATATTTTCCTTCGCCGTTTGAGAGTACTCGTTCGGATTCGAACCCACAAACTTGAGATTCATAGGGTCACTACAGCTAGACCACCTGTGCTCTCGCTTTAATCTTGTATGGGTGGACAGCCCTATCTTAGTCTCCGGGTGGAGTCACCTCTCTCCCTTTAACCCGCACACAAAGAGCGAGACAGACAATTCGCGGAAGAAAGCACGGCTAGTTACGTAACTGGTTACTTTATCACCAATCACTGAGTATACTTGCACGATTGTCAATTTAATACGTATTTTATTGTTATTAGACACTGTTGAGTTGAGCGTACCTTGCGTGGGTGAGAATAGATAAGTCAGGAGCTTTGCACAAGTATTGTTTATGAGTCAAATAGCCGTTGCTTACTCATCATCATCTTCCTGCCCTTATCCCACTCTATAGTGGGGTCGGCACAGCATGATCCTTGGATCATGCTGTAAGAGTTTTGGCTAAGGTGTTTTATGACCGGCCGCCTGCCTGACGTCAACCCTCCTTGGGAATACTTGCTCATTGTATCTCATCATGTTGTAGGAAACTATCCCTTGGTCTACTTTTGCGACTTGCTCGGGGAGAGAAGCAGCTTAACGCATTCTATGTTGTTTCTGTACTCCCAGTCCAGCAGAGAAGTTGCTTATTACAGAGAGGAAACCTTGTTAGTATACTTACCCAAAAGATTTTTTCTGTGATTTTCTGAGATACCTACTGTGATTGAGGCACAAACAGGAAAACATCCGCACCAACCAACCTTCGGATTTAGGTATATATTACGAGTAGTAGGATGGAAGCTTTTGTGGAATAAAAGACAGTAATCCCGTGCCCCAATCGCATTGAATGGACGTCCGGTAGAACGCACGTTCCGTTCTTTTGTTTTCATTTTGGCAGATTAAAACCGAACAGGTAGACAGCATCTGATATTTACATAGAAATCTAAATAATAAGGCATCATTTAGATTTCTGAGGATAATAATAATGCGCGTTTCTTATGGAATATGCATAAATGAAACGTGAATAGCGCAATTGCCCCATTGCAACTTTTTTAATTAATTTAATTTATAAAATTCGTTGTACACTAATGTTATGAAATGATCACAATGAAAATCACGTAACTATTTACTTACTGCTGGGGCGCCTTTTCTTTGTGCCATCCACTGCGGTTCTGTCTTAGCGTTGACCATCTACGACCCACGACTGCATTGTCTGTGTATTATCCTTTTCAAAAACACTTTTCTCTTACTTGCTCGGAAATAACTTCATTATTAAAAAAAAATCAGTACGTCAATCGGATCTTTTCTATTAAATAACAGGTCAGCAATTTGCAACACAAAAAATAATGGAAATTGTTGGACCGTTTTTATCTATATTTTTGTAGTGCTAGCGAGGAGGTGATTTTAGTACATACGATACCTGTGCGCTCCGTATTACTTTTCAAAAGTAAAAAAAGAATATCTGGTGCCCATAGTACAAGCTTTGCTTATATTGGGGCTAGATGGCGTTGTGTTAAAAGTCAATTATCCACAAATAATCATTTATTTTATTTCTTATTTAATAAAGACCGCGCCCATCATAAGGTCTTGCTAAGCGATATTCACACGGCTCTAGGTGCAGAAAAAGTTAAAAGACTAGGTCCTATATCTTATGGATAGCATTTGAGCAATGATTTGTCTTGAAGACCTCGGTGGCGAGGCGAGCGAGTGCTCGGCTGAGACGCAAGAGGCACGGGTTCGATTCTCGCTACGGGAAAAATGTTTGTTCTGCAAATATTTCTTTCGGGTCTGGGTTTTGTAATATTATGCATTAGAAGTAAAATTTTATGTAATAGTATTATATCAACCATCTGGTTCCCATAGTTTCACAAGCCTTGCTTAGGTTTTGGGACTAGATGGCGCTGTGTGAAATGTCCACTAATAATATTTTAATCTATATTTATATTTTATTTATCTATTTCTAATTATAGAATAGAATAGAAATCTGAATTGCAGACTACATTACCGAGATGTGATTCAAACTTAATCTAAGGTTCATATATTTTTTACATAAATTTAACTACACTTAATGACGTCAGCGTCGGTGTGACGCACTCGTGATGTTTCAAGCTGCCGATGTGCGGGGTCACACAATTTTGTATTAATTGGAAAAAAAACACTCAACAGTCACATTCAAACTAAGTTCTAATTGCTCACTCTTATTATCTGCATCGGAAACTACAAACTTTATAGTGCCACAACGGCCAGGAATAAAATATTAGCAGAAAAATATATTTAAAATAAAAATAACAGTTATGCATTTATATGATAAAAAAATATACAACCGAATTCAAAACTTCCTTTTTAGTTTTTCGTTCCCGAAGGGTGCCAAAGTAATAATTCAATACAAAATGTTTAGCAAAAATAAAACATCAATGTCTTAAATCGATTAGGACTTCTTCATAAGTTAAGTAGATTGTTATAAGAAATCTAAAACTGGAACTTTTTAGGACATCACTGAAATAAAAGATTGGACAGAGTATAGTTTTGACCATTTGCTTTATTAGGGTTCCGTTTCCGAAGGGTACCAACGGGACCCTGTTACTAAGCTCCCGCTGTCCGTCCGTCCGTCTGTCAGCGTCGGACTGTATCTCATGAACCGTCATAGGTAAAGAGATAAAATTTTCAGTGTGTGTATTTCTATTGCCCGCCTAAAAGAAATAATAAAATAATAGGGGCTCCATACAAAAACCTTATTTAACGTTCGTAATCGATCATCGAAACTGCCTATTTAAAAAGTAGATAAAGTGAAAGTCATATTGAAAAGTACATTTAGGATGGTACGGAACCCTTCGTGTTTGGATTTGAATGGCACCTTGACCTGTTTTTTAAGTCTTAAAAAGAGCGTAGCTACGGCTGCGTAGCGGCCAGTGCGCTCGTTGAAGTCTTTTGTGAGCAGTGCGCTACGATGACGTAGCCTTCTCTACGCGATTGTACTAATAGGTACCCACCATTATTAATAATCCCTTAGATAGAGGCATTCCGATTCGTTCAGCAAATACTTGAATATTCTCTGCTACGGTGTGGCCTTGTCTACGCGACCATACCATTAGGTATCGACCGAATGAACTCAGTCCCATTAAATTTTACGTCGATATCTTGTAATTGAACTACTCGAAACAGCTGTGTGGCCTCATGCTTCTTATCGTTCCTACTATCTTTCTTATAATTCCTTTGTTAACATGATGAGAATAAGCAAGTATTCCCAAGGAAGGTGCTGACGTCAGGCAGGCGGCCGGTCATAGCACATCTTAGCCAAAACTCTTACAGCATGATCTAAGGATCATGCTGTGCCAACCCCACCTAAAATGGGATAAGGGCAGGAAGATGATGATGATGATGATGATAATTCCTATGTTACGTGCTACTTTATCTAAGTATTAGCTTCCGCCCGCGGCTTCGCTCGCGTGGTACCAGGATAAAAAGTAGCCTAAATGTTATTCCAGCACAAATACTATGTATTTTCCAAGTTTTCCTCAAATCCGTTCACATTGGATGCGATTTAGGCACGAACATTGTCACATCATCACAAACTTTCGCATTTATAACATTAGTAGGAAGGATAGTAGGATAACTGGCAAATTAAGGATCAGTGTAATTTTTTTTTTTGACCGAAATAGGTTTGCATTTGAGCACACTCTACCTGATGTTAAGTAACAGTGTGGTCTAAGATGGAGCACGCTTACCTAGAAGAAACCTATTGACTCTTTAAATTACTCTTTTATTTTGACTCTTTAATTTAAAGACACCCATATTATACTTTTCAGGAAATACAAATTGTCTAAAATAAAAACTTGTATAATGGTCCTGAAAAGAAATCGTAAATAACGCGCTATGCTTCAAGTAAAGACCCTATTCCCGGCCGCTAGATGTCGATGATAGGATGTAATCGTACAAATTGTCTATCCGAGTGGGCTCCTCCGGTCAATTTGCGAAGTTGCGCACAAAGCTGACCACTTATGCAATCACAAGATGCCTCGACTGTGAGCCGCTTCTGACCCAGATATTGTTCTATTGTATTTGAAGAGCTCGGTGGCGTAGTGGTTGACAGATTATGTAGTTCGATTCTGTGAAATCTAACTATATAAAACTCTTACGTTACTTACTGACAGACAATCAGTCACAGCCTAAATAAGTTCTAGAAGCTTGGAAAGTATATTACTCTTATAATTATGGTCCATTAAGAAAGGAATTCCCGAAATTCAACATTTCATTTCATTTGGTACATACATCGTATTTGAAAATTCTACTAAATACTAATAAATGCGAAAGTTTGTGAGGATGTAAAGATGTGTGGATGTATGTTTGTGCCTCAATCACGCTTTAACAACTGAACGGATTTAAATGAAACTTGGAATATACATAGTATGAGTGCTGGAATAACATATAGGCTACTTTTTATCCGGATTATCATGCGAGCGAAGCCGCGGGCGAAAGCTAGTATTACAAAAAAGAAAACACGTGCACAAAAGTCCCAAAAACAATAATGTCAGAGGATAAATTAAAATTGATCTGGTACCCACTAGACCTACAAGATTCGACCCAAAAGCAAAAAGTGCCTATAGGACCTCATTACATGGCCCATTCGACCTTCTTAAAAAAATATATTCAATGCGCCTATTTGACCTCTTTTTTAATTATGCACCACCTATTACATGTCAGAATTCATTATTAGTAGTTATTAGTATAGAGGCTTTTAAAAAAAGTCGAGATTTAAATGTGTTAGGACTATCGATTACTTTGAAGTCGGTGTTAAAAAGTGTTACAGCCTGATATGGCGAGCCAACCTTTGCTAACCTAGAACAATAAGGTGCCTTAAGGTTTTTTCGTCTAGTTGTAAAGTATTCTTAATCTTTGTTCCCCATTTTCATATTTTGTAGGGTTCTTTACATAAGAGCACTGATGGTCTAGTTGGTAGAGCCCGCCGTCCGATCCTAAGATGGCGGGTTCAAATCCGGTCGTGTATCAATGGATTTTTCTGTGTGAAAAATTTATGTACGCAATACCAGTACTCTCAAACGGTGAAGGAAAACATCGTGAGGAAACCCGCGGCTTAGTCAGCTCCGCACGTATTGACCATGTCTTTCCTGTGGACAAAGCCGACTAAGCTGAGAGCGCGGAATAGGTGCTGGGCAAGCCTACTCCATCTTAATTCATCCCGGGCACTACAGCGTCCCGTTTGTGAAGGTAAAAGTTGCCTCCTGACGCTGTATAAATCATCTACTATATATAGATGGCAAAAGGCCTTAGTTTTTTAGGATCGTTCCTTAACCCTTTTTTATGTATAGGTAGAACTTATGCAATCTTTAATTGTTACGGAAAATTAATTAAAAATCCCTTGAAGGACGTAGCGGAAACGTGAACGTTTGTATAAAAAAAACACAAGGCGAATAAAAAAACGTTACACTAGAGTTTAAAACAATTTTGTAACCAAGCCATTGTTTGTGTGTTCTTCAAAGGAAAACTTTGTGTTTTTCCAACGAACACAAAATTTTAGTTACGTCATAGCTGTTTTTTTTTTGTTTAAATAACCAACTGCTTATAACTTTTTTAATTTGAAGTAGGCTTTCGGAAACCTACTTCAAAGTAAACAGTGTAAGTACTTCGATTGTTTTAAGGTTGTCGGTAACTGGATCGTGCTTTCTAGAATTTAAACCAAGTGTAAAAAAACGTGTCGGGTATTGATTTTGTCGCTACATGGGCGTTTGAACACAATACATGCTCCATAAATAGACTACGAGCTAATACTTACATAGTAACTTTTCTGTACGGCCTACAGAGTCCTCGAGAGCGCTGGTGGTCTAGTTGGTAGTGACTCCGCCTTCCGATCTTAAGGTCGTGTGTTCAAATCCGGTCGTGTACCAATGGATTTTTCTGTGCGAAAACTGGAGCTAAGCAAGCCTACTAAATCTTAATTCGTCCCAGCCACTACAGCGTCCCGTTAGTGAAGGTAAGAGTTGCCTCCTGACGCTGTATAAATCATCTCACCTAAAGAGTCCTCTAAAAAGGTGAAGCAAAACATTGTGAGAAAACCCACAAGTTAGTCAGCTCCGCACGCATTGACCATGTCCTCATTGTGGATAAGGCCGACCAAGCTGCGAGGGTGGTATAGGTACTGAGCAAGCCAACACCATCTAAAGTCTAAGTAATTTATGAAAATGCATATAACCATTATGAGTTACAACTTGAAATGCAAGTAGTACATTTTAGGTACACAGCCTGTCTAGTAACCAGTAGTACTCATATAAGTACCCAATGAACAAACACACAAACTTTCTCTTTTATATATTAGTGTGATGTAAATGACACCTTTTTCACGAATGAGGTCAAAGACTAGTAATTGAATTTTCTTTTGAGTTATTAGTTCAAAACCAGCAACCTACTGTAATTGAATTTTCATTTGAGTTATTAGTTTTCTATACAATTGATGTCAGTCAGTATGATTGATCTTTATCTCCGACCCTAATGATGATTATTTAGTTATACTTAGAAAACGACGACCTCTGTGGCGCAGCGGGTGAGTGCTCAGCTGAGACGCAAGAGGCGCGGCTTCGATCCCCGCTACGGGAGAAATGTTTGTACGTTCTGCAAATATTTCTTCCGAGTCTGGGTGTTGTAGCATTATGTATTATAAGTATGTATTTAGAAAAAAAAGTATTCTATCAGCCATCTGGTTCTTATCGTACAAGCTTTGCTTAGTTTGGGGCTAGATGGCGCTGTGTAAAGTGTCAAAAAAGTAACAATTTCAAGCCCAAGGTCACGTTCGCTTGGTACCTGAATAAAATTTAACTTTTTTTTTAATATTACTCCGTGCCGCACTAACTCGGGTCTTCGTATCCCCATTCGTCGTATAGTTGAGTCCTACAATACCTTTTTCGTAGATATAGATATATTTTGTCTGCACTATTTACAAATTTAAAAAATAATTTAATTGGTTTCTTCTCCGTGCAGGCTCAAAGTTAAGTTAATTTTCTCTTTGTTTTCTTTCATGTATAATTTTTCATCTTTGCCTTTTCAATCATGATAGACTTATGTACTCTCTAACAGTAAATTATTGTCGTAGGCGTATTTATTTTAATCTGTGGATAGCGCTGTGGACTACATTATTAATAAGTTTTCTTAAGGACTTTTCTTAAGCCATATAATGTTGCTGTTTGTTGTTCCGTAATAAATTATCCTGTATCATCATCATCATCATCTCTATGTGGGGTAGGCACAGAATGTTCTCTTCTTTCATTCCCTTTATCAGCCGTCATCTCTGTACTCACTCCTTTCATATCCTCTTTCATTAAATCCATCCACCTTATCTTTGGCCTAGCTCTATCTACCTCCATCCACATTCATATTCATAATTCTCCTCACAATGTTTTTGGAGCGCATAATGCAATGCCACATGCACATTCCATACAAAGCGCGCTTATCAATCTGCCACGAGCCGAGCGCACTCTGCGGACATAACATAAAGCCTTTTCAAGTGGACAAGCAAGCACAGTAGTGCCTAATTTCTATATTCTACCATAGCATTGTTGTTATAACCGACTCGTAGTCCGTTAGTACAATATACGAACTCGTCATAGGCAGATACTGTATTAAACAGAACTAAGGCCTTTAACCATCTATAGTAGATGATTTATACAGCGTCAGGAGGCAACTTTCTATCTTCACAGACGGGACGCTCTGTAGTGCCCGGGACGAATTAAGATGGAGTAGGCTTGCCCAGCACCTATACCATCCTCTTAGCTTAGTCAGCCTAGTCCACAGGAAAGACATGGTGAATACGTGCGGAGCTGACTAAGCCGCGGGTTTCCTCACGATGTTTTCCTTCACCGTTTGAGAGTACTGGTATAGCGCACATAAATTTTTCACACAGAAAAATCCATTGGTACACGACTGGATTTGAACCGACGCCCTTAGGATCGGAAGGCGGGGTCACTACCAACTAGACCACCAGTGCTCTCATTAAACAGAACGCCTTAAAAAAACAGCTGAACCCCCTCCTATTTTTGATGTCGATTAATAAAACATAAATCAACAGCAGCGAGAGAACACGGAATATGGAAATTTCCCATCTAAGTATCTAAGTCGTCGGTTGTAACACCCGGAGCGAGCTTTGAAAGTAAATGAAGCATAGTTGAACACGATGCTTTTTATCTCCTGTTTAGTCTGGACATGGCGTGGTAACGAACTTCCGCCATCATGGCTCAGGCAACTGCGCCGAAAATCGGAATAATTAACAAAATTTGAAAACTGTACATGTCTTGATCTTCATTTTTACTATATACAGTCACTAGTCTTGAAAACTCATGGTTGACCTACAGAATAACTGGCAGTTTTCCGCTGACTGCAAGCGTATCGTGAACACGCCCGCAACCTATGTCCATCAGTTTAAAGGGCGTAATTTTCTCTTTCCTAAAAGTGGACTTCCGAAACAGACGTCAGTGACGCCGCGACAATGCGGCAGCCGCGTCATTGAACAACCATGACGCGGCGTTAGAGACACAGCGCTTGAATGACATTCAAGCAGATTATCTGGAATCTGCCGCTGAATCGCGGCTTCACTGACGTTTTGTTCAAAAGTTAACGTCTCTATGGTACTCGTGGGTGAATGCCTCCCGGTCTACAAGCTATAGGAAATTGAATTTTCAACGTGGATATTTCTTCTTTTTTCTGATAAAACGATGAATGCACTCTCTTGTTTTTTTTTATTGCAGGTATACCCTTTGAACAGCAAATCAACATGAAGTGACTAATAGAGATTTAGTAAAAATATCAAAAGAATAAGTGTGCACGTGTTATAATTTAATTATTCTTGTAGGTGGCTTGGTTGACTATACGGGGTGGCACATTTAGATCGGTCAGTATGGGTAAGTCTGTAACTAAGAGACTTGTTCTTAGGAACCATGTCATCGATTTTAGTGACAAGAAAAACTGCATACTTACATAGATTTAAAAAAAAACTTGGACTCAGTTCGGGAATCATGATCAGTCAGATATCATGTTTCAAAGTAACATTTACTGCTTATGACCTACACAATCGATATCCAAATAGAAATAATGTAACTTTTTTTTTTCAATACGACCGGGTTCGATTCCCGAACTGAACTGAAAGTTTTTTATTAAATCTATGTATGCAGTTTTTTTTGTCACTAAAATCAATGACATGGTTCCTAAGAACAGATCTTATGTCTTATAGTTACAGACTTGCCTATACGGACCGATTTAAATGTGCCACCCTGAATAATTCATTGAATGAAGCGAAAGAAGTATGTCAGGATCATAGCAAATGGAGATCCATGATCTCTGTCTACTACTAAGGCCTTTTACCATCTATAGTAGATGATTTATACAGGAGGCAACTTTTACCTTCACAAACGGGAAGCTGTAGTGCCCGGGGCGATTTAAAATGGGCATATTCCATCCTCTCAGCTTAGTCGGCCTTGTCCACAGGAAAGACATGTCAATACGTGTGGAGGTGACTAAACCGCGGGTTTTCTCACGATGTTTTCCTTCACCGTTTGAGAGTACTGGTAGGTATAGCGCACATAAATTTTTCGTACCCACGACCTTAGGATCGGAAGGCGGGGTCACTACTAACTAGACCACCGGTGATCTCTGCCTACCCCTACGGGAAACAGGCGTGATATTATGTTTGTATATAATTCTTCATTTTTTTAGTAATAAGTCTCTCGAGTGCGCTTTGCGCGAAATAGGACCCTTAAGTGCATGACTTACTGTCGTGAAGCGGGAAGCATGAAGCGCTCGTGACGCAGCTTGCTTAGACGTTTTTGATTGATCGTTGAAGTTACGCAACGTTGTGCGCGGTCACGATTGGGATGGGTGACCGCGAGTGGCATTACTTCGGAGGGCATGTTAAACTGTCGGTCCTGGCTTTTATGTCGTTAAGTCACGACGGAGGCCTTTAGGCGGCCTAAAAACTCCGTCACAAGAGCTGGCCATTACCTCATACCAACTCACTTACAGTCAATATTCGTTTGACATTTTAACATAACAAATAATTTTTCAAAAATCAACAAAAATATATTAAAATAATACTTCGGTGATATATATAAGTTCTTTTACATTTTTAATTCGGCTGTGGTTTTTGCACTGTAAAATGGCATAAAATGCCTTAATTTTTCGCACCAACTCCATGACCAACCATGACGGTTCAAATGTGACTGATGTTGACTGAAGTGATAAGAGAAGCGGTTGTTGTCAATAGAGAAAACAAGGTATCGTGTGTACCACGCCCACATACTGTCTCTATTGAATTTAATTCCCTATGGATATACCTCAGAACAGCAAAGCAACTAGTATACCCACCTATTTAAAACGTCTACTAACTTATACCTGCTATTCGGTTAATAGGCATGTCGCAGATATTATTATGTGACAAGTGCACGAAAGGAGTCTCTTTGAAATACCTTCTTGAACGAATAAACATACCCCCGAATACTCAAACGCATCTCAAAGTTGAGCACGTCTCAAATGACGATATTTTTTTTGACAGATTTTCATCAGAAACTGTCAAAAAACCGTGAGTTGAGACATGCTCAACTCTGAGTCGCGTCTGAGTGTTCGGGGGTTAGTCGTCTTTGAACGACTCCAATTCACTTCGATTCTTTCACCACACTGGTTCGAAAGAACCATTATCTCGTGTCACTAGGACACGAGCAGCAATATAATAGCACTTATTGTCGGGAACGCCCCCTTCGTAACGTGTAATATAGATAGATAGATTCAGATTACCCATCATTAGATGACGTAGTTGGACAGTAGGCGTTCAGGCGTGAAGAAGGACATAGGCACAATATGAAGGCACGACCATGGCCCTACGGCGAAAGACCACCTATATATTTCACTCCGATAATGGACAAAATACACTATACTTCTTACTTCTTACTTATATTATAAATGCGAAAGTTTGTGAGTTTGGATGTTTGGATGTTTGTGCCTCAATCACGCCTAAACGGCTGAAAGGATTTGAATGAAACTTGGAATATACATAGTACATGTACTGGATTAACATATAGGCTATTTTTTATCCGGATACCACGCGAGCGAAGCCGCGGGCGGCAGCTAGTAATTTATAAAAACATCTTCCACCGATCGCGTGGTATCCGCATAAAAGTAGCCTATATGTTATGTCAGCACACATAGTATGAATATTCCTAGTTCCATCCAAATCCGTTCAGCTGTTACGGCGTGGTTGATGCACAAACATCATCACATCCTCACAAACTTTCGCATTCACAATGTTAGTGGGATCTGTAACAGTTACCTACCTAGATAAGATTAGACCTTTTTAGGGTTCTTTACCCGAAGAGTGCCAACGGAACCCTATAACTAAGCCTCCGCTTTCCGTTCGTCTGTTAGCTGGCTGTATCTCATAAACAGTAATAGGTAGAGAGTTGAAATTATCAGAGTATCCCTCGAATACTCAACCGCATCTCAGAGTTGAGCACGTCTCAAATGACGAGTTTTTGACAGATTTTCATCAAAAAACTGTTAAAAAAAACCGTGACTTGAGACGTGCTCAACTCTGAGTCGCGTTTGAGTATACGGGGGTATGTGTCTATTTCTATTGCCGCTATAACAAAAATAAAATATAAAAAAACCCGGTTTTTGATATCCATCATCTTACACTAAATACTGTAAAACATTATAAACGCGTTGGAATGTCGATTAGTCCTGTCTGTAGACGAACGATCCGTTTTCAGTTAGTTGAATATTGGATCTGGACAACAGAATTGTAGCTGCGATGAAAACGAGATTACATTGCGTTACAAATTGACAGTTATACCCGCGGTCTAAAGCGAATTTTCCGTTGCAAGCTGATTCTAAGTGAAGCTTGTCCGATAGTAGGTTGCGCCGATATATTGCGCAGGCCAGCAGCGTCGCCGCGGCATGCAGCCCTCACACGCTTTCCTGCATCCAGCGCTGCTAGGTGCACCCCTCAGGTAAGTGCTTAGCCCGCGAAAACCTCTCCCGAACACAATTTAAAACTCCCGTTTCGTCAATGTGAATCTTTCTAAATTTAAATGCCCGGTACTGTCACCTTCGAATTAAACGGTGAGAATTTTTGTTTTAGTTGTAATATGTTTGTTGAACGATAAAATTCAATGTGAGGCAGGGAATAAAATTATAACAGAAAATATTTTAATAGGATAAATGTAAGGTACGCAAACTTTTAACTAGACTCAAGCTAAAACTCGCGGTAAAGCCTGCATCAATATATTTCTTTTATTTGACGGTAAGCATTTTCGAAATTAGACTTTCTGATCAGCAAGCAATTATCTTAGTTTTCTTTAAACATCAGGAACTTAAATTGATGTAGGTATTTTATATTCGACATAAACATAGACGTACCTTAGGAACTTTAGGGTTGATTTATAAGTATCATGTGATTAAGTGGTTCCCAAATTTTCTGTGGCCTTGCGTTTTTACGTGATCCGTCAATTAATTTAGTAAAGCTCTTTAGTTCGTTCCGCATTTTACTCTATTTTACTAAATCATGCCTGTCCAAACGTGTCAAGTGATTAGCTCCTCCCACGACCAACTTACCAGAAAAATAAAAAAAAATTTAAAACAGGCAGCTAAATTTTAACTTGCTACTTGTTAGTAAATTCATCGTTTTACACGTAATAAGTCGCTTATAATGCAGTTAAAATTAACTTATCTACATTTAAACTAATCAAGCTATTTTACCTAAATAAAATGTGTAAACCCGTATCTCTAATGGGGTGGGCAGAGCCACAAGTAATCATAAGAAAATTTGCAACCACTCCTGATTTAAAGCCACGAGATATGGTGAACCATGGTGGCAAGTGATCAGTCCATCGCCCTCATAGATGGTCCATCATGATGGATAGGATCCTATCCCTTAATTGACTTTTACGTCATGATCAGGGAAAGAAGCAGCTACCTACGCGTTCTGTTTTCTCTATACTCCCAGGCCGGCAGAAAAGTTTATCTATACTTATATATATTTTTTTAATATTATAAAGCTGCAGTGTTTGTTTGTTTAAACGCGCTAATCTCTGGAACTACTAGTCCGATTTGAATGATTATTTCAATGTTGGGTAGTCCATTTATCGAGGAAGGCTATAGGCTATGTTTTTTTTTATTCAAAATTAGGGATCCGTAATAAAATTCCTATTTTGTAACACAAGGTGTAAAATCGAAAACCTATTTTTGCGTGCGCTGCAAACACTATTGACAATAGAACAAAATGATGTACTACGGGTTTGTAGATCCCATTAAGACCTACAAAAAAGTCCGCGAGAACATATATCTAGCTATCATGGTTTAATCACAATAACCGATTTTGTGTTCAAAATAATTATTAAATCGTCTGAAGAAAAAAAAACTACGTTAAATATGTATCGTAATATTAATCTTTATCGAAATTAAGCATTATGTTATCGAGAGTATTTATGTAGAAGTAAAATACTTTTTGTTTCATCTCAATCGGATATTTCGTTTAAAAGTTATCACGTGTGTGTAATTTAACCCGGTTTAAAGTGGACGGACACTCGCCGCCTGTAGTCGTAATTCTTATGTGTTTGGCTGAATGTCGGACAGATAGACAGCTATTGCCTGCGACTTATACAATTTAACTTAATCTATATTTTTCTTAATATTATAAAGCTGAAAAGTTTGGTTGTTTGTTATGAACGCGGTAATCTCGGGAAATACTGATCTGATATGAAAACTGTTTAAATATTCAATAGTCCATTTATTGAGGGAGGCTATAATATAGGCAATATTTTATCTCGGTATTTCCACGGAAACGAGAAAAACACGGGTGAAACCGCGGGGCACAGCTAGTTAGGTATGTTTATGGATTTAATTCAACTAATATTTTATACTACTCTTTTAATCCTGAGAATGTATGTTAATACGTATCACAGTAACTTCTAAACCGATTTTGATGAAATTTTGAATGTAAATAGTTTTAAATATCTTTGATTAATGAGTATATTTTCTTTATTGTTCTTTTATGTTTGTCTCTGTGGCGCGCTAAATAGATTTCGTAAATTAAGATGTGGATAATGCTGTGGGCGTAGGGTACATATTATCTTCCACGCATAATTTGTATTATTTTGAATATTGTAGCCGTTCGTTGTCCTAAATAAATTAAATACGTTTGCTAATACACAAAAAAAAATACAACGAATAAAATCTTAGGCGAGTAATAAAAAACCAGTAAAATGCGAGTCAAATTCGCACGAAAGATTCCGTAACCATCGTCCATGTATACAAATGTTTTAATATGGGGTCCCATTTATTTTATTTTTATTATTTGTTGTTACATCGGCAATAGAAATACACACTGTGTGATCAACTCTCTACCTATTACGGTTCATGAGATAGAGCCCGCTGACAGGCGGACGGACGGATGAACAACGGAGACTTAGTAATAGGATTCCGTTGGCACCGTTAGTTAGTGGCACCCATAAGTTGTACTTATGACACATTAAAGTACCAAAAAATCTAATTTGATATGACAACTTGAAAAATAAACCGACGAGCATGCATGAGGCATGTAATGAGAGTGAATGAAGCGAAAGAAGTATGTTAGGATCGTAGCAAATGGCAATCCGTAATCTTTGCCTACCCTTATGGGAAACAGGCGTGATTTTTGTATGAATGTAACTTGAAAAAATCCTTTTAAATTAACTGTGACACAGCTTATGTAAGCGTACGCGAGCAAGTCGCGCTTGGCGATTCATAATTTTAAATCTTTAATTATTAGCTCCTCAGTCGCACTCCAGCCCTCTCTCCGCAAACACAAGTAGTAAAGGGCGTATCGCGATAGGTGTTTTGACCATTGTAACTATAACCATGTTCTGTATACCGAATTCCATTTTGACTTAAATCAATGATAAGTGTACTTTAAGTGATCAGTTCGTTTATCTTCTACTAGCTGCCTTCCGCGGCTTCGCTCGCGTGGTACACGAATGAAAAATAGCCTATAATGTTGATCCAGCCATTGCACTATGTATATTCCAAGTTTCATTTAAATTCGTTTAGCCGTTTAGGCGTGATTGAGGCACAGCACAAACATACAAAGATCCTCACAAACTTTCAAATTTTTAATATACTAGCTTTCGCCAGCGGCTTCGCTCGCGTGATATCCGGACAAAAAGTAGCCTATAATAATATGTTGTTCCAGCACACATAGGTACTAAGTATGTATATTCCAAGTTTTATTCAAATCCGTTCAGCCTTTACGGCGTGATTGAGGCACAAACATACATACATCGTCACATCCACACAAACTTTCGCATTTATAATTAATGTTAGTAGGATTGAAGATAATAACTAGAACGGTTTACATAATCAATTACACTAATTAAAATCCAAAAATAAAATAATATAAAAATTATTCATTGAGGCATTCGATCAAATAAACACAATTAAGAAGAATACAAAATACAAGATTGAAGATACTGTTAATTAAGTAGGTAATTAAAAAGAAGAGTAATATAATTTTTCTTAAAGATAATACATTTATTTGCTCTGAACATGGTAGGTGTACCGTTGTTTAAATTTGATTAAGTGCATCACATTCAGTCATTTGTCACTACATGCAAATATCAATTTATTATGAATAAGTTATTACAGAACATACTACTTGAGTTAATTTTAAAATATAATTTTTAAGATAAAAATGATGTAATATGCAAAATAGTAAAAGTAAATAATAATATAAATGTAGGTAGGTATATTAATAAATTAGGACTATTAGATTTTACATTTAAAACAATAAATTAATTATGAAGTCAAAAATTCATTAATAGGTAATGGAGTAAAAACAATTCTCTACAAGCCAATTTTTTAGAAGTCTAATAAATAAATTAAGTACCTTTATATTCTTATATTGTTTTAGGTAAGTGATTATATTTATTAATTATTCAAAAAAAGATCGCCAACAACTTTATGTATCTTAACTCCAGTCGTGTCACTAGTTCTTTCGAACCAGTGTGGTGAAAGGATTTTAAGTGCGCCTCAAAGGCTCCTTTCGTGCTTAACTTAAAACTATGAACATAACATAAGGCTTACCTACGTACGAGTACTATCTAATACACAAGCCAAAGCGCTGACTAAAAACATAAACTATAAAAAAATATTCAAATTGTCATTGTAGAGCTCATAGCAAACTATACTATACAAAATAATACTGAGTAACCTTCCTTAACATTTCGTTACTCGCATTTTTCGTAGTATGGGTACCTACACTGTTTCAGACTTTACCTATTAAATCAAATTAAATTTAGAATTTATTAAATACAAGTCTGGTTCAAAATAACGGAAAAGTGAAAAAAAATGCATCTTACGCAGTTTGGTATGTAATATACAAATATGTTTTTACAAATTATCTACGTTACTTTTACACCTCTATGTCATTGTCATGTCATTCCTATGAAAATTGATATTTTGATTGAGGTACCAAACACCTTAGGTCTGCTTGCTTTCCTACTTTTAAGATCGTTAACAAAGCTGACCTGTGCTTTCGCACAAATCAGGCTTACAAAAACTTTGATATTTCCACATCTAAAAAATATAAAGTGAAGGGCTTTCCTTGTCTCGCCTCGTACATAAACCAAAACGCAACGATAGCGCGTTCTAGAAAAGTTACATTTTTACTAGCGCCATCTAGTTTAGAAAGGGGAAATTAGTGAATCCGCGCTTCTTTATTTATTACTAGCTGCCGCTGGCGGCTTCACTCGCACTGGTACCTGGACAAAAAATTTCCTACATGTTAATCCAGTACGAGTACTTTGTATATTCCAAGTTTCATTCAGATCCGTTCAGCCGTTTAAGCGTGATTGAGGCACAAACATCCAAACTCACAAACTTTCGCATTTATAATATAAGTAAGAAGTAAGATCTTCTATTTGCATCCTAACTTGCACTCTAAACACAGATTATACATTATCAGCAATACGTAGACTTAGGCTACAATGGTACTAATTAATTATCATCATGATCATTCGTCTCTCGTCTCTCGTAATACACATAAGTGTTGTGGATTGTCCTCTTGTAAATATTTAAATTGCTAGGCCTTCGCCCTCATCCACCGAATAGTATGGTACTGCGCCCCAGTTGTGTGAAGACTGCGCCCCGATTGTGTAGGCGTGAAAGAAGATTAACGAAACAGGTGTATGAGGCTAGTGTGAATGGTATCGTTTTAAAGGTATTGATGAATGAATTGCGCATCTAATCACATTTCTCATTAGTTAGTTCAGTCATCCGATATCTCTAACGATGTTCATAATCAGAGAATTATTTATCGAACCTTCACTTAATAAATTAATTAAATAAATCTGTACGGACGTCCTCTTTGGGGTGTATGGTGCATCGTCCCCCTGCTTCTTCCGCACATATTTCTTCAATGTCTGAGTTTATTGTGTTCTCGCTGTTGCCCGCGACTTTTTCATTTCTTTTGTTTACTACGTCAAAGTTAGGTGCTGTTCTGAGGTGCTGTTAGATAGAGCTTTTTTTTGTCTACTACGAGTGCGTCAAGTTAGTTTGTTGTTAGATAGAGCTTTTTTTTGTCTACTACGAGTGCGTCAAGTTAGTTTGTTGTTAGATAGAGCTTTTTTTTGTCTACTACGAGTGCGTCAAGTTAGTTTGTTGTTAGATAGAGCTTTTTTTGTCTACTACGAGTACGTCAAGTTAGTTTGTTGTTAGATAGAGCTTTTTTTGTCTACTAAGAGTACGTCAAGTTAGTTTGTTGTTAGATAGAGCTTTTTTTTGTCTACTACGAGTGCGTCAAGTTAGTTTGTTGTTAGATAGAGCTTTTTTTTCTACTACGTTAAGTTAAGTGCTGTTAGCTTTCATATTAGCATCAATATCAACATTTTGTCGATAGAGATCCGTTCCATAAATATAAAGTCACGGATAGTTATTTTTGTTAGCGTTCATTGTCGCTAAATATACATGATTTGATTATGAAGTTGCAAAAATAAAATCATCACAGCCTACTTATGCCCGGTTCCAATATTCTTCTAACGTACGACGGATCGTTTATTACCATAGCAAGCGTTGTTACTCGTATCTGACGAAAAGCGCCATTCATTTACTGACAAAAAACAACGGCTACGTCGTTCGTTAGTAGAATATTGGAAAAGGGCATAGGATTTACTAGTTTACGAGTAGCAATCGGATTTGCAATCAGTTCAATATAATATTTTCTAAGTTAAGCCAGCCTTACTAACTTCGGAAGCCTGCACTATACGTAGTCCAAAGGTGTTTCAAAACTAATTTTATAATATTTATAAATAGAAGATCAATTCCTTCGTGATTCATCCGGAAGGTGAATGTAGGTACAGGTGTATATAATTCATAAAGGTTGTTATGTAAATTGGCTGATATATGACGATGATTGTTGAAGATGTCGAAAAAAACTTGCTGACTGGGAGCTTTACCTATAATTGGCGTGCGCCGCGTAAATGTAAAATAATGTATTATGGAACAAGAGTTGGCCATTGACTCATACGGTCTTACTTATTTTTATGGAATTTATCATAAAAATCCATTCAAATATAGCAACGCCATCTAAATTTTTATCTTATACTACACAACAACTACACGTACAAAGCCGGATCATGTTGCTAGTACGTACCTACCATTCATAAGATCTTTGTATAGCACATTCAAGCAAATAAATTATTATGAGTTTATGTACCAGGTAATCATCGAATAGATCGAAATCACTGTCACAGAAACAGTTTGATCGTTTTTATTTACTACATCTATGGTTTGATCGTGATTTTGAAAGACTGATGATTAAAGTTCCGAATCAAAATGATGAAACGAAACACATATCGACGAATCCGACTTTGTACGTCCTTTCGTCTAACTTGTTTTAACCTACTTTGAATTCGGAGTATTTTTCATGAAATGAATAGGTATAATGTCCAGGCTACCACTAAGTAGCTGTGCTTTAGAAACATATTGACTAGCAAAGTTTTTTTTTATAAAATAGCCTGAATGAAAAATTCTCCATTACTTTCCGAAGTTTACAAACCGAGGAACCTGAAATTTAAAATGTTTTTAAAACAGCTAAATATAATATATTTAAATATTGCTGACAAATGAAACGTTCTTATTTCGGGTTCAGAAAGTTTACTTAGAAACTGCGTTTATCACAATATGTAAAATTAAGTTGAAAATGTGTACGAGTAGAACTTTCATCTTCTTGGGTTGCTTGCTCTATAATATTTATTAAAATCACAATTAGTAGGTACACATTCGTCGCAAACACATTCGTCGCAAATTGTCGCGTTATTTACGGAAATAATTATTAAATAATTCCGTAGCTTTCCCGACATTCGTTTATGTTTGGATTAACAGATTTCCCCCGAAGGATTCTGAAAGGTCCACTGGTCAGTAGTTTGCTGACACTTCTGGCGTCTAGTCGACTTTGAACTACCAAACTAATATAGACCAGGCGCGGTCCGAAGGGGAGGGGGGGTGGTCATAGGGAACATGACCCCCCCCCCCCCAAATCGTATGCGTCAAATTGAAAAATCATCTGAAAATTTACAAAATAACATAAAGCAATTTTCTGCCCCTAGCTGCGTGCGATGCCAATAGAAATAGAAGGCTTCCATTTGTTTTATAATGTGTGCAATAAAATTGTGTATTATGCATTAAAATCTGATTTACTCGACATATTCTATTCTATTATTTAAAATTTCAATTAAAAAATTAAAATTTCAGGCTGCGACCGCGCCTGATACTGACCTACCTCAACTTACATGTTGAACACCATTTTGTCTTGCAAGAGCCCCCTCGCGACTATGTTTAACATTTAACCTATCACAATAACTTAATTCCTCTTTACTACAAATTCCTGATCATATCGGACCAATGTTGCGCATGGCTTTAGAGAGTCCGATACTATTTCGAGCGCTGATGTGGCCAAAGCCTACTAAAGGTAAACTTTAATCTACCCATAAGTTTTGACACCTAACTACCTACTCACAAATTATTTCGTTATGAAAAAAACTGTTACCGAAATCTTCTATACTCTTTCTCTCATCACAATGTGACTTCAGAATTGTACCTATTTAAAGAAAATTAAAAGTGCTTTACGCGCTATAAAATCGGTGATGCTCGATTGCAGATACTTGTGATCTTAAAATCGGTGTTTCTTGCGGGATACTTCTTAGTGCCTTCTTTTTCTCATTCCTCAGCCATGCTATTTACTTTTCTGTCATCATCACTTAAATCTAACTGAAGTAGATCATAGACTGAGGTAGTCTACCATCATAGTCACCTTGATTTGGCTGTACCATGATGGTTGGGTTTTACGATTACCTGACATGGGAAACTACTCACTGACTCTACATACATAGATACATAATAATATAATCACGCCCGTATCCCTGACAAGGTCAGCAGAGCCACTGATTAATAATAATAATAAATAACACCCAACAGTCACATACATAGTCCTGACCCCACACTAGGATTCCCTATCAGAAACTACGAGTACCATGGTACCACAACACCCAGACCCGGAAGAAATATTTACAGATCATGCAAACATTTCTTCCGCAGCGGGAATCGAAACCGCGCTTCTTGCGTCTCTGCCGAGCAATCGCCCGCCACGCCACCGAGGCCGTCACAATTCCCGGATTAGCCATCCGAATTTCGTAAAAATAATTTGCACGTGTTAAGTCACATTGACCTGGCGCTTTATTCTCTATGACCAATCGAAACTTGACAGCTCGTAACTTGTCTGTGCCGCGCCGTGTCGTGTTCTTTCAATACAAAATTGTCATAAAGAATACGATAACACGGTGATTCTACAAACGTGTCCGCGTTACCTTTTGTTTGGTCATCGAGAATAGAGGGGCTGGACGATATTAAAATCTCTCATAGAACTATTTGCCTTGATTGTTAGTTAGATGGAAACCTTTATCTGCAGATCAACAGTACGCAGCGGACAGTGCGAGCGGCGGTGGAAAGGCAGTGGCTCCGTGCAAGGTCTGCGGAGACAAGGCTTCAGGCTACCACTACGGAGTCACATCCTGCGAAGGCTGCAAGGTTAGTTATCTTCACCACAACCCTGTTATACTGAACTGGCAAGCTCAAGAAGTTTTATTGAGAGTTTAGGTCAGTGGGGCGCAGAGGCCGCCTTTCGAAAAAATCAGGGCGATGAGATGCGACATTCATGAGCTGGCACATGTTTGGCTCTACGGATCAACTTTGTCATAAAGCAATGCTGAAGAAAGCAACATAAAGAAGTTGTTCTTTTGTCTTCTTCGAGTGTTCTTTTGCGTTTGAGAATGAAGCGGCTATTTTTGTAATACTTTATTTTCAGTCTATAGCATCATCGTGATATCTGCTTTGCCTAGCAGGTAGGTAGCCACTAAACTATCTTGGATGAAACTGTAAATTGTTGTTAAGTATTGAGTTGTACAAACGAATCAACTTTGCAACGACATTACATGCAGAAAGGTTACAGCCGACCATACTCGCTTTGAATTACATGAGCACATTATTGAACCTTGAAAAGATCAACATAATATTTCCTTGTCCACGAAAAGCGATGAAGGCACAGTACAGTAAATAATCCAATCAAATCAATCCACATATTATTTGCTATTCATAGTATGTTTTGATCCTATTCATGGCATTTCTTTGACTTTAAACACAAGGATTTTTCAGAAAAAAAGTCGATAATCTCGATAATACAATGGTTGTCGATAGGTAAATAGGTGATATTATCTTGGTTTGATCTTAAAAAATATAATAAGTACTTTTTGTAATTTATTTGAGGGTTTTGAATAAGTACGTTTTAAAAACAAAACAGACTTCAATAAAAATTAAGTTGGTACTCCCTGGTGCCATAATATAGAAACTAATAGTAGGCAATGTCGAGATGTCACTGGCCATCAACACTCTTTCGAATAAAGAACAAAGTAATGTCATATTTCTAGAGAAACGTCCCGTGACTTTGTTCGTGTTGTGTTTTTTATACAAACTTCATCTTCCCGCTGCATTCCCTAGGAGTTGAATTTCGGGAATTCCTTTCTTAGTGCATCACTACATCATGAGAGGAATATAATAGCCACCAAGTTTCATGCTTTGAGGACTGCAATGTTCATTGTCAGTCAGTCAATCAGTCAATCAGTAACGTAAGAGTTTTATATATTCAGATGATACGCAACCTTGAAAGCTCGGAACAATAAATCTTGAAATTTTCCATGACTTATGTCATCACCATAATGAATTGAGTGAAAATAGGTCGTTTTAAAGTTGTCAATACAATGTTTAATTTCACGATATATAAATATTACTTGTATTACTTGCAAAATATAAATCCTTCTGACATAAAATGTATATGGGACCACCTCGGGACCATTCTCTATGCACCAGTGAAAGAATCATCAAAATCGGTTAAAAGCAAAACAAATAGGTACCTACTAGCTCAACAACATTATTATTTTGTATCTACCTAATTCTAGAGGTAACGGCTTGGTTACTGCTGTAATGTTACTCCTTTTTTTCTGAATAAATGACTTAAATGAAAACAAATAAGCAAAACAGAAAACAATTTATATTATTGACATCCTGCTTTGAACTCAATTCATCTTTTTGTCGGAAGTTCAATCAAACGTTTCTGAGAACGGAAATTGTACACGGGGCAGCGCGGCTGAAGCCTTTGGATAAAAATCTATTTTAACTGGGAGAAAATTTCAATCACGTTGCCTCATGAAATACCGAAGGGTGGTCACGTGCTCGTTTCTTGATAAAGAATCTCCTCCACCCCTTGCCTTGCAGGGTTTCTTCAGGCGAAGTATCCAGAAGCAGATCGAGTACCGGTGTCTTCGCGACGGGAAGTGTCTGGTCATCCGCCTTAACAGGAATCGCTGCCAGTTTTGCCGATTCAAAAAGTGCATAGCCGTCGGCATGTCGCGCGACTGTAAGTTTTCAAGTTTAAAAATCGGTATCAAGATGGTATTTATATATATAGCCAATAGGATTTTTATTGCGTGAATACAGTGTAAGCAAGTCAGTAAGGTTGAAACGTACTCGTAGGAGTGTCGTGCAATGCCGCCCGCGCCCTTACCCACAAGTAAGTCATTGAAGCCAGACAACCGCGTCTTGATCAACAGACTCATCCTCAATACTATTACAATACAAAGTTTGTTAAAAGGCAGTTGCAGTATCGCTTTAAATCGCTTTGTGTCACCACTTCATAATGTTGGTAATTATTGTACGAAATTATTATGCTTTTATCTTGCGATAAAAAAATGCTAAAACTGTTAAGAAAGGTTTATAAAAAATATTTGCGTTTGTATTAGTTTTTTTTACATTTTCCGGAAAAACGTTACCTATCTAGCATCATCATATTGCTACATTGTACAAAATAATCCAAAATACTACAAATAGATCAATTGATGTTTCCGAATCGATGTTAAATCTTATAATAATTAAATTATGGAAACTAACTGTACAATTACAAAGAACATGTCGATATTAAATCAATTTCCTAAATAATTTAAGAAAAGTGAGACTCACTGTAAAAATATGCTTTAAGTCATACAGGAAAACCTAAAAAATGTGGGACCAATCGATTATAAACGGTATTTATATTATTTCAGAAGACACTGAAACTCATTGGATGAAATTTTACACACTAATAATCATTGTTTGCATTTTCAATCACAATAAAGACTGATGATTATTTTTATTCGGTTTCGTTGATGATAAATGATTTGGTAGCGTTGCGTAGGTACGACTTACATTTACAACATTTATGGTGAAGTTTGAACTGTGTTGCATCTCCGCAAGATGCTCTTTAAGAAAGCTGACCCCAAATAAAAATGGGACAAGGCCAGAGGAAGATTATAAGAATGAAGTATAAAACACTGTTATATAATAAAATATTGAATAATAATACTTTGATGACATTTCAAGACTAGACTAGAGCATTAGTTTTCGTTTTGTAGAGCACTGATCAGTTTTATCATAGAATGGCTAATTATATTTTGAAGTCCTAGCATCAAACCATATTATCGTAGGCCTTATCATGCCCGCGATAGAAGGATCTGCTGTAAAATAAGTAAAATAAAAGATTTTATTTCGGACTACAAGATCCATAATTTGTTATATTCTTAGAGTGGGCTATGGGCAGGAAGATGATGATGATAATGATAATAGTCAGACTGAGTTTCCAATAAATTGTTGGTGAAGCGTCCTCCTTGTTTGCCGCGTAGTTTATTGTGCATTGTACTGTGCAATGTGCATGCGCTCAGTGAGTGGACTGGACCTTCGGTGGATCGGGTCTCCCGCCCTTTATTTGCAAAACATAATATACAAAAGATGACATTATAGTAGGTATGACACAACATGCTTTACCTAAGTCGATGTCGATGTGCAAATTGAGAAATTGGCAAAAACGTACCTAAACATGAATATTGAGGTAAGTAATGGTTCCTAGGTACATTTTAAACGTCAAACACAAATAAAGTTAAACAGTTTAAAGCGTAATAAAATAAAGTCATGTCAAGCAATAAAATTAAAACAATAATTTGAAGTCCTTTGATTATAAGAGGAAGTCATGTCAAATGATTAAAATTTGTCCATTAAAAATTCATCGATACTGTAGTAACATTTTTTTTTAAATATAAGTACGTTTGAATTCATTTCAATTAATTTGCTGTTAGGTCTTTGGTATTTTATTATAAATTAAGGGTGCCATGCAAACTATATTTTTTCTTAATAATGCAGTTTTAGATGTGAATAAAGAAAGTCTATATGCACGTTTGTTGCGTGCTATACGGTCAGACATTATGTGGAAATAGGTGGGGTTTATTTTTAACAAATCTATGCAACTATCTGCGACTATCGGTCACACTTATTTCAAACATGGCTCGAAAACAGCATTTTTGCTGTTTAAAAATTTATTTGTCTGTAGAATTACCCCAAAAACTAATTCCGTATCTGAGTGTTGCTACTAAGCCGTAGTACGCTATTATTAGTGTGTCTACAAATGATAGTCTAAATAAAGCAAGCTGAGCTGCAAATCCTCTTACGTAAATACGCTAGATGGCTTTTCCAATTTAGCTTTTGGTCTATTTGAAGGCCTAGAGGAATCGTACAGAGTCCGCTTGTCGTATTTTATTATTTAACGATCGATTTTTTCACTTTATGTAATTCTCTCCATTTGTGAGTTTTATTTACTAAGTAATATGCATTCTCCGCCTCAACATTTGTCATTCCTGCTAAAACATGAAGCATATTACGGTGTAGTTTTCTAATAAATGTAACCACCGAGTTTCAAGCAAATCGCACCACGCGTTTAAAAGTTTAATACAAATGTTTTCACCCTTTTTAATCCCTTTATGGTTGATTTTCGAAAAATTCCGCCTTAGTGGGTGGTTTTTCTATAAAAGGAAGCTACTTTCCAAATTATAGCTTTCTAGCTTCAGCGGTTTCGGCTCGGCGATGACGGATCAATCAGTCAGGTTAAGCTCTCTTATAGGTATAGATCTTAAAATATTAGGTTAATGCGTTGAGTACCTACGTTATGTAATTAATCGCACATAATAAAAATAATATTATCGTAGATGTTTGATAGAATGAGTACATCGATTGCGACCGTGAGAATGGTACCAATCATTAATCAAGTAAGTATTAACATCCCTCCCAAGCTGCCGCTGTCAGAGACAGAGCATTACACGGTCGGCCATTTTCCAATTGATGTATCGCAGCTGCGAAACGCAGTTCCGCGAGTGCAGGGGCCTGATCTCGCCGCGCCGCTCCGTCTGTTCCTGTACCATGAATAACGTTCCAGCTGTGAGGTACGGCAGGGTGCCGAAGAGATCCCGGGAGACGGGTAATGACAACATGGCTGAGGTGGGCAGGAGCCTGTCGCCCCCGGCGCGCCGGGCGGCGCTGGCGCCGCCGAGCGCGTCCGCCCCCATCCCCGCGGTGGTGGCCGCCCCTCCGCCGCCGCCGCCGCCTCCGGGCCTGCCGATGCCGCTGCCGACGCGCCAGGAGCTGGAGTTGGATGAGCTGCGGTTCAACATGGCACGCGACCTCGCCAAGCTGGTGGGCCGCGCGCACGACAACACCACCAATTTCCACGAGGCTCTGCGCCAGCACACGCACAGCCTGCCGGTGCAGACGCGAGATTCTGATCATGAAGGTAAGTACCTACTATTATACCTAGTACTGTAGATGGTGTAATCTAATGCAGCTGGTATTGGAGGAAGGGGTTCATTACAGTCAGCAACATGTGTGATGTGTCATCATAATCATCATTTTCCTGTCACTGTCCCACTTACTGTTGTTTTTTTATCCAATTCCTTCTGTTGTTTCATTCACATCGTTATTGCATCTTTCGTACACTTGATACACGGCGTACAACTTTTCAAGTTATCTAATGTGGCGGTTTCATAGCGATATTTTCCATTACCGTTCGAAAAAACTCCCATTTTCGAGAAAGAATGCTGTTTTCAAAAATAAAACAGTACTGACCCACTGGTATCGCCACGACGACCTTAGGATCGTAAGGTCCTGGTCGACCTAAGTTAACTCGGAAGCTGGCTACTCGGCCCTCCTAGTTAAGAACGCAGTGGCTATGTCAAACATGTGAGTGAGAACAGAAAGTTGGATTTTGTTAGGCGATTCGGAATATGTCTCTACCTATTTTTTGTCAAAAAGGCTAGTTACGGCGTTCTTTACTAGGAAGGCTGTACTAAAGGTGAATGATTGGTGAGACGTTGTAAGTAATATGTATAATCGGCGGCAGGAAGCGGAAATGTCGTATCTCAAAAAATGGCCTAAACGTTAAAACTTGATTGTTGATAAGCAAAAAAAGCCGCGTCGAACGGTCTGTCTCGTCTTTCTACGATGAAAAATTTTATGATACTAAGGCCTTTAACCATCATAGTAGATGATTTATACAGCGTCAGGAGGCAACTTTTTACCTTCACAAACGGGACGCTGTAGTGCCTGGGACGAATTTAGATGGAGTAGGCTTGATACGCCCTTGATTTTTTCCTAGTTTTTTTACTGTTCACACGTCTAATTGCTGTAGGTAAATTAAGGTTTTTTGGCTCTGGTGTGAAATTGAATATTTTGAGATACGACAAAATCGCTTTCATCCGTTGAATTATGATGATGGTGCAGGCAGTGGCGGCGAGGAGGCCGCCAGCTCGACCACCGACCCTGCGTCGGACACGCGCGTGCTGCTCTGGAACGCGGCCGCGCTGCGCGTCACGCCCTGCGTGCAGCACCTCGTCGAGTTCGCCAAGCGCCTGCCCGGCTTCAACAGCCTGCCGCAGGACGACCAGCTCATCCTCATCAAGGTAACTTACCTTAACACTTAATCCTCATACACATAACATACATGTCGCACCCGTATCCCTAATGGGTTGGCCAAAACCACCAACCAGTAGCCAAGAAAATTTGATGCCACTCTTTACTTAATCCCAAGATGGATATGCTTTGTACTCAGTGCATAGTAAACTATTGATTCATATCATACTAGCTGCCGCCCGCGGCTTCGCTCGCGTGGTATCCGGATAAAAAATAGCCTATATGTTAATCCAGTACATGTACAATGTATTTTCCAAGTTTCATTTAAATCCGTTCAGCCGTTTAAGCGTGATTGAGGCACAAACATACATACACTGGCCTGCAAAACTAAGTATCACACTTTTAAAATTGCAATACCATCCAAACATCCTCACAAACTTTCGCATTTATAATATAGGAAGTAGGATGCGTATCGTGGTACAACACAAGCGAAGCCGCGGACGGAAACTAGTTTATAACAGGCATTTATGTGATGAGATGAGCCAATCAAGTAAGTGCCATCCAATCTCGTGACCTATCTAGGTACATAAACGCTTCAATTGGCAGCTTACAGATCCATAAATCTATAGGTAATTTCGACGCAGTACTAGATATATTAATTATATTGTTGCCAGCCTGTGAATGACTGTAAAGATTATTTCAATTTATTTTATTTCATCATTGTATAGGCACAGGGACAAATACACAATTACAGCTAACATTTAGCTTAGAACAGGCTTGTACATTGGTTAGTTACAGACAGGACCTACTAACTTTAGATAACTGGTGTTGTCCATCCGGTGCTTAATATTTCGTAGCCACCACCATCATCATCATCACCTAAATCAGACAATTCAATTCATGAACAAATCAATTATGACCGGGGTGAGTAGCGTGGGTAGATATATAAATACATTATCACGCCCGTATCTCTAATGGGGTGGGCAGAGCCACATGTAAACGTAAGAAAACTTGCAGCCACTTTTGATTTTAAGTCCTGTGATGGATATGGTAAACCATGGTGACAGGTGATCAGCCCATCGCTCATATAGGTGGTTCATCATTTTGGAGAGGATACTATCCCTTAGTCGACTTTTACGACATGCTCGGGGAGAGAAGCGGCTGGTCGCATTCTATGCTTTTCCTTTACTTCCAGTCCAGCAGAAAAGTAGGGTGGATAATCTAAAAGTTTGAAAATTATTTCAACAACAACTAAAGCCTATGTTTTGAAATCTGACTAATCGGATCGGAACCCTTCGATGCGAGTCGATCCGCACTAAATATAGGAATGACGCCAGGTGTTCCCAAAAAAAAGCTATTTTTGAATATAAATTTGATTAAACTTTACAATAAATTTTACAAGCTAATAAATAGGTACTATTGCTAATGGTTGACGGGTTCGATGTCAGAACCGAAGTGAAGCACGACGGCGCGGGGGGGCCGTCTGGGCTCTGGTGACGACGTGCCGCAAGGATGCTTCGTCGGCAGATTTTCTTGGTGTAAATTGTCTCTATTTTATGTCGTAAATAAAGTAATCTTGAAGGTCAGCATATTGCAAGGAGTCTATTATAACACACTTGACCGGTCTTGTTTGTTTATTTACTTACTGCATCTGGGATCTAGGCCATTCATCGTGTAAGAGCAATGCTAATGGGGTCAATTATAGGCAAACAGTATTCAATATTGATTTAAAATTTTGATATGCAGAATCGGCAATAGGTAAAACGCGTCACACAATGACGAATTATTTCATCATCGTCGTATTCCACTATGAGTTGCTCACTGCTGGGAGCAGGTCTCCCGTTGCTTGTGCCATCCATCCAATTACGGCCCACTGTCTTGATTATATTGCCTGCTCATCTTTCTGCTGGACTGGGAGTAAAGAAAAAACATAGAATGCGTCCAGCTGCTTCTCTCCCCGAGCATGTCGTAAAAGTCGACTAAGGCATAGTATCCTCCAACATGATGAGATACAATAAGCAAGTATTCTCAAGGAGGGTTGACGTCAGGCAGGCGGCCGGTCATAAAACACCTTAGCCAAAACTCTTACAGCATGATCCTTGGATCATGCTGTAAGGACCCCACATGGAGTGGGATGAGGGCAGGAAGATGATGATCTTTCTGCCGGACGTCCTACATTTCTATAGCCACACCTCGGACGAAAATTAAATTAATTAAATCAAATTATTTGTTCGCACATGATCATAAGCATTAAATCAATACAAAACATATCCTGCCATAGCTTAGACACATGCAAATCCCCCTGGGCATGCTTGGATCAACTTATTAACTATTTGGTATAACAAACAGCAAGTTAAGTTGTTACAAGTTTTTATTAACATGATGGTGTCTCCACTCAGCTCGGGTTCTTCGAGGTGTACATCACTCGCGCCCACCGCGTTTGCTCGCCCGACTACATGGTGTTGGACGACGGCTCCATCGTCACCCAGGCTAACCTCGGCCTCATCTACACTGTAAGTATTTGTAACCCATCAAGTTGGAATACAACTAGTGAGTAATTATAATTCCCATTTTCTATCATTCGTCATCTCAGTCGAATATTGGACGTCATTCCTTTCACACAATCTATCCATCTTTTCTTTAGCCTTCCTCTAGCAGTATTACCATCGACATTCATATTCATCACATGCGTAGGTACTAGGTACTAATATTTTTATAACACCCAAAAGTCACTCGCAGTCCTGAGCCCACACTAGGATTCCGTGTCGTGGGTATCAGAAACTATGAGTACCATGCTACTCAACCCCCAGACCCGGAAGAAATATTTGCAAAACAACTTTTCTCCCTCGGAGAGAATCAAACACGCGCCTCTTGCGTTTCACAGCCAAGCACTCGCCCACCACGCCTCCACTGAGGCTGTGGGAGTTTTATTTAATATTTAATATCATTTATTTCAAACAATATTGACTTAAAGAACACTTAGTTATGAGTATCTACCTGACTACTAATAAAGTATAAGTACCCAAGGTGTGTCTACCTACAAAAAATACTTGCAGAAATTTCTTGTGGCCGATTTTACTTTAGTTTGATATTTTTCATGTATAATATTATAGGTATCTACCTACCTAAGTCTCCTGAGAGTGCCTGTGACAGGTTTTTGTTAGCCATGCTACCAGATTAGTCGTACAAGTCTAGTTATTAAGTGACATGCACACGCGGCTATTTTCATCAGGGCTGCACTGTGGGAGGGCGGCTGTAATTGACACTCTGGATTATCGCCTGGCCTGATACTACGGTGATATTTATTTCTACCTTGACCTAAATTGAATCGAAGGAAGGATTTTCTAAACGGGTCATCATAAAAATCTGCCTTTGAAATAATAAAGTTCTTTAATTTACATGAGACGGTCTTTCTATATATATTGCGGTCAGATTTCTCATACATTGATCTAGAAAGATGCATGTACCTAACCTACCTACAATATGTTGAAGACGGCTATGCCTTCAAATTGTTAAAAAATGTTTAGTTGTAAGAAATGATGTTTGACATCAAAATTTTTCGTCTTTCGAATACTTTAGGAGTTTTCAGATACCTACTCTTCTATAAAGCTGGTTTTCTGTGACACCTTCAACAACTCGAATGTATAAAGCAAGGTGTTTGTTGCAGCCGACGTTTGCCGCCGACATCCTGAAGTACATGTGGTCGCTGTGGCAGCTGCAGATGGATGACGATGAGATCGGCGCGTTCAGTGGTCTCCTGCTGGCGTCGCCGGTGCGCGCGGCGCTGAGCTCGCCCGGCGGCGTGGCAGTCCTGCACCGCGCGCTGGGCGACGCCTTGCGGGCTGCCGTCATGGAGCGCTTGCCCAACGCCGAGCTGGCCGAGGCGAGACTCGAGGCTCTAGTGGCACTGGCGGGCGAGGCGCGAACTCTCGGCGCCCGCCACACACAAGCCCTGCTATGGTGCCGCATTAACTGGTCTCGCCTCACGCTCCCGGCGCTCTTCGCGGAGATCTTCGACATCCCGAATAATGAGGAAGAGGCTAAGGAAGCGGAGGCGCTGGCCAGCCTGGTGCTAGCCGACCCGGAGCCGCTCGCCACGTACGACCCCGCGCTGTAAGCCCCGGGGCTGTGTCCTTCGCGTACTCACCGCACGTTCAATGTGTCTGTATTCCGGTTCGTTATTTAGGAAGCCTCTTGTACTGTTCGAGTGTTTCACGACACGATAGCTTGACTCGTAGATAGTTCGCTGTAAAACCTAGCAAACCTGACAGAGCTACAGGGCCAGGTAAGACGTATGTAGGTAAGTATCAGAGTCCAGTACCTTAGCGTGGAACATGTTTGTGTTTTGTTCGAATTTGTCTTGTAACAATATCTAAAGTTTAGTCAGAAATTTAAAAGTTACTCGTATGTTGCGATTATTTATAAATTTCTTTTGTGACTGCTTCTCGTTCCTGAGACTATTTGTTGATTCGACGTTTGATTTGCTCTACCTATATTAAGGTACATAAAGTATGCCAAGAATATAAGTTACATATTTTAGATTAAGTTATACTTTAGAAAATTGAAGACATTTGACCCATCATAATAGTCTGATCAAAATAGTTACGTAATTAATTTAGTTATGCATCCTTTTTTCTTTATTGCACAAAACTTTAGTTTGTAAGTTCCTATAGTACCTACCTACCTAACCTAAGTTGTTAGGTTCTGTTTAATTTGTGTTAAGTTTCCGATGCTTATATGTCTATTAAACATAATTTATGTTTTATTCCTTAATTTTGGATCATAGGTTATGTTCAACAGCTTGTTTAAGGATAATGAAGTATTATGTTCTGTTATGTATGACAGTAGGTAAGTTTGATATTAGCTCAGGGTAGTTCCTGTTCAACAATCAGTAAAAAAAAAATGTGATTTCGCTGCATTTAGATACTAACTATGTATTGTGTTTATACCTAAGCGACTTGTTTAGTTTTAGTAGAACCGAGAAAGTAGACGTTCGAAGGACACATTTCTGCATTTTATTGTTATAAATATTATTCAATATTGGAACCTATTTAACTTGATCTTAGCCAAGTATTAGCTGCGTATAACTTCAAATATGTAATCTCATGTGTAGCGGACATTGAATAATAATTAATAAAGCATATTTAAATGTAATCTGTGTTTTATTTCATGAACATAATAGGGTATTGTATATAAGTAGTATCAATATAAAAACATATTTTAATTTAATATCGCTTTAATGCTTATTCATATTGCCACTTCTTAATCACATGGAAGAAAACAAGTATTAAACAAAATACTTTTAAAACTTATAGATAAAGAAATTAAATAATTAATATTTTATTATTATTTAGAATAACAATAACAAAGCAAATAGCTAAGGGCAATGCGATGTCGGTGCGACTACTGCGATTACTTAAAAAATATATATTTTAAGTGTTTTTTTTTATTCACGCCTTATCTCAGACAGCACAAACTTTTTGGTTAGCCATATAATAAAATTGAACTTTACATGTCTAAATAATAGTAGTAATCGCACGCGGCGCCGTTTGCCAATAATTTCAAACATTCGAATTTACTAAAATGATCAACATTAAAAATCTAAATGTACAATGCAGTGAGCATGAATATGCTAAGGTTGATTCGGCGGCCACTACGAACTAATTATAGATGGTATTCTGGTCTTTAGAATCGAGACTGCGACAAAAGCATGACAATATGTCACCGTAAAATTGTAATACCGTTAGATTAAAATGTATCTCGCGAGATAGTCGAAAGATTGCGAACCGTAACATACTGCTTACAATTCAACTGCTTTTAATTTGTGGCGCTTCGGCGGGCGCTGCCGCGGCACGCTCGCTTCGCTCGCTCGCCTAAAGCGTAGTTTTTCACTAACTAACCTAACCTACTAATTTCGATCTAAGAAGATGGTCGACAGTTTACAATCTCGCGAGATTAAAATCTAACGGTGACATATAAACGTTACAATTATCTCACGGACCGTCTCAGGAATTTTGTGTCGTATGCGTCTAGTTCGATTGTGTAATTCATTTGTGGTAGACTAGAACATGTCGCATACGGCCAAATTTCGTAGGATAGAGTGGGCAACAGTTGCAACGTGTGGTTCACAAGTAACCTTAGCCCTCAACTGGCGGAGTTATTAACCTTCCAATCTCGATCTCGTGCCGCGCGATCAGGGGGAGGGACCTCGAATCTAGGAGCTACGTTTGTCAGCGTTACCTAACATTACATTTTACTAAGATGTAAAACAACACCTTGAAATAACAAACTAATAAGTTTTGTAAGGTGAGTGCTACTTTGGATGAGCATCGTCAGACGAGTCAAAGTATGTAAGTATTCGGAAAACGCAAGTGACTCCACCTTTGTTCAGAGTTCAGAGGCCAGGTCTACAAATATCTGCCTTCGAGGCAACCTGATATGTTCGTTCTGCAACGAATAACATTAAAAAATAAAGAAACCTGACAATTTCACTAAAACATTCAAAACAGCGGAATTGACGTTATCCGCCACACGCCGCGTCACGCGTCGCCACGCTCGACGCACGCGCATCGTTTGAACGCACCATACACCTAAAAATACTCAAAATAATTTAACTAAATGTTTTAGTACCTACAACTCATTACACCATAAAATAATAATACATTAAATAAAACGCTAAGATCAAAATTATACAACACAGAAAATCCTAAGGTACTAGAGCACACGCCGATGTACTCAGCGTTATAGAGAATTTTATCAGTTTGTACATGTCGTTACGTAATGACAATTTATGTTTGTGTATCTTAAAATAGTGCAAAAATATAATTGTTTAACATTTAATAATATAACAGTGATAGTACATAGAATACAGTCGTGTTACGTGTAGATACGTATTCTGCACTTGCGGCGCGCACTTCCTCCTTACACCATAAATAGTACACTAATAGTACAAACCTCAACGCATCTAGACATAAAGTACAGCATCTACCACTACGGCCAGCGGCAGCGCGAATGCTCTCAGACAACTCTTGTACTTAAACTATCGGCAAGATATGCTGAAGCAGACCGCAAAACGAACCACTCTTCGTTCATGAAGGGTCACCGCACTCACCATGCAATAGATGAGTGCAATAAGATTAGTACTGTCCCCATCGAGCCGGCCCCTCCGAGGAACTGAAGCAATGCACGTCAATGCCAAATAACAGCAACAACTTATAATCTTGAGATCATACTCTAAAATATAAATCTTTGTAAATACAATAACTTCATCGTTGTCTACGAGTGAGAATAAAGTGTATCTCATTCTAGCAAAATTCATTTGTAAATTTAAAAGCATGATCACGACAGACTAAGTTTAATAGTGTTATTTTTAATCATAAGAAAAATAGAGAGCGGTTTTTTTACCGCGGGCACAGAATAAGCGCGTATAAACATTAAGAGGTCACGACGGACAGCCGGCGTACGGCGACTCCTGAACAAACCATAATTAAATTTAAGCACTCGTCCCCTTTCTGGTAACTGAATATAATAAGCTTTAATTAACATTATCCATAAGAATTTCACGTGCTCACTTTTTTGCTTCTGCAAGGATAAATATAACAATACGGACGGAATACTTTTGTATTATAATTTATATTTGGCGTGCTGTGAGTCGATTATAAATATGTACTAGGTAAAACTATATAATTATAACAAAAGTTGATTTGATAAAATAAGTATGTATGTATCACTTCTCTGCTGGACTGGGAGTTATGAATTAAAATTGAATACGTCCAGCTACTTCTCTCCCTGAGTATGTCGTAAAAATTGAATATGAGATAATATCTCCAACATGATCTATATGGGCGATGGCCGATCCCCTGTCACCATGGTTCACCATATTCATCTTAGGACTTTGAATCAGGAGTGGCTGCAAGTTTTCTTATGATCACTTGTGGCTCTGCCCACCCCATTACGGACGTGATAATAAAATTATGTACGTATGTAACTATATATAAAAATCTGCGGATTGAAACCATGAAACAGTTGAATATACTTTGAATACATAACACTGTTCTGATATTATTTTATTAAGTTATTTTTTGACATGCGTATTTTGACATAATTTCATAAAATTTTTTGGACTGTAAACCGCAAAAGGAGACGAGTACTAACGTCGAAGCCTACTATTTTATGCGATTGTAGAAAAAATATCTAGTCTGGCAGAATACAACTAACTTACTTAAAAATGCAAAAAACCTCTAAACTATACTTCAGCCAAACTGGAGATACAATTTATGTAAACAAACCATCAGTACTTAACCTAAAACTTACTTTTTCATTACTTATGGAACTTTTAAATAGTACTAATATTTAAAGTAAGGTGTAAAAACTAATGTTGTGAGGTTTTCCTAAAACTAAAGTGATTTCATCGTAATAAATAACGAAAAATATGCGACGGCTTGTTTACATCAATTGTATCTTCAGTTCAGACTAGATAAGATTGAATAAATTTTGCAATATTAAAAACCTCAAAATGATGATACATATTGAAGCTCACCTGTTGAAGTAATTTCTAAAAAGTTAGTCCTTTTACAGAGTTAGATTCCTTTAGCTGTGTTTTGATACCCCGTACGAATAGCTATTCCTGATATTATTATATACTAAGTTCGTATATTCCTCATTCAATCAAGCCATAATGGTGGAACCAATTTCAATGAGACTTGAATTGACATACTCAAGCAAGGACTACTTTTGATTTGAATCATGCTAGCGAAGCTACGGCCAAAATATAAATGGATTGTAAACATTTTAGAAAATCAACTATTTTTACAGTTCGAGTGCATTTGTAGAGAAGATCAATAGGCTACTTAAGATAAACTTCTGTTAATCCCTAAGGCCCCAAGCGGCAACCGGTTATTACATACGATTTTGGATTACATACGATTTTGGATTCATAATCAGAAACAAAAGTCTACTACTTTAACAGAGACAGCCGAGCCGAGCGCCTCGTTCACCATCTCAGAGTAAAGTGTTGATTAATTAATTCCTGAGTAAAGTCACTTGGCAGGTAAAGGTTACGAGTAACTTCTGACTATTTAAATGGTTAATCCTATGATTAGCGCTACTCAAAAGTCGTGAAATTGACATTGTAAGTTACCGGTTACTTTAACTGGCGAATAGCTTACTCGGCACCTTACTTAGGTGGTGAAACATAGTGGTGGAAAAAGGTTTTGTGTGCGCTTCAAAGAGGATATGTTTTGTTTTATACAAACATGATAAAAATTTAATTGTATTTAGGTAAAGTCAGGCGACTACAAAGGTGTTTGATCTGTAACGTATTTTCACAGTGTAGAAAGACTACTGTGTCAGAAAAATGGACACTGTCAAAAACTTTTTATCAGATAAAATCCGAAGCAAACTTAATACATGTACGTCTTTGGTTTTATAAAATTAGCAAACAACAGAACAGTGCACCTGATAAGTTGCTACACCCACCATATGGCCTAAACGAGCCGGACAAAATAGAGCAAAGCTCCCGTGCGAGAGAACAATCCGCATTCCACGCGATAATATTGGATGTGTGAATGCACCATACATTCTACAACGTGAAACATGGCTGCCATGCAAGAACAACTACAAATTCTTACGGCTTTGGAAGATTGTGCTTCTACGTTTCAAAAAAAACACAAACTAATCTGAAGAAATAAGACGCGTTTGACAAGAGGATACATAGAAGCACGTATAAAGATCATAGATGAACATTGGAAAACATTTAAAGGTTATCACCAGGAACTTGTAAAATTTACGCCGAAAGAATTGAAAATAACTTTGACATATTTTCACAATGAAGAATATTTCCTAACTGAAGATTTGTACGACATTATACAATGCGATCTAAAATTTATGTTTCTAAAAGCAGAAGGTCCTGCGCAAATAGGGGGACTCTTGGTATGGAAACAACCGTGAACAACCAGTATGCCACAACGAAAGTGCAATTGCCGAAGATCATTCTTTCCACGTTCGCCGGTACCTACGAAGCTTGGCCAACATTAAGTGACCTGTTTATCGTTGGTTCACAACAACACTAGTTCGAGTGATATGCAAAAACTAAATTACCTAAAATCTCGGCTCGGTGCAAAAAATGCGTAATTATCTTGATAATTTCGAACCCTGCTATACAAGGAGTAGCACTATTGGCAACTGCAATCGTAGAAGCAAGAAACGAACAAGGATATAACATTCGACTACGCGCGCTAACAGACTAAAGTTTCCAAGCTACATTCATCACTGAGAAGGCGGCTCAGCTGTTAAAACTTGAAAAACAACCTATAAAAGGAAACGTGATAGAGGTAGGATCTACGAAAACAGAAATCAAGCAAATGGTACAGCTAGAAATTAGATCACAGTAAGTAAGTAAGTAAGTAAGTAAGTTCGTATGAGCTAGTGGCCAACTCTAGTGACGGAGTTCTTAGGCCGCCTAAAGGCCTCCGTCATGGCTTAACGACTTAAAAGCCGGGACCGACTGTTTAACGTGCCCTCCGAAGCACGGAAGCGTTCAGCTCGTAATGCCACTTGTGGTCACCCATCCCAATTTGTGACGGCGCATATAGTTGCTTAACTTTAAAGATCACAGTGGGACTCCAACTTTAGTCGACCAATCAAGGCCTACGTGATGTCGAAACAACTAACCACAAAGATACCTGCCAAAACAATAGCAACACAATCATGGTCACACAACATACTTCACGCCAGGGTCTGTAGATCTGCTCCTAGGAGTAAAAGAATTTGCCCAAATACTACAAAACAACTACCTGAAAGGTCCACCTGGCTCACCATGCGGCCAAATAACCAGGAGGAACCAGGAACTTAAGATGGATACGTTTGGAGACATTAATTCAAAACCGCGAGAAGAAACTTATGTAGTAATGCAACATCAAGTTGACGTAGAGGACATGATGAAAACAATTGGTAAATAGGCGAAGACCATGAAAGACACTTAGCAAACGAAGGAAAGCTATGTGAACAAATATATGACTATACAACACCTAGAAATGAAGAAGGAAGATATGTAATAAAACTACCATTCAAAACAAAGAATTCACAAACACCCGCTGGAAATACAAAAGAAATTGCAACCAAAACATATCAACAACTAGAGAGAAAATTCGAGAAATCACCTGACCTAAAAAGGGAATACACGACAGTTATAGAAGACTATTTAAAACAAGGTAAAACACATATGGAAAAAGTACCTGAGTCAGAAATAGAAACAAAACAATCCGTATATTTACCTCATCACGCAAAAAATTTTGGATCCACTTGGACGGCTAGCATCGAGCACAATTATGGCGAAGGATAGAGAAGGAATGGAGGCTGATAAGACACAAATTTCGATAATGTCAATGAGAACAACTAACGCTAGCAACATACAAATCCACAGGTTTTCAGATGCATCGATACATGCATATGCTGCTGTTTACATTAGAATTGAAACTAGATATCGAAACAAAGCTTATCGCTTCTAAAACAAAAATCGCCTAATAAATTCTGAAGCAAAGACATGTCCGTCTTTGGTTTTATAAAATTAGCAAACTACAGAGCAGTGAACAAGACGCTAATTATAAAAAAAAATCAGTTAAAATGATAAAAAGTTATTTTAGATGGCTCGACTGTCCGTATGAATTGTTCTGATTGTGAATATTAAGACCCTCCAGACGACTTCAATGAGGAACATTCTCAAAATAGTCCTCAATCGCTTTCTAGATGACGTATGATCACCGGAGGGACCGATCATGCAAAAAACGATCCCAAATCATGCATAGTTACTTCATCATTAATTTATTTACATAATTAATAAGTATTTGTGGATATTTCACAAGGCTTGTACTATGGGCATCAGATGGCTGATAAAATACTTATATACTTTTTTTTTGTAAAAATATACTTTATAATACATAATACTAAGACACCCTGACCCGGAAGAAATATTTGCGGAACGCACAAACATTTCTCCGGGCGACCTCTTGCGTCTGAACCGAGCACTCGCCCGCCACGCCACCGAGGTCAGTGTTATTTATATATTGGGTTTATTCGGTTGTTCCGATGTGATCAAACAGCCATCTAGGATATTTTTCCAAGAATTCTCCGCATTAAATTAACCAATATCATAGCTTAACGCTAATAATAAACATTTGAACAACAAACCAGCTTACAGACATGATGCCAAACACTTGACAATAAAATATCTTGCAAATACTACGACTTCATAACCAGGTCTTAAACGAGCTATCATTTCGGCTTGGACATATAGTGTTTCAACAAGGTAAAAATTCGCGAAACCCGGTAATGCAGTCGTAGGTGTAAAAACACGCTTAATAGCCAATAAAAGATAAATCTATGAATAAATTGAAAAGTATCAGGATATTACCCATATTTAGTTTAAATTACTCTGTCATTTACAACGCTGGTTCGTGCAGTAATGACATAAGAATCATAATTTAATTATTATGCCATTAGCGCACGTCTTCATAGAGCACCGAGCTCATCCGCCACAATACTTTAACAAGCCAGTAGAATAGAATATCCCAAACAAATGTTTACAGTTTTTATCTAGTAACGACGGGAAGGATACATCAAAAGGCCCTATGCATACTGTTCCAAATGCGCTGTCAACGCGCTTCAAACGCTACTAAATAGCGCGGCAAACGGTTTCAAAACGAGCCTCAGCATCTCGTTTAAAAAACGCTGTGTTTAAAGTCCTAAGGACGCTATCACGCTGGCGATTTGCGAGCATTTCCAGCGTAGCGATCAGTTACTGTGACGTAGTACAGCGTACAAATAACTTCGAAGAAAAACGCTCGTAAATCGTCCGTGTGATAACCTTGATACTTGTAATGTAATGTTATTGGTAATTACAAGAAAGCTACAAAATGAATAAAAAAAACTGGTTACAACAACTAAAGAAATAGTTATTACCTACCTATCTAACTAACTAACAACAGAGTTCTACATCGATTTTGATGGGCAAAATCAGCTATTGACACTCTTAATGACCTGTAATAAAGGCATTTATCGAGAACCTTTAAAATACTGACTCTGATGATTATGCCATGAAACTTGTTAAGCTAACCAAAACTACGTTTGGGAGACTTGCTACTAGCTTGTTGAGACTGGGTATAGGTGGCATTGGGTTTTCAGTTCAGGCTGGTGGGTCGGTGGCCTGGGTAGCGGGTTCACTTTTTGGTGGGCGTGCCTCGCTGTGTGAGTCCCTCGAACCGTTTAAACGTGTAGTTTATGAATACCCAGTCCTTGTACGCCACTTCTCCGTCCTGAGCTATGGGCGCCGCCGCTGGAATGGTAAAAATATATATTGAGAACACTCATTTGACCATTGATAGTAGTAGTATTATAGGGCAATGATCCCCCCCCCCCCTTTTTTTAACCGACTGCGAAGACAAAGACAGCCGCAGACGTCTGCCGCAGATTATCGTCGCTGTTATGTAGACGGCGGCAGTTGCCTCTGTCGCTGATAACGTACCGCTCATGTATGAGCTCTAAATGTCACTTACGGATGACGGAACTTTGACATCGGAAAAGTCAACGAAGTCGGAGGCGGCCATTATATAACCTTAGTAAACAACTCACGGATTTCCAGCTTGACATCGGGGAGGTCATCGAAGTCGGAGGCGGCGGTTATTATAACCTTAGTAAACAACTCACGGATTTCGAACTTGACATCGGGGAGGTCATCGAAGTCGGAGGCGGCGGTTATTATAACCTTAGTAAACAACTCACGGATTTCGAACTTGACATCGGGGAGGTCATCGAAGTTGGAGGCGGCCGTTATTACTATTATATATAACCTTAGTAAACAACTTACGGATTTCCAGCTTGACATCGGGGAAGTCGTCGAAGTTGGATGTGTCATCTATGGAGCGCACGTCGACGCAGATGGCGGCGGGTCGCTCGCGGACATGTGACCAATCCACGCCGCGGAAGAACTGCACCGACTTAACATCCTCGATGCCGCGCTGGGAGCCCAGCCTGACAACATACTACAATAAGTCCCGTGGTACATTGCCTTTTAATAAAAAGAATTACGCATACTTATTTCGTTGATACACCTAAACAGTACATCGCGTTTTACGAAGAGTAGCTTGCGTGATTAAAATAAAAAATAGGCTATGGCAGGTCACACTTTATCCGCTACGGTTCTGACTCACTTGTTTCGCTTCATTCTCTCATCAAATTCCACATTCACCTATTTGGTACAAATAATCACTTATAAAAACTAAAAAAATATCTGTTTACTTTTTGAGCGCTCTTATTTATCTATGAGTACTCCAATGCTTGGGAGCAGTAACTTTTAATAATTCAAAATCGAACTCTTTCTCTTTTTTTACATTCATAAATAACTCAATCATTGTATAGTATGACTGTCAAATTAAACTAAATATTTGATGCCTTTTGCCCCTTTATATTCGATTTTGTTGAGCTTTTTCAGGGTTCCGTACCCGAAGGGTGCCAACAGGACCCTATTACCAAACCTCCGCTGTCCGTCTATCTGTCAGCGGGCCGTATCTCATGAACCGTGATAGGTAGAATTGAAATTTTCAGTGTGTATTTCTTATGCCGCTATAACAACAAATAGTAAAAATAAAAGGGAGGCCATTTTTTTTTTTCAAATAGTATATAATAGTAATATTATCAAAAGGTAAATGTACGATGTTACAGAACCCATGGTGTGCGAATTCGACTCGCACTTGAACGGTTTTTTGCCAATGTTTCGACCATTTGGTATCATCAGCATATATTTAGCGTTTCCATAGGGGTAGACAGAGATCACGGATCGCCATTTGCTACGATCCTGACATAATTCTTTTGCTTCTTTGCCTACCTCTATGGGAAACAGGCGTGATTTTATGTATATATGTATATTTAGAGTTACCTGCGGTCTGGTTCCGAGCAGAAGCGGAGGATGGTGTCCCTTGCCTCCTCGCTGATGGGGATCTCTGGCGGGAAGGTGAGCGACTCGCGCCATGACATCACCTTGCGATAAGTCTCCTGAGGCGACTCAGAGCAGAACGGCGGGTAGCCGATCAACATCTCGTACCTGCAACGTGTAATACTTCTTATAGAAGTCTTAGCGAGAAGAGAATAGATGACTGAGATGATGAGAGAACTTTGTATTCTTTCGCATACCTTCGGTACTTGGAAGCTACATGAAAAACCGCGGGAATAAGATTGAACGTCCTCCAACTCTTAGAGGTTTCCTATCGTTTTATTCGGGTATTATGTTAGTTAAATAACAATAAAGAAACACATATTATCACGCCCGTATCCCTAATGGAGTAGGCAGAGTCATAAGTAAGAAAACTTGCAGTCACTCCTGATCCAAGAGTCCCAAAATGGATATTGGTGAACCATGAGGACAGGTGATCAGCTCATCGCATATAGATGGTCCATCATGTTGGAGAGGATACTAACCCTTAGTCGACTTTTACAACTCGGGGAGAGAAGAAGTATAAATTACTAGTGAAATAAAATTACAAATAACTTTAAAACCACACCTTTTTAGGTACTACTTCCTTTATAAGATATTATTACTAAAAGCTATGAAAGTGTTTGCCGAAGTTAATGGATATCCTCGGAAACACGATATTCGTCAAGTTATAATATTATGTATAAGTTTTGTACCTAACTATTTATTGTGGCCTTTCTTACGAGACTTACTCTTACTAAACTGATTTTTTGACAATAAACAAAGGGTATTTACAATATTCAGCTTAAGACAAAGCGGAAATTTTTAAGTTCGTATAAAAACATATTAATGTGGACAAAAAAGTGGGGCTTTCCTAGTTACTTTTTAGATGTTTTAGAAGCTAAGATTTAACAGAATTTATAAAATGAAAGTAACTTGCTTTCTTCGACGAGCATGTATTAATATAATTAATGTATGAATAATTATTTGTATGTCGTAACATTGCCATGACTGAACAATGATGAATGAATGACATGAATAACGAATGTTATGATTATGATCATATTCAAAGTAAAATAATTTGAATTGTATCTTATCTTTATAAAGAATACTCAGCGGCTCAGCTCGCTTGGATAAAAAATACAGGAGTACCACAAATATTGTGCGCCTCGACAAACTTCGTGCTTTGAATGAACACCGAATTTGTCCGAATATGCAACTAAATTAATAACTGAACCAACCCTTAAGAAAAAATAATAGCAAAATCTACATAATTATTATAACATCTCTATATAACATAGTACAGCCGGCCGAGAAGGCGTTGGCGCCACGATCTCGACTGCTTTGACAAGGAGTGGTGGGAAATTGCAAAAGACCGGCATAAGTGAAAGCATTTGGGGGAGGCCTTTGCCCAGCAGTGGGACAGTATAGGCTAAGTAAAAAATATATATATAACATATCATCACGTTAGTTCGTATTTCAAAAGCTAGACGAAAATTACGGAAGCGCATAATCTTTGTGGTACTACTGTACAGTCATAAACTGTGTGTATTAAAATTTTTCGTCAAAACTGGCAGGCGAATGCTAGCAGGCATTATGCGCACAGCTGACTAAAGCCCGTCGCCCATAGAAACGAAAGTAGAGGGGGAAGCGAGGCGCGGGCGCATATTACGGGAACTAACTACATTTGAATCTACGGGATTTGTTAGAATTTAGCGGCTTCGCCTCGACTCTTGTTGCTGTGAGAAACGCGCCTAAGGGCGTGTTCAAATTCGCTCACAGCTTGCGGCACTGAGATCCATCAACTAGAGTCTAATACTATCTGGAGTACCGTTCACGCAGTTGCATCAATACTAAATGCAGCAAAAGAAGCGGAATCAGCTTCTTTTCTAAATTTGTTTCGCTTTGAAAGCGCGTTTGATTTTTATGAGGTGAAGCTAAGACTTTGGCATTCTATAAAAAAGGGGTTGGCATGAGCCATCTATCATCTATCAAGATCTAAGTACTTTGAATCAGAAGTGGCTGCAAGTTTTTTTACATTTACTTGTGGCTCTGCCCACCCCATTAGGGATACGGGCGTGATAATATATGTATGTATGTATATATGTAAAGATATTAAAATTGCCTTTTTTACATCGAGATAATTTATACAGAGCCAGAAAGCATCTATCTGGATGATAGATCGTCAATACCAACCCCTTTTGGGTAGGCCACCTCCCTAATACCTACTCTTTGAGATCTCTTGCTAGCCTCATTTATTGCTGCCCAGCTGCGTATTATTGCCGATGCAATATAATGTATACGGATCAATTTTGTACTAATATGTTAACTTTAATTACTTTACGAATTAAGGCCTTTTACCATCTATAGATGATTTATACAGCGTCAGGAGGCAACTTTTTTGCCTACACTAACGGGCGCTCGGGACGAATTAAGATGGAGTAGGCATGCCCAGCACCTATTCCATCCTCTCAGCTTAGTCGGCCTTGTCCACAGGAAAGACATGGTTTACGAATTAAATATCATATAATTAACACCAAAAAATTATCGCAATTAAGTTAGCAATAGTCTTTTAGACGACAGCGCGATATAATGCAAAATGAACTTAATGGCTATGCGTTTAGATTCTATATTACACTACTAAAAAGCTTTTAATTAGCAAAAAAAACTGAACTAAGCAATGCAACATTTGGTTTAGTAAGCCAGGACTTGAAAAATCTACACTAATGTACTAAATCCGAAAATCCTTGAAATGATTGTATTACTGAACATCAATCACGACTGAACCGATTCTAATCAAACTGGGAACATACATAGTTCATGGACTGGAATAACATATGGGCTATTTTTTATTTGAGTACAGCGCGTAAGAGTTACCAAAATTTTAATATGAAAAGATGTGAGGATGTTTGTGCCTCAATCACGCCGCAACGGCTCAACGGATTCGAATGAAGCTTGAAACATACATACGTGTGCTGGAATAATAGCTGGCTACTTTTTATCCTGGTACTACGCGAGCGAAGCCGCGGGTGAAAGCTAGTGTTATATTTACTTAAGTAATATAAATTTAATTTTATTTTGATTGCTTATTAATTGTTCACCGTCTGTTTACTATCAAACAACTTTTGCATCATCATCTCTTCGCATCCAGTTTTATTACGCCATATCTTTTGTTTTTTTGTTTGTTTGTAACGAATAGGCTCCGAAACTACTGGACCAATTTCAAAAATACTTTTACCAATAGAAAGCTACATTATCAGGGACCAGCATAGGCTATAATATATTTTCAAGAAAATTAGGGATCCGTAAGAAAATTGCAATATTGTAACCCCAGGTAGAAAACCCAAAATAGTTTTTGGCGTGCGCTGCGAAAACTATTGATTATAGAACAAAATAATGTACTACACGCGTACGAAGTCGCGGGCAACAGCTAGTTTGTAATACGTTTTGGCAAAACCTATACAAAACTTCCTTCGTTTGTGGTTAGCAGTTAATAGTAGGACATTCCGGTTCCCTCATGATTTCCTTCTCTGTTTCCAAGTACTAATGGACTACGTAGTACGACTTCACTTCCGTAGTGATTCTGTTTCTACGTAGTCCAATACTGATGGTATTGTGCACATATTTTTGTTATCCGGGAATCGAACCCTCGACATTTACTTATCATGCACTCGCACTGCAGTTGCTCACTGTGTCACTGCAGCTGAACAAATATGGATGGAAACTCGGATATAGTACGTACTATTTGAACACAAATTAAGAGCAGGGTTATACAAAAATAAATTGCAAGCAGTAGCTAATAGTATTGACTGAATAAAATAAATAATCTTATCCTCCGCTTGATCGCGTTACGAACAAGTGAAAATTTAATGAGACGTGTCTAAATGATCCTAAAGATTTTACGGAATAAAGAAATTAGAATTTTGAATATTTTAATTTTGAATATTTGAATTAAAACAAATTCACTCTCAACATCAGAAAGTTGAGTCTCACTCTCATTACATTCTGTACTTACAAAAAAAAAGTATATAAGTATTCTATCAGCCATCTGGTTCCCATAATACAAGCTTTGCTTAGGTTGGGGCTAGATGGTGCTGTGTGATATGTCCTCAAATATTTATTTATTTATTCCTCAGGCATGCTCGTCGGTTTAAAAGTTATTATATAGGAAAAATGAGCATATATCCCGAGATCTCTTCTACTCTGAGCCATAACTGGATCTTAACGACACAAAAAAGAAAAATAAACAAGCAAACTTGACATAAATTGTTTTGCTTTTTTGTATTGGTTTGTTTATGGAACGGTATAGTGGGACTAAATAAGTGAAACAGCTTAGTTAGCGGTGTCAGCGTACTAAATAAAGAATTCTAAAAGCAATTTAAAATATAACTAAATACGATATCGCAAGGCTAGGCATACAACACATACAGGTGAAAATACAAACGTAGACACAGGAAAAAAAAAATAGGATTATTCTTAACAAAAATAGAAAACAAAATATTCTCAAATGGCGCAGCCGCAGGGTTTAAAACATTCAGTTTTGCTGAACAATATTCGCTTAGCTTTCCCTGATTTCTGTGTTTGAATCAAGACCAAGCGGCTGAGTCGATTTGGAAGAAACTTAAAAAAAACTATGTGACCTTCGATTTGGAAGAAACTTAAATAAAAACTATGTGTCCTAGGCACATAGGCTACTTTTTACCAAAGTACAACGCGAGCCTAACCGTGAGCGGAAACTAGTAATGGAATAAATAACCCTGACTTAAAAAAAAAAGGTCACGTAGTGACCCCGCCTTCCGATCCTAAGGACGTGAGTTCAAATCCGGTCGTGTACCAATGGATTTTCTGTGTGAAAAATTTATGTGCGCTATACCAGTACTCTCAAACGGTGAAGGAAAACATCGTGAGGAAACCCGCGGCTTAGTCAGCTCCGCACGTATTGACCATGTCTTTCCTGTGGACAAGGCCGACTAAGCTGAGAGGATAGAATAGAAATAAAAATAAATAAATAAAATAAAAATAAAATAAAAATCTTAATTCGTCCCGGGCACTACAGTGTCCCGTCTGTGAAGGTAAAGTTGCCTCCTGACGCTGTATAAATCATCTACTATAGATGGTAAAAGGCCTTAGTGGCTTTAAACTTAAAATAACCCCCGAATAGTCATATAAGTCACGGGTTTTTGACAGTTTTTTTTAGAAAATCTGTGAAAAACTCGTCACTTGAGACGTGCTCAACTGTGAGATGCGTTAGAGTATTCGGGGGTTAGTTTGTCTCACTAGGTTCTCGCTCGTTATAACAAAAATAGTATAGTAAACACTTATACTGCCGTCATAAAGAAAAAAGACGTATCTGACATTTTTTTTTTCATAATTGAGTTATATATCATCGGAATCAGTAAGAAAAGACGCATCTACCAGTATTTTTTTCTCCATTTCGGAATTTTATGTAGAAACGTCCTTTTTTCTTGTGACGGCAGTATAGTAATTTAAAAAGTAACTAATCAAAGGTAAGATAAGCGCACGCACACATGCGACATCTGAACTCGTCAGGTGAGTGGGAACTTGGTAAACAACAGCCATGCAACGACGGTGCACTGCCAACTTGTGGCTCTGCCCACCACATTAGGGAAGCGAGCGTGACAACATCTATGTGTTTTACAGCTCAGTGACTACTGCAAAGTGTGTAAAGAAGAGGTACTGACATGATAACTCCTAGGCTCCACCAGTCGGCCTGCGGGCCGTATCCCGTCTGCAGGAACACTTCTGGCGCGATGTAATCCGGAGTTCCAACAGTGGAGTAAGCAAGCGCACGCCTATTCCGCTTCCACGACTCGGCGCGCCGCTTCGAGTCCATGGCCGAGGACGACGTCGAGACTGAAAGGTTGTATAAAACTTCACGCTTTAATGTTTTGCTGTTCTCTGGCAATAGCATTCGTTGGTAATATGGGAGGGTTTGGCGAAGCGCTCTTGGCGTACCTTGCTTGTTTGAACGTTAAAGTTAAGCAACGACATGCGCGGTCACAAATTGGGATGGGTGACCGCAAGCGGCAGTACGAGCTGAGCGTTTCCGTGCTTCGGAGGGCACGTTTAACAGTCGGTCCCAGCTTTTAAGTCGTTAAGCCATGACGGAGGCCTTTAGGCGGCCTAAAAACTCCGTCACTAGAGTTGGCCACTAGCTCATACGAGCATACATACTCGTACATACAACCCTCCCAGGTTTGAACTAAATTATTTTATACTCAGAGCACTGGTGGTCTAGTTAGTAGACGTAGACAAATTCGGTCATGTACCAATGAATTTTTCTGTGCGAAAAATTTAAATGCTCTATAGCAGTACTCTCAAACGGTGAAGGAAAACATCGTGAGGAAACCCGCGGCTTAGTCAGCTCCGCAACCATGTCTTTCCTGTATACAAGGCAGACTAAGCTGAAAGGATGAATTCGTCCCGGGAACTACAGCGTCCCGTTAGTGTAAGTAAATTTGCCTAAAGACGCTGTATAATTCATCTGCTATAGATGGTAAAAGGCTATATAGTCGAAGGTACCACTACTACTACACTATCGCATTTCAACTGCTATTTATAATATAACCATGTTTTGGAAAATAAACTGATTTCATTAATTCATTCGTCACAAGAGCTGGCCACTAGCTCATACGAATTTACTTTATTAATTCATTCAGAGCAATACCCATGAGTGAATCAAGACTGAAACATAGATTCATTTACAACTTTTCCCCGAAAAAAGTTCTTTATTATTTTAAACAAGTTAGTTTGGCTTTATTCAACAGTATGCGTAATAACTTTGATAGGCTACTTTTTGTCACCTCATAAGAAAAAGTAAATACAACATGCCCACATTTTGACTAACTGACGTGGGCATTTTTGCCATTTTACACAATGTAGGATAGCATGAAAAGTACATCGGCAAATATGTCACGTAGCAGTCGTAAATGATATGGATGAATGGATGTTATGAATAAAAATCGGTGACAGATAAGTTGAGGATCAATAGGTTAGCGTGACGAGTATTAAGAGAGGGATGAGTGTGAAAGATGACATGAGTAAGAAAGGAGTGAGTTCTACAACGACAGTTTTAAGTACAAGCTAATGGACGAAGAAGGGGACGAGACTAGAAGGAGTTATGAATGGAAAAAAACAAGAGTGAGTGATGTGATAACGGCTTGTGGAGGGAAATGGAAGAAAAATACAAGATGTTATGAATGGAAATAGAGTACTCACTGAAATCGGAGGGCGTGGCGCGCGACAAATCTCTATAGAAGTCTGTGCGATGGCTCTTCTTGAGTCCAGTGCAGAGGCCGAAGTCGCTTAGTTTGATGTGACCGCGCGCGTCTAACAGCAGATTGTCTGGCTTTATATCTCTGGAACAACGAGAAATCTATGTCAAAGATACATCCATAACACGGCTTCTTCTTCTTCCTGCCCTTATCCCACTATGTGGCACTATCTTATGTGCGCTATACACTGGTATTACTAGTGAATCTCAAGCGATGAAGGAAAACACCCTGAGGAAACCGCCATGACGTTGAATCCAAAAAGTTTGAAAACTTGTGTCGAGTGCACAAAAGGAGCTTTTGAGGCGCAGTTTTAATACTTTCACCACACTGGTTCGAAAGAACTAGTGACACAACTAGTAATAGAAGAAGTAGAGTAGTCTTCCATACTTGGTCGTTTACAGACGTAAATTCATCGTAGATTTAAGCGCTCGTGGCGTAGCTTGCTTAGGTGTTCTTGATTGATCGTTAAAGTTAAGCAACGTTATGCGCGGATGTCACAATTGGGATGAGTGACCGCAAATGGCATTACGAGCTGAGCGCTTCCGTGCTTCAGAGAGCACGTTATACAGTCAGTCCCGGCTTTTAAGTCGTTAAGCCATGACGGAGGCCTTCAGGCGGCCTAAAAACTCCCTCACTAGAGTTGGCCACTAGCTCATACGAACATACATACATAGTAGATTTAAGACTTATTCAAGTGATCCTCCAAGATCCTACCTGACTTGACTTGAGAAGCAGAGTAATAGTGCGATAACGTTGACACAAGGTAATGATAGAACGCGCCTTAATTAAATCTTACATTTTTAATGAATGGAAGGGCACAGCGGACGGAGTTCCCTGTGAATGAATGGAAGGGCACAGCGGACGGAGTTACCTATGAATGAATGTAAGGTCACAGAGGACGGAGTTCCCTGTGAATGAATGGAAGGGCACAGCGGACGGAGTTACCTGTGAATGAATGGAAGGGCACAGAGGATGGAGTTACCTGTGAATGAATGGAAGGGCATAGAGGACGGAGTTACTGTTACCTGTGAATGAATCCTAGTTTGTGTATGCTGTCTATAGCGAGCGCGGTCTCTGCGACATAGAACTGCGCGCACTCCTCGCTTAGCGTGTCTTTCTTCATGAGTAGCGTCATCATGTCGCCGCCCGGCAGGAACTCCATTATGAGGTACAGGTTCATAGGATCCTGGAATAAACAATTTAGATAATTAGATTGCGACACTAGTATTTAATTTGTGTTAAAAGTAACTCTGTGTGTCTGTCTGTTACCTTTCATGACTAAACTGCTGAACAGATTTTAATGAAATTTGGCAAGGAGATATATTCCATCCCAGGGAAGGACATAGGCCACTTTTTATCATGTAAAACGATCCGAAAATGGAAAAAGGATATAAAAGGATAACCAGGATAACGCATAAATACTTCTTAGACATTATTTTTATGACAAGACAGTTAATTCGACATTTATAAAATTTTGATAATTGACATCTTTCTCATAAATCAGGACGTCTCCTTTTTCTTGCAGGGCTGTGGGTGAGGGCCTCTAGCTGGACCGATTTCATGATTTTCGATTTGTTTGATTTGTCTCCGCCCCGAATACGAGTAGTAGCACAACTACCTAGTTATGCTTGATGATGAAAATTTGCATTATTAATTCTAAGGCGGTACGAAGTCCGCGGGGTCACCTATTATTGTATAATTATTGCATGCTGGCTATTATAAGCGAAATGTGTTGGACACAATAGTACTTAAAGTACTAGTGAGACTGTGACATCTAAATTACTTTGTTAGCTTTCGAACTTATTAGGTTCTAAGACATGACGGTTTCCTCACGATGTTATCCTTCATCGTTTCAGAGCACTGGTATAGCGCACATAGTTTTTTCGAACAGAAAAAACCATTTATGGCCGACTGGATTTGATCCCACGACCTTAGGATTGGAAGGCGACAGCGCTACCACTAGACCACCACAGAATGAGCTATAGTTGCGTTCTGGGAAAACCTTCTGTTTAGGCCAGAATTCTGTCTTAATCACAAATTACATGACATTGAAAATCTACAAATATATAATAATCAATTGCTGTTCGTTTGTCTCGCTAAAACTCGAGAACGGCTGGGCCGATTTAGCTGATTTTGATTTTGAAATGTTTGTTGCAGTCCAGGGAAGGTTTAAACGGTGAAAAAAACCGCTGAAAAAACATAGTACATTTACTGAATTATCATATAGGCTATTTTTTATCCGGGTACCACGCGAGCGAAGCCACAGGCGGCAGCTAGTTAGCAATATTTATAGCAATTCACCTAAATCAAAAGTAGTTTTGTATGCTATTCTACGATACAAATATATCTAGTCTAACTTCCCATTGATGTAGACCTTCTCTATTTCCACCATTCATTTCGGTCCTGTGTGCTTCATGCATCCAAAAGCATACATACATATTATCATATCCCTAATGGGGTAGGCAGAGCCACTAGTTAGGATCAGAAATTATCTATTGTTAAAATCATTTTACAATATTGACGAAGCCATGGCTGATAATTTTAGTATGTAAAAGTATAGGTACATAGTTAATCTTATAGGTTTTTATTGTTGCTTTTGGTTTTTATACTTACTTATGTATGTGTGTTTATTCTTTGTGACTTTTCCTAGTGTACAAAATGTATCAATTAAGGAATAAACCGATTTGATTTCATTTGAGTAATCATAAGAAAACTTGCAACCACTATTGATTCACAGACCCAAGAGGAATATAGTGAACCATGGCGACAGGTGATCAGCCCATTTGCCGATATAGATGGTCCATAATGAATGGTGGAGATGATATTATTAGAATAAAATTACGTTTCTGAGAGCACTGGTGGTCCAGCTGTAGCGGCCCCGTCTCCAGATCACAAGGTAATGGGTTCAAATCCGGTTGTGCACCAATGGATTTTTATGTCGAAAAAATTATGTGCGCTATACCAGTATCAAACGGTGAAGGAAAACACAATATGATGTATGAAACTTAGCAGCTCGCGCCCCTGGTTTCGCTCGGTGAACATAAAGATACTTATGAGATTAAGGCCAGTTTACCTGGAAGCTGTAGTACATTTTAACCACCCACTGGTGATCTGCCTCCACGAGGATATCGCGCTCTGCTCTCACGTGTGCCACCTGTAAGAATCACATCGTAACATTAGACAAGTCAATTCACTAAATTGCTCGAGTAGCTAGCTCAAATGTCGTAACGAAATCTCTTATTGTTCGAAAACTATACACAATTCAAAAATTCCGTCTTGTCCGCATTGAATAAAGATATATTGTCAACCAATACGTTTCAAATAATCTATTAAAAGTAGTATAATTTGAATCTTTGATATTTTTTCGAAAACTGCGCTTATGACCTTTGCACCTGAACAAAAATTGCTTCCGTATTTCAGAATAAAAAACAAAATTGGAGCTGGTCATGTCACGATTTTGAAGTCGCGCATTTCTCATTGTTGCATGACTAATAACTTATATTAAGAGAAGGCGCTGCAATCGCGAAGACAACATCAGCCCTATCAATAAAATCAATTTGAAAATAGTAAAATCAAACAAAATAGTGAAGGAAGTGCTAAATTTTGTGTTAGCTTACAGTAACCAATGTTCTTTTATAAATAATATTAATGTTAATAAGTCAAATGTGTCTCATCCTATGACAATAAAGATGAAGCGCTCGTGGCGTAACTTGATTAGACGTTCTTGATTGATCGTTGAAGTTAAGCAACACTATGCGCGGTCTCAATGTGGATGGGTGACCGCAAGTGGCATTACGAACTGAGCGCTTCCGTGTTTCGGAGGGCACGTTAAATTGTCGGTCCCGGCTTTTAAGTCAGCCATGACAGAGGCCTTTAGGCGACCTAAAAACTCCGTGACAAGTACCCCAAACTAAGCAAAGCTTGTACTATGGGAACGAGATGGCTGATAGAATACTTATATGCTTTTTTTGTAAATACATACTTATAATACATAATATTACAACACCCGGACCTGGAAGAAATATTTGCAGAAGATGCAAACATTTCTCCCGCAGCGGGAATCGAAAACGCACCTCTCGCGTCTCAGCCGAGCACTCACCCGCCACGCCACCGAGGTCGTCAATATGGCTTATTTTATTTTTATTTACAAGCAGTGGAAGACATAATAGGGTTACCTGTTCTTTTTCGAGCATGTCTGCCTTCCTGAGAATTTTCATAGCATACACATGACCGGTGTCCTTTTTCTGCACGAGACGAACCTCCCCGAAGGCGCCACGCCCTATCACCTGGAAATCATAACATACGTATAGAAATAAATGGCCTCGGTGGCGAATATTTCTACCAGGTCTGGGTGTTGTGGTACCGTGGTACCCGTAGTTTATAATATAACATAACATAATATACACTTTTATAGTTTTGTATCTAAAATTCTGTCTCATATTTTCAACATTACATGTATAATTTTGTAAATTAAGTAAATTAATTAGGTTAATAATGTCGTACATAATCAAATGTAATTTTAAGGGAGGGCACTAGCTAGTTTGGTAGGTAGGGCTAAAATTAAAATGTCAATGTACCCTATAATGCAATAAATAAATTAATATTAGTATAGTTTCTGATAAGCATAACACAGGGGATCCTAGTGTGGGCTCAAGGACTATGTATGTGACTGTTGAGTGTTATTATCTACTTTATTTTAAACAGCCAGCTGTCACATAGTTCTGGGATTCTAGGGAATTTTAGTGTGAAGTCAGAACTGTCTTATCTATAATAAAAACTACAAGTTATGGTTTCCACCATGGTACAACAATAACCAGATGAAGTATTTGTAGAATTGTATAAGAATTATTTTGCCCGCCACAAGAATAGAACCCGCGGCTTAGTCAGCTCCGCACGTATTGACCATGTCTTTCCTGTGGACAAGGCCGACTAAGCTGAGAGGATGGAATAGGTGCTGGGCAAGCCTACTCCATCTTAATTCGTCCCGCGCACTACGTCGTCCCGTCTGTGAAGGTAAAAGTTGCCTCCTGACGCTGTATAAATCATCTACTTTTGATGGTAAAAGGCCTTAGTTTAATCCTGCGGGGTAATAAGCTGGTTACTCTTTACCTTGAGAGGCTCAAAGTCCTCGACGCCAAGCCTCGAACGCTTGAGCCTGAGGAACTCTGTCTCTTTCTGTGCATGTTGCTGTCTCTTCTCCTGCTTCTGGCCCTCCGTTAGACTCTCATCTTTGAGTGACTCCTCTAACTTCTCCAACCTGGAAGGTACAGTGATAAAGGTCTTAGCTAAATATAATTCTACTATCTACACTAATATAAAAAAGGAAAGATTTGTTTGTTTGTTTGTTTGTTTGCATTGAATAGGCTCCGAAACTACTGGACCGATTTAAAAAATTATTTCATCGTAGGGAAGCTACACTTTCCCCGAGTGACATAGGTTATATATTTTCAAAAAAATTAGGGATCCTTACTAACTCCAATAATGTAACCCGAGGTGTATAAAATTGAGCTAAAAAATTCCTTACATCGCGTGCGCTGAAAAAATATTAATGTATGTATGTATGTTCGTATGAGGTAGTGGCCAACTCTAGTGACGGGAGTTTTTAGGCCGCCTAAAGGCCTCCGTCATGGCTTAATGACTTAAAAGCCGGGACCGACTGTTTACCTATTAATGATAGAACAAAATAATGTACTACAGCTTTGCAGAACACATCATTATCTACAAAAAGTGTCGCGACAGCATATGTCTAACTATTATAGTTATGTCACAACAAGTGTTCTTTTATTTTAAAAATTTAATTGAATAGCCGGCGATATTTATTGGTCCCTTAGTATTAATCCTTGTCAAAATAAATTACCTACTTCATCACTTTTTGAATTATTCAATTCGGACATTCCATTCGAAAGATATATTATAAACTAGCTGCCGCCCGCGGTTTCGCTCGCGTGGTACTCGGATAAAAAATAGCCTATATGTTAATCCAGTACATGTACTATCTTTATTGCAAGTTTCATTCAAATCCGTTCAGCCGTTTAGTCGTGATTGAGGCACAAACATCCAAACATTCAAACATCCTCACAAACTTTCGCATTTATAATATAAGTAAGATGCTTGAGATTGAGAATACGCTTTTTGGCACGGGATCGATATAATAATAGTAGATATAAGTTGCGATATAATATAATATCACACACGTAAGTATCAAATAAAGCGAGAATTAGGCTCATAAGAACTAATTATAATGATACGACTACACAGCACACAAAGTTCCTTTTGTGGAACTATTCAAAAATTATATATCTCACGGTACGGAACCCTTCTATCGTGAACGAATCACACCGTGAAACGTCACTTAAGTCCGCCCGTCCGTCTGTAACGTATGCTGTCACAAGAAAAACTACTACCAAATCCTTAAAACGCTTCGATAGCGCGTTCTAGAATCGTTCACGTTTTAGCAGCGCCATCTAGTTGTGAATTTGACAACACGCAACGGACTCGACGTAAAAATATATTACGGTGGAAGTTACCTCAGAATAGTAAATCAACTTCGCTTATTATATTTATTATTTATTTATTTATAGGAAAACCAACAGCGAAAGATAACTAATAGACAACACAGTAAAAATAGAAAGCCAATTAAAGGTTTTCACGATTAGAAAACAACTTATAAAAAAGAAATGTTATATATTATGTTTTATACTGATGATGATACTGGGGGGTTACTATGAATTCTTAGAGTAGAGCAGTATTTGAACTGCCCGACTTTTTTGTGCCATTTTGAACCTTGTGCAGAACAAATAAACACAAAAAGTCGAGCAGTTCAACTACTGCCCTGCTCTAAGACCACATAGTATTTTGGACTGTTAACACTGCAGGTGGGTACCTGCAGTGTTAACAGTCCAAAATATATCGCAACAATTTTTTTTAGACGCTAATGTATGTAGTGTAATTTGACATTGACAGTTCCTTTTCCATATGTTTTGTATCATCTATTATTAATCTGTGGTATCATCGCTGTCATTTGTCAAAATAAAAGAATGCTATTTTTCATGAAAAACATGCCAAAAATAAATAATTTACAGGTAATTATGACATTAACTAAATGAGAAAAATCGATTCCAGGTTTTCATCCCTTTTCACCCCTTTAGAGGTTGAGTTTTGAAAAATCTCTTCTTAGTACACACCTATGTAGCAAGGTTTACCTACACTGAAAATTTCAAGTCTCTACGTCTAGCGGTTTAGGCTGTGCAGGACAAAGATTCTTATAATATAAGATATTTAATACACCTTCCAAGTTTCATGCTTTCGAGGACAAGGCTACTTTTTAGAAAAATGATAGCCGCAATTGGACTCTAGTAAAGATAGATAAATGTTGCTCACCTCTGCTTTCTCTCGAGGTGCTGTGCTATGAGGTTGGTGTAGAAGTTCTCTAGCGTGACCTTTGCCTTGGTGGCCTTGTCGAGCGTGTGCCCGCTGAACCGAATGTTGTCCGTCCCTGTCATTTCCAGCACCCCTGAAAAAAAGGACTAATAATAATAAGGCCAGCGTCACGTACATTCTTCGGACCCCACTCTAGGACTCTCATGTATTAGAAACTATGAGTACCACGGTGCCACAACACCCAGACCCGGAAGAATATCGGCAGAACATGCAAACTATCGCAGAGGGAAACCAACCCGAATCTCTCTCGACTTAGCCGACCACGCCACCAAAACAAATAAAATAAATATAATATTTGTCGCCATTACACACAGCGCCATCTAGTCCCAAACTAGGAAAACTTGCACTATGGCAACCAGATGACTGATATAATACTTAGATACTTTTTTTATAAATACATACCTACTTATAATACATAATATAACGATACGCGAAGAAATATTTGTAGAACATACAAACATTTCTCCCGCAGCAAGAATCGTACCGGCGCCTCTTGCGTCGCAGCCGAGCAGTCTCCCGCAACGTAACCGAGGTCGTCAAATCAAAATGCAACTCGCGAAACCAACAGTTTTTTATGACGCTTTGGGCGTTGTCACACTGGCTATTTGCTAGCGTGTTTCTAGCGAAACTACTAGTAAACGTAATACTGCTTAGTAATAAATTTAATGAACTAAAGAAGAAAAGAACCTCGTAAATCGCCATGTGAGACGCCATGTAGTATAATGTAGAATTGTACTAAGGTCAAACTTAAATAAACAAATCTCAATGAACAATTAGGGTGTTTAATCCTTTTTAGGATTCCGTAACCGAAGGGTGCCAATGGGACCCTATTACTAAGCCTCCGCTGTCCGACCGTTCGTCAGCGAGCTTTATCTCATGAACCGTAATAGGTAGAGTTGATATTTTCACAGAGTATGTATTTCTATTGCCGATATAACAACAAATAAAAAAAAATAGAAGGGTCCCATAGAAGAAACAATTTTTTAACGTTCGTAATCGATCATCGAAGCTACCTGTGTAAAAACTACATAAAGTAAAAGTCATATTAAAAAGTACAAGAACGATGTTACGGGAACCTTCGTGTGCGAATTCGACTCGCACTTGACCGGTTTTTTATATATTGTATGACTGTAAGGCTTGATGGTCACCCACGATATTTTGATATATCGTTCAAGATTAAATTAATTTTAACTTTAACGATCAATCAAGAACGCCTAAGCAAGCTTTAAGCCGTTAAGACATGACGGAGGCCTTTAGGCGGCCTAAAAACTCCGTCACTAGATTTGGCCACTAGCTCATACGAACATATTATATATAACATATCATCATCATCTTCCTGCCCTTACCCGCTCTATGTGGGGTCGGCACAGCATTATCCTTGGATCATGCTGTAAGAGTTTTGGCTAAGGTGTTTTATGACCGGCCGCCTGCCTGATGTATACATAAAATAATTTTCACGTGTCTACTTGAACCTTAGTGTTCGCAGTTTCACAATGGCTGTAAAAGTAAATCTACATTCGTAACCAATCATTATCATATCTCTGACATTTTGCGAACTTTGTGTAGAATTGGGACTATGTTTGCAAATTTTATTGTAAGTCGTGAACATCATTACTACCATCCACGTCCTGCCTTTACCCACTGCTGGCTGGGGTAGTCCCGTCCATTCACGGCCCACATTTTGACTATATAGTCTGCTCATTTTGCATTTGCGCCAAGCCACGTAAATATATGTCGCGTGAAAATGACAAAGTTGTTATGGCCCATCAATTTCATGACTAAGAACTCTGGTGCAATCATTTATTTTGAGAATTAGTGAACTAATATTTCTACAATAGTGAGATAAATTATACAATTATCTTGCTAAAATCTTAATTACGATAGAAAGGCAACGCCGGTATGTCATCATCTTCTTGCCTCTATCCCACTCTATGTGGGATAGCTCTATGTGGGTTAGGGGCAACGCCGATATGTACGAAACATAAATCGACTGGACTGAACAAACAAAAAGTAGTTAAATACACAGTTTAGAAATAGTGATCAAAGTATAAAAATATCCATGGAAATATCTTTAGTATTACGGGGCATCGCGGGTGAACAAAAGTAAAATACAAAAAACAAATTGATTGTAAATTCCAGTGCTTACTCAATATCTAATTATACCTATATGAAGCAAACACAAAACTATAATATCGTAATGGACCGTTTCCACGCAGAACATTTATATATAAGCAGGATGAGACGGAGACGTATCAACAACAATAAATCAACACACAAATATTTTCGAATAAACAATACAATCGCCGCACCAACAGTTTTAATAATTGCAATCGATAAGAACAATACGACGCCAAGTGATGAGCTCCAAGAGGCCTGAGCCGAGACCACTGTTTACATTACCGACCATTACTAATTCACAATTAGTAATGATGATATTAAATGGAATATAAATTCCATTTATTAGAACAGTAGCACGCAGAAATTATTCACGTGTGTATTCCCATATTTCATGCAAATGTCCTGTTATTTTTTATTCAAAAGCTCGCCATCAAAGAGCCCCTTTTTATGAATCATCCTCAAGCTTGTTTAGGAGTATGGCGCAATACAAAAGTGCCTACTTTTAGTATTTAATCAGCTTGCAAGTCCAACAGCTGCCTTGTATCGCACGGCCCAGCTCAACCTTGAAGGTTCTGCCGGACCCACACACCGTGAAATATGAACTTCGTAACATTCTGTTGCGATGATTTCAAATAAATACGTAATCAAAGATTTAGAAACGTACTTAAAAGTTTGCGTTCTAAAATTAACATACTCAGTTAATGTACCAAGTTTTTGTTGACTAATATTAATTGTTCATTTAATACCAACAACATTTTCTGCTGTGATGAGTAACAAGTGCTCGCTACACATTCTACAACCATCCTCTGAAGATAGATACATGCTTCCCTTCTTCCGTACTCAGAACAGAGGCTTCTAAATATTTGACGTTGAATTTTGATCAAAATTACTTAAATTGAATCAGATCATAAGAACTGATACGAAATGTCTTTTGCAATTTGAACGACAACGACATAAATAGTAAATTAAAAGTTAGCGGATATTCACACACTAGCGACAACAGTAATGTTTTTATCTCAGAACAGCAAATCATGATTTTTATCCTCGGTCCGTGAGTGCATCTTGTCACGGAATGAGAGATAAACTTTACCAATTACGGCAAATCAAAACGAATAATACTGCCTGTCTACTACCGGTGAAGTAATCAATTGCAAATGTCATGGTACTGTGTAGGTATAATGTGTCGCTAAAGATTACGGAGAACACGATACCTACTGAGGTTTGCACTGCAAACTCTATACGAGTCATTAATTTGATGTGTTCTGGATGCGAGTTACACAGATAGCCATGGAATATGCAATAACGGTAATCTCAACGCCGATATCTAAAGACGAGCAAAGAATAATGTTAGAATTGGGACACCTGGCAGAGCGAGGTGCTGAAGGTTGAATTAACTGAATGGCGTCAAATAGTCGGATGTACAAAGGTGTAGCACAATTGGCTGGTAAGAAGTGAATGAGGCTGTACAGAAACGTGAAGAATAACTCAGAAGGCTCAGTGAGTACTGAGCAACGAGTGAGAGAGGGCTATACTTCGCAGGGGGTGAAGTCAACCTGCGGATGATGATAAAGATGATTGATTCATATTGCACTTTTTATAGAAACTGACTAACTCAGTCCTTTCTCATTATATAGAAACGAAATATCTTTACGAGCAGAGGCGTTTGTTGTTTTGTCTGACCAGTAACTTTATCCAGTAAAGTTTCCAACCTGCTTTCAGTCCCAGTAATATTGATGAGCCAGTGGGTAGTTCCCACAAGCAGCGGGCATTCCCCCGATCAATTACATGGATATTATACGTAGTGTGCTTTATGGGTCGGCTTCGTACTGCCTTTGCTTGAAAAAACTTCGGTTATTAAAGTTATATAGTGCACGAAAGGAGCCACTGAGGCGCACTTTAAATACTTTCACCACACTAGTTCAAAAGAACTAATGACATGACTAGGTAGATAGATATAGATCTGTACTCCAGCCAAATTAGATGTGGAATGTTTACTAACAAATCTTTGCTAAGAAAACACTGACAGCAGGTCGTGTAAAACTCATTTTGTTAATGTTCATGAATTGAGCTAGCTTCTGTATGGGGATTTGTTCGTCATGTAATTTAAATATTTGTTATGACTTTAAGAACTAGCCAAGTATTGTAAAATTTTTGTTTACATACTATCCACGTCGACTTGCTACAGTACAGTACCTATAGTTTTTACAGGCAGTTCTAAATTGGGCTATACAGAATTGAGTAAATAAAATGAATGGAAATAGGACAGACTACAATGGCCAAATGAAATTCTACAACAGTCTCGCTCCACAATAGACAATTTTTTACCTAGTACTTCGAGTAACCGGTCAAGAACGATATCAGTACTCGCGTTTATATCATAAGTAGATTTGACCGGCATCCCTGCCTTGCATCTTGTGATATGGTCATGATTTACTTTTTATATGATTCCATAGAAATATAAGGGTTTTTGCCTGAAATGAATGTAGATTACGACGTTAGCAATAGTCTCCCACAATATTTATAACTCTCTTAAGAGTTATAACACTCAAATGCAAACTTAATTTCATAATTGATGTGGAAATCGCCTATCCATGACATAATGTAGAACTTCACAGGGGTTCAACAACAATGTGTTCATGTTCTGTCACTTTTGGAGTTTGAAAGAAACTGCAAAACACCACAAAATAGCTGTTGTTATTGTGCCACGATATAAGGGCCTGATTCTCACGATAACAAATGAATGCGAATTATTAAAAAAAAACTATGAATTACCGGAACTTGTCCTTTTGAAGTTCGGAAAACACTTTTTGAACTTTTGATACGTTCCCTCGGTCATTACGGAACGATGTGATGAAACCGAGCGATAATTTGTGTGTAACGCGGTGATGCCGTGAGCGGTGTCGCAAGGCGCGACCGGCACGACACCTACTGCTCCTCCATGAGCGCCGCACCACAGATCGCAGGTCAGTTCACTATTGATTCAAGCGCGCCAAAGCTATATTAAGAATCTTTGCCGAGATGAAGTCTGACTGTGAATTCACTATGTAGGTGTTCTCGTATTTTTAGACCTTATTGATCGACTATCTAATTAACCGTTTCGTTCTGTTTCAACGGTCCTCCTTGGTCAGAAGCATTAGCGTCCAGCTTGAGGAATCGTAGCGATCGATAGTGAATCGGTGTGGTGAAATGAGTCAAGCACAAATAATCCATTAAATATGTAGAAGGAAGGGGCTGTAAACTCCTCATCTGGACGTCTCTCCTTTGCATCAACCCATGAAAAAGTTCTTCGCGGAGATTTTGGAAACCAAAAATAGCTTGTGATTAAGCGTTATGAAAATGACGTCAGCGATCGGTCAGCACTGTTCGAAATTGGTGATTTTAAAGCAATGACATCATGTATGGTACTGTTTACGTGCGCGAACAATAAAGCAATATTTTACGAGTTGACGCGCAGCCAGCCGGTAGGAGCGATTGACAATGCGCACTGTGTGACTGATGGCCGGTTATTACTGCACGGCACGAGCCGAGCGCCGGGTCTCGGGCACGGTGACGGCGCGGCGGCGGGCACAGCCGCTCCACTGCCGAATGCAGCCACTCACAGCGAGATTACTCATGCCGTGAAAAACTAGTGAACGCAACTCACACGCAACTCAACATTACGAAGGATTCCGAGGACACCGTTCATACAATAATTGCACGATTATGCAGCGAGATATTTGTGCGTATACATTAGAATAAAAAGGATAATAAACTCGTCAGATTTCAAGGTCCCAACTCCGTCAGACGGTATAATTCACTCAAAGTACACAATAAAGCACGAGGTCCACAAAAACAGAGGCACTGGAGCTTATCTGTCGTCCAGCAGGCGTGTCACCACAGGCAACATAGAACGGCTATTACACAACAGCATGTGTTTCAGTAGTGTGGCTATCTATGCAGTTTGCAATAATACAATTATATGCAACACACTGCGTTTACTATCGGTAGCTCTTGGTATGATTGCTACAGCAATATCGCTATCAGTCAACAAGGTCCACAATTTTTTGCTAAAATGTCGTTTTATACCTACGAGCATGAGTTACTTGAATATAGAAGAAACCAAGCATTTAGAAAATTATTCTCAGGAGAACGATTACATTGAAACGGTTCATACATACTGAAATATTGTGCTTCTTTGAGACACACATGAAAAAGGAACTAGTCACATGACTGATTGAAATTATATTTGTATGTATCTAACGACCCTTAAATTACTGAGGGAAATTGTAAGAGTAGCTAAAAAACAAGGGGCGAAGAATAAACACGCTTACCCCCGAATACTCAAACGCATCTCAGAGTTGAGCACGTCTCAAGTGACGAGTTTTTGACAGATTTTCATCAAAAACTGTCAAAAAAACCGTTATTTGAAACGTGCTCAGCTCTGAGTCGCGTTTGAGTATTCGGGGATTAGTCCACAAAGAGCCACCGTTTGAAAGTATACTCGTATAGCCCATAGGAGCATAGGACTGAGCCCGAAGTTGGAGTGAGCGTTGTGTTCAGATTGGACTGTGGCTTGGAATAGGTATAATATGACGGCGCCGCTGCGGTTTCCGTTCATTGTGACCTTTTGCTTACTTACTCCTCGAACCGAGATAGATCTTACTAAACTTACAAAAAATACTTTAAGATCATGTCAAACCGATCGCCAAAGACACAGGTTTCAGCCAGTTTAACCTTTGGCCCACCCACATGTTTTTTATCAGTGACCTAAATGATTACAGAAATAATCAAAAAACTGAAATATCATTCGCAATGACATATTACCTATAATATTAGTGATGAAATCATTGGTGTTAATAAAAAAAAGTTATCAAAAGGGCTCGCAACATGACCTCGGTCCTCGACGCACCTCGCGGTGTTTACGGTTGTTTGCCGAAGGCTGATTAGCGGACCTGTCGCAATTGACCGAAAATATTGCCAGCTAACACGTTAATGGCTAGATTCAGCTACTTAAACATAATTTGTGTTAGAAATAAAAGCTAACGATACTATCAATTTCATAAATGCGATAGATAATAAATAAATCGTACTAATCCAACTATCCTTCTAATCATCATCATCATCTTCCTGCCCTTATCCCACTCTATATGGGGTCGGCACGGCATGTTTTTAGGATCATGCTGTAAGAGTTTTGGTTAAGGTGTTTCATGACCGGCGGCCTGCCTGACGTCAAACCTTCTTGGGAATACTTGCTTATTTTATCTCATCATGTTGGAGAGGATACTATCTCTTAGTCGACTTTATAGGCTACTTTTTGTCCGGATATTAGGCAAGCGAAGCCGCGGGCGAAAGCTAGTAACACATAAGATCAATTTTATCCTGATACTGCACCTCTCGCGTCTCAGGCGAACATTCGCCCGCCACGCCACCGAGGTCTTCATATTAGAAATAGCCGAGGAGTTACGCGAGTTGGTAATACCTACCAGCCTGTTCACACCGTGTTCACACTTCATGACGTCATCGTGCGATATGACGCGATACCCAGCGCCCAATTAGAACAGATTGAGTAATCTAAGCCATTAACAAAATTTGTTTTGTTGAATTGGTTTACGTACCTATAAATCATAATATAAATCAAAGAGCATCTAGATAGCTTGCATATCAATGGCATTTTTTCCTAGTCTGTATGCATTAAGACAATGACCTGTAGTTTTAAAATGATTAATTACATCTCATCTCTGAGAGCATTGGTGGTCTAATTGGTTTCCCCCGCTTACCCCCGTTTACCCCGCCTTCCGGTCCTAAGGTTGTGGGTTCAAACCCGGTCGTGTACCAATGGATTTTTCTGTGCGAAATATGTATGTGCGCTATCAGTAATCTCAAACGGTGAAAGAAAACATCGTGAGGAAACCCGAAGCTTAGTCAGCTCCGCACGTATTGACCATGTCTTTCCTGTGGACAAGACCGACTAAGCTGAGAGGATGAAATAAGAGCTGGGCAAGCCTACTCCATCTTAATTCGTACCGGGCACTACAGCGTCCCGTTTGTAAAGGTAAAAGTTGACCCTGTATAAATCATCTACTATAGATGGTAAAAGGTCTTAGTTTTTTTTATTACATCTCAAGCGTAGATTTTCAATGTAATGTGAAACTAAGAAATATATGCGTAAAGTTTTGAGACTGGAAATACTCTTTCAAAATGATCACGTGGTTCAGACGAAGGACTTCTTATTAGCAATTTAATGTCGAGAGACCAAATAAAAGAATTTCTTTTATTTGGTCTGAGGTCGAGTGTAAATTAGCAGAACACGAACACATTGAGCAATGCCAATATTATGTATGTATTGAATGTTTTGAATGATAAAAATTAAAAATAACTAAATTTAACTAAATTTGTATTTGTACATACATACATAAAATCACGCCTGTTTCCCATAGGGGTAGGCAGAGATCACGGATCGCCATTTGCTACGATCCTGACATACTTCTTTTGCTTCCTTCACTCTCATTACATTCCTCACGCATGCACGTCGGTTTAGAGTACTCTTGACTTGACCCTTTTCCAAAACGTTGCTGATTTGGTCCAGGTAAGTGCGCCGAGGTCTTCCCCTTCCAACGGTACCATTCACACTCGCCTCGTACACCTGTTTCGTTAATCTTCTTTCATTCATCCTCTCAACATGACCGAACCATCTTAACATACCTTTCTCAATCCTCATCACTACATCTTCTTTCACTCCACATCGCTCTCTTATCACGCTATTTCGCGTTCTATCTTTCAAAGTTACCCCACACATACTTCGCAACGCACGCATTTCTACTGCATTCACTCTACTTAGATGTTTCTTCTGCCATAACCCAACTTTCACTACCATTTTGTATTTGTATTAATGGTAAATGTGATTTTTTATTCTCACTTGATAATTTGACATTAAGACTACATAATTTTATTTTAATTGGATGAATTTCGTACGCTGTTCTGCAAAACATAGTTGTATCTTATTTTTTTCTAACAACATTTCTTGTACCTGTGTTTGCGAATAAAGTGATTGATTGATGGCGTGGCGTGGTGGCCTCGGTGGCGTGGCGGGCGATTACTCGGCGGAGACGCAAGAGGCGCGGGTTCGATTCCCGCTGCGGAAGAAATGTTTGCATGTTCTGCAAATATTTTTTCCGGGTCTGGGTGTTGTGGTACCATGGTACTCGTAGTTTCTGATACCCACGACACAGGGAATCCTAGTATGGGGTCAGGACTATGTATGTGACTGTTGGGTGTTATTTATTTATACTAGTTTATTTATATTGATTGATTTAACGACATTATGGGGTAACTGGTGGTCTGAAGGTCCTTTCGATCCTGGTCGTGGGTTCAAATTCGGTCATGCACCGGGTTAAAAATATTAACGCGGGCTTTTTAAGTCCTCTCAAACGGTGAGGGAAAACATCGTGAGGAAACCAGTATGTACAATGTGTCAACTGAGCGAAAGGAGCTTTGAGGCGCACTTTAAATTCGTTCACCTAAACTTTTTTATGGTTCAAAAGAAATATTGATTAAAACTAGTAGTATAAAGGACTTACCTGGAGGCTGGGGCGCTGGAGCAGGTGTATCTGGGGCCACCGTAGTGCCCGGGTGGCTTTTTCCCCAAGACACGGCTCACACTGCACAGAATAGACAAAACATCAATCACCTGGTATTTATAAGTAAAGCTTATATGTATGAGGCCAACTAAGTTGACAGGATAGTATAGGCACTGAATAAACAAACTCGACGACCTCTGTGGCGTGGCGGACGAGAGCTCGGCTGAGACGCAAGAGGCGCGGGTTCGATCGTTCCACTACGGGAGAAATGTTTGTATATTCTGCAAATATTTCTTCCGGACTGGGTGTTGTAGTATAATGTATTATAAGTATGTATTTACAAAAAAAAGTATTCAATCAGCCATCTGGTTCCTATAGTACAAGTTTTGCTTAGTTTGGGGCTAAATGGTGCTGTGTGAAATATCCACAAATAATTATTAATCTTACTTGTATTCTAAATGCGAAAGTTTGTGAGCATTTTTGGAGGTTTGTGACTCAATGGCTGAACGGATTTGTATGAAACATGGAATATACATAGTACATGTGCTAAACTAACATATAGGCTATTTATCATCTGAGTACCACGCGAGTGAAGCTGCGGACGGCAGCTAGTAGTAAATAAATAACAGCCAACAGTCACATACATAGTCCTGAGCCCACACTAGGGTTCCCTGTATTGTGGGTATCAGATACTACAAGTACCATGGTCTTCCACGGTCTTGCGCAGCGGGAATCGAACCCGCGCCTCTTGAGTCTCATCCGAGCAATCGCCCGCCACGTCACCGAGGCCGTCAAGCTGAGCTAGTCAACGCCATCTAAAACCCCGGGCACTACACCATCATGTCTTCTATAGTATAATTCATCTGGAACCAGATGGTGGTTTTTAGGGTTCCATACCCAAAGGATGCCCTTATTAGCCTTTGCTGTCCATCCGTCAATCTGCTTGTCAGCAGGCTGTATCCCATGAACCATAATAATACATGTAATTCACTATAAGAATAATAAAATAAAACTATAAAAGGGGCCCCCATATTTATTTACTTTTGTAATTGATCATCGAAGCTAGCTATTTAAAAAGTACATAGAGTAAAAGCCATATCAAAAAGTACATGTACGGAATCTTTTATGGGCGAATTTGACTCACACTTGCCCAGTATTATTAAAACTTATAGAGCTTTGATAAAGATAGTTATATGCATCCTACTATTTGGATTTGTGCTTCATTAAGTGTAACAAATGAATGGACTTTAATGAAACTTGAAAATACAATATTGATGAGCTGGAATTTTATTGTACAATGTACATACAGGTCCATTACAGGGAACAATAGAAACATGTTCACATTTTACATAAATAAATAGATTTGTATAGAATCATTAACTTGGAATAAAATATCACAGCAGTAATAATTAGTTATAAACAAAGTATACATATTAAACAAAATAAAAGATGAAATAGTAACCAGACTATTATGACTAGCCCATCTTTTTACAAAATATTATTCCAATATGAATGAAATTATCTCATTATAAATAGGTAGGTTAGGTACCTACTATTTAGTCAGAAGAAATATGCTTTTTCAGTAAACAGTACTATCCCAAAACTAGAAAACAATGTATAATTGCAATACAAAGTATGTCAGGATACAGGAAACTGGGTTGAATAAAGGATGTTGGTTCATGATAACATCTGAAAACCTGCCATTATTTAGAAGCAAACTTTAGGTTTGTTTATATAAGAATTGTAGAAGTATTTTTTTATTGCACACTCGGAACTAGCATAAAAAATTAAAAAGATTTATTTAGGTACCTAAAAAACTTAAATTCAGAAATCAATTAGAATTTAAAAGTATGTTCGTATGATCTAGTGGCCAACTCTTGTAACGGCCACTTAAAGGCCTCCATCATGGCTTAACAACTTAAAAGCCATTAAATTAAAAGTTAGATTTAAAAGTTATTTTAGGCATAATAGATTGAGTGCTCTCAATGAAACTTTTATTACATCTCCAGACAGCAATCTGTAGCGCCCAATCAGTTACCAATAAGTAGGTTAGTACATGTCTCAAATAAATTGGAAGTCTTTTTATTGAGCAAATCAGGAAATAATTCAAAATGATGTGCGTTCAAGGCCAATTGGAATGAAAACAGTGGAGCGCCACCACTTACATTTACAAGTGGGTATACACCAGATACAAGTATACAAGTGGGTAGAAAACAATCAACAGACATTTGTTTGCAGAGTTGATGAGAACAGTGGCATAACCACCTGTTCTGGCACATTAGCCAGGGCAAGACCATCAGCGACGAGTGCGGATACATCGCTTGTCACAACACTGGGCGCCAGTGGCCGCTATTAATAGACACGCATGATCGATAGATAATCAAACAGGAGGCGGTGCAACGAGAGCCCGTCGACGTGCGTCACGGGGTGATGCCACCGTCGTCCTTTCACTGAACCGACACACCTACCTTGGCTTGTACAGTGACCCGAAAATTCTCGCTCGCACGCCAATCACCCGATATCACTAATAAATAAACAGCATGAAAACAATAATTCTTCTCAGCGTGATGACTAAAATCGATAATAATGCAACGAAAATATCTCGTCGGCGCGGTGGCGCGGTGTTATAGAGCGTGGGACAGTTCTTTAAAGTTGGTCTACCGGTCGCGGCCGTAACACTGTAGCACAAAATTTCTTTGTTAGACGAATTACGAAAGCGAAATAACGGGAATTTTCATGAGCGACCCAACAGACATTGCACAAAGAAAAACGTCAGAAAGTTCTTCCCACAGAATAAGTTACCACTACATATCCACAGATTATAAACTAAGCGACAAGACAAAAATAACCACAGATAAAACTTGACAAAAAAAATACGATTAACTACACTTCTACATTATTTTAAGAAAGAGGAAAGATTTTTTGTTTGTAGCGAATATGCTCCGAAACTACTGGACCGATTTCAAAAATTCTTTCACCAATAGAAAGCTACATTATCAAGGAATAGAATAAGCTATAATATATTTAAAAAAATTAGGGATCCGTAAGAAAATTGCAATATTGTAACCCAAGGTACAAAACCTAAAATGGTTTTTGGCGTGCGCTGCGAAAACTATTAATGATAGAACAAAATAATGTACTACAGGTTTATAGGTCTTATTAATGTCTACAAAAAAGTCCGCAAGACAATATATCCATCTATTATAGTTAAGTCACAATAACAGCTTTAGTGTTATAAATTTAATTACCGACATATAGTTTAGAAGTTATCACGAGTATAAGCTCAAGTAGCGTTCTCTGCAATATAGCGTCTCGGGATGTCTCGAACGGCCACAGAATAGATAATAGTTAGATTGACTCTGTAGAGTGGGAGTGGGTGTTACCGAGGTGCGAGAGGAGTTAGGTTAAAAAAATGTATATAGGTTCCGATAGGCTTTGTCATAATTAAGCTGTCATTCATATGTTTTGGCCGTTTTGGCGTCGCCGTCGGTAATTAACTAATCGCTTTTAGACATTCCTAATAACTTAAAATTCAAGAAAACTACTCTGCTTCACATTTTACACCGTGTTTATGGGTTTATATCACAAGATACCTCACGGAACACTTTATAGAAATACCTAAACGCAGGAGAGAAGTAGGTAAGGCATGTTACAAGGCGAGTGATGAATATTTATTTATTTATTATAAACATAAACACAACCTTAGGTACAAATTATACTTCTAAGAAGTCATATTTATGGACACTGAATATGAATCATCATCATCATCTTCCTGCCCTCATTCCACTCCATGTGGGGTCGGCTCAGCATGATCCTAATAAGAAGCATAATAAGAATCCGAAGAGGTCCGTCCGTCCAGCGGGGCCAGCTCAAAGAGCAAAGCAACGCAGTGTTATCTGAGCCCTTTATAGCTATACCTACCTACTTACCTAATGTGACAAGATAAAGAAGACACTCGCGCTTGGTATAAACGTAATTTTGACCTGACACCAGATTTTTTTATATAGGTAGGACAATGGTCTCGTCCTAACTGTTACCCTGCTCACAGAACACTATTACTCCTAGTGCTAGACTATCGCCAGTCTGCAAAGGTTCATGAAGGACATGTGAAGCCGGATAATTCTAAAATCTGTCCCTGTTGCCGACACCTGACGAGTTTTCGAATAGGGAGTCTAGGGAGTAAAGTTAGTTTTTAGCAAACTTACAAAGTGGCACTGGCAGCACAGGCTGTTTCCTTTCAAAAAAGTATGATCGTATTGAAATGTACCTACCGTAGGTACCTGCCTACACCTTAGTAGTAGTAGTTTTTAAGTACCTACCTATGTTCATAACTAACTCCATAAAAGTTAATGTGCCTGCGAAATGTGAAAAATATGCTTCAAACTTAAGTATCTACTTAAAGTAGGTACCTGGGTTAGTAAAATTAATATTAGTTTCTATATCAGAGTTTTTATTAATCTAATCTGGCTAAAACGTCAAGCAAGATGATCACTTTATGTTCTTTCCGTGCTCGAAGTTCGCCTGAACCTGCGAATCGTGAAGCATCTGGTATCCACCATCACCTGTAAAAAGAAAGACCATGTCATGTAAATTAATCCGCATCCATAAGTACCTACCCAAGTACCTAATAGTCTCTGCCATGAAGCCTTTGGGGCTCTTCTCCCTACATAATGATCTAGTTTCACCATGGTAAGGATGGCTGACCCGACCACCATGTGGGATAATCAGTCAGGAAGAGAGAGATGATATATCACACACACCCAACAGTCACATACACAGTCCTGACCCCACACTAGGATTCCCTGTGTCGTGGGTATCAGAAACTACGAGTACCATGGTACCACAACACCCAGACTTGGAAGAAATATTTACGAAGGTTACCTACCTTATACGTAGGAACTAGGTATAGGTACCTAATTTATCACATCACCTGTCATGCTCTGGGAGTTTCCAATGAGAATGTCTTCGCTGCCACCATCGCGACTGTCTGTTCTGAAGTTAGCCGGTTGCACCTATAGAAGACACCCAAAACATTGAGTTAATTCATACATTCATACCTACTTAAATAGTATAGTATAGCATCTTCCCATTTCATCAGGAGAGCAGTATATTATATTAAGGCGAGGTTTTGATACCTGTCCATCATTCCTCATAAGGTCTGGGAAAACATTGCCACTGGAGAAGCGGTTATATATCCCGTTCAAATTGTAGTGCAGATTCATATCAGGCCCTATGTTGGCTTTGAGAAGTTGCTCCCAAATACCACCTGGAAAATGTATAACGATTACAATAATTCGATATGGTGGCACCTATTGCTACACCTCGTTGTTGAGAATACCTTTGTCGATGGACAGGATCGGTCGGTTGGACTGCCAGGGATACTCCCCGTGCGCTTGGAAGTAGATGGCATACGTGGACAGCTGTAAATGTTTAGAAAAATAATTTCAGATCATTATGTTGTTCCAATATTTCGATGGAGCCCATCGAACATCGCTCTTTTATCCAAAATAAGTTTAGTTAAAATTTTAGTTATACTAGCCTCTCTCGCAAATTTTAATGTTAAAATAGGTAAAATACATAAGTATGCTGCGTAACCCATTGTTTGTCCTAGGTGAGTGTTGAAAGAAGCTATGCGACGTGATCGTCTTGTAAACTCATTTATGCGATAGCATGGGCCAAGTTATGGATTGGGTACTCGGCGACTGGAATCACGGTCCCAGTCGTCCAATAGTATTTGTGAATCAATTGGAATTGCAAACATCATGACTTTTTTAGTTTTTTGTTAGAATCGGCCTCGGTGGCGTGGCGGGCGATTGCTCGGTAGAGACGCAAGAGGCGTGGGTTCGATTCCCGCTGTAAATATTTCTTCCGGGTCTGGGTGTTGTGGTACCATGGTACTCGTAGTTTCTGATACCCACGACACAGAGAAACCTAGTGTGGGGTCAGGACTATGTATGTGACTGTTGAGTGTTGTTTATTGTTTATCGGAAGACATTACCAATCTTAGTTTCCTCGTACCTACGTACTGCTGCGTAAAAGGGTTTTCATCAGTAATCCTGACTTCACGCACTGTTGGGTTATGCCTTTAATTCATGCTAGTCTAACTAATTTCCTATTCGACAAAGAATTTTACCTGCGTGTAATACAAAGCCAGCCAGTACTTTCCTCCATGGCCCACGAAGGCCGTTTCGTTGGCGTCCATAAGTGCAGCCGGCAGTTCCTGGTGTATCATGTCTGGTGAGATGCGAAGGTTGCAGCCATACCTACAAGGAAACATTATTAGGAGTACGCAAGTAGTTCAATGATCATATTATGTATGGATTAAGTATTACTCACATTCCATAACTTTAAAGATTTCTTATTTAAGTAATTCCTAAGCTTGGTAACACTTCACAAATTTATTAGGTATATAGAAAGACATTTCTCTCTACTTAGGTATAGGTAGGTAATGCGTCTTACCAGTCGGGACACGCTTTCAGGATATCATAGGGTGCCCTGTAGTACTCCGCCCTCCTAACGACTGGGTTTCGGATATTGAACCGCTCGTTTGGGTCTGTCAGATTAATCCTCTTGATTTTAATATCTCGACGCTCGCAGATGTAGTCGTAGTGAAACTTCGGTACTGACTCACCTCTTGCGCAGAAAGTTTCTTGAAAAGATCATAAAAATTAGATAGAATTACGTCATGAGTGTATCAATCTAATCAACCTAGTATGTATAAGGTGGGTACTAACTTTTGTAAGTCCCATCGAGCGAATTGACTGCAGCGTACTTGTCGATGCAGTATCTGTAGCCTAGTGCTGTTGGGTACCTCAGAAAGGGTACTTTACACGAGAACCGGCCTTCCTGGTACATGGCACCCTAGGAAAAATGTTATTCTAAAAATAGACCATACGAAATATTATGGGATCAGACTGGTTTTGCACTGCTTGGAGAGTGAATACCTATCATTGAGCTAATTTCCTTTAGCTGCTTCTCTCCCCGAGCATGTCGTAAAAGTCGACTAAGGGATAGTAGGTATCCTCCAACATGATGAGATACAATAAGCAAGTATTCCCAAGGAGGGTTGACGTCAGGCAGGCGGCCGGTCATAAAACACCTTAGCCAAAACTCTTACAGCATGATCCAAGGTTCATGCTGTGCCGACCCCACATAGAGCGGGATAAGGGCAGAAAGATGATGAGCTAATTTCCTTTAGTTCATGGACCTTTTGGAGGTCTATGCAATAAAATGTTCAACATACCTTACAAATAACGCTCCGCCTGCCTGGCGGCCTAGAGACTCCTCCAAAGCAATACGTCCTGGTTCCATTAATCATGATCTCTGTTACACCAATGTGTGATATCAGGGTGATACCGTTGATGCCAGCCAGGGCAAAGCGTTGCAGGCCAGCGCGCTTGCGAACTTCGACGTTATTTTTCATGCTCATAGTGTTCACTATAGCTTGCCAGCCGTAGACGAACTCGTGCATTGGGCCTAGGAAAGAATTGATGCAACAAAGCGCAATCACGGATAGTGTCATGCGCGTTGTACCTGCACACAAGCACTAACCTAACTAGGTAAGACTTATTTAAATCTGTGACACAACTAAAATAAAGTAATAAATACTAAATAATAATAATATTATACTAAATCACAGCTAAACTAAAGTCAGAAGACTCCGCACTATCTGTTCAAGTTGCGAGGGCTTTTTCGTTTCCTTGTATTATACGTACATTATGTAAAAAGAAAAATTACCTATGTATAAATGACCATTAATCTGATCACAAAAATTTCAAATTTACTATACCCGAATAATGATCCTAATTTAAGTTAGTAACATTTGTTACTAACTAACTAACTAACACTAACATTTGTTAGTGTTGAACCCTGAGTTAGTAAAGGGGTGGATAAATAACCAAACGATGAGTTGCAACTTCGATCGCGTTCTAAATTGTTTGCGACGGGGATATTTAACTTTACGGTACGAAATCGTGGAGTCGCCTTTGGGCTAATAGAGGTCGCTTTATCTAAGAAACACTTTATGTACCTACAAATTAAAATTTCGACACTAGACGTTTGTTTTGTTGCCTCGGACCCTTGGGGTCCTCCTCCGGGGCCTCCTTGAACACTCCCGTCAGAGGACCAACCGCTAACCTCGCCGCTAACCGCCGCATAATGATGATGATCACCGGAAACGCCAAGATAAACATAGCTAGTATGGTGTACATCACTGTGTACTGACAGACGTCGACGTTGGATTAGGCTTTTTAGTTTTCCATTTGTGTTTTCAGTTGAGACCATATCGTGTGATTTTCAGGAACATGAACTTGAATCGTCGTAGAGGTTACTATAGAATTGAGAATAGATTAGGTACTCTGGTGTGACTGGCAATTCTCCATCGTGGTTGTAACCGTAAATAGTAATTCCATTACTTTTTATAAGGTAACCTTGACCTGGGTTAAGAATTCTATTGTCGGTCAGCGTTTCTATTTGCATGCCGTCCGCGCAAAATATGCGTACTTAGCGCAGCATGTGGCCAACAACCACCTATTATTATATTGTAACTTGACCCACTGTTTTTTAATTAAGCTGAAAATAGTTTTTCTCAAATATCTTCCAAAACAGACATCGATCAGTTACAGTTTTGTTATAAGTTTAGATTTCACTCACCGATGCCAAAACTGTCCCCATCGAGGAAGTTGAACATTTCTCCAAAGGAATCTGGCATGAGACCTGCAATGACAGTGGACTGCTGGAAGTTCTCATCGGGTAAAGCAGGTCCGATCTCATCAGCGGGGGTCGTTAACTCTTGCGCAGACATATTGTTGAAGTGCCCGCGACCGCACCATACCTGTGCCTGTAATATTCAATTTAGCTAAGCAAGATGAGAAGGACAAAGTAATCAAGTTAGCGGATAATTCCATGCTTCAACCAAACATGCCTAAACCAATAGCGAAATGGTCTGCCATTGTTGATGGATCTTTACTATTACTTGACCTATTAAATCTTACCGTTTTTAAGCATATCGCCGTTATCAGCACTAATATTGAGTGCCCCATGTTTGGTGCACCTGCCCAAAAAAGCCACTGAACTATACCTATCGTAGTGCCTTCGTTACTGCCTAATGGCTCCTACAAATTGGCAATTTGCAGCAATAGATTTATTTGCAATTAGTTTGTTAGGTAGAGAATACCTATACCTGCAGAAACAATATTTTTACATCCAGCTATAACATTCAATTATCACAGGTTAAAATGACCCAAATTTGATTTACCTATTCGTGCTTCACATGCGATATTTTGTAGTCAATAGTTATTGGAGTCCACTCTAAGAATGATCGGCCGGATGTTTGTTGCAGAAGAAACATTATACTGTATCGCATCTACTTATGTCCATTATTACCTATGTAGTTAGACTGCCTGGAGCATGAACAAAGTACCTATTTCTGGACCTCTCACTCGTGAATGAGCTACGTCCAGCTCGTCGCTGAAGCACCTGGTGGAGAAGTCAACGGCCGCGGTGTGCAGCATCTGTTCCTGTGCTTTGTTGATGATCGGAGCGGAACAGAGAGTTGGAGGGTATGAGCGGTATCCGAGGGAGGAAGACCACTTCCGCTTCTAAGACGTTCCGGTTCCATTACAAAGTTTTGATTAGGACTCAGGTTTTTTGAGAGAATGATAGATACGCAGACCTTTAAGTTAGAAGAGTACCTATGCACCACTTTTTAAAACTTTACTTTCGAAACAAAAATGTCTGAAGATCAGTTGAACACATAATTAATACAAAGTTAGTATGGAATTAAAAATCGAAGAAAATTTTTAAAATCTAAAATACAGCTGACGCCATTTATAGATCTGTGGTACAATTGTGTAGGACCTACACTGTAGGTAACCAATACAATTACATCAATAAATAAATTCCTGATTTAGACATATTTTAATGATTCCATTAGGTAACATTATTATGTCGTAAAAGGCGACTAAGGGTAGGTAAATAATATTATTGGATCTTCTCCAAAACGATGGACCGCAATATGGGCGAGGGCGATGGGCTGATCACCTGTCACCATGGTTCACCATAATCCATCTTATGACTTTAAATCTGAAGTGGCTGCAAGTTTTCTTATGTTTACTAGTGGCTCTGCCCACGGGCAGTATACATATAGATATATATACGGGCGCGATAATATGTATGTACTTGTGTATTAATAAGTAGGTATATTCCAACGTAAAGTGCTGGAGCATTTTCAATACAAACCTGATAGTTATTTTAATCCATATTAGGTAAGTAGAGTTAGTGTATATTAACTTAGTTATAACATGTCTATTCCTTGTTAATTACTCATAGTTTATTATTAGATTTTTTTTTCTAAAACATAATGTATTGTAGTAGGTACCTAAGTAGTTTCAATGAATTTACTTGATCTCAATGTGTACCTATCTATAGGTAAGGTAACTGAACTGGTAAATTATTGTTGTGTCCGCCTGTAATTGGCTTACTAAATTCGATCGTAAACTTTTTTTTCTAAAACCATAGACAAGACGATAGACCATACAAGTTGGTTTTAGTAACGTTAGTTGTAATCTGTTGTAATAAATAAATATTTAGATAATAGTACTTGTACCTAGTAAAGAAAAAACATAGAATGTGCCCAGCTGCTTCTCTCCCCGGAGTATGTCGTAAAAGTCGACTAAGGGATAGTACCTATAAAGATAAGATAAAGATAAAGGGCGGCAGGTAGGCGGCCGGTCATAAAACACCTTAGCCAAAACTCTTACAACATGATCCAAGGATCACGCTGTGCCGACCCCACATAGAGTGGGAAACGGGCAGGAAGATGATGATGAGTACTTGCATCAGATTGAAGAAAGTAAATGATATGAAAAACTTCTCGTCTGAAACTTATTTTATTACGAAAACGGTTTCACGATCTCTCTAAAACGGAAAACAATTGACACTAGGGATTTGAAATTCGAATCATGTCTAAATCATTTTTGCAAATGTCTGTGCTTCTCCCGATTTATATCAGTAAAATTAAAAAGACTTTTTAAAAATATACAAGTAAAAGAAAAAAACATATATTAAGGTGTGCTTGCGTTTGAAACGAAGTCAACTTAATGTTAATTCGGCTAGCTATAGAAACTTTAGTTATACTTACCTACCTATTTCATTGTGCAGATCCTTATTCACAATGGGGGACAGAGGCCCCGAGATAAAGCCTGAGGAGCAATATCCTCTCTTGAAGGTCGATGGCGCAGGAGACAGTACTACGACGCAGACAGTGCTTGCTCCTGGATGGGGTGCGCAATGCTCCAAAACAAATTCTTGGTGCTCTAGATGGCCTGGTTAGCTATAAATCTTAATTAAGTTTGGGAGCTCCTTTATATAGGTAATTATCCCTTTAGGAAGCCGATTTGATTACCTATAGTCTTTTATGTATCAATCATAGTTCGATGGATAGAAGTGCTTATGGTAAGATCCTTGTGACTGTAGGTTTTGAGCGCCAAAGCTCACGTTTAGTCTAACATTCAATACTTTTTTAGAACTGATGTCGGCGTGCTGGATGACCATGATCCTCTTCGGCATTTCGTTTTTGGTGTTCTACGCACTGAGCATGGGTGCGTATCGACGCCAGCAGTTCGTCTTCGTGAAGTGCAACTCATCCAGACCGGCTAGCAATGTGTTCTATCACCATATTACGCAGCGAGGCTCCGAGGTATTTCACCCTGGCATTAACCTAGGTCCACCATCAAAATGGATACCTACTCTCGGATAACTCTTCTAATACTTACCTATAATGTGTTATGCAGGTGCCCTTCCTGCGTCACTCCGAATACTTATCCAACATGGCAACTGAATATCCCTATCTGCACTTCAACGTATTTTTCCTGATCGACGATTCGTATTCCGCACGCGGACCAAGACAGAATAGATTTATCAACAAACTGATCCCCTATTATCCCTACGGCACTTACAGCTATAAAATGGACGACAACTACCAGCAAGCTTTGGTTGAATTCCAGAGAAAATTTGTAAATGTCAACGTTACCATCATGCAGTTGAGCAAGTACATGGCAGAGACGCCTCTACGATACAAATGGCGAGCGATCCCTGCTTCTTACTTAGCATTCTACGCACGAGTCCTCTCCGTCTGGGAGAACGGAGGGATAGGCATGGATCTGGCTTACGACATCGACCTTGCTGGCCGCAGGAAAGCTGCTATTCTCAAGCAACACAACGACGGAATAAACCCCGAGGCTTACGCAAACGCTCTGAACATGATAGATAAGGAGGAAGACACAGCCATTTTTGCCATGTTTTGCGGACTCTTCAACCGCTTCCTGAATGAAACCCGCTCATTCATCAACAGAACCCTCACCTTCGCCCCGGTAGTAGAACCAAAGCCCGAAGTCTTGTTTCGAACTCAGAGAGCTAAGCGAGACATTTCTAATGACACTATGATCGATACTACTTACCAGCCAGAAGTGTTGAACTCTTCTGTTACCAGAAATGAACAAAGTAACAGCTCTAATACAATGGTTTTTCCGGCTCAGTCCAGTTTGGAGTTGTTGAACAAAGCGTTCCCTCTTAATGTGAACGATTCTAGGCCTAACGTAACCAGTGCATCCCAAGTGGTGCTTTTCTACGACTTTCAAATTGTCTCTGACAACACCGGACCATCGTATTTGATTTCGGAGCCGCTTGTTTCACCAGACTTTGGACCCGTAGTTGTAAAGAGTCGTAGCGGAAAAGATGTTAAGCGTACTCCAGTCTCGCACTTGCTCTCTGTGGATGCCGAGGGAAGTTTTATTGCGGCATCATCACGGCTGCATCCATTCTTGGGGCACGTGATATCATCCGGTTGCCAGCAACGCTTGGCACCGAAATTTGCTATACAAGATGCAATTTTAACTCAATGTTCAGATTTGCTTCGAGACGATATCTATTGTAATAATATTTACTTTTTGTAACGTTTAGATTTAGTTATTTACTTATAGAATTTCATTAAAAACCGGTGACCTAATTTGTTGATAATAAAGTAAAAGATTTGAATGCTCTTGTTTTATTTTGATAGTTCTCCTGCTCAGCTGGTAGGTACAAAATAAAAATACAGTGAGTATAAAAAAAATCCTTGTGTGAACTTTGGTCCATATCATTTATTAAAAATTACAATTATAAAAAATCACTTATTAAAAATGAACAGAACTACTCAACAGAATATGTAGCCATACCTACTGGTATGACAAACTAGTATGACCACGAGGAAACAGCTTTAGCTTTGTAGACGCTTTCTTCGCATCGCACGCATACGAATAGACTCTTTATGATTCTGAATTTCATTAATATATTTATATAGAAGAGCAAGTACACCAATTTAATAATATGTGCAACCCTTTGTCTGACTTAGATCCATCTGTATAAATTCTGTAATATGATTCATTATGTGCTATTCGTTTATTATATTCGTTCATATTTTCCGCTTCTCTAGAATCTAATTTAATAGGAGGAAACAAAAGAGCTTCAAATGAATGCAAATACATTGGCCAATATTGACTTTTATACCTACACTAGCTGTGCTCCGCGGTTTCAACCGCGTTTTTCTCACAGGCGGCCAGCAAGCGCGGCCTCCTCGTCTCGCCCGCCCCGCCGCGCGGCGGTGCGATTGGCTTGAAACTCGATTTGGTTACTATAAATCCAAAATAAATGGACACGTGTTTCAGAATTTTTCAAAACAATCCTCAAAAAGGGGTGTAATGGGGTGTCAAAGTTAGTATTGGAACTTTTTAACGGGCGGTGCGATTGGCTTGAAACTTGGTTTGGTTACTATAAATCCAAAATAAATGGACACGTGTTTCCGAATTTTTCAAAACAATCCTCAAAAAGGGGTGTAATGGGGTGTCAAAGTTAGTATTGGAACTTTTTAACGGGCGGTGCGATTGGCTTGAAACTCGGTTTAGTTACTATAAATGCAAAATAAATGAATATATGTTTCAGGATTTTTCAAATCAATCCTCAAAAAGGGTTGTAATGGAGTGTCAAAGTTAGTATTGGAACTTTTTAACGGGCGGTGCGATTGGCTTGAAACTCGGTTTGGTTACTACAAATACAAAATAAATGGACAGGTGTTTCAGGATTTTTCAAAGCAACCCTTAATGAGGGCTAAAATGGGTGTCAAAATTTGTATGGGAAATTTTTAACGGGGGCGGTGCGGATGTCTTGAAACTCGGTTTGAAATTTAACGCGCACGAAGTCGCGGGCAAAAGCTAGTAGCTTATAAACTTGTGTGTATTAAACTTTCCAGCGTGAACATTATAAAACATCTGAATGTTTATTTCATCAATTCCTCTTTTTCAAAACAGCCGGATGTTTTATTTCAATAATTGTTAACTTATTACAATTTTCTTGTCTGCATGTCGAAATTCAATAACCGCTTACAACATATTTCCCCTATTTGATGTAAAAAATATTGGTAGTTATGTTATTTTTCCATACCTTAAACAAAATGCAAAGGGCAGTTATGTTAATTGAGGCTAGCAGTGAATACGAAGATACTTACACATACGATGTTTTTGCCTGTTTGTAAAAATAGTACCTTTTAGGTTAAGCGACAGTAAATGGTGTTTAAATGGTGATTTATACAAAATTTTAAATTCTATTTTGTAGAGAAAAAATTAAAAGTGATATGGCTGAAATTTCAAACTTGTCGAAGCAATAGCCGAGTTTTTATGATTTTTTTTTCAATTTTTTTGACCTTTAAGCCTCTCTCCTGTAAAATTTGCTATTTGCTTATCCCTTGTTGGCTGTTAGGCATCGATATATATAAGTCAATTTTGCCAAAAGTGTCGCTTATCCCTTTTTGGCTGTTAGGCATCGATATTCACATCATTATTTTGCCTTCTGGACGAATGAGATTTATATCCTGGCACTGCATAAGACATTATTTCACCTTTAATTTTAATTTTATCTACAACGAAAGCTTTACAGTTAGGTAATATTAACAAAATTTTAAATTTTTTTATTCATAACAAAGCGCCGTTCGAATGTAAACACCTGATACGTAAAGATGTCACCCAACACACAAGATGAACTTTCTATTTCTATTACCTCTTTATTTTTTAAATAAATAAGAATAAATTTATTTAAACAAAAACAGATGTAGCGGTACATAATACTATAAAACAACTAAAGTAAATAAGAAGTAACATACTATTGCATAAGAATGAAATTGTACCCTGGTTAACCTCTGTTCCCCACACTAGGACTAAATAGCCTGTATAGCAGGGTCACAGCGATTCGCCGCATACTTTCCTCGTTATGACAGATGCCTACATCAGTGAGTAAATTAAAAATAAAATGAAATATATAAGACTAAAGGTTACCTACGTATATACGTAGTGGTTACTATGTATATTAGTCAGTATAAATTGTGAGTGTGCATGTGTGGTTCAGTATAAATTGTGAGTGTGCGTGTGTGGTGAGAATGTCAGTATGTGTATTGTGAGTTTGATTGTGAGAGAGATTTGGTGTCGTAACAAAGGTAACCATGGCGTCATGGTAACCAAGTTTGACGTTGAGCCTGGTACGAGCAACACAAAATAATAACAGATTTATTACACTTGTCTCATTCCAAGACAAGAATATGTCCATAAAGAAAGTGATAGGTATAGCCGAGTCAGTTTTAAATATGGCTTCTATGTATTTATTCTTCCAAGATTAAAAGCAAAGATTCGATCGATAAGTGGTGCCATATTAGGCGAATTATCGCCATTTAGGCTACTTTGGGGAGTGCAATGGCGACCAAAAATCCAAATGGGCGATTAAGGCTACTTCAGGATTACACCTTTATTAAATAATTTTTTGACGTTATTGTATGCTGGGTTGGGTATGGCAGAAGAAACATCAAAGTAGAGTGAATGCAGCAGAAATGCGTGCGTTGCGAAGTATGTGTGGGGTAACTTTGAAAGATAGAATGCGAAACAGCGTGATAAGAGAGCGATGTGGAGTGAAAGAAGATGTAGTGATGAGGATTGAGAAAGGTATGTTAAGATGGTTCGGTCATGTTGAGAGGATGAATGAAAGAAGATTAACGAAACAGGTGTATGAGGCGAGTGTGAATGGTACCGTTGGAAGGGGAAGACCTCGGCACACGTACCTGGACCAAATCAGTGACGTTTTGGAGAAGGGCCAGGTCAAGAGTACCCTAAACCGACGAGCATGCATGAGGAATGTGATGAGAGTGAAGGAAGCAAAAGAAGTATGTCAGGATCGTAGCAAATGGCGATCCGTGATCTCTGCCTACCCCTATGGGAAACAGGCGTGATTTTATGTATGTATGTATGTATTGTATGCTTGTAACGAAACGTAATAATACGTCCACCATTCTTCGGTTCTTTCCCCATTCAATTCACCCGGATAAAATAAGTCACACCTCGCTGGGATCTATAATGTATGTATATTGTATATGTATACTAGAATATCTATAATTTATGTATATTAAATAAATAAAAACATTTAATTAGTAACATTAAATAAATAATAACATTTTTTTCTTTACGTTGCCTTTTTTACGTGACAAAGTCAAAGTAAAAAAATTCTATAAAATCACGGGGATCACTTGGACACGTGTCCTGTATAAATGGGCTAAATATAGGCTCATTAGCTGAAAATGTTAGGCGAATTAGGCTATATATATATATATTATTTAAGAGCTAGCTCTTTTCGGCGTAACGATGAAGTTTCCTCCATTTCTCTCTCTCCAACGCGGTCTCTTTTACTTCTTTATACGACATGACAGCGACTTTCTCCTTTATCTGGCTGATATAACTAATCCTTGGTCTTCCTCTTCCTCGCTTTCCTTCTACCTTTCCTTCTATGATCGTCTTTATGAAGCTGCCATGTCGTATAAGATGTCCAAACATTTTCCCTCTTCTAATTTGTATTGTTTTTATTATGGTCCTTTCCTCTTCCACTCGTTTTAAGACTTCCTCGTTAGTTATTTTTTCCTTCCAGCTGATCCTCTCCATCCTCCTCCAGCACCACATTTCAAACGCTTCCACTCTCTCTCTGTCCCTCTGTGTCATCGTCCATGTCTCGCATCCACACAAAGCTAGGCTCCACACATAAGTTTTTATAAATTTCTTCTTTACTTTATTCGCTATTCTGGATGTAAATATATATTTTTTATTGTTAAATGCTTGTTTGGCTATAGCTATTCTAGCCTTAATATCAGGAGTGCATCTTGAATCTGCTGTGATGATACTACCCAAGTACTTGAAGCTGGTTACGTTTTGAATAATATTATTTTCTATTGTACTGGATGTGACGGTGTTATCAAATTTTTGGAAGTGATTAAAATTTTGGTCTTATTGATGTTAATTTTTAGTGAGAATTCCTTAAAAATGGTGTCCATAACTGTTATTAAATCTTGTAGGTGCTCTTGCGTTTCAGTGACTGCAGCTATATCATCTGCGAACCTAATAAATTTAATTGTGTCCCCGTTGAATTTGACCCCCCTATTCGACACTTCAGATATTTTCTTAATAGCCGCTTCTATGAAGATGTTAAATATGAGCGGTGACAATGAGCATCCCTGCCTTACTCCTTTTCTGATTTTAGCTTTAGTTCTTTCGTTACCCACTTCTATTATTGTTTCTTGATGTTTATATATTTCGTATATTATCTTTCTATCTCTTTAATCTATGCCGATATATTTTAGTGCTGCAATCATCTTTTTCCAATCTACTTTGTCAAATGCTTTTTCTAGGTCAATAAAAGCTATATGAGTATTCAAACCTAGGTCCATTCTTCTGTCTATAATTATTCTGAAGGCTAATATTGCTTCTCTAGTTCCTTTATTTCTCCTAAAGCCATACTGGTCTTCTCCTAAATTCTCTTCTATTTTGGTCCTTATTCTGTTTTGAATAATTTTAAGTATTATTTTAGAAGCTTGTGAAACTAAGCTAAGTGTTCTATATTCTTCACATTTAAAAGTATTTGTTTTTTTCGGTAACATTACAGTTTTTGTAGTTTGAAAATCTTTTGGTATTTCTCCTTGTTCATACATATGTTTCGTTAATTTAAAAATTTCGTTAAGTAGAAGGTCGTTATTTGAATATTTTATAAGTTCAATATAATTATATTCCATCATCGCCTGCCGCTTTTCCATTTTTTATGGCTGCTAATGCTGCATCAAATTCTTCTCTAACTAATTCTGGACCTAGGTTATCTTTTTCCACATCACTTTCATTTTCTATGTCATCTTTCGCTAATCCTTCCCCTTCATATAAGCCTTCTATATATCTTTTCCATCTATTTACTACTTCTCTATTATCTATCACTAATTTATTATTTTCATCAAAAATTGCAGGAGATTTGGTTTTGGGCTTCTTACTTATAGTTCTAATAATATTGTATGCTATATCTATTTTGCCTTTATTCATATAATACTCTATACTTGCACAGTCTTGTTCTATATCTTTTTCTTTGCATTCTTTACATTTAAGTGTTATTTTGTTTGTAATTATTCTATATTTTCTAATACTATTATCATCGCTTTTATTTCGTAACTGCCTTCTTTCTTTCATTAGGTCTGTTATATCTGTATTTAGCCATTTCTTCCTAGGTTTAATTATTTCCTTCTGTAAAGTCTCTTCTGCACTATTCCTAATAATATCTCTAATATTGCACCACTTATTATTAATATCACAGTAGTTATTGTTATTTTCTTTGTATGACTTTAATTTATTATCTAATTTATCACTATATTGCACTTTAAGATTATTATTATTATTAATTTTTAGGTCTAGCTTTTTGGTTTTTTGTTTTCTTTTCATCTTCTTTACTTTCATATCAAATTTACTGAGAAGTAGGTTATGGTCAGTGAGTTATGGTGAGGTCAGCTCCAGGGTAAGTTTTACAGTTCGACACCATGTTTTTAAACTTTTCTTTGACAATTATGTAATCGATTTGATATCTTGCCAAGTCACCTGGCATTTTCCAAGTATACCTTCTTCTTTTGGGTTGCTTGAAGGTCGTGTTTAGTATGGTTAGGTTGTATTCTTTACAAAATTGTACTAATCTTTCTCCTCTTGCATTTCGTTTTCCAAGTCCATGTTTACCCACTATGCTCCCTTCATTACCTTGCCCAACAACAACAACTGCATTAAAATCTCCCATTAATATTTAATTATCCTTTTCCTTAACAAGGTCCATAAGGGTATCCAACTCATCATACATCTGCTCTATATCTTCGTCTGAGTAACTTCCCGTTGGCATATATACTTGTATTATAAATATATCTGTAGGTAATGTTTTTATTTTTATTGCTGTTATTCTATCGCTATGATGTATAGTATTTTTAACTTGGTTCCCCCATTCTTTATTTAATATTATTGCTGTGCCATTTTTACCCTGTGTTTCCCTTGTATAAATAATTCTATAATCATTGCTCCAGTAGTCTCCACTTCCTTCCCATCTTACTTCACATAGTCCGAAATCACAATTCCCAATCTATCCATTTCTCTTGTCACTTCTTCTATCTTTCCCGGCACCAACATGGTGCGAACATTCCACGTCCCGATTTTACAAGGTTTTCGCAGGGTGACGACCTGAGTAGCCTTGTGCCTACCCCTGCCGGACTCGGACCGCCACGGCATGTTACATCGCAGAAGCCCGTTGTCAAGAACGTTACTATCTTTATTTTGTACTTGCATCATTACTTTTTTGGGAGATATTGTGCAGTAGTTTCCCGTTGCTTTCTGCACCGCAGTTCCGAGGTTGGTTTGCCCATCTCTGATGTCTTGACAGAAGCCCTTCCAGAAAACTATTCTTCGGCCTTCTGCCAGTACTGATACGGCTGCTGCCCCGCATCAGGGGAATGCTTATTTACTGGCGGCATTTGTTCGCCATGTCACAGGGTCGTCATAGGAACTTGTGCAGCATTTATAGGTAAGCCTGTCCCATCAAACTTCCCACTGCTTCCTGATGACCCTGCCGCTGCTGGTCGGGGACTGCTTATTCAGTATATTCGCAGCGGACCACCATATCTGGTGGCCGTTCCACTATCCGCCACCTGTGGACCCCGTTGGTAGCTTGTAGCTCAGCCCCTACAAAAGAATTAGGCTACTTGTACGAAAAAATATATTAGGGTATTTGGGTTACTCGGCTGGCAAAATTTGGCGAATTGAGTTTGCTTTTATCTGGCAACCCTGCGATCGATCGTGTTCGTGAACCTCTCACAGACGCGACGCCGCCCAGCTTTCAGCTCACGTTTCCACGCTTTCCGCCATTTGCAGTTAATTTCAAGATTGTTTATAAAGAGATCTTAGTTAGATATTCTATAATGTCTATGTCAGTGTGCAGGGTATGCCTCGCCAACAATTTGAAAATGATTCCTATTGAAAGAGATCGACCGTTATACGAAAAACTCACGAATACAAAGGTACGTACGCTCGCTTCATTCAACTAAAATCTTACCACGAATTATCAATGCCTTTTCAGGGCTTGTAGCATACAAATACAAATATATTTATTGCTAAAAACCACAAGTTTTTTTTAATCTTTTTTATGGAACTTTGCATCGACTGACGACGAAGTCTGTTCCATCGTGTCTTCTAACTCCTACCTCAACTCAGACCGTCCATTGCCTGATAAAGCATTTTAGCCGCGTCTGATGTTTGCGCGGCTAAAATACCTTGAAACAGGCCCAGGTCGATCTGACTTGCCTTCACAAAATCAAACAATTGTTGCCTCATAATTGCACTCCGAGCACACCTAATTAAAAGATGATACTCATCTTCTTTTACCCCACAGGTAGGGCTTGCTATCCGGATATCCGCCGATTTTCAAATCCGAATAGTGACGAATACAATATCCGGATAATTCGGATAATGCGGATAGTAAATAAAATCAATCAAAAATTACAATTTAAATACGAAATCAATGAATCAAATCAAACAAACAAACAAAATTTTACCTCATTATTATACTGTTAATGTAATACGAGTAGTGCAGATTATAATAATTTAGCAAAAACGCATCTTGTAGAAATATCAGAAGCTCTAAACCAGGGATCCCCAAACTGCTTTGGACAAGTGACCCCTTTTCCAAAATGAACTGTTACCTCAGACCCCCATGGCCAAATTACCTACTTTTAAGATCAACCCCCTTATTCATAACGGTCCGCTAACTTAAAACAGCTGCGAGTTTTTCATCTTGTACGAACTTGAGACTTTACATTACTACAACAATGTTATTTCCTACAAAAATATTAATTATTCTTAGTACACGTGACACAACATAAACAATACAGTACCTACCTATCTTGAAAGTTTTAAATAAGAACTTGTGTCAATTTAATAGGGGTCGATTTTTAGACCTCGTCGACCCCCAAAGTCAGTTTTCGTTTATGTCGACCCCTAGGAAACGGATATCGACCCCAAGGGGTCGATTCAATTGCCACGATTCCGATACTTTTTAACTCTTATGATATTCTTTATTGTAGGTGCTAAACTACCTACGTTTATATCGACCCCAAGGGGTCGATATCGACCACTTTGGGAATCCCTGCTCTAAACATTGTAAAAGCTGCAGTGGAATCAATCTGTAAAGAAAAAGCCAACCTTCTGAGGGCAGAGATAACTTTGAAATTCATGATGAAAAAACTTACCAACATCTTTCCTCAGTTCATCAAAACCCCAGTGATTTGACAACAATACAGATAGAAATGGCACTTTTTGACCAAGAGGCCAAAGATGCCCAAAGGCCAAATTTGGAGAGGGCATAATAATGTTTTGCTGGCAATACCACCCACCAGTGTAGAGGCAGAACGAGTATTTTCTGCCTCTGGGTATCTTTGCAATCATTTGAGGACTGCTATGAAAGCAGACTCACTTGATTGTTTGAGCTTCTTATGATCTTACTACCGGGGTAAAAGAAACTGATAATGTTTCAGTTTTCAGAATAATGATAAATGTTGATTTAACTTTAGAAGTTTAGTTAGGTACATAACATACCCTGTGATTTTAATGAAGAAAAGTTAAGACAGAAGTTTATAATATTTTTGGTTTTTGACCTCGTTAGTTTCACTTATATTATATTTAATAGAAATAATAACGTTTGTTTTTTTAGTTTGTTACGAATGTTTTTCATACATTATTATTATTATTAGATTATTTTACGACAGAAGTTAGTCAATTTTTGTGATCTCGTAAACGTTAACATTAGTAAAAAGTACTTTTATATATTTTTTTTCGTTTTTCTTAGTTTATTTCAATAATTATCCGAATTATCCGGATATCCGAATAGTTGAGTTCACTATTATCCATATTATCCGAATACTAAAATGTGACGGATAATGCAAGCCCTACCCACAGGTGTCACAGTTTGGGCTATCCACTATTTTCATCAGGAATTTGAAATTGTTTAATGGCATATGCCCGGAACGCAATCTATGAGCAATTACAATATATTTTCGATTTTTCCTTAGAAGCAAGGTCAAAATACTCTTTCCATTTAGGTTTTATAACGTTTTTATACTTAACATTTCTGAATATTCTGGTAATATAAAAACTTCCAATACCATTTGATATTGCTTCTCTGGCCAAAGTGTCCGCAACTTCATTACCCACTCTCGTTAATTCCTTACCACTTCATTACCCACTCGGGATCCATTGCAACCTCATGGACACCCCCCTACACATCAATATAAGGACTTTCTCTAGTATTTTGTAAGCTATGTGAGCTATTTTTCCCCCCTAGGTAGGAAAGGATGCCACACAAAAATATATAGATTAAAGTGTTGATTATCAAGTGTTTATTACAGGAATTTTATCACCAGAAAAGGAAGAAAATTATCGAAAGGTTTTACAGTTCTTTTTAGCCGCATCTATTACACACTACTGTTCTAGTTACTATGAGTAAACCAAAAAAAATAACTTTATTGAAACGCTTACAATTCATAGACGAGACTATTACAAACTACAACGCTATCATTCACAGTTCATCCACCGTTCATCTACACAATACTACTGTGATTTACCTTCGACAGTCTGCTCTGACATATCCCACGATCATAAAATTACTCTCTAATACTTGGTTCATCTCAACGGGTAAAAATTAAAATGTATATTAACAATAAACGGGTTTAATGACCTGCCCTGATATACTCTGCCTTGTAAATCAACCGGATGCCCACTTACTCACGGCCTACTCAGGAGTATCAGTCCACCGCACCTCACCGTTGATTCAACGATCCACAAAAATAGAGTTTTGGTTAGATTTGGTTTGTAAAATTCCGAAATTGACGATTTTCGCGCGAGCGAACCAACAGGAACGCTTGATTTAACGAACCTATCAGGCACACTCACTTGACTGACACCAGCCACCACAAGGTCACAAAAAGGCAGGGAAACGCCACACCAGGATTTTCGGTCTTGTCACAGCAGCACAGCAGGGGACGCTGGCGCTCTGGACCCTCGCCGACGACAGCGTGCGCCAGAAGGCGACAGGTAGAAAGGTTGCGACACGCGCTCGCCACGTGTTCGCGCCTGCACGGAGCACCTCTTTTCTGGAAATTACATAGCCCGGTGTAAGCGAAAGTGCTCTTTAGCCTGCGAAGTGGGGTGCAACCTTAGCAAATCTGCCCTTGTGTATTCATGCACAGGGTTGAGGATGTCCCACGAGCTCCGCTCGGCAATCGAGGAAGACAAAAATCAAAGATCAAAAGTTCAAGACTCTTACCAGAGGCACAAAGCTGATAATACGCACAAAACACGTGCGCCCGAAGGAATCACACGCGTGGGCTCTCCCGTGGATGATTCCCGCTACGCCAGACACAGAAACCAGGATATATCAGCCAGCAAATACAATTTTCATCAAAAGACCCACGCCACGTTCTCAACATCGATCCGTCGAAAGATCCTTGCCCTCTCGAAAGACGAAAAAACTCAAACGACATTGACAGTTCGATTCGTCTTGATAAAGACACTGACACTCACAAATCACTAATCGCCGTGCCAAGCCAGAGTGTGACCAGCAAAAACGAAAATTATTACCTATCTCGCTGAACGGAACTTTCAAATAAAAAGGAGGGAAAAATCGAGCGTTACAGCTATCATTGTACCTCTATGACCAGGGGTGCAGCGAGCTACATGTTGTGAGGCACTTCTACTATCCGTCAGAATAATCACCTTTTTGAGTCCTTTATCAATTACGTGAGACAGCGCCTCCGAGATTGCATACAACTCAATAATAATAATAATCTACCTAACCGCTTTCGGCTACGGTGACTCGGCTTTTGCATTTTTATATTTATTAGTTTAGGCTTGGGTGTTTTGCCCTTATATGGCTTACGTATCCTATTTTGGCACTGAATGTTCGAGCGCAAGTAGCACAGGTTAGGATGCCATTGGTATAGTTGTAGTGAATGTTGGCAGGCGGTCTAATCTTGAGTTGGTCACGTTTGTCATCTATTTCGCGCCTCCTTTCATCTTCGAACTTATAAACCTTTTCCTGAACGAGACGTCTCCATTCAGGCCTCTTTTCAGCGAGGGTTTCCAACAACTCAATAGACATAATACATTATGGCAGTGTTATTTTCTACTTTATAACTTTGTTTTTTATCTAATTTAGGGTCATAAAAAGCAGCCCCCCCTCCCATCCTCTGAGAGAGATCCATCAGTAAATATCTTATGCCATTCTATAAGCTTAGTATCTAACATTTGTAAAGTACCTATTACATTTCAAAATTCTACTATCATATTTATCGTTAGGTTCTATGGCGGGCTGCTAGTCTTAAATAGAGCACTAGCTTTCACTGGCGGCTTCGCTCGTTCCGATTATGGTATTCGAACTTAAAGTAGCCTATATTTTATTCCAGCACACATAGGTACAATGTACATTTCAAATTTTATTCAAACCCGTTCAGCCATTACGGCGTGATTGAGCCACAAACATACATCAACACATCCTCACAACTATCGCATTAATAATATTAGTAGGATTAGTAGGATTGCCTTTGTCCAACTGGGTTTCTTTAGTTCAGACATACAGGCCATGTGTTGGTAGTAAGGTGTTTTAGATGTGACTTGGTGTTGATTTGTTTCAGCTGTACGCAGTACCAGGGCCCAGAGTCATTTGTTACATATGTTACTCTGTGCTGGATAAATGCCGCAAATTTTCCAAGCTGGCTAACAAGTCGGAGAACATATTCAAAGAATACGATCAGAAAAGCATTCAGGTAAACAACAGCAGTGCCCAATTAATTTCATATGGTTCTAACAAGAAAATATTCCTACATATACCTTCTAATGTTTGTTTTCAGGTGACACCCACTTCTATTTCTAAGGTGACCCAGGGATTAGAAGTTGGTTTATGCAGTACTCCTATAGACTTTCTCTATCTAAATGGTTTAGGAGGCGTTGCAAGACCTATTGTTACTGTCGAAGAGACATCAGAAGTTAAGGTTGAAGAGACATCAGAAGTTAAGTTTGAAGAGAGCACTGATGATGTCTCTCCAAACATTGATGACATAAAGACTGATACTGAGCCCCCATTATCCGAGAGCCTCCCTACAACATCCAAAGACATTCATTTGGATAGTAATTGTGAGAGCCTCCCTACAACATCCAAAGACATTCATATGGATAGTAATTGTGAGAGCCTCCCTACAACATCCAAAGACATTCATTTGGATAGTGATTGTGAGAGCCTCCCTACAACATCCAAAGACATTCATATGGATAGTGATTGTGAGAGCCTCCCTACAGAATCCAAAGACATTCTTATGGATATTAATTATGAGAGCCTCCCTACAACATCCAAAGACATTCATATGGATAGTGATTGTGAGAGCCTCCCTACAGAATCCAAAGACATTCTTATGGATAGTAATTGTGAGAGCCTCCCTACAACATCCAAAGACATTCATATGGATAGTAATTGTGAGAGCCTCCCTACAACATCCAAAGACATTCATTTGGATAGTAATTGTGAGAGCCTCCCTACAACAATGCGTGATGCAAGTTCCTCTATGAAGATTAACTTGGTAACCTGCAATGTTGTATGTCACAAACTTGATTTATCAATCATTAGAGAGATACAAAATAGAAATAAGCACCTCAGCAATGTATGTCATGAACAATTCACTGAAAAAATACACAGTGGAGGAAAACTTTACACCTGTAAAATATGTCGCCAACAATTTACACAAAAAAGTAAGTTGACAACACATATTATGAAAACACACAATAGAGAAAAACTATACTCCTGCGATATATGTTACATAGAATTCACTCGAAAATGTTCTCTGATAACACACATGAAATCACACAGTGGAGAAAAACCTCACGCCCGCAACAGATGTCCAATACGATTTACAGACAACTAAAGCTAGAAAGCTGTAATTCGGAAAGTATAGTAAAACATACAATAACTATTATGACCGTGACTCATCTATACTAATATTATAAAGCTGCAGAGTTTGTTTGTTTGTTTGTTTGTTTGAACGCGCTAATCTCTGGAACTACTGGTCCGATTTGAATGATTCTTTCAGTGTTGGGTAGTCCATTTATCGAGGAAGGCTATAGGCTATTTTATTTTTTTCAAAATTAGGGATCCGTAATAAAATTGCTATTTTGTAACACAAGGTGTAAAATCGAAAACCTATTTTTGCGTGCGCTGCAAAAACTATTGACAATAGAACAAAATGATGTACTACGGGTTTGTAGATCCCATCAAGACCTACAAAAAAGTCCGCGAGAACATATATCTAGCTATCATGGTTTAATCACAATAACCGATTTTGTGTTCAAAATAATTATTAAATCGTCTGAAGAAAAAAAACTACTTTAAATATGTATCGTAATATTAATCTTTATCGAAATTAAGCATTATGTTATCAAGAGTATTTATGTAGAAGTAAAATACTTTTTGTTTCATCTCAATCGGATATTTCGTTTAAAAGTTATCACGTGTGTAAGATGTTAAGAGTTGGTACCTATTAATGAGTTATGGGCCATAGAGTTTTTTATCAACATAAAATCCTGTAATAATCTTTTTGAAATATATTTGTTGATGATTGTAAGTATAAGATCTTTGAAGAGTATAATAAATACATTTCTAAAATAACTCTGCTAAGGAAATCCACGCGCGCTTGATGCAAGCAAGACGAGACGCTGGCGGGGCGCGGCGGCGGGCGAGACGAGGAGGCCGCGCTTGCTGGCCGCCTGTGAGAAAAACGCGGGTGAAACCGCGGAGCACAGCTAGTTTATTATATTACGCCAAAGAGCACAAATTATGGAGAAAGATATGTATGATTCATACATAGCACACGTTGAAAAATGCATTAAAGCAAACCCACGCGCTTTTTGGACATTTATAAAAAGTAAAAATCAATCAAATACTTATCCTTCGGTTATGGAATATGGTAACCGGTCATCAGATTGTGGTGACGAGATTAGTAATTTTTTTAGTGAGTTTTTTCATTCTACATTTTTGGATAATCCTCAGTCAAACGTGCAAGTTAATTCAGTATCTACACAGAATCTTGAGTCTTCTGCAGATATAAATTATGTCGAAATTCTTGACGACACTGTTTTTAAGCTGCTTAAAAATCTAGACTTAACGATATCTGCAGGTCCTGACAACATCCCCGCCATTCTAATAGTTAAATGCGTGAAAAGCCTGGTCTTTCCCTTATCGCTGCTTTATCGCCGTTCCCTCACTGAGGGCGTGTTCCCTAGTATTTGGAAAAAGGCTTTCATAACGCCTATTCATAAAAAAGGTCCGAAAAACAAGGTAGAAAACTATCGACCAATATCGAAACTGTGCTTGTTTGCTAAGGTCTTAGAAAAAATCGTTCATACACAACTTTATTCTGCACTCAAACACAGTATCTCTATTAATCAACACGGTTTTTTGAAAGGTAGGTCTACCACTTCTAATCTACTTCTTTGCGCTGACTTCTTATCCCGATTTATGTCTGAACCCTCGCAAGTGGACGTCATCCACACAGACTACTCAAAATGCTTTGATCGAATTGATCACTTACTTCTACTTGAGAAGTTACAGAGGATAGGCATTAGAGGTAACCTATTTAGATGGTTCTCTTCGTATGTTCTGAACCGGTGCCAGACCGTAGTTCTGGGGGGTTACTCTTCGGGTCCTATGAGCATACCTTCAGGTGTTCCCCAAGGATCTCTGTTAGGTCCACTTCTATTTAACATTTTTATAAACGATATTTCCTCTTGCTTTATTTATTCTAAAATATTACTTTACGCCGATGATATGAAAATTCTGCTCCAAATAAAAACCATCGAAGACACTTACCGCCTCCAAGACCTTTTTAGGTTCAAGAATTATTGCAAACTTAACAAATTAGATCTAAATGTTTCAAAGTGCTACGTCTGCTCCTTCACGCGTAAACCTTCAATAACCACATTTGATTACACATTTTATAACATTCCACTAAATAGAGTACACTCAATTAAGGACCTGGGAGTAGCATTTGATAGCAAGTTATTATTTGATGAACATGTTAATACTATTGTTAAAAAGGCATCTCGTGCACTCGGTTTTGTTTTAAGGATGTCAGCAGAATTTTCAAACATCAAAACATTTAAAATACTGTACTGTTCGTACGTACGTAGCCACTTGGAGTACGCTTCTCAAGTGTGGAATCCTTATTATAATGTTTACTCCTCACGTTTGGAATCTATACAAAAAAGATTTTTACGATACATTCAATACCGTGCCAGACTCTTTTTACCTGATTATTATACGAGATGTCGTAAATTTCACTTCCTCCCTCTATCAACTCGTAGGGAAATAGCTGATTTGACTTATCTTTTTAACATAGCAAACGGTACCGTAGATTGCCCAGAGCTCCTGGAGCAGTTGGGGCTGAGAGCGAATTATGCAGCATTAAGGAACCCAAACATCCTATATGTTCCGACAGTTAATACTAATTATAGGCATAACTCTTTTCTTGTGAGAGCTAGCAGCTCGTTTAATTCGTTGGCTAAGATATATAAAGAGGTTGATTTGTTTAACACCAAAACAAGTAAGCTTAAACGCTTACTCAGTGATGGATTCTTCTTGTGTCCATAGATTGAGCACTCAACTGAGATCATGTATGTGTGTGTGTGTGTTGTAATATTTTTTTTTTCTGTATTGCTATTTGAGTATTTTTTCTAGTGTCGTCTACTTTACCTGTTTATGTTTACAATCTATACTCTTCTACTTTATAATTTTGTAAGCTAGCTGTAAGTTTTCCTAAGATAATAAAATAAAATAAAATAAAATATTCCAAGTTTCATTCAAATCCGTTCAGCCGTTTGGGCGTGATTGAGGCGCAAACATCCAAACTCACAAACTTTCGCATTTATAATATAAGTAAGAAGTAAGATTAATAATTTATCATAGAGTAACTAGTTATATTGAGATAGTTAAGTTATCAGTCAAAAAATGACCTGACGCCATCCGCAAATGGACTGTATAAATCGCGGCACGTAAGTTGAACCAAAATGGCGGTCATCCGCGCACAGTTAAATGCTCGATGTCCGCGCATGTACAATTGTTGAGTGTTGAAAAAAAAAGTGTTGAGAAGCATAGTCCTCCGCGGTAGTTCGGGAAATTAAATCTTAAAGAAAAAACCGTGAATTCATAGTATTGAAATATATTTTTTATGAAGGGTGAAAATGGAGTGAAGTTACTCGTATTTAATGAAACGCAAGGTAAACGGAAAATCAAATTTCATCAATAATCTCGGATTTTCTTTCAAATTATTGTATTTTTATTATTTTATCTCTCCTGTCTCCTTAAAGTAGGTTTTGGTCGAGTCATTTGTTGAAATAAATAAATAATCACACACTTGACAAATATAAAATGGGTATGTAAAAGAACTAAAAGCTTCGTGTGCGATTGTACTCCAGAGACGCGTGTGAGTGTGCGGGTAGCGAGGGGCGGAGTGCGACTGCGTGGTGGCTAGCGTCGCCGCGTTGCTATGGTTACGCGTAGCCCCGCGCCGCGCACCTCATACCGCACTTCGATTGAGAGTTGAGACCCGAAAATGCGTTACTGCGCATTCAAGGTCATAGTTCAACTTACGTGCCGCGAATAAACTTAAGATAATGGCTAATGGCACCTACTATTATTCATTCTGTGGCCAAGATAACATCCCTGTTGGCCCTAGAAATTATTATTTGGTAGGTAACTAACCTATAAATATTTTAGGGTCCAATTACAGTAAAACCGTTTGCAACAGGCTATATATAGGTTTGTAAGATTGTAGATTGTAGATTTGTAGATGTTTCTTTTGTATTTTAAGATCATTTGTATTAGATGTAATTTTCTTTCTGCTAATAAAAATATGTACGTAATTAAGTACCTACTAAAAATTAAATATAATTACATTCAATAAAATGTGTTTTTTTACATACTTATACATTTTTACCTACTACGGCGTTAATCAGCTAGGCTCCTCACTATCCCCCGAATACTCAAACGCGACTCAGAGTTGAGTACGTCTCAAGTGACGAGTTTTTGACAGATTGTTGAGATGCGTTTGAGTATTCGGGGGATAGTGTCTCATAACACTGGTGACCTATCCGCAAAGCTTTCACTGTCAGTGTTTGCTACTAGAAGCGTTGAAATGACGTTGTGCGCGGCAGATTGGGGACTTGCCGCGCTACTCTGCGAGTGCTCCACGGAGAAAAAAGCGGCACGAAGGGTGCGACAGGGTGGTACCCAACGATTTGGTCACACAGTCTCCGCGTTTCAAGGGAGTTGAATCCTAGTGTACCCTGAAGGAGATTAGTGGGATACAGTACAGGAATGGGTAGTAGGTATCCGTACACCTTTTTTTATAAGAACCGCAGAAACCTTTTCTGAACCCTCTAAGTCTCAACCATCAAATCATCAATTTATTTATTTATTTATTTATAAACATAAATACAACATTACAGAAAAGTGACGGACACATAATAAAAATTTACAAAAAATATCTATAAATAAACAATATGTACAAGAAACATAACAACTTAAAACAATAAAAAAACTTAATATTAATATAAATTACAACACATTATTATCTACTAATCATCGAGCATTTAACTGCGATGCTACTAATTTACTACCTATAATTAAGAACTGCTTTCACAAAAATACAGACAAACCCGTTCAATCGACTTCCATCCATCCGCAAACACATCAAACTGAGGATGTTTGGTGATAAGCACATTTAGATTGCGCTGCGCTCGGGAGATGGGTGATTGCTGGCAAAATATGGTGCGCGCGCCCACACGGGCTCAAAGAACCTGACGCGGCCCTGTCGGAATCGGGCGCGCTGCTCGGGGACACTGAGTCGACTTGCTTCGATTAAAAGACTAGGACAGTCAGCCATGCCACGCAGAATACGGCACAATATTAGGATCTGTTCGTAAGTATATCCGTCTCGTTGCAAGGGAATTAAAACCTAAGGTACCTTGCAGATACCCCGTTGGGTACATAAACGGATAATAACCGTAAAGTTTTTTATACAGAAATCGCAGGAATCTCTTCTGAACTTTTTCTAGCATTAAAGTGTAAGTGACTTCATAAGGGTTCCATATTGAAGCACCGTACATACAGATGAACTACTTTGATAGGGACTATTTTGACAAGAATAAATTATAGTGTAGGTACGTGACTTCGTGTGGGTTCCATACACGAGCTTGACTAATTTAGATCTAACAAGACATTATAGAATTTTATGACACCTATGTTCGTAAAACCGGATTTTAAAATTTTAAAATGTAAGCATGTAGGTACAATGAGCGACTTTTCTAAAAATAACATTTCTGGGGTTAATAAATTTAATATCAATCTTATATTATAAGAATCTTTGTGCTGACTGACTGACTGACAGACAACGCACAGCCTAAACCGCTGGACGTAGAGACTTGAAATTTTCAGTGTAGGTAAACCTTGGTACGTAGGGGTGTACTAAGAAGGGATTTTTCAAAATTCAACCTCTAAAGGGGTGAAAAGGGATGAAAACCTGCAATTTTTGGTCTAAAACTGCACATAACCTATATCAAATTAAAGAGCCGATTTTTCTCATTTATTTGATGTCATAATTACCTGTAAATTCTTTATTTTTGGCATGTTTTTCATGAAAAATAGAATACTTTTATTTTGACATATTATGACAGCGATGATACCACAGATTAGTAATAAATGATACAAAACATATGGAAAAGGAACTGTCAATGTCTAATTACACTACATTCATTATCGTCTAAAATAAAAATTGTTGCGATAATATTTTCGACTGTTAACACTGCAAGTGGGTTACTATGTGGTCTTAGGTGGTCTTAGAGCAGGGCAGTAGTTGAACTGCTCGACTTTTTGTGCTTATAATGTTCTGCATAAGGTTCAAAATGACACAAAAAGTCGGGCAAATCAAATACTGCTCTACTCTAAGAATTCATAGTAACCCCCCAGTATAAAACATAATTATAAAACACCACCAGTTAAAAGTGTTCTTCATTGACTTAGGTACCATTGAAGACTTTATAAGACACAACTTCGCTTGCGTAGTACCCGGATAAAAAGTAGCCCTGTCTTATTCCAGCACATGTACTATGTATATATACCAAGTTTCATCAAAATCCGTTCAGTTTTTGCGTGAAAGAGTAGTTAACAAACATACAATACATCCATTCATCCTCACAAACTTTCGCATATCTTATTTCCTACTAATATTAGGTATAAATGCGAAAGTTTGTGAGGATGTGTGGATGTGATGATGTATGTCTGTGCCTCAATCACGTAACGGCTGAGCGGATTTGAATGAAACTTGAAATATACATAGTATGTGTGCTAGAATAACATATAGGCTACTTTTTATCCGGGTACCACGCGAGCGAAGCCGCGGGTGGCAGCTAGTTTACTATATTATACCAATTTTTCAAATACATATGACACTAGGTATTTAGCCTTTAATATTGCCCTCCATCCCCATTATCCATAATGGCGAATGGCCTGTTAGTTGTCGGGCATGGGCCTTTGTGTACTAGGCCCTTTAGATTCTTTCGTCGAAATCAAGTGATTAGGTATGTCCATTACCAAACTACATGAATAATGACCCCTTGGAAGAATAAATTCTGAGATTGACCCTTAGTCCCATAATATACCCCACACTCCATTACTAGGCTTTACTCTGATGCTTTATTAATTATGGTAGTGACTGGTAGTGAGTAGCGTTTTATATACTCTGGTAATTTATTTGCTCTATGAAAGAATAGTAATCTGTGGTAAACACTGCAAGCCAATCAAAGTGTAATGCTCGTTTTGGCCCCTTTTTCTTTCAAAAATGCTTCTATTTCAAAAATCTTATCAAGTTCTTTCAATGTAGTTCACCTAGCTAGACCACAAAATAACATAGCCCAAATAGCTGTATTTTTACAAACATAACCTTACAATAACTTTTACTTCGAACGTAAATAACTTAAATTGTGTTTAGCAATATAAAAATGAACAATCCGACGCAAAAGGTATGAAAAGAAAACCAGTGTTGTTACTAGTGAATTTATTTAGGGTTTGGTTGAAACTGTGTTTTATTGTTGTAGGTTGGTGAGATTTTCAAAGAAGCTGCCCGAGCCTTCGAGAAGTTGTCGGAGATGACTTTACGATTACACCCCATGGGGGAAGCACAGCCAGGGTAAGTGTCTGCTTTTTGGTTACATACCTAACACCCAACAGCCACATGCACAGTTCTACCTGTCTCACTCTAGGAGTCTAACAAATATTCCTTGCTGTGAGAAAAAGGTACCTATTATTAACGATAAGCAGTTTAATCCATTCGCCACAGAGGTTCTAAAAAGCTAGTGATATGAGTAGTACTATCATCAGTGTAGTTAAGTGCTCATGAAGTAGCTCACATAGACGTTCTTGATTGATTGATGAAGTTAAGCCATGTTGTGCGCAGTCATAATTCGGATGGGTGACAGCAATTGGCACTAAGAGCTGAACGCTTCTGTGCTTTGGAGGGCATGTTAAATTGACGGTCCCATCTTTTAAGTTGTTAAGCCATGATGGAGGCCTTCAGGTGGTTTAAAATTCTCGTCACAAGAGTTGGCCATTAGCTCATAGGAAATTACTGTGAGCGTAGTCACGGCCTATAAGGTATCTATACAAATGCACAGATCTGTACTGTGGTCATAGTATTCATGTTAAACTAAGGCCTTTTACCATCTATAGTAGATGATTTATGCAGTGTCAGGAGGCAACTTTTACCCTCACAAATGGGACGCTGTAGTGCTCAGGACGAATTAGGATGGAGTAGGCTGGCCCAGCATCTATTCCATCCTCTAAGCTTAGTTGGCCTTGTCCACAGGAAAGACATGGTCAATACGTATGGAGCTGACTAAGCCACGGGTTTCCTCAAGATGTTTTCCTTCACTGTTTGGGAGTACTGGTATAGTGTACATAAATATTTTGCACAAATAAATCCTTTGGTACCGGATTTGAACCCACGGATACCTTAGGATCGGAAGGCGGGGTCACTACCAACTAGACCACCAGTAGCCTCTGATAGCCTGCTCATTCATGTTAGATATAAGTAATGTTTTATGTTCCTACCTAACGGTTACGTTTTCTCATTTTATTGTATGTGTGTTGTATTTTAAGTTATAAAAAAAACCTAAAAAAGTAAATGATAAATACAGACTATAGTCGCTAGCTAGCGACAGCGACACAGAACAATTAAATGTTCTATGTGTAGACTATGTACTGACTACGTGTATAATTCAGAATGGACACACATTACCTACTGCCGGCGCGGATCCGTCTACTTACGCTAAACCGCACGCCTCCTAAGATTTATTTAGTATGATGTTTGTGGGACAAGTCCTCGTACAATCTTTTACCACAGTCACGGTCGCTTGGGTCAACTCATGGTATAGTAGGACTACTAGAGATATATTTTTTAATTATTTTATAACTAGCTTTCGCTCGTTTGGTATTCGGACGAAACATAGCCTATATGTTATTCCAGCACATATACTGTGCACATTCAAAGTTTCGTTCAAATCCGTTCAGACGTTACGGCGTGACTGAGGCACAAACATACATCGTCACATCCACACATCTACACATCCTCACAAACTTATAATATTAGTAGGAAGTAGGATTATTTTTTTAAACAAATTAAACCTAACTGTTACATACATAGTCCTGTCCCCATACTAAGATTCCCTGTGTGAACATGCAAAGTTTCTCCCGTTCAATCAAATCTGCGCCTCTTTCGTCTTAACCAAGAACTCTGCAGCCTGGCCACTGAGGCCGTTGAATGAATGGCTTGGCGGTGAATGAGAGGACCGAGACTTTCTATACATCCCCTTTGAAGGAAAGAATCGTTGTACGCATGCGTCGTCCAAGGTGTAGCCCCTTACGCTACATGGACCCTCTGAAAATCTAAAATGCGAAGCGCGCGATCCTAAAACTCATTACTATAGATGAAAAGTGGTGGTTGTCTCATTTACTATTAATACTACAGAAATAATTGGTTTTCTATAGTTCAGTGAGTGAATTATCTTAATAAGAGCCTCTCACCCCCGAGTACTCGAAACGCATCTCAGAGTTGAGCACGTCTCAGGTGACGAGTTTTTGACAGATTTTCATCAAAAACTGTGATTTGAGACGTGCTCAACTCTGAGTCGCGTTTGAATATTCGGGGGCAGACTATAGTCGAAATAGTGAGCAGCTCTCCTCGGCTTTTGGTAAGTTATTTTGAAATGGAATCCTTTTGGAGAATATTTCGAACTAGATCGTTACTGGAATCTGAGCCATCATAAGATTTTCTGTTTTCTAACTTCATCATCAGTTATGTAAAAATAACGATTGGATTCCCTGTGAGGTTCTGTGTTGGGCAATGAGAAGGTAATGCCTTTTTTATGGTTTATTACTAAGCCTTCACTGTCCGTCCGTCCGTCCGTGATAGACGGACGTCTGTCAGAGGGCTGTATTTCATGAACCGTAATAGGTAGAGAGTTAAATTTTCACAGAATGTGTATATCTATTTTTTACCTTATTAATAAAAATTCATGAAACATTTTTTAATCGATCGTGGAAGTTAAGCGACGCTAGGCGCGGTCAGTAGTTGGATGGGTCGGGTCGTTATGTATTTTTTTCTTTGGGAACGTGCTGCTACCTGTTAGCCTTGTAAGTAAGTTATAATAGCGAACCTACAACGTAACAGCCTAACGTTTTGATTTGGCGCCACTAAATGCCACTAGATGGCTGTATCTAATTAAACGAAGTTGAGTTGCTGTTCTGAGATACCTACATCTAAAGCTTTTGTCAGCTAATAAATAATAATAAAGTCCCAATAATCTACACTAATATTATAAAGAGGAAAGATTTTTTTGTTTGTTTTTATGTTTGTAACGAATAGGCTCCGAAACTACTGAACCGATTAAAAAAATCTTTCAACAGTAGATAGCTATATTATTACGGAATAACATAGGCTGAAATTTATTTTCAAAAAAAAATAGGGATCCTTACTGATACTCCAATAATGTAACCCGAGGTGTAAAAAATTTACCTAAAAAATCGGTAGACTTTCTAATTTGTTAAATACCCGTGCGAAGCCGGGGCGGGCTGCTAGTAATAAATAATAATAGGTCCCGTTGGCACCCTTAGGGTACGGAACCCTATAAAAGTGAAAATGTAGTAGTTATGCAAACTTTCTCAAAATAATTTCAGTCTAGCTAACGTTAGATTTTTGGCCATCGTCCAATATCTCCCAGCTTTTCGGGTCTGAGGGGATGTTAGCGCATGCGAGCTGCATCCTTTAGTACTCTTGCGGTGGACTACGCCCTGTTTCGACTACCACAGTGCATCTAAGATGGCCGGGCTGGCCGGGTCTCTTCCATGTTCAATGCCGGTCATTTTGAATTGAACTACTGGTGTCGATTTGTGGGCTTATAGTGTACGGACAAAGTCGTGACGTTGTAGTGTTCTCGTGAAACTTGTAATTGGTAAGTTTTAAAGTAACTTTCAAGTTTTAATGGTGGCTATGGCGTTGTTCGTCGTTTTCTACTTTCGTTGAACTACTACTCGTGTCACTAGTTCATTCGATTCAGTCTGGTGAAATTATTAAAGTGCACGGGAGAAGCCTCTTCGAGGCGCATTTCAATCCTTTGTATTATAGTATTTTTACATAGTGTCCGGCTGCAGTTTACAACCACGTGGTGAGATATCACACCACATGTTCTTTGTTTCTGTGTATCATGTATTTTTGGTTTTAAGGCTGAACTCATCTCGACATAATATTATGGCTGTTTTAAAATAGCGGAGGGAGCGAGAGCGATTCGTCTTGGTAGTCTAGTAAATCTCACATTTTATATCATTTATGCTCTTTAGAGCTTGAATATAGATATCTAGGTTTATCATGTGGTTGCTTTTATTAGTTCATCACTAGGCAACGCTAAATTACTGAAATGATCTTCGTTTTTTCTAACCTTACAACAAGGCAATCGAAAATCCGGTCTTTTTTATTTGAAATGTGCGCATTTCATATCGCAATGTTTACTCATACACACATAACACACACATTCGCAACCTGCGTAGCGTCACCAGCGCAGTACCATCTCACGTAGCTAGTCCAGGGGCCTTATTCAATATGTCCAAACAAAACGTAATGCGGACACGTTTGTGGAATCACCGTGTTATCGTCATCACTATCACTACATAGTATAAAACAAAGTCGCTTCCCGCTGTCTGTCCCTATGTATGCTTAGATCTTTAAAACTGCGCAACGGATTTTGATGCGGTTTTTTTTAGTAGATAGAGTGGTTCAAGAGGAAGGTTTATATGTATAATACATGCATAACATAGTAGAGAAACACTGATAATTTTAGAGGTTTCTAATGTGATGTCGTAAATAAATACCTTTTTTTGCGCTTACATTGCAAACACTGCCTGAATCCTACGAGATAGATCAAAATAATGTACTACAGTATTGTACACCTTAAAAAGGTCTACAAAAAAGTCCGCGATGGCATATGTCTATCCCCGTGCGAAGCCGGGGCGGGTCGCTAGTATTCTATATGACAATTTTGTACAAAAACGCGACGAGGCTCGTTAATTACGAGCGGTCAAGTTTAGTTTTGTCATAGAGAATAAGGGGTCTGGGCGTCACTCACGCACACTTTGGTAAGCGTAACCTGCGTAGCGTTAGGTGCGCAGTACGTATTTTTGGTACTTCCCCTAGGTAGCACAGGTACTTCTGGCCTTCTCATCTCGTCTAAATAAGAAGCGGAGCGGAGCTTCCGCGATGTCATATTCAAAATGAACACTGTTCACTAATTTTCTGTGATTCAGAATAGGACCAGTAGTGATTCGGTCATTTTTATTATAAAATTATATACCTAACTAGCAGCCGCACGCGGCTTTGCTCACGCGGTACCCAGATAAAAAGTACCCTATGTCCCATTCCAGCACACGTAGGTACCTACTATCCTCATTATTGATTATAATATAGTGTACGCTAAACGATGACTAAAATATTGTCATCTCTTACCATTTCATAATGACAAACAGTGACAGGGCTAACTTTAAGCAATGGCTAACTTTAGCGAACGAATATGAATAATAGGGTATGTAAGTATATTCCGTAGTTTTTGCGTGAAAGAGTAACAAACATAGCTAAATCTATCCACCCATCCATCCTCACAAACTTTCGCATTTATAGTACCTATGTCCTTTTTGAACCTTATGCAGAACAAATAAGCACAAAAAAGTCGAGCAGTTCAACTACTGCTCTAAGACGACATAGTAACCCACCTGCAGTGTTAACAGTCCAAAATATTATCGACAACGCACAGCCTAAACCGCTGGACGTAGAGGCTTGAAATTTTCAATGTAGGCAAACCTTGGTACGTAGGGGTGTACTAAGAAGGGATTTTTCAAAATTCAACCTTTAAAGGGGTGAAAAGGGATGAAAACCTGGAATCATTTTTTGATCTAAAACTGCACATAACCTAGTTATATCAAATTAAAGAGCCGATTTTTCTCATTTATTTGATGTCATAATTACCTGTAAATTCTTTATTTTTGGCATGTTTTTCATGAAAAATAGAATACTTTTATTTTGACATAATGACAGCGATGATACCACAGATTAGTAATAGATGATACAAAACGTATGGAAAAGGAACTGTCAATATCTTACATTACATTCATTAGCGTCTAAAAAAAATTGTTGCGATAATATTTTGGACTGTTAACACTGCAGGTGGGTTACTATGTGGTCTTAGAGCAGGGCAGTAGTTGAACTGCTCGACTTTTTTGTGCTTAGTAGGTACCTAGCGAGAGCTATATACAACGTGTAACATAATGTCCCTATAAGCCCGAAAGGGGTGTATTCAGACCGAGCACTTGAATACATTGACGTGTGCAAAAGTTCAATACATCATATTTGAAATTCCAATACAATTAAAAACAAATTATTTCATGAGAAATTTGTGACAACCCTATGTGTTTGTTTACCATTTGCGTAGGTAACAAACACACGCGCACCCTCCTATCGCGTCGGACCCACACATACGCAGACAATTGAACGCGCGGCAAGTTTCAAAAAGTACCTAGGTGTAATCACCAAAGTTTTCGTAAGAATTTGCAATTTTTTTAATTCTACGTAGAAATTAAAGTCGAAAATTAAAATCACGATATCTTTCACACATAAAAAAACAACTACCTACCACATTAGGTACAGGAAAAGTTAAGTTATACCTTTTCTCCCTTCTTCTTGGTTGGCTCGGAACACGGCTAATTGACATGGTAGGTATGTAGGTACCTAGGTTGGTATTACTGGTACACATTCACATTCACAATCACAAAATTATTTTTGTCATTTTTTATTAGTAAGCTAGGTACTAATGGGGTACCTACTAGGTAGGGTGATAGGTTAGGTACCTATCATCATACCTACCTATCACTGAATTTTATCACTGTTGACACACACAGTAGGCACTCGGTATCCATCAAAGGGAAGTAGGTACAACACACCACCGAATTCCCGGTCTTCCCTCACTGGTGCGCCGGTGGAAAGATCCCGTCGAGAGAAGACGGTTCACCAATCCCAGAAAATAGCCCGTAAGATGGCAATGGCCGCCCTGGATAACGCTCTCTGTAGAGCTGACGCGCCGCTACTAAGTAGCTACTAACACACACACACAACACCATATCATAATACTCACCGTTTGAGTACAAAGCCGACATCGTATCGTTAATTAGTTACGCGAACCGAGAGATTGCTTGTTGCAGTTGTTGCAAGGAACGAATGCTAATTGCGACTGATAAAAACCGATCTGTTTTGCGACCAAAAGTAGGTACCTATTGCCGAAAGCCGAATTTTTAGGGTTCCTTGTCTGGGGTAACCCACTAAATACCGATTGGGAAAAAAAAGGAAAAAAAACTTCACCATACATCTACTACTACTACTACTACTGTCGTCGTGTCCGTGTCGCTAGCTCTTTTGAACCAGTGTGGTGGAAGGATTAGAGTGCACCTTGAAGGTTCCTTTCGTACACTTTGACACACGTCTATGACATGCCTGGTTTCCTCACGAGGTTTTCCTTCACCTCTTGAGAGCATTGATATTGCACACATAAATTTCGAATCGAAAAATCCATAGATTCGAACTCACGACTTAAGGATGGGAAGGCGGGGTTCATACCAATATGCTACCATGTGCTCCATCCCCATTTGCTACTAGGTACCTACCTACTTACATAATAACCTACCAACAATTACGTAGTTCAATCAAGAAAAGTAAAAAACAAATAAACCTACGGAACCAATTTGATTTTATTAAACAAACGCTTGCGGTGCGGTGTCGGTTGACGGTTGCGGATTTTGAATTTAGCAAAGGCACCGACAGCCAATTAGGGCGAGGTGCCATCCCACTTATTGTTGTTGTTGTTTCAATGCAACCAATGACAAATAGGCTGTTCACGATGAAAATGAAGATTAGTAAGACAGATAAGTCACAACCTTTGACTTTAGTGCCCAAGTAGGTAGGTACAAAATTGCATTGAAAAATGCTCCAATGAATATTGGAATAATACATCGTTGGAAAAACTAAAGTGGAATAGGGTCACGGCTTTATCCTCAGGCACGGTAGACCTCTTCTCATACTTCTTGTTACCTACTCAAGATGCTTTTAAGGCCCGAGTAGGTAGGTACAAAATTGAGTAGGTATCACGGCTTTATCCTCAGGCACGGTAGACATCCTCTCATACTCCTTGGCACCCACTGAGGATACCTTTAAGGCCCGAGTAGGTAGGTACAAAATTGAGTAGGTAAGGTACCTATCTCCTATACTAGGTACTTAACAAAGAGATCTGAAAGGATGTTTACGGTGCCTAGGGATTTTAGTCGTGATGTGACCTTACATTTTAATTACCAATAAATACCAAGGTCACCTCGTTATTAGGTAAGTAGGTAGGCATTTTACTAATGGTGTCTGTTCTGTTACCTGTTTCATCTAGAGTTCACACTTAAAGGTCAAAAAACAGCTGTAAATAGGGATGCCTCATGTTGTGTCAAGTTACGTATTGGAGCAAAGTTTAAGAGACATTTCATGAATGAAAACCTTTGAAATTTTAAAAGTCGTTGAACAAACGTTGTTCGCAATGACGTATAGAACACCCCCGTTTCGGGCTTATAGGGACATTATGTTACACGTTGTATATACGCCGGAGCGAAGCCGCGGACGGCTTCGCTACGGCGTATAAAAATATTTCTTTTATAATTAATTAAATAAAAATTGAGGTCTGTATCAGGGGTCGGTCGGATATATAGCCTTCTCTTTCATCATAACTGAAGGAGATGGAAAATGTTCCGAAACCGTTGAATTCCGCTCAGTTATAGAAATATATCAAATTTTTAAATGGCGTCATCCTCTAAGAACAGAGAATCAACTTTTTATTTGTCTATGATCATCCTCTGTATCTTCTTTCTCTTACCCTACAGTATGGAAACCAAACTTAGTATGACAATTCTCATTGTTTTTATTAATACTTCTGAGAGGACAAAGGGGAATACCGAAAGAAACCGGCAAGTCATAAAACCTTAAAAAGTTTGCTAGTGCACGAAAAGAGTCTTCGAGACGCACTTTGATCCTTAGCCACGTTGTGTGTGTTCTTAATTGATCGTTGAAGTTAAGCAACGTTGTGCGCGGTCACAATTTGGATGGGTGACCGCAAGTGGCATTACGAGCTGAGCGCTGCCGTGCTTCGGACGGCACGTTAAATTGTTGGTCCCGGCTTTAAAGTCGTTATGCCACGACAGAGGCCTTCAGGCGGCCTAAAAACTCCGTCACAAGAGTTGGCCATTAGCTCGTACGAACTTAATTACTTTACTTTTCGAAAGAATCAGTTACACAATGTCACTCAAAGCAGCAGCAAGCTGAGAGACTAAGGCCTTTTACCATCTATAGTAGATGATTTATACAGCGTCAGGAGGCAACTTTTACCTTCACAAACGGGACGATGTAGTGCCCGGGACGAATTAAGATGGAGTATGCTTGCCCAGCGCCTATTTCATCCTATCAGCTTAGTCGGCCTTGTCCACAGGAAAGACATGGTCAATACGTACGGAGCTGACTAAGCCGCGGGTTTCCTCACGATGCTTTCCTTCACCGTTTGAGAGTACTGGTATAGTGCACATACATTTTTCGCACAGAAAAATCCATTGGTACACGACCGGATTTGAACCCGCGGCCTTAGGATCGGAAGGCGGGGTCACTACTAACTAGAACACCAGTGCTCTTAGCCGAGAGAGCGTCTCATAAAAATAATTAAAAAAATGAAAATATAAACAAGAAATCGAATAAACTTTATTACTTCCGCTAAGATATTTTTAGATTACCTTCAACGTCTAGGTCTGTCCTTTAAAGACTTGCGCACTAGGGAATACTGGGTCGATGCATTGGACATTATTTATTAATCAAAGTATCGGTCTGCGTGACGATATTGGTATGCTAGTACTTCGCACTACCGCCTAGTGCTTGCACGTCGCTTGTGTTGATAACAATCTTTTGAGCATTCACGATGGCCGGTGAAGCAGGGCGAGTCTGTGAGTTACAGATAAAAAATCTTTTTAGTGACGAGAAGTTGAAACTCACAGCCATTTTAATGGAAAGGTAAGATTCGACCATCTAAATCTATGTAATTCTTACATTTGTGACTGACTATCCGTCTTACAATCGACGCGAAGCCAAAACCATAAGTCCTAGAAGCATGAAACTTTGAGGGTATATATTCCTCATATGATAGGGGTGCACTAAGGATTTTTTATTTGGTATTTTTGTAAATACAATTATATTTTTATTTATTATGACTATACTTAATTTAATTTGACATTATGTACCTATTATTATTTTTCTGACTTTTATATACACCCTTACAAAAAAAAGTACGTGCGTAAGTACCCTCCGTGCTTCGGAGGGCACGTTAAATTGACGGTCCCGGCTTTTAAGTCGTTAAGCCATGACGGAAGCCTTTAGGCGGCCTAAAAACTCCGTTGTTAGTATAGTTGGCCACTAGCTCATACGAACTTGCTTAAGTAGCACAGCCTTTCCCTAGTTATTTTTATTCCGTTGTCGATTGTGCTTACGACGCCATTTTGATTTCAAGTTAACCATGCCGACAATGGATGCCGTGCATTGGGTAGAAAGGTTTTTAATTGTTATAAAAGAGACTGGTGCCACTGATGATATTTCGTTTTCTATTTCCAAAAATTTGAAAAAAAAACTGAACTGATATTTAATTAAAGGCTTTGCCACACCACATCCGCCGAGCGTAGATGGTATCAAAAAATATATGCCTTTAGCATACGATCTAGAAATGTCGTACTTGTTCTATAGCTATCAATTTTTTAAATAAATCTTTAAGAGGCTACTGTACCATCACGTCTATACCGATTTGGAAACATCGCTACGAATTTCGGGTATGTAAAAGGAAGAGTTTTCTTGTAATTAACAACACTTCCTTTTACAAAATGAATTAAAAAAAAATCTGGTTTCAACGTCTAAGCAAGCTATGCCACGAGCGTTTCAGATTTTCGTATGTCATACTGAAGAGGTTGCCGTCACGCGTATTGGTCAGCGCCCTAGTGACTCAGACGCTGTGGTGTTCTCAGCGGAGAATAGACATTCTACTCTCTAAAGATGAAAGAATAATTTATAAGAATTAGATACAAGTAGGCACTACTTCAACGAAGTTTTTTCTTTGTGGCAGGGGCAAGTGGACTGAGGAAGAAATTGACATGCTGCGTGGATGTGTACACCGTTTCGCTCTAGACCTCAACAAGCTTAGTCAGCACATCAAAAACCGCACGGTGTAAGTACAACCACATTCAAACACACACACACACACACACACACACACACATCTACAACAGATAGGCTCCTTTCGATCTTGCCAGACTCCTTGCTCCTGTGCATCTGTTATCCAGGTTTTTTTTTACTTTTTTCATGTCGTCTACCCAACGCGTTGTCGGCCGTCCAGGGGTTCGATTCTTGAAAGTCACCGGTGACTATTTAGTCGAGTGATGATTTGAAAATCACTTTTTTCCATAAGTCGTATTCTTGAATAGGTATCACACGTTTGGTACCGATCGATTTGAAATCTACTAACCTAATGACTTTCAAGAATACGAATTTCAAGAAATCGGTGGAAATGGGCCATTTTGGTGATTTCGAAATCACCGGTGACTTTCAAGAATCGCCCCCAGGATTTGAAAGCCAAAACACAGATGTTTAGTACGTTTAGAAAAAAACAAAATATAAAAAAACTAACTATTGTAAAATTCTGTATACACACACACACACACACACACACACAAACAAACACAGTTTTAACATATCAGTACACTTTCAGCTCGCAAATATGCACGACGCTGAAGAAGAAGGCATTCGAGGACGCAGGTATAGCTGCGAGACCGGTAAGCAAATCCGTGGGCAGCCACGTGATAAACCACACGCTGAAGCCGCCGGTGTCACCCATGACGGTGGTCAACACCCGCTGCGTATTAGGGAAGAACGCGGAGGTTCAAATATTCACTGACTATTCCAATTTTTTTTAGCACATTTTATTTTTTTACTTTTTTTGTGATGTCGTGTTAGTGATGTTTGGTTTTTATTAGTGCTATTATTTGCCTGCTTCTCGATTTAGTAAAGGATTTGTTTTCTGTTTTTTTTTTTGGGATTAAACATCATAATATACCTCGTTGAGGCAATCGGTTAACAGGAGTTGGTGTATTTAAAAAAATGGTGCATAGTTGAAATTATTAGATTTTTTATTTCCGTGTGTTCAGGGTTTAAGGTCTAAATGGCCGGTTCTAATATTCTCCTAACGGACATTCTCCATTTTCTGTTAAAAATGTTTAGTGCTTTTTGACATAACGACGTTGCTATGGTAATGTATGATCCGTCGTCGGTAAGAAGAACATTGGAATCGGACATAAAGCGTTGATTTTCATAAAAACAGTGCTACGTGTTGGCTCGCTGTAGTTAGATTATCATAATAATTGTAGTGTAGTTAGATTATGACGAACTCGGTGGCGTGGCGGGCGAGTGCTCGGCTAAGACGCAAGAGGCGCAGGTTCGATTCCCACTACGGGAGAAATGTTTGTATGTTCTGCAAATATTTCTTCCGGGTCTGGGTGTTGTAGTATTATAAGTATGTATTTACAATGGCGCTGTGTGAAATATCCACAAATATTTATTTCATAATAATATCGTCATAATAAGGGCAAAGTGTCCATTGGAAATTGAAACACGGTTTTTTGGTTATATTTTATTTTCTGTAAGTTACACTGACGCGTCTACATTAGAAACCTTCACTTAGATTAAATATTTCATGACAGTTATTTCTGGGTTCCGAAATCAATAGGTACCCTTGTAGCATGCACAAACTTGGGATATACCGTTGTTCAATGGAAAGTAAACAATCTGCTTCGTTTTCATTCATCTAAAAAAAGTAATTTATTCATCTAAAGATCTATACGCTTCATACCTAGTTATTCAACTAGCGGACGACATTATGATCGATCACTTTAGCAATAGATTTTTTTGACAAAAACTGCATGTCGCTTTTTGAAAGATAACATGGTAAATCTACCATACGTTATACGTTAGTGGAATATGGGAATCAGACATTAGTCAAGTATCATCATGGTAATGGTAAAATGGTAGTCTAATACTTACTAAAAATCCGAAAATCACAAGCAAACCGGTATTTACCAGTATGCCAAGCTTAAAATAGTTGTTTTATACCTTTTACTTGCATTCATTTCGAGCATAGAATGCTAAATACACCTTCATCTTTTTACTTCACGTAGTTAAGAAAAAAGATAATAGGCATTGCTTCTTTAACTTCAATACAATTCTCACTTAGAGTTTGTTGTTTATTTTCACTCAGCATGCTGTGGTAGATGCCGATGCCATCAAACGTCGTTCTCAGACAGTTTGTCGAAACTCCGCGATAGAGCGTCTATGCAAATCAATGGAACGTCATTGACTGTGTCCTGACTGGCCGAGCAGCCTTGCTTGGTCAGGTTCTGCGCAAACTGCGCTTAGGCACGCCCTGACTGCCGCGAGGCTCAGTCAGTACGCAGCGCAGTGCCAATGTTTATAAGTTTGCTTAGTAGTTCTGACGCGGCGTCACTGACGCTTCGAAAGTCTACCCTAAGCTAACACAGTCGTAATCCACAGGTAACTCTCAACATGCTCAATGCGACTGAGAACGAAGTCGACGTGGAGGGCCTCAGCGGAGAAGTCAAGCTCGAATTCGAGAACAACGATGACGTGACTGCTTGAAGTATGTCTATCCCTCTCATCCGCTAGGCGTTCATGCACACTCAGTGCATATGTTAATTTTTTTGGGCTGTGGTGATAGCCAATCAGGGGCCTGATTCTCGGTACATAGACATTTATCAAAGTAGAGAAAACTGCCTTCTTCGTCAAAGAATTGTTGGCTGTTATAGGTGATTTTACCAAAAAGTTTCCATCTGTAAGGCTTTATCGGTGAGAAAAAGACAAAAACTGCCAAATAATACATCGTTTTTCCGATATCTACTGTGATATTATGTCCTTTCCCGAGAGTTTGGATCGACAATAGTCACATTAGAGAAAATATTCAACAGTCGAAGTAGTAGGCATTCTGACAGTAAAATTATTGTTATATTAATCTTCTGTAATATCTCCTTTCCTGTAAACATCATGGTAGAGACCTGCAAAAATAGTACTTTTGTCATATTTTTTTGCGTTATTTATCTAATGTTTCTATTCCCTGAAATAAGGTTCCTCGTAGGATGAATTAGGGCTTACTATTTTTTTTGTAGATTTCGTTTGAACACTCAACTCGCGAAATAGCAGATGTGACCACAGCCTTATTGTATCTACACTTACGGTTTCATTTCATTCTTGTTATAATTCATTGTTGTACATCTTAATTGTTCACTATGACTATTTAGATCCTCACCAATAATACGACGATCATCAGTAGTCAATATTCGAGGTATGTATGCTTCATTAGTTTAATTTTCAAAAGCAATATTGTAACGCTTAAAGTATATAAAAATCTATTTTTATCTGGTATGGTTACAAGTTGGCCATTACTATCTAAGTGCAATTTGTATTGTTAGATACATTTTATAGGTAAATTTATATCATTAGATATAGTGTCTGCCTGTCACGCTAACACTTAACTTAAGTTCTTGCCAGGTGTAATAATATAAAAAAAATATTTGTTCATTAATAAGTATTTTCAGTTTGGTAAGAGAAATGTGTAAGTTTACATAAAAATATGTAAAATTTGACTGAGCTAATTGTAAAAACACATTTTTTTTTTTAGCTAAAAATGATCAAGATTTACCATTCTTTTTTTCCTTAATTTTTTCTAAAGCCTGGTTTTGATTTTAATGCAACATTTTAAACAACACAACAATACGGAAAAACATGATTTTTATTAAAAGAACGAATATGCAATGACAATCAATCTTAATCAAATTATTTTAATACGGAACTCTAATTGTGCGAGACTGATTTGCTCTTGACCGGTTTGACAGAAATTGAAGCAAAGACAGTAATAAAAGGCAAATTAAATATAATTTAGATAAGAGTAATCACTTAGGCTAGAAGGGACGACGGAAGATGGACCAAGTAATCACTGAATGGTGAAGAGGCAGAACACCAGCCCGATGGTCGAATGACATCTTGAACATAGTTAGTGAACAGTGGATGAGACTTGCGAGGGTTCGCAGAAAATGAAATGAAATGATGATGATAAAGAGTAATATTTTATATATTGGCATGTACAGTAAGCTCAACAAGTTGCCTTAACAGTTTTGACAGAACCTGTGTAACCAAAATATCGCTAAGACATTAGTAACTCAAAATATTGTTGCAAAAGAAAATCAATCTTGTTTTATGACGTGCAAATAAACTTCAATCTTAGGGTGGTAGACCTTTTTGGCCGACATAGTATATGTTTTATTATTAATAATGAAATGCAATTCAAAATAAATGTTAAAAAATATTATATTATAATATATATTATTCTATTTAGCTAATTGTAGTTAGGTATAATTACTAAATGCACGTGTTATAGCTTAGAAAGATTCACATAGCTATTTTCTCGTGTTACTTATTACTTATTAATCGAATTACATGGCAATAAAATAAAATAAAGATACTTTGTTCGTTATTTCTTCCTCCTACGAAACGACACTAATATTACAAAGAGGAAAGATTTTTTTGTTTGTAACGAATAGGCTCCGAAACTACTGAACCGATTTAAAAAATTCTTTCACCAGTAGATACATTATTACGGAATAACATAGGATATAATTTATTTTCAAAAAAATTAGGGATCCTTACTAAAACTCCAATAATGTAACCCAAGGTGTCGACCTAAAAAATTCCTTACATCGCGTGCGCTGAGAAAACTATTAATGATAGAACAAAATAATGTACTACGACTTCATTATCTACAAAAAGTGTCGGGACAGCATAATGTCTAGATATTGTTGTTACGTCATAATAAATGTTCTTTTATTTTAAAATTTGTTAAATAAAGTTTGTAAGTCTGTTAGTGTCTGTCTGTGTAAAAAATCGACCTAATTTGTTAAATACCCGTGCGAAGCCGGGGGGGGGGGGGGGGCTGCTAGTGTTTTATAAAATTTAGTACCAGTTTAACAAGATATACGCATAATTTTGTTATGTATTTGTTGTTTAAAAAAAATAGTACCAGAAAAGTAGTTAAATTGTACCGTGATTATTATGTAGTGTACGCAATTATACGTATATTGTGTTAATTAATTTGATGCAACTAAAATTAAAATATAGGTTTCTATAGCTATATTCATATTTATGCTTAGGTAAATACCTATAATGTTACATTTACAGTTGGTACATAAAAATTACAGTTTTATCCATTCAAATAGTCTTAGGTAACTTCTATTAGCAACGAATAAACTTATACATCAATTATATATTCATAATAAATAATAGTCACAATAATAATGATTATTTGTACCTTTATTTCGAAATGACGTCTTGCGTCGTATTAATTAATACATGATTTGTTTAGCACAGATTTACATAATCTAATTACTGATCCATTACAGAACTAATAATTGTAATAAATATAGGTACTATAAAATTGAACATAAGTTAATATTTTTTCGATTATAGGTACATATAATTTAACGTAGGTAGGTAACATCATACAATAAAAGAAACACGTATTGCATAAAATTTCATTTCTCGAGTTCGGTATGATGCTAAAACCACAGGTCGGACACCACCTAACAGGCCTAGAAAGCAGCTGGAAAATTAACAAAGAAGTTACCAATTCAGAATTAAAAATACTTTATTTCGTAGGATCTTGGAGGATCACTTGAACACGTCTTAAACCTACGTTGAATTTGTTCAATGCCAAATGAACTAGCAAGAAACAACTCTCTTACTTCTTACTGCGTCTTTATTTATCGATTTACGTGTGTACGTCTACTGCGGCGCATGGATATGACCAACACCAACGGCCATTAACACCCGACAAAAAAACCACCCGCTCACAGGGGGGAGGAGGAGAAGAAGACATCACGTGATTAATGAACGACCCCTTAGTGACGTCATCGAACCACGCATTTCTGCGAAGCGTGGCCGTGAGCCGCAGTGGAGGTGCCTATCATAAGCGAAGCTCAGTATAGGCCGCGCCAAGTAACAAATAACACCCAACAGTCACATACATAGTTCAGACCCCACAGTAGGATTCCCTGTGTCGTGGGTATCAGAAACTACGAGTACCATGGTACCACAACACCCAGACCCGGAGCAAATATTTACAGATCATGCAAATATTTCTTCCGCAGCGGGAATCGAACCCGCGCCTCTTGCGTCTCTGCCGAGCAATCGCTTAAACTATACTTTTATGAACGTGAGTCAGCGTTGTGTGCTAAAATATCCACTTTCTAAAATTTTCGCTGTTTTATGTTAGGTGGAACAAATTGTACACGTGCCTGTCCGACGTAGAGTAGCGTCAGACGGCTATGATAAAATTGACCGATTAACTTAATACCTATAGCAGGCAAAATATATTAGGTAGAATCCCCAAACGGGGTGATCCGATTAGGTGTGTGAATAGCTAGGATATATCTGTAAACTTCGCTCTTGATCATGCTGAACACCGTGGCAGATGTAGACGAATCATAGACAGAGTACTTCTACGGAGTCACGATTCTCAACAGTGAGGGAATGAATTATGGAGGTTAGCAATAAAATGTCTTATTAGAAGCTAGGACTTATAAATAAAAAAAACTTCGCAGTTTTGTATAATATTTTTTTTTGAAATGCAAGTGTCAGGCCAATTGAAATATAAATAAGAAAGATTAGTATGTAGAAATATTTTTCTAAAAAAAAATATACTAGTAGTGTTACTTAAAAGTAGAGGTTAGGCACTTAGTAGATCTATTTTAGTTCTTATTTTGTTTAATTTTGCGATACTAAAACTATATTCTATTATTGACTTATCTAGGTATAAAGTGTTGCTTTGTTCTTTTGATTTTGTAAGTTAACATCTCAGTTTAAATAAACAAATAACCCAACATATACATTATACATAGGTACATAATCCTGCTGGCCTGTAGTTTCACGGACTTTCTGTCCTGGCCCCACTGGGATACTCGTGCCGTGGGTGTCAAAGCCACATAAATAGTTTTTATTACAAACTGCCATCATTATACCCATAGAGCAAACCACTATCAAATGGTAGTGAATGGTAAAGTTCAAATGGTACACCACCGGAAGCGAAAAATTGGATTTCTTCCTCCGCCCTTCCAGTAGAATTTATTTCTTCAATTTTATATATTTTTTCTTTTATTTGCTTTTTTCTCCATAATTGATCTTTCGAACGTGTAGTATCTTTTATTTATTTCACGGGAAACAAGCAGCCATTAACAGGTATATAGATTAACTAAAATCCATTTATTATGTTCTCACTTATAGAAACAAACAAATACAAAGGAATGATTAGGAACTATATTATGTCAAACCAGCGATGTGTTAATACAGTTTTGATCTTGGGAATTTTGATTTAAGGATCTAACTCTAAAAGATCGACCAGTTTTTTTGTTAGTAATTACGACTCTGCTGAAATACGAATTCTGCCTGTAGGTTTTACAACTGCGAGAGATGAAGAGGCATAATAGACCTATTTTGGGTTTTTAATTTAATATAGAGACAGTAGACTTGACTTATAATCTACCCCTCATTAGGGATACGGGCGTGATAATATATGTGCACGTATGTGATCTGAATTTATTCAAGTCCAGTAGGTACAGTGCATCTAAAGAGACTAGCAAGAATTATGTGCACAGTCAGAAGCTATAAGATACACTATCTAATAATTAATAGGGTGGGCAGAGCCAGAGCCACAATCAAAATAAAACTTACTGCCACTCCTGATCCAAGAGTTCCAAGATGGATATGGTGAAAAACTGTCCTTTAGTCGACTTTTACGACATGCTCGGGAAGAGATGCACCGCGCAGTTTATGCATATTCGGACAGCGATCAGTCCGCTTCATTTATCAGCGTGAATCATGATATCAATAATGTAACTTCAAGTTCTTAAGTTCAGTTCGTATCAATCCAGTATCCTCTCATCGCGTACGGTTCCGTACAGCAGCTAATCTTGCAAGCTTAACCATATATGTTATGTATTATGTATCTACTTTTTATAGTTTTGCTTTATTTTCCGAAAATATTCATAGATGTAGAGAAAAAGGAGCGTTTGTAGGCGCTGAGTACACAACTATTATATCTATACTGTACATTTACAGCGAGGTGTATATAACTATTGAAATCTTCAAATGTCTAGCTTGTTAGTAGCTTGGTAGTTCTTCTAATAATGATAATAATAATCTTTTTTGGATCATAAAATCCAATTTAATACTGTTCTAATAAATAGAGGTTAATATTATGTATTAGCACATAATTAATAAATACATAATAACCTAAATTAACCTATGTATATGAGCGTGTGCCCATTGATAGTGAAATCTAAAATATAGTTTCAAAAGTAAAGTTCTAAGTAGAGTTTGTATATACATAAATATTAGTACTTTTAGCTAGTATATACCTAGCTAGTAAATCACACGACAATGAATAACATGTTAGGTTTTTAAACTTTTATCAATTATATAGTATGTTAATAATTATTGTTGAAAAAAATACCCAAAAGAATTGACCTATAACTTTTTTCTCTTTTTCTGTTAAAATTGTATTGTTTGTACGGCCAGTGCGGTTCTTGGCCTTGTAGCCTTTATAATAGATACTAAACGAAGGCAATGGTTTTGAATACTCAATAAATGCAGATGGTTTTTTTTTTCGTACAGAACTTTGTCTATCGGTATCTCCACTAATAGTAAATCGATTTTGATAATACTTGCTGGTGTACAGTGATTAGTCCCGAATGACTGACTTTCTTCGTATCATTTAAAAGACTTCACATTCTTTTGAAAGCCGTCGTTTGTGCACTATTAAGTCTATTTTGTTAAAGAGTGTTGGAACAATAAGACATGATTTCGTGCATGCCACGCAGGATTGCATATTCATAATATTCTGTTAGGTTCGTTTTAAAATCATGCAGAAGTTTATTAGGTCTGCTCATCGAGTTAGAAAGAAGAGGAGTATGAACTCTGAAGGCGTTCTATACACTCTCATTTATCTGTTTCAGAATTAGTGTTCATTGACAAAAAAGCGACTATTTATTGTTAAATTTATTCTATATATCCCATTATCTAATTCTAAGCTAAAAATAAATAAAAAACGTCACACGTCGTCACTGTTTATTCGATTAGTAGTCGATTTTCAGACAATCTGTTGAACGTGTATTGAACGTATATACTTACGTAGGTACTATAAATTCTATTTACTTACATTTATCACACGTATGCCTTATAACTTTTAATATTTATTTGTAAACTAAATTAATCGGTTAGATAGGTAAGTACTTCTCTCACAGAATGCCTTATAACTTAAGTTTTTAAAAGATAAAAGATTTAGGTAATAAGACTTTGTTACATGGTTTCACAAATATTTACTTATTGTTAGGAACGTTAAGGTAGATGTGTAATTTCTAGCTACGTACTTAAAAATATTTTTTATAAAAAACTTCATAAAAAAATTAAACAAAAAAATTAGCACCTAAGTCACATGAGAGAATATAATAATGTAAGTATATTAGTTTCCAGTAAGACTTTGTTACATGGTTTCACAAATATTTACTTACTGTTAGGAAAATTAAGGTAGTATCTGTTTTGTTATTAAATTAACTTTTGTTTACATCGTTTATGATCATTTTATTGTAACCTGTTTATTTTCAAAATCTACAGTTAATATAACTGTAATTTAACCTATTATTTTAGTACCGCAAAAACCTATTTAGACTAGATTTATTAGTCCCTTGAATTGAAGCATTCTAGTATTCCATTTTCCTGATATTTGACTTATTTTCCATCACCTATGTGATTTTTTAAAATATGACAAATATTTAATTTGACATGCTGATAATCAGCATGATATAGCATGAGTTCATGTACCTAAGTCAGTTTTATTTTATTTATTATATTTATCTACACATGTAGGTAAATTATAAAGTAATTTCAATTTATTTTCAGTCAGGTCAGTAGAGAGATGTTTAATTTCTAGCTACGTACTAAAAAATATTTTTATAAAAAAACTTCATAAAAAATTAAACAAAAAAATAGCACCTAAGTCACATGAGAGAATATAATGAAAGTATATTAGTTTCCAGTAAGACTTTGTTACATGGTTTCACAAATATTTATTTACTGTTAGGAAAGTTAAGGTAGTACCTGTTTTTTTATTAAATTAGCTTTTGTTTACAGTTTTACTTTACATCTTTTATGATTATTTTATTGTTACCTGTTTATTTTCAAGATCTACAGTTATTATAATTGTTATTTAACCTATTATTTTAGTACCGCAATAACCTATTTAGATTAGATTTATTAGTCCTTTGAATTGAAGCATTCTAGTATTCCATTTTCCTGATATTTGACTTATTTTCCATCACCTGTGTGATTTTTCAAAATATGATAATTATTTAATTTGACATGCTGATCATCAGCATGAGTTCATATACCTAAGTCAGCTATTATTTTATTTTATTATATTTATCTTCACATGTAGGTAAATTATAATGTAATTTCAATTTATTTTCAGTCAGGTCAGTAGAGAGCTAGATGTGTAATTTCTAGCGTAATTAAAAATATTTTTTATAAAAACCATCATAAAAAAATTAAACAAAAAAATTAGCACCTAAGTCACATGAGAGAATTAATAATATTGGTATATTAGTTTCTAGTAGGTAAGTCCAACGACGGTACTTTGGATTAAATTAGAAATAAGCTAAACTATAGGTAGCTTATTCATTAAAGATGTAGAGTATGTTTTGTTTACACTAGGTACCATCATCATCATCATCATTTTCCTGCCCTTATCTCACTAGGTGGGGTCGGCACATCATGTTTCCCTCCTCCACTTCTATCATCAACCCATCATAAAAATCAATAAAGTGTCTTTCTTTATTTTAAAGTTTATTTATAAAAAAACAGGTACGTAGATGATGATGTACGACTAAGTAATACTAGAATAGGTGCATACGCATATTAAGTATTTAATTGTATATATATTAAATGAAAGCGGCTCACGAAGGAATCGTATTAAAGTAAGTGCATACCTACTCATTATTAGGTATGAAATAGTTAGGTATATTTATCAGATAGTAACTTCAAATTACTTTTAAATCGTGTATATATTATTGTAGTTTGACTATAAATTATGAAAATAGTGCTTAGGTTTGTTACTACATCGCTTCGTCTTAGAAATCCTTAGGTACAGTTTAGACTCAAATTAAGAGTTCATATATATATAGAGTAAGTACTCCAAAATGAGCATAGGTTATACTTAACATAGGTTATACTCGTAAGGTAGCTAGTTAGTAAATATGTTAAACCGGTCATGCACGATCTGACTCTCGCACCAAGGGTTCCTTTTTATACTTTGATGCCTACTTTGGAGTTACATAAGTTGTTTCATATTTTTTGTTCTATCTTTCAGTAGGTAAAATATAAAATCTATGCGCGATAAAAAAATAAAACCTGCTTTAGAATGGGCAGATCAAGCCCTACTTAACGAGTACCTAGGAGATCGCTTACCGCCCTTCAACCATCCACACCTGCATATTTAGTAAGAATTAGTAAAAATAGTATGATTTTTACTCATTCTTATTTTTTTATTTCGATTTGAAACAAATGTGTGCTTTATATTATTACACCATATATAATAGACCAGGCTATTAGAAATGGCTCTACCAATTGTTTTATTATGATTCAAAGCCAAGGCAATTTAGCTAGATGAATGTTTTTATCGGTAGAATTCGCAAGCGTTGTCGCTGAGCCGGACAGATTTGGCGACTACCAGTGAGTGACAGGCTTGAAGGGAGGGCTTTGCCCAGCAGTCTGATGATGCTGACGACAACATGTTTTCTAGTTAAAATATACCTACTTAGTAGAATTTAGATTATTGCTTTTTGGTATAATTTTAAAACTGAATTTGGGTAGGTATTTCTATTTTTAGTACCTATTCCATATTTTATAGATAATAATGATTAATATCTTCTAAAATTGTAATCTTTTTCAATTCATTCTTTATGGTATAATTATTGCCTTACATGTTATAATCATACTTACCTATACCACTAGGTAAGTACACATAATATTTACAACTTTTTGTATTATGGTTAAGAACATTCATATTAGTAGTTCAAATATATGGAAGACTAAGTATTTATATCTGTGTCGTATATTAAAATAACATCTCATGTATATGTAAACGAACATACATCGAACTATTTAATTTGTATAATGGTCAATGTTATTTACATATTTTTGATAGTATTGTAGACTCTTCGTTATAACTTGCATAATCTATTCATTTATGTCTTATATTTATTATAATAATCGGAATATAATGTTGATAATAAATTGGAATATAATGTTGATAATAAATCTGAATATAATGTTGATAATAAATCGGAATATAATGTTTGAATAGTCAAACGCATCTCAGAGTTGAGCACGTTTCAAGTGGCGAGTTTTTGACAGATATCATCAAAAATTGACATAAAACCGTGACTTGAGACGTGCTTAACTCCGAGTTACGTTTGAGTATTCCGGGTTTAGAATACATATTTTAATAGACCATTTAAATAATACAGTATTTTTCTCACTAAATGTTCACATACTACTACTTCTAATAATTGTCTTCGGTATTACTACATAACCTTTTATTTTACATATCATTATTTTCACATAAAAATTTTAAATACCACAAATATGTAAATGTAGCTTTGAATCTTAGAAGGCACAACATTTTATTATTGAACATAGCTAATCCAAGTGTAGTCGAAAGTCCTGTAACGTTAGGTAAACCGGAGTAGGTAAACCGCTAGGGCGTGTCATGAGGAGGGATGAAAGTCATGTTGCGTGGTTAACGTCAAATTATGAATATGGGTGCATGGATTTAGAGGTAGGTAAGAGGAACACCAAGGAAATGTTGGATGGATTGTGTGAAAGAGAAGTAAGTTAAGTACCTACAGAGATGACGGTTGTGACTGACAGAAAGGAATGGAAGAAGAGAACATGCTGTGGCGACCCCTCATAGAGTGGGATGAGGACAGGAAGATCGATTTATCTTACTAGTAGGTACTTATTAAAATGGATTTAAAAGCAATAACCATCTACATGCTCTATATTGTAAAATCTAGAATAATATTTTACGTAGATAGGTACATTATTATTTACAACTTGGCGAAAAATATGTTTAGATTGTAGGATGGGTTCCCAACGAGTCACACCAGATCCATCAGTAATAAATATATAATAATATATATGTATTTGAATTAACCGAAGCACTTTTTACTTTCCACCATAAGGTACAATATATATATTACCGTATTATAAAAATAAATCTAGTTAAGTAAATATTAGATACTTACCTATGTGAAAATAAATTGACATGACTCGTTGGCATTTTTTCTCCCATCGAGTCACACTGTTACTCGTTGCAACTTTTTTTTATAGAAGAGTTCCGAACGTGTTACACTAGTGTAACTCGATGGGAAAAAATTCCCAACGAGTCACACTGTGACCGGATCTGGTTTGACTCATTGGGAACCCACCGATTGTTGGTACGTATCTGGAAGCCTCAGGTAGGTACGATCTAGCTATTTAGACCTATGTAATTGCAATAATTAATTCTTATAAAACTATGTGTAGTAAGCAGTTGTTTAGTGTTTACTAATTTTCTAATAAATATCCTTTTTATCCTTTATTGTATTTCATTTAAACCCACTTCACCATTCAAACTGAACGTCGCGACGCCGTTTAGCTTTTCAACTGGGCTCAACAATTGTTACTGCTGTCGGTTTTCATTATAGCTATTTGACAGCATTTGAACTCAGTTTTAATTCAAACGCCGCCGTACAGTTCGATGAAATCGGCCCTAGGTATTAAACACAAACTATTAGTTGATCGATTCGTTCACTAGAGTAGATCCAGTGGAGCTCCCAAGGCTCTAGACTAAAGTAAATAAGTGATATCCTTACTAATATTATAAACGCGAAAGTTTTGATGTCTGTTACTCTTTCACGCAAAAACTACTGAACGGATTTGAATGAAACTTGGAATATACATAGTATATGTGCTGGAATAACATATAGGCTATTTTTCATCCGGGTACCACGCGATCGAAGCCACGGACGGCAGCTAGTTATGACATAAATGCGAAAGTTTGTGAGGATATGACGATGCTGGGAATAGGTCGATGTATGTTTGTGCCTTAATCACGCCGTAACAGCTAAACGGATTTGAATGAAACTTGGAATATACATAGTACCTACATGTGCTGAAATAACATATAGGCTACTTTTATCCGGGTATCACGGGAGCGAAGCCGCGGGTAACAGCTAGTAAACGGCCAATGTAAGTAAGTAGGCAGGTACCTATCGATTCTTCGAATATTACAAAGTCATGTGAAAGTTGCAGTGAAACGTATTAGACGTGCCTCTGACTGCCCCGGAAACATCATTAGTAAGTACATAAATAATTTTGAATTTCCTAGGAAGATTAATAATGGACATTACCATCATGTACTAATGGGATGAATTTATAGTATGACTACGAGGACATGTAGGTATATCCTCGTAGTCATACTGGTATGACAAACTAGTGTGACCACGAGGAAACAGCTGTTTCGATCTATATATATACTGACCTCAATAGTGTAGTGAAGGTCAGTGTGTTGTGGGTCGCAGAAGGTCGCAGATGACAGCTGGCAACTTTACCACGCTCTGCAACTAGTGCCAAGTGCTTGGCACAGGTTCTTATTGGTAGGGTAGAGTTGGAGTGTGTAAGTATCTAATAATGCCATCTATCGGCTGCAGGTTGAACTTACGCGTTTTCAGAGGCATTTTTTTCCCAACGAATGGTAGAAGTTACTCTACGTCGACACTGCAAGTTTATTTCAATCTCAGATCATAGATGGCGTTGTAACCAAAAATAAGTTTGTGTTCACTCACCTCTCGGTAATGAAGCGCTCGTCGCGTAGGTAGCTTGCTTAGACTTTCGTGATTGATCGTTGAAGTTAAGCAACGTTGTGCGCGGTCACAATTGGGATGGGTTTGGAAGCATTACGAGATGAGCGTTTTCGTGCTTCGGAGGGCATGTTAAATTGTCGGTCCTGGTTTATAAGTCGTTAAGCCATGACGGAGGCCTTTAGGTGGCCGAAAAACTCCGTCACAAGAGTTGGCCACTAGCTCATACAAACTTACCTACTTACCGCTTGGTAGATGGCACTAGTAACTTTATAAATTGGTAAAATTTATGAACTTGTTCACGGTCGACAGACATTTTTCAACTTTATTCTTTTTACTTTTACTATTCGTTAGGAATATATACCTACTTTGTCCTTAGGGGATGATACTAATAGTAAGTATTGACTATTAGGAATTATGTACATAAGTAGGTACTACAAACATTCCGCGGCTTCTCTCACAGAATATAGCATGAAAAGTGTAATAGATATATTTAGTGGTCCATACACTATAATTTTTCCAGGTTTTAGCCTCTCTCAACATTATGCACAGACACTCTGACTAACAGACTTTCGAATTTATGACAATGTGGGATTGTCATAAATTATGACAATGTGTTTATAACACATAAATTTGAAAACTAATTTCAATAGATAAAAGAAACAAAGCAATATTGATAACTATTTATTTAATTTACATCACTTATAATTCTGCTGGTTGCAACATAGCTAGCAACAAAACAGAGTGTACTGTATCAATTCAATATATAAAAACAGAAACTGACACACATGACATAGACAACAATAGAAACAAAAAAACCTCACAAAAATCTGACTAGAAACGTTTAATTAACAATAAAATCACATAAAGTACCTAGTTAATCACTATATAGACATTATTTTTAACAATAATAAACAGTGTCATTTGTGCGTGAGAGTGTGTGTGTGTGTGTGTGTTAATATACGTGCGTAGCGCTACACATTGCTACGATCGCTACGGCGTAGCATGGATTAGATGATGAGTTTCAGTGTGATTTAGGAATAAATTAAGGTAACTAACTACTATTTTTACTACCTTTTTTAATCTTTTCAGGTTAAAAAAAGCTTTTTAACCGGAAAAGATTTCAGAAAGGTATTTGTAAAGTAAGTTATAAGAATACATTAAAGCTTCTATTTGGTTACAACAGTAACATAATATTTTTTCTACTTACGCATACATTTAAGTTTAGTGAAACACGATTAAAACTTGAAAATGCAATAATTCCTCTGTTCTATAGCATATACCTACATGGTATAGGTACACATTCTGTTTACTTAAGTTATGTATTATTTGTCTATAATAATTCTAGTCTAGTTTATTAATGAAGGTAGGTAGGTAGGTATCTAATAGCTACGTGCTTTTGTATGATTGTATGTACTATGGCACATGTACAAACCTTACAAATATCTTCATTTCTAAGAAATATTCTGTCGAATTAAGTGAACGCCTTACTTTTATATTTTTATACATATCACTATATTGTCTAATTCAAAACTTGTTCAATCAAAAACAGGTAGGTAGGTACTGCTCTAACAAAATCTACAAGTTTACAACTGCTTCATCTGTACAATAATACATACACAGAAGAAATATATACCTCAGATTAAAAATGTATACTTACAACGATATTCACAAAATATTCTATAGCTATATAATATTCTATAGCTATGTATATAACTATTTATAACAAGTATTCTTATAAATATTCCATACACAGGCATTCTACAAGTAAAACTGTCTTCAACTTAGATTTTTCAGCGAATTACACCCAGTGTGAGGAGTTGGGGCAAATCCTCTAACGATTCAGACTCGCTTGGGTGTTACCGAATGAGAACTTGGTTTAAGCAGTTCAGTTGAAGTGTTCAAAGAAACCGTTGAGAGAGAAGTCAAGAGCTGGTGCGCTGGAGAAGGCGGGGGCGGGGTGGTATGGGGGGGCGGTAGACGTTGGCGGCCGCACGCACAGGTCCACAGCGCTCCTGTGTCTCCGGCCGCCACGTCTACCCGCAAATCAGTGGTCCGTGCTAAAATACGAATTCTGCATCAGGTAGAGCTTATCTATAGGGTTGACCACGGCGCCGGTCCCCAGGTTCAGCGGCTCGTGGGTTGCGTGGTTGTGGTTGTGGTTGTGATGGTGCTGCACCTCCAAGTTCTGGAGGCTCATGGTGTCGGAGGCACCCTCGTCGAGCTGGTCAAAGTTGCTGCCGTCCAGCGATATGTCGGAGCTGCAGAAGCTATCGCCGGAGTGAGCCGGGTAATCTGGGGAGATAAGTCATCTTTATAGCAAGTATAGTCAGTCAGATTAGAGTCTAGTAGATTTCGAGGATTTAAAGAGGAATATAATCTTATGTGCCGGCGGTTAACTTTAGTAAAAACCAATAGTCTGGTTAGATTCAACAGAAAGTTGGTTAATTAAACTAATTACAACTCTGCTTTCCCAAATTCATTAATTCCTGGAATGTCATGATATTTCTAAACAATTAATTTCTTATTATGTAGAATTTGTGTAAAATATGTTACCCGCCTAGTTTTATTTACGTAGGAATAAAAACAGCATATAGAACTAGGGAGCTTCTACCAGGGATTTTTTTTTTATCTGTTCATCTGAGATTATCCCCTCCAAAGAAGCACAAAATTTAAATAAACCTCTTCATAAAAATGTAGCGTACCTTCAGGAGAATACGGCAGGTTAGGGTTGAGTGGCTGGCTGGAGGTGGAGAAGGCGCCATCGAGGCCGAGGTAGTTCCCGTGCTCGCTCGATGGAGATTCCTGCTTGATGCTTTTCTCGTCCTTGTCCTTGTCCTTCTCCGAGGACTTGTCGCCCTCCTGCTTCGCTTTCCGCTGGATCTTCTTCATCTTAGCGCGTTGGTTCTGGAACCAAACTTGCACCACTCGTACGCTCAGTCCGGTGTCCTTGGCGAGCGCCTCGCGGACCTTCCGGCATGGCTTCGGACTCACTTCGAAGGAGGCCTTGAACTGCCTGCGCTGGGCAGAGGTTAGGATGGTTCGCGGGCGCTTCGGTCCTCTGCGGCCGTCGCGCGGGCGCTCCGAGTCGTCTATTATCATGTCGTCGTCAGCGTGCTGCATCAGATACATCTCCTTCTCAAAATCCTGCCTGCAGAATATCTGGCCGGAGCGCATGACGTATTGTTCCCCTTTCTGTAGTGGTTGACAGCACATGACGCACACGAAGCACTGGATGTGAAAGACATACTGCTGAGCGCGCATCACCATCTCCTGGGGCAGCAGCCGGTCGCCGCACCGCGTGCATTTCACTCCGAACAATCTATGGACAAAGAATCGTTAGGCACAAGCCATTGCAGTGATTTCAAAGGATTCATTATTTGAATGAATTCGGGTTTGTCGTGTTTTGCAGTGTGTTACAGAAAACGCTCACAATACCGAATTTCCAGACAATTTGAAATGTGGCACTACAACAGCTTGAAACGAAAAATAACGTAAGTACATAAAATCGCTTTGCAATTCGCATTCGATATCAGAATCAGAATTCGCATTCAGATTAAACCCAAAGTTTATTCCAACTCTAGAACACACAGCTCCCTGCAAACAAACACAGTCGGAAGTTAGTACAATGTTTGATTCTAAATGTAAAAGTACCTACGGCTGTTTTCACGTTCAATGTTCAACTGCCTGCTTCCGATTGGGTCGATTGTAGCGAGTGTCGACTTGTCGAGAGTTGTTCAATGGGCTGGATTTTCCACATGCGTCTCGTAACAAATATGTCGACTAAAATTGTGCAGCACATCACAATAGAGAAACGAAAATAAACAGCTGTTTTGGGCAATTATTAGATGAATTGCAATTCATTTCTGTGACCTTACCGATCCTAACAACCTGCCTTGGCCTTGTTTAGGTTCGCCATCAGGCTAGAACTGATCTGCTATCTAGGTGAATGGTGGCTTTGTTTAATATCTCAGCAGCTCTATTCATGTGTTTTCCTGTAGTCGTTAGCGACAGTACTAAAAAATGTATGATAATTTGTTCTACGGCGTTTTACGACATAGGTAGTTGTCAGCGTGAGGTGACACCTGGTGAAACGGATAGGTGGGAAGGAGGGTTTTTTCATTCTGAATTTGCTAATATAACTGTTTTGTATCTGTGCATACTTTTTTACTACTTACAGTCACTAGTCTGAGAATGTAGAGATGACTTATTGTAGAGCTAAAAATGTTATTCGTTAATTACCTATCATAATCAGGTTTGCAGTACAGCTTAGAGTTTCTCGTGAAGCAGGTGTGGGCCAGCAGAGAACCACACGCACAGCAGGACAGGCAGTGCTCGTGCCAGGAGAGTTCCCCCACACGCATCAGATACCGGTCCTGGATCTTCTGGCCGCATCCTTCGCAGATCTCGACGATCTTCTCCCGCTTTATGCTCGTACTGAGCTCTGTAAGGGAGGACTGATGTCAGCAGTATGTGGTATGTGGTACTCACTATTGATCTCGTATGATGATTACGATAGTTAGTACTAGGCCCATTGCAGGCCGAGGAGAGTGACAAAATCAGGGATACGTCATGTGGGGTCGCGTGCAAAATGATTTTAAGTATTATTTCATAACTTTCAAAAAAAAATTGTGCAAATCTTAAAACCCCTGAAATACGTTGATGGGTAGGTACACATTAATTGTGACACTATTTAGGAAGTTACGAATGTATGCTTCATTGCAGGTGACTACCCCGGTGGTAACTTTTATCTTAAAATTGATATCGTAAGTACCAACTAAACGAGTAAACACTGATGGATGTGTCTATTTGCAATTAAATAGTTCGCTTCTGTGTGAGTTTTGAATTAACACGGCATGGACTTGCAAGTTTGCTTTGTAATCTATGTATAAACAATTAGATAATATTGATGAAGCTTTAATATGTACATTACGTACGGTAACGTTAAGTTATAAACAAAAATCTTATAGGATTTAAAAAACAATCCATTACTTCATTATTTTTGGCTAAGATTTCGATGTCACTTCTTAGGAATATTTTATAGTTAAGCTTGTAAAATATTTTTTATTTCTCATATTCGGAAAGTACGCTTGCAGTTATCTAAACAGAGGGATGAAAACAGTACTTTTTGTCCCTAAAACTATGCGGTATACCTACGTGTTGGCGTAAATCATGAGATGAGGAAGTGGGGGTGAATACTGACATCAGTGCGCTCTGGACCTTAACATAAATACGGTACAGCGAATTTCACAAAATAATTATGTTCTACAAAGTACGAATCAGAGATATGCATGGAAAATCCAATCAGACCAGGAAAATACAAATTAAGTAAGAGAAAATTCGCAAAAGCAAAGTTGAACACAAAGAGAAGAGTGGAACTGAACAGACTACAGATCGAATACCTTATCAAGTCAGTTTTATAGCTTGAACAGTTATAAGAATACAAAAACTATATTAATAGCAGTGGGAAAGAGGTTTTAGAAAGAGGGAATAAACTTGATCTCAATGCAATTATTAAACAGCTCTTAAGACTTAAGCTCTATTATAAGTCTTCAGACATGCTCTGCATTCAGAAATGCTTTTTAGAGACTGTAGTAAAGAATATGAATAAAAACTAGAACTGTATGGAGCAGATACTAACAATATCGTAGGACATTTCAAACATATTATTCACTACAGTTTGCCAGATCAATAAGTAAATACAATATCTAATTATAATAAAAGATTCATTTAAGTAGCTGTTGATGTCTAAGATAATAATTTGAATTTAAATGCGATATGACATTAAAATTATAGTTCTCCTATACAAACTTCGACGCCTTATTGCATCCCCTTTGGGGGAGATTTTAGATAACCTATAATGCAAACCTTATTCAAATACCTACTTAAGTTTACCAAGTAGGTAAGTAAGTCAAACCAATTTTCAACACTTTATGAAAAAAAAAAACAAACAAATTTCATTATCAGCTTCCTCCCCTTATCCCATTCTATGTTGGATCAGCACAGCATGTTTTCCTTAATTTTCTTCTATCAGTCGCCATCTCTGTACTCAACCCTTTTTTTAATCTCAAGACTTACAGGGGTGAAAACGTTTTTGTATGGAACTTTTTAACGTGTTGTGCGATTTGCTTGAAACTCGATCTGGATACTATAAATGCAAAATAAATTGACATTTATATCAGGATTTATTTCTAAAAAAAAATCTAATTCTTCTAACAAGTTTTTAAATAATAAAAAGTTCGTTTTGATGTATTATGAGGAAAAAGTCAAACATTGTATAAAGTAGTGCCCTCCCGTTCTGCTGGAGACTATCAAAAAGTCACAAGTTGAATTTTAAACATAGTCTTAAGTAACATAAAAAGTAAAGATTATTATTAATGTATCATAAATATGGAACTTTAATTCCTTTCTAAATCCGTACCTACATAATTTATTGTTCATTCCATCGTGTTCAACAATTCCTACGTTCAATCAGTGTTCGGTTTATCGAAAGGATTCCCGAAAACTTATAAAAGATACCAGTCTATTTATTCTCGTTGTTTAATAGGTTTGCAAAAACATTTGCTAGTGCTGACTTCTGAATCTCTGTATCGATCTGTGTCGCGTTAATCAAGCACGGTACCATCCCAGCTAGCTAGGTACATACATATAATCGAAATGGCTTAAGGAAAAGGATCGGTGCCTCACCGCGTTTCTTCGGGACACGCCCCGAGGGAGGGCACGACCCCGTCCAAATGCCGGCGTAAAACAACCGAGACGTATAATCGATGCCCGCACTTACTATTCAACTCGAATTCCCTCGCTCCGTTAACGGTCCGTAGGGAAAATTTAAAAAATATTTAGGAAATAAAAATATACTTAGCGAGCTACGCGACGGTTTCGGGGTATAATTTCTGGTGTAGAGATATACACTCTACATCAGAAATTATACACTCTATACTATAGAGTGTATACACTATATACACTATACTCTATAGTATAGTGTATATCTATACACTCTAAACTATAGAGAGTGTATCTCATCACGTCTTAATACCAACTTATAGAATCTTTAGGTTGGTATTAAGACGTGATGGCCTAGTGGGAGGTACCCTGACTTTAGATCAGACGGTTGAGTGTATATCTATACACTCTATACTATGGATAGAGTGTATATCTCTACGGGTTAGGCCATAACGTCTTAATACCAACCTATAGAGTCTTTAGGTTGGTATTAAGACGTGATGGCCTAGTGGGAGGTACCCTGACTTTAGATCAGACGGTCGTGGGATCTAATTCCGAACGTGCTTCAATTAATTTTTCGTTTTACACTTGCTCAAACTGTAATGCACTCTATGTACATACTTTTCCTAACTATAATTATTCTCTGTAAGTGAACTTTGAGAAATAAATATCTTTAACCACAATATATCATTTTTTAATTAAGGTATAGTATCCTCCAACAGGATGAGATACAATAAGCAAGTATTCCTTACCAAGGAGGGTTGACGTCAGGCAGGCGCCCGGTCATAAAACACCTTAGCCAAAACTCTTACAGCATGATCCAAGTGGGGTCGGCATAGCATGATCCAAGGATCATGCTATGCCGACCCCACTTAGAGTGGGATAAGTCCAGGAAGATGATGATGATGATATAATTTTTTAATTCCTTTCAAGAACTATACATAATTATGGTTCCATCGTATTGAACTATTCCTATTTTCGACCATAGCCTTCGGCTTATTGTAAGGATTTATTGAAAAGTTGTTGGCCGCAATTGAAATTCACCATCATTATATTACTTTCAGCCATCAATCGAGAAGCGATGCACAAAAGGGGTTATTTTGCATCAATAACTGATGGAGAGCGTTTAGAGCAAAGCACGACCTCGATCGAGTTGCTATGGTAGCTACAGTCAGCGTCAAATTGATATGATCGCGTACGGTACACACTCGTAGTAGCTGTTACTCCTTGTACGTACCCTACGGTCAGAAGTGAAAACTAAAGTGACTATTGAGAGTACCTTCCGCCTAGTCGTTATTGTAGTATCGATAATATCAGAATTTGCTCTTTACTATCTTATTCGTACATGTACATTGTACAGTACAAGCAAACGTGCATCTTCTTTAGTCAATTGAAACTTTCAATTGAGTACGGAAGATTATATTCAATTGATAAGGAAGCGACTTTCAATTTGAAAGTCGCTGACCGCGCGACCTGGTTTCATACATTTACAACATTTAATTTGACCAATGACCAAAGGGCTGGCCCCTTACCTCGGACAAAAGATAAGTATAGCTATCCAACGAGATAACGTCGCCAGCCTTCTGGGGACCTTACCTGCGGTCGGCGTTCTAAACTCTGTCTTTTGTCTGTAGGCGAATAAATAGAAAACTGAGCTCATATCCATTTCATAATGTTACATAGTGTTGTGGATAAATGTCACTATTATAAACAATAAAGTTTACATTTCATTTTATTCAAATTATCAGCAAATCAATCAGTTCACATTCAGCCACCAACAGCGCGCGTTCTTGCTATCATCATCATATCATCATCATCAGCATACAAATAATTTATCGATCGTTTGAACAATATAAGTTGTTATTGCCATACAAACGCGTTATCAAGACACCGTATAGTAACCGTATACCATAATTCTGCCCTCCTAATGAAGAACGCAGTAACTATGTCAAACATGTATTGGTACGTGAGTGAGAACAGAATGTTGTATTTTGTTTGGCGATTCCGAATATGTATCTAACTAATTTTTGTCAAAAATGCTAGTTACTGCGTTCTTCACTATGGGGGCAGAATTATAGGGATGTCACCTCTTGTTCTATTAAATATATCATTGACAAATACATAAACGCTGTGCCGGTCGTATCATGGTTCGGTTTTGGAACTAAGGGAGCGTAGACTCTAAGGCTAGTCAGAAGCAAGTCCAAACATCAAAAATAACACTTTGAAACGAGCGCTTACATACTTTTTCCATCTAGCTATTTGGAAGACCTAAGTGAATATATGCCTGTTTGAAAAAGATAACATCTGTGTTAATGCGACCACGAAGAACCAGCGCTTTGGCATGCTTCGCCCCGATGGTCTTTTATATTCTTACAAACAGAATAAAGTACAAAACCTTATTCTATTCGTAAGAAAGTTGAGCCTTTGTGTGTGACAGATGAAATGTTATATTTTATTCAATTCTATTCCAAATATTTTATCACCAGGGTTGGCACCTCCACCTTTCGGCGTGTGTTCGACTGTAGCTAGTCTATCTTCAGTCTGACGTCAGTGCCATATGTTGCAGAGGCCGAAACCACGCCACCCGCGTATCGATCCGGCCGAGACCCGAACCTCCATTGTTCTTTGGCAGAATGTACTCGCTTCTGCCGAAAAATCTATCGAGTCAAATCTATAACGAGCATCTAGTGTACTATCATACGCCGTTCGTGTGATATTTATCCGGAAAAAATCATATTATGTTATTCCAGGTCATAAAGTAAGGCCTCTTACCATCTATAGTAGATGATTTATACAGCGTCAGGAGGCAACTTTTACCTTCACAAACGGGACGCTGTAGTGCCCGGGACCAATTAAGATGGAATAGGCTTGCCCAGCACCTATTTAATCCTCTCAGCTTAGTCGGCCTTGTCCACAGGAAAGACATGGTCAATACGTGCGGAGCGGACTAAGCCGCGGGTTTCCTCATGATGTTTTCCTTCACCGTATGAGAGTACTGTTATAGCGCACATAATTTTTTGAACTTTGGGTTCAAAACCTTAGGATCGGAAGACAGGGCTGCTACCACTGGACTACCAGTGCTCTTACTATGTTTATTCCAAGTTTCATTGAAATCCGTTCAGCCGTTACGGCAAGTTGAGACACAAACATACAAACACCCTCACAACCTGTCGTATTAATATTATTAGTAGGATATCAAAAAAAATTGGGGATAACTTCATAAACGATATACTTAACTAAAAACATTTCAGTTATTTTATCTTAAATATCTTACTTCTTACTTATATTATAAATGCGAAAGTTTGTGAGGATATTTGCATGTTTGTGCCTCAATCACGCCTTAACGGTTCAACGGATTTGAATGAAACTTGGAATATACATAGTACATAATATATTCCAAGTGTATTGGATTAACATATAGGCTGTTTTTTATCCGGGTACCACGCGAGCGAAGCTGCGGGCGGCAGCTAGTACCTATATAAAACTCTTAAAGATGATATACATATATTTATTAACAGAAATCAACTTACAACTAATACAAATATAATTTATAAAATACAAAAGAAACAGTCGGGCTATCTAAATGCCGTTGCAAACGGTCTATAGATAGCTCACCTTATCCAGCTCATCAGACGGTGGAAGCGTGCCCAAGACGCTGGCCGCATTCCCACGCTGAATGGCAATACTGATCCGTTGATCCAATTAAGAATCAGCTCTTTGATCGCGTATCGCTTCGATCAGACGCCCTGAAAGAATTTTGAAAACGCGGTGGGCACCCGTGCCCTACGGACCTAGGGTCTCGACCCCAAAAGGCTTAAGCACACAAGCCCTGTTGAGGTTTGCATATTTGCGCCTTTTGAGATCCTCGGCTGAATCTGTTGTCGCGCCGGCCCTAACTGAAGTCCCCGGCAAATGAGAACACGCTAGCTAGGGTACCTACACATGTGGGGTCCCACACCAAAGGCCTTCCCCAAAATAAACACACAGGACACGGAACTCTTATCCCGTGTTTATCCGTCCAAGCCTTCCCCTCTCCCAAGGAACTAAAGTCATACCGTCGGGTCTTTTGCCGTCATCACGAAACAGACCATTCGGTTCAAGAACGGCTGGGTCGTTGACACTGGGAAACTCTTACGTCACTGATAACTTACCCCCGAATACTCAAACGCATCTCAGAGTTGAGCACGTCTCGAGTGACGAGCTTTTGATAGATTTTCATCAAAATCTGTCAAAAAAACCGTGACTTGAGACAGAGTATTCGGGGGTAAGACTTAGAAGCTCGAAACTGGGAAGGTATACCTCTTATGGTGCAGGAGTCCACTAAGAAAGGAATTCCCGAAATTCAGCTTCTAGAAGACTCCTAGAAGTTTGTATACTTTGTATGAAAAATCTCAACGCAGACAGTTTCGAGGCCTTTCACCAGTTTTAATAATATATACCGCATCATATTGGTTACGATCAATAGTACGAGATATGAAATGTCCTACTTACGTACTGACATGGTTTCGTGTTACGTCTAATCTATATCAATAATGAGTACCTAGCTCCATTTTTTCATAGTTAAATGCTAAAGAAATATATCATGCTAGATCAACTGCATTTGATCTACTCGTAGATGAGGCTAGCAACGGACAGTCACGAACACAGTTCCTAATTTTTGGCACATTACCATTTTAGATATTCTGAATCTTAAGCCCACATTTTTTGACAAATAACAACTATACTATCGTGATGAACAAATCATCTTTCGATAGTAGAATATGTTTATAGGAACTGAACATAAATAATTATCCAATTCGTATATAGGTACCGGGCAGTAGTCCTAAGCTGTTTTACATCAGTGGTACTACGAGCTACAAACAAGAATAATAATAAAACCGGTCAAGTGCGAGTCGACTTCGCACACGAAGGGTTCCGTACCATCTTACACCGTATGCTTTTTGTTATAGCGGCAATCGAAATTCACACTGCGAAAATTTCAACTCTCTACCTATGTATTACGGTTCATGAGAAACAGCCCGCTGACAGACGAACGGACGGACAGTGTAGGCTTGGTAATAGAGTCCTTGCACCTTTCAGGTATGGAACACTAAAAATCTTGTTTTGCGATGCTACGAAGCGTAGGCGGCTACGTCGTAGCACCTTCTAAGTCTAAGCTATCAGTTCCTTTTAAATATAAGAAAATTCAGATGTACCGGCATTGTATATTTAAAATTGTGTGACACAGCCAAGTCCGTTCAACCGTCACGTAGATTAACACACTACAGACTTACAAACTTTATTTCACAAATTTTAAAATAAAAGACACTTATTGTGACATAACAATAATAGCTAGACATTATGCTCTCCCGACACTTTTTGTAGATAATGATGTGTTCTGCAAAGTCATAGTACATTATTTTGTTCTATCATTAATAGTTTTCTCAGCGCACGCGATGTAAGGAATTTTTAGGTCAATTTTTTACACCTCGGGTTACATTATTGGAGTTTTAGTAAGGATCCCTAATTTTTTTGAAAATATAATATAGTCCATGTCACCCAAGGATAGTGTAGCTTCCCAACGGTGAAAGAATTTTTTAAATCGGTCCAGTAGTTTCGGAGCCTATTCAATGCAAACAAACAATCAAATGTTTCCTCTTTATAATATTAGTGTAGATAATACTACAAAATCCAGACCCGGAAGAAATATTTGCAGAACACGCAAACATTTCTCCAGCACCGGGAAATGAATCCGCGCCTCTTGCGTCTCAGCCGAGCACTCGTCCGCCTCGCCACAGAGGTCGTCATTCACAGATAAACAATTCACAGTATCGCTAAAATCTTCAGTTTACATACAAGTGGACAATCTAAAACAATTCCAACGGGGTGCCGGCAAATATCTGCCCTCCTAGTGAAGAAGGCAGTAACTAGCATTTTTGACAAAAAATAGTTAAATACACATTCGGAATCGCCTAACAAAATACAACACTCTGTTCTCTGGTTCTCACTCAGGTATCAAAACATGTTTCACATAGTTACTGCGTTCTTCACTAGGAGGGCAGATATGCTGTGCACATTGTTTACATCTCATTTACGTAGTGTGGTTTTTCATTCATAAGTCAATAGCTGTAATTGCGTCATTGAAACAGCACCTTGGAAGAATAAATACATCTGAGAACCGCACACGTTTATTATGTCAATAAATAATATGGACGGTGAATTTCACACCTTGTACAATATTTGCTTTGTTGTAAATAAAACTCCAAATCGTTTTATAAACGTAATAGTAATGGGATCGTTTTTCAACTATATCGTTACTAAATCGATTTCTCTGCTTGACTGGAAGTAAAGAAAAAGTATAGAATGCGTCCAGCTGCTTCTCTTCCCGAGCATGTAGTAGAAGTTGACTAAGGGATAGTATCCTCTCCAACATGATGGACCACCTATATCGGCGATAGGCTGATCACCTGTCACCGTGGTTCACAATATCCATATTGGGACTTTAAATCAGAAGTGGCTGAAAGTTTACTTATGTTTACTTGTGGCTCTGCGCACCAAATTAGGGATACATACGAGCGTGATAATATGTATGTATGTAAATTTAAGAAGCGCATGTGGCGTAGCTTTCTAAGACGTTCTTGATCTATTTATTTATTTATTTATTTATTATTAAGGCACACAAAACAGAAAACAATCACATAATAAGCCAAGTACAAATAACACAAATTAAAACTAGATTGATTTCCAAAACATGTGTACACAGCATGATAATTAAAAAAAGAAATCACAAAACAGTTCTGTGTAACATAAATACAAAAATATATGGTTAAAAAAAAAGAATAATAAGAAGGAAAATAAATCAAATTAATACAAAGAGGTAATAATAATAATAAATTAAAATGATTTTAACATTAACAGTTATTTAACAGTTGATTTTACAGCTACTCTCCATATTGAGAGCAGCTGCAACATCCTTTTTATATTTATATGTAAACTCAAAACGTAATTTTTAACTGATTTCTTCATTTATTTCGATTTGCAAACTTTTTGAACACTACGACGCGGGATGTTCCCAAAATCTTTCTGCCGCCATATTTTTCTTATACCACAGATAATAATAATTTCTTTTATCATTCGATTCCAACCAAAGACAACACACTGGCCGGTAGAATATTTTGATTAACATCAGCAACTGTCAGTGACAGTTACTTGGTCTGTTCAGTTTATTTTCTTTTCTTTTGAAGGCGATTGTGACAAACTCATTTTACCAACGGGATTTAACCCATTTAAACAAACTTAGACATGACATATACAATTTTTTATTAAAAATATCGATGTTATTACTATATTTTATTAACAAATCATTATATAGACGACACATTCTGACTATAGGATTATAATATGACGTGTTATTGGTATGGACCTGTAGGGCGAACGTATTTTGAAAGGGGAATCGTTAAAGTTAAGCAACGTTCTGAGCGGTCACAATTTGGATGGGTGACCGCAAGTGGCATTACGAGCTGAGCGCTTCCGTGCTTCGTTAAATTGTCGGTCCCGGCTTTTAAGTCGTTAAGCCATGACAGGGGTCTTTAGGCGGCCTGAAAACTCCGTCACAAGAGTTGGCCACTAGCTCATAAGAACTTACTTTATCATCACATCAGCTTAAAGACACTGCTGGTCAGGACGCGGGTTTTAGAATCGCGTAACATCCGCTAGAAGTAACGTCACGATTTTTATTGCGTGCCACGTAATTTCGGCTGTTGTGTCATAGCTTACTTAAAAAACATTGTAAGCGTATTTAGTCGAACTTTCGGTGCCGTACTTTCAATAACGATAACTAGACATAACCATATGTATTGTAGATATAACTATACATGCCTCTAAAATTATATCGTAACGACGTCAGGTGTACGAGTTAAATGATCGTTTTCATGCAATTTTAATAGCCTGCTACACTTGTCTGATTGCCTCGAGCGACAAGGTTAGACTTGGTCGATATTGTCAAGTTCTAGAACTATCGATTTCGTTACTTTATAATTTCAAGCCACGTCATGTTTCTTTCGCCTATGGATCCTTTTAAAATACTTATTTTTTTGAACTAGCTTTCTATAGCGCTCGCGGCTCGCGTGGTATCCGAACAAAAAATAGCCTATATGTTATTCCAGTAGACGTACTATGTATATTTCACATGATTAATTACATTCACGATTCTGATATTTAGTTTTATAGTGATAACATTATTTTTATTCGACTCCGGTGAAGCAAAAAGGAGGGTTATGATTTTGAATGTATTTATGTACGTATGATCATTTGTTTCTTCAAAACTTCTAAACTACTTATCATAATTTGAGAATTGTGGTATCGCTGGAAGAGTTCTGATCATCCGCGATATAGGTCACGTGACGTCACATTAAATTTAATATAGCGCCCTCTAGAGGAAAAAAATATTTAATTATGCCTATCACATAAAAGGTGGCCTAGCACATTGCAAAATATATATTGTTAGCTATTACGTGCGGTTTTGATTGCGTACACCCGATAAGTATGTGCGTAAGTTTAATACTGCCTAGGTAAAATGTACCTATAACATAAATAAAAGCTCTGAAAAATTCTTTATCACGAAATTATAAATCCAAAACAATTTAAATAAAAAGTATATTTGACTACTTAACACATAATTTCAGATGAGAATATTTTCTTGTTTCTCACCTTTTAGAGCGTGATTTTTCAGGAGTCGGGTTTTGGTTCTTGAATTTACTTTTCATTAAAAAATAGCGTGGAAGATAAGAAACCACGCTTGGCCGCATTACGAACAGGTGTTGATGCAACGTAGATTTAAGACGTGTCCAAATGATCCCCGTGATTTTAGGAATAAAAAAAATTGTCTTTGACTTTGAATTCAAATATCTTCTGATATATAAATCTAATTAAAAGACGTTAGTCCCATATTTCACCGTATCTTTAAAGAATGTTATATCGTTCAAATAAATAACTGGCAACAGTTACACGATCATTTCCCCTCTCTAACGGCGACAGATGTTCTGTTGGTCAGAGCTTGCTTCTTTGTTTTTGCCATTGCGAGACATTATAACACCAACACATCGCGTCCTATGCTTTGACGAACTTTTGGAATTTTCTGTTATTTTTAACTCACGGCGAAAAAGAGGGGTCTTGTGTGTATTGTTTGTGTGTTTATGTGTGGCGTCGTAGCTCCCAAATTAATGGACCGATTTTGATACGGCTTTTTTTTCCGTTTGAAACTCAGACCAAATAAAAAGAAAAGGCGCCGCGCCGCGAACAACAAAAGTGAAGCCACCTTTTTATTTTTGTGTATGTCGACGGTTATGAGGTTTTGTGTCTAACCTAAAATTTATAGTATAATAATTAAGAAACGATGTTATCTGAAGTACTTACTAGTGAAAAATGATTCCGTGAGACTTTTTATGTGATTTGCTGCTGTTTTTACAAGTTTTCAATTTACACAGGAAGGCATAATTCTATTTTTAAATTTTAAGTTTACTAGACGACGACTCGAGAGCGATGAGCATGGTTTTAGTGTAGATGTGTGCGTGAGCGTGTATGTTTACTTGCTTTTCGTTGTTCGTGGCGCGGCGTCTTTTCTTTTATTTGGTCTGAGGTTTGAAAGCTAATGTGATCGAGATGGTTTTTCGCTATAGTTTATGAAGATCATCAGCTCTTTTTCTACTTGACAAAAGGATTTTTCGATTTGTAGTTTTGTTGATGATTCTGTTCGATTTGTGAGATCCGATTGATTTGTGGTGTTCTTTTCGGCGGTCAGGGGTTATTATAGTGGACACCACGACCCGGTTATGGATGGGTATTAAAATCCTAATATATAATAAATGTGAAAGTTTGTGAGGATGTTGTATATGAGGCACAAACCCTCAATCACGCCTAAACGGCTGAACGGCTCATGATGTTTTTCCTTTACCGTTTGAGAGTATGTCCTGGTATAGCGCACATTATTTTATCGAACAGAAAAATTCATTGGTGCACGTACCAGATTTGAACGAAGACCTTAGGATCGGAAGGTGGGGTCACCACCACTAGACAACCAGTGTTCTTGCCCCGCTTAAACACCAGTTGCGGTCTTGTTATAACTTTTTTAGTGAAATTGCATTTCTATATTTTTAAACGGTCTACTGCGGTACTGTACGGAACACAACTGCGTTTTATACGGGTCACAGACGGTGTACAAACTGATGTACTCCAATCGGACGGAAACTGCGACAGGCTATATTCGGAACCAGAAGGTGGTGGAAATACCGACTCTTTGCATAACGCAATAAAAAATATCCTCAATCATTATTTAAAATAAAGGTTCATATTCAGGTGTGTGACCTTTAATTATAATAACATTTGTCAAGTTTTTTGTTGCACCAGGATATTGAGTTATTGAGTTATAGTGATTAAATTAATGTTTATTATGTTGGTTGCTCAAATAAATAAATAAAACAATATGGGATTTTTTTTAAAGCAATTCTTAAATACCGGCTTCTGGTAAAAATATTTCGAAAAGAACCACTTTAAGGAAAATGTTTAAGGAATACTATAATAATTATAATTCGCATATTACACAGTACAATGGGGCAAAGTTAAATTTTAAAAGTAAATTAAAAAAATCCGACTGACCTGTCCTCCCGTTGCAGTTGAGAGGCGGCTGCATCGTCTCCTGCATCAATCCGGGGTTCATATTCGTGTAGAATTCTAACATTTTTTTCATGAACTGTCAATGTCACGGATCACTGTCACTGGTGGCCGGGGACGTCGCGTGACGGCCGCCGCTCGCACAGTGAGCCAGGCGCGGCGTTGAGACGTGCTTCTGGCCCCTCGTGCGTCCGCCAATCAAAGACCGGAGCCCCGCTGGCTCCGCCCTGTGTGCTCTCGAACCAACCTACCTATTATACAGATCAAAGCTATAATATTTTGGCGCGAGACTGCTACAATGGCAAATCGTATTTTTTTACTTTGGCAAAAAACCCAACTGCCATGCTGACTCTTGTCGTGCGAACGTACATCTTTATTAAACTTGGTTTGTTATATTTGTTCAATTTTATTTCTCATTTAAGACATGATAAATAACAGTAGGTGATTATTTCAACACGGAACGCATAAATAATATTTTAAAACGCAAGTTAAATATTAAACCCCAACATAAAAAGTACATTTCGCCACCGAAAAAGTTACGCAGTAAACGGAGAACGCTTTTCCCATACTCCTAAAGCTGGTATACACGAGCGAGCGCAGCAGCCAAATATAATATTTGGCTGCTGCGGTTTAATTAAATATGTAAATCTTCTTTAAATCCTTACATAGCATTTAAAGTCTTTGAAGTAAAAAAACCCGTGAGCTTAGTTTAAAAAATGTGTACAGGAAAAATATTTTGATTGCATTTTTTATAATAAAATTGACAAAGTGCCGCCCGCACTTTTACTCGCCCGGATAAAAAGTTACGTCGTATGTGGTTTTCGGCACACAAATAATGTTAATATGACTTATATGTCTATCCAGCTGTAATTCTGTTCTGCCGTTACGGCGTGATTGAGACAAACATACAAACTTCCAAACATCCTCAACCCTTCACATTTATAATATTAGTAAGTTGGATTAAAAACTGTATCAGCAGTTACCACACCATCAACAGAAATCTATTAAGTTTTCCGGTGCTTCAAGAATATTCTTAGCAATCTATTCACAGACACTGCCCGCTCATGAATGTGTTCATGGCTCTAGAATGCACGTTTAAAAAGGACCTCGGGAAAACATACTGTTATTTGTAACACAGTTTAAAATAAAATTGTGTAACGGGTGCATAATGAAAGCATTCGTGGCATTCTAACTTCCAGGTGGCATGTGTCAATTATGGTGGATTCTTTTGTATTTTCCAAAATAAACCAATCTAATTTTACGGTCATAAAATTCACATGATATTCACATGATGGCCAGCGTTTTGGGCACGCTTCCACCGTCTGATGTGCTGGATCAGGTGAGCTATCTATAGACCGTTTACAACGGCCTTTAGATAGCCCGACTGTTTCTTTTGTATTTTGTAAATTATATTTGTACTAGCTGCATCCCGCGGCTTCGCTCGCGTGGTACCCGGACAAAAATAGCCTATATGTTAATCCAGTACATGTACTGTATATATTCCAAGTTTCTTTGAAATCCGTTCAGCCGTTTAGGCGTGATTGAGGCACAAACATCCAAACATCCAAACTCACAAACTTTCGCATTTATAATATAAGTAAGAAAGATTAGTTGTAAGTTTCTTTCTGTTAATAAAGATTCTAATCACTTGATGTGTGTGATGTGTTTGATGTGTGTCACCATTGTTCACCATATCCATCTTAGGATTTTAAATCAGAAGTGGCTGCAAGTTTTCTTATGTTTTCTTGTGGCTCTGCCTATCCCATTAGGGATATGGGCGTGGTAATATTATGTATGTATGTACTTCCTACTATATTATAAATGTGAAAGTTTGTGATGATGTTTATGCCTCAATCACACCTAAACAGCTGAACGGATTTGAATTAAACTTGGAATATACATAATACGTGTACTGGAATAACATATAGGCTACTTTTTATCCGGGTACACAAGCAAATGCATAGAAATGCACACGGGAAAATTTTGATACAGTAATGCCGTAATACAGTAAGTACCTATACTGTGTTTAGCCCTAAAATTATGGACAGTACCTATGGATCTTGTGTCTGAAATAAAGGTTATTATTATTATTATTAATGCATACAAACCTACATTATTACTCTATCAAAATTTTAAGTGAAACTGTCATCCGCGTTGACGAGTAGCTAATCTTACTTATTATAAATGCGAAAGTTTGTGAGTTTGGATGTTTGGATGTTTGTGCCTCAATCACGCCTAAACGGCTGAACGGATTTGAAAGAAACTTGGAATATACATAGTACATGTACTGGATTAACATATAGGCTATTTTTTATCCGAGTACCAAGCGAGCGAAGCCGTGGGCGGCAGCTAGTAATAAATAAATCAAATTTATATCGACGGTTAACATAAAATATTTGTTTAAAAACATTTTATAGTAAAAATCCTTGATATAGAACGCATAAAACATGTTTTCGCTTAGACAAGGGGCCATCACAGGCACCATGGCGTCATTGTGTTTCAAGTGGGCCAATTCCCTCATTGAACGGCCACTTGGGCCATCCGCCTTGTAAACAACGTGGATCTACGAGTATTGGTACGGCGGATGCGGTTTATGGTAGATATAAGTAATCGTTTGATTCTATTCAACGCCATATTTCGATTCTCAGATTTATTTATTATATTCAGAGACCATTGGGCACTGTATTTTAAATGCTACTACTACTTAGTCGTATCACTAGTTCTTTCGAACCTTTATGTTATGTACATTTCAAGATGCTTCATTCATACACTTGACACTGTGTTTTTTTTGCAAATAAATATTCTATTCTACTTTTCAAACTTATGTAGTTTATATCGACATGCCTGTTTCTTCACGATGTTTTCCTTCACCATTTGAGAGTAGACGTAGATGCGGTATTTGGCAGAGAAGTCGATAATCAAAGACTCATTTTTTAAATTTTAAAACTCATTTATTTCATTCAGTTACCATTACTGTATTGTAAGTGCTTAGAAAAGAAAAAAAAAAACGGTCAAGTGCGAGTCGAATTCGCACACTAAGGGTTCCGTACCATCGTATATGTACTAAAAAACAAATACCTATCTACGTAAATGTTTCTTGTATGGGCCTCAAATTTATATTTTTAATCAATTTTATTTTTATTTATAATTGTTGATTAAAATGAACTTTTAAAAGAAGAAAGAAGAACTGAGCGAAGGGCAGAAATGTGATTAGAAGATTAACTGATCTGATCATTTTGATTAATCATTGCAGTTGAAAATTACCGCATCCAAACGGTTTCACCATTCCATAAGCCAGTCAGATTCATTATTGTGTTTTCATTGCTCGGATGCAAAGAATAGCTCTGCGTGCGTTTTTAGGGGTTTGGTCCCTATTTGTACTATTGTGCACCAGAACCACTTGATGTAGGACGGTGCTGTGGCCACGAATACCTTTCGTGGCTGACGGGTTAAGCCACAATACACTGTAGGAAACATGCTTCAATCCATACGATTATAATAATATATTGTAAATTGTAAAGTATTCATGGAACTTATTGCTGAGATTCAGCGGGGTGTGATGAAGTATGGGATTAAATGATTTAGTTTTTTATCCTGTTTATGTTTTTTGACAATACTGCTTTATGCCTGGTCCCAATATTTTACTAACGGAAATTCGATCGTGGCAGTGAGCCATAGCAATGTTGTTTTTTCTGTCAAAATTATGGCGCTTTTCAAAAGTTAACAACGATCCTATGGCAATGAAGGATTCGTCATCCGTTACTAAAATATTGGTAAAGATGAAGAATTAAAGAGAAATATATGCGCACGTAATAAGTACCTAAAGTAAGTAAGTTCGTATGAGTGGCCAACTCTTGTGACGGAGTTTTTAGGCCGCCTGAAGGCCTCCGTCATGGCTTAACGACTTAAAAGCCGGGACCGACAATTTAACGTGCCCTCCGAAGCACGGAAGCGTTCAGCTCGTAATGCCACAACGTTGCTTAACTTCAACGATCAATCAAGAACGTCTAAGGAAGCTACGCCGCGAGCGTTTCACGTAATATAAAGGTATCGTGCATTGTTTGCAATGTCACCGACCTATCGGGCCGTCCTACTTCTCCTTTCCCGGTCCGAGACCCTTTACTCCCCAACGGCTTCTCCTTGCGCTATATGTTGGTGAATGGAGCACATTTTTTTTGTATTCTGGAAGTTTATTGTAAAGGCTAGTCTAGCTCTGGATTTCTATGTTTTGATTTTGATGACCTTTTATATGATGACTAGCGACCCGCCCCGGCTTCGCACGCGTGCAATGCTGGTTAAAAATGGTTGGCAAAAAATGATTATTGTGGGTTATCGCTAAGAGATAGACATGTACCATCGCAGACTTTTTTGTAGACCTTTTTAAGGTGTACAATACTGTAGTACATTATTTTGATCTATCTCGTAGGATTCAGCCAGTGTTTGCAATGTGAGCGCAAAAAAATGTGTTTATTTACGACATCACATTAGAAACCTCTTAAATTATCAGTGTTTCTCTACTATATTATGCATGTGTTATACATATAAAACTTCCTCTTGAATCACTCTATCTATCTAATAAAAAACCGCATCAAAATCCGTTGCGTAGTTTTAAAGATCTAAGCATACATAGGGACTTATATGCTTATAACTTCATCCCATTAGTTAGGAACTCGACAAAAGTTACTTTCACATATATAATACATACATACTTATTATCCTCCCGTACCCCTAACAGGGTGGGCAGAACCACAAGTAATCATAAGATAACTTGCAGCCACTTCTGATCCAAGTCTTGAAAGATAATTATGTTGAACGTTTATAGTATTAGTGTATCTTACTTATATTATAAATGCGAAAGTTTGTGAGTTTGGATGTTTGTGCCTCAATCACGCCTAAACGGCTGAACGGATTTGAATGAAACTTGGAATATACCTACATAGTACATGTACTGGATTAACATATAGGCTATTTTTTATCCGGATACCACGCGAGCGAAGCGGCGGGCGGCAGCTAGTATTACTTATATTTTAAAAGCAAACATCAATTCAGGTACGCCTCAGTTTAAATTTGAATCCATTGCACTAGTAAACAAACGAACCAACGCAACGTTTCATTTGTTTAGTGATCCGATAAAACAAATTGCGACGCATATTGGAAACTAACGATCCATTATTGAACAACGAATCAGATATTGCTTTAGGCAATAAAACTGGAGAGCTAATGGTGGTCTGTTGGTCTTTAGTTTAGTATGCGTATTTTCCATTAATTTAATCGATTAATACAGATAAGTTTACGATAACTTCTTTATTAGACAAAACACCAATAAGTAACAAAATAATGGCATACAAGAATACTACGGTATTTCGTAAAAATCTGTTTTTTGTTTATCCATTCGAGAATTACCCAAATTTTGGCGTAAATTATTATCCATAAACATGTCTTCTAAGTATTCACACACTTACTTCAGTTTACCAATAACACACACAAAATATTTAGAGTAAAATATCTAAATATTTCAAGCGGACCCTATTTTGTTTTTGAGTAATTTAAAATAACGAACTACTATCTTGGGTCATCAATTTATTGGAACCAGTGAGGTAAACGGATTTGATTAAGTAATTATTAATTATGGACTATCATTAATTGTCTGAATTAAACAATTTTTATTTTTATTTTATTATTATTTATTAAGTGCTCTTGAAAGAGTGTCTTTTCGTGCAATTGACAGATATTTTCGAACATTTATAGCCTTAAACCCATGCTAGCTCATGGCTTCGCTCTCGTGGTACCTGAATAAAAACTGGCCTACACGTTTCTATTCTTGGTCGCGTTACGAATAACGTAATAAAAAAGCTTTTTTCAAAATAGCTGATTATCTAGAAGACAAGTAAATTTGGAACTGAATAATGCTCCAACTCGGTCGTTTCATAAACAGATTGTAAAGGGATCGTTTTCCTAAAAAAATAGCCAAATGTATTTCTTTTGCCTGTATCTTCCACCCTTTGTCGCATTACGATCAGGCGTACATTCAATGTAGATTTAAGACCATTTAAACTGATCCCAAACTATCCCACTAAATAGACTTTTTTTCGTACAATGTAAAAAGGGGCATTATAGTACATACTTCTTCCTAAATTAATTTAATCCTGCTTGCTGTATGACGTATCAAAATGATCCTTGTGGTTTTTAAATCAATATATTTTAAACATGTGATCAAAGGACGCTGGCAAAATTAACCTGAAGATCTCCAAGTAAAAAAATAAAAATTTCCAAGAATACCAAGCCATTTCGTTTTAGCATACCAATAAAAAGCAGTATTTAGAGCAGGTGGCTCCCTCCGAGGGAGGGGCAAGATCAACTTCAATAAAGGCTGTGCACCACATGTGACGTCGATACGGAAAATTCCTAGCATTTTCTCTTGCCACACAAAAACCAGCCTTACCCAGACTTCGCAAAGTCGAGCTTTGACCAGAAGCACGGGGATCTTACAGGAAAGGGAGCCGGCTTCCCCCATCGTAAACACTGCCTTGTATTTCACCGTAGATCGGGGAGCAAACAGATAGCTCATGCTGGAATTGAAATTGCTTATATCTTAGAGACGGCTACAAATCTTTAGCACAGTTACGAATTGAAACGAATGAATTACCTAATTTAGACATTTCCATCCTTTTCTTTAAATATTTGTCTACGTTGAGTATTCTCTCCAACATGATGGACCATCTAATATAGACGATGGGCTGATCACTGAATCAGGAGTGGCTGCAAGTTTTGTTATGGTTACTTGTGGCTCTGCCCACCCCATTAGGGATACGGGAATATGTATTTATGTATCTTGAATGTTTATCAATTTGATCTACCACGCCTTTACCTTTGTTTTATGCATAAGACTAAGGCATAAGGCATAAAATATCCTACTTCCTACTAATATTATAAATGCATTTTTTTTTATTTATAATAAATAAATAAATATAGGCTATTTTTTATTCGTGTACCACGTGAGTGAAGCCGCGGGTGGCAGCTAGTTTGTACTACATATTTTGTGGACAAAAATTTTTGAATACAACATTATTGTATTGTATAGAGGACTACAACACCCAGACCCGGAAGAAATATTTGCAGAACGTACAAACATTTCTCCCGTAGCGGGAATCGAACCCGCGCCTCTTGCGTCTCAGCCGAGCACTCGCCCGCCACGCCACCGAGGTCATCAGATAGCATGTATGTTTGTACCAGAAATATTGTGCGCTACTGTAATGGGTGGATGAACCCGAAACGACGAACCGAAAATATCGAACTAATGGAATCCCTTTCGAATCGAACAGCAGATGACATATTCTGTAACTTTGTGTTCCAAATTGAACGAGGTACTTTTGCGTTACAAAAGAAAAAATGTCTGGAAGAAATTAAGTTTGCAAGGTGGTAGGTCTTTATCAAAAGGTTTAATTAAATGAATTGGATGATCAAATGTTTCAGAGTCCTCAGAGTCTCATTATAAGTAGTTAGAAGAACTAGTTCTTCAGAAGTGAGACAAAGGATTATTATGCGGTTAAATAAAGTAAAATTAAATAAAAATAGCGTTTATTATATTACATGTTTAAATTGAGAATTCACAGTATTAAAATATAATATAATCATGCATTTGTCTAGGTAATAATAAGAAATAATTATATAAAGTATTTCATTTAAAATTTAAATGCGACATGCGACAGTGCGATATCATGAGGTTAAATGAGGCTATTTTCGTTCGTGTGCTTGAAACAATTCAATTCAATTCAATTCTTAAGTTAAACTTTCTTAAGTCTTAGTCTTAGGCCTTAGGTCTTAGACTTAGTCGACTTTTACGACATACTCGGAGAGAGAAGTAGCTGGGCGCATTTAATATTTTTTTTTTATTCCCAGTTCAGCGAAGAAGTATAAATGTTTGTATAAATTACAACTTTTAATTTCGTCAAAAAGTTACAAAACTTTTTAGGTACAACACAGTTTTTTTAAACTACAGTAGCTATCATCGTTTACAATTAGTTATATAACCTTTGTAAACTTTGTTCCCAATAAAAAATATTTGATTTGATTTGATTTGATTTTAAACAGATGTTTTTATTTTAGTTTCCAGGGCTTCGTTCACGTTTTAATCGGATTAAAAGTAGCTTTGATGTTATTTCAGTACACGTACCTACTACCTATGTAGCAGTACAGTGGCGGAATGAAAAGGTTCATCAGTTTTTAAATTAATTCGTTAGACGTGTCGCAAAACATGTTACCCCTTGAATCTAAGGCACAGAACAAACTGTTGCATAGAAAATTATGTTTAACTGCTCTACAACAAAGTTTAAATTGATGCGTATCAAAGTTGTTTGACAATATATCGTGTCATACAGGATAGTAAGTTTTATTGAATTAAAACCATAATTGATTCTTACACTAGTGCAAGCGAAAACCGGCCTCAAGGTGACGAAGCCTTTTCATTCCGTGACTGTACATTCCGCCGCTATACGATGGTACGGAACCCTTCGTGTGTGAATTGTTAAAGTAAAAGACACTATCAACTCACACTCGTCAAAAATAGATAAGAAAAAACTCCTTGGAGCGATCCTCTAGAAACTAACAGGTGCGGTCGGCCAAAAATGTGATCTTAAATAGTAGATGATTTATACAGCGTCAGGAGGCAAATAACGGGACGCTGTAGTGCCCGGGATAAATTAAGATGGAGTAGGCTTGCCCAGCACCTATTCCATCCTCTCAGCTTAATCGGCCTTGTCCACAGGAAAGAAATCATCAATACGTGCGGAGCTGACTAAGCCGCGGGTTTCCTCACGATCTTTTCCTTCAGCGTTGGAGAGCACTGGTATAGCGCGCATTTCTACACAGAAAATCCATTGGTACACGACCGGGTTTGAACCCACGACCTTAGGATCGGAAGGCGGGGTCATTACCAACTAGACAACCAGCGCTCACGGTCTAGGTACAGTCAGCGACAATAAGTGTATATGTCACCGTAAGATTGTATTTATTTATTTACTAGCTGACCCGACAGACTTCGTCCTGTTCATTCGTCATTTGTATGGGAAAAAGAAAAGGGCTATTTTTAGGGTTTTTCCAGCAATAATTCTAATTTTTCTATCCGCCGTAAAAACCATCCTTGAACTTCAACGAACATTTTAAAAAAAGATTTGGCCAAATTGGTCCAGGCGTTGTTGAGTTATGCGCTGTCATTTTTATATTATAGATTTTAGAAGACAATATAAACTTCGTCACAGGTTTTTTTAATCCTAAGGCGATGTAAATACCCTTAGATTATAATCTAGTTAAACCGTAACATATTTAAAAAAATACCGCAACATATTTTCATAAATACGCTACGTTATAAGGTTTCATAAAAATGGACTACCCTAAGGTTGAAATTCATTTGCACGTCATAAAACAACAAGGATGAGTTTCCTTTGCAATAATGTTCTGAAAGTTAATAATGTGTTGGTTTAGCGCTATTTTGGTTACACAGGGCTTTATTCGCTATGACCAAACGAAACTTGACACATCGTAACTCGTTTGAGACACTTGAGTGTCTTTTTTGCGAAAATTCCAGCACTCGAGTGCTACGGGCGGCAGGGCGACGACCTCGGTGGCGTGGCGGGCGAGTGCTCGGCTGAGACGCAAGAGGCGCGGCTTCGATTCCCGCTACGGGAGAAATGTTTGTATATTCTACAAATAATTCTTTCGGGTCTGGGCGTTGTAGTATTATGTATTACTAGCTGCCGCCCGTGGCTTCGCTAGCGTGGTACCCGGATAAAAAACAGCCAATATGTTAATCCAGTACATGTTCTATGTATATTCCAAGTTTCATTCAAATCCGTTGAGCCGTTTAGGTGTGAAAGAGTAACAAACATCCATACATACAAACTTTCGCGTTTATAATAATAGTAGGATAAGTATGTATTTACAAAAAAAAGTATTTATGTATTCTATCAGCCATCTGGTGCCTATAGTACAAAGCTTTGCTTATTTTGAGGCTAGATGGCGCTGTGTGAAATGTCCACAAATATAACTGCATAAGGAGATGAGAGCACTGGTGGTCTAGTAATATAAGGCCTTTTTTTTTACTAGACCACTGGTGTTTTCATCTCATATGCAGTTATATTTGTGGACATTACACACAAAAAACTAACTAACTTAAACTATAAGTTCTCTAAGCATGAAACTTTGGAAGGTACAATTTTATTCTTCTTACGACGTAGGAGTGCACTCAGAAAGGAATTTCAGAAATTCAACTCCTAGAGAACACAAGATGAATGAAACAAAAAACTCTACGCGGTCAAAATCGCGGATCCACTGTCACATTGCACAATAAAAAACAAACACTACACCGCTTAGCCGGATTTACTTTTTCTGCAAAAATAAATAAAAACAGTGACTCCCGGCCGTTTCTAACTTGAGCGCTTTACACACATCCGCGAAACCGCGCGATTGCCGTCGAAAATGAGCGAGACACAGCCCTCTGTGATGACTGGTTTTGGCAATATACCAACCCTTTTCGTTTCGTGTTGCTTAGTACACGATTCAATTCATTTTTTACAATGCCATGCGCCTTAGGAAGTAACAGGTATAATGCTCGGTCTTATATCATACTAACGGGCGACGGATCGTTCACTACCATGGCAACAGTTGTTTTTTTCGTCAAAAAATGTGGCGCTTTATTGGAAGTACCAAGAAAGGCGTCGCGAAATCGCCGAGCATTGTTGCGTGTGTGATTCGCCAAAGCCTGCAGGGAGACAGTGAAACGAGGGAGAGAGACATGATAGCACAAAGTCCCAAGGGGACTATTGCTAAATTTGAAGCTGTATCGATGATGTGTTATTTTAGGGTTAAATTAAAATGGTGTGAAATGATTTATATAGTGTTAGAATAAATTTTTGTGAAAACTATGTTTGTGTGTTCAGTTTGGATCCATTACCAGTTTCATAGCTAATGGTCTCTTCGTCGTTTTCATTCTTAGTAAGGGTATCTCTATTCCAAAATCAATGAACCTGCTTTATACATTTTTGCTCTTATCCCATGTTATCACTCTGTTAGAGTCGGTACGCCATGTTCTCTTCTTCCATTCCCTTCTGTTAGCCGTTATCTCTTTCTTTCTTACTAAAATTCATGACATTTTAATAAGCATAAAGCATGGTTTAACCGTTTTATTTATGGGTGGATATCAATTGGGCCCAGATAAGTCGGGGGCCTCACGGGCCGTGTCGGTCGCGTGCCGATCGCGTGACTCCAACCTGCCAGCTTAGTCGTGTACTGTATATTTCTATTATGAAATATTTATTGCTAAGTGGTGACACTATTAAGGTCGCAGATATTGGCGTGTTTCTTATGGATGGTTTTAATTATTTTTAAGTTTACTGCCGCTCGTATCATTAGTTTTTTCGAACCAGTATGGTGAAATTATTTAAAGTTCCTTAAAGATTTCTTTCGTGTATTTGACACATGTTTTCGCACATTTTTTTAATGTTCTTCTTACCTCAAAAAACACATAATCAAATTATTGTTTTCTATGTAGACTTTGCTCAGAGGCATGTAGTGTAGGAGAGATAACGAGACAGAATATATGTTTGCAACGTTCTAGCCAGGCTATAAGCGGGAGGTTGTATACAAATATGCTTCTACTAAGCCGTTTCATAACGCAGCTCAAACACAAACAACATTAGGTATATTAACTTTAGGTTTATCAACATTAGCACAGACTTTACGCAATGCTTGATATTTGGCTTGATACAATTAATTTGGCCTTACTAAATATGGACGATAACTATTTATTATATAATGTGAGTTATTCTTACATCGTCTCCTCAGACTTTCGCATTTATAACATGATAAATAGTCTTTCTATCTAGTCGTGTTACTAGTTCTTTTGAACCAGTGTGGTGAAAGGATTAAAAGTGCCCCTCAAAGGCTCCTTTTGTACACTTGACACAGTCATGTTTTCGAACTTTCTAGGGTTCTACGACATGCCGGTTTCACCACGATGTTTTCCTTTAACGTTTGAGAGTATTAGTATAGCGCACATAAATTTCTCGAACCGAAAAGCCCATTTTTGCACGACTGGATTTGAACCCACGACCCTAGAATCGGAAAGCGGGGCAGCTACCACCAGACCACCAGTGCTCAATGATACATAATTACATTATATTTGGCCGACTATGGCCAATAACTCTACTCTTATATTTATATTATAACTCTACTCTTATATTTCAGATTTTATATTAAGTCTTCAACATCTTTGTCTCTCCGAGATCAGTATTATGCTCGGGTTGTAACTCGTGCGTAATCTGGCGAGGGCGTCGTGCTGTGCCCCTTTCAGATTAAAAAATCGCCACGCTTCCATGTTTAGCGCCCCTACGGCGTCACATGTAACTGATATCGCACGATGATTAAACGTTTCCGACTGAGATGACTCTTATTTGTTTTTAATTGTTGCTAGTTTATTAATTTTTCGTCCGCACCCCTCTGGTAGCGGACGCAAATGACGCTTTATTCATTTTGTGGGAAAACTTGTGTTTGTAAGGAAATTTATACCTCTGTTTTTTAAAAACATAGGTATAATTATGCTTTATGTCTTTACTGCGGTTTATAACCAAGACATCATAATGTCTACTCTAAAATTAAGAAACAGAATGTTTTCTAATTTATAGGTTTACATAAAAGGCGTGACATGTTAAATAAATTAGAGTAGGTAATTATCTATCGGGCGAATATTTTTTTTATTGGCGACGGATATATTATTAATGGGATACTTTAATACTAAACCGAGCGGCTACTAATTTCGATCTAAGCAAATATCGCTTATATATTAGATTGAAATGAGTAAGTTAGGTTAGTCAAAAAACTACGCATGAGACGAGCGAGCATCGTACCACGGTAGCGGCCACCGCAGCGCCAAAAATGTAGCACTTTTGACGCTTATACTACTTCTTATTTCAGTAAGGCATGTTCAATATTTTTACATCTCTAAGTTGAATTAATTTTCGCTCGTTTGAATACTATCCAATTACATTGTATTTTCAAGTCGGCTTTTTAAACATTTGTATTTGCCCACTGTTTGTCACCCACTTAGTATTTTAGTAAGGCGTGTTCAATATTTTTGACGTCTTTAACTTGAATTTATTTTCGCTCGTTTTAACTAATAATATTGTGCAACCAAATGCCAAACTCTCGACCCTAGCATTTGTTTAGTTTAGAAGAATGAATTAAACAGATAAACGTGATAACGACTTTTTTCTTTACTATTAAGAAACAGATATCAGATCAATACAAATATCAGCATCCTACAGAAAAAATTGTTAAAGCAAGATTATCATTGCTTCATAATACTCGCCCTCCAGTGTAATCTGTTTGATATTTCGAAATATCAAAGCATAGAGATTGCCTATCCTAGTGAGTTGGAACCCGCGAGGGTTTTATTATTACAGCATTGACCCCTGTGGTGGAACCAGCCACGCGTAGCGTAGTCCTTTAACAGAGACGCCACGATTATAGCGCTTATTTCTCGCAGATTTATATTTTTATTACATTAGGATCAGCTAACCTGACAATAGAACCAGTAAAGTATCAATTTGAAACTCCTTATATCTACGTTAAAGGAGATGTTAAAAAGATGTGTTTAGTTTTTGTAGTTTCCTTTGATTGTTATATATAGAATTATTTATTTATTTATTTATTTAATTTAGTGTCACCAACATTATGTACACCGATTCATTAATTAAAAATATACAATATAAAAGCTTAGATCTAAACATGTCAAGTGTCATAATAATTATAGGAGACAGACAGCGTGCTATTAAGGTTAGAGCGAGTTACAGAATAGAAAAGAAAAGTAAACAATAAAAACATATAAAAATTAACAAAGTCGGATAAATTATAAAATGTCACAAACTTAAAATCTAAAATTTATGTTTTATAATATAATATAGGTATAATATATATTTTTATTTTCACTAGCTGTTGTCTTAATTTGTTACAAATGCTGTGAATGCCTGTAATTGATGGACGTTCTATAAGTAGTGCCTGAGACGAATGAAGATAGAGTAGGCTTGCCCAGCACCTATTCCATCCTCTCAGCTTAGTCTGCCTTGTCCACAGGAAAGACATGGTCAATACGTGCACTCTCAAACGGTGAAGGAATACATCTTGAGGAAACCTGCGGCTTAGTCAGCTCCGTTGTGTAGGTATGTTATACTATGTCTGTCTATATATAATCATTTTAAAACTTTACATCTTGGCTTATAGCACAGTTCAGCACGGCTCTCTGTGAGCGGCTACTCTGCGCAAACTCACCCCCGAACCCCTAATTATTCGTTTAAACAAGACGCGTCATGCCACGACGCTGCCTTTTTAACCTAGGCAATTTGGAACTAGGTATATCATTAGAAAAGCACAGTTCTTAGTGATGTCGGTGAAAGGGCCAACGGTATGACTCTAATTCCTTGGAAGAAGGTACGGCCTTTGGTGTGGGACGCCACATGCGTAGAACCCTTGCGAGTTCTCGTTTGCCGAGGACTTCAGTTAGAGCCGCAGGCAGCAGAGGCCGGGGATCCCAAAAGGCGCAAATATGCAAACCTCGACTGGGCTTATGTATCCGAACCTTTTGGGGTCGAGACCCTAGGTCCGTGGGGCACGGATGACTGCCGTGTTTTCAAAATTCTTTCAGGGCGTGTGTTCGAAACGATGGGCGATCCAAAAGCTGGTTCTTATTTGGGCCAACGGATCATTATTGCCATTCAGCCTTGGACATGGTTTATTCGTCCAAGCATTCAGCGTGGCTATGCGGCCAGCGTTTTGGGCTTGCTTCCACCTTTTGTTGACTGGATCAGGTGAGCTATCAATAGACCGTTTTCAACGGTCTTTAGATAGCCCGACTGTTTCTTTTGTATTTTTCAAATCATACTTGTAAGTACTGGTATTTATTAACAGAAATAAACTTAGAACTAATACAAATAGCTATCTAAAGGCCGTTGCAAACGGTCTATAGATAGCTCACCTGATCCAGCTCATCAGACGGTGGAAGCGTGCCTAAGACGCTAGCCGCATTACCACGCCGAATGGCAATACTGATCCGTTGTGCCAAATAAGAATCAGCTCTTGGATCGCACGTTGCTTTGACCAGTTTCTTTCTGTTAATAGATGTATTAGAAAACTTTATTGTGCATATTATTATGACTTTACATTATTACGTTAAACTTTTCTAGGACTAGATTTTCATAATATTCTGGTACGTAAACGTACCCAAAGTTAAATAAACGGGGCGTGTCTGGCGGTAAAAGAGATTCTGTCAGCAAAATGAATTTTTAATAATTTTAATAAATCGAAATGAACGCTACCTAGGTCATTTTAATTTTAAGAAAATTAACTATTTAATTTTGCGAATTACATTGAATAATAAACCGTACACAGATACGAAAGTGTTTCTGATTTTTTTTATGTAACCACGCGCCATTGGGCACGTCTACATAAAAGCAAAACGGTGCGTTGCTGATAACAAAATGAGAATTCATACGTATTACGAACCAAAAAGGGGTAATGCAAAATCTTACGTCACGGGCGCTTTATGGAATCAAAAACGGATGATTCTAGCTAGAGTTATATTTTAGAGTCATTAGAGCTAGAACTATAGCGAAGAGCTATATTCAAGCTCTCCTAATCTCCGGTACCAATATTCTACTAACGGATGACGGATCGTTTGTGAAAATAGCTTGTTATTTTCCCAGCATTTCGACTGTGTTGCAACAGCCGTGATCGCAGACCAACTGTTGTTTTTTATCCTAAAATGTATGCCGCTTTTCAACAGTTATCAACGTTACTATGGCAATGCTCGATCTTTTGTGCGTTAGTACTTATTTAGTAGTACTTATTGGGACCGGCAAGACAGTTTTATCCTCGAGGAAAATGTTTACTTTTTCACACCTGCGAAACAATAAAAAGGGATGTGTCGTACTAGAATAAGTTTCGTATCTATAAGCTAGGATTAGCTGAATGGTGTGGATTAATAAAATGGTAATAAGCCCTCATCCATAGCTTATGTCCCTCATCGGCCCGCATTAACAAGTTCATTAAAATGTTAATTAAGCCTGGAATGATTTTTAATCGTTTCAGTGCGACGTTACGATGGTACGTGATATTAAATGAACGTAACGTCTCATTGCGAAACAACTACCTTTAAAACTACATTTGTATGTACCTACCACTACTTTTATCCTAAATATGTAGCCAAGTGCGGTTTCTTGCCTGTATTTTCCACGCTTGGTCACGTTACTAACAAATTCAATTTAATCGACTTCCATCGAATTCCAAACGAAAACTATTTTTTACATCTCTGACTACAGTTTATCAAAAAAAAATCGTTTCAAACAACTGACGTTTACTCAAAACCAATATTCGAATAGTTTCATATGGCTTAAAATCTGCTAAAGCACGCGATGTGGTCCAGGCGCGGTCCGAAGAGGGGGTCACAGGGGACATGACCCCCCCACCCCCCAAATCGTACACGTCAAATTGAAAAATCTTCTAGAATTTACAAAATATAAAAAAGCTATTTTCTGCCCCTAGCCGCGATACCAATGAAAATAGAAGGCTTCCATTGTTTTATTATGTACATATATAATATCACGCCTGTTTCCCATAGGGGTAGGCAGAGATCACGGATCTCCATTTGCTACGGTCCTGACATACTTCTTTCGCTTCATTCACTTTCATAACATTCTTCGTACATGCTCGTCGGCTATAGTATAGTATTCAAGTACTCTTTTATAATGTGTGCAATGAAATCTGATTTACTGGACATATTCTATTATTAGTGACCCCCTCCAAAATTTCAGACTGCGACCGCGTCTGATGCGGTCTTATTCAGACTGTGGAACGGAGTGGCCTCAGTCTAGATTGGTTTTACAAATTGCGGATATTTCTGCCGATGGGAACCAATAAAGCAATCGAACAGTACTTCAAACAGCAATATGCACGAATCAATCGGCAATATTTTCATTTGAGTGTGCCAACAATATTTGCGAAACAGTAAAATCACAATCGGAATTGCGAAAATATTGTTTTTGTCATAGATCAAGGTTGATCGGTATTTCGGATTTCGGAACGGCATTTATTGGCCCGACACAATGGGCTACATTCAGCAATAAAACGACTCGGTAAATACGAACGTGTGTACCCAGACTTATGAACGCTCGGCAAACATGGGGTTGCAATGGATTGGTGGTTTTCGGGGTGAACAACGCTTGGGAAAGTATTGGAGAAAACTGCAAATTAATATCTTGGGTGAAACGCATTGTGGAGGCTGAAATGATAGGTACAATACTAAACTTATTGTACTAATTTATCATAACAAGGTACTGACTTAGATTAATTGCCGGTAAGCTGCTAGTGAGCTAAACTCTTAAGCTTGAATGTCAGTCGGCAATGAAATAGTGAAAACGACTCTAACATCTTCTTCAGCTTAAAACTTCGATTGGCCCAGAGAGACGACTATTACATAGCAGGTAGTGAAAATACCTGGCCTATAAGTAATGTATGTATGTTTGCATATTATCACGTTCGTATCCCTAATGGGTGGGCAGAGCCACAAGTAGTCTTAAGAAAACTTGCAGCCACAAACTTTCGCATTTATATAAGTATATATATTTATAATATTATAAGAAGTAAGATAATTATATATGTACTAGCTGCCGCCCGCGTCTTCGCTCGCTTGGTAACCTGATAAAGAATAGCCTATATGTTAATACAGCACATGTACTATTAATATTCCAAGTTTCATTCAAATCCGTTCAGCCATTTAAGCGTAACAAACATACAAACATCCTCACAAACTTTCACATCAATAATATAGTAGGATATAGGATATAGTAGGATAGGATATATGCCGGTCGTAAAACAAATAAATAAAGCGAGCCCCCCTTACAACAAGGATTTAAGAATTAATGAAATTGGCGACAATGCTAGGGCGCACCCCCCCAGGCGAGGCGCGGGCGCAGCACCCGGCGCCCGCGAGATATGGACAAGGGTTGCTGCACCAGGGACGGCTGCAACGTAAGACGCGACTACTGAGGATTGCGAATTGGAATATGGGAACGATGACTGGGAGAGAAAGAGAGTTAGCGGATAATAAATAACACCCAACAGTCACATACATAGTTCTGACCCCACACTAGGATTCTCTGTGTCGTGGGTATCAGAAACTACGAGTACCATGGTACCACAACAACCACACCCGGAAGAAATATTTGCAGAACATGCAAACATTTCTCCCGCAGCGGGAATCGAACCCGCGCCTCTTGCGTCTCTGCCGAGCAATCGCCGAGGCTGAGGATGTTTTAGAAAGAAGAATAAATGTGGAATGTTTGCAAGTAACGAAGTGGAAGGGATTGAAAGGGAAAGAGATTGGAGGGGGATACAAATTTTATTATTGTGGAAGTTGAGCTGGTGAGGTGAAATGTGAGCTGAAAAAATGTTTCACGAATGTTAAGAGGATAAATGATAGATTGATAATTAAGTTACTGTTAAGTAATTTAGTTTAAACTGTGATGATCTAATGAAAGATAAGTTTTGGGAGGAATTTGATACGACAGTATAAACTAGCTCGGAACAGTCCAACACACCACGTAGAACACACTAATTAGTTGATCGCAGAGTCTGCGGGTCTCGAGAGAGTTAAAGTTATATTGCACACTAGCTTTCGCCCGCGGCTTCGCTCGCGTGATATCCGAACAAAAAGTAGCCTATATGTTATTCAAGCACACATACAATGTATATTCCAAGTTTCATTCAAATCCGTTCAGTCATTACAGCGTGATTGAGGCACAAACATACATCGTCACATCCACACGTCCTCACAAACTTTCGCATTAATGATATTATTAGTAGGATACAGCTAAAGCTTTTGGAAACCACTATGTATTGCTCCTCGCAGACGGGGAAGTCAAGTGCCGGCCGAGGACAGGCTGAAGAAATCCTGGACGTCCGGCGTGTTGGGTCCATGTAAGGAGCCTATACCTGACAGTGGGTACCAGGCTGAAATAATAATGATGATTGCTCTCCGCGAGTTCTATATAATTCGACGGCAGAAAGCGGAAATGTCGTATCTCAAAAAATGGGCTAAATGACTTAAAACTTGATTGTTGATAAGCAAAAAAAGCCGCGTCGAATGGCCTATGTCTCGTCTTTCTACGATGAAAAATTTTATGATACGCCCTTGATTTTTTCCTAGTTTTTTTACTGTTCACACGACTAATTGCTGTAAATAAAGGTTTTTTGGCTCTGGTGTAAAATTGAGTATTTTGGGTACTACAAAATCGCTTTGTTCCGGCGAATTATTATCAACAATTCTAGAAAATCAATGTGGGAAATAAGTTGGCAACCCTTGTCTCGGTATTCCCAGCGACTTATCAACCGTTTGACGTTTAGTGGCAGACACAACGCGCGAGATTAGGGCGCGTGCAGACTGTGCCCCGCGGCGACACGCGCCCGCCCTGTGTGTACTCGGCTTAGTAGAGTCAGACGCGTCTAGATAATGGTTAACTAGCTTAACTTTATTAGTTTATATCGGTCATGTCTTTATCAAGCTGTAAAACGACTTCATATAAAATAAGTAAAAAAACTAAAGCCTTTTACCATCTATAGTAGATGATTTATACAGAGAAAGGTGGCAACTTTTACCTTCACAGACGGGACGCTGTAGTGCCCGGGACGAATTAAGATAGAGTAGGCTTGCCCAGCACCTATTCCATCCTCTCAGCTTAGTCGGCCTTGTCCACAGGAAAGGCATGGTCTATAGGTATGTACGTGCGGAGCTGACTAAGGCGCGGGTTTCCTCACGATGCTTTCCTCCACCGTTTGAGAGTACCTACTGGTATAGCGCACATAAATTTTTCTCACAGAAAAATACATTGGTACACGACCGGATTTGGACCCACGACCTTAGGATCGGAAGGCGGGGTCACTACCAACTAGACCACTAGTACTCTCTAAAATAAGTAGTTACCATAATAAATTACCATGAATTATTGAACTGTATCTACATAAATGTTTCTTGTATGGAGGCCTCTTTTACTTTTTATTTTATTTTTATTATTATACATACTCTTATAATACATAACACTACAACACCCAGACCCGGAAGAAATATTAGCAGAGCATACAAACATTTCTCCCGTAGCGGGAATCAAACCCGCGCCTCTGCGTCTCAGCCGAGCCCTCGCCCGCCACGCCACCGAGGTCGTCGACATAAACAGCTAATAGATGTGAAAATCCTATCCACTTTCTACAAGTACCCTTTTACAAAACGAGCTCATTGGGGCGATGATGGGTATCAGCGATGGCGACAAGTGCCAATATAGATGGTATCTGACACACGCTGATCGCCCCGCTGCCTGCCGAGGTGGGCATCAGCGGGAGTAGTTCCCACACGTGGCACACACGTGCCGTACCTGTCTAGTGGGCGATGCAGATATTGATGAGACTAAGCATGCTTTTTATGCCGACAATCGCTTATGATGTGAATAGAAATAAACTTACAACTAATCTGACTAATCCTATCCTACGAGTACTATGTTATAAATGTGAAAGTTTGAGGATGTTTGTATGTTTGTGCCTCAATCACGCCGTAACGGCTGAACGGATTTAATTGAAACTTGGAATATACGTAGTATGTGTGCTGGAATAATATTTAGGCTACTTTTTATCGGGGTAACACGCGAGCAAAGCCGCGGGCGGTAGCTAGTACATATTAAAGATGTGACAGTTTGCGAGGATGTGAAGATGTGTGGATGTGACGATGTATGATGTGCCTCAATCACGCCGTAACGGTTGAACGGATTTGAATGAAACTAAGAATATACATAGTATGTGTGCTGGAATAACTTATAGGCTGTTTTTTATCCGGGTACCACGCGAGCGAAGCCGTGGGCGGCAGTTAGTTTAATATATAAGTTGAAAGGTATATAATGTTTGCAAAGGATATCAAATGATTTTATTTACAGAGCCTTTGAGGCGCACTCGAAATCCTTTCACCACACTAGTTCGAAAGAACTAGTGACACGACTAGATAGATAGATTTAAAGCAAACAAAATAATGCTACTACAAGTAATTGATATGACTGTCTTTTCTGTACTTTTCTATAATAATCTTTGCTCGAATTTGTCAACAATGCAAAATATCTAATGAGCTTTTGCATGGGAACTTACTCCATTTGTGGACAATCGAACAGACACAGCTATTTGTACAGTAGATAAACACTGATAACTATTCAGATAGTGACTTTATTATATTCTACGATAGGGTGTGATTGCGAAATTCAATATTGTGTTTTATTTTAAGCAATAGGTTTGTTTGTTTGGACTTTAAGGTTTTTGTATTTTATAATTAATATTAACAGCCAACAGTAACAAACATAGTTACATAGGGAGGAAGGAAGGATATCCAAATGTAGAAATATCATTCTATAGATCAAGTCCACGATGGTATATGTCTATCCCCGTGCGAAGCCGGGGCGGGTCGCTAGTGAAAATAAGTTGAAACTCCTTGGTGCCATCCTATGGAAACTAACAGGCAGATAATGTCAAGATATCACTGGCCATCCACTCGATAAAAAACAAAGTATATCGACGTTTTGGAAAAGGTCAAGAGTACCCTAAACCGACGAACATGTATGAATAATGTTATGAAAGTGAATGAAGCGAAAGAAGTATGTCAGGACCGTAGCAAATGGAGATCCGTGATCTCTGCCTACCCCTATGGTAAACAGGCGTGATATTATGTATGTAATATAATATTTCTATAGGAACGCCCCGTGACTTTGTTTGCTTTGTGTTTTTTATACAAAGTTTATTCTCCCGCTGCGTTCCCTAGGAGTTAAATTTTGGGAATTCCTTTCTTAGTACATCACTACATCATGAGAGGAATATCCAAGTTTCATGCTTGGAGGACTGTCAGTCAATCAGTCAGTCAGTAACGTAAGAGTTTATACCCCGAATACTCAAACGCATCTCAAAGTTGAGCACGTCTCAATAAATGACAATTTTTTGACAGATTTTCATCAGAAACTGTCAAAAAACCGTGGGTTGAGACGTGCTCAACCCTGAGTCGCGTTTGAGTATTCGGGGGTGAGATACGCAACCTTGTAAGTTTCCATGACTTAATTATGTCATTACCATACCATAATAAATTGAGTGAGAATAAGTAGGTACATTGTCATTTCTAGGTTTAATTTCACGACTTTTAAATATTTCTTGACAAATGTAAATCCCTCCGACATAAAATTTATATGAGACCATCTCGGGACAATTCTCTATACACCGAGAGATATCGGTGAGCATACATTCAAAGAAAACATACATACAGTCGAACATACTCGTAGAACCATTAATTTGCTGTTTTGAGCTTATAACCTCCTTTTTTTAAGTCTTGAAAAACAACTAGCTGCCTATCAAGGATTTGCAGCGTCTTAGCCTCGAATCTCAGCCTATCTAATTTAAATTAAACAATATTCAATCAACAGTATTGTAATATCCCATTCATCAATATTACTCAGGTGAATAGTTTGCATATTCAGGGAGGTGTGAATTTCCCACAGATATGGAGCTCGATCGTTTACCAATCCAGCAAAGCAATTAAATCGGCCATACCTAGAATTACAGATGAACACTAGACATACGAGTATGAATGCAATTCTGGCATCAACCCACAATTCTAAACAATCGTACCAGTTAATTATGGACTAATGGCCATTTCCAATATTCTGCTAATAGATGACAGATTGTTCAATATTATAGCAACGTTGTTGTCAGTGAAGAACGTCATATTTTTTTGTCAAAAGTACTGAATCGTCCGTCGCCCGTTAATAAAATATTGGAATCAGTCATAAATTGTCCGAAAATAAAGTTTTATTAAATTCAATTTAATTTAAACAGGTACATTTTCTGTACGGTTACCTTCAAGGTTATTGTCGTTAAAAGCGTTTGCAAGCCATGGATCAATTCTTGCAAATGCTATCCTACATACATATATTATCACGCTCGTGTCTCGAACGGGGTGGACTGAGCCACAAGTAAACATAAGAATACTTGCAGCCACTTCTGATTTAAAGTCCTAAGATGGATATTATCGTGAACCATGGTGACAGGTGATCAGCCCATCGCCCATATAAGTGGTCCAACATATTGGAGAGGATACTATGATATGATACCCTGAGTTTGTGGCTTATGACTACCTTCGTGTCCGTACAAAGCGTTTCCCGTGGGGTGATGGACAGAAATCCCTTTTCCACAACCCCCATATCAACGCTCTGCCCAGCGGCTACGAAGATCACTAATTCATTTCTTTAGAGCAAATTGCTTTTAGATTACAAAGTATTGTGTTAAGTTATTAAAATGATTGTGAAAACATACTATCCCTTAGTCGACTTTTACGACATGCTCGGGGAGAGAAGAAGCTGGACCCATTCTATGCTTTTTTTTTTACTTCCAGTCCAGCAGAGAAGTATGCTAAAAAAATCAAATGCCATATGCTATCCTATTTCCTACTAATATTATAAACTCGAAAGTTTGTAGGTATGGATGTTTGTTACTCTTTCACGCCTAAACGGCTGAACGGATTTGAATGAAACTTGGAATGTACATAGTACATGTACTGGATTAACATATAGGCTAATTTTCATCCGGGTACCACGCTAGCGAAGCCGCGGGCAGCAACTAGTTTATTTACGTAAAATGCGTTTAACGGTCCCATTGATAGCTTAACTATATTTTATTATACCTACTGTTCTAACGCTCGGTGGTAGACATTACAAATATTGGTTTTTCAGATTGAAGTTTCCATAAAAGCACCATTTTAAAAGACGATAATTTTCCAACACGAAAGTGAGAAAGTTAATCCTGGCTGGAATGCGGAGGGTTTTATAAAACGCTACGTCAGTACTATACTAACTCGTGTCACTAGTTCTTTCTAACCAGTGTGGAGAAAGGATTTTGATTGCGCCTCGAAAAGGCTCCTTCCATGCACTTGACAGTATAGGTAGCTTATGAGATTCTTAAGCACTTTTATTTTGCTCGTGTTAAATAGTTCTGAAGCTCAGTACCATGATTTAAAAACCGGTCAAGTGCGTTGAATTCGTTCACGAATACCATCGTGCATATTATGTATGCATGTATTAAATATTTCTTGAATGAGGCCCCCTTATGAGCAGCCCGCCCCGGCTTCGCACGGGTATTTAACAAATTAGGATTTTTCAGGTAAATTTTTTACACCTCGGGTTACACTATTGGAGTTTTAGTAAGGATCCTTAATTTTTTGAAAATAAATTATAGCCTATGTTATTTCGTAATAATACAGCTATCTACTGGTGAAAGAATTTTTTAAATCGGTTCAGTAGTTTCGGAGCCTATTCGTTACAAACAAAAAATCTTTCCTCTTGATAATATTAGTGTAGCTTTGTTGTTATAGCGGCAAAAGAAATAAATACACACTGAAATTTTCAACTCTGAGAGATGAGATACAGACCGCTGACAGACAGACAGACGGACGAACGGACGGACAGCGGAGACAGTCTATAAGGGTCCCGTTGCCACCCTTTCTGGTACGGAACCCTAAAAATGATGTTTTAAAGCCAATACGGATAAATGCAATATTACGAGTAAGTATTGCTGTTTATTAAGGATCCTAGTACGGGCTTCAGGGAATATAATTTGTTTGGCCACAGAACTGGCGAAACGGAAAACGTCTCGAGTCGAAAGTTCTTTTGGCTTAAGCTGTAATCCAAAAAGCTTGACGGATTTTGACATATTATGAGGTGTCGTTGGTTTCGTCATAGATAGAGAGTGTCATAGGCTCAGCAGGGCTCAGGGCTCAGCCCTCTATGACACTTTACTGACACCTATAGACACTGAAGTGTAACAAATCAAATATGGCGACTTAAGGAAACTATTATTTTCAATTCACTAAATGGTACAAATTCATCATCATTATGTGTCAAAAAATTGAGACCATGACGGCCTCGGTGGCGTGGCGGGCGATTGCTTGGCAGAAACGCAAGAAGCGTGGGTTCTATTCCCGCTGCGGAAGAAATGTTTGCATGATCTGTAAATATTTCTTCCGGGTCTGGGTGTTGTGGTACCATGGTACTCGTAGTTTCTGATACCCACGACACAGGGAATCCTAGTGTGGGGTCAGGACTATGTATGTGACTGTTGGGTGTTTTTTTATTTATGAAGGCACTAAATTTCACCACACTGGTTAGAAGGAGCTGACACGACAAGTAGTAGTAGTAAGGCAAAAAAGCGTTTCCTCGTGTTCCATGGCCCATTTCATATTGTTATTCGCAGGCTCCCCGTGGCTCGATCACCTCGGTTGCTGGGCAACCGGTTTAAGCCGCGACTTGCTTCAAGACTGGGGGTGACTTATAAAATACCAAGTACCTATTTCTGAAGGTACAAGTCGACAATTTCACAAGTCTTGTGAAGTCTATCAAAGTCAAAAAAAAATATTCCACAAAATCACGGGGATCACTTGGACACGTCTTAAATCTACGTTGCATTCATTTACACCTGCCGCTTTATTCTCTATGACCAAACGAAACTTGACAGCTCGTAACTTGTCTGTGCCGCGCCGTGTCGTGTTCTTTCAATACAAAATTTTCATATAGAATACGATAACATGGTGATTCCACAAACGTGTCCGCGTTACGTTTTGTTTGGTCATCGAGAATAGATGGGCTGTTCGTAACGCGACCAAGCGTGGAAGATACAGGCAAGAAACCACGCTCGTCTATTTTTTTTGGAAAATGATCCCTTTACAATCATGTTAAAAGGAGTTGGAGCATTGTTCAGTCCCAAGCAGTCTATGTGCCGCTGAGAACGGAAATCGTTAATAACTTCAAAACACTGTTTTTCGAAGATTTCTTCTACTACTACTAGTCCTGGCACTAGTTCTTTCGAAGCAGTGCGGTGAAAGGATTTGAAGTACGTCTTAAAGGCTCCTTTCATGCACTTGACAAATGTTTATCGACCTTTTTTATTGCCGGTTCCCTCACGATGTTTCCTTTCACCTTTTGAGAGTACTGTTAAACATTGTTTGTATCAAACAATGTTTAACATACCATCTAAATGTAACAAATAAGTGCAAAAATAAAAAAAAGATTGCTGAAAAACAGCTTATTGAATGACTACCAAATAAATAAATAAATTATACAAATCCTTGAATTTTATCAAATGCCCGCCGAATGACTCTAGGATTTGATGTGACTTGTGAACTTGTGAGATTGTTCTCTCGAAATAGCTCAAAGCTACATATACTATACATAGCGGGGTCTAGGTATAGATAGATAGAGAGGCCGACGCAAAGCTAATTCATTACTGGAAATACAGATATTGAGCGTTGTTATATATATTCTACAATTTTTGTTAGCTTGTAATATAGTTTCTAATTTACAGAACTCCTATTGTTCTAAGAAAATATTACCATATCATCATCATCATCTTCCTGCCCTTATCCTAACTATATGTGGGGTCGGCACAGCAAGAGTTTTGGCTAAGGTGTTTTATGACCGGCCGCCTGCCTGACGTCAACCCTCCTTGGGAATATTTGCTTATTGTATCTCATCATGTTGGAGGATACTATCCCTTAGTCGACTTTTATGAAATGCCCGGGAAGAGAAGCAGCTGGACGCATTCTATATTTTTTCTTTACTCCCAGTCCAGCGGAGAAGTTAAAATATCACCATATAATATATTCATATTCTACTGAAATGCTGCAAAATGTAGTGCTACGGAATAGTAGACGATTTATACAGCGTCAGGAGGCAACTTTTACCTTCACCTATTCCATCTTTTCAGCTTAGTCGGCCTTGTCCACAGGAAAGATATGGTCAAAACGTTTCTTTTTACTGGTATAGCGCACATAAATTATTCGCACAGAAAAATTCATTGATACACGACCGGGTTTGAACCCACGACCTTAGGATCGGAGGGCGAGGTCACTTTGCTTGAAACTCGGTCCGGATACTTTTAATACAAAATTAATGGACACCTGGGTTTTTCAAAATATCAAAATAATAAAAGGGGTAAGTAAGTAAGTTCGTATGAGCTAGTGGCCAACTCTAGTGACGGAGTTTTATAGGCCGCCTAAAGGCCTCCGTCATGGCTAAACGACTTAAAAGCCGGGACCGACGATTTAACGTGCCCTCCGAAGCACGGAAGCGCTCAGCTCGATTTGTATAAAAGGGGTAAAATGGCTGTCTAAATTTACACCACATGAGCGACCGACGCGCGTGTAAGCTAGTAATAATAATATAATACTTTTGGATATTACACATTGAAAAGTTTATTAAAAAGTACCTAGGAATGTAAGTAATTATTGCATGGCAAAGCAAGTTTTTTTTTTATATTTGTGGACGTTTCACACAGCGCCATCTAACCCCAAACTAAGCAAAGCTTGTACACCAGATTAGGTACTAAATCAAAAATATTTTAAAAAGCATTTCTCCCGCAGCGAGAATCGAACCATTGCCTCTTGCGTCTCAGCCGAGCACTCGTCCGCCACGCCACAGAGGTCGTCTTGATTTTTGAGAGTTGTCTCTTGATTTTTACTAATACTAATATAACTGTTCTATTCTGCATCACTACATTTTGAAACCAGCATGGGCTAAGCCGAATTATCCTGGTTTTCACTTAGATGAATAAGGCAAAAATACGGGGTCAAAAGCTGACAGCGGCTTAACCCTTCCGCCGAGCATGTCACGCTGCGTTCTACGTGCCATCATTTCTCCTGTACCAATAACTGTCACGTCGTCACCGGACTTGGCGGGTTGTGTTGCATCTATGTTCAACTATAATCTATAGTATGTCGGCAGCTATTGTACTGAACCCTGCATTGTGTTGTGAACCATGGTTACCCAGTGGGAGACTCTTGTCTTTACGACTCCAATTGGCGAATATTGAGAGCGAATTGCTTGTTTTACTAAGATTGAACGGCTTGAAATTCAGCATTTATTTTCAATTGATTCACCAAGCAATTATTTTTTGCAATATCTTTAAAACAACAAAAAACACCTTTTTCCCCCTTTAATTTATTCGCAATAACAATATCTTGAAAATAACAATAACGTAATTCTTTTTTAGAATTTATATTCATCTAGAGCAACAAAGTTAATGATGTTTTTAGTCGAGAGAATTTAGTACCATCAAAATAACACATTATTACTTACTACTAACAGCCGTGTCATTCGTTTTTTCGAACCAGTGTGGTGAAAGGATTTAAAGTACTCTTTACATCACCCTATTAAAAGATTTATTTTTATTTTTTTTAAACTTGAAACGCTCATAATCATTTGCAAAGAACCAATACAATTGAGCATTATATGGCGAGCCATCAAGGCAGCAGGGAAGCCCTCCTGACCTGACTGACAACTGGTCAAGGGGCCCAGCAAGACACTCAAAGTCCAGCGAGCTCAAAAAGGTTGTCTGGCCATCTGTGTTACTAGTTCACTACACACTCGACGTGTATTGGAACGGTGGATGGGACAATGCAGTTTTTACTTACTTTTTTGTTTTGGTAATATTGCTTCTTTTCTTTCTGATAAGAGTATGATATAAAATGTATGATGACAAATAAATCATTTATTTATCTAACTTTTTGAATGACAGTGAAGCACACGGAAATAATTATCAATAACTAGCTCAAACGCGCGGCTTCGCTCGCGTTGCATAAATTTTGACAACGTCCTTTAACCCTTTCTGACGTTTATTTTGGAAAACCGTATATTACATTGCAATTGTATTTATAGTATCCAAGCCGAGTTTCAAGCAAATCTCACAACGTGTTAAAATTTATATTTTATTTCATCAAAAACAACTTATTTACAAAGACAAACTACAATAACATTAAAAACTTTAAGGTAATCGGTATAACAATAAGAACTAAAAATGAGCTCAGTTTTCTATCTAAGTTCGTCTACAGATAGAAAACAGAGTTTAGATCACCGACCGCAGGTAAGCTCCCCAAAAGGCTGGCGACGTTACCTCGTTGGATAGCTATACTTGTCCTTTGTCCGAGGTAAGCGCCAGCCCTTTGGTCATTGCTCACAACCATTAGCTTCTTGGATATCTCCTTGAAAAGAAGTCACACCACCGGACCCCAGGGTCCTAAAGTTTCCACGCTAAAAGGCATAAATATGTATCCATCACCTAAGGATGCATATTTCCGCCTTTTGAATATTTCAGCCGCTGCTACCGCCGCACCTGCCGATTTTGAGGTCGCCGTGACGTGTCACGTGAGACGCAGCCAGTGTATCAACGCAAGTTAAGTCTCACACCAGTGGCTTGCCACGACTCCACGGGATCAAAGACATAGCGTCAGGCCTTTTGCCATTGTCACGTGCAATACCGTTCGGCTCCAAAATAGCCGGTACATTGACGGTGGCTAAAGCTCGACGAATAATGCCGTAAAATTGAATTATTATTTCACGTGTTAAAATGGTTCATACAGACGTGTTCATCCTTTTAGGGGTTGAATTTTCAAAATTCCAATGGAAACAACAGTAGTGATTTTTCATTTATGCACATTTCTTATCATGGTATCGTGCTATTTTTGATACGCATCATACGCTGTATTCAGTTTTTGACATCAGCCAAAACTAAAACAATAGAAGGACTCCGTGTATCGTGTGTATCACAAACTACTAGTACCATGATACCACAACACCGAAACCGGTCACAATTGGGATGGGTGACCGCAAGTGGCATACGAGCTGAGCGCTTCCGTGCTTTGGAGCGCATGTTAAATTGTCGGTCCCGGCTTTTAAGTCGTTAAGCCATGACGGACGTCCTAAAAACTCCTTCACTAAAGTTGGCCACTAGCTCATACGAGCGTACATACATACCCAAACCGGGAAGAAATATGTGCAGAAATCGAACCCGCACATCTTGCGTCTCAGCCAGGCACTCGCCCACCACGCCACCGATGTCGGTATTGAAGCACAGATCATATTATAAATCTGCAAACATTAAGTACATTATCAAACTACTATTATGTTTGTGTTTGCTTACCTTTATAACAGCCGTTAAAATCCTATTTAACCGATTTGTGAAGCTAAATGTATGATTAGTAATTTTGTATCGTAATCTATTAGTATTAGAGGGGAGATTTTATAATTTATTGTTCCAAGACAGGGGTTGCTACAAGCCTGGTTCACTATTCAACTCGGCACGTAATAAATAAAGTTGGGTTTTCTACGGAAACTTGCCAGATCTCTATCCAAAGTTTCAGTTTATTATAACAAGAACTGTAAAAATGAGCTTTTGGGACTTACGGGTAATTCTTAGTTGTTCTATGGAACATGACATCACTGAACAGAATAAATTATTTTTTTCCTATTTTGTAATACGGAACATGTAAAACTTATATTTCTCAAATTAATTAGGACAAGGTATATAAGACCTCTTTACGATTATCTTATCATTCTAAGCTATCCATATAACGAATATCCATTCTTTCGATTTTTAGGATTCTTTTGTAGGATTATTTTACCCAGGCAAATGTTTGATCAATGGTATGACGGAATAATTGTCATTATCAGTGTCATTTAGCTTCTCATATTTTGGGAGAATCTGATGTATGAAACTCGAGTGAAAAGCTAGTATGTAGTTCTAGGGAAAAAATGTATCATTTTGTTCGATGACGTCATATTCCATAGAACGAATGGGAACTACCCGGAGTTACTAAACAAGAAACAGAAAACACATTTTTACCGTCTACCATAGCCTAATCTGGGTACCTTCTTTAATTTACAAAATACAAAAAAAGTTGGGCCTTAGAAAGACTGTTGACAAACGGTCTATAGCTCACCTGATCCAGATTAGCAGACAGTGGAGGTTTGATCAAGACGCTGGCTGCATTGCCATACTGAACGGCAATACTGATCTGTTGAGCCAAATAAGAACCAGCTCTTGGATCACGCATCGCTTCGACCAGACGCCCTGAAATAATTTTGAGAACTGTTTCATTTGTATTTTATAAACTAAGGCTTTTTACCATCTATCGTAGATGATTTATAAAGCGTCAGGAGGCAACTTTTGCCTACATTAACGGGACGTTGTACTTTGTAAATCATATTTGTAAATACGTGTGTAAGTCGTAAGTTACTTTCTGTAAATAAGTGACACAATAATGTATTGGTACTGCAGTTTATTCTGTGTCGATAGTGAGGGTCGGTAACAGGTGGTGTAATGGTGACACATGGGGGATGAGTTTGATTTTTACGTGTTAGCACAAACAACGCTAGGATAATGCTTATGAGATCGTGACAGAACGGGTTAAGAAAGACCTTTGATGCAGTTGGAGAGCTTTATTAAAAAAGTTTAGTTCAAATCCGATCATGCACTAGAAATAGTTTTTCTCTTTGAAAAGCGTGCACTGCTCTCAAAGTTCTTGGACAGTACAGGAAAATATCGTCAGAAAACTTTTTTCACTTCACCGTCCAAGAACTTCAAAAGTTTAAAAACGAGTAAAACGAGTAAACGTAGTGTCAAGTGAACTATAGCGCACTTTAAATTCTTTCATCGCATTAGTTCGAAAAAAACCAGTGACATGACTAGAAGTAGAAACAATGCAAAAGTTCTTTCGATACTTTGTCACTGAAAAATACGACACAGTTTTTACTATAGCATTTTCCAGTGTTGTATTTGTATCATGCGCATAAAGTATTTGCTCTAAATAAACAAATAAATAAATAAAAAAAACTTTCCAGATCCCGAACATAACAGACACCCACTATACAGAGAAAATAAAAAGGGAAAATACAAGAAACATTTGTATAGGTACATGTACGAATTCGACTCGCACTTGACCAGTTTTTTCTGTTACATAAAATTCTGCATGAAGAGTTTACTTGTCTTCATTTCATTTTATTAATAATTTTTAATTTGTTGTAGATATATGTACCTACATTAAAATTTATATCAAACATATTTCAGATGTGCATGGTAAAATTGCTTTTCTAATAAAATATATTGAAAATTCCATTCTAATTTTGTATTTTTCATGTCATTGAAATGCTTTATCCAATATGTGTGCGTAACACGAAGCCATGTTATAATTAAGCAGTTGCATTCCTAGCTACGAAATATTAGCTCAGTGTTAATGTGGAACATGAAAATATTTTACTCATTTTTATGATTCCCTACACGAAGGGTGCCAACAGGACTCTATTACTAAGCCTCCGATGTCCGTACGTCTGTCTGTCCGTCCGTCTGTCAGCGGGTTGTATCTCATGAACCGTAATAGGTAGAGAGTTGAAATTTTTACTATAATAACAAAAATTAAATTAAACATAAAAGAGGCCTCCTTCCAACATACATTTATGTACTAGACATGAACGATGGTACAGAACCCTGTGTGTGCGAATTCGACCGGTTTGTTTCTGTCATCTCAGACCAAATAAAAAGAAAAGACGTCGCGCTGCGAACAACAAAAGTGAAGCCACAATTTTTTATGTGTATGTCGACGGTTTTGAGGTTTTGTGTTACAAGTAACCTAAAATTCATAGTATAACAATTAAGAAACGATGTTATTTGAAGTACTTACAAGTAAAAAGTGATTCCGTGAGACTTTTTATGTGATTTGCTGCTGTTATTACAAGTTTTCACTACACAGGAAGGCATTAATTCTATTTTTAAATTTTAAGTTTACTAGACGACGACTCGAGAGCGATGAGCATGGTTTTAAGTGTAGGTGTGTGCGTGAGCGTGTTTGTTTGCTTGTAGGAGCACGGTTTTGTGTGGCTTCATTTTTGTTGTTCGCGGCGCGGCGTCTTTTGTTTATATGGTCTGAGTCTGTCATGTACAGCACTGCATTTTAAATCGAGCGAGCGAAGATCTCAGTGGCAACTTGGCTGATTTGGCGAAGTATGATTGTATGTTTGTGGATATGTTTGTCAGAGCATATTTTACGAACCGTTGATCCATCAATCTGTATGAAACTTTTTTTTTTGTGTGAGTTTTATTTGCAATCAGTTTTATAACTATGAGCAAATGATTTCTGGATTGTATGAAACTTAGTGGGCCCTTTGGATTGGATTAACGGTTTGCAAGTTAGAGCATTCTAAAAAACATTTCCACAAACATACAACGCCAAATCCAAAATGTAGGTATCAATTTAGTGGGGAATAAACATCCACCCAGTCAATATTTATAGGTAAGTACCTAAGTAAACATAGGTATGTAATTTCTAAGGCTCTACCGCTCTAGGATATGTGTTATTTGAACAAGGCGGAGGATACGCTTCGGTCATCGTCTTCGCTGAGCGCCGTCAGTGTATCGGGTAGTTCCCATTTGTTCTATGAAACATGATGGCATCGAACAAAATGACACATTTTCTTCCCTATTTTTCCCATAGAACCATGTACATACTAGCTTTTCAACCGAGTTTCATGCCATAGAACAAAATGGGAATCAGATTTTCCCAAAATCTTCTATGAGAAGCTAAATGACACTGATATATCTGTCATACCATTTATCAAACATTTGCCTGGGTAAAGTAATCCTACAAAAGAATCCTAAAAATCGAAAGAATGGCTATTCGTAGCAAGAATGATAACATAATAGTAAAGAGGTCTTATTTACCTTGTCCTATAGAACAATAAAATTTGAGAAATAAAAGTATTACATGTTCCATAGTACAAAATAAGAAAAACTAAGGCCTTTAACCATCTATAGTAGATGATTTATACAGCGTCAGGAGGCAACTTTTTTACCTTCACAAACGGGACGCTGTAATGCCCAGGACGAATTAATATGGAGTAGGCTGTCCAGCGCCTATTCCATCCTCTCAGCTTTGTCGGCCTTGTCCACAGGAAAGACATGGTCAATACGTGCGGAGTTGACTAAGCCGCGGGTTTCCTCACAATGTTTTCCTTCACCGTTTGAGAGTACTGGTATAGCGCAAATAAATTTTTCGCACAAAAATATCCATTGGTACACGACCGGATTTGAACCCACGTCCTTAGGATCATAAGGCGGGGTCACTACCAACTAGACCACCAGGACTCTCACAAAATAAGAAAGAAATATCTTATTCTGTCCGATGATGTCACGTTCCATAGAACATATGGGAACTACCCAGTGAATCTACACCACGTGTCGCCGTGTCGTCGCCGCGCGATATTAAACAACGCGCCAGCGGCTCTCAAACATGAACCAGAGTATTTTATACGAATGAATAAAGTCATCATCACTTTCCTGCCCTTATCCCACTCTATGTGGGGTCAGCACGTCATGAACCTTGGATCATGCTGTAAGAGTTTTGGCTAAGGTGTTTTATGACCAGCCGCCTGCCTGACATCAACCCTCCTTGGGAATACTTGCTTATTGTATCTCATCATGTTGGAGGATACTATCCCTTAGTCGACTTTTACGACATGCTCGGAGAGAGAAGCAGCTGGACGCATTCTATGTTTTTTCTTTACGAATGAATAAAGTATGCTGATATTATTTTCCTTTTTATACCTGGTTTCAATATAGATACATACATATTATCACGCCCGTATCCCTAATGGGGTGGGCAGAGCCACAAACATGAGAAAACTTGCAGCCACTTCTAATTTAAAGTCCTAGGATGGATGTGGTGAACCATGATGACAGGTGATCAGCCCATCGCCCATCAGGTCCATCATTTTGGAGAGGTCTATCCCTTAGTCGACTTTTACGACATGTTCGGGGAGAGAAGCAGCTGGACGCATTCTATGCTTTTTCTCTACTTCCAGTCCAGCAGAGAAGTAACCTGGTTTCTATATTCAACTAATTGGCAAAGGATGCACAATGGTCTATGTTGCACAATGTCAGTGATAAAACGTAGCTGGCAGTCATCCATTTGTCGCCCGTTGTGTTTCTGACTTCTGTAACCATTAACCAGCTACGTGGGGCAATTTGGTTAAGAATTTCGTCATTTCTCGATATCGGTGTGTAACATCGCCAAATACGTCCATGTTTTGATTGCTTTCTATACCTGTACAGGATCCTAAAAATAAAAATAAAAGATCAGTAAAGGTTTAAAATTAGTAACGAAACTGGGATTATAGCGCAGGTTTAAATATTATGGCTGACTGATTCAAGACTTACAGCACCCTGCCATTCTTTTTTTCCTTTTTCAGAGCCTGTTATTGATGTAGGTTTTAAAAAACTAATCGTATCTTTATTCATAGTGTAATTCTAATGGCCATAATATCGCGCAAATTGAGCGAAATTTTTAATTAGAAATTAGATAAAGATTGAGAGTCGCTGTCGCCCCCCCCGGAGTGCGGCCAGGCGGCTTCGTATCTACGCATACACATTCGACGAGATCGTGCCAGAAAAATTTAATTGTGAAATACGAACATCCCCCTCACCCCATCTCCCCACAGCCGAACTTAGCCGGACTTCCCCGAGTCCAACCGAGCGCGCACCACGAACCGAGAGTATTATTGCAAAGTTATAAAAGCTTACCTTGGCTTGATCGAGTAAGCGATAGCTTCTGTTGTAGTTAAAAGTTACTAGCTGCCGCCTGCGGCTTCGCTCGCGTTTTAGTGGTATAAGAGTCTATACTTATATCATTTCTTCACACACAATTAAGTACAAAGGCCTTTTACTATCTATAGTAGATGATTTATACAGCGTCAGGAGGCAACTTTTACCTTCACAAACGGAATGCTGTAGTATCCAGGACGAATTAAGATGAGAGAGGCTTGCCGAGCATCTATTCCATCCTCTCAGCTTAGTTAGCCTTGTCCACAGGAAAGACATGAGGAAACCGGCATGTCGTAGAATCTAAAAAAAATTAAAAACATGTATCAAGTGCCCATGAGGCGCACTTTAAATCCTTCCACCACACTGGTTAGAAAGCATTAATGACACGACTGGTAGTAGTAGCCGTATTCAGGCACAAACAGCTTCATAATCGGATAGATAGATACGAGTAGATAGATTACTTATTTGGCACACAAGATGCAAGACACAGCACAGACAAAATGACAGAAACAATAAAAGACAAAAAAAAAGAAGCACACAATATAGTAAAAAATAACAACGTAGGTAGATATTTGGCTACATATCTACATAGATATGCAGCCAAACATCCACACACGTCCCTACCTTACCTACCTTTTAACGGATAATATTAGTGTTATAGGTTTAGAGAAACGAACACACAGGAATTGAATGTCCCCCAATAATAAGCACCTGATTGCTGATGCGCTCTGCTTTGTGATTAATTATGCTTGTCTTCGAAAGCTCACAATATGCCGGGTTATATTGTTATGCACCCCTAACAGTGCACCCCAGTGATGCATGAGCATTCCTGGGCACACGTGGTCCAGTTAGGGTGGTTTTTGACGGCAGGAATGGTTAAAGTGTGGATGTAATTATTATTATGATTAATGGTCACAGTCATCGTTTTATCCAGCATTTTTCAAAAACTTTTCAGTAGAAATTCCTAGTCATATTCAAAGGATAAATAAATAAATATCATCTAGCCCCATACAAAGCTTGTACTATAGCCACCTGATGGCTAATAGAATACGTATATACTTTTTTTTGCAAATACATACTCATAATAGATATTTAATACTACAACACGCGGACCCGGAAGAAATATTTGCAAAACATACAAACATTTCTTCCGTGGCGGGAATCGAACCTGCGCCTCTTGCGTCATAGTCGAACACAGCAAATCACATAATAGCTGCGCTGCAAACCCACTCACTGACAGAATTATTCTCCTAGAAAGAGTCGAAACCGGTGAAAATGATGTATGGGGGGTTTGTTCGGAGAGTCAAGTCGAGTTCTCATCAGGGAGCTCACCTACTGCCAGCCGAAACTACAAGACTTAGACCCGTCCTGTTTGATGAATGTGGACATGCACCCTGGTCAAACTCGATCGACGATGAAAAAAATTCAAAATGGCGGAAAACAAGATAGCTGCCATACAAACTTTGATGGACGATATCTAGAAAACTATTAGCGATAGGTGGGGGGTGCTCGGACAAATGTCATAAAGGATGATGTAATGCAACTGCCTGAGTTGAAAAACTTCAAGGTGGTGGCCAAAAAATTTGTTCGTTCGAGGCTGAAATTTTGGCTCCGGGGGTTTTTGAGGTCACTGATGCCGAATGTAACGTAGTTTCTTTTTCTCCAACAGAAACGTTTCCGACACTCGTATCGAGTCATCTCTGCAATTTTGCTAGTTCCATGGTCCAAACTACCTTAACTACCGAGTGACTATGCAAGCGCGTGCGCGTTCCTAATCGCGTGTCAAACCGTGACATTAGACATTATCCGTCACGCCTTGTTGTCCCCTGCCCCCCCCCCCCCCCGCCCCGCGCCCCCGCTCCCTCACTCACCCGGACCGCGTGACGGATCACCCTTAACTGATCCCGGAGACAATCAAAGGTATCGTGTATTGACGTGCATAATTGCCATAACTTTTGTTCGTCCTATTTTGAAACGAGACACTTTGTACGGCTTTGTTGTTGTTATTAGGGAGAAAAGACGTATACGTCTCGTGATTTTGAAGTCATCCTAAAAGTTCTACACGAAATGACTTAAAAGACGAGATGCCGGATTCCGTAAATTAACGTTCGTCAACTATTCCGAGGTCCAAAGATCACAGTCATGGCTAAGTGTAGGGCAAAAAAACTGTATCTCATGAAGTAAGGCGCTTTCTTATTGCCCGTAACCACAGATAACGGCTTGAGAAAATTAACTTAAAACAAAGATCGGTCAAGTGTGACCGGTCTTAAAAATCACCGAGTGATAAAAAGTCACCAAAATTCTCCATTTCCATTTTTTTATTTTATTTCTTAGTCTTGAAAGTCATTTCAAAATAAATAAGTTTTGAAAACACCAAATGACTTTGAATGTCTCATTTTAGTGACTTATTATCACTCGGTGATTTTCAAGAATTTATACCCTGAGATATCATCTTTCACTGATTTGGGATTACGTACTTCCTTTCCTCCGTTTTTCATAAGTCAAAACTACGAGTCAAACAGAATTGGAATCTGTTAGAAGACGCTATCCTTCGTGGCACCAACGTACCACGTCTAACACAATAAGGGCTGATCACCCATTAGCCAAAACAATTATGTGGCTATAGGTCATGTAGCTAAACATTAGTTTAACCAGTTTGGTCTCGCTTCAAAGCGGACACCGCGCGGGTGCCCTAGAGTGTGGAATCTGACGACAGGTGGAGCCATACTGTTACCATGAGTCTGTGTTATAGAGGATACTGGGACAAGTTGTCATACTTCATATTCCTGCTATCCTATTAATTCTTATAAACGTCAAACTTTTGCAGTCTCATCGTTTTACTTGTAAAATTTGTCCAACTTGTTCTGTTTTGAATAAACAATTTATTGATTTTTTTTTTTAATTTTTTATAAATGAAATAAAATTAAATGCGAAAGTGAGCATGTGAGGATGTTACCCATGAATATCATCGGTGCCTTTTCTCAGCATAACTTCACTTCTTTCACTTTCTCTCCAGTTGGCGAAGATGAGATCCGACGTATTATCACCAGTATCTCTAGCAAAGCGGTAGGACAAGACGGCCTTGGCCGTGATCTTTTGTTACCCATCCTTAACCTTATTCTTCCTTACATCTCCCATATCATTAATTTCTCCCTTTCTTCCGGTGTCTTTCCTTCCACTTGGAAAAAAGCACAGATAATACCTATCCCAAAAAAAACTGCTACCTCTGACATTAAAGATTTTCGCCCAATCTCTATTCTACCCTTTCTGTCAAAGGTTCTAGAACGCGTTGTTTACCGTCAACTCTCACATTATCTCCAATCTCATTCTCTCCTAAACTCTTTTCAGTCAGGTTTTCGCTCAGCTCATAGCACCAGTGCGCTGGTAAAAATTACCGATGACGTTCGAGGTGCGATGGACGACAAGAAGCTGAATCTTCTCACCCTTCTTGATTTCAGCAACGCAACTGTGTTGATCACTCTATACTCTTAGCCATCCTGCGTTCCCTCAATATTTCCTTAGTGTCATGCGACTGGTTCCGTTCGTACCTCTCTGGGCGTCAACAACGCGTACAAGTAGATGGCGTACACTCAAACTGGTGTGACGTCACTGCCGGCGTTCCCCAGGGTGGTGTCCTTTCTCCCCTGCTCTTCTCTATATTTATTAATACTCTTGTATCTGGCCTTCGTTTTTCTTCCTATCACTTGTATGCTGATGACGTCCAACTTTACCTATCCTTTAAACCCGATGATATTCATGATGCGATACACCTGCAGACGGAAGATTTGTGTGCTGTCTCTTCTTGGTCTAGGAAATTTGGTCTCCAAATTAACACAAACAAAACCCAAGTGATGATTATTGGTAGCAGGACCTTCATCTCTAGGCTGGACCCAAACTCTCTCCCCTCTGTCAAATACAATGATGTCCCCTTGGGTTACTGCTCTGAGGTGAGGAATCTTGGCCTAATCATTACTGAAAACTTATCTTGGGAGCAGCACATCGCCGAAGTCAGTAGGAAAATGTTTGGCTCAATGCATGCCTTAAAACATATGCAAAACTTTCTGCCTTTCTCTGCTAAATGCACCCTGGTCAACTCCATTCTACTCCCCATCCTTGATTATGCAGATGTGTGCTATGCAGATGCTACGGAAGAGCAACTCAATAAGCTGGAACGGTTGTTGAACCTTTGTATTAGATATCTGTACGGTCTGCGTAAGTATGACCACATCTCTCACTACCGGACACAACTGAAGTGGCTCAACATCCGCTACCGTAGGAATACTCACATTCTCTGTCTTCTCTATAATATCCTCCACCACCCCCTCTCCCCATCCTACCTCAAAGATCGTTTCACTTCTCTTTTCCCACCAAATCGTCCTTCACGCTCCTCTCAACACCTTCTACTCATGACACCACAACATAAAACAAATTTCTACACCGACTCTTTTACTGTTACTGCGGTTCGTCTGTGGAACTCTCTTCCAATGCAAATACGCCAAGCCTCATCCATAGGAATCTTCAAGTCTAAACTATATCACCATTATCTTGCTCTACAGAGCAGTCATCAAAATTGAGCACCTGTAGGTATTTTTGTATATATGTTATAAATTAGGTAGATATTATTTGTATTTATTTATGTATAATAACAATAATAATTATTATTATTTTTCTCATAGCATTTTTTCTACAATGCACTGCCTCCACTTTTTCTCCAAACAACACAAAGGTTAGCTGGAAGAAAATGCTAATTAGCATTAAGTTCGCCTATGTACATTCTTGTGTGCAATAAAGAATTTTCTATCTATCTATCTACCCCTAATGGGGTGGGTAGAGCCACAAGTAATTATGACTGGCTGGCCCAACCTCTCGCAAGTAGTTTTTGATGGATCTATACTTCAAATCAGCGAGGTGGTTAAAAACTTAGGCGTGTTGATGGATAGGCATTTATCTTGGGGGTCTCAGCTTGCCGCAGTGAGTCGAAAGACTTTTGCTGCAGGTGCCTCCCTCAGACGTCTGCGTAATTTCCTTCCTACTTCCACCAAAATTGCGCTTGCACAATCTTTGTTGCTTCCTATTCTCGACTATGCTGACTCTTGCTACCCTGACCTTACTGAAGACCAACTTAATAAGTTGGAACGTCTTCAGAACTTTTCTATTAGAATTATATTTGGCTTGCGCAAGTACGATCACGTATCTGAGTTTCGTAGCAGACTTAAATGGTTACCTATCCGTTCTCGCCGTAATTTGCATATCCTTTCTCTCCCATACAATATCCTCTTTCTTCGCTCCACTCCTTCCTATCTCAAGGAGCGCTTTGAGTTCCTTCACCTATCCAATCCCCGTACCCTCCGCTCTTCTGAATCCCTCCAGTTAAAAACTCCCATACACACGTCGGATTTTTACGGAAAGTCGTTCACGCTGCAAGCTGTTAAGCTGTGGAATGCACTGCCCGCATCAATCCGACATGCAAAATCCCTTCCCATCTTTAAAAACTTAGTTGTCCAACATTTCCTTTCGTTGTCAACATCATCGTAACTTTATTCTTTCATTTATCATGTTTTTATTCATTGGTATATTTAGTATATTATTTTATTTACTACACATTACATATATATAATATATGATATTTATATGTATATTTAATATTTGTATGTATAATATTTATTGTAGGTATTTCTCAAAATATTTTTCCAATTGTATCTGCCGTCCTTCTCTTTTTAAAGTTTTGTCCTGTCCATCCAAAGGTTGCCTGGAAGAGATCGCTGTCAGCGATAAGGCCGCCCATTGTATGACGCATATTTATCCTTATTTTAATTTACTTTAATTTTTTTTGTTTATTTCTATAATTTGTGTTTTTTACAATAAAGTTATACTGTATTGTATTGTATTGTATTGTATTGTATTGTATTGTATTGTATTGTATTGTATTGTATTGTATTGTATTGTATTGTATTGTATTGTATTGTATTGTATTGTAATTATAAGAGAACTTGCAACCACTCCTGATCCAAGAGCGTTTATAAGAATTAATAGGATTTGACCACACTCTACATGATGTTAAGTAACAGTGTGGTCCAAGATAAAGCACGCTTACCCAGAATAATAATTATAATAATGCAGTGACTGCAGAACGGATTTTAATATTTTTTTGTGTGTGCAATAAGACAAAATCTCAAAAAATAATAATTAATGTCATGTTGGTAATTCAGTCCTAAGGCGATGATGACCGCGATTTTGTCTTATTTTAAAGCTTTGACTTTTTATAACAGACTAGCTCCCGACCGTGGCTTCGCTCGCGTGCTGCGCAGAATAAATGTTATTTCAGCACACGTCCTATGTATATTCCAGCTCTCATTCGTCTTGATTCGGGCTCAAACGTCTACACAAACTTTCTGTTTTTAATATTTTGTAGATCGCGCGAGAGCATGGTCACAGCTTTGCAATGCACGTGCGGCACCCCTAGACGCATAAATTCCAGCTATTGTGTCACTCGTCCGGACGCGCCACATATTGCCGCAAATATTAGGGCACATTATACCGCCGGGGAGGCTTGGGGTTGACTGGAGCGAGCGATTATTCGTATTCTAAACCTACCTCTACATCTACAATGCATCGCTAACGTCTATTTTGCAAGCAGCCCGTAATAGAAAGTATTTATGTATGTTCGTATGAGCTAGTGGCTAACTCTAGTGACGGAGTTTTTAGGCCGCCTAAAGGCCTCCGTCATGGCTTGACGACTTAAAAGCCGGGACCGACTGTTTAACGTGCCCTCCGAAGCACGGAAGCGCTCAGCTTGTAATGCCACTTGCGGTCACCCATACCGATTTGTGACCGCGCATATCGTTGCTTAACTTTAACGATCAATCAAGAACGCCTAAGCAAGCTACGCCACGAGCGCTTCGCAATAGAAAGTGACATCAGACATAATTTCGATTTCTTTTGTTGTTTTATTTTTCACTAGCTGCCGCCCGCGGCTTCGCTTGCGTGGTACCCGGACAAAAAATAGCCTATATATTAATCCAGTACATGTACTATGTATATTCCAAGTTTCATTCTAATCCATTCAGCCGTTTAGGCGTGATTGAGGCACAAACATCCAAACATCCAAACTCACATACTTTCGCATTTATAATATAAGTAAGATTCCAAAACTCTTAAATTCTTATCACTGACTTCAATTAATTAGATATTTATCAAAAACTACCTATGGATTCAAATAAGTGTCAGAAGTTAGACCTTTAGATTTGTCCAATCAGATCCATCCAGATCCATCCTGCCCTCACAATATCGTTTGACCATCGGGTAGGTTTGCCCCGAGGCCTCTGCAAATTAGCCATCATTCGGTAACTGCTTTTGTCCATCGATTGTCCATCTACTGCTACTCTATTGTGTGTGACTACCAAGTGTTTGTTATGGGTGTGTAAACTTTTTATCACTCTCATGTTCATACCAGATTTTTATTTTCTCACACTGAAGAGCTTACACAATTCAGACAAAGGGAATCACTATAATACGTAGTTTGCCTGATATCGCTTCGTTATCGCCGCACTATCGCATCGCTATCGTGACGTTATCGCCACTTGATGCTTGATCGCGATAAAATCGGTTCAATTGAATTTTCCGACAATATTAAGCTTATTCTGCGTAATGTTTTGTTTTGTATTGTTGCGTGTTGTTAAAAGTTGCGCCGTACAAAATTCGCTTATTACAACGTAAAACAAGTGATTTGATATATTAGTTCAAAAAACAATTGTTATGTAGTAATGAAAATAGTTAACACTTTACAAGTTTTTTAATAATTCAATGCAAAACTTTTACTTGCAGAATCCCAAAATATACATGGAACTAGAGTACCCAACTACACAACCCCAGTTAAAGTTTAGATAAACTGAAAAGTAAGACCACGTCACATGGGACAATTTCGTTAGCTAATTTGTCTCTAGGAGTCAATCGATTTGTGTAGTTTGGTGACAGACAAACGTGAGCTCAGTATCCCTCTCAACACGTTTGAACCGCCCTGATGAATGATCAACTTAGTTAGACAATTACTCCATCTAGGGAGGGATGCGAATAGTTCAGGCTTTTAAAGTAAAGTTTCGTTGACTGTAGTGTGAATTTACGCGGCTTACCCCCGAATGCTCAAACGCATCTCAAAGTTGAGTACGTCTCTACGTCTACGAGTAGAAACTCTCAAAAAACCGTGAGTTGGAACGTGCTCAACTCTGAGTCGCGTTTGAGTATTCTGGGGTTAGCCAGCTCCGCACGTATTGACCATGTCTTTCCTGTGGGAAAGGCCGACTAAGCTGAGAGGATGGTATAGGTGCTGCGCTCCATCTTAATTAGTCTTAGTTAGTGAAGGTAAAAGTTGCCTCCTGACGCTGTATAAATCATCTACTATAGATGGTAAAAGGCCTTTTTTTACCATCCATAAAGACTTAACACACCTAAAAGTAAAACCAAATGTTTTTCCAACGTACTGTGGGGGATTTTTTTTATTTTATCATTCAGTGTCACTGATGCATTAAAGATACAATAATGATACAGATATATGTCGTTAAGCCATGACGGAGGCCTTTAGGCGGCCTAAAAACTCCGTCACTAGAGTTGGCCACTAGCTCATACGAACATACTAAAGATACAAAGAAAACCATATTTTAAGAAAGGGGGTAACTCTTAAAACAAATGTTTCTGTAAGATATCCAGCAATATTTATTTATTTATAGGCAACCACTGCTGACCACTGGTTTAAAAGTATATTATGTTGTGTCCGAGTTTTTATCACGAACTTTCCTTCCCTACAATAATCGTTTACACACGACGAAGATGTTGAAGGATAATCGTCAACAAAGAGGGAAGACAAAGTTTGAAGAGCAAAGTGTCAAAGTGTAGCAATAGGTAATGTCGCGTGATAACGCTCGTTTGATGCGCTTTGCTCAACAGGTGGAAAACCGATTTAAATAAATACGAAAGGTAATTTCACATAGAGCCAAAGAAGATATAGAAATGACAGATAGCCATGGATAGAATTTATATATGTGTGAACAGATTACAGCGTGATGGGTAGACGATATATAGTCAAGATCTTGGGCCATAGATGGATAAGGCTAGCACTGGATCGTATTGGATGGTCCATGCAAATGGAGGCCAACGCCCGGCTCTGGGCAAAAACGGGCTATCGAAAATGTTCATGGCGATGAATTAATGCCCGATTTCTAACAAACGATAGATGGTGTTTTTTTATTTGGTATCGCTATTGTATATCTGATATCTGTCATCCGTTACCTTAGTACAAGAACAGCAGGTCATTTAGGTATATACCCTGCACCGGTTCAATTTCCATTGTTTAGCAACACTGGGCCCTAAAATAATTTCTGGCTACTTTGGTGACTTTTAAATATATCTTTAGAGCAACTCTTTAAATAGAATCGCCAAGAAAAAAAAGTAATGACACGGCAAGCAAAATAAATCATGAAAATGTTCGAATTTGCAAGCTACCAATCTTATATCATAAATTCCAAAATTTATGGTCTTATGATGATATTTATGCCACAATCACGGAACGTGTGAAAGGAGTAAGTAGATAAGTACAGAGATGACGATTGATAGAGGATGGAAGAGGAAAAGGATAAGGGCAGGAAAATGATGATGAATCACGGCGTCATGGCAGAACGAATTTCAATGAAACTTGTATTACATAATTATACAAAGTTAGCGACCTGAAATAATATATAGGCTACATTTTACTCGGGTATAAGGTGAACTACTCGTAGTATGACAGTTAATATGAAAAGATTGTCCGGTTCTATTTTTTTTTTTTGAGTCACACATTATTATTATAATATCAATACATTTCTTACAAGCTATCGTAATGGACGATCCGTTGTCCGTTACTTTTTATAGGAACCGGGCAATTAACGTTTTCACGGTTTACGATTGCTTACTCTAATAGATTGCAAGCTCTATGTAAATATTTCAAAAGTTGTTAAGTTATCTGTTGGTTTGAAAATGAATCTGAACCATGAATTTAAATAACCAGACCAAATAATACCTGCGGTTTATATTAACAAACCGTTGAATTTTATGCGCTCCTTATTTCACCTTTGCATTTTTATGGTTGTTAAAAATAATGTTTGTTTGTTTATTTTGTTGCAGAACTGTTTAGCTGTGTATTACTTTTGGACAGACGACGGTAGAATGGCACCAAGTTAAATAATGGAACTTTGAACTTTGGCTGTTGTATTTGAGGTACTTAGTGGGTACAGCATCATAAAGGGTGGAATTTTCTAATGCCACTTGAAGGGAAAGAAGCATTGCGACAAATTCTGAAAAAAAAAACATTTTGTACTTTTATGGTATCTAATCAATAGTGAATCATAAGGATCAAAATGATGGATGGGGATCCCTAACAAGCATGCAAATTATAAATTAAGATTTCATGGTCCTCCTTAAATGTAATTGTCCATGTTTGCTAGAAAGATTTGATCCTTATGATTGACTAGGATCAATCAGCAATTTTTGCTTCTATGTGCTTTTATGGGTTCAGTTAATAGGTTAACTGATCCCATAAAAGCACAGAATTGTTTATTCTGATTTTGGTCGGTTCGATTCCCGAGTGGTAAACGTATTTTCGATAATCGTTAAATGCAGTTTCGCTTCTTTTTAAAAATAAGGGAATGTTTCCTTTGAGTACCTATATAATTTTCTATCTTCAGGATTTTGAAGACTTTTCCTCCATTTTGCATCAGAAAATTCCGCCCTGTACAACTGGGTCGTGATACTGGTGCCGCCACAAACAAGCAGAGGCAAATACTTTCCAAAGTTTCTCTCATATTATTTTTTGCTGTTGTTTATTGAAGCGGGATAGTGGGCCGTGACTCTAAAGTAAGCTACCATTATCTTCATAACCTACAATTTCATCTACAAATGCAGTGTAGAAATAACAGGCGAAAGTTCCAGTCTATCAAGATAGTAAAATACTCTTTGAACTTTAAAAATAGTGTCGAATTTACGGTTATCTAAAAAGCTATCAAGCCTAGACTGCATATTTTTAACGTATCATTGAAGGGAATCCATAACTTCTCGATGAGTGCGCAGTGGGCGTCCTTGGAAAGCAATAAACTGCTGCCCCGAGGCGTACAAATAAGGATACGTATATGTGGTACACACAGGGCGAGACCATCGGGGTGCAAAACTTCACCAATAACTACTTTTACTTCGATTTTCACTCTAAACTAGTAGAAGCAAGGAACACTTCACGTACTACCGTAATGGAGATAATTCAGATCGCAGAATAGCAATCTGTATTAGAATACTCCCAGCATGCACCCTGTATTCTATTAAAATAAAAAGTATAACACTCCTGTAACATTTTTTCCATCATTCCATCTTCGAAACGTTTCTTAGTGTTTTTAGGCTCGTCAATAGTAAATTTTCTGTCACTTAGGTCAATGACCGAGTTGAGAAGATCAAATACTCGCAACAAGTTTGACTAATATTTAGAGTGAAAATCCTTTCACGTTTTATTTATATTTGTGGGAAGCATTGCCGGCGCAGCGCGGGCCGTGTGCCAGCCACGTGAGCGACGAGCGGCATACGCCTCCGTACAATAAATGTGAAACAGTGGTATTTACACAACATCACTGTACCGTTTTGGAGATCGCACCTTTATTGCGTTTGCGAGAAGGATTAAAGCGTTGATGTGCCACTTCTATCCAAATTTTCCAGTTGGACGGAGTGGGTAATAAGATGTGATCGTTCAAGAGGGAAGTGCTCACTGAGCATTTCAGTTTGGGTGAGTATGAAATTAATATTGAAATGTAACTTTGCTTTTCCCATAAAATTGTATACCTGGACGGAAACGGTACAGTTTGTTAATAACAATAAATAAATAAAATCGCTTTATTTCAGACAGGTATAAAATCAAAGGCTCATACTCAAAGTAGTTTAAATAAACACACTGCCTAAAAACTCCTTCACAAAGTTGGCCTCATACGAACTTACTTTTTTAAGCTTTTTTACCTAAAATTCTGTGAATATTATCTGTAAAATTCATTTCTCTTTCTCTGATTGTCGTTTCTGTTAAATAGGAACTATTTAGATTATTACCATTTAATACTATCTTACAATAATAATAATTCATGTAACTTTTTGTTTTTCTTTGCTATCGCTACTTTTCTATAGTGCGTGTTATAAAATATCCGCTGTATCATTTTGTAATATCACCATATTACCTCTATTTACAATATTAGACACGCTTAACAGATTCCTTTTCATGTTTGGTGCGAAATAAATATTATCTTCCTCTATTTTTTGTGAAATATTTTCTACTCTACAAAACATATTTATATAAACATTTTTTTCTGACATAAGTCCGAAACCATCACCCACTCTAATCTTTTCTGGATTGTGAACTTATTGTACTTACAAAAGTATTTTTCATCATATGATCGCTACAACCACTGTCGACCAACCAATTTATCGTTTCAGTAGGTACTATTTTTAGTTTCCTTTTCTCCAGTCAATACGTTAAAGCCTGAAAAATTACTATCCTCTGTCCTCTGTAATGATGATGTATGACTAAGGGATAATATCTTCTCCAACATGATGAGATACAATAAGCAGGTATTCCCAAGGAGGGTTGACATCAGGCAGGCGGCCGGCCATAAAACACCTTAGCCAAAACTCTTGAGCGTGATCCTTGGATCATGCGTGCCGAACTCACATGGAGTGGGATAAGGGCAGGAAGATGATGATGGTTTATTTACTGTACAAATATTAAGTGAATTCAAATCACAAGACCATTGCACTATACGCCGCGCTCTTGGACGAGAACAAACACACACCACACTAAAACCTGTAATTTAGCTAAGCTCGTTTACTTAAAAGGAGGTTCTCAGTATCAATCAACACAGTTATTTAATAGGAGTAGGTAGTAGGCGGGCACACCGAGTTGAGTCTTATGTCTTAACACTAACCCGAAGGTACTATATGTATACATACAAACTCCTCACACAAATTATCTAAATACATTTTGGTTAGTCAAAAAAAAAACAAATAAAAGACGCTGTCAAGCGATATTTATTATCTGACTTTTAAATAGATACACGAAAAAATGCAATTTTGCAAGTGATCAAGTTTTGACTGAAAAATCATAATAAGTAAAAAAAAATGATAATACCTTCGTAGTTTTATTTAAAAACTCATACTTTGGTTCAAAATGGCAAGGTAAGTTTGTTTGTTTACTCATAAGTTAAAGTTGGTGGAGAATAGTTACGAGACAAAATCTGCGAGCGATCAAAGCCAGCGAGAGTTGCCTGCGACCTATTGGACCTAGTGTAGAGCAACATGATTCCGCAATCGATTTGTGTGTTAAATCTTTATTTACTACGTATCCTCAGCGCGTAATTCGCACACGAAGGGTTCCGTGCCATCGTACATGTACATAAATGTTTATTGTATGGGCCCCCTTTTATGTTTTATTTTATTTTATTTATATTATTTGTTGTAATAGTTGCATTAGAAATACACACTGAAAATTTCAACTCTCTACCTGTTACGGTTCATGAGATACAGCTCGCTGACAGACGGACGGACGGACGGACAACGGAGGCTTAGTAATAGGGTCTATTTTATCATCGACTTGGCGTGTTTAGACTCTACCATCCCCTAGTATAATATAGGATAAATTAAAGACTATAAATTTAAACGTAGCACTGAACAAGCGGACATAGTCATATTATATATTGTACCAATTCAATTATATATCTACTGAATGGTCGATGAGTCGTCAGAGGTGAAATGTAACAAGTTGAAATATGTTTCGGAATGGCGTAGTGAACCCTTAATTATACATACTTATGTACAGTCATAAAATAAGGCACTTTTTCCTTAGGGATCGGCAGAGTTGACGGATCTCCATTTGCTATACTCTCGCTTCATTCACTATCATCACATTCTTCATGCATGTTTGTTTGTTTAGGGTACTCTTGACCTGGCCTTTGTCAATAAAACGTTTATTATAATTAGTCAAGCGTGGAGCGCTAGCTCACTTGGACCTGGGCAGGACACAATGTGAAACTTGATGACGAACGATGCAATAAGACATTAAAAATGTGGCTGAGACTGGTTACATGAATGTGGATGGTCCTGAGATGGGCAGACGATTTTTTCAAAATCATGGGCCGTGGACGAGACTAGCACAAGGCCATGATGGATGGCACAAACAGAGGGAGGCAGGCCTATGGCCAGCAGTGGATGTATGTATCTTCCACGCTTGATCGCGATACGAACAGGCGTAGATTCAACGTAGATTTAAGACCAAATGAATAAAGTATTTTGATGTGATGGTATTGCATGGTGTTATTGTTTGTTGTCAGTTGTTGCACATGCGCTGGCTCCGACAGCGGCGCGAAAGGTGGCTTGCCGCTGATCTGCCTGGTACCGCGAGACGAGGCGCGCCCGGCCGAGGCGGCGCGCGCGCGCCCCGCCTCGGCCGGGCCCTCCTCGGCGCAGAGCGACTTCCACCTGCTGGACGAGGACTATATCAAGAAGCACTTCAAGCTGCCGCAGCGGTCGCTCTACTTAGACCCCTTCAGGTACTTTACTACAGCTATACGACGTCCTACATAACTCATATGGTACCTGCTACACGGAGCGCTTGCGCACCGCACTGTACGTACGTGCCAGCAAGGCAAACCGGGAGTGTAAGCTTGATTACTGGTGCTGTGCTTATTTAAAGTCATAAATGTCTGAGCAATATGTACCTACTAGCTGCCTCCCGCGGCTTCGCTCGCGTGGTACCTGGATGTAAAATAGCCTATATGTTAATCCAGCACATGCACAATGTATATTCAAAGTTTCATTCAAATCCGTTCAGCCGTTTAGGCGTGATTGAGGCACAAACATACATCGTCACATCCACACATCCTCACATCCTCACAAACTTTCGCGTTTATAATTTTAGTAGGATAGGATGCATATCGACATATAAACCTTCCGGAAGAAACTCTCTAAATGATAAAGCAAAACCGTATACAAAATCCTTTGCGTAGTTTAAAAGAACTAAGCGTAGAAACAGACCGACGTGGGTAGCGATTTTGTTTTATACTATTTCAGTTCATACATTATTGAGTTACATCATTCCCCAGACGCCCATTGATCACATTTCCCATGACCCAAGAGGACGCCAAGAACTTCAACTTGGCGCGTAAATACAAGATCAACCAGCAGATCTTAGACGGGTACCTTGACCCCAGCGAGGCGATCTCAGCTCCCAGCGTCTTCGTGAGTATCTCGTAGAGGGTCTACGCCGTAGACTTTCTACGGCTACGTTATCTCATGGTCTTGATATTACAATAAGAACTGTATTACTGCGAATAATTATAATTATCATCAACGATTTATTATTTAGTAATTTTTATTTTATTTGGGAACAATCACTCGTTTTCGTAGTCTCGTATTAAATAAATAACACCCAACAGTCACATACATAGTTCTGACCCCACACTAGGATTCCCTGTGTCGTGGGTATCAGAAACTACGAGTACTATGGTACCACAACACCCAGACCCGGAAGAAATATTCGCAGAACATGCAAACATTTCTTCCGCAGCGGGAATCGAACCCGCGCCTCCTGCGCCTCTGCCGAGCAATCGCCCGCCGCGCCACCGAGGTCGTCAAATTATTATTCTATGTTAGTATCAGAAAGCTATGCATATCTGAGCACTAAGAGTTCAATCATTAATATTTCTCGCTCATAGTTAAAGTGCTGAAACGTAATATAGCTTCTTTTTCTTTTTCTTCTTTTCAGCCATACGCCAAATCAGAGGCAGATAAACGCAAGGAGAGTGAAGAGGATGAAGAGATTATCTACATACTCCAGCTTCCGGACTGGGAGTTCAAGTGTCCCGTCCATAACCAGACCATCAGGACGCCGAGGTCAGTCCATCTATATTTACTAAATAAATATTTATTATTAACCTACTTACTATTAGTAGCGGATCCAGAATTTGTGTGATATAAGCTTGATCCCGCTGAGGGTAGGTTTTATAAGCAAGGTAAACACTGATCTACACTAAGTAGTAGCTTTGGGGAGGGGGTATTGTGCCCCTTGCCCCCCCGGATCCGCTATCCGCTCGCATCATCAAACATAAAAATTAATTTGTGTACGGCTGTACGGCTCAATTTGAACCAGCAACCTTAGAATTGGAAAGTTGGACAACTACCACGAGATTAAAAAACATAGTAATACTAGCTGCCGTCTGCGGCTTCGCTCGCGTGGTATCCGGATAAAAAATAGCCTAAGTAAGTATAATGTTAATCCAGTACATGTACTACGTATCTTCTAAGTTTCATTTAAATCCGTTGAGCCGTTTAGGTGTGATTGAGGCACAAACATACAAACATCCTCACAAACTTTCACATTTATAATATAGTAGAATACTGTATGATACGAAGCGTCAGGGCTAAAATGTGAAATTGGTATCACTAACGCCATCTATGCAGCGTATCAACACTAAACAGCTGCATGTAATATGAACAAACTTTCTCGAACCACAAAGTAGGTTCCGTATTTCGTTCGAGTAAAAACTAGTAGAGGGCGCTGTAAACATAGTGATGGAATAATACTCGAGACTGGATAGGTCTAACAATATATTGGGAAATAATTAATTTATCACAGAGTTGAACTGACATTGAACCCAGTAAGAAGTAGAGAGGGAGCTCCTGTAGTCCTTGGCGTGCTTGACGCGTGTGTTTGCTATAATATTGCTCCTATAAAATGAACAGGCGTATCATCAGCTGTAGGCACTACTTTGCGTTCATAATAAAATTTTAACACAGCGCCATCTGTTGTCGGGTTATGTGGGCAACTTAACAAGGTTTTACCGTCCAGTTTGTAAATTCGGCATGAATTTGTGGATCGTAAACTAGATACACGAGGATATATATTTTTAGAGTTCCGTACTCCAAGGGTGCCAAAGGGTCTGTTCCGAAAGTTGTTTAAAAAGCTTCCTATAAAATATCCGATTATATAGAAGACACAAAATGCTTGGGACTGAATAATGCTCCAACTTCTTTTATAAACATGATTGTAGAGGGATCATTTTCCAAAAATAATAAATAGCCAAGCGTGGTTTCTTACCTGTATCTTCCACGCTTGGTCGCGTTACGAACAGGTGTAAATGCAACGTAGATTAAAGACGTGTCCAAGTGATCCCAGTGATTGTAAGGAATAAAAAATTTTGACTTTGACTTTGTCCATCCGTCTGTCCGTCTGTCCGTCCGTCTATCAGCAGGCTGTATCTCATAAACCGTAATAGGTAGAGTTGAAATCATAGTGTGTATTTCTATTACCGCTATTTTTACAACAAATAATGCAAATAAAATAAATTAAAAGATATAAGTAAAAGGGGGCCCAATACAAGACTTTTTTTTCGACTTTCGTAATCGATCGTCTAGAGTAGGGTATACATATATCTACAATGTCCCTGCATTTTAAATCTGTAATATCTTCGAAAATATTCATTTAAATTACATGCTGTAAGGGCCATATTGATCTATATTAAATGTACGATGCATTTAAGGTAGGTACTTAACTTAATTGGTTATGGATTAATGCTGTATTGCTCAGAATCGCTTCGTAAATAAGCCATTATTTCTCGTAAAAAGTAAAGGATAAAAAAATGGTCATTGTGGGTTATCCCTAAGAGATAGGCATATACCATCGTGGAATTTTTTGTAGAATTTTTTAAAGTGTACAATCTACCTCGTAGGGTTCAGCCAATGTTTGCAATTTAAGCGCAAAAAATGTGACTATTTACGACATCACATTATAAACTTCTAAAACTATCAGTGTTTCTCTACTAAGTAAATTATGCATGTATTATACATATAAACCTTCCTCTTGAATCACTCTATCTATTAAAAAACCACATCAAAATCCGTTGCGTAGTTTTAAAGATCTAAGCATACGGACAGACAGCGGGAAGCGACTTTGTTTTATACTATGTAGTGATGATGATGAAGCCTAAAAATATCGATAGATATTATGCGATCGATATTATTTTGGTATGGGCTATCAATCAATATCGCCCATTCTCACTTACATCAGAGTAACTGTTGGTTGCTTGGCAGGTTCATATGGCATTCCTGCAAGAAGCCGAAGCAGGAGAAGAGTAGCGAACCCAAGCGTGGCGGAGGACCTCTGAACAAGCCGAAGCCCTGGCTGCTGAGCAGGCACACCGATTTCGACCTGCTGTCGCAGTGGTAGACTGTTTAGACTTCAAAACGTCCCTTCACAACAGCATTATAGTTGTAATAAACATCATCAAATTGTCTTGAGAGTTTTAGTTGGTTTTTTTTATAAATGGGGAGTTTGATACAAGCTACTTTTAATTGTACCTTACCTTGGCGTGTGATCCTTCCCAGCCTCGCCACGGAATATTGCTTAAGCTTGAACAAAATGTACCTACCTACCTACTTACCTATAATTAGTCTATGCTATAAGTAGTGATTCTTTACAACCCCGCTACACCAATAACTGTTTTAGAATGGACAATTCTTTGGCCGTGAATTGCCAAAAACATAAAAATGAAGATTTAAAATAGAAAATCTTAAAATTATACCTTGTAAACACGAGTTTGTACCTACTGGAAATGTCAGCCACATGGACAAGATAAGCAGACTTTTCGAAAATAGACCAAGGGGATATATTACATATTCGTGAGAACACGAATATTAATAAACAAATAAATATTTCACACAGCGCCATCTAACCCCAAACTAAGCAATGCTTGTATGTACTATGTGAACCAGGGGTCTTGCCAAAATCATTTCTATTCTCTTTCCATCGTAGAAAACGATTGGTAGCCGAGCAGTGTTGCCACCCTGCATTTTTTTAAAGCGCTAGGTCAAAAATAAATAGTCATCAGATTTCAGAAATTTGGATTAAAAAAAACACCAAATTCCGCTAAATTATTTCAGATTAAAGAAACCCTAGTTTAAATTAAAAACGAACGAACAAGTATGTATGAGATGCAGAAAAAATAGTACTCAGTATCTTATTAATTATATTATAATAATGTTTAGTGTTAGTGTTTTTTTTTTAATCCAAATTTCTGAAATCTGATGACATTTTATTTTTGACCTAGCGCTTTAAAAAAATGCAAGGTGGCAACACCAATCGTTTTCTACAATGGAAAGAGAATAGAAATGATCTTGGCTAGACCCCCTGATGGCTGATAAAATACTTATATAATACTTCAATGCCCAGACCCGGAAGAAATATTTACAGAACATAAAAAAAAATCTCCCGTAGCGGAATCGAATCCGTGCCTCTTGTGTCTCAGCCGAGCACTCGCCCGCCACGCCACCGAGGTCGCCAAGTTTTAAATAAAACAACTTTTATTCACATCTACTTTTAATATAATCAAGAAATGTTGCAGTTACAATAAAAGGACAGGGTACACTTACCTACACACAGGATTGATTAAATTGATTACACAGGATTGATACACACAGGATTGATTGAATAAAAAAAACAGCTCTGAGTAGACGAGCTCGACACAGTACCCAAAATTATTAATTCGTTACACATAAATACTTAACCTAAAATCACTCCAAATACGAATCAAAAATTTAAACTTTCCTTTCAAAAAACTTAAGTCAGAGTTCACCAACTCAAACACCGTGTTAAATGAACAGCCATCGGATCAAATCTAAATCTCGTAGAAAACACTCCAGGTGAAACTCCCAGTTGACTGAATGGACTATAGCTATGAGCTACTAATTGACTTGAGCCAATTTGATGATTGCAAGCAATGATTTGGTCAACATCATATTTTTCCGATTTTAAAAAACCTTTTTCTACCTCCCTCGGCACAGTAAAATCTTATCCACTCGTTGATTATTATTACTCTGACTCTCTTTAACTATTAGGCTTTTAACACACAATAAGCAGAAATCAGACACAGAGTAGGTAAATGTCATATTGAAGATTAAAAAATCCCTCTCTTTGAATGCTATTGGGATATTCACAACATTGAAAGCGCAACAATGATCTACTGACAAAGCATGACGACAATATTATATGTTTTAGCATCCAAGTAAATACCTACCTAACCAAGGGGATACTGGGGCAAGTTAATAAAGTAAAGTACATACATAGGAAACGTTACTTTCAAAACTCAGGAAGAAGTAGGCACAAATTAACTTAATTAAATCGATTTGAAATCATTAAATGAAATAAAGAGAAAATAAATATCACCATAATTAGCCAGTTTTTTTACCAAGTTTACTTGGTAGTTCACATAGGAAGAGATTTTTTTGTTTGTTTCTTACAAGTACGCTTTAGAAAAGAAAACTGTGATTTACAATGTCGTAATTTTTCTTAGAAAATTTAAAACCCTCTTTGAAGTACTTAAAAAAGTATACCTACATTGTCATGTAGACTCATCATCTAGATAGAAAAAAAATGTGCCTACATTATAGGTAGGAACTTAGTGCTAAATTAGTGGGTACTTTATAGGTAATAACTACATTAGAGGTAGTATTAAACCTAGGTACTAAATTAATATAAAGTTTTCCAAAAACAATAAGTAGGTACACCTACTTAATGTAAAACATTTTCAAAAATATATAATACAGAGTTAGGATAATTTCACAGTAGGTAGTTACATGGTGGAGCTATAACGTACTTAGCGGTACAAAATAAGTATATATTGCGCGTTGTACATTTTGTCAATTCTGTCGTTGGGCTCGCCAAAGAATTCGATATTATCTTGGATCAAAAAGGGCGTAGGGGCGGCGGCGGCGGTGTCGCCCTCTGCAGCGCGCGTCGCTACAACTTTCGCAACAGTGCGATCGACGCCATCTTTTTCCATTGGGTCCTGATCAGCATCATTCCATACGATACCGCTGACGACATCCAATGCGACCGCGTTCTCTCCACTAACGCCATCTGTCCCGACTCCTGGTTGAGCAGCGGGGCCAGCTCCGACTTCCCCTGCATGGCCATGAGTGCTGGTCCTTTCGACAAACTCAATTGCAGCACAAGGCTCCCAATAGTGAATAAGCGAATTCTCCATCTGCTCTGCCAGTAACGCGGCGACTCCGAAGGTCAACTCTGGAACACGACGTTTCAGGACTTCGTTTAGAATCGATTCACGCAATCCTCCGAGGAAAACTCTGCACATGAAATGCTGGTCGTATATCTCGGACATTCTTCTAGAACGAAAGAGAGAAACCACTCTGCCACGGTACTCATGCACAAGTTCCCCGGGTTTCTGCTTATCGATTACGATTATTATTTTTCCCGCTGCCGATTTAGAGAAGTGCCAGATCGGCGGAGCTATTTGGAAACGCTTACTCTGATTCATTTTTGTGGCGGTTTTAACACACGCGGGTTGAATGTCGCGGATTAATTAGATAACTTATTCAGGATACCCGATTATGCGTAAGTTATTACTTGTGCACTGAGACGTCTCGCGTCGCGGCTACCGGGATGCGTCCTGAGGCTGCGTAGGTACTTACTGCACATGCGCCTGGGAGAGTTTGGATGGTGCAAGCTGTACCGCGAAATTCAAATAGCTTTCTGTATTTCATACCTCCGGCATTACACGAGCAGTATAACTCTGGCAAATACTCGCAAAGTATTTTCTAAGAACTTCTGGTATAACAAACTTAATTTGTTCTTCTATTTATTCTATTACTTACGCAAAGTTAAAAAACATGTGCCGGGATGCGTCCTGAGGCTGCGTACTGCGCATGCGCCTGGGAGAGCTTAGATGGTCCAAGTTGTGCCGCAAAATTCAAATAGCTTTCTGTATTCATACCTACTTTTTTCATACTTTCGGCATTACACGAGCAGTACTCAGGCAAATAGTCGCAAAATATTTTCTAAGATTTTTGGTGTAACAAACTGAATTTGTTTTAAAGATTTATATAATACTTACGCAAAGTTAAAAAATAAGTGCCGGGATGCGTCTTGCCTGAGGCTGCGTACCGCGCATGCGCCTGGGAGAGTTTGGATGGTCCAAGCTGTGCCGCATAATTCAAATAGCTTTCTGTATTTCATACTTCCGGCATTACACACGAGCAGTACTTACTCTATGACTCTGGCAAATAGTCGCAAAGAATTTTCTAAGAACTTCTGGTTTTATCAAACATAATTTGTTTTAAAGATTTATATAATACTTACGCAAAGTTCAAAAATAAGTGGAATGCAGAAATCTTGAATAACTGAATTTGATGAAAGTACCCATGGCACAACCAGTTGAGCATCGTAGTTGTGCCGTGGGTCCGGAAGGGATGTAATTATATTTCTATGACTTGGATACACCGGATACGAGAAGCAGAAATCTCTTGCTTCTAGACAGAAGTTTTATACTTAGAGCAGGTGGTAAAAAGTTATTGTTCTAGTACATACAACTAAGACTGAAACTACGACTTACATTCAAAATGCAAATTTTATTAAAAAATAGTACTAATAAAAAAAATAACACCTAACAGTCACATAGGTACATAGTCCTGACCCCACACTAGGATTATCTGTGTCGTGGGTACCTATCAGAGACTACGAGTACCATAGTACCACAACACCCAGACCCGGAAGAAATATATGCAGAACATGCAAACATTTCTTCCGCAGCGGGAATCGAACCCGCGCCTCTTGCGTCTCTACCGAGCTGTCGCTCGCCACGCCACCGAGGTCGTCGTAATGAAACTAAAACTTCTTTCTAGCTTTTCCAGTGTTGATGATTTGTTAGATCAGTTGAACAGAATTTAAAAATATGTCCAATCAATAATAATGACCAGCTTAGACAAGGCTGCCAAGCCGAAGATGGCGCTCATTAGGGGAGGTCTATGTCGAGCAGTGGACTGCTTATGATGATGATAATGAATAATGCTACAAGCTACTTTCCCTCCTATGAAATTACTAACAAACTACGTACAAAAAAATTCTCATCGTATAAAACAAAATTGTATTAATTCACCACTGAGATAGCAAATCGAAATTCGTTAATCTCTGCAATACGAATCCTCGTTTCTTAGGCTTCTTTTTGTCTTTCTCCTTCTCTGCTTCTTTCGCTTTTTCAGTGGTGGTTTCTTTTTTCGTCGGTTTCGACTCTGCGTCTTTCATTTTCTGGATCTCACACTCCATGTCGAAGGGGCATTGATCCGCGGCGTAGATAGGCATCATTATCACTGGTACATAGTTTGATTTACCTCCTCCATCCTTCTGCAAGTAGATAATACTATGGATGTACATACCTACTGTGCATCATACGGTACGGTCAATGGATCTAGGCATTCGTGAAGTTAGCCGTTTGACATGCGCAATGCAGCTTTTTTATACTAAATTGTCTACTGCGCGTCGAAACGGCAACTTCACGCGTGTCTAGATCCGTTGACCGTACAGTGAGTACCTTACCTACCCACTGGATTGGTTAGCTTAGGAAATTGAAAAAGGGCGTGCTAAAGTGGAGGTTACGGACTTTACAGAGCAATGGGTGGATGTGGGCTGATATGATAACGATGAACATGAACACCCACGGTTCCACCCGCTCGTGAATATAATCTACTAGAATCCATCCACCCGTTCTCCGCTCGCGAGGTACCACCTACCTGGAAAAACTACCCTATATGTTATTCCAGGTCATAAAATAAGTGTTCCAAGTTTCAGCCAAATCAGCCATTACAGACATGGACGTAGCCAAACACACAAACTTTCACATTCATGATCATACATACATACACACAGTACCTACACACTTATTAACCCGCCCGTATCGAATCCCTAATGGGTTGGGAAGAGCCACATACGGGCTTGATAATATACCTATATTGTATGTATGTAAGTTTTTAAGAGCGTCTACACCGTAGACCGTATACGAATCATCATCATCATCATCATCTCCCTGCCCTTATCCCACTCCAAGTGGGGTCGGCGCAGCATGTTCCTTGGATCATGCTGTAAGAGTTTTGGCTAAAGTGTTTTATGACCGGCCGCCTGCCTGACGTCAACCCTCCTTGGGAATACTTGCTTATTGTATCTCATCATCCTCCTCATGTTGGAGAGGATACTATCCCTTAGTCGACTTTTACGACATGCTTGGGGAGAGAAGCAGCTGGACGCATTATATGTTTTTTCTTTACTCCCAGATCATATACGAATACAATGTTGTATTCTATTATGATGGCCATTCTTAGGTAAAAATCGAGCCTACAGCCCACAGCGCAGACGGCAGAGCCTGGCAAGTGAAGTATAAGACCGCAACCGAACCGGTTACCTTGGTGTCGGCGGCGCACTGGCAGCAGTAGCTCTGCGCAGCCGACACCGCGTTGGAGCTGATGAGGTGCGCTACCACCGCCCGCAACCGCTCCTCGTCCAGCGAGCCCGGCGCGCAGTTCTCCCACTTGCCGTCAGGGTTCATCTGTACTAAGATTGGCGCAGACATGCCCAGCGCGTCGAACCCGGGACGAGCTAGTGGGCTGCAATAAACATGATCCGTTATGCATGTGGGTGGATACATAAAGGTCGCCTAAGTATTTTTTCTCACAAATGTTTTAGGTAGGTATTTATTTATTTATTGTGCACAACATATCACTTTTTTTTTGCCGCTATTTTAACTCACTTGGCGCATTTTAGGTAATGATGGCATGTAATGAGGGCATGTAGGTAGGTAATGTGGGACTGGACAGTTCCACTTTCTTAGGATAAAGCATGTAGGTAAGGTATTTGTGGAATGTCATGGCGCATGGTTTGCATCGGCCATTGTGTACAGGCTCCATTTAAGCTGGCATGCCCCGCGCATGCCTCCGCAAAACGTTTAGGCCTGATGCGTTGCTTACCTACGTAATGGGCTCACTTGGTTTCTATGTAGTGGATAATTGGATGTTATAACTCGCTCTTAACTCGCTAAAACGCTATTACTCCTAGATCTAGGTAAGTAGGTACTCTTTTCGTACGTAGTAAAACCTTTAGGTTCGTAAACAAGTAAGAGGGTAGGAGGGTACTTACATGTTAGCCAGTTTTGCTAAAAGATCTTTTTCAGCCATATTTTTTATTTTCTTTTAAAGCTACCCAAACTTAATATGTCAGTAAATTACACCTAAATAACTAGACTGGAAAATAATGTACTATTTTAATACTTTATTGACTTGTTTTTATAAGATTAATAAATATTATCATATTACGAGTTTGTAGCACACTTTTTAATTTTGTTTAATTATTTTTGATTGATGTCACTGAGCAAGTAAACACTCCAAATAGGTAGGTAGTACCTGGTAGTACCTAGCTGTAGTAGGTAACTATCATAGACAATTGAAGCTATTTTTTCCATAGCTTTATAATTCACGATTTGATTTGTAGGTAGAATTTTCGCCTTTTTGATTAATTTATGTAACGACGAGTTTTTTTTTCTTTTTCATCATTATTTATTTTAATAGTTATGATTTCATTTCCTTACTTCCTGTATTTTTCTCTTTGGATTTTCAGAACATTGGTTTCGTCAGGTTGCGACTTGCGTCCAAGGCTCAGAACAATTGTTTTGAGGTCCAAGGGTTTCGTTCATTCGTCGATCGATCCATCCATCACCCACGCACATCCGCTCTCCCCTCGGAACAAACAAAACAACCCGCACGCAGGCGCCTCTAAGCCTAAAGAATATTGATTTATTGTTCCGAGAGCGAGAGTACAGTGCTTAATATCTCACCTTCTCACATAAGAGTTTTGTGCTTTATATCCTCTTTGGCGAATTAAACTGAAATTATAATACTTGCTGAGTGACTGAAAATAATAACGTAGTGGTAGATTACTTGAAGTGACCGAAATAAACAAAACGAATCGTATCGTCCGCGTCGCCTCTTGTTATATTTCGTCGTTTCGGCTTTGTATTTTTATAATAAGGAAATAATGAGTGAATATAATCTAAATAACGCTCGTCGCAAGCTAAACATAGTGTTGGCCGACAAAGCGCCGGCATATTTTACACAAATGAAGCAATGGTTTCAAATGAAAATCAGCAAAGAAAAGTTTGATACCGAAGCCCGGAAGCTCCTCAACTCTGAACAAGTACATTACCACAACGAGTTTTTGCTGGCATTGTTGAATAAAGTTAACGGCCTGGCAGAATCATCGATTTCCTTGGCCCATGAGAGAGCATTTTCTTACGGTAAAAACAGGAAGCAAAGAGCCAGCACCGCCACAACATCATCTGTTACTTATCCTGTTGGTACTGAACCGCTGCTACTGAAGGAAGTACCGCGATTCGATCCGGTGGATCTGGTGGACTACTTGCCTCCAAAATCACCGCAAGGCGCAGGGTGTGATGGAGTAAAATATGCAGCTCAGGTCAGAAACCATTTATTTATGTAAATCAAAGTTCCTAATTTCTTTTGGATTCCATATTCTAGATTAAGCATATTTATCCAATCGGCGTAGCTCATTATTTGTCTTGCAACACTACTACATTAATTTTTTTTTTCAGGAAGTCTTCCTTCCTGACCAGGCCCTTATTGTGGGGCGTTTCATGCTGGCGGCCTGGGACCACGATCTAGAAGGTGTTGAAGATGATGCGGCCAACATAATGGTTGTCGCAACACAAATGCTGCTGAAAAATATTCTGACTGCTGTCATCTCCCTGCGCAGGGCATATAAAAAGAAGGGTGGCCTCATGTATGATATTGGTGCAGATGCTCCAAACATGTGGCTAAACAATTCATCCAGAGTCATTAATCCTGCAATAAGAGAGGCTATGCCATTGGCTGGTTTCGGCTTTATAGGCATTCGTCGTCCCCCTACTATTGACGAAATGGAACATGCTGCTGCTCTTGAAATGGCTTGCAGGTAAAAAAAAAATATTCTCTAAACAATTGTTCTAATTCAAGTTTATAAATAAATAAATAAATAAATATTTACGGACATTTCACACAGCACCATCTAGCCCCAAACTAAGCAAAGCTTGTACTATGGGCACCAGATGGCTGATAGAATACTTATATACTTATTTTTTTGTGAATACATACTTATAATAAGTAATACAACACCCAGACCCGGAAGAAATATTTACAGATCATACAAACATTTCTCCAATCGAACCCGCACCTCTTGCGTCTCAGCTGAGCCCTCGCCCGCCTAGCTACCGAGGTCGCCAATTTTATTGTATAGCTGTTGATGCTGTTGTTCATTTTTATAAACCTAAAACTAAAATTATAGCTGCCCTTATCCAGATGATTGTAAGAACCTGACTTGGATTGATGGCAAAGTCTGTTCCGTTGGATCTTCTATTGTATATTCATACATCAGCCCAGTCCAATATAGCCAAAGTTTTTATTCATTGACGTCAATAAATCAATAGGATCGACGACCTCTGTGGCGTGGCCGGCGAGTGCTCGGCGGAGACCCAAGAGGCGCGGGTTCGATTCCCGCTGCGGAAGAAATGTTTGCATGCTCTGCAAATATTTCATCAGAGTCTGGGTATTGTAATATTTAGCATGTATGTCTTTAAAAAAAAAGTATATAAGTATTCTATCAGCCACCTGGTTCCCATAGTACAAGCCTTGCTTAGTTTGGGGCTAGATGGTGCTGTGTGATATGTCCTCAAATATTTATTTAGAAAAGTGCACAACATAATTACAACCATAGTCATTTCTTAATTTCTATTTCAGTGCTCCAAAAGAGGAAGAGCCACTAAGACTGACTATTGAAGATGTCTACCTGGCGCTCCAGGAGAACCGCAACATTATCGGTAGCCACACTGTATATTCTGTCAACATGGAACGAATTGCAAATATGTTGAGCCACCCTAGCAACTAGAATTTTTCTAAAATTCAAACCAAAAATGGCTCAGATATTGGTTGTACCCTCTGCCCTACTAATCGCACTTGCAGTAATCGTCATTATTGGGTTATTCACTTTTTTGCAGAAATGGTATTTCGAAGGGGCTAAATCTATACCTGCATAAAAAAATAATTTTCATTATAAGTATATACATTGACTTGCTGCGGAGACATATAAAAATTATGATTATCGCGTTTTTCTCGAAACCGCCATTTTGCAAGTACTGCATTTGCTATTACGAGGGCAGCCCTACCTAACGAACCCTAGGAACATAAGTATGGCTTATACACTATAGTTAGGCACTTACATTAGTATGTATTTTTCTAGTGTTATTTATTGTTTTAGTGTAGGTTGTGTTTTAATAATTAATTTTGACTGTATAACCTTGGTTATGAACAAAGGATCTCATTATTATGTACCTAAAATAGCAGTTACTTGTTGCATTATTTTAATCTACGTTTATTAATTTAATAAAAAAAAATTATGTAATGAATTAAAGAAAATTAATTTAGTTTAATTTAATTTTAATATTTTTATTTATTTAATAGCCCAACTGTTTCTTTTGTATTTTGTAAATTATATTTGTAATAGTTGTAAGTTTCTTTCTGTTAATAAAGTTAAGTAATTTAATTTAATAATAACATTATATTAAATACATTGTTAATAGGCCAGTAAATATCGACATCTAAAATTGCAAACGCAGCATTTATCAACTATTTTTCTATTTGTTATGTCCCTTGATAGTAGTTTTTAGGTATACCCAAATTTCCAACTCTAAAAACCTAGTGCTGCTTGAGAAATTGCAAAAACTTTGTTATTTTCGAAAAAACTGAAAAAATGGATTTTTAAATTTGGATATTAAACTCGTACTAGGTACTCTCAAGGGACCTAACAACATATAAAAAAATCGTAGTTACTTGCGGTGTTTGACTGTTTTGTGTCGATATTGGCTGCACTATTGTTATAAAAAATTACATTGATTTTTAGGCTTTTTCCTCATGGCCTAACTATTTCGCCTAACTGATTTGGCTATGAGGACTAACATAATACTCATAGCCGAACTCTTGTCAAAATAAGCATTTTGTGTGTAATACTAAATAATCACAATATTTTTAAAATACTCACATTATTATACATTAGCATACTTCCTACTATATTATAAATGTAATTAAATAATTTATTTGCGTAAATTGTGGTATACAGAGAACTTATATAATATACTTAACTAAATTAGATTCACACTTCGCTAGGAAACCCAGCATGCAAAAACGACTTCATAACGTTACATTCGAAGTTAATTAAATATACATTACAATTTATTTAATATTTAACAATACAACTTAGTAAATTCAATTTAATCCTTAATAAATAAAATCAAATACTTAATTATTTTTAACTTAGTAAATAATTAACACTAAAATGATTTGTCAACCCGGCCATGTCGCCTCATTGCGACAAGAACGTGTTATCGTCGACATGTATAATAACGTTTAAACTAAAAATGTCAGAGGTTTGCAAATAATTTATTTCGAAAGAATAATAGTTAGAGAACCTATATTCTGTAATTTTTTTACAAAACACCTTATAGTTACAAAAATTAAACAAATTTAAAACTTTATAAGCGTCTCCTGAAAAGTCGGTGTTTTCGAGATAACCCGTTCTTGTCGCATAGAGGCGATGTATACAATTTTGTTTTAAATTTATTAAACGGTAAGTAATTCTCTAGTTGATCTAGGTATCTATATAAATGTATTAAGAAAGACATGTGCTAGTAATAATACATTTATTGGTAAACTGTATGTTTACAAGTCAAAGATTGATCAAAGCTATTGATAACTTTTAGCATACTAAAAAAAATATGTCCTCCCTAACGTACTATCTAGTAGTATTCTATCAGCCATCTTGCTCCCATAGTACAAGCTTTGCCTAGTTTGTGGCTAGATGGCGCTGTGTGAAATGTCCACAAATCTTTATTTACCTACTTACTAGTGTTTATATCTGTACTTAATGATGATGAGTGATTATAATAAATAAACTATGTATTATTAGCTTTTGCCCGCGGCTTCGCTCGCGTGGTATCCGGACGAGAAGTAGCATATATATGTTATTCCAGCACACATTAGTATGTGTGCTGGAATAACATATAGGATACTGTATATTCCAAATTTTATTCAAATCCGTTCAGTGGTTAGTGATTGAGGCACAAACATACAATGTCACATCCACATATCTTCACATCCTCACAAACTTTCGCATTTATAATATTAGTACATACATACATACATACATAAAATCACGCCTGTTTCCCATAGGGGTAGGCAGAGATCACGGATCGCCATTTGCTACGATCCTGACATACTTCTTTTGCTTCCTTCACTCTCATCACATTCCTCATGCATGCTCGTCGGTTTAGGGTACTCTTGACCTGGCCCTTTTCCAAAACGTCGCCGATTTGGTCCAGGTACGTGCGCCGAGGTCTTCCCCTTCCAACGGTACCATTCACACTCGCCTCATACACCTGTTTCGTTAATCTTCTTTCATTCATCCTCTCTACATGACCGAACCATCTTAACATACCTTTCTCAATCCTCATCACTACATCTTCTTTCACTCCACATCGCTCTCTTATCACGCTGTTTCGCATTCTATCTTTCAAAGTTACCCCACACATACTTCGCTACTACATACACTACATATACTACATACACATAATATTAGTATTAGTATTATTATGAATAAGTTTTACATAATAAATTTTGCTTAAGTAAAGAGTGTTTCTTTTACGTACCTACATCTAGATTGAGAGGCCAATTTTTAAATCCTTGCGAAATGAAATAAGACTTATAGAGAAGTTAGTTAAAAATAGTAAAAATTTAAAGCAAAGGGCTATGAATTTCTTAAACGTAAATTGAAACTGTTATGATTAAATAACTTGGGCCCTCAGTCCAGACGCTTGCACAAAGTGCATGACCTAAATCTCAGAAAGTACTATCTCTGGGTTAATCATTTTTATTTAGGAATTTATTTAAGATTTTCTTAAATATATTATGGAATTTCCAAATCTGTAGAATAATTATAATACCACAGATTTATAGCACTACCAAGGGCCCTCAATTCATTGATATCTTTACTAGAGGAATCTGCAAAACATGAATTTATTTGAGGAAATACATAAATACGACTTTAATTTATTTAACTAAGATACCTCTGTGAATTAGTTAAAAAGAAATAATGACAAATAAGTTAGTTGAAATAAAAGCAATAAATAAGTTAAAAGGGTTGAAAGTAAATGATAGTTGAATTTTATTAAAACGTCTGAACTGAGAGCCCAATACTTTCGGCTAGAGAGGTATATTAGAGAAGTTCGAAGTGAAATCATCATCATCTTCCTGCCCTTATCTCACTCTATGTGGGGTCAGTCTTGGCTAAGGTATTCTAAGACCGGCCGCCTGCCTGACGTCAACTTGCATAGTGTAATCTCATCATGTTGGAGGATACTAGGTATCCCTTAGCCCTTAGTCGACTTTTACAACATGCTAGGGGTGAGAAGGAGCTAGACGCATTCTATGTTTTTTCTTTACTCCCAGTCCAGCAGAGAAGTTTGTTTTGTTAGGCCTAGTACACAATGGCCCATGCCGATCACACTACAGGCCATTCGCCATTGTGAACGAGGGGGATGGGGATGGTGGACAATTTTCTTTTTTTGTATATTTTTTTGACGTTTCACCCAGCAACATCTATTTATTCTTCCAAGTCTAACCTCAAATTCCGCAAAGCTTGTACTATGGGCACCAGATGACTGATGGAATACTTTATACTTTTTTTTTTAAATTACATTCTTATAATTCTATAACACCCAGACCCGGAAGAAATATTTGCAGAACATACAAACATTTCTCCCGTAGCGAGAATCAAACCCGCACCTCTTGCATCTCAGCCGAGCACTCGACCGCCATGCCACCGAGGCCGTCAATTGCTAGTGGATCGTGATGAGTTGTCGGTTTTTTCAACACACGAATCATGGCTTTGCGAAGTCGGGGTGTTCACACAATGGCCCATTCTGCCATCCGATTTCTAGAAGGCCGTTAGGTGACAAACCAAAAATTTTGGCTACGAGCAAAAACGTGGGAAATGTTGTTTTCTAGACTTTTTGAAGACTTACAGTTTTTATTGAAATGCCAAAATGTTTTGTATTTTAAGGCTTGAAGTGTATAATATTGCATTCTATTACTAGTTTATCTAGTGATTTTTTATTTATCTTTTTGTGTTTTACTAATGTAAAATGAGTTAACCGTATTTTAGAACAGAAAAAGTCCAAAACGGATGTAGATAGCGGTGTACGTGAGGCTCCAAATCTCAGTACCTACTTATTATAAATGATAGAAAAATATGACGCATACTGGTCGATAGAAAAAAATAAGCGCTTTCGCCCAGTACCTACATAAAAGTCAGCACAAATGTCATATAACGGCCTTTTAGTAATCGGACGGCAGCATTGCTCAGCTGACGGGGTGGTACACATCTTATTGTGCGTATGTAGGTGCGGAACCTGAGCCCGTAATTTGAGACCCAAAAACTACAAAATACAATGTAACGTTTGTATTATATAACTATTTTCATACTAGCTTTCGCCTGTGGCTTCACTTGCATGGTAAGTTGATAAAAAGTAGGCACAATACTGTTTAGGCATTCGTAAAGTTTTAAGTTAGAAACTAAATAGCCGTGGCGGTGACAACTTGTACGTTCATCTTGGCGGATCTCCAGGCAGCAATGAGCTTCGCACCATTGTGTGAACACCCTCGCTGTAGTACAGGCAATCGTGGTCTATTCTAATAATTCTTTGCCCATGCACGCCACAATTACATAGAAGGAACAGACTATAAACCGGAATACTTTACTATTATGTTATCTGTGATAGTAAAATCAGAGCAGATGATAGTTTGATCTCTGGTTTTCTCCATTTTCTGAGCGCTTAGCAGGAAGCATTTCCATGTAATGTTTTCTATTTAAATATTTCGCTGCCCGTTCGATGCAAAAAAACCGAAACATGAAACAACATGGCATCACTCATTCAATAGAGTTCTAGACTAGACTAGCTAGTCTATGGCTGTGGTCGATGGCGGATTATGGAGTTTTTGAAGTGAAGTTTAATTCGTCAAGTGGTCAAAACCACATCGAATAAATTAATGTATTTGTCAAATCAAAAAGCTTACACTTTTGTGATGATTTCGTAACTAGTCCTAAGTATAACTAAACCAATGAGATATCAAGAGCCATAAGCAAACAGAGGTTAGTATTTAATACTGTCGCGACGTGGGGCACGTAATTATTCCCTCATTCACTTTTTATGTTTTCACGCCTTTATAAATCCCAGATAAAGCTGATGGGCTATCAATGTGTTTCTGCGTTACTGTATATCTCTTATTGTACATTACAATAATGAGTCCTGCAATCAGCTCCAACTTGGACTAGGGGTTGTAAATTGCAAAGGTCAGATAATTTCGCCATAAATGTTGGTAAAATCGTCTATGGTTTTTTTTTTGTCGAGCTAGGGGCGGATGCATGGTGAATCCTATCCTTAGTGAAAAAAAGGTTCTCATGCTTGCCCTTATGGTTTTTGTGGGAGCACATGTGATTTAGTTTCCTACTTTGATTTAAGGGATGATATCTGTAAAAGTGCGTTATGAATTGATGTACATTTGTGCATATCGATCGTGATCGGTTTTCGCGTAATTATATTTCGATTCGGGACTCCTAGCCCCTTAGTAATGCACTGATTTAGGCACTTGATTGAAATGGCCTTGGTTCTGACATTGGTGCTCAAATCATTTTGTGTTCTAGTGAACTTATTTGGTCTGTTCTTCAAGTTGCCTTGTCTTGCCATCTGTCCCTTCCAAAGGGTTAACTTAGTTGTGTTTTTAATGTATCATGAAATCATCCTGTTTTTCATTATCTGGGTAGCCTTCATTTGTAGTAATTGAGTACTATAATCAGATAGTGCTGTTTGTGCCACATCAATTTTTAGTTTTGGTATTTTGTAGTGGTGTGGGAGTGTGCCGTGAATTGAACATCTTCATAGTGCAATCAAAAGGTAATTTGAAATTCTTGAAGATTTTTTTAAACACCAAATGCTATTCATACTAGTTATTACTAGTTGGCATTGGTACAGTATAGTAGTATATCATACAATTAAAAATAACAAAAATATTCTTACATTACAAATAACAAACTAATAATATATACTTATAATATTGAGGAAGTATTTATTTTTAATATTAAGGTGTGAGGAAGGCTGACCTCACCACCATGTGGGATGAATAGTCAGGAAGAGAGAGAAATTAGGCTGTATGCGGATCATACAATTGTGCTCTTTGTCTGCATTTGCCTGCCACATGTTGAAAGGCTCATTCAACAATCAGCTAGAAGCAGGAACTGATGAGAAGGATTGTTTGTTTCATGCTATTAACAAATTTTTACAAATCCTTCCACCTGTGAATTCCGTCCATGATCATTTCTATCTGATGTTTGATCTCTAAAGTACCTAATTAATGAAACCATCAATTTAAATTAAAACTCAATGAAAGATTTTGATTAGTGAAAAGCCGTATAAAAAAAAGAGTTTTAAGCTGCCTAATGGCCTCCGTCATGGCTTAACGACTTAAAAACTGGGACCGACAATTTAATGTACCCTCCGAAGCATGTTATAATGGGTACATAAGAAACATTGTTTGTGTAGTTAAGCTAATTTTGTCTCTTCAATTACAGGAGCCCACAATGTAAGCTTGACTTTGAACATGAAAGATTAAAAATTGTTACATTTTATTAATATGAACAAATAGCAATAAAATTATAACAAAATTGCAATACATACAGTAATATTTGAATTAAATATAAATTAAATTTTAACTAAATTCTAAAATTTTAAATCTCTAGACTAAAAATATGTCAATACTGACACAATGAAGATGGATAACAAGCTTTTGCAAAATATCCAAAGATCTTTGTCAAGTGTTTCATTAAACTTGCATAAAGGAAAGTACCAATCAACCTATCAAAGAATGTCCGATTTGGATACTTTATTATTGTGCATAGAGACTCCTGCCAAGGGATGCCAAGATGCCAGGTTGGTTAAAATGTGGTGTATAAGATTGACCATCTTATTATTTTGTCATGTCACTCTTCTATTACAAATCATCTATTGTATTAGTTATTTGAAACATTCACTACTTGACTGGTGTTGTTCTGGGTTTAAAGTTTGGTAGGTAGCAATTTCAATTTCCAAGAATATTCAATTTGTGCTAAATTGTACTGGCATGTCTCTGACTTGACATAAACATACTCGAAAGATTTTGAAGTATTGGTTTGTTTGATGTCTGCCATGTGTTTGAAGATTACCTACACTATGGTACCAGGTACCAATTTTTTGTATTTTTGTGTGCATCAGTGTCACGGGCACATCACTTTTATAGACGTGATGTGGCGCTGAAGCAAATTGAATCCGTACTCCTTTTATTAAATACAAATTCATGATTCATTAGTCACTACACATTATGATTGCATCATAAAAACTTTATCTATAAAAAGTATTGTTTTGAAATGATTATACATAGTACCTACAGTTTATACATATAATAATACATTTATCATAATCTTACTAATAATATAAATATACAAGATTTGTGTGTTTATGTTTCAACCACAACCAAAATTGCTGAACTAATTTGGATGAATCTTGAAATATAAATTTGTGATGTGACATATATTAATAAATTATTGTTATTGTTTACTTATAAAATCATGAAATACATACATATACACTCACAAAATCACGCCTGTTTCCCATAGGGGTAGGCAGACATCACGGATCTCCATTTGCTACGTTCCTGACATACTTCTTTCGCTACATTCACTCTCATAACATTCTTCATGCATGTTCATCGATTTAGGGTACTCTACCCTTTTCCAAAACGTCGCCGATTTGGTCTTCTCCAATAATCCTCAGAGATATTTGTTTTCAGATTTGAAATTATTTTCAAACTAAAACATATCTGAAAGATTATCTCTAAGTGGTTACAATATACTTTTTCTTCTCATTATTAATGGAATTCTTTGATAGTTTTGTAATGTCAAAATCTTGGTACCCTACTTCTTTTGACTTGTACTAAGCTAGTATTTTAGTCATCATACTTTTTTCTTTTGTGTTACTGTGATGTTACAATGCAGGGGGCATTATAAACCTTTTTTGTGGATTTTTTACATCTCCAACTTAGTATCCTCTACTAAAAACGAGTTGGATAACCTTTTCATGATAAATACAATTTTAAGAAAGAAAATATCCGTTATATCTTCTTAAAAACTGTACAGATGTAAAGGTGTTAAGTGGTCGAATAAATAAATGCTCAGTTATCACACAATGGTTAGATACACTGAGATACAAGACTAATCCTTCCTCTGAAGAGCCAATGGCTAGTAAATAATTTCACCAAAATTTGTTTTTACACTCTCATGAAACTGTTATTCATATTTTTTGCAGTACCAACTCCCAAGCAATTCCTTCTTCAAAACAAGTGAAAAAAGTAAGTTAAATTCTGCAAATATATATCAGAAGTCTCCGTTATCGCCTAAAAGCATTTTGAACATGGTATAATTTTGCAGGAGGATCCAAAAATGGAACCGTCATGCTCACACTCCTGCGGCCTCTTTGAGGAGACGAGTCGAATCGCATACGGCTTAAACATCGAGGACAGCGACCTGGAGCCGCGGCCCGAGGAGGCGATCGGAGACCAGCCCATCGACGACATCGAGCGGGAAGACTTCGAAGAAGAGAACAGAATCCTCAAACTCTGCCCCACCGAGAGTATGATCACCATAGACGGCAAGCTCAGATACGATCGTACCCTCTCCAGTGCCAGCTCAAGCTTAACGTCCAGTTCAGAAACGATTTCAGCTCTCAACATGATGGGCAGTGACTACAGTCTGCCCGGCTGCAGCAAGGACTTGTGCGACGACAGCCCTGTTATGAAGGGTCTCCTAGATGATCCCAGTCAGATCCCGCTGCCGGACGATCCCATCCAGGATCCTGAGCCGGAGCAGGAAAAGAAGGAGGACTTTATGCAGAAGCTTCTGAGCAGCACGATTGAGGAGAAGAAGGATTATCCCAAAGGGAAATTGTATAAGGCTGAGGAGATGGACAATGATGACGAGTGTGATGCGGGGACTAGTTCCTATGTGTCCAGTGTGGGCAGTTCTAGCTCCTACTCCAAGTTTGCTGAGGCTTCCACTTCCAACGCCGACAGACTGCTGGGTCTCGACAAAAGAAGCAAGCGCTCTTCTCACAAGACTAAGGTAATTATGTTCATTATATTGGTATTTCTAAAACACAGAAACTATTATTACCTTTGTAACATGAGTTTTAACACATGAATCACTAGCGACTATTATATAAAAAAGTATAAAAGCTTGTTCATCCTACCAAGATCGGGGCAGAGTGAAGTAAGACATAAGCGAGAGGGGACAAGTGTCCGTTACTTACTTACAAAATTGTGCTTGGAGTTATAGCTCCTATATAAAATTTAATTTAATGCATATTTGTTCTACAGTGATTAGGAAACATAATCTAGGAAAAAGCAAAATAGATCCATTGGAATCATTTTATAATCTGTAAAGATATTAATATAATGTTGATCATTTCAGAATTACATGGCTCAATATTGTAATGATGATGATGAATCTGAGGATGATATCCATGAAGAGTCGTGGTGCACCTGCCTTTCTTCACATGAGGTTAGTTATCCTACTTGTATAATACCTGACTATTACATTTGCACACCATCTAGCTAGATAGTAAAATAATTAATTTCAATACACTAATATGTTGCTTTGTTTCAGGATGACGATGAAGAAACAGAGCCAGAATCAGAGCGAGTATGGGTAAATATGAATCCTTGTATGATGGTCTATAGTGGTAGCGGCTGTTCGAAAAATTTCTGTGTGCTATACCGGTAACTCTCAAACGGTGAAGGAAAATATCGTGAGGAAACCGGCATGTCGTAGAACCTGAAATCGCTAATATAGCGCATATAAATTTTTCGAACCGAAAAATACATTATTGCTCAATCGGTTTTGAACCCACGACCTTAGGATAGGAAGGTAGGGTCACTACCACTAGACCACCAGTGCTCTCAGTCAGATCAGAATATGTTAGTATTTATTTTACATTCTGATCTCTGCTTTTATAGAAATTAGTTGTATTTTAGTCTAGGTTCCGACCGCGGCTTGTTCGCGTGGTAACCGGATAAAAAGTGGCCTATGTCACTTTCCTGCTCGTAAACTATTGTCTGTCCAAAAAATCCTGTTGATCTTAAAATCCAGCAACGTTGCAAGGGCCTTTGCTCTGTGAAAGGACAAACCAACACTGATTGGCGGTTACATTAGTAAGAATTGTACATGGCCGGTGTGCAGCCAGTTCTTTTAAACAATAAATGTCATGAATAAAAAATCAGAGCTAATGTCCACTATGTTTCATTCGAACGATTCTTAAGATCATCTTATCTGGTGCACTCGTCCCGAACGCCTCATGCCGAAGCCTTGGCGCTAGTTTAAGGCAAGATTTCACAAGAATACTCATAAAACTATTCCCTTGTTCGTTTGTTATACAATAATTCGAACGTTCAATACGCTATTAACTGTTTGGTTTCGATAGATTTAAATTATTTATTTTATATGTCTGCCCTACTAATCGCACTTGCAGTAATCGTCATTTTTGGGTTTTTCACTTTTTTGCAGAAATGGTATTCCAAGGGGCTAAATCTATACCTACATAAAAAAATAATTTTCATTATATTTTTTACTATAGGTATATAACATGCACATGCTGCAGATATATCTAAAAATATGATTACCGCGTTTTTCTCGATACCGCCATGTTGCAAGTACTGCATTTGCTATTACGAGGTCAGATGTGTAGAATCTAGCGTAAAACAAGTAACATATTCATTAGACATTAGAATAGAATAAAATCAATTCTATTATTTGACGCGACAAAAAAAATTAAGGTGATGAAATATCAAACAAATGTAAGTACTTCGTTTATTTGCTTGCTATTATATGAACACGATCTTCTCGCCTCTTCTCAAAACGGAAAATGATGGTAACCTAATAACCATCATTTTCCGTTTTGACAGTACATAGTGTCGAGTTTCCTTAAATCATCTCAAATGTTTCTTGCTATATTTGTTGTGTAATGCATTCATCTTGATCTACTTTGTGTGGTCCACGTGGAGAATAACAGTCTGTGGAATCACTTGTTATTTGATGGTCACCTTGATAAACAATAAAATCATCTTACAAAGTTTTAAGACCCGAGGCAACTAAGTCACTTTGCGCAAAAAAGACGCGAAACGGTACGGAAAAATGTACGGGATTGACATATAATGCGATCACTAAAATAAAACTAGAGCCTTGACTAAATTTTAAAACAAATGTTTTGATTTAGATTTTCTTGTGCCGGGGTTTTAACTGTCCGGTTACGAAACGAGGTAGTGGATAGAGATCCTATGACACGGGACATTGCAATCTCCACGTCAGTTTCATAAATTTTTCATTAGACGCAATGTGACATGGCTATATAGGCTTTGTACTGACTTCTCGTCTTGGCGTGTTTTGTGCTATCCCCATGGTATTCCACCCTAGTCATCACTGGATGAGTGAAAAGATGCTCGAACTAATCTATTCTAAGCTTTATTGTTTTAATTTGCATTGTCAGAGGAAACGTCGCAACGACCCGCCTACGTCCGTGTCAGCCAAGAAGTTCTGCCCGGACGGGTCGTACGTGAGCTGTGGGGACTCCAACTGGCAGCCCACGCCCAGTCCCGCCATGCCGACCACATCAGTGCAGAGCCCACCACCAGAAGTCAAGAGCTGGCTAGCCAAGTAAGTCTAACGACTAAGGAAATTTTAGAAAAAAAAAATAATAATAAATATTTGTGGACATTTCACACAGCGCCATCTAGCCCCAAACTAAGCAAAGCTTGTGCTATGGGAACCAGATGGCTGATAGAATACTTATATAATTTTTTTTGTAAAATACATACTTATACTTATAATACATAATACTACAACACCCAGACCCGGGAGAAATATTTGCAGAACATACAAACATTTCTCCCGAAGCGGGAATCGAACCCGCGCCTCTTGTGTCTCAGCCGAGCATTCGCCCGCCACGCCACCTAGGTCGTCCGAAATCATTTGTAGTTAATGTTCCTACTGGCTTTTGGACTTCAGTTTCGCATGTCCAATTGAAATAATAGTTTTACTTAGACGGCCTCGGTGGCGTGGCGGGCGATTGCTCCGCAGAGACGCAAGAGGCGCGGGTTCGATTCCCGCTGCGGAAGAAATGTTTGCATGATCTGTAAATATTTCTTCCGGGTCTGGGTGTTGTAGTACCATGGTACTCGTAGTTTCAGATACCCACGACACAGGGAATCCTAGTGTGGGGTCAGGACTATGTATGTGACTGTTGGGTGTTATTTATATATTATATTTACTTGATGTCTAACCAACAGACGAACAGTTGTTCAGACTGATCTATATACATTCTTATTTCTCAGCCTAAAGGCCAACTAGAATCACTTCGATATTTCCAATTATTTGCTCATGAAATTGTACGTCAGAAAGAATTTACGCTTTAACGCAATTTTCACCTGAATAGAAACAAATTAATTAAGGTTGACTCTTTCTTAAAAGCTGGCACGTTGCCTTTGTTGCGTAAACTTTCCATGAACAGCTCAACGTGATTTTATTGTAACATTTTCGAAAGAAGCCCTAAATATTTCCAATGAAATGTATAACATTTGATTTGTTTAGGTAAAACAATTAATTAACTTGAAAAGGAAAATTGCCGTGCAACAACGTGCCTAAAAGGCCGAACAAAATCATAATTCAAACAATGAAATTGTAATAAAGTTTTTCCCCCGTCATCTCTGAAGAAACTGGGTTAGAAAATAGAAATTCTACGATAATTACGATTAAGCCTCAATCAGCATTTTTCTAGCTTATGCTAGAACATTTCAATCAACATTCTATGCATATAGATGATGCAATATCTGTGGTGATGATATTGCTGTCTCCGAATTTCAAAAGTTCAATTATTTAGCACAAAATCAAAGTTACCTAAACTATGAAAACAGTTTGTCACGTTTTTGTTGATGCTAGCTGTAAATACGGGCAGTAGTTGTTACTATTTGCAGTCATCAGAAAACCGGTCAAGTGTGAGTCCAATTCGCACTCGAAGGGTACTGTACATGTATTTTTGAATATGTTTACTCTATATACTTTTTAAATAGGTAGCTTCGATGATGCGAACTTTAAAAAAAATATTCTCGTATGGGGCCCCTTTTATTTTTTTAGACTTTATTTTTTATTTGTTGTTTTAGCGGCAATAGAAATACACACGCTGTGAAAATTTCCACTCTCACCTATTTACGGTTCATGAAATCCCGCTGACAGACAGACGGACAACGGAGGCTTAGTGATAGGGTCCCGTTGGCACCCTTCGGGTACAGAACCCTAAAAATGACCTATTACTCAAAACCATAATTTATTAGTTTAGTCATGGGACTTGGATCAGGAGTGGCTGCAAGTTTTCTTATGATTACTTGTGGCTCTGCCCACCTGTTAGGGATACCGGCGCGATAATATGTATTTAATGATTTATTACATTGATGATATTTTTATCGTCAGAAGGTAACTTTTGCCTCGAACGGGAGGATGTAGTGCCAGAGAATTTTATATACATATCTACAAGAAAAACATGGTCAAAAACAAACCTTGCGGTGTTAACAGGGTTTAAGAGTGGGTTTCAACACCGGCTGGGGCACCAAGAAATTTTTCGTCTGTAAAATTATCTGAGCTGAAACACGTGCGCAAAACGGTGTTAATTAGTCGTATCACTAGTTCTTTCGAAGCAATGTGATAACTAAGGATTTATAGTGCTCCTTGAAGGTTCCTTTCGTGCATTTTTCACATGTTTTCGAACGTTTTAGGTTCCACGACATGCCGGATTCCTCATGATATTTTCTCTCATGTTGCCACTGTTTCTGTTGTTTCACGTTTGTTTGCGTTCGTGCTATTGATTAAGTTGCTAATTTGACCATAGTAACGCCTGCATCCCGCAATTTTAAGTGCATACTATACAATTATTATGTTTGACCAGCAATCGTGTTTTGAATGTAATGATATACTCACGACATGAAGCGCTTAACTATCCTATCTACTAATGTTATAAATCCAAAAGTTTGCGAGGCTGTTTGATTTTTGATGTTCTGATATGACAAAAAAAACTAAGGCCTTTTTACCATCTATAGTAGATGATTTATATGCGTCAGGAGGCAACTTTTTTCTCATAAACGGGATGATGTAGTGCCCGGGACGAATTAAGATGGAGTAGGCTTGCCCAGCACCTATTCCATCCTCTCAGCTTAGCCGGCCTTGACCACAGAAAAAACATGGTCAGTACGTGCGGAGCTGACTAAGCCGCGGGGTTCCTCACGATTTTTACCTTCACCGTTGAAGAGTACTGCTATAGCGCACATAAATTTTTCGCACAGAAAAGTCCATTGGTACACGACCGGATTTGAACCAACATCCTTAGGATCGGAAGGCGGGGTCACTACCAACTAGACCACCAGTGTTCTGATATGACAAATACCTGCAATATACATAGTTCGCGACACGAAATAACATATAGGCTACTTTTACGGCATTTTCATTTATACGCGCGATTTTGCTCCTAATGGTCAAAAAAAATACCTACAATTCTTAGGTTATTATAAATGCGGAAGTTTGTTAAGATGTGACGATGTTTGTGCCTCAATCCGATCAATATGTAACGGTTGAAAGGATTTGAATGAAACTTTGAACATACATAGTATGTGTGCTGGAATAACATATAGGCTAATTTTTAACGTGGTACCACGCGGTCGAAGCCGCGGGTGGAAGCTAGTCTTGTATAAATGTAAATGGTAAAGGTGGTAATAGTAGACAAAGTTATAAATTGCTATATCTGTTGGTAATCACTATCTGATAGTAGATATCACAGTCGGCATTTAGTGTTTTATTTGCACTGTCAATGCTAGTGGTTCGCGTACACTCCTGACTAGTCACCCGACCTGTTAGTACATTTCCCGTTATAAGTGGGGCCTATTCAGCATCACTTGAGATTCATCTGCCCCTCCGACTTAGTTTAACACTTGTTCCAGAGCTGAGTACAGATGTAGTTCCTATAATCATGTACTTTAAAGTAGTTTGATTTAGAGGTTTTAAAAAAACATTTTTATATAAAATTTTCCTTAAGTGACTTGAGAAAACTTTAGTCATTGTAGAAAATTGCGGGACCTTTCCGCAATTTGCTACAATGACATGAAAGAGCATCGTAATGTCTTTATTTATTTTAGAAAAATTAATCCCTAATGGGGTGGACAGAGCCATAAGTAATCATAAGAAAGCTTGCAGCCACACTTGATTCATAGTTCCAAGATGGATATGGTGGACCATGGTGACAAGTGATCAGTCCACAGCCCATATAGATGATGCATCATGACGGAGAGTCAAATTCTTAGACCGAAATATTCTAGGAACCATCAGCACGAGGAAAATGAAGAATCTAAAATTTGTATGAGCAGGTGCTAACATTCTTTATTTTTCTAGGTTCCAATCGTGGACCAACAGCGAGAAGATCCAGGCTATCGACGCGCTCATCGGCCGCTGCGCCGCTGGCCAAGTTCGTCACATGATGAAGTCCATCGAGCCACTGTTTCAGCGCGACTTCATATCGCTACTGCCCAAGGAACTGGCTCTCACGGTGCTGGGCTACCTTCAGCCGAAGGATCTACTGCGAGCCGCACAGACTTGCCAATACTGGAGGTGAGAATTTCTGGAGCATTTTTCCTGACCGAGCCTTTAGCCAAGTCACAGGTTATAAGGGTGAGAAGGAATGGCACGCGTCCATCCCATACATTTTAGTAGTATAGCCTTCAGCAATGTGACTTGGCTAAGGTCTCCGGTATATTTGTTTTCAGCAATTTGGTACATCTTGTTTATATTGTAAAAGAGAATGTTTGTCTCTGGGTGTGGGCTTAAATTTTACCCTAGTTTATGACTCTGAGGAACATCTAGCCTTCTTTTTATCCAACTACAAAGCGAGCAGAGCTGTGGGTTGCTGCTAGTTATTGTAACAATAGTGGATTATAAGTAGCTAATTCCTAACACGAGGTTTCTGAGAATGCAGCTAAAATATAACACCAGCTGAGCCAAATACTCTGGTTTAGCTAAAATAAAGCAATGTGATCCAATACCTATGCTTTCACACGGTACAACACGAAGGTGTAATGTTACCAGCCAACCAGCTGGCACAGTGTCATGTGGCGGTAATTGCGCAATAAGAACTCATTTTATCACGTTACACAATAACTAACCTAATTGATTTCATAAAAAATGCTGTTAAAAGTAGTATGTTATTATATCGTGCGTCAGCGGTCTGTATAACCTTAATAGGTAGAAAATTTTCACAGAGTATGTATTTCTAATAACAAAATAAAAGGAGACCTCATACAAGAAACCTTTATGTACGATGGTACGGAACCCTACGTGTGCCAATTTTTCTCGCACTTGACCGGTTTTATTATTTGAGTTATTTCGCTCGTTCGCAGATGCTAGGCATGTAAACATAACCACTTATTACGCGACAATTCGCTGAAGATAAATTGGAATATTACCTTAGTTCATGACAATCGTCGATGATTGATGACAATACATATGTCCTTGCAAATAATTATCCTACTAATATTATAAATGCGAAAGTTTGTCAGGATGTGACGATATTTGTGTCTCAATCACGCCGTAACAGCTGAACGGATTTAAATTAAACTTGGAACATACGTACATAGTATGTTTGCTGGAATAACATATAGGCTACTTTTTATTCTGGTATCACGCGAGGTAAGCCGCGGGTGGAAGCTAGTATTATGTTGGCCCGAACTAGCTCATACGAACTTACTTTATTAGAAAGAAATAACATTTATTTGGCACACACAAAGACATATTACAAACGGAAAAGGGACAAAAAATGAGGTACAGAAAAGCGCAAGAGAAGACAGACACAAACGACAAAAGTACCTATTATAAACTAATTTAAAACTAGAACAAATACATAGTCTGATTTTCACCCTTCCCGCGGACCAATCGACGTTTTATTGATGCCAAAAAGGTTTAACTCTCAGCATGTGCTACTTCCAGGTTTAACTAGAAGTAGCGCTGCTTTTCAGAGTTAACCCTCAGGGTGACATCGCTATGCGAAAAAAATATATATATTATGTTCGTTTGTCCGCAGATGGCTGGCTGACGATAATCTGCTGTGGAAGGAGCAGTGTCGCCGTATCGGCATCACCACGACGAAACGCGTGCCTCGCCACTTGCCGCGCTGCGCCAGCCCTTGGAAAGCGGCCTATATGCGCCAGTACTTGATTGAAAACAGGTAACACTTTACAATGCTTTTGGTAACTGAATGGTGATCAGTGGATCGTGGGATGTGAATGGATGAGGCTTGCACATAACCGTGCTGGATGGAACGGAGACGCTCAGCAAAAAAAAGCTGTGGATTATACAAGGTTTAGTGCTATCATAAAATCTGTCTGCTGTGTGTTTATGCTGAGAACTGTGAAACTGGGACACAGGCTTCCTCGATACAGGCCCTGGCTAGTGAGGTAGCCAACAAAATGGCTGTTAAGTAGAATAAGTTGAGTTAACAAAATATGAGTGTTCCACATACTTCTATCCACCATATTCCTGATGGTTATATTCGTAAGGATTTTAAGAGTGCTCTGTTTTTGCTGTAATAAATATTTTTTTATTAACATTTTCAATTCCAACCAAACCTGGCTTACCGGATATTGGTGTCGGAGCAACTTGTTTTTTTTTCACTTCACCTGTGGTATAATTTGCTACAGGATAGACAAGAACGCTAAATTCTCAGGGTTAAAGCAACATGACATTTCAGATGGCTGCACAAACCGATAGACAGCGCGGTGGAACTGCGCGGGCATGATGACCACGTGATCACCTGCCTCCAGTTCTACGGCAACCGCATCCTCAGCGGCAGTGACGACACCACTCTGAAGGTCTGGTCTGCAGCCACGGGCAAGGTGAGTTCTAAGCCTCCTCCCCACTATCGGCGATAATCATTGCTCGCATGATCGTCCGTCATCAGCAAGGTGATCGTCACGATCATCGACAAAGCATCAACACGATCATCCGCGATCATTTGTTGAGCGGCAAGACTTCAAGATGGACATGGAGTTTATAGCTGCTGCTACTCATCATCATCTTCCTGCCATTATCCCACTCTATGTGGGGTCGGCACAGCATGATCCTTGGATCATGCTGTAAGAGTTTTGGCTAAGGTGTTTTATGACCGGCCGCCTGCCTGACGTCAAACCTCCTTGGGAATACTTGCTTATTGTATCTCATCATGTTGGAGGGATACTATCCCTAAGTCTACTTTTACGACATGCTCGGGAAGAGAAGCAGCTGGACGCATTCTATGTTTTTTCTTTACTCCCAGTCCAGCGAAGAAGTATGTTATAGCTGCTGCTACTATTCATTTAATTTCAGTAAATAATCATAATTCCGATTCCAATATTTTGTGCGGTCTCACTTTCCATTTTTCTTTTAGACACCCGAAATCCGTAGGGCTATCATGACTTTCAAAATTGGTCTAGATGCGATGGTACGGTAGCCTCTTAAAGATTCTGCTGAATAAACTATTTCTATTTCTAAATATACAAAAGCTCGAAGTGTGGTGAAAGCAGGCGGGAGAGGGTAATGTTTTTGGTTTCCTTTTAGTACAATCCAACGGGTGCCAACGGGACCCTATTACTAAGCCTACGCTGTCCGTCCGTCTATCAGCGGGTTGGATCTCATGAACCGTAATAGATAGATAGTTGTAGTTTTAATAACTTTCAGTGTGTGTTTCTATTGACGCTATAACAACAACAATAGGTGCTGGGCGAGCCTACTCCATCTTAATTCGTCCCGGGCACTACAGCGTCCCGTTTGTGAAGGTATAAGTTGCCTCCTGACGCTGTATAAATCATCTACTAGATGGTAAAAGGCCTTAGTTTAGTTTATAACAACAAATAAAAAAATACATGTACGTTGACCGGTTTTTTCTATTGCAGTGCCTTCGCACGTTGGTTGGTCATTCGGGTGGCGTGTGGTCCTCCCAGATGGTGGGCCACCTGGTGATATCCGGCTCTACGGACCGCACGCTGCGCGTCTGGAACGCCAAGTCCGGCCGCTGCCTGAAAGTACTGGCTGGACACACCTCCACCGTCCGCTGCATGCATCTCTTTAAGGACAGGTGAGTTATAGACTTAGCTTATAGATTTTATTTTAAAATTAAGCCACCAATGCAGATGCGGTGCTGGATTCATACTTCCAGTTGGGGGGAAGCACACTCTTTGTTTTGTAGTAGCGGGCTAGCCTGTGGATCCTGGACTCGACGAGAATCAGACGGAACTTGCTGTCCTTGTCTTTCCTGTTACGTTCCAAGTGCTTCCTCATGGCCACAGCTTTCTTGATCAGGTAGTAGAGGTCCTCTGGTAGGTCAGGGGCAAGTACCATAGCCTTCATGATACGGAGGATCTTCTTGCCGGTCACAAATCTGACCTGCGCCACTCCATAGGAATCCCTGAGCATAACACCAATTTGGGAGGGAGTTAGGCCTTTCTTGCCAAGTTTGAAAATCTGTTCCTTTACATCATCAGCGGTCAGTTTAAGCCATGTGGGGACACTGCGTCGGTAGGGCAGTGCCGCCTGGGAAATACCCTTACCAGGTGCGAGCATACGACTATGAATTTTAGGTTACTTGGAACACAAAACCTCAAACCTTCGAGAGAGACACACACACACACACACATAGATAAAAAGGTGGCTTCACTTTTGTTGTTCACGGCGCGGCGTCTTTTCTTTTTATTTGGACTGAGTATGATGTCATGTTCCATAGAACATAAGGGAACTACCCAAGCTTCCTGTCTTAATAATTATTTACGTTGTATGCAGAGTGGTGTCTGGGTCCCGCGACGCCACGCTGCGGCTGTGGTCCATCCCTGACGGCCGCTGCATGAAAGTACTGGTGGGCCACATGGCGGCCGTCCGCTGCGTGCAATACGACGGGAAGGTGGTCGTCTCTGGCGCCTATGACTACTTCGTCAAAGTCTGGAACCCAGAGACCGGGGAATGCTTGCACACCCTTGCGGGACACACCAATAGAGTTTACAGCTTACAGGTAATTGATTCTTACTAGATAAGCTTGTATTCTGCTCGGGCGTGCTTACTCAAAGTTACTTTATTTGCGGTCATTTTTCAATAAGGAACTGTCAAGTTATCCTCCTTTGCAGTTGGTTAAATCTATGCTTCAGTGTTTGAAGCTTAAACAGAGGCTGTTAGCCATGTCCGCTTTAGCATAGTGACGGCTACGTGCGTGCTATATGACGGCGAGCTGGTTTCGGCGTATCCGGCTACGTGCGGAATGCGACGTAATCAATCGCAAAGTCAATGCCATGCTTTTTTACACGTAGAGTCCGGCGACTATGTTAAATGCAGAGTGACTTGACCACATCTAAAAAATCTGAACAAACCATTGTAGCTTTTAATTTGTCGCAATTGCTTTTCATTGTAGTGTTTATTTTTTTTTCAAATTCAAATTCTTATGACGATGTAATTTTGAAACTTAGTTCGACGGCGTCCACGTGGTAAGCGGCTCGCTGGACACGTCCATCAGAGTGTGGGACGTGGAGACTGGCCAGCTGAAGCACACGCTGACCGGCCACCAGTCACTGACCTCCGGCATGGAGCTGCACCAGAATATCCTGGTCTCCGGCAACGCAGACTCCACCGTCAAGGTGTGGGACATCAGCACTGGACACTGCCTTCATACACTATCAGGTATAGACCAAATGTCTCTTCATAAATAATACGCCGCTTATTTCATTCAATCGCAGTTCAGTTTATTCTATTTTGATTCAATAAAACTACAAGTAATTTTAGATATAAACATTTGCACACCCTCAAACTATCAATTTTTTATTGCTAGGATGTTGGTCTCTGTCTACCATTGGGGTAACAGGTGTGTGATATTATTACGTGTGTAGAATATTAGAGTATAATGTTATTTTTTAAAGTTTTCCATTTTTACTGTTTTAAACTCTCACCTCAAACACCTACAGTTAGGGATATGTTTTAGATTATTGATTAGATGGCGCACTTCGCCGTTGTTTCTGGTTCAGTACCCGTCTATAAAATAGTTTGTTGGTTGACAGGGCCGAATAAGCACCAGTCGGCTGTGACGTGCCTTCAATCGAGCAACCGGTTCGTGGTGACGTCGTCTGACGACGGCACAGTGAAGCTATGGGATGTCCACACGGGCGAGTTCATCCGCAACCTGGTAGAGCTCGGCTCAGGCGGCTCCGGCGGCGTCGTATGGCGCATTCGGGCCTCGGCCACCAAGCTCGTCTGCGCCGTCGGCTCGAGGAACGGCACGGAAGAAACCAAGCTCCTCGTCCTCAACTTCGACCTGCCAGGGTCGTGCCGGAAGTGTGATGACTAGCATAGACTCAATCGGCGTCTCCTGCGCCGATACGCCAACCTCTACGCGCCTTGGCATCTTTAAGCGCTCTACTGAAGTTTATACCTCCGATGTGCCTGCGCGTTTTGATGTTAGATCATAATTAACACTGGTTTTGTTTATGTGATGCGTGACTGTGAGTGATTTTTACGAAGTAGGAAGCTGGGGGACGCCGGACTTGGCTCGCCTGAGCGCAGGGGAACCCACCCACCGGACTATGAAGTGTATGGGGCAGTTTAAATGTAGTTTTGTGTAACTCAGTATCTATACTCATATATTTTCTATATACCATTACTTTAGTGCTAGATTTAAATGTTCAGTAGTGGAAATAGCGACTACGAGCATCGCCAAATTTCTGTAATGATCATTTATTACTCCATTTTATCCCAAAGAGTTGAAAAATTGGATCTTAGTTGATAAGTTTAATTGTAACGTTAAGGTTTCTTTCCGGGTTGATTTATTTGCAATTATAATTCTGGTTTTGTAATGAGAACGCAGCTAAGACGTGCCTATCGTCGCGTGTTACGGGAGCGCGCGTGCTCCGGGGCCGGATTGCGTTGGAGGGTCGAGTGCAATCACCGCCTTCGCGCCGTCTTGGCGATTGGCTCTGCAATACCAATCATCACCTGTGGATGTAGTTACTATCATATTTATAATAATAATAATAATGATAATAGTTCATATGATTGAATTTATCAATTTTCATATAATTCACTTTATCAATTGACTATGAATCATTAGCTGATTACAATACAAAACAATATATCTGTATTGAAAAAACACAAGAAAAACATGAAAAAAAATTTGATCAGAATAGATATTTAAATATGCGTCTTACGAGTCACGTCAGAATTTATTTCTAAGTATGTTTTGTTTGTTTTAATTAATTATTTCTTATACTCATTGTTTTGTTTATATTTGATAGGCCACCCGCCTTGTGTGCCTTCGTGTACCAGTTTTCTTTCGTGAGTTCTGATGGAATCCTCTCGTACTTATGTAATGCAAACGCCGCGGGTGGGCCAACTTAATAGATATTTTATAATTTTCATTGACTTAATTATTTAATACTATGAATACATTTTATAATTGATAAATATATCTTTTAAATATTTGACATCATAATATTCTTGTTATTGTTTAATTATTTTGTTTGTGCTATTTGAGATAATTTTGTTAGTTCATTTGCATTATGCCAATTGCCCAATCTATGTTGTTGATATACATTGCATCGAATATATCAGTAGGTAATGTAACCGTATTTAATCGTATTTAACTTATTGCATCGCGTGTATAGACTAGCGCACTGGAAAACGGCCGTATGTATTCAGCTGTGTTTTTCTGAGGTGATGTGATTCCTATAGGTACATAATTTGTCTTCAAAAAGTATGTCGTGATACGTTGCGTGGATGAATTGAACTCGAATTTTAGAAAAAACTCATCAGATCAGCACGCAGCGTTCGCCTTCATATAAGTGAGAAAATGTAATAAGGTTAGCTGGTCCCGTGTTTGCCACATTTTGATATTTTGTGTCGAACCTATATATTTTAGACTTTTGTACTAGGTAGCCGATATCGCAAATGGAATGTTACTTTGTCTAGTCTAAACCCTCAGTAAAGGACACTGAAAATTGGCCTTGGGAAGGATAACACGGTTTAAGGTCCGCACAGTGTACCGTTCCATACTTGGACCGTTATCATAATGTATAAAAAATGTTTCAATTAATTTTTACGAGACTACACTACACCATACCTATTATTTATTTGGACAGTCGGTGGCGTGGTAGGCGAGTGCTCGACTGAGACCAAAGATAGGCGGGTTCGATTACCGCTTCGGGAGAAATGTTTGCATGTTCTGCAAATATTTCTTCGGAGTCTGGTTGTTGTGGTACCATGGTACTCGTAGATTCTGTTACCCACGACACAGGGAATCCTAGTGCGGGGTAAGGACTATGTATGTGACTGTTAATGTACTCAAGTTATGGAACTGGATACTGGGCGAGCGCCTTTAGTCTCATGTGCTAGCATTACTAATAATAATAATTACAGTAAATTTAATCTACTATTTAATCACTAATTATTTATATGTGTGTACAATCCAAATATCTCAATACTTAAAGGCCAGCAAGTTAATATAATAATAATAAAACATAGTCATAAGGTAATTGTGCATCTAATAATTTATATTACATGGTTAACATCTCAGACTTGTATAATCATACCGAATTTAAATTGTTTAACCATTATTATATGGTGTTTTAGAAAACATTTTTTGATCTTGCATAATGGTAGTCTCTGGAGGTCATTCTATGTGGTTCAGTAGCTAAAACCCTACCTTGCATTAAATAAGATGCACTCAATCCAGTGAATTAAAACTTTGGAAGCACCGGTATGTGCCTAACCCTAACCTATGCAACCGGAAATTCATACACAAACTGGCTTTCCCCATATTTTTTATATATCTGTTACTTAGCCGTTTGATCCGAATAACTGAATCACATGGTTTAGATCAGCTGTATTTGTGTGTTTAATATTTGTTGTATATATATTTGAACTGTATTTTGGTCGTTGAAGGAAGGGCGTCAATTGTAGACGAGAATCTTCGATGATGGCTGTAATCTATAAATAATGAAACAAAGACTGAGAAGCATAGATATAGTTTAATATGTAAAGTATTGAAGTAGTAACTGTACTACTGAGCATCACACCATAGTCTTTGTTTACAGGCGACCTTTTGTTTCGTATATTTCATGCAAGACATTCGATATATTGTCATTAAGTTGAATGGCTCGGATTAAGCTGTTCCACTAATATTTTATTGTAGTAATATTGCATAGGTTATGTTTAATAAGTTCTTTTAGATTTAAATGTATGTTTAGCATAAGTTATCTTTACTAGTTACTATATTCATTTCGTGGGGTTAGATTTTTTTGCACCTCTTAAGATGTTTGGGTATGTGCCTATATGAATTAACTTCAGTTTACATAACGTTATGTTGCATTGGTTCTTTTGTAAAGCGAAAACAAGCTATTGGTCATAAAACACCTTAAGCCAAAACTGCCGACCGCACATACAGTGGGATAAGGGCCGGAAGATGATGATATTGAATGTTCTAATGAAAAATCGTAGTTTTGGGAAAATTATTTCAGGCTTGAAACATTATTTTCTGTGTAGAGTAGCGAAGTATAGGTACAAATAACACACTATTTAAATTACTCTGATAAGAGCCCGGAAAATGGACAAATATTACTTTAGTTGTGTCATGGATGGAGTTAAAACAATATTTTAATATCTCGCGTAGAAGGTGTGTTTCTTTCGTAGATCTCGTAATTAATATTTATTGTACAGTGCCTATTGTCGTATTGATATTACACGATTGTTTTGCTTCGAATTAGTAAGTTTTGGGCATCGTTTACTCTAACCCCACGACTTCTAAGCATTTGCGTTCATCTATTTGTATTCGAATGTAAACACCAATGTAAGGATATAGGGAAGTAGAACGAAGGACGACCATGTATTTATATAATCTTTAGTTTAAGCGATTTTCGGCTGAAATAAATGAGAATGTTTCGATCAATACATTGGTTTTATTATACACAACCACTATAAAATGGTGGAATGTCCAGAAACTAGTGTTTTGACCCCGCCTACAAATCCTAAGGTCGTGGGTTCGAACCCGGTCGTGTATCAATGGATTTTTCTGTGCGAAAAATTTATATGCGCCATACCAGTACTCTCAAATGGCGAAGGAAAACATCGTGAGGAAGCCCGCGGCTTAGTCAGCTCCGCACGTATTGACCATGTCTTTTCTGTGGACAAGGCTGACTAAGCTAAGAGGTGCTGGGCAAGCCTATTCGATCTTAATTCCCCCGGGCACTAATCAGCGTCCTGCTTGTGAAGGTAAAAAGCTGCCTCCTTAAGAAGAAATATTTGCAGAGCATGCAAACATTTCTCCCGCAGCGGGAATCGAATCCGCGCCTCTGAGCGTCTCAGCCGAGCACTCGCCTGTCACGCCACAGAGGTCGTAAGACTGTTTCGAATATTTATTTATTTCAACTTACGTCTATCTTTACAGGCAGCTAACCTATTACGTATACAAATAGCGTAGCATTATGTCAGAAATACAAATAGATCATTTTAATATAACTTATAATAAATTATTAAAGTCATAAAAAATTAAATTCTTAGGTAAGTAGTTACCTAAGTATAAATAAATGTCAAATTATATAAAAATTAAAGTCAACTATGTTTAATTATTTACAGTACCTAAGTAGGTACCTATCGTAAAATAAATAATGTCGCTTTGTAAATTCATTCTGTGAAACATGGAACACGTCTACTTTCTCTGATCATAGTCTTATCATAGTACCTATTCCGCTAAGATCTGGAGAGTTTGTCGGTCTCGTCTAAGAGATTATGTTTGGCTCAGCTGAAACATCGTATTTGCAGTTGAGTTCTTCCAAGCAGTTGAGTCATCTGGATCTTTATAAAGAAACAACCGACGACGTAGCGAAAATCTGATTAGGTAGGTACTCGTAGACTGATACAGTCGGGTGTTTATCAATACTTATTCAAAGATTAAGAGTTTGTAAGCGCTCCGTTCCAGTAAGAATGTAATCGGCGAATAATCCCGGGTGGGTTAGGTACCAATTTGTTGCAGTTTTTACTAGGTACCACCTGCTTTTGATGTTTTTCACAGTTAGCGTTCACCACCAGTTTACAGGTGTTGGCTGTTATTAGATAAAGCTTACAAAAATATTAGAAGGTTACATTAACATTTCTCAACACAGTGATCCATTTTATATAATACTAGTTGCCGCCCGCGGCTTCGCTCGCGTGGTACCCAAACAAAAAGTAGCCTATAAATGTTAATCCAGCACATGTACTATGTACATTCCAAGTTTCATTCAAATCCGTTCAGCCGTTTAGGCGTGATTGATGCACAAACTTTCACATTTATAGTATAGTAGGATAGGAAGTGAGATAGTCACATGGATTTATAATCGAAAACACAGTAAATAAAACTTTATATTTTAATCTGTGGTTTATTTTATTATCTGTGCTCTTTCTCCTTTGAGCTCCTGTCCTGCCTGTGCTGGTGGGTGGCGGGTGGCCTTTGCTTTAGTCTTCGTCATCGTGTGCAGTGCAGATTTTTCATGTAACAAATAAATTTTGCAGTGTAAGGCGCTAAAATTATGTTGATTGAACTCAAGTGAATAATAAAATTGGTGATGTTGGGCTTAGGCATAACGATATCGCGTCAAAAAACTGTGCTCGAGCATAAGTTTACGGTAGAAAACCATCCTAGATCGAGAGAGCTTCAAACGTGTTTGAAGCTTTCGTTCTTGCATTGATGGAACTATGAACCTGGACTCTCTAAATTTTAGTTTATCGCAAATAAATTATCTAGTTACACATCTCAACAAGAAGAACTTCAAACAATCTGCTCAAGAGCTAAATCAGGTGAGTAAAGTTTCATGAGTTTGCTGTGTTTTCCGAAGTCGCCATATTGTAAATTCGGTCTGTGGCGCATTCGTAAGTTGCTGATTTAGTTGTTATATATTTGTGGTATTACAATGATCATAGATAGCTGTAAACCGAACATTGGTGAAGTTTTGTTGGCATTCGACTTTTGTCGATGTTGAATTGCAATAGTTGGTTGTACCGAGGTAGATAAGTATTTGTATTGACCTACCTTGAGCGCCTGCCACTTCTCCCTGAATTTTACACACTGAGCTCACGTCTGCAACTTCAGTTTCGTGGTTTTCGAATATGGCCTTTACTAGCTGCCGCCCGCGGCTTCGCTCGCGTGGTACCCGGACAAAAAATAGCCTTTATAGTTTATGAAATAACCAGTGACAAAAGTAATGTGGGCTAGGATCTGCATTGATGTTCCATGTGGGGTTGATTTGTGCATTGTGCCCCTGCTTAACAACTCCTTCAACTGGAACTTATTTAAATGAACAACCTCATTTGAAAGCTGGTGTGATCATTATTTAGATCAGACATGTTTTAATAACACAACTAAAATAAACAAATAATCACTTGCTGATACGTGACCACGTTTTTACCGTTATTAATAAAAAAAGTCTGTATAAGAAAGATATTTAAAAAAATGGAAAGTGTGTAACTTCCCCGCATAAAATGGATAGCAGACCCTTCTAATTCTAATTAAAGCTAGGGGGACAAAGATCTGCACTGACATCCCATGGTGGGATGTATTGTGCATTATCCCCCTGCGAACCCTCCCCCAGCCAACCCAACTCCTTGAAGTACCGGAGAAGGACTTTGGGATGTTGGCAGCAGTGTTCCAGTATCCTTGATGGTGTTGTTGAGGCCGTTACACCCCAGCGTGTAAATGCAGATCTTTATTCTCCCAAAAAAAGATAGAATTAGATAATGTGAGCTGAAAAAACGTACCTATAGGCTACATATTTATCCGATTACTATGGAGGGAAGCTGGTTAACCCAAAATTACATAACATAACCCTCCACACAAATACATATTATCGGAGTTCTATTGACTGAATTTTAGACAATACCAGCGCCTTGCTACCTCCCAGTGGCGAGCCGAACTAGCCGCCGCCCGCGGCTTCGCTCGCGTGGTACCCTGTACATTGTCGTTTTTTATTTATGTTTCACCGTATTGTATTGTTAAAATATTTTGCAAATTTGGTATGCTGACAACGCCCTCTACATTGCTTTATTCTTTGGCCAACAAGACTATAATTATTAATAGATGTCAGTGTCAAAGAGACAAGCTAGTGTTTTCCTAAATGGAGTATTGATAGGTATAATTTTATATATGATTTATTAAATTATAATGTAGTATGTACGTATTTTTGTTGCGGATTATATATTTTATTTTATTTTAATAGTGACGTTATCCTTCTTAAGGTCCTGACTGAAAACCAGCGCTACTTCCCCTGGTACCCAAGTGAAGTAGCTCAAAGCTGAGTTAGGACCTTTTGGCAACTATTTTCTGATTGACAGAGCAACCAGGACATGTGTTATGTAGGTTAGGCTAGACGCTGTCTTTTAATTTTTCATGTCTGTATTTTTTTTATGTATTTGCCAATAACCAATTTCTTTCTTCCTTTTACCCGGATCCAGTACATGTACTATGTTTTTTCACCGTTTAAACCTTCTCTGGACTACAACAAACATTACAGAACCAAAATCAGCTAAATCGGCCCAGCCGTTCTCGAGTTTTAGCGAGACAAACAAACAATTATTTTTATATAATATAGATTTTGTTATTTTCTTTTTTTTCTAATCTTTTGTGATTCAGTTAAAGTTTTGGTTTTGTCTTATTTCTTGTACCCCGTTTCTGTTCATGTATTTGTGTGGCAAATAAATAAATGGCTAATACATCTAGCCAAATTCAATACAGAATATGGCATTATGTGGCATGGAGGAGCTACCTGTTCACGAAATTGTAATTGAATTAATAGTCTTTATTAGGGTTTTGCCAACATTTTAGTTTAAATTTTTGTTTACCGAATTTGACTCGAAGTACCTATAGAGATCTAAAATGTCTATACTTGAGGTTTAGAGACAAAAACATTGAACAACATTTGCGCTTTTTATAATGTTAAAGATTTTTACGACCTTGGTTATTTTTTGTTGAATTGCACGCAGTTGTCATGTCATCACGTTGACATCACGTTGACATCGCATTTTCTAAAACATAACATTAGGATTTGGCTGTTCGCCCTTTTTAGCATCTACTTGCTTACGTAGGTATTTTCATACATTGACTTCTTTTATTTATAGTTCACTGTTTTAGACACAACACACAAACGCATACAAATACAAATTGTAGTAACCCGCCTAGAAATCCTTCTCATATTATAAATGCGAAAGTTTGTGAGGATATAATGGATGTGACGATGTTTGTTTGTGCCTCAATCACGCCGTAACGGCTGATCGGATTTTAATGAAACTTGGAATGTATAACATATAGGCTACATATTTTTCGGATACGCTAGTAAAGCTAGTAGGTATTAAAAATCTGTTTGTAACGATATTTGTGCCTCAATCATAGTGTAACTTTGATATGAACAGATTTATAAAAAGCCTTTTAAATTTATGGTTCGAAAACATTGTGTCAAGCGCACGAGAGGAGCCTTTGACGCGCATCTTAAATCCTTTCGCCACGATGGTTCGAAGAAACTATTGACACGACTAGTAGTAGCAGCAGTAGTAACTCTTGTGTTATTGAATGTCCGCATTACCAGATTCAAAGAAAACCCTGATCATAGAATCAGTGACCTAAATGTTATCTTCACTAAAACAATGTTATCGCTACGAATGTGTTTACGTACAGAATGAATAAACAAGGTTTAATTGTAAATGTACACAGAATAAAGTTGATTCACCTTTATTATTTGAGTAAAATATAAAAACACTTTTGAGTTCAGCGTATATTTTGGTAGGTACGAAGAAGATTAAAATGAACTATGCTGTGTGGTTACATGTTAATAATGGTTATGAGTAAACAAAACTATAAAACTGAATAAGTCAGATTTTTAAATGGTTTAGTTTCTCATTATGACCAAAATAAAAGAAAATGAATGTATCAAACTACCTAAATCGATTAGCTTGCCATGCTTCAATAATCAAAACAAAAACAAAAGAATATTTTAATTTGGAAGATGGACAAAGGCGATCACTTAACGGTGGTCCCGAGACGGTCAACGGTCAAGAGGCAGACCGATGGTCGAATGACGTCATAAACTTGTTCGGAAATCAGTGGATGAGACTCGCGAGGGATCGGAGAGAATGGCTTGATAAAGAGGAGGCCTATGTTTCAGCAGTAGGCTGAAATATTAGCTTAGATTCATAATAGCTATTTTAGATTACTTGTATACATAAAACTGTTGGAATTGGCAGTGTGATGGTGTAAGAAAAAAACATAGAATGCGTCCGGCTGCTTCTCTCCCCGAGCATGTCGTAAAAGTCGACTAAGGGGTAGTATCCTCCAACATGATGAGATACAATAAGCAAATATTCCCAAGGAGGATTACCGTCAGGCAGGCGGCCGGTCATAAAACACCTTAGCCAAAACTCTTACAGCATGATCCAAGGATCGTGCTGTGCCGACCCCACATAGAGTAGGATACGGGCAGGAAGATGATGTCGAGTGCTATGTAAAAAAACCCTTTATTAGGTCAGACTTTCAAAAACCTGTAATAACGGACTGAAGTCATCAGAACTGGATTTTATATTTAATAACCTGAAATAAATGATTATTGTATTCACTGCCCTGATATGTGAACGAAATATACGTACTCATAAACACTGGGCAGTCGTTTAAACGGCGGCGGTTGTCGGTATTTGCCCTTAACGTTTTACCCATCCTAGTCATCATCATCCAAAGCCTGACTTTACCAACTGATGGGCATAGGCCTCCATCTATTTGTGCCATCTATCACGGTCTTGTGCTTTTACTATATATATTTATACGTTTATTGACAGGTATCACAATTAATACTGATTTATTATAATGGCGGTCTGTCTTTTCTACGGTGCGATGATGACTTTATCGGCGGGGGCGCACATTAGGATATGGAAAATGTATTAGAAGGGTCGTAATATAAAAAGTAATGTCTGTGGCTAATAGATAGCGTTGCCAGTTATGCCAAAGGGCACCTGCCGATGCCGTTCCAATGTTTTTGTTCAAAATTCTTACAATTACAAAACAATCGCAAAATTAGGTCGAATACTGGCTTCCAGACTTCTAACCTTGAACTTACTTCGATTATGTTAAGGTTGTTAACATAATGCTTTATGCTAATAGTTCAAAGACTTATGCACGCAATTTGTTTCAGATTGTTAACCTCTATGGGTTGGAAGCTGAGAACTACCTTCTGAGAATCCTCTTCACAGAGGCGGGGAAGTTAGCGTGGGACTCGGACCGAAACTCTAGTTCATCCTCTTTAAACAACAACTTATATGCGTCACTCCTAGCGACGCGACTGACTACTCTACTCCACCATCCCGCCAAGGCGACTGTGATCTGTCGAACAGTCGACCAACCCTCACGCACTCTACAGAAGGTTAGTGCCTGTCTTTGATCAATGCCACATCTCATACTCCGATGTCAATCAACAGACCTGTGATCATAGAAAGTCATCAAATACTTTTAATCAACAGGCAACAGCAAAATAAGAGACTGCTAAAACCTGGTTTTAGCAGTCTCTTATTTTGCTGTTGCCGTCGTCGATCGATATCAACGTATTTTTACCAAAAAAAAGTCGTGGAAAGTTTACTCTGAACTTACACTCGCGATATTGGGGTTGATTTCGAACAAATTTTTACGACATAGGTAAATAGCCGTTAAGGATAGCCAAAAGAGCCCGCTTTTTTGAATCATTAGATTACCATGAAATATTGTGGCAAAACACACAGGATACAACATCCCCGTTGAATCTGCTCCCGGTATTCTAATGACATCTTTCCTTTTAAGAATATTTTCAAACAAAAAAAATATAATCAGTGGACTTAATCTAGCTTCCATCGTTAATGAAACATCGCAAGATCTCAGCTGTGGGCGAACTATCACTGGGCGTTTTAAAATGTAGTCTGAAATGTAGGTCATGGGGTGGGGTTGGGTAATTTGATTTCTCTACGGGGTTGCTTGGCAAGCTTTAGTACTGACTCGCACTTCGAGTCTTCGAGTCGCGTTCCCGCCTTCTGTGAGCTTCTCAGGATCGAGCGTTCTTTGCATTTTGTTTTTGTGTTCACTACTGTTGTGCGTAGTTAAGGTAATTGGAGATAACTTTAGTTTGCATGATTAATAAGTGAAATTACCGGCGCATGTGATAAGAAATAAGCTCGCAGGACCGTCCAAGATATAGCATTTTACTCGGTAAGTGTTAGGTAGATTTGAGATAGGATGAAGTATAAAGGGAATATCAACCGCCCCGTTTGTCTAAGGCCCGGAATAAATAAAACTACATGGGAAATTCGGATTTGCTTGCGTGTTTGTAAATGAAGAATACATAATTACGTGTAATGTTTCGTATAACATACTTCGACACATTCTCAATCATACTTATATTATGAATAGGAATGTTTTAGTGCGTGAGTGCGTACATTGTGACTGAACGGAATTAGCTGAATATCGATAAGTATCTTAAATTAATTTTCTTAAATCTGGAATTAGCTCTATACCCTTGACGTTTACTGAGATTAGTAGGACAATAGATTGTTCTATGAAGATTTGCTAAGGAACCGTACAAGTTTAATCGGTGAAGGGGTTGTAAAGACATTGGGTTCCCAAGAGGGTAAAAAAAAGTTTTACAAATGTGTCGAATGAGGGCATAAATGAATAGTATCGTAAGTTAGGACTCCTCCTAACCAAGCTTCATGCTAATCGCACCGCCTGTTAAAAAGTTCCCATACAAAATTTGACACCCTACTTTATCCGGGTAATAAATAATGTAACCGGAGGAACCCGATTCGGTATTTGTAATCATCGTATCCTAATACAAACTTAACTTTGATTGACTATCAGAACTGATATCTAAAGTTTGGTCAAGCGATGGGTTTACCCTACTTGCATACCAAATACGTAAACTTTCCTTGCCCTAAGTGTATTAACTTGAGCCCGTAAACTAAACAGTACCTACCTACGTAGGTTTAGTGAGCTGTTAGTAAACTATGTTGTTGTTTTAGGGTTGTATGTACCCGAAGGGTACCAACGGAACCCTATTACTAAGCCTTCGTTGTCCGTCCGTCTGTCTGTCAGCGGGCTGTATCTCATGAGCAGTACTTAAGTTGAAATTTTCAAAAGTTTAAAAAATACATGTACGATGGTACAGAACCCTTCGTGTGGGAGCTCGACTCGCACTTGACCGTTTTTTTTTTTTTTAAACTATGTTGGTCAGTAGAACGACTTTAGAATCAGGTTTTTCATAGCAACAGTCGTTTTATAGCGAAGAATAATTAAGGTCAGAGCTCATTAGCGCCACCCGGCACCCGACAAGCACCGCCTCGTCGGTAAGAAAGATAGTACTCACTCAGTGTCTTTGGATGAAAATGTTGACTTTGTCAGTAACAGTGCGAGCACAAATTAATCGTTTGTGTGTTTAAGTGAGACCTTAAAATCTCAATTTGCGTATCTTCTAGCTAACTAGGTGTTGGCTAGAAAATAGGTCAGAGCTTCTTGTTGATTGTACACGACAATGTCTCGTTCTTAGCGCATTATCTAGGATAGTCTACTTCTTAACAGTTTGGATAACCTAAAGGCCAGTCTCTGCTAGTTTCGAACAACGAAAACTCATTGGATAACTCCCAAGTAGTTAAATACCGTAACCACACTACTCGAACCGCAAGGAAGTTTCTTGGTCCACGCGGCAAAATGTTGTTGTGAGTTTGCGTTTGGTCTGCGTGTCCCAAAAGTAGGTAATCGACCATAACACGTGTTTTAGTCAAGTAGTTACTCTCTATGCCAAGTTAATCAATATTGTGGACATCGATTATGAAATTCATAATGTGTTTTTTTCAGTCACATTATTATGAATTTTTCTGAACTTCAATGTTGTTTTTTCCATTACCTGTTAGTAAAACTCACTATCAAATCATTTGTATTGTCTGTTTGTCATACTCGTGTCACCAATAATTTTTATCGTCGTTTATGTTATTTTACGAATATTATCATCATCGTCATCATCATCATCTTCCTGCCCTCATCCCACTCTATGTGGGGTCGGCACAGCATGAACCTTGGATCATCCTGTAAGAGTTTTGGCTATGGTGTTTTATGACCGGCCGCCTGCCTGACGTCAACTCTCCTTGGGAATACTTGCTTATTGTATCTCATCATGTTGGAGGACACTATCCCTTAGTCGACTTTTACGACATGCTCGGGGAGAGAAGCAGCTGGACACATTCTATGTTTTTTCTTTACTCCCAGTGCAGCAGAGAAATAAATATTATTTATTAGTAATACGAATATGTAATCAAAAATGTTTGTTTGATAAAATGTTTCATTTCAACAATTTATTTTTACTCCTCTGGCTTAAAAAGTCCTTCATTGTAGCGTACCAGAGCGGGGATAAAATAACATATTTGCCTCCATCGAGGAAAAATAATATATATTCTTTTAATTTTTGTCTGTTACCAACAAGCCTACAAAAACGAAATAGACTTTATTCATAAAAGTATAATAAGAATAACCATGAATAAAGACTCTACTTATTACAGTTTCATAAAAATGAACATTTAATTTTTGATAATTAAACTAAAAACGGCGATCTCATCGGTAGAATGCATGCATTGTGTTGCGGCTATAGAAGAAACTAAAAAAAAGCCATTGGCGCGAAATCTTTAGAATTTTTATAAAATTAGAAATTGAATTGGTGACCATATTTAATATTTATTGAATTATTTTATTGTAGTGAAAGTAGAGTGTAACACACGGCGCTAAAACCCATTATAACTCGGTTTCTATTTACTCCCTTGCAAGCTCGGGAGCAAAACTACCTCGTATATAATGGGTCATTTTAGCCCCTTTAATTAATAATAAGAATCTACTATTGTATGATACCTATATTTTGTTGATAGCAGCTGGACGGCACATCACAAAACTAGGTATTATTAATATTAAAATTACTACATATTGTGTAATTTGTTTTTACGAATGTTGATGGTTGACAAACATTAAATGCAATTAATTGATTGTGTATAAGTTCAATTTCTTGTTTGGGTGTAAGATAAGACAACCTTCGCAATATAACACTACATTGGATTTTTCAGATCTTGAAACCCACGAACACAATAATCCACCGTATTTCGAGATTATTGAAGTTTACAACCGCTGAAGATGTTATATTCTCTCTGACGCTGAGGAAATTCTCGTCTAAGCCAGAAATCGTCGCATCAGCAAAGCAACACCTCAAGAAAAGATTCCTCGATCTCGTTCAGTGTTATCTTGACGCAGGTATCTATATATAATTATATCGGATCGATTCGATAGTTCGAGTTATCGGTTCTTATCTCTAACGTAAACGTTTTGTTGTCAGAGCGCGGTCAGCAGCCGGAGCGTGCTGGTCTCCAGGAATGCAGCCCTGAGGTTTTGCAAGTTCTGCTGACAAACCTTTCCCATGAGAGCAACAAGCTCGCCCCCGTGACTCGCGAGCTGTTCGTGAACCGGCTGCGCGGCGACATCCCGCGGGAGCTCGTGCCCATCGTGCTCGCACCGCAGCTCTACCCGGACGACTCACGCACGCCGCTCGAGGAGATGACGGCGCCCGACGACATGGCCGCCGCCATGTTGGAGCATTCACTCGCGGACGTGGTGCGCGACCTCGGCTACTCCTTCACCGCCTCCGTCGAGGACTGTAAGGCAGCCATGCTCAACTTCGGCGCGCGCGAGCCCACCGCTGTCGACGTCGCGCGCACCATCTCCGTAATGATCCACTATCAGTCCGCCGGCTTCCAGGACGGGCCACGCATCCAGACCCCCGGCGGCTTCTGGATCACGCACGACCCTAAAAAGGATGGTGCCCGCGTCCCCGAAGGATCGTGGAACGTGGAAGTGTTCGTGTTGACCCTCAAGGAGCTCGCCTCGAACCTCAACTGGAAGGAGGTGATCCTGCAGCTAGACCACCCCGAGTTCTCGGTGCCGGACCGCGTGTCGCTCGGGTTTCTGTTCGCGACTCTACGGCTCGGCCTGCAGGGTGCCGGCTACCTGGGGAACGTGTTCCCAGTCGAGTACCTCTGCCGCCGGTGGACGAACCTCGAAGGTCAGATGAGTCTCATCTCCAATATTCTCAAGTACCCTGACGTGTTCAGCTTCGCAGACCACCCTTACCATCTGGTGTCGCTGGACCTGCTCAAGTCTTCACCGGAGAGCGACAGCCGCGAGGCAGCCACCTGGCGCTGCCTCTACCTTGTGGAGCTGCTACTGTACGCGGCGGACCGCGGCCACTGCGGCCAGGCACTTGATCTGTTCAAGATGCCAATGCAGCACTGCCCTGACGTACTGCTATTGATGCTGCTGAAGGTAGCGCCGCCGGTGACGTCGTTGCGACAGGAACTAATCACGACCTTGATCCCGATCTTCCTCGGCAACCACCCCAACTCAGCTATCGTGCTACACCAGGCGTGGCACTTGCAGTCGCCGAACATCAAACCTATTGTGATGCACTCGATGGCGGAATGGTACTTGCGTGGCGAGTGCGACCAATCGCGCCTCTCGCGCATCCTTGACGTGGCACAAGACTTAAAGGCACTGTCAGTGCTACTGAACGTTCAGTCGTTCCCGTTCGCGATCGACCTCGCGTGCCTCGCCTCGCGTCGCGAATATCTGAAGTTGGATAAGTGGTTGACGGATAAGATCCGTGATCATGGTGAGACGTTCGTCGCGGCGACCGTCAAGTTCGTACAGCGGCGCTGCCCACAGGCGATCGGTAAGTCGCCGGATGAGCAGCCGCCGAAGGTGTCGCAGTTGCCGCCGGAGACGGTCGTTACTATCGTCAACTGCTTGCAAATGTGCATAGGGAACGTACAGCAAGATCTGCAAGATGCGATCTACTCGATCGTCGGCAACTGCCAGCACTTGCTGGCAAGCAAGCCGCGGCCGCCGCCCACGAACCCGGCGATGGCGCGGCCACACCCGCGCGCGATCGAAGTACCCTTCCAACAGCACGCTGGCATCAGCGCGCAGCTGTTTGCGCAGCACCTCGACCCGATGAGTGCGCTTACGCCCGGCTTGGCAAGCATGTCGTTGGGCGCAGCGGGCGGCGCGTTCGCAATGCCGCCGGCGCTGGGCCAGCTGGTGGCGGCGCCAGGCTCGCCTTCGCGCATGATGGCGCCCAACAGTCCCTTCGCATTAATCCCGATGCAGCACAACCCCTCGATGGCGCTTGGAATGGCGCGCTTGCAGCCCATGCCGCACATGGACAAGCCACGCCCCCTTGACCCTTCAATGCAACAGTACAACGAAATCGTGATCACCGTCTCCAAGGAGGTGGAAGACGAGGCGAACGGCTACTTTCAGCGGATCTATAACCACCCGCCGCACCCGACGCTCTCCATCGAAGAGGTGCTTGAGATGCTGAAGAAGTTCCAGAACTCGCCGGACCTGCACGAGCGCGAAGTTTTTGCCTGCATGCTGCGGAACCTGTTCGAGGAGTACAAGTTCTTCCCGCAGTACCCGGATAAGGAGCTGCACATCACGGCGCAGCTGTTCGGCGGTATCATTGACAGGGGGCTTGTGCCAAGCTTCGTGTCGCTCGGGCTAGCGCTGCGCTTCGTGCTTGACGCGCTCAAGAAGGGCGAAGGCAGCAAGATGTACTACTTTGGCATCGCCGCGCTCGATCGATTCAAGGCGCGCCTCAAGGACTACCACACGTACTGCGAGTACGTGCGCACGATCCCCTACTTCTCCGAATTCCCGCCGCACCTCTGCGAGTACATTGAGTACGGGATACAGAGCCAGGAGCCGCCGTCCAAGCCCTCAGGGCCCGTGCTGCCCGCCACGCTCGCCGCGATGCTCACCACTAACACCGTGGTCACCGTCTCCGCTGCTTCGCAGTACAAGTCAGTATCCCTCGCACAACACTCGTGAAAACACAATGGTCTCCAGCTCTAGAACTAGGCTCTGATCATAATTAATGTGTAGTGAATTTGTTCCCAGGGCCGCGGTGTGCCAGCCGTCGATCTCCGTGATATCGAAGATGTCGACGGCGGGCGGGATCGGCAGCCGGCCGTCGATTGCGATCGCGACCAACATCGACACTCTGCTGACGGCCACCGACAAGGATGACACAATCACCCCGCCGCCGGAGGCCGTGCAGGACAAAACCGCCTTCATCTTCAACAACCTGAGCCAGCTCAACCTGCAGACCAAGTGCGAGGAGCTCAAGGAGGTGCTCACGGAAGAGCACTACCCCTGGCTCTCGCAGTACCTCGTCATGAAGCGTGCCTCCATCGAGCTTAACTTCCACGCGCTCTACTCCAACTTCCTCGACGTGCTCAAGGTCCGCGAAGTGAATAAGCTCGTCACCAAAGAGACCTACCGGAATATCAAAGTCCTCCTGCGCTCGGACAAGGGAATAGCGAATTTTTCCGATCGATCTCTACTGAAAAACCTCGGCCACTGGCTAGGGATGCTCACTCTAGCAAGGAACTTGCCGATTCTATTTATTGACATCGAACTTAAGGCGCTGGTACTCGAGGCGTACCACAAGGGCCAACAGGAGCTTCTCTACGTGGTGCCGTTCGTGGCGAAGATCCTTGAGTCGTGTGCTAAGAGCACCGTGTTCCGGCCGCCCAACCCGTGGACGATGGCGCTCATGAATGTGCTCGCGGAACTGCACCAGGAGCCCGATCTGAAGCTGAACCTCAAGTTTGAAATAGAGGTCCTCTGCAAGAACCTTGGGCTCGACATCAACGATCTCAAGCCCGTGATCTACCTCAAGGATCCGGAGAAGGTGCGGACGATCGCGTTCCAGCTGTCGCAACCGAAGAAGCAGGAGCAGGTCGCGGCGCTGCCACAGGGGCCAGTGCTGATCCCACAGGCGCAGATGCAGATGATGCCACCGACGATGATGACGGCGGAAGAGCTGGCGGTGGCGCAGCAGTCCAGCCAGCTCCCGTCCGACCCCAACATGATGACGGTGCTCGGCTTGCCCGAACCCCGCTTCAGCTACCTGGAGATCAACATCACCTCCACCACCGCCTTCGCGTCCAAGGTCTCCTGCAACCCGCACCTGCTCCTCTTTCAGACATACCCTCATCTTAAGCAATTCGTGAAGCCCGCCATCGAACGTTCGATTCAGGAATGGATCCACCCAGTTGTTGACCGGTCTATAAAGTACGCTTTGACCACGTGCGAACAGATTATAAGGAAAGATTTCGCCTTAGATCCGGACGAGGTTCGAATGCGAACATGTGCGCACCATATGATGCGTAACCTGACCGCAGGCATGGCCATGATCACCTGCCGCGAACAGCTCATTACGACCATCAGCACCAACGTGAAGGCAGCCTTCGCTACGGCGCTGCTGCCAGTCACGCCGCAGCCGGTAACTATTCTTTTATCCTACTAATTATTGCCCCGATTACGCCGTAATAGCTAAACGGATTGGAATTCAACTTATAATGTACATAGTATGTGTGTATGTATTGTATGTATCTAGGTCACAGACTGGAATGGCGAGGCCGGTTAGTTGGTTAAATGTTTGTGCTCTTACCCAGTGGCTACACTATCGGGTTTAGAGGCGAGATTTCGTATTTTGCGTCCTTGTCTGTAACAAATCATATGGCTAGTTCTATCACTACGCAAGTTCGCCGATTTCGAGTTCGTTATGGTAGCAGATGAGTTAGAAACTCACAAAGTTTCAGTGTAAAAGTCATAAGCGTGTCAATTTGAGAGATAAAAAAAACTTGTAAATTTCTTCACGAAATTTTTCTACAGGATGTCCTAGAAACAGCCGCCGTTGTCCTAGCAACTGACAACATGGAGCTAGCCTGCGCTTTCATACAAAAGACAGCAGTCGAAAAAGCCTTGCCCGAGTTAGACAAGCGACTCATGGGCGATTACGAAATGAGGAAGTTAGCGCGCGCCGACGGACGCCGCTACTACGACCCTATAGCCCTCACGTACCAGACAGAGAGATTGCCTGAGAGAGTCAGGTAACTTGCATCACTTTTAGAATCGACTGGCCTTACAGCCCGGTTGTGAGTATTCTGCCTTCTGCACTGTATGTTGAGAGTCCGATTCTCACCCTTAATTTTCAAAAACAAAAGTAAATTCACCTATTTCCTATTATAAGATTTCATCACTTTGAATCAGGAGTGGCTGCAAGTTTTCTTATGATTACTTGTGGCTCTGCCAACCCCATTAGACGTAATAACATGTATGTATGTATGTAATTTGTTGGCAGGTTGCATGGTGGCGGTCCAACCAATTCTCAAATAGCAGTGTATGAAGAGTTTGCCTGCAACATTCCTGGATTCTTGCCGATCAGGGACGCTGGTCTGTTCATGCCCAAACCAACTGGGCAGGATCAGATGCCACTTACATACAGTCAGGTAAATTATTCCAGTAAAATTCTACCTTCCTTTTTTTACCTTTGAGAACCACACAATAAACCTAGTATAAACAGGTTCATAAATAGAAAATGCTTCAGGGTGCCTTACTATCGTACGGATGTTGGACAGCATTCTTCACTCTCCAGAATGTTTGCCTGTCACAATGGAATTCGAGCAAAGTACGACCTTTTCTCGGGTTCTTTGGCCTTGGTTAAGGACCAACATATATAGAGCTTTTATTAGTTAGTTTCATTATTGTTTAGTCTTATTTTTAATTTTAATGAACTTTATTGATAGTTTATGTTTTCTTTAGGTCCTGTTTAATTGCACGATGTCCACACAATACATGATGTGTTCACTAGTTGAAGGATTACACTGAAAATGTGTTGTTGTATGTCTGATACGTTACCTATGTGCAAATTTAAGTTGGTCACTAAAAAATATCATCATTTTCCTGTTCCTTTTCTCACTTTATCAGGAGTCGGCATAACATTGCCGTCAGATGATATCTCAAAACATTTCAACAGGCACTTTTTTACTTTCACACAGTCCATCCATCTTCTCTTCCCTTCTCATGACATCTATACCACGATAACCAATGGCTTACCCTTAGACCTTGTGTTACAGGTTATGAACCCAGCTCAACTGTACGGCACTGATGAGATGAGCTCGCTGTGTTCTGCCGCCGAGTCGTTCCTTCAGAACTGCATCCCGATGCCATCGCTAGCCGTCCAGGCTGCCAACATGCATGCACTTTTTGAGTGTCTTGTTCTTGCCAGAAGGAACAGGGACAATGTCTCTGGCTGCACTCTTTTGCAAAAGGTTAGTACTCGTAGTTTCTAAGAACCACGATACAGGGAATTCTAGCGTGGGCTCAGAACCATGTATGTGACTGTTGGGTGATATTACAGCCTGTATAAGATGCATTTAAAACTTTATAAATAGTGACTGAGGCAATAAAAAAATTGCCCAAGTAAATGCAAAATCATGAAATAAGTTGGCACAGACGACAAGGACCCATGTAGTAGACAAATTGTACATTTAATGATTATGTAGTGATGCTACCTAATGGCTCTATTTTTATATTATATTTTAATTTAAAACTACACTGCCTTAAAAATACTGTAATGATTATCACATAATTTATGATAAGTCTTATTAGATACACTTATACAGCGTCAGGAGACAATATTTGTCTGAGTTTTAAGTGGCCGGGTCGGTTTTTAGATGGTCCAGCATGTATAGCTCAACTCAACCTCAACTTAGTCCTATATACAGGAAAGACACGATCAATGCAGAGCTAAGCCGTGAATTTCCTCGTTTCACCATTTATTGTGTCATTGTTTAGAAAACTATAGCCAACTCTTTCTTTCAGGCGGTAGATGGTCTCATAGAAGGCCATATGGCCCCTCCCGGCAGTACCACGGACCAAATCGAGATGATGACCCGCTATCGAGACATTCACCTCCGCACACTGAAGCTGCTGGAAGACGCAAGGGTGTACGGGCATGTGTGGACCACTAAGCAGATCACGTACTGCATTACAGAGTGTCGGGAGGAGATGCGGTACAATCTCGAAGCTGTCGATTGCCTGATACGCAATCATCTCATCAACTTGCCCCAGGTTCATATTTTGAAAATAGTCAAGCGTGCTTTCTTCTCTGTATCATCTGTTTCATGCTTAGGCGCGTTAAAAACAGGCGTGAGTTTAACGTAGACGTTTCTAAATGATTCTAGAGATTTCAATAATAAAATACTATTGGTAGTGACCCCACCTTCCAATCCAGAGGTCGTTGGTTTGAATATGGTCGTGCACTGATCGATTTTTCTGTTCGAAAAATGTATTATGAGCTGTACCGGTACTCTCAAACGGCGAAAGAAAACATCGTGAGGAAACCAGCATGTCGTAGTAAATACCAAAAGTTCGAAACAATTGTCAAGTGCACGAAAGGAGCTCTGAGGCGCACTTAAAGTCCTTTCACCACACTGGTTCCATAGAACAAGTGTTACGACTAGAAGTTGTAATAGGGGAATCAGGCGTGATATATTACTTACCCTTGTATTTTGTCCGCAGTACGATCTCGCCCTAGCTCATATGATGGAGAACGGTAACAACTTCATGGCTGTATCGTTCGCGATGCAACTCGTGCAATTGTACCTCATAGATGATAGGAACAACATCTACGTCAACGAATCAGACTTGTACCACACTACAGAGATGCTCGTTCGGATTATGACGCACAACAGGTATTACAGTTCGTTTGTATTTCGCTTTTTCTCTTGCTTGTAGGTTATGATATAAAAGGGGGGTTAAAAAAGGCTGCTGCTGAATCGAATTGCCTACAATTCACCGACGATTCGGACCATTTTACGAAAATTACAGGAATCGCTTAGGATCTTACTTATATTATAGATGCGAAAGTTTGTGAGGATGTTTGGATGTTTGTGCCTCAATTACGTCTAAACGGCTGAACGGATTTGAATGAAACTTGGAATATACATAGTACATATGCTGGATTAACATATAGGCTATTTTTTATCCGGTTACCACGCGAACGAAGCTGCGGGAGGAAGCTAGTTCTATAAAATCGGAAAATGATTTGCTATAGATGAATTGCTCGGAGGCCTATTTAACCCCACCGATCGTGATTATAAAGTTAACTGGAGGAACGCCGGCGACTTTCTTCACTATTAGTTTCATGTTGTTAGGACTCTTTAGGCTGTTCATTGATTTTCAGCCAGTAAACTTAACTTTAATTATTGTATTTTTAACAGGCTCATCAACAACAGACTGCATTCCTAAATATAATCTTAAACTTACACATCGTCAAGCCTTACATGTGCATTAGGGTTTAAAACAAGTTACCAACTGACTTGAAAGATTTAAAATGTCATTTGTTCAGCTAAAATTGAAAAATTGGCTTATTGATAAATGTTCTTTGAATATTTAAACAGTTCTGGGCATTAAATTTTGTATCTTTACATTCTGACATTCTAAAATTTTGACATTCTACAAATTATGATATGATACAATTAAATAGGACCTAAGATACTTGCATGCCAAAGATTTTGGTAGGACATAGATTGGACTGATGTATCTTTAAGACCACATTATTGTATCGGATGTGTTCTTGCAAATAAATGTCATTTATCATTTTAAATATTTGTCGATACAGGAACCCCCCTCCCGACGGTTTGGGCACGCTGATCGAGATGATCCGCGTGAATCAGGACCCTAGCGCGTACCTCGGCGAACGCTCTCCCCTGGGACCCACAGCGCATATCCACTCCGGCATTATGCTTGTCCGGGTAAGGTTCTCCTCATACAGTTCTTATAAATATATATTAAAAGTAAGTAAGTTCGTACGAGCTAGTGGCCAACTCTAGTGACGGAGTTTTTAAGCCGCCTAAAGGCCTCCGTCATGGCTTAACGACTTAAAAGCCGGGACCGACAATTTAACGTTCCCTCCGAAGCACGGAAGCGCTCAGCTCGTAATGCCACTTGCGGTGACCCATCCCAATTGTGACCGCGCACAACGTTGCTTAACTTTAACGATCAATCAAGAACGTCTAAGCAAGCTACACCACGAGCGCTTCAATATATATTTGCACATCAGTCAGCTTTCAAATCAGCGTGTCCTGCTGACACGTAGGCCTCCTCTAACCTTTTCCAGAGTGTTAAGATGACTACACTGACACTTCTCGTCACATCAGATTCACCTCCGCGTGACATGCCCATGCCCTCTAATACTCATTATCATATCTTGTTCACCCGCGACACCCGACATGTCCATCTCTAAATTCTCAAGCAAAATGGTGTAGTTTAAAAAACAATATTGTTATTCACAGTCTCAAAACTACGACGACCCGCCCGGCCTTCAGGAGAAAACAGAGAGTCTTCTCCGCGAATGGCGAGTGGTCCTCAACAGTCCACTCACGGAGATCGAGCTGGGACAGAACTTCAACATCTACGTGCATCGTATGAACATGAATGGCATCCTCAAGTCAGATGACATGATAACGAGATTCTTCCGCATCGCCACGCAGCTGGTTATAGATGAGGTATTTTCACCGACGGGGTAGACCCACTTCACTTCACTTCTATTATGGGTTCTGTACTCGAAGGGTGCCAGCGGGACCCTATTCAGTCAGCGAGATGTATCTCATGAACCGGAATAGGTAGAAAGTTGAAATTTTCACAGAGTGTGTATTTCTATTGGCTCTGTAACAACAATAAATAAAAGGGGCCAGAAACATTTATGGACATGTACGATGGTACGGAATTCTTCTTAGGACTTGACCGGGTTTTTTTTTTGGCTGCTATGACATTCCGTCACAATTCTGCCAGTGTCCGTGTAAGTCAAGAGTCGTAAACTTCGGTGGAGAATAAAATAAATATATTATGTCCGGTAATTTGAGAGAGGATCTGCCGAAATATAAACAAAATGATTTTCCTAGGGGGTAGAATTAGGTTGAGAGACAGTTTAACCTAATTAGATCTGTCGAAGACCCCGTTCTATAAACCAAGCATAGCTCATAAGTCAAGTGTCAAAAATCTTTCAAAGGCACGTAACATGCCTGTCATTTAGTATGAAAGCTAGTTTTAGTCGAGTAGCGAGTAGTTTAGTAACTAAATGTGTCTGAACTCTTTGTAAGTGAGTGTACGGTAAAAGCAACCGTGCATCTTTCTGCTCAATCATTTACAACATTTAATTTTAATCAAATCATCAGCAAATCAATACGAAATTACTTTTATCATATCAAATGGCTTGACTTGTACGTTCTAGAAATATGAGTTTGTCTTTTAGATAGGATTTTAGTTTTAAAGTACACATTTCCTTGCAGGTTTACCAGCTCCTCAACGAGGATAGGATGAATCCGCCGCCGATCCCGCCGAAACGCGAACGCTACTACAACTCTTGCGACCAATTCGTCAAGCTGGTGTCGCTGCTCATCAAGAACACCCCGGACACCGGCAACCCGACGCCGAAACTCAACTTACTCAACAAGGTATGCTTACCACTGGAAATAACACACTTTAAAAGTAACAAAAATTAAATCCGATTGTGTTACGTTACAGACTAAGAATAACTATAATGAGATAGTTTTGACGACCTCGATGGCCTGGCGGGTGAGTGCTCGGCTGAGACGCAAGAGGCGCGGGTTCGATTCCCGCTACGGAAGAAATGTTTGTATGTTCTGCAAATATTTTCTTCCGGATCTGGGTGTTGTAGTACTATGTATTGTAAGTACCTATGTATTTACAAAAAAAAGTATATAGTAAGTATTCTATCAGCCATCTAGTTCCCATAGTACAAGCTTTGCTTAGTTTGGGGCTAGATGGCGTTGTGTGGAATGTCCACAATATTTATTTTATTTAGTTCCCAATCACGAAGTAACAAGCCGCCGAGGATATACAGCGTGTGGCGTAAATGGTGGTCCCCATAAAAAAAAGGGGTGTGTGAATTTGACTAGCACTTGATTGTTTTTATTTTTAAAGTATCAAGATGTTATGATCAGATGCGAATGTCGAATACTAAAAGTTCAAAAGTGTGCAGTTCTAAAGCACATTTTATCATACCATCAACGCAACATCATTGCTTTTTCATGTTCAGTTGTAGTCTGAACTTTTTCGGAGGATCAGAATGCCTAGTGCTACTTTTCTACCTACTCTCTTCTACATAATGTTGACTACAATTTGTATGGACAAAATGTGATCGATAATTTGCATTAGCGCTGGTTTTTTCCATACAAATATTGTACTTGACGTTTTAACGTAAGTAACTGAAAAACTCGCAATAGGCACTGAGTTACTCTTGGTCATTTTATTTACTTATTTAGTTTATTATAGTTGAGGTAGTATTACATTTTCTATTTGAAAAATAGTTTAAACGCTTTGTCGTCGTAACGTGCAAAACAAACAGATGGAAAACAAACAATGCTCCCTTTGCTGTGGACTAAGGATTCGTCGTGTTTATTCAATACTTGCCAATGAGCGGCATAAATTGGGTATCCTTTGGCAATACTTTAACTACAAATGATCACAATTACAACTGTAGGTCTGTTTTTAGATGCCTCCTTGGCATGGGGTCTGTTATATCTTCGATCGCAACGTATTTCTGCACAAGGTAAGATTTTCCAGGTACTCTTCTTCACTCTTGTTATTAGATTGAGGCGTTTGCGTTGCTTCCAACTGACAATCACTAGTATGTTTGACCGACTCTGTAGACTCCGAACAAGAAGCCGATCGATAAGGCACATCGAGACTTCAAGGAATGTGTCGTGGAAAATGTACATAAAACAATATTATTTAAAAAGCGTGTACCGACATTATTGATTCCTTACTTTGAAGTAGACAAGACAAAATTGTATGACTTAGCATGTTTTGTATGTTGGTAATATCTGTTGTTACACTACACACACGTTGCTCTTGGGGTTGGCGTTAAAAGCCGCATGGTATGACAAATCATACAAACATTATTGATATATTTTACACTTTCTATATATTTTCCCATCAAACCTCATTTAAATATGATTAATATTATCGTATTATGATTTGATAAGAAAATACCTTGCTGATTTAAGTCGTGCGCCGGCCCCAAGTATCTAGATTTTTACTATGCACGAGCTTTCGACGACGAAGCCATATCGTTTCTTGCTGATATTAGGTTGACTGTACGCTGTCGCGTAGAATTTCGCTTATTTCAACCCATTGCGTATTTGAACTTTTGACCTACGCCTCAGCATACAGTCGTTCTTATGGTTCTGTCTGGTAGTTGCTTGGTTAATATTGCAGTTGCATATTATGGTCCACTCTCGCTGAATATTTTTGTATTGCACATCTTACTTAGGTCTGATGATAGTCGTTATCTATTGTTTCAAGTTTGCGTCGGTTCATATTTTTATTAAATTATTATTTATGCCATATCCTGTTAGGTATAGATTGTTTTTATGGCTGATGTCTGCGTCTTTTGTCACACTGGTCAAAAACATCCAACCACAAGTACCACCTGGGAGGTCAGTTTAAACTCTTTGCGGTAATATACGATACTGCGAACTCACCATTTTGCGTCCATGTCTATCCTGTGCCAAATCACAATGGAGGCTGTCACTCTATGTGACAAATTCCTCCATGACCTATAGTGTATCACAGTAGAATCTGCACAATATACCTGTTCCGAGACAATCAGGTCTGATCATTGACCTAATGCTGGATTACTGGCCCACCAATAAAAACAATGCAAATCTATGTTATCGATTTGGATTATCGGAGCTATCGTTGAGCTTTACCTTAAAGATTGTCTTATCATCAGATCCTGGGAATCATAGCGGGCTGCCTGCTACAAGACCATGAGGAGCACACCACTAGCTTCCAGCAGCTGCCGTACCACCGGCTGCTGATAATCTTCTTCCTTGAGATGAACATGGCCGAACCAGTGCTTGAATCCATGAACTTCCAGGTAAATCTAAGACTCCAACCTACTCAGAGAGATATATCTTTCCCAGCCGTGGGGCAATTCGTCTCACTCCCCCTTAGTTCGTCATCTCTTTCAGGGTCTAGCACGACACCACATATCTGTTTCAAGGCTCCATCGTGAGGAGACTAGCCGACTAGCCTTCATGCCTCATTGTAACAGACGAACAGTATCACACGATTATTTATTTAAAAAAATCATGTGAGAAGTGTTGCTTACTAGCTTGCACCATTTCCAGGTTTTGACAGCGTTCTGCCACACTCTACGTATCATCCGCCCGAGCGTGGCGCCAGGCTTCGCGTACGCATGGCTGGAGATGGTGGCGCATCGTGCCTTCGTCAACCGAGTGTTGGCAGTCACTCCGCAGCAGAAAGTAAGACCGCACCCAGTATTGTGCATTTTTTTGTAAGGCCGTGACAAGCGAGCTATAGAGCACGATTGTGTATTGTTTTGTTTGCATACTACACATCTAAATTCACCTTAACCCTATAAGAATGAAACTTGGAGGGTATGTTCGACTCTTAGAGGAAGCAGCTGAAATATGAAGTTAGTATGAAAAAAATAATGGTCTTACAAACATTCTCCTTACATTGCGGAGTGCCTCGTAGTTATCAGTTAGTAAAATATTCCATAGAAGTGCTCTACAGCTTGCTTTCTTAGAAAACCTAGTTCCTTCTGTCAGATCAGGAAATTATGTCTTACTTTGCTTGTGTAGTCTTCAAGCGTAGGAATGGGAGCGGCTGACACTACTGGGTCTGGCTATTCCCTAAGGTAAGGGTCTCCATTTCCCCATAGTCCTACAGTCGCTAGCAAATATAATCTAGTAAAAGTAGGAAACTATGCAATTATGTTGCATTTGACGACCTCAGTGGCGTGGCGGGCGTGTGCTCGGCTGAGATGCAAGAGGCGTGGGTTCGATTCCCGCTACGGGAGAAATGTTTGTATGTTCTGCAAATATTTCTTCCGGGTCTGGGTGTTGCAGTATTATGTATTATAAGTATGTTTTTTATAAAAAAAATATACAAGTATTGTATCAGCCATCTGGTTCCCATAGTACAAGCTTTGCTTAGTTTAGGGCTAGATGGCGCTGTGTGAAATGTCCACAAATATTTATTATTATTATTTATGTATTCAAACTAATTTTATTTCCTCCATTCAGACTCCGATTGTTGTCTACATATTGCACTAGAATTTTATAAATATTTTATGTTTTAAATAGTTCCTGATTTGACAAAATTATTTCTACTTCATTGGAAGATTAATAAAAATGTATTTATTATTAATATACAAGGACTAGGTTTTAATAGAACCAGTAAAATTGTGTGGTGTGTTGAATTGTCATTTGTTATTAATCAAATAGATGCCAGAAATTCTACCTTTTGTGGCATTTTTGGTAAATGTTTGATTTATAACAAATGCCCGGGTTTGATGCGAAGGTTAAATAAAGATTTGTACATAAGTAAATAAATTTTTATCATTCTCTTTATTTGCCTTTATTTTGCGAAATCGTACTGACATACATGCAAATCATGTAATTACCTAAATAAAAAATCATCATTACCAAATTCAACCTCGTACACATTTTATTGGCATGCTCACGGCTTTACATAAAGATGCAAATTTTTTTTGGTTATTTCAGTTGAACTGAGAACAGCAATTTTCACGGTGACAATGTTAGGTGAAACCTTTCCAGGGCTGGGGCATGTACTCCACTCTCCTCATCGACCACTTCAAGTTCCTGAATCCGTTCCTTCGCAACACCGAACTCGCTCCTCCTGTCATGATGTTGTACAAGGGCACTTTGAAAGTGCTGCTCGTCCTACTCCACGACTTTCCGGAGTTTTTGTGCGACTACCACTACGGGTTCTGCGATGAGATCCCGCCGAACTGCATCCAGATGAGGAATCTGATTCTGTCTGCGTTCCCTCGGAACATGCGCCTACCCGACCCTTTCACTCCGAACCTGAAGGTGGATCTGCTGACTGAGATCGCTCTCCCGCCGCGTGCTGTAATAAACTACTCTGCGATATTGCCCAACACGCAGTTCAAGAAGGATTTGGACGCGTACCTGAAGGCGCGGTCGCCGGTCACCTTCCTTTCGGAGCTGAGAACCAATATGCAGGTTGGTCCCACCACCACCACTCGTGTCACTAATAGTTATTCCAGGTCATAAACTATGCGTATTCAAGAGTTTCAGTCAAATCCATATAGCTGTTAGCCGTGGTTCCAGCCCACGGACTATGTATGTACCAAGATTCATACAAATCCATTCAGCTCTTGCGGCGTGATTAAGGAACATACATATTATCACGCCTGTATCCCTAATGGGGTGGGCAGAGCCATAAGTAAACATAAGAAAACTTGCAGCCACTCTGATTTAAAATCTCAAGATGGATATGGTGATGAACCATGGTGACAGGTGATCAGCCCATCGCCCATATTGTGGTCCATCATGGTGGAGACGTCAAATCTATCTATAAGGCACATACATATAGACACATCTTCACAAATTTTCACATATACAATGTTAGTACTGAAGATTTACAAAACAATCATAAGACCTGAGTGTTGGGCAACCAAAGGGACGGATGAAAGGCGAGTACATGCAGCAGAGACGCGAATGTTGAGATGGATGTGTGGGGTAACAAGAATTGATAAGGTAAGGAATGAGTATGTAAGAGGAAGTCTGAAAGTAGCCAGTGACGGATAAGTTGAGGAGCAATAATAGGTTATGGTGGTATGCACATGTCATGAGAAGGGAAGAATGTCATGTGAGGAGAAGAGTGTTAGATATGAATGTGGAAGGATATGTGGGTAGAGGTAGGCCAAAGAAAAGATGGATGGACTGTGTGAAAGATGACATGAGTAAGAAAGGAGTGAGCGTTGAGATGACTTCTGACAGAGGGAAATGGAAGAAGAATACATGTTGTGCCGACCCCACATGAAGTGGAAGAGGGGCAGATGATGTTAATGTTAGTATTAAACCACTTTTAAATAAAATTTACTTTTAGACAAAATTTTCCTTTACAGGTTGTGACGGATCAAGTCCGGCAGTACAACAGTCAGCTGATGAACGCCGTGGTTTTGTACGTGGGAACGCAAGCCATCGCCTACATCCGCGCCAAAGGTCTGCAGCCGAGCATGACCACCATCGCCCACTCCTCACACATGGATATATTCCAGAACTTCACTGTTGACTTTGACTATGAAGGACGGTATGTATATCCAAGTTCGATTTACCTGTTCATTCCTGTAAATATTTCAATTTCAATTCAATTTCAATTTATTTATTTAATTGGAACGGTCATAACCGCTTACACTAATTAATTTAAAAGTCACATAACAAAAAGAAAAAAAAAACGAATACAATAACAAAAAATAATAATAAAAAGTGAAAGTCAAGTATGTAAATAAAATAATAAAAAGTAAACAAAATTTACTTTAATCTCATGTAAAATGACATTGGTACTGTGGCTTATGTTTAGAGACTAACTATCCCCGTAAATTTCAGGTATTTGTTCCTGAACTCGATAGCCAACCAGCTGCGGTACCCGAACAGTCACACGCACTATTTCTCGTGCGCGCTGCTCTACCTGTTCTCAGAGGCCAACTCTGAGGCCATTCAGGAGCAAATAACCAGGATGCTACTCGAACGATTGATCGTGAACCGACCGCACCCTTGGGGGCTGCTGATCACTTTCATAGAACTCATCAAGAACCCCGCGTACAAGTTCTGGAACCACGAGTTTGTGCATTGTGCCCCGGAGATTGAGAAGTATGTACCATGCTGGAGCGAATATGCCGAGGCCGCTCGACAGATCGACTATAACGCACCGGATAAACATTACACAATCTATTCATAAAAAGTCATTTAACTTTTTTGAGTGACCATTCCTTCCTTTCTCTTAGGTTATCGAAGGGGCGGTTTAACGGATCCAAAGAGAATTTGTGTGAAATATCCAAATGTGTTTGTGTACTTTACCTTACTAGATTCTCTGTGCGTATTATATCGAACTAAAGAGACGTTTGGTCTCGCTAAAGTTGGCGGTCTGTTGTGTGATCTTATTAATTGTTACGGTATAAGCAAAAAAAGTATATTTTACCAGGTATGTCTAATAATGACTTTGTATTAACTTAGTAAATGTATGTGTAATAGTTCCCCCACAAACGAAACATAACGAATTTAGTGTCATAGCTGGTGTGATGGCCGAGGTCAATTGTTCCACGCAATCCGCCTGTTCCGCCTTATATGTAAAGCAGTATTCGTATGTGTAATACTATAGTTTTAATGTGTCACCGTTGAATGCACATCTGTGGGGGTAAAAAGGCCACTTTGAGCAATTCATTTTTCGATTTTATAGTAAATCCTAAGCGATTCCTGTAATTTTCGTAAAATGGTCCGAATTGTAGGTGAATTGTACGCAATTCGATACCAGAGCAGATTCATATTTGGCCGTAAAGTGAATCGTACGCAATTCCATTCAGCAGCAGATCAGATAAAGTGCCCTTTTTAACCCACAATTCCATACTCACTTTAGAATTAAAACCCGCCTTGACATGCGATTCGTTCACTAGTGTTCAAATTAGTTAAATGACTTTTGGTTGATATTCAAATCAGATTGTGGCCTCAAATTGACGAAGATACACTGTCGTGTTTTATCGCTCTAAGCCTCTTAGTGTCTATAGAAGTCGCTAGACGCGACTTGAAAAAATGCAAGAAGATTTTTTGTTTTCATTAGCGATCGTAGTCACCTTGTGAGGTGTTATCGCTTAATTCAATCCATTTGGACAAAGCGTAGTGATTTCGTTAGATGTTAAGTGGCTTACCTACTGCTTCTTGTACACAGAGGCTGCGATTTATTAAAATATTAGACATTTTGATAAATCTTACAGTTTTTCACGTCGCGTCTAGCGACTTCTATATACACTGTTTTTGCTGCAGCCTCTGTTATGTGAAATGGAAATTGGAAACCTTCGTACAGTAGTACCACAAATATTGTGTTCCTCGGCAATTTTCGTCTAGCTTCTGAAATACGAACTAGCGCGATGATGATTAATATGTCACAACCTAGAAACAACCTTTAAACCCCAAAAGAAAAATAAAATCAGTAGGTGAATGATATCACACACATACTATCTCACACACACACACAATCTCACACACACACACACACACACACACACACACACACACACAATCTCACACACAATCTCACACACACACAATCACACACAATCTCTCTCTCTCACACACACACACACACACACACACACACACACACAACCCCACATAATTTTATTTAGTATTTGTTTTTTCTATTGTATTTTCTCGATCTGTATTACCACCTTATGTAACTACTTTCTATATATCCCGCATAGGCCTATTTTTTTTTCCCTCGGTGAAGACCTACCCGAGTGGGGTAGATTGAAAATCAGCGCTGCATGGCTATGTGTCATGCAGCAAATGCTGAATCTACTCCCATTGTCCCTTGTGCAATTATTTTGTCATGGAAACTTTAAATTGGAATAAGTTTAAGGAGATAATAAATGCTTTTTTTATGTTATATACTCGTAGAAATGTTACAATAATTATGTAGATACTTATATTTTAAAGGGTTCTTATTTAAGGGTTTTTCAGTTATTATTTTATTTATATATTCAGATAAATCCGGTTTCCATACAAAGTACGAAGTTTGCCGAGGCTCACAATATTTGTGGTATTACTGTAAAATGATATGCAGTTAAAACGCGACGGATTATCTATCCAGATCGTACTCCGTTTATCAATGCGTTTGTGATCTTTATCTTGTCTTTAAAAAACATCTCAAAATTTGCCTCATTTTACTAGACAGTCTTGGCCATTCACATGGCATTCATTCGCTTAAAATAAATTTACCAATTATAAATATTCCGTCGTGTCTGCCTTAAAACGATAGTATATCTATCGAACTACGGCCTTTAAGTAGGGTGAGATCATAAACGCAAGATAAAGGAATGTTATTTTAATTTGAATATAATTTTTCACATTGTGTTTTATCTAGTCTAACATCTACTTACCCCTTATGCATTCTTCTATAGCGACTTTTGTTTCTGTTATCTCAATTTGTTATTGTCGTGACACATACGTAAAATATTTTCAAATCAAATATAAATACAGAAAATTGTGGACAAAATTATATTTCACAATATTGTATGTATTTCATAATGTGTTTGAAAAAGGCCTTACTTTTAATAGCTTAATCAGTTTCTCTCATACAACTTTGATGTCTGTTTTTTTGTTAATTTTATGATTGGGTAGCGGTGAGAGCTTTCCATGTTCTCATATTATGGCCTGCATCAGTTGTTTATCGATGTCATTCGCTTATGTTATCGTAAATACAGCATGATAACGTTAGTGTTTGTACGTGTCGTCAATGATGGGTGGTAATAACCTCTTTGCAATGATTGTAGGTTGTTCGCATCCGTAGCGCGCTCGTGCATTGCAGACAAGCCCACAGCGTCGGGCGGCGGCGAAGCGGGCATGGCCGATTAGCGTCAGCTTCATCGGGAGTCTGTGGAACCAGCTTCCTCCTACAACATGTTTGTTGAAGAAGGTACTACTACTAGTCATGTCACAAGTTTCCGAGCCAGTGTGCTGAAAGTCAAAATTCGAACGACTCCGACAAACTACTTTGGAGATTGGTCGATTTCGAGGCAGTATACAAAATACTGTCATCAAGATTCGAATTTCTAATGTTAATAGAATTTATATTCTATGGTTCTACAATAAATTTATCGTAAAAGTATTGTGACGTACGAGCCGTCACCGTCACGCTCAAGTGTCACGCTCATCAACTGTTTGAAAATTTAGTCGTTCTGTTTTGAAAGAGTAATGGCCGAGGTGACAGCACGCTTGGCCGCCGGTTCGGGACGCGGGTTCAGTCCTCGCCGACCTCCAAGAAGTTTTTGTTTGAAAATTTGGACTTTTGGAATGTTCTTAGAATATTCCAAATAAGAGCGAAAAGAGCAAAGAAAAAAAAATCAGGCGACATAGGGTACAGCCGAGCCTCCGGCAGTTTCCAACCCTGTCAAATTACAAAGCTTCAGAAAGTCAAGTCCAAAATACGCAATGCAATGTAATGTCGACCTCCATCGCTACTTCGGTTTAGAGTCCTTCGCTGCATACATGAAACTCGCCTCCAGGCGTTTTTATGATGCGGCTCCCATCATCCGAACCCTCTGATCTCGACCATCCCCGACTATCCAATCGTCAAACCCTTTGTTCGGTGCCATCTGGTGATGTTAGATCCCTCCGTAGACCAAGACAAGTTTCTTACTTTAATCTTAGTTAAGCTAGATCGCATCACGCCACACAGACTCCGCCGGCGAATCCGACGTTTTCTCCACGCTCGCCCCCTCTGGGCGAAGCCGTTAGATTCAACACTCAGGCAACAGCCCAAGCCGAGGTTCATACCTAAGTGGTGCCCTTGCGCTGGTTGCCACAATTTTTTTTCTCGGTGTCGCGCCCTCTTCGCTCACCAAATCCCGGTAACGCTGCCAGCGGTCGTCTACGACCCACAGCATTGTGTTTATTTGCGAGAAAAAAACCACCGGCTGTTTGGAAAAGTCCAGCGAACTGGAAGCAAGTGGAAGAAGAAGAAAAGTGAAGTTAAAGTGAAGTGAAAATCAAGTGCAGTGAAGTGAGTGCCGTGAGAGGGCTACGTCAGCTTTGCGAGGACTACGCGGACTCTACGTCAGTGAGGAGGACTACGTCGGAAACGCGATGGACCAACGCCCTTTGTACTCTACGTCAGTGTGCGGTGTTTTGAAGTGTTCAATAAAATGTCAATAAACGTCATCTCAGATAACCAGTCGTTTCCTTCCAATCCCGTACTCACTTCCGTAACAGTAGGTACTTTAATAAACTACATACACACATACATAATCACGACCGTATCCCTGATGGGGTGGGCAGAGCCACAAGTAATCATAAGAAAACTTGGAGCCACTCCTGATCCAAAGAGCCAAGATGGATATCGTGAACCATGGTGACGGGTGATCAGCCCATCGCATATCCATGGTCCATCATGTTGGAGAGGATACCTAAAACTCCTTAATCGACTTTTACGACATGCTCGGGAAGAGAAGCAGCTGGACGCATTCTATGTTTTTGTCTTTACTAGCAGTCCAGCAGAGAAGTGTTATATTTAGGTAACGTGGGCTCATACTTTCCGCTGCCCATTGAGGCTGGACTCGACTGACTGCTCACGACTCACACAAACACTAACTGACTTAATCTGTTTCAGACTTCCAGAGGTCATCTATCCCACGACCTGTAGTAGTGTTGCCGCCGCTCAATGCACCTCTCTTCCCTTACCCCCCACCCCTCCCCGCCGCCCCCTCCTTCCCCCAAGCACATCAAAAACCGTGGAACCGCCTTTTCGACAAACCCGATAGTCCGGAAGACCACAGAAGAAGGGGGCTCTAAGCAAAGTGCGCCTTGGACAATAGAGCCATAGACTCGTTTTAGTATAGTTAACCGTGGAGTAGCTTGGTCTGAGTGTACTTCGAATTGTGACATTCAACATGTGAGTTCATCCTGTAACGAATCAGCTAATGGTGATGGGAAAAAGCCTTGCTGTCTGGTATATATTGATGACAATAGCTGCTGCATGCCCCCCTCTGACTATGAACAATTGCGTGACTTGGGACATGCCGTGGTGGTGCCAGCTCTGATGTTTTCCATTCATGTTTATAATTATGTAAAAAGCAGCATGTAGACAGAGTGGATCTCCGCCTGGGCGTTCAATGACCTTCGCCGTACACGCACAAATGCAACATTGACGAGCAAAGCAAGCAAGCAAGCTTCGGGCCTTTGTTTTTTGTGCCATTATAGTGACGATTCGTGTATGGAACGGAGTAGAATGCAGAGACTTGAGACTGTCAGTTGGTCGTTGCGGGTCTGCACTGCAGCCACCTGTTTTGTGTGATCTCTTTGATTTGTATAAGGATTTAAAGTTTTAATAAAAATGTAAATGCAATGTTACGACGTTTAACGGATTTGTTCTTGTTAGTGTAATTAATATTATGTGAGTCTTATATATTCATTCGCACCAAACAATGCTTTATGTCGCATAAATGTGCTGAATCGAATGTCGAGATGGTGAGCTTCCGCTTCATTGGCAATATGAATGTACCTACCGTTTTTGTAATTTCTCAATAATAATATTTATTCGTGCTACACATTTAGACAGCTTCTGAGTGTAATTCAGTATAATATTGTATATACATATTCGCTTCTGAGTCTGCTAATTAGTCGTTATTGTGAAGTCATACTGAAACTTGGTCACGGTGTTAAAATGTTACAACTAGGATAAGACCTGATCCGTACATCCCATTCCCTTTCGAAAACCCGCTTTTGCATCCCATATTTTCTCATCGGTTTCTTTCATCACTCTTTCAATCAACACTTGCATACTGTTTTTTCTTTGTTTAAGAGGCCACTTGTGTTTTTTGTAAGGCTGTAGAATACCCTAAAAAAATAAGTTCGATGTTTTTGATCAAACAATGTCTGCAGTCAAAATGTAAAATTGTATTTCTATGTAAATGTAATTGACTGCAGGACTGGTTTATAAAATGCTTGGAAATAAATGGAGTGTTGTGGAGAGTGTATGGATTAGCGGCGGGAACGCTGCACACATAAGTAAAACCACGGAGAAAAGTTTGTTTTTACTCACTATTGTTTTAGGTTTTTATTTATTAATTTGCGTTAAATAAATATAATCTGAATGAAACAATAGGAAATTTGGGTGCAACAGTATCTACGCTCAAATTTTATCCCGTGGCTTACGCGGAGCTACTTTTAATATCCCTAACGAACTCCCCATTAATACTTGTGCGTAAGTTTACTAATGATTGATTGACGCTATTTATTGAGCACGAACGGCACTCAAATAACTAGTTTGTAAGCCCCTTTTAGATAATACATTTATCATAAAATTTTCTCTAGTTGTACGACTTTTCGAATGTAATTTTAGTGTTGATTAGATTAGCTGCTGAACAGCGATTACATCATTAGTCAAACAGTGGGCACTTTGACTAGTGATGTAATCGCTGTTTTTTTTTCTATAAACCATAGTTTCTATAAATATAAAGGCTAATTTTTACAATTGTTGAAACAGTTTGATTTTTAGTTGCAATTGTAATACACGACTCAAAATGTTTTGTGATTAGTTCATAACTACGATAGATATAGAATATCATTTATATTTTATGATGCATACAACAGAACTAACTAATATAGTTTAGGTATCTTTTGATTCATGCGAGTGAGATAAGTCACTTTGTTTTGTAAAACTTTCAAGTCGACTCTTTTACATTAAGTGTTGTGTAGTAAGACATGTAGCTAACTACCTAGTAGGTATTCATTTTCTATTACTGATAAATAGATGTAATAAATATTTTTAAATTAAGCTATTATTGTTTTATTACGTACCTACCCTTAAAATTATAATTATTAGGTAACAGAAATAAACTTCCACTAATAAAAGTATTTATCCAATTTATTTAAGCTGGATCCGGTGAGCTATCTATAGACCGTTTGTAACGGCCTTTAGATAGCCCGACTGTTTCTTTTGTATTTTGTAAATTATATTTGTAGTAGTTGTAAGTTTATTTCTTTTATCCAATATTAATTATAAAATACAAACGAAAGTCTAAAGACTTGCAAGCGGTCTATACTTACCTAGATAGCTCGCCTGAAATGATATATGAGAGTAGTCAAAATGATCTGAAAAACAAGCAATTTGATATAGGTACGCAATTCGAATCATCATATTGGTTAGCACCCAAGATGTTCAAAATATCCTACTACATACTCATTGTATCATATTTATGATTTATGCTTTACTGCTTTTATGATCTTTTCAGAGCTGGCCGTGCTATCGCACGAATCACAGCTTACAAAAACAAAAGGTATCACGTCAAGTCGCTAAGACAATGACGGACTCGATGAATTTCCTCATTTGACTCGGCCCTCACCTAAAACGCAATGATATCGCGTTTCAGAAAAGCTTAACTTTTTACTAGCGCCATCTAGTTAGAAACGGGGAAACAGTCAATCCGCGAAGCCTTTGGCCGCTTGCGATTTCTTTATTTATTATTATGAAATTATCCAAGTAATTAAGCAACCCTTACACTTTTTTATATTGTTGTTAGGTACTTTAAATTATTTTGCAATTACACGCATAAAGTACTTAGCTACTAACCTTTGACTAAGTTATTGGCGAGTCGCAACTCCTGTCGCTCCTGATTAGGTATCCCTTGTTTGGTATGTTATTTTGAACGTGTTTTTTACTCGAACTTTTTATTAATAATTTTGTAAACGGGAACATAGTGTTTAGACAAACCTAACCCATAGGCTTACAAACACTACTAACCAATGTTTGTTAAAACTTAATGAAATAAATATATCTATCTAGGTAAATTGCGCTGTTACACTCGCACACTACCCGTAATAACCTAAGCTCTCAGCTTAGGTTATGAGAAATTAATATAAAAAAATAACTTTGAGTAGGTACCTACATGATCTTAAAAGACTGGCCCACGGTGGCCCAAAACAGGGTTGACTGGAGAGAAGGAAGGGAGGCCTTTGCCCTGCAGTGGGACACTACAGGCTCCTAATAATAATAATAATAAGGTACATACTTTTTGTTACTTATATTGGACCTCGGTGGCGTGGCGGACGATTGCTCGGCTGAGACGCAAGAGGCGCGGGCTCGATTCCCGCTACGGGAGAAATATTTGTATGTTCTGCAAATATTTCTTCCGGGTCTTCCGGTGTTGCAATAAGTACTTATTATGTATTACTAGGATTATGACAAAATTTGTTACAGAGGTAGATTATACACGTATAGGCTTTGTACCCTTGAAATTGACCCCTAAAAGAAAATAGGATGCAAAGGGATAGTCAGGATAATGTATAAAACCTTCATTGATTAAAATTTTATAACATCGCATTTAGGTAATAAGTACGACATAAATGACAAAGTCAAATCAATTAAAAGTTTGCAATGCAACTGAGGTTCTGAGCAATGCAAGAAGAAAATCATGGTATTTGTGTACTGTCAACGTCAATAAGATGTATACAAATCATAATCTTCAAAAATATGTTACGATAAAAGGTTTCATAAAAATATAAAAAATATAAATGTGTTGTCTCTTTTGTTTTAAAAGACCATCTTTGTAGGTAGGTAGGCATTTCGGATGAACATCACTTAAATTGCCGGCCATATTAGTTATTTTTCCTCCAATTTAACAAATTTTATGACACGAACAGAGATTAGCAGAATTGTGCCGTTAAGTCACGGTCACAGAACATTAGTACTCCTAGCGGGGAAGAATGGCAACTCCATACAAAAATAGCGGTTTTAATTTAAAATTAACAACTAGCGCCACTGATGGGACCCTTTGGCAACTTCTAAGAGCGGGAAATTTAAATTTACCACCATACAATATTTGGTTGATAAAAGTCAATGCAGAGTCCTGTTCCAAAACAAATTACTGCTCACATTAATAACGTCAAAAATGCGTTATTAATATGGCTTAGTAATCTATTTTGTTACAGACCCTCGTTCGCTAATAAACAATGTTGTTTATCAAGTAGCTAGGCACTAGATCTTGGGAAAACCTCAAATAAAACTTTATAATATAGTTCGTTTTTTTATTGCCTTTTTTTAGTTACATACATAAACAAAATATCACAATTTTTCTTTCTTTTGCAGTTTTTTAGCTGTCCTTGCAATAGTATAGCGCATGAACTAGTCAAATCAGTTGATAATTGTTGCACAGCTTTGTCATTTAGTAGTGCCTCTAAAATCCGTTCTTTTAAAATCTTTTTTAGATTTTAAATTATATTGAAACCATCGGAATTTTAATATTACCTACCATGTTATATTATTAATCAAAAAAATTAAAACCCAGCGTATCCACCTTCTGCATTTATGACATCCTGCAGTCGTTGGCGCATTGAGCTAATCAAATTGCGACATATATCAGGCCCTCTGAAGCTGTCCCATATATCAAAACAATAATATTTTTAAGTCTCGTGAGTTCTGGCTTCTCTGTTAACCCACTGTTGGATATCAAACCCCACAGATTTTCTATGGGGTTGAGGTCTGGGCTCTTAGGTGGCCAAGGCAAAAAAATTATTATGGATTCGTCGCTACTGAAGCAACCCCTGATTTGAAACCTAAGATTTAATTTTTTTTATTAATAAAATAACGTGGTTATAATAAAATTCTGATGCTTTAAATATAAATGAATATTATTATTAATTATGTCCTTTCACGGACAATGGCTTAATATAAGAACAAGTGGGTAGGTATCTTTACCTACATATTTTGATTTGTGTATTGTATCTTTTGTTTATTTTTCTGTGTAAGTACATAGTAATAAACATTTTTTCATTTCAAATCATCTAAATATATAAACCGTAATTTTCAAAAATTGGTCACGGCAAAATATTTCAAAAATATTTATGTATCCAGATTAGAGCTCTAATGTCAACTTACTATGTAAACATTCCTATGAAACCTTCTTGGAAAAATAAAAACCTTTTACCGTGACATATTTTTAAAAATGACTATTTCAACGTTGGTCAATATTCTGAAATAAAAAAAATTGGTAAAATTTCTGTAAAATTAAAATACACAAGCACCAACAAAACGAAATCATAGTCCTGAGTAGGTATACCTTACCTAGGTACTTCCATAGCAAAAAAAATAGTTGTAGCTAGGAACGCCATGACACCCTGAGGTTGACAACCTCTGCATAACAAAAGTTTTAAGTTATAAGCACAAGTGACTCAAAAGTTTACTTACCGGTCAACTTTTTGTTTGCTGTAATTCCAATTAGGTTTCTGTGGCCACCTCTTCCTGGAATATTTAGGCAGTGTTTATGCCACACACAATATACTATTATTTTAATTAATATTCAATAAAGACCGACCTAAGAACGTCTTTCGTAAATTCCGCGAAATGAAGAGAAAACAATATGGACGACACCTCCATACAAAATACTGGAAGCTGATTGGCTGACTGGATTTAGCCAGTTTTGAAAGAGCAAGTGCTTTGGATTTGGCTGAATTTGATCCGAAAGCTGTATTTCTGACAACTTTTTCACTGATTTAGCGTGGATTTGGCTTGAATTAAAGGGTATGAATCTACAGAGTTCATTCTAGAGATTCCGACCTCATATCCAGTTATAAAAAAACCGTTATTTTGGAGTTGGCTGATTTGGAAACCAAAGCATTCAATTATTAGACTATGAATTTTAGGTAACTTGGAACACAAAACCTCAAAACCGGCTCTTTAGTCGACTGGCCCCGCTCGAACTGGCCCCTAGAGTTCAGTTGACCTAATGCATGTTTTGAATTGGTCAACTGGCCCCGCTTACTGAATTTGTTATTAGAATAGACAAGAAGAAAAGTGTTTCAACTTTTGTCGATATTATCATGGATTCAAAATTTCAAAGAGGTGGCCTGAAACCATAGAGTAAAAACAAAAATGCTATGCAATAAACGAAGTACTTAGCGGCAATATAACTGTAGGCCATTGTTTAGAGGAATTAAGGTTTTAATTTTTTATATTTTTAAGGCTGATCCTAAGGTACATTTTTTGTATATTAGTTATTAAGGACATTCAATCAAAGAGCACGTGTTATGTTAGCATGTGATCATTAATGAAACGGCTGTGATTTTTAAGTATCTATTTTAATTTTGTATTAGTGTATAATGTTGATTTTGGATAGTTCTAAGTAAGCATTATTCAAAAGACTCGTTTACAAATATTTTAAATTTTACTTTGTATATTGTTGATTTTGAATAGTTCTGAGTCACACTAAAAACTGTTTCCCAAACGTAACAAACGCCTCACATCAACTCTACTGAAAATGGGACATGAAGACCTTCGGATAATGGTGGGCATCATCACAGGACAATGTGAGTTGAATCACCACCTTCTGAAAATAGGAGCAACGGAGAGCGGCCTCTGTCGTGGATGCTTCCAAGAGGATGAAACTGTGGAGCACGTGACACTCCACTGTTCCGCAACAAACGAAATAAGACAAAGCTTGGGACTGCAGACGGTCATCGAGCAATATCAGGCACCATCATCATCAACTTCGACGGCACCAACAACAACACCATCGAAGATACTGGTGCCAACATCCCAAAGTCCTTCTGCGTTACTTCAAGGAGTTGGGCTGGCTGGGGGAGGGTTAGCAGGGGGGATAATGCACAATACACCCCACCGCGGGACGTCAGTGCAGATCTTTGTTCCCCTAACATTAATTAGAATTAAAATTAGTTCTGAGTAAGCAAGCATATATCAAAATGCTGATTTTCAAATATTTTAAATTTATGTTGTTGATTAGTTGATTAGAATACTTCTGATAAAGCATTAATCAAACGACTGTGACTTTAAAATAAAATAAAATATATATATTGTTGACTTTGATTAGTTCTAAGTAAAGCAAAAGAACCCAATAAACATAAGTATCACATTTATAACCATGGTGTTTCATTTTTGTTTATCTTGAGTACGTTTTGTACACATCTGTACACGGATTTGAATTTAGACAATAGATTTTTTGTTCAAATTAGTAATGGGGCCAGTCGACTAAGAAAAATAATAAATTAAATGCATTTAGGTCAACCGGCCCCGTAGGGCCAGTTTTTTCCGGGGCCAGTCGACTAAAGAGCCTCAAAACCGACATACACATAGATAAAAAGGTGGCTTCACTTTGTCGTTCGCGGCACGCCGTCTTTTCTTTTTTTTTGGTCTGAGACCCAGAATTGAAACAGTGTTTTTTTTCAGATTTATTCAGAAGATGTTATAATGACTTTCTTTGGAAGCCTGGGAACCCTGGAAACATTCAGTGCAATGCTAATCGGCTAAAACTATGATATGCTGTGCTGCGTCGTCGCTCGGTTAGATAAATCCTTGGGTTCAAAGATTCTCAGGGCGTATAACTCAACCTGCATTCTAAAAACTAGCCCAAATTCTACGTTCACTTTGTTTGTATACAGTTAAATAAAAGCCTTATAAGGATTCTTAAATTACTTTTTAATGTATTTAGGCCTTATATTTTGTTATATTTCATACATCGTCACATCCACACATCCTCACAAACTTTCGCATTTATAATATTAGTACTTGTTTGGAATAATCCTCCTATCCTTCTTACTAATATTACCTACTAATATTATAAATGACATCGACTTCTTACTAATAACTTAGTTATGCGTGAGGATGACATCCACTGATATCTAACCGACTTAAAAAAAGGAGGAGGGTCTCAATTCGCTTGCGTTCTTTGATATGTTATTTTACCTCAAATCTCTTCCAATTATTAGGGACTGATTTTTAAAATTCTTTTTTTTTGTTTGAAAGTGTACCTAATACTCTTGAAGTGGGCCCAAAATAAGTTTGATCCCTTAGGAATTTATACTTTTCTCTTAAAACTTTATAAACCTTATCTTCGTTTGTAGGTAATTATTTTTATATTTTGCATTGAAGTCGGTTTTGTTTTAGTTTTCCAATCGTAAATAAAGTTATTATTTTTATTATTTATTATTTATAGCTGACGCCCGCCCGCGGCTTCGCTAGCGTGGCAGGTAGGTTACCTGGATAAAAAGTAGCCTATAATAATGTTAATCCAGTACCTACACGGATTTGAATAAAACTTGGAATAAAATAATAATAATAATAACAGCCTTTATTTCGAACGAAAGTTTTGCTTAGGTATACTACATTAATCTAAAACTAATTCTAATTCATCCCTTTCCCCCGTTTGCCCTAGTTTGGCATAGGCCTCTTCCAAGTTTCATTTAAATCCGCTCAGCCGTTTAGGCGTGAAAGAGTAACAAACATCCATACATCCATAAATACCTACAAACTTTCGCGTTTATAACATTAGTTTAGTAGGATAGGATTTAAGACGATTTTTTTTCAAACGGAAAATACTTAATTCGAAATTCAAAAATCTTAGGTAATGTGTGACATCTTTTTTGACATAATTTTAAGCAATAAATATAGGTACTTTGACTTTAAATATTACGTGGTACTTACTATGTTGGTTAAAGTTTTTGAAACGAAATCGGACTTCTAATTATCTTTAATTAGAGGTCTGATTTCGTTTCAAAAACTTTTCATAGTCATCTAGGTATGCGGTGAAAAATATAGTGGGTAGGCACCCTCAGACCAAATAAAAAGAGAAGACGCCGCGCCGCGAACAACAAAAGTGAAGCCACACAAAACCGTGCTCCTGCAAGTAAACATACACGCTCACGCACACACCTACACTTAAACCATGCTCATCGCTCTTAGTACGTCACGAGTCTTTAAAATAGAATTATGCCTTCCTGTGTAGTGAAAACTTGTAAAAACAGCAGCAAATCACATAAAAAGTCTCACGGAATCACTTTTCAATTGTAAGTACTTCAAATAGCATCGTTTCTTAATTATTACACTATGAATTTAAGTTACTCGGAACACACAACCTTAATCCTTCGACACACACATAGATAAAAAGGTGGCTTCAATTTTGTTGTTCGCGGCGCGGGGTCTTTTCTTTTTAATTGGTCTGAGGTAGGCACCTATAGGTAAGTCTCAGACTCGGGCTGTCGTCTCGTCGTCGGGCTGGAGACGCCGCGGCGGCGGCCGGGACGGCGCGACGCGCGACGCGGGGGAGGCAAGGTGCCTGCCTACTCCTTGGGGTCGCCGCGGCGCCACCGTAGCCGCCGCCCGCGCCGGCGCCGCCCGGATTCCGTTATGACACCGCGCGACGACGGACGCGACGCAAACACCCACTAAGCTAAGCCTGCGCTCGATAACCAGCTTTCAAATCTTTATAATACAAGTGCTCAAAAGTGATCGCATGGGAATCATCGTGACCGGTATGTAGACATAGACATAGACAAACGTTTATTCGCATTCGCATATGTAATTCTACATGTTTTCATTGTTTTGACATCATGTTTTCATTGTACGAGGCTTTGACAGTGACAGTTTATCTTTTGCTTTTTTGTAGCTAAGCTAAAGGTAAAGTGTAGGTAGGTACATAACGACCATGATATTTTCTGAGAACAATGTTTTAGACTGCTAGAATCGCTTAACTTCGAGACCTAGGACCTGTTGTTATCGAATATATTGCTTACCAAACCAAGGTTTGTCCGGTCCAGTAGGTATGACTCAAGAAGGTATACCTACGGTAGGATAATAGTCGTTAATTTGCGTGGGATAAGGTTTCTTTCTGTTTGGCTGCGTATGGCCATGAGGGAAAGGGAGGTAGACGACGACGCCGCCGCATCCAGGTAGGCTTGAATCGTCGCGGCAAAGACTAGCATCGACAGATAGTACAACGTAACTTCCAAAGGCCTACTTTTTACCCACTTTGCAATCAAATTCACCACTCATGTATTTTATACCAATCTACGTAGGTAGGTATACTGTGCTAGAAAATGTTACAGTAATGGACGATGACCTAAAACGTTGTCAAAAACAATAAAACCGTAATCCAATTATTTATGTTACAATTTCGTGAACAGATAGCTCCTCTCTGCCGATTTGTTCACAAAATTGTAATTTAAAAAATCAGGATACGTTTTTAGTAGGTTTTTGACAACGTTTTAGGTTAGATTTTTGTTTACCTTTAATATAAGTACCGGTACATGAAATTTGGCTAGAGTATAGGTACCTAGGTAATATCTTACCTACCGAATGACGGACTTACATATTAACTACCTATTTACATAAACCTAACTTAAGTAACAAAACTAAAAACTCAACTTCTTTACACAAAGGATCGGATAATACACTATTTACATAACTTATATCTAACAAGCGACTTTGTACAAAACCTGATGATCTAAATGAGGAATTTCGAACGCACTCTAATAAAATATGATGAACGTCTTCAACAACACCACACTCATTGCAATTCAGCGGAGGCTTAGTAATAAGGTTTCGTGATCACCCTTCTGGTACGGATCCCTAAAGAGTAGTTAAATAAAGGCACCGATGCTACCTGTGCAGTTCCTTAATCTTTGGCTGTGTTTGGCCAACACGAGAAGGCAGGTAAATGCAACCCTACGAACTTAGGTACGTATTATGTATGTATCACTAGGTATAGTCAGCAACGAAAGTTGATAAACAGTTTGAAACTACTTAGTCTCGTTTGTAGAGAAATGATACCTAACTGACACAAAAAAAATTAGTGTTTTATGAGTTTAAAAATAGCGCTAGTGACAGAAAATTAGGTTAGCGTGGTATGACCAGTGACGGATTAACCCTTAATCAAATTAAGCAATTGCCTAGGGCATCACGTCTGAGGGGGCACCAGAAGAAGCACAAAAAAATCCGTCCTTAGGGCATCACGTGTCACGTCTCACTCTCACGTTACATCTCATCATCTAATTTTACAAAAAACTAATGTTTTTAGGAGGTAAGGGTTTAAAGACCGATTCTAGTTGACATACGGATAGGGGGCCCAAAGGCATGGATTGCTTAGGGCATCAAGTAGTCTTACTTAATCTGTCACTGGGTATGACATGTTATGTAGAGGGTGAAAAGTCACGTCTTGTAAGCGAGTGATTATATGAGTGTGGATGGATAAGCTGCCTAAGCATTATTGCCTACTGGAATTGTAAAAGTTGCTGAACAATGGCGTTCCTAGACTAGAAGTCATAAATCTTAAAAGTGTAGGCATACCTTCATCATCATCTTCCTGCCTTATCCCACTCTATTGTGGGGTCGGCACAGCATGATCTTTGGATCACGGTTTAAGAGTTTTGGCTAAGGTGTTTTATGACCGGTCGCCTGCCTGACGTCAACCCTCCTTGGGAATACTTGCTTATTGTATCTCATATATGTTGAAGGATACTATCCCTTAGTCGACTTTTACGACATGCTCGGGGAGAGAAGCAGCTGGACGCATTCTATGTTATTTCTATACTCCCAGTCCAGCAGAGAAGTTTGTAGGTAGTTTGTTTGTAGTTTGTTTGTAGGTATTTTTTAAGTTTTTAAAAACAATACCTAGGTGATAATCTACTTACCTCGGCAGCGCCGCTATTATTGTCTATTATGAGTTTAGATTTATAAAATACTAGTTGCCGCCCGCGGCTTCACTCGCGTGTTACCCGGATAAAAATAGCCTTAATGTTAATCCAGTACATGTACTATGTATATTCCAAGTTTCATTTAAATCCGTTCAGCCGTTTTTGCGTGAAAGCGTAACAAACATCCACACACCCATACATACAAACTTTCGCGTTTATAATATTAGTAAGGATAAACATAAATGGTTAATGAACTTACATTTTTTCTATATTTTCGATAAACATGAGATAAGATTTATTGCCTACCTACTGGTATTGTAAACTATGCAAAGCTGAACGAACAAACCTGTACTTAGCTAGAAAAAAAATCACCTCTGTTATAAATAGTTCCTTGTTGTTTACTAAGTCTAAAATTTTTGGTGCTGAATGTACTGGACGTGCAAAAATAAAAGCGTGTTCAGTTGGCGACCGATAATAATGATATTTTCTGAGCCCTTTCGGTCCCAAACTTGTGGGTCGAGATGGCGACCGAGTCTGCTAGAGGAAGGCCAAAGAAAAGATGGATAGATTGTGTGAAAGAGGACATGTAAAAGGAATGAGATGACGTGATAGCAGACGATGGAAGAGGGGAACATGTTGTGCCGACCCCACCTGTTGGATAAGGGCAGGAAAATGATGAATGATCTTGCTGACTGTAGGTAAGATAACTTAGGTACTTTCTAACTAGACTTTGATAAATCGGTACCCAGGTACAAATTATTCTATTGTGTGAGAATGGTGCAAGCGCATGGACTCTATAACACTACCATACTTCCAAAAACTTCAACCTACACTTCAATTTATATTAATTGATACCAACCAAACACCATAACAAAATATAGGTACCATACCTATGGTGGGTAGCTTTCTTAGACGTGCTTGATTGATCGTTGAAATTAAGCAGCGTTGTGCGCGTCACAATTTTGATGGGTGACCGCAAGTGGCATTACGAGCTTCGGAGGGCACGTTAAATTATCGGTCCCGGCTTTTAAGTCTTTAAGCCATGACGGAGGCCTTTAGGCGGCCTAAAAACTCCGTCACAAGAGCTGACCACTACTAGCTCATACGAACTTATTTTTTTCTCTTGCGCGGAGCACCAATTTTAAAGGTACACTCATCATCTCTTTTTTGACTTAAAAAAGAGATGATGAGTGTACACCTGTCGCAAGAGTAAAAATTTTAAGTCATAATCATCATCGCCGCATCAAGGAGGCAACGCGTTCCGCATAATAGCGTGGAAACCATCGACATCATCATCATCATCATCTTCCTGCCCTTATCCTACTCTATGTAAGAGTTTTGGCTATGGTTTTTTATGACCGGCCGCCTGCCTGACGTCAACCCTCCTTGGGAATACTTGCTTATTATTATAATCTCATCTCTCATGTTGGAGGATACTATCCCTTAGTCAACTTTTACGACATGCTCGGGGAGAGAAGACGCTGCGACGCGTTCTATGTTTTTTCTTTACTCCCAGTCCAGCAGAGAAGTTACTGGTGCAAAACGTCTGACAGAATACTTTATAAAAGGTTACCTTTAGGTACGTCTCTTGTACTCGTAGGTAAAGTACCTACACCTTGCAAACCTCCGAGCCAACATTATTATACCGCCAATGCCCTGCGCTCCCGTTCTACATCTAATGACCTCGGTGGCGTGGCGGGCGAGTGCTCAGCTGAGACGCAAGACGCGCGTGTTCGATTCCCGCTACGGGTGAAATGTTTCTTTGTTCTGCAAAAAATTTTTTCCGGTCTGGGTGTTGTATATTATGTACTATAAGTATAAGTAATTTATAAAGTAAGTATGTATTTACAAAAAAAAGTACCTATGTAAGTATTTTATCAGCCATCTGGTGACTAAACTAAGCAAAGCTTGTACATAGTACAAGCTTTTCTTAGTTTGGAGGCTAGATGGCGCTGTATAAAATTTCCACAAATATTTATCTACACCAACTTTGAGATCCTTAGTAACCCAGTATCCAAGGTATTTAAATATGGTTAATAGTTTTGTAGAGAGCTATGCGGTTTGGTGCTTTTTTAGCTAAAATAATAATGTTATATGTAGTTATTTTACAAAATCGCAGCGCCCCGCACCCGAGAGAGACAGCCCTATGCAATCTATCTCTTTCCCATCCCTACGGTAGAGTTGCTAGATTTCTCCACGCAGCTCCACGCCGTTAGTGAAATGGGCGCGGTAGTAGTACAGTTAAATTCTGTTGCGTGTGGGTTCCGCTTCGATGGCATAGATGGCGTGACTGGTATCATTCTTGGGTATCCCATGGCCTGTGCTTGACCAGTTAGGCTATAATTACATGAATTAAAAACCTAGAGAATGCCTGAATAAAGGGTACCTTACGTAGGTTCCTTTGAAAACCTTTTCCTGTGCCAGAATCCTGGAGGCCTATCATTACAGCAAAGTATTTATAAAACGCTAAACAATTTATACGTCAGAAGTATTTTATTTATTGTATAAGCCAGAGCGCTAGCCGACGTATAATTTTTAACTTATTAAATCCGATGCAAGGGCAGCGTTATAAATAATATATTGTTGCAAACAATATATAATAATGGACATAATGCTAGTTAAATAATAATGGTTGGCGGATAATAAATGCTCGGATAATGCGCGGTTTGCCTTAGTTATCTGCCGTTGGTTCATAAGATTGATGCGTTCTTTGTGATTATGAAGTTTGCTAGATTCTCAAATAATACCTAGGTACATACATACCCAGCTAACTACCTACTTACATTCCTTTTTAGGGAAAAAAATATTGCATAATTAATGTTGGTGGTACCTCTTATTTATGCCGAATATTATGTTTGAAATGCCCTGAAATAAAAAACACCAGAGAGCACTCTTGGTCTAGTGGTAGTGACCGCGCCTTCCGATTCTAAGGTCGTGGGTTCCAATCCGGTAGGGCAAAAATAAATTAAAAAAAAATTATGTGCGCTATACCAGTTCTCTCAAACGGTGAAGGAAAACAACCTAACAGAGGCCGTCAAGGATTAAATTGATGGACCACAATATGGGCGATGGGCTGATCACCTGTCACCATGGTTCGCCATATCCATCTTAGGATTTTAAAACAGAAGTGGCTGCAAGTTTTCTTATGTTTACTTGTGGCTCTGCCCACCCCATTAGGTATACGGGCGTGATAACATGTATAATTATGTATATAGGATTAAATTGTCAAAATACAAAATAGGTAGGTACTTACGAAGAATAGTAAACTGTGCGGTGCGCCTCGAACTAACGCTCAATTGACTAGAAAATAAAAAAATAACAAAGCTCACTTCAATTTGTCGATTACCGGCATGGTGTATACAAATTGCATTCTCTGCAAGAGTTTTTGGAATTAGAAATCCACGGGAGGTGATACAATTATTTAGTTTTTAAATTACCGTTTGGGAACCCGCAGAGTACGCCTTGCGGTCTGAGAGGGTTGGACTGGGTTACAACTGTTCTATGTTATCCAGGGTCTTTGGGGTAGCGGTGGCTATGCCAGCGGGTTTGTTTTTTTTGCGTTACGGGTTTGTAGATCCCATGAAGACCTACAAAAAAGTCCGCGAGAACATATATCTAGCTATCATGGTTTAATCACAATAACCGATTTTGTGTTCAAAATAATTATTAAATCGTCTGAAGAAAAAAAACTACGTTAAATATGTATCGTAATATTAATCTTTATCGAAATTAAGCATTATGTTATCAAGAGTATTTATGTAGAAGTAAAATACTTTTTGTTTCATCTCAATCGGATGTTTCGTTTAAAAGTTATCACGTGTGTAAGATGTTAAGAGTTGGTACCTATTAATGAGTTATGGGCCATAGTCCATTTATTGAGGGAGGCTATAATATAGGCAATATTTTATATCGGTATTTCCACGGAAACGAGAAAAACGCGGGTGAAACCGCGGGGCACAGCTAGTTAGGTATAAAAATAAATAATGTCAAGATAATAAAAACATAACCTAGGCAAGTACACATACCTAATCAAAATAACAAAAATAAATTTACAAATTTCTTTCTATAGATACTTACTAGTTTTTGTGTAGTAGCTTCGTAACTTTGTTCTAAATTAGTTTTTTGCTTGACCTTTTTTTATTTAACTAGATTTGTGTAGGCAAACTCCTGTGGTAGTAGAATGACGATCTCAACTCAACACACCCAATTAGACGATTACGCAAGTTATCTTAATTTCGTCATGAGATTAAAGATTGAAGTCTATTATAGTAGGTACTAGGTACCCGCCCCGGCTTCGCACGGGGATAGACAATACCATCGCAGACTTTTTTGTAGACCTTTTTAAGGTATACAATACTGTAGTACATTATTTTGATCTATCTCGTAGGGTTCAGCCAGCGTTTGCAATGTAAGCGCAAAAAAATGTGTTTATTATGTAGTGATGATGGCCTATGTCCAGACATAGACCTCCACTATTGAGTCATCGCGCTCTGTCTCGACTCTACTTATTAAGCACTCGTCAAGTATAACAAAGACTTAGGCGCAATGACTATCGATTCACCATAAACTTTCGATGAAATCGGTCGTCGACATAGCATTTTATTATGGCGCCGTTCAGCTGAACAAGTTGTCACTTTACCGGCTTAAAGTCACGATCACCCCACAAATTGGTTTAGACTCACGATTGGGTACCTCAACGATTGCATTTACTTCAATTTGCTTACCATGATCGTCTGATGGAACATTTTACGGCGGTAGGCAGGGAGACGCTTTGATGCCAATAACAGGAGGGTGTGATTTAGGTATATAAATCAAAATAAACAAGAAGTGTTTGGTTAGGTAATGCCGCAGGTACTTAGGTACTTGTCAATTTTTTACCCACGATGAAACGGAGAAGGTATATTATACAGGTTTATATTGTAGGAGTACTAGCCTTTTGGCGCATTTCGAATGATATAAAGATTTTCTACGTTTTATTAATTAACAACACTAATATTAAATTTATTTTTTCCCCGAGCATGTCGTTAAAGTCAACTTAGGGATCCTCTTCAACATGATGGACCATCTATAATAATGGCGATGGCCTGATCACCTGTCACTATGATTTGCCATATCCATCTTGGGAATTTAAATCAGGAGTGGCTGCAAGTTTTCCCTACCCCACTAGGGATACAGGCATGAAAATATGTATTTATGTATGTACTAATATTAAAATATTCCCATTAAATTCTTTATGCATGCTGGTCTCGATTTATTTTAGCTTATATTATTGACTATTATTAATGTATCTACCTAATAACGAACCTTTTAGAATGGTGCTGTAGTTACCTCCCAAAATCATAAGTATTCAGATAAATGCGAGAACCGAAAACAAATGATCCTCACTAAAGAACATTATTTTTATAAATCCCCCATCTAGATAAGTTATTTGTGCATAACTATAAGGGCAGGCATACACGTGGTGCAATCGTGTGCGGCTTGCGGCCACAACGTGTAATTCTATCTCATAAATATCAGCAAATAATACATATTCGAGTGAGCAGTGCGTTCTGATTGATGTCGGACGGAGTCAGCTCTCTACTTCCCACAGTGTGCCCGCTGCATGAGGGTTTTACGAAGGTGAGACCGGCATGTAGCGTTCGTAACGTAGCGGAAATGTTTTCCCAAGAAATCCTACTATATTATAAATGTGAAAGTTCGTGAGGATGTATGTTTGTGCCTCAATCACGCCTAAATGGCTGAACGGATTTGAATGAAACTTGGAATATACAAAGTACTCGTGCTGGATTAATGTATAGGCTATTTTTTATCCAGGCACAACGCGAGCGAAGCCGCGGGCGGCAGCTAGTAATAAATAAAGAAATTGCAGAGCGGCCAAAATCGCGGATTCAATAGTTCACCGTTTCCAAACTAGATGGCGCTAGTAAGACTGTAACTTTTCTAGAACGCGCTATCGTTGCGTTTTAGCTTATGGACAAGACGTGACGACGAAATCCATTCACTTGTGCGTCGTTTATATGCGTTATGCGTTACATATTTGATTGTGCAAATATGTAAATATCCTATTTTTTTATAAGCGTGATTTGTGCGAAAGCACAGGTCAGCTTTGTTATCGATCTTAAAAGTAGGAAAGCAAGCAGACCTAAGGTGTTTGGTACCTCAATCAAAATATCAATTTTCATAGGAATGTCATGACAATGACATAGAGGTGTAAAAGTAACGTAGATGAGTATGGTAGAAAATGTGCTGTTGGAATGATTTGCCCCCGCCTTTACGTGCCCTGAAATCATTAAATGCGTTCAGGTTAAAATTAAAAGTACATTTATTCAATATCCAAAACAGCTGCTGAGCAGATATCTAAGGAGATTTAGCCATGAGTAGAAGAGTGCAATTTCATTGCCGTAGGTGGGCATTTTCAAAAAAATGTTCCCTATCTCACAAAATGATGTATTTTTTAAAGTATTTCGTTGTATGTTGTGTTTGGTATCTTTGTGATGGGAAATAAGTATATTTTTAGAAAAAAACAATTGTTTTAGGCTCAGAACAGGAATACTGTACAAAATATCAAAACAAAAGGGAATGTCTAGCAAATTTACATCAGGTGTGTGACTACATTCAATTCCAGAAAAAACATGAATAGTTAGTAGAATAAGGTTATTTTTGTTTGTTTAATAACTCGGCTAATGCTAATTTAATTAAAAAAACACAAAATGTTCTCATTTTTATATTTGAGCATATTAATCATGCAAAAAACAATTCAGTTTTATGACCTCCGTTACTGCACCTATCGTAATTTTCTTTTCTTTTAATATAAAGGTATATTTTTAAAGAAAAATCTTTAACTACTATTAAAAATAATAATTTTGCACTGGAGAAAGTAATTTACAAAGCATAAAACGCAAAATCTACTTTAATAATCAACATATTCTGTTCCATAAATCGGGGGACAGTCACCTTACTGAAAACTGAAAAAGTGAGTTTACATGGCGCGAAAATGCAAGCATAGAGAAATATAATAATTTTGTTTTATTTAAATAATTCATGATTACAGAAGGCTCACTACTGTATTCCTTGATTTTGGTTGTCTGGTTGATTCTGGTTGCTTTTCTTTTTCTGTTTATTGCTTTTTTCTTTATGCTCTCTCCATTTTTTTCGCTGTCTTCTGCTTCTGTGGGTGTAATTTCTGATATTTTCTTTTTTTTTTACATTTGATTCCTTCTAAATTCCTTTTACATTGTACTTTTAATTCTTCTGGGCGTTCTCTTTTGAATTTTTCTCTAGAACGCTTAGTCTTTTCAGCACAATTAAGAGGCATTTTAATAGTAGTTCTTTGTACCTTAAACAAAACATACATTCATTTCTGCGTTTTCTTTATAAAAAGGTTTACGGATACTACCCATTCCTGTATCCCACTAAATATCTTCAGGGTACACTAGGATTCAACTCCCTTGAAACGCGGAGACTGTGTGACCAAATCGTTACCACCTGTCGCATTCTTCGTGGTCTGCTCAACTGTCCTGATCTGCTATCAGAGGTGAGTAGGTTATGTGTTCCGGAAAATCGCGCTAGATTCCGCCCCGGGCGAGTGCCGCTTTTTTCTCCGAGGACCACTCGCACAGTAGCGCGGCAACAGTCCCCAATCTGCCGCGCACAACGTCATCTCAATGCTCTAGTCGTAGCAAACACTGACTGTGATGTCTTTGCGGATAGGTTACCGGTGTTAATGAGACACTGTATGAGATATAGTGAGGAGCCTAGCTCATTATTGCCATGGTAGGTGTGTAATGGTGTCCATCTGTTTATTTCTACTCTAAGTTTTGTGTTTCAGATGTTTATTTAGTTTTGTATTTAGGATATAGATGTTTATTAAAGTATAAGTATTTTTTAAGTTTCAACTGTGCCATATTTTTACCTAATTTTCTTTTTACTTTTTTTATTTTTGTAAATAATAGGAATAACGCATTGGAATGTATCTGTTATGTTATTTCTAAGTGCAATAAAGAATTTGAATTTGAATTTGAATTTGACGAGTAGCGAAACCATTCTTGGGACGTGTCTCCAGCGCCATCTATTGACTTTATCGATCGTTTCTTCGAACGCCATCTCTTGGCGATCAGCGGAACTGTCCTGTGGACGGTGCTCGATTGTTTCACGTGGCGCCAATTGCTGACGAGTAGTGAGATTGTTGCTGAAATTGCGGACTACCACAAAATTTTACGGCTCTTTCTTATCGATTATCTGAGCGACATCTGTGGTTGAGTAGAAAAACCTCTTGCTATGGCGAAGTCGTGCCAAGCCTGCGGAAAGTATATCTCATCGACAAGAGCCGCCGCCTGCAGCACTTGCTTATGCCTATATCACAAAGCTTGTGTGTCTATCCCAGAGTCATCTGCTGCCAAGGGGTGGGTGTGTCCTGGCTGTAAAATTAAGACGCGTAAAGGCGATAACACCCCGGTGAGGGGGGCGACTCAGGATACGCTGGCACCATCCACTGCGATGATCGAAACTTCCTCTGCCTCCTCGCTCACGGCGCCGATCGTGGACCTTCAGGACGTGCACAAGGAGCTAGCAGGGTGGATGTTGGAGATGCGTCAGTTCCGTCAGGAGATGCTGGAGTTTCGGGCTTCAATCGGCAGTCTAGTTAAACGCGTGGATACCATTGAAATGCGGCTTGCGGCGGTCGAGCAACGGTCGCAGGATCCCCCCTCTGCTGTGGTTGCTGATCTGCAATCTAGGGTGGTTCTGCTCCAGCAGGAACTTAACGACCGCGACCAGGACGCCCTCCTGTCTGACTTGGAGATTGGACACCTCCCGGAAGAGAAGGGGGAGAATGTCGTGCACACCGTCTCCGTGCTTGCGGCAAAGTTAGGCGTTGTGCTGGACGAGCGCGACATTGTGTTTGCGGAGAGAGTCGGAGTGGCGCAGGGCGCGGGCGCGGCGGGCGCGCCGCCCAGCCCTCGTCGTATCGTGGTGCGACTAGCACGCCGCCACCTGCGAGACCAGCTGCTGCAGGGCGCGCGAGTTCGCTGCACGCTCACGGCTTCTGACGCCGGTCGCCTTGCCACAAACGTTGCGCCGCCGCCGCGAATCTTCGTCAATGAGCGGCTAACGCGTACAAACCGCCAACTATTTTACCGAGCGCGTGAGGAGGCTCGGCGGCTGCAGTGGAGGTTCGTGTGGACCCGGCGAGGCCGTGTGTACGCCAGACAGAGTGACGGCAAGCAGGCGTATCCAATACGCGCTGAAGCCGACTTGATCCGGGTTTTTGGATGTCTTCCTGTTTGATTTGCCAGTCTGAAATGTTTACATTTAATACATTTAACCTTTTAGCTTTTTTGTTCAGTTATTATGTGACAAAGATTTATTTTGGCAGACATTACTATATATTATATGCGTACTATTATCATAATAATCACCCTTTATATATTGTAAATTATAATGTTCTATGTATATATTTATATTATATTAGTCCATCCTGTCCCCTTGTTGGCAATATATTTTTCATAATACTTTATTACCTTTTCTTTATTATTACAATATTAACTGGCAGATCTCAACAATTATCAAACAAAATCTCCTAAATTAAATTTAAAAGTTGGACTTTTCAATGCATGCTCCTTGAGCACTGGTCATGAAGAATTTATTGTAGCAGTAGAGAACTTAAAACCTGACATATTGGCTATAAACGAATCGTGGTTGAGATAAAATAGACAAGAGGATAATGCTCCAAAGATGTCAGACTATCGCCTTTATTTAGCTCCCAGGCCAGAACATATCAAGAAGGGTAGAGGCGGAGGTGTAGCATTCTATGTGCGAAGGGGTATGAGAGTACACATAATGTCTCATCCTATTTTTCCCACAGTTGATCAGCTGTGGTTACGGTTGAATATCTGTGGTAGGATAGTCATTGTTGGTACTGCTTATAGGCCTCAATGGTTAAATGTTAATGACTTTTTGGAAGTCCTTACTGAATCAATATCTTCATTTTTGAACCATGACAATCTTATTTTATTGGGCGATTTTAATATTAATATGTTGGCAGAGGATGATGGTAAAACCAAACTGCTCAGGGAATTCTTAGGGTACGCTAATCTAACTCAATTAATAACAGAGCCCACACATTTTACCTCTCATAGTCAGACATTAATTGATGTGATCTGTTCTGATGCTGTGGCGTGTAAAGTGTGTGTCAAATACAACCCTGACTTAGGAGCTCATGCTATGTTACTGGCTGAGTTTAAAATTAAAAAAGATAAGCCTAGTTCAAGATTGGTTACCTTTAGACCTTTGAATAATATTGTAATGGATTTGTTTACTGGAGACTTAGATGCATGTAATTGGGCTTCTTTAGAGGAAATATCTGACTTGAATGTAATGTCGACACAATTTACCCATACTATTTTGAATCTGTTCGACTTACATGCATTTCTCAAGACTGTGAAGATTAAAGGTCCATCTCATCCTTGGATTACTGAAACAGTTAGAGATATGATCAAAATTAGAAATGACTATCATGACCAGTATAAGTTGCAAAAGACCGATAAAAGTAGACACTCATATAAAACAATGAAACAGCTTGTTATTCAGGCAATTCGCAGTGAGAAGACTGCTTATTTTAAACAGAATATAAACCGTAATTTAAAAGACCCAAAAAAGCTTTGGACTAATCTTAAACATAGTATTATTCATGACAAAAAACAGGCAATGGAACTACCATCTCAATTTGTAGATCCTGACATTATAAATACACACTTTTTAAATCTACCCGGTGAGGATTCTATTAACATCTCATTGCTCACTTTTTTTGAACACCATAGATACAACTCAGCAACGTTCACTATAAAACCAGTGGATGAATTCACCATTATGAAAATCATGCAAGGCCTCAGATCTAATGCACAGGGTATCGATGGGATGAGCCTTGACATGATCACTATGACCATTCCACAATCCTTGTCTATCATCACAGCGATCATCAAGGAGTCCATTACTAGTGGCACTTTTCCAGATTGCTGGAAAATTGCAGTAATTAAACCCATCCCTAAGAAAAGCAATCCAGAAACTGTTAATGATCTGAGGCCCATCAGTCTGCTTCCCTGTCTATCCAAGATACTGGAGAAAGTAGTATGCCTGCAACTTATCAAGTATCTTGAGGAGCATAATATCCTACCACAACTGCAATCTGGATTCAGAAGGGGTCATAGTACTTCAACTGCCCTTCTAGATGTGGTGGATCACTTGCTTGCAGCCCAAGATCAAGGCATGACCAGTATACTTGTCTTACTTGATTATTCACGGGCATTTGATTGTATTAACATCTCGCTCTTATTATCTAAGCTTGCTTATTATGGTTTCACACCAAATTCAATCAAATGGTTCAATAGTTACCTCAGTGACAGATCCCAGTGTGTTGAATTGAAAATGTTCAATGGTTCCACTGTCCGATCAGCTCTCCAGCTGGTTCCACGTGGAGTTCCGCAAGGGTCAATTCTTGGACCAATACTTTTCATTTTGTATACTGCGGATATAACCAGGAATATCTCTCATTGCCAATTTCATTTGTATGCTGATGACCTGCAGTTGTATCTCTCATTTTATCCGGGTGAAAGTACTGAAGCTGTAAATAAAATTAATCAGGACTTATCTCTAATTTATCAGTGGTCTAATGCTAATGCTTTAGTTCTCAACCCAAAGAAGTCAAAGTTTATTATTACTGGGTCTAAATTCAACATTGCTAAACTTGATAATGAGGACATCAAGATCACAGTGGGGGGTGAGCCTGTGGAATGTGTGCAGGAGGTAAGGAATTTAGGGCTTATATTTGACTCTCAACTAAAATTTTAGAGGCAGATCTCTGAGAGTGTTCGCAGTTGCTTCTACAGGCTTAAAACATTATACCAGATCCGACAATACCTGAGTGAGGAGGTTAGGATTACCCTCTGTGAATCGCTTGTTTTATCAAAACTTAATTATTGCGATGTGGTATTCGGGTCCTGTTTACTTGGTAGAACGGAAAAGCTCCTGCAGCGCGTTCAGAATGCCTGTGCACGCTTTTGCTTTCACATCCCTCCCCGCACCCATGTGACTCCCTACCTAAACACATCTAAATTATTAAAATTAAAGGCACGAAGGGATTTACATTTGGCATGTTTATTATTTGGTATCATTAAATTCAAATCTCCCCCTTACCTTTATAACAAGTTACAATGGAGACGAAACGACTCTCGCCACCCAAGCAGATCATGCTCGCTCATTTTCGTGACGAGTAAGCATAGAACCGTTGCTTTCCGCGGGTCATTTCGCTTTGCAGCCTCTCGTTGTTGGAATGATTTGCCCCCGCCTTTACGTGCCCTGAAATCATTAAATGCGTTCAGGTTAAAATTAAAAGCACATTTATTAAATATCCAAAACAGCTGCTGAGCAGATATCTAAGGAGATTTAGCCATGAGTAGAAGAGTGCAATTCCATTGCCGTAGGTACTCACCTTCCGAGTGTGGGCATTCGGCTTGTTGGCTCATTCTCCGGCTATTTCTCTCAAGCCTCAAGCTCCTCTCATAGTAGGTACATGCATGGTAGGTAGCGTTCTCTTTTCTGCCGATCAGGTTGATTATCTGCCTCTTGCCAAAAGCGTGAACGACCCAGAGATGTAAACGCCTTAGACATCTTTTAAATTGGTTGCACTGTGGCGCGTGATCTCGGCCTGCCGCCATCACTATTATTCGTTCAATAACATGATAACTATTTAATATCAGGACGCCAACGCCATTTTATTTTTTGTTTTACTATTCACAGGATTACCTATTTATTTTATTTGTACATAAATACTTATTTGAATGATGTATTCTATGTATCTATTTGTCTAATCTGTCATCTGTCACTGTCACCTTGTTTAACTTTGTCATTGTTTTATTGTGTTCTGTATTTATTGTTACGAGGTTCTGTACCTAGCTCTAATTTAGTGTGCCTACTTAGATATGGCTATGTAAATGTATGTAAACTAGTAAGTATTATTTTAGTCTAGATACCTTTAACATTATGTCTCGCACGTGATGTCACCCTGTTAGGCCCAGTCTGAAAACCAGCGCTGTCTCCTATTATAGGAGTGGCATTAAAGCTGAGACTGGACCTAGTTAACACCAAGCGAAAAAGACGTTTTTGTAGGTACCTTCTTGGGTAGGCTGGCGGGTGATGGAAAGGTAGGTACCCTATACCTACCTATTATGCTACTTGTGCCTATTAGGTAAATGCAAATATCGTTTCTCTATAGGTGGGTGCCTGCCTACCTACTCTGAACTGCCTACCCAATCGGTTTTTTATTTTTTTTTTAAACCTATTTTTCGTGTTGTGTTAATAAATTCTATTCTATTCTATTCTATCTGACAGCTGTTCTTAACTACTGAAATCAGTATTAACATAATGCCCGATTTCAATATTCTACCAACGTCCTTTAGTAGATTATTGAAACCGGTTAGTAATTTCAAGTACCTAACCCTTCAGGGGTCCCTCAAACAATTGGAAATTGCGGGATTTGAACTGCCTTTAAACGGTCCCATAACTTGATACCACTAGGCTGCTGCATTAACATCTCTTAGGCATTGATTATCATTTTATTTTTCACTTTGTTTTGTCTCGAAGGATCGTAGGGCGCTGCTCCCTCATTAAGAATTATAAAAATATAATAAACAGTTGCGGTCGCTCATTTTTATTTGTTACAGTAGCCGATACGCACAGCAAATTGTTATGTATTATAGTGGGGTACTGCCAGACTTGCCGAGGTCAGCGTTGGCCTTTTTCATTCTCATTATTTTATGTCACTGATTCGAAGAAATTCCCAATGTATACGATCAAGACCGAGGAGGCTGACTGAATCGAAAGAAGGCCTAATTGCTCAGCAGTGGGTGATACCAGGCTGTCATATGGCATCATATGATGATGATGATGGTTCTAAATTACTAGTGAGTCGAGGAGTGGTAATTACATACATTCTATCACGCCCATATCCCTAATGGGGTGGGTGAAGCCACAAGTTAACATAAGAAAACTTGTAGCCACTTCTGAGTTCTAATTTAAAGTCCTTAGATGGATATGGTGAACCATGGTGAGAGGTGATCAGCCCATCGCCCATATAGGGAGTCCATCATTTTGGAGAGAATACTATCCCTTAGTCGACTTTTACGACATGCTCGGGGAGAGAAGCAGCTGGACGCATTCTATATTATTTCTTTACTCATTTCTCCCGTAGCGGGAATCGAACCCTCGCCTCTTGCGTCTCAGCCGAACACACGCCCGCCACGCCACCGAGGACGTCCATTATGAATGAGCTGTAGGTACACGCTACAAGTTCATAAAAAGTCCTTTTCACTGATTCGAAAGTGCTAGTGACACGATGCTAAAGTTACAGCTTACGCGAACCCGCCAGCAGCGTGACCCCACCCAACCCCGGCGGGCAGTATCTTAATTCGTTCACAATAATTTTACTCTTTAAATAACTCGTTCTTATAACACTCACAAACAACTGAAATACTTAAATACTTTGTAGGACCACGAGCTTTTTAATCTTTATCGCACAATTAATTACATTGAAGTGTTCATTTTACTCGCTTTCAATCTGACCTTTTTGTCAAAAATAGGTACATAATTATATTATGTCTTCGACGTACCTACCTTCGAACTATGTAGCCCTATTACATAGTTAGAAGGTACGTCGAAGACAGGTGTATAAAAATAGTAGGTACCAACTGTATCTGGGTCCCCGAGCCAACAAAGAGGACCTCCGAGGACCCTTGTAACGGGTAAAACAAGTTAGACAGACCTTCATTTAGTACACCTTACTATTGTATATACTACTCAATAAATAGGCGAATGAAACAAATTTGTAAAGGTAGCAATAAATCTTGATCTTGGCGACCTCTGTGGCGAGGTGGGCGAGTGCTCGGCTGAGACGCAAGAGGCGCGGGTTCGATTCCCGCTGCGAGAGAAATGTTTGCATGCTCTGCAAATATTTCTTCCGGGTCTGGGTGTTGTAGTATTATGTATTACTAGCAGCCGCCCGCGGCTTCGCTCACGCGGTACCCAGATAAAAAGTACCCTATGTCCCATTCCAGCACACGTAGGTACCTACTATCCTCATTATTCATTATAATATAGTGTACGCTAAACGATGACTAAAGTATTGCCATCTCTTACCATTTCATAACGACAAACAGTGACAGGGCTAACTTTAAGCAATGGCTAACATTAGCGAACGAATATGAATAATAGGGTATGTAAGTATATTCCGTAGTTTTTGCGTGAAAGAGTAACAAACATACCTAAATCTAAAAATTAAGACATTTCGGTGAATTTAATAAAAATTTTGAGAGTTAAGGTAAACTTTTCAAAACGCAACGATAACGCGTTCTAGGATTTACAGACACAGAATTAGCAGCGACATCTAGTTATCAGACGTAGAATTACGTCAGAACTCCATGAATAATCAAGATTGGAAACTTATTAGACCAGTAATAATTTATGCTTCCTTTCACAGGTAATTTGACATTGACAGTTCCTTTTCCATATGTTTTGTATCATCTATTAATAATCTGCGGTATCATCGCTGTCATATGTCAAAATAAAAGTATTCTATTTTTCATGAAAAACATACCAAAAATAAAGAATTTACAGGTAATTATGACATCAACTAAATGAGAAAAATCGGCTCTTTAATTTGATATAGGTTATGTGCAGTTTTAAACCAAAAATTGATTCCAGGTTTTCATCCCTTTTCACCCTTTTAGAGGTCGAATTTTGAAAAATCCCTTCTTAGTACACCCCTACGTACCAAGGTTTACCTACACTGAAAGTTTCAAGTCTCTACGTCCAGCGGTTTAGGCTGTGCGTTGTCTGTCAGTCAGTCAGTCAGTCAGTCAGTCAGTCAGGACAAAGATTCTTATAATATAAGATAAGTACGTATTTACAAAAAAAGAAGTATATAAGTATTCTATCAGCCATCTGGGTCCCATAATACAAGCTTTGCTTAGTTTGGGGCTAGATGGTGCTGTGGGATATGTACTTAATTACCTACTCAATATTTATTATTATTATTATTAACTTGATATAGGTACTTACTTGAATAACTTCTTTGTTGAACTGGAAGTAAAGAAAAAGAAAGAAAAGAATACATCCAGTTGCTTCTCTCCCCGAGCATGTCGTAAAAGTCGACTTAGGGATAGTATCCTCTGCAACATAATGTACGACCTATGTGGACGATGGGCTGATCACCATGGTTCACCATATTATCCATCTTAGGACTTTAAATCAGAAGTGGCTGCCAGCTTTTATTTTACTTGTGGCTCTGCCCACCCCATTTAGGCATACGGGCGTGATAATATGAAAGTAATTACTTACTTGAATACAACTAAGTAACTGAGAGTGCGAAGCAATAAAAATAGTAGGTACCTAAGTAAAATAACAATAGATATAATTATCAATACTACGAAGTAGCAAGCGAAGCGAACTTTTGTCACTCGAAAATTTTTGAACTCAACCTAGCTTTGTTTTCTTATATGCTTGTAAAATGCCTTTAAATATTGCTTTTCAATTTTGCATTGAAAGTTAAACATTACCCTTTAAAGTTTATTTTATTTTATTTTATTTTATTTTAAGAGTTTTTGGGGAACTTACAGCTAGGTACAAATAGTATAAAAAAAAATTAAATTATAACCAATTGAGGTAACTCTACATGGTTGCTTAAGGCCATTTAAAAGTTTCCACTTATAGCAACAAAAAAAAATAATAGGTATAAAAAACAATACAATAGACGACAAAAAAAAAATGGTTTAAAGATTTATAAAAATGGTTAAAGTTCGCTAAAAAAGAAAATTTAAGAAGGAGAATTTGCCTAGAAGTATGTACTAATCATTATTGAAGAACTTATCACATAATAATCGCTTCAACGTTGATATTGAGGTATTGAAAATATCAATATCCATACCTGACTTTACCAAGGTATTAAGAGAGTTACTAGATCTGATGAAAAAGGCATTTTGCCTGTAATTTGTTCGAACCGGGGGAACATAAAGTATGTTAGGCTTTCTTAAAGAAGCTGTGTTACAGCGTAGCCCTATTAACGCTAACAGCTCCGGACAGTCCACTGTGCCATTCGCAACGCTCAAGAGGTACGCCAAATCACTCATTGCCCTTCGTTCAAATAATGGGAGAAAATGAAATTTGCGACATCTCGATAAGTAGTCGGGTAAAAATATCTTTGCTCGAAACTGTAAATAACTCAGGAATTTTCTCTGAATGCGTTCGAGCCTACTTGAGTATATGTCGTAGCAGGGGTTCCATACCTGCGAGGCATATTCTAAATGACTACGTACGTATGCGCAATACAATATTTTGAAGGTTTTTATACAAGAAAATTCAGATGACATTCGTAGAACAAAGCCTAATGCACGAGATGCCTTGCTAATGACGTTGTTAATGTGTTCGTCAAATAGAAGTTTGCTATCGAATGTAACACCTAAATCTTTGATAGAATCTACCCGTGATAGCAGCGAGTTCAGTAATATGTAATCGTATTTAAGAGGTACTGGTTTACGTGTAAAAGAGCAGACATAACATTTAGATACATTTAAATCTAACTTATTTAAAATACAGTAGTTGAAAAAATTTTGAAAAAAAAGTTATTAAATAAAACGTATAAAGAACAATTTCAACATTAAGAATTAAATGGGGAATTCAAATGAGACTTCCTTGGCTTAATCTTACTTATATTATAAATGCTAAAGTTTGGATGTTTGGATGTTTGTGCCTCAATCACGCCTAAACGGCCGAACGGATTTGAATGAAACTTGGAATATACCAGTCATAGTACATGTACTGGATTAACATATAGGCTATTTTTTATCCGGGTACCACGCGAGCGTAGCCGCGGGCCGCAGCTAGTATTGCATAATATTGTTACTAAGTGCACTCGTTACGGTCACTTACGTTCACAGCATTTCCTCAATAATTTGCAACGGAACCCTCATTTGTCGAAGCCAACTCGCGCTGTAACAACTAGTCTAGTTTTCACGACATTACTTGAATTGAATGGAACAACTTGTAAACTGTGACTTTTTGCTTAATTCCTATGATTGTTGAAGGGAATGAAGTTGAAACAGTCGGTTTCTAGCTTTTCGATTGCAGTTGTTGTACGAGCATAACTGTGTTAACATGACATGATTATCATTTCTATATAAGCAGATCTAGTAGGTAGGTTAAACTAAGGCCTTTTACCATTTATAGTAGATGATTTATACAGCGTCAGGAGGCAACTTTTACCTTCACTAACAGGACGCTGTAGTGCCCGGGACGAATTAAGATGGAGTTGGCTTGCCCAGCACCTATTCCATCCTCTCAGCTTAGTCAGCCTTGTCCACAGGAAAGACATGGTTTCTTCACAATGGTAGGTTAGGTACATTGTAAATCAATGCAGAAGTTTACGACCAAATTTTTGTGAAATCACATTTTAAATGCAAAAAATGGTTTGTGATTATGAACTTCGTAACGATTGAATGGATTTGAGTATAACATTGAATACTTTTAGGTACATTGCGAGCGAAGCCGAGGGCGGCAGCTTGTATTCAATAAGGTTAATAATGGAGTATTTCAATGTCATGAAATAAATAAACAGCCAACAGTCATATACATAGTTCTGAGCCCACACTAGGATTCCCTGTGTCGTGGGTATCAGAAATTACTAGTACTTACCAACAGTCCAACACCCAGATCCGCGTGTGTTTCTACGTAGACCAATTTTATACCATTAAAGTGGGCATTTTGTCGCCATTAGATTCGCTATCGCACTGCAAATTCTATAAAATGACAATGCTACTCTATATTCGATTGTTATTTACATTTCCTGTTTGAGAGTTATTACGTACAATAGAAAGTACAGTGTAGTGTACCCACATCATCATCATCCAAAGCCGGTCTTTGTCCACTGCTGGACATAGGCCTCCCTTCGCTTGTGCCTATCTCACGATCTTGACTATATAGTCTTTCGGACGTTCCACATTTCTATAGCCGCACCTTGGCCACCATTATGAGCAATGGCTCCGCAGTGTGTCCCGCCCAGCACAATTTTTGAAGCACTTAAATCCCACTGTTAACAGAAATGTGAAAAAGGGGCCAAGTTCGGTACAAACGACGGTCCACAGTTTACGGTGTTGTCGATGAAATGAAGCGCTCGTAGCGTAGCTTGCTTAGGCGTTCTTCATCGATCGTTAAAGTTAAGCATCGAATTCACCTATTAAAGTCACATAGACCACAATGCCTGAAAACCAAAGTGTTCAATCAGTGCGTCCTACCTGTATTGACTTACGGAGCCGAAACGTGGACACTCACAGTGCGGCTAGTCCACCAGTTCAAAGTCGCTCAGCGAGCTATGGAAAGAGCTATGCTCGGAGTTTCTCGGAGCTATGCTGAAGGATAGGATCCGTAATGATGTTATCCGACAGAGAACCAAGGTCACCGACATAGCTCAGAGAATTAGCAAACTGAAGTGGCAGTGGGCTGGTCGTATCTGCCGAAGAACCGACAACCGTTGGGGTAAACGAGTTCTTGAGTGGAGACCGCGACTCGGCAAACGTAGTGTAGGACGCCCTCCGGCTAGGTGGAGTGACGATCTGCGAAAGGCTGCTGGCAGAAACTGGATGCGTCAAGCCAAAGATAGGGCGCGATGGCGCTCATTAGGGGAGGCCTATGTCCAGCAGTGGACTGCTATAGGCTGATGATGATGATGATGATGATGAAGCATCGAATTGGGATGGGTGACCGCAAGTGGCATTACGCGCTGAGCGCTTCCGTGCTTCGGAGGGCACGTTAAGCAGTCGGTCCCCGCTTTTAAGCCACGACGGAGGCCTTTAGGCGGCCTAAAAACTCCGTCACAAGAGTTGGCCACTAGCTCATACGAACATTTTTTTGAAATAAATTTATTATTATTATTATACGACGACTTCAGTGGCGTGGCGGGCGTATGCACGACTGAGACGCAAGTGGTGCTGGTTCCTGGTGCTGGAGTAATGTTTGCAAGTTCTGCAGGGTTTTTTCCGGGTCTGAATGTTGTGGTGCCATGGTAATCATAGTTTCTGATGCCTATGATCCAGGGAATCCTAGTGTGGGGTCAGAACTATGTATTTGATTGTTGATTGTTATTATTAAGTTGATTGTTAATGTACAAGACAAGCAAAACAAAATAAACTTCAAATAATATCGGCTAAAAACTTCTATGGAGAACGAACTACTGATTATATTTTACCCAGACTTAAAAACCAACTTTCCACTGAATTTAGAGAAAAGGTAAACATAAGGAATATCAAACATTACATCAAAAAACTATTTGAAACTATCTAATTCTGTTAAGGTTACATATAACCCATATTATTGTTTTTGTATTGTTTTTATTATTGTGTTTATGTACCTATCATGACTTAGTTAAGTTATTTACTAATCGACAGAGGAATAACTTTACCTCATCTTAGATAAGCCAAATATGGCTTGTAAGATGTGTTTTTTCAATATATTTCTAAATGTAACTTTATTATGAAAATAAATAAAAAAAAAAAAAAAGTATAATAAATTCTGCGATACGAGTAGAGGCGATAGAATGAACATTGACATTCGATCGTGTTGTATCGTAAGTGTTCATTTCAATAATTTGTGCATCCGGATATTTGAATCCGCCAGAATCTGACCATGAATCTTATGTTACTGGCTCATTGACTGATAATCAATGCACAGCCTAAAGCATAAGTCTTAGTAGAATGAGGCCTGGAGAAATTTGTTTAAAAAGTTTATTATAAAATATCTGATTACAGAATTAAAAGAGATAAAAAAATCAAGCACATGTACTATGTATATTCCAAGTTTCATTCAAATCCGTTCAGCCGTTTAGGTGTGATTGAGGCACAAACATACAAACATCTTCACAAACTTTCACATTTGTTCATAATAAGTATACTAAGGCATTTTACCACTATAGTAGATGATTTACTACAGCGTCAGGAGGCAACTTTTATCTTCACAAACGGGACGCTGTAGTGCCTGGGACGAATTAAGATGGAGTAGACTTGCCCAGTACTTATTCCATCCTCTCAGCTTAGTCGGCCTTGTCAACAGGAAAGACATGGTCAATACGTGCAGAGCTGACTAAGCCGCGGGTTTCCTCTCGATGTTTTCCTTCACCGTTCGAGAGTACTGGTAGAGCGCACATCATTTTTTCGCACAGAAAAATTCATTGGTACACGACCGGGTTTAAACCTACGACCTTAGGATCGAAAGGCGGGGTCACTACTAACAAGACCACCAGTGCTCTCGTAATAAGTATAGTAGGATTGTAAATGCATCATTTTCCGAAAAAAAGAGCCTTGCGTGGTTTCTTTCGTTATCTTCCACGCTTGGTAAATTCAACGCTTAGTGATATCACAAGATCCTACGAAATAAAATACATTGGACTTTGATCTTTAAACTTTGAGCGGGGGTTTCTATTACGGCTTAGAGGTGCGCTATGAATGGAATTCTCGAAATTCAACTCAGAGAAAATGTTTGTAAGAAAAATGCGGACAAGTCGCGGGGATCTCCAATAGTATCTAAAAATCATGTCAATTATTCGATATTTATTGGCCTGCGGCTACATTACCTACGATCTAGCGTAGTTAATGTAGCCGCAGGTAATGTAGCCGTGCGTTTTGCATCGTCTATCCTGTAACAAATATGGCTACACACTATGACATTACAAAAATGGATGCGTCATGTCAAATCGTTTCAGTTGTATAATATTTTTTGTATTTATTTTTATAATAGATAGCCAGCTATAAATCCAGTGCTATAACATCAAGTGTGGGTTCAAATCCGGTCCATCATGTTGGAAAGGATACTATCCCTTAGTCGGCTTTTGCGACATGCTCGGGGAGAGAAGCAACTGGACGCATTCTATGCTTTTTTTTACTACCAGTCCAGCAGAGAAGACCATAACATAAAAATTATAGTAAGAACAAACTAAAGAAAACTGGTTGAAGAAGAAAAAAAATTAGTTGTAAGTTTATTTCTGCAAATACATACATACATACATACAAAAAATCACGCCTGTTTCCCATAGGGGTGGGCAGAGATCACGGATCGCCATTTGCTACGATCCTGACATAGGTACTTCTTTTGCTTCCTTCACTCTCATTACATTCCTCATGCATGCTCGTCGGTTTAGGGTACTCTTGACCTGGCCCTTTTCCAAAACGTCGCTGATTTGGTCCAGGTACGTGCGCCGAGGTCTTCGCCTTCCCACGGTACCATTCACACTCGCCTCATACACCTGTTTCGTTAATCTAATTTCTGCAAATAAATGAGTTAAATAATCCAAAATACCTACACAAGAAGAATTAACTTAACTGTGGTCCATGTAAACTGCGCCTGCGCAATCTGAGTGGTTCAGAGAGCCAGCTCATCGCACTACGCTATTCTTTGCGAGATCGTGAGAAAGTAATATTAAACATATCAATTTGTCGACGATCGACTTTCTCGTGATCCTGAACTGTATATTAGATGGCTATTTATAGTGGCGAAGCCATATTTATTGAAATTACTTACAATTTGATTGTTGGGTAATGGCGGGGATCGGTAGCCGTCTAACCTTAAAATTAAACAGTTTGTTGGAAGTCTCGAATTAGGGTCGAACCGCGCTTAAAGTGCGCTTCAATTACAGCGGATCATTTGTGGTTTGGAATCATTATGATCCTCCGTTACTGAAGATTATGAGGATTGTGCTATAAGGTATCTTGTTACGTGATGTATGTATGTAAAATATCGTGCCCGTGACCCTAATGGGGTGGGCAGAATCACAAGTAGTTAAAAGAAAATTGTTACATAATGATTTCGCTTTTTGGCGCATGTTTTTTCTAGTCTACTCCAAAAACATAAAAGACTATAAATAAAAACAACTATGCATATTGGTACCTATAGGTAATAATTTGATTTTCTGTAGGTATCTATGCATTTAAAATTAGTAGGTATTTAGTATTTTTATTAGACCAACATATTTTTCTTAAATAACAAATTAACAAGCGAAAATCCTTAACATTAATATGGTGTATGGGCTCCTCTAAGTTTGTCTCATAATTCACTTCAAGATAAGCCTCCCTTAGGGGGGACTTTGGTACTTTGAGATTAATCTGGCTTGGATGGCTGCTTGCCTGTGTATGTAGTTTAACCCTTAGACGTTTTTATATGTAGAAGATTTGCATAGGTAATTCCTGCTTGCTATTCACTCGCCTTGCTTTGCTGATATTACAAAGATGTGGCCGGGTTTTGACGCCCGCCATAACTAAGGAAAAATATAACAAGAAACCTAGATATAACAATAAACCTATCTACCACCAATATCTATTATTATTTCTATCCATTCTTAATATTATAAATGCGAAAGTGTTACCTTTTCACGCTTAAACTGCTGAAAAGTTTTTGATGAAATTTGGCAAGAAGATATCCATAGGCCACGTTTTGTAGCAAAAATAATCCTGAAGGGGGTGAAATAAGGGATGAAAGTTTGTATGGGAAACGTATTATTATACTAGCGAGGTACAAGCAATGTGCGCGGCCACAATTGGGATGGGTGACCGCAAGTAGCATTACAAGCTGAACGCTTCCGTGCTTCGGAGGGCACGTTAAATTGGCTTTGAAGTCGTTAAGCTATGACGGCCTAAAACTACGTCACAGTAAGCCACTAGCTCATACGAACTTACTTACCTCTAGGTACTACTAGAAGCACGAAGAGGGAAAAAAGAAGTTTGTACGGTATGAAAAAAAAACTGAAAAAGTCGCGAAGCGTATTCTTATAGGTATATACTTATAGCTTGCTTTCCAAATATGTAAAAATACATACATACATACATAATACATATTATCACGTCCGTATCCCTAAAGGGGTGGACAGAGCCACAAGTAATCATAAGAAAACTTGCAGCCACTTCTGATCGAAGAATCCCAAGATGAATATGGTGAACCATGGTGACAGGTGATCAGCCCATCGCCCATATAGATTCATCATGTTGGAGAGGATTCATCATGTAAACATAAATCAAATAAAATAATAAATCTGTCTAAACCGGAAAACCGGATAGATACCTACCTAAAATTAATTGTTTGTGTTAACTTTACACATGAAACTCCCGAACTCACAAACAAAAACAACGACTATTACCGAGCCGCAACAATGAATCACTTCGATAGCCCGATGAAGGAAGGAAGTCAGCTACATTTATATTTCGTGTGACAAAATACCTAGCGGTTTGATCCGGACGCAAAAACTCGACCCGCCCCTAGTGAGGCGCCTGTTCGACATCACGTATCGATAACCTGGAAGCACAGGTTCACTAGTTATTTCCAAATTCGAACCAGTGTGGTGGAAGGATCTAAAATACCTCAAAGGCTGCTTTCGTACACATGACATGTTTTCGAATTTTCTAGGTTCTACGGCATGCCGCCTCACGGTGTTTTCCTTCACCGTTTGAGGGACCTATTATTGAACATATACCAAAATATCGAATAGAAAAACCCATTGGAGCATGATCGAATTTAAACCAAGGAATTTAGGATTCTCTCACCACACTGGTTCGATAGAATTTGTGACATGACTGGTAGTAGCAGGCGTGGCCGTTACCACTGCTTACAGTGCGTACCAGTGATATGATATATTATCATATCGCAACTTAATATTATGTCTAGCATCTACTTAGTATCGAGTGCCCCTAACTACTCGATGCATATCGAACGATTTCTCCTTGATTTTATCGACAGTGACTTCTCGAGAATACGGAAGTTTCAATTCATTCAAAATTTTGACAGCTTTGGCGATATTTATCGAATGTGATACTAAATCTATTTCCTAAGAATTGGGCTACTGGTAAATCACCGGTACCCCGTCTTCCGATCCCGCTACTACCAGTCGTATCTCTAGTTCTATCGAACCAGTGTGGTGAGGGGATCCTTAGTTCGTGGGTTTGAATTCTGTCATGCACCAATGGGTTTTTCTATTCGATATTTATGTGTTCTATAGTATTACTCACAAACGGTGAAGGAAAACACCGTGAGGATGCCGTAGAACCTAGAAAATTTGAAAACATGTCATGTGCACAGAAGGAGCCTTTGAGGTATTTCAAATGCTTTCACTACACTGGTTCGAAAGAACTAGTGACACGACGTAGATAGCCTTTGAAACCCGTATAAAATCGTAGGTTTAATAAGATACCTTTTTAAAATTCAGTTTGAATTCATTATGTATCGATTTTTCTTGTTACATCGATAAAATGAACTTGCTCGTTCATCCCTACCATTTCACATTCGTGCCTCCGTCACAGATTAAACAATAATGACTGCTTCTTTGCACAGGCTATTCCATTCTGCTTTGTTTTCATTCTGTCAGCGAGCGAACACCATCATTATCATCTTCCTGCCCTTATCCCACTTCATGTGGGGTAAACTAACTTTATCTTTTCACTTTTTTTTAATAATGTGAGCGAAGATACTTAATAAAAAACGTTAAATGTTTATTTGGATCAAGGTTGCTACAAAACGAACTCTAACTCAGCATTATGCAGTTTGTAAAAACCAAACCGCGCTGGTCTTCCGTTAGGGCCGATTCTGCAGAGCGGACATGAAAACATGAAAAAAAAACAAACAAAGTATACATGCAAAAGTTACAAAAGTTACAAAGATTAGGGTAACAGAAAATAAAATAATAGACGGCCTCGGTGGCGTGGCGGGCGATTGCTTGGCAGAGACGCAAGAGGCGCGGGTTCGATTCCCGCTGCGGAAGAAATGTTTGCATATTCTGCAAATATTTCTTCCTGGTGTGTGTTGTAGTACCATGGTACTCGTAGTTTCTGATACCCACGACACAGGGAATCCTAGTGTGAGGTCAGGACTATGTATGTGACTGTTGGGTGTTATAAAATAATTTTGTACTTATGTACCTACCTATGTATGTTTGTTTGAGCTAGTGGCCAACTCAACCTAAAAACTCCGTCAGTTTTTAGGCCGCATAAAAGGCCTCCATCATGGCTTAAAAACTTAAAAGCCGGGACCGACAATTTAACGTGCCCTCCGAAGCACGGAAGCGCTTTTGTAATAATAATATTACATAGGGACATTTTATTCGTGATAGAGTGGACATATACCATGTGTGCTTTCTGTTTGTTCGGCTATCGTGCTAATTATACGACTGCATCTGTCAGAACCCGACAAGTTCGCTGTATCGCGACAAAGTAGCCGAATTCTTGTACTGTGTATCGAATCAATACATACTTATGATAAGTACACGCTCAGAACAGGAAGAAATATTTGCAGATCTCGCAAACATTTCTTCCGTTGCGGGAATCGAACCTAGGAAGTACCTTATCGCCTATGGTACTAAATTACAATTTTGCTATATTTTTTTTCGCCAGCTTTTTGGGGACCTTACCTGCGGTCGGTGATCTGAGCTCTGTTTTCTATCTGTAGGCGAACTTAGATAGAAAACTGAGCTCATTTTTATTTCTTATTATTATACCGATTACCTTAAAGTTTGTAATGTTATTGTAGTTTGTCCTTGTAAATAAGTACATAGGATTTAATACCTAATCTTCAAGCGGGATTGAGTCTTAAAGCCCTCGCAATAAAGTCTTGTTCACATCATCGTCTTGAGACGCGGCGTCAACCTGTCTACACTTCAAGCAATATTGAGTCTAAAACCTATCACAATAAAATCGTTTACACATACCTTGCCGCTCGCAGTGAGGCACGGCGTAACTTGCCTACACTTCAAGCTAAATTGAGCCTAAAAGCTATCGCTCTAAAGTCTAGTTTAGGTGTTTTCCCGCAGCGAGTGAGACGCGTGACGTCGCTTATCGTGGCGTTTTACATTTTTATTGCAAGCGGATACGATGCGAGCGTCCGCGTTATTATTTCTCGTGCAATTATTGTTTAGAGAACACCGGACTCGCCACAAGTCAGCTGACTCCGGTGATAGCAACTCGAGTTTTTGCCCGCGCTACAGTATTTCCATGGCACGCTACGAGCAGTTTATGAACGAAGCCTCACCAGAACGGGCCTATAGCTATGATGACCAATAACGTAATTTGAAAATCAGTACGAAATTGCTAGACGAACTTTTTACTGAGGCCTATTACCATAGTAGATGATTTATACAGCGTCAGGAGGCAACTTTTACCTTCACAAACGGGATGGAGTAGAGTAGGCTTGCTCAGCATCTATTCCGTCCTCTCAGCTTAGTCGGTCTTGTCCACAATACATGCGGAACTGACTAAGTCGCGAGTTTCCTCACGATGTTTTCTTTCACCGTTTAAGAGTACTGGTATTAGCGCACATAATTTTTTCACACACGACCGGATTTGAAACCACGACCTTGGGATCGGAAGGCGGGGTCATTACCAACTAGACCACCAGTCTCACGCGAATTTTTTAAGGGAAAGTCAAATTAAAGTTGGCCCTGGAATTCAATCAAACATCAAGATAGGTACATAGTGTAAAGGGGCAAGAGTTTATTTTTGTAACTTTGATTTGATGTTTGACAATCTGTACGAACTTTATTGTAAATATTTACATACCTATATATTTATTATAAGTAATATACCTACAAATATTTTACTTTTCCTATATATGTTCTGTTTGTTCAACCGTCCGTCCGTCCGTCCGTCAGCGGGATGTATCTCATGAACTCATAATAGGTAGGTAGAGTTAAAGTTTTTACAGAGTGTGTAAATACCTAATAAAATTGAAATAAAATTATAGGGGCGTCCATACAAGGAACATTTTATGCACACGTAGGTAGAATAGTACCGAATCCATCGTGTGCGAATTCGACTCGCACTTGACCAGTTTTTTTATCCTCTACAAACAAATACCCCCAGTATTTGTTTGTAGAGGATTGCCCTGGTGACTTCGGTAGGTAAGTCATTGGTTTCTAGGTGGAGTAAATATCGGCGCACCCACACCTCTCGCGTTTATCTATTAATGAGTTTGGCGACAGGAGCAAATTAAATAACGTTCTCCCCAAGAAAATAAATTGCAATAAGGAGAGACCGCGACGCCAAGTGACAATATTTTAAATTATATCACGTTACCATCCGCCAATAGCGGGCGGTGTTGGCGGGGAACCGCGCCACAAAACCAATCACAACGGTGAATTTGAATTTGGAATTTTTCGGTTTAAAGCGCGGGTAATTGTTCGTATCGAATGGCCTTGGGGCGAGACAATTTTGTTGGTTGGAAATTTTTAGATGTTCTATTCTGATGTACTCTTATGTAATTTAAACGCTATTTTTTTTGTTCTTTGTGCATCCTCACTATATGCATAATACAACGCCTGCTTCCCAGAGGGGTAGGTAGAGACCACGGATCTCTATTTGTTACGATGCTGACTCTTCCTGATATACTTCTTTCGTTTTATTCACTCTCATCTTAGTTACTATCATCACAATTTCAGACATATCTTTGTTCACAGGGTTCTCCAAGGCAGTTCATGAATAAGAAAGTGTGTGCGAGTCAACATCTGGAAAATATACCATTGGTAAGTTTTGTACCTAAGTCATTTGATTACTTACTATAAAATTGCTTTAAAAGTAAACTACGGATTTTCTTACTTATTTATTTCATTTTAAATTACAATTCGACGTCCTTGGTGGTGTGGCGGGCGAGTGCTCGACTAAGACGCAAGAGGCGCGCGTTCGATTGCCGCTGCGGATTAAATGTTTGCAATCTCTGCAAATATTTCTTCCGGATCTGGGTGTGGTAAAATTATATATTTACAAAAAAAATGTATTTCATTTCATTGAAACGACTTTAAAACATTATATTTAAAATGTGTAAAAATGTCCACAAATATTTATTATTATTAACTAGCTTTCGCTCGCGCCTTCGCTCGCATGATATCCGGACAAAAAGTAGCCTATAATAATATGTTATTCCAGCACACATAGGTACTATGTACATATATTCCAAGTTTCATTTAAATCCGTTCAGTCGTTACGGCGTGGTTGAGCCACAAACATACATCGTCACATCCACACATCCACATATACTTTTACATCCTCACATCCTCCCAAACTTTCGCATTTATAATTAATGTTAGTAGGATTGAAGATAACAACTTTAACGGTTTACATAACCAATTACACTAAATAAAATACAATAAATTAAAATAATATAAAAATTATTCATTGAAGCCTTTGATCAAATAAACACAATTAAGAATAATTTATTTGATCAAAGATTGAGGCAGAAACATCCAAACATCCTCACAAACTTTCGCATTTAATGTATAAGTAAGTAGAATTCTTGATTAAATGCTAGCAAACGCAACTAATTGAGAATAAAATGAAATAAAATTAATTACTTAGGTTGGTAATTAAGAAGAAGAATAATATCATTTTTTTATTTGCTCTGAACATGGTAGGTGTACCGTTGTTTAAATTTGATTAAGTGCATCACACTCAGTCATTTGTCACTACATGCAAATATTAATTATTATGAATAAAGTATTACAGTAGGTACTACTTATGTTAAGTTTAATATTTAATTTTAAAGATAAAAATGATCTAATATACAAAATAATCAGGATTCAAAAAATCAGGACTATAGATTTCACATTAATAACAATAAATTAATTATGATGTCAAGAATTCATTAATGGAGTAAAAACAATTCTCTACAAGGCATTTTTTTTGAAGTCTATCACATAAAGTAAGTACCTTTATATTCTTATATTGTTTTAGGTATTTAAGTGATTATTTCTATTATTTATTCAAAAAAGGATCACCAACAGCTATAAGTATCTTAAATTATAACTATAATCATAACACGAGGCTTACCTACTATCTAGTACACAAGCCAATTAAAGGCGAACACAGCATTGACTGAAAGAATAAACATATTTTGTTAGTTATAATACTCTTATAAAATTAATCTAAAAAATACACTATTTCAGATTTTACCTATTAAATTTAGAATGACTTAAACACAAGTCTGGTTCAAAATAACGTAAAAGTGAATAAATGCATCTTACGCAGTTTATTATGTAATGTACAAGTATGTTTTCTACAAATCATATACGTTACTTTTACACCTCTATGTCATTGTCATGTCATTCATAAGAAAATTGATATTTTGATTGAGGTACTAAACACACCTTCCTTAGGTCTGCTTGCTTTCCTATTTATAACATCGATAACAAAGCTGATCTGTGCTTTCGCACAATTCACGCTTATAAAAACTAGAATATTTGTATATTTGCACAATTAAAGTGAATGGCTTTCGTGGTCTCGTCTCGTCCATAAGCTAAAACCTGCTAAAACGCAACGATAGCGCGTTCTAGAAAAGTTACATTTTTACTAGCGCCATCTAGTTTGGAAACGGGAAGTTATTGAATCCGCGACTTTGGCCGCTCTGCAACTTCTTTATTTATTACTAGATGCCGCCCGCGGCTTCGCTCGCGTGGTACCTGGATAAAAAATAGCCTATACGTTAATCCAGCACAAGTATTTTGTATATTCCAAATTTCATTTAAATCCGTTCAGCCGTTTAGGCGTGATTGAGGTACAAACATCCAAACATCCTCGCAAACTTTCGCATTTATAATTGTTATTAATTACATTGTCTTGACATAAAGGAAAACCAAAATTACAATGGAATCACATATTTATTATACATTATTGTACTGTATAACAGCATCTCTGAATTTCGACAAACTAGTGTTAAATGTCATAATGATGATAGGCTGTTGATAAAAAAAACATTTATTTGCTTTGAAGGTGTACATAGTTACAGTTGTTTAAATTTCATTAACTGCATCATAAATAAATAAATAATCATTAATTAATAATATCTAATAATCATTATGAATAAATTGTAAATTATAAATTATAAAAAGTGCTTTAATATACTCGGCGGCCTCGGTGGCGTGGCGGGCGATTGCTCGGCAGAGACGCAAGAGGCGCGGGTTCGATTCCCGCTGCGGAAGAAATGTTTGCATGTTCTGCAAATATTTCTTCCGGGTCTGGGTGTTGTGGTACCATGGTACTCGTAGTTTCTGATACCCACGACACAGGGAATCCCAGTGTGGGGTCAGGACTATGTATGTGACTGTTGGGTGTTATTTATTTATATTTAATTGTAAAGATAAATTGATTTAAGTTAATACAAAATATGACATGATGATACGAAAGGCTCACGTGATGAGATGATGATGTTTGACGCAATCCACTGAAGATCTAAAGAATTTCCTTCAGAACTGTAATTAAAATTGCTTTCTCAATGGAGTGCTAGCCCCTTTGTTTAAAGGGTTTTACTGAGAGAAATCATGGTGCTATCTCTTTTTAATTCCTGTGGTTAGACAAGGACAGATAGTGTCGGCTTCCCGAGGGCTGGCAGGAAGTTGCGCCGTCGTCATCTCAAATTATAAGATGGGGTAAGAAAGGAAATCGAGATTTTCAGCTTCAGCCAATCTAACAAACTGCATCGGTGCAAGCTTTTAATTTATATGTAGGTACCTACTTGAGAGCACTGGTGGTCTAGTTGGTAGTGACCCCGCCTTCCGATCCTAAGGACGTGGGTTCAAATCCGGTCGTGTACCAATGGATTTTTCTGTGTGAAAAATTTATGTGCGCTATACCAGTACTCTTAAACGGTGAAGGAAAACATCGTGAGGAAACCCGCGGCTTAGTCGGCTCCGCACGTATTGACCATGTCTTTTCTGTGGCCAAGGCCGACTAAGCTGAGAGGATGGAATAAGTACTGGGCAAGCCTACGCCATTTTAATTCGTCCCGGGCACTAAAGCGTCCCGTTTGTAAAGGTAAAAAGTTGCCTCCTGACGTTGTATAAATCATCTACTATAGATGGTTAAAGGCCTTAGTTAGTTAGGTACTTATTATTGATGCTCAGTTAGGTGAACATCAAAGTCGGTGCTTGTATAATTATTAATTATCTACTTTCCTTCTGTAAATGTAGCTTCTATAGGTATTGAGGTACTCACATACTTCTATGTTTGAAAAGCCACGGCCATATTCCGTAGTGGTAGTTCCCGAACCATCAGAATGTCATCATCATCAGTCTGTAGAAATGAGTGCTGGACATAGGCCTCTCCATTACATACACCTACCCCCGAATACTCAAACGCATCTCAGAGTTGAGCACGTCTCAAGGGACGAGTTTTTGACAGATTTTCATCAAAAACTGTCAAAAAACCGTGACATGAGACGTATTCAACTCTGAGTCGCGTTTGAGTATTCGGGGGTTATAGAACGATCGATTTTGAGTTTAACTTAAGTTTAGTATGTACAACGTTGTTTGAGCTAGTGGCCAACTCTTGAGACGTAGTTTTTAGGCCGCCTAAAGGCCTCTGTCATGGCTTAACGACTTAAAAGCCGAGACCGACAATTTGACGTGCCCTCCGAAGCACGGAAGCGCTCAGCTCGTTATGCCAATTGCGGTCACCCATCCAAATTGTGACCGCGCACAACGTTGCTTCAACGATCAATCAAGAACGTCTAAGCCAGCTACGCAACGAGCGCTTCTTCGAAAGGAAAAAAAGGAGGATCGCGTGTTTTCCCTTAGGTTTTGCTCTCAAAATCCAAATTCTTGGCAATAACATTAGTTTCCAGCTACGTTCCAATCAATAGGTAAAGAACAAGACTGGGGCACACTGAGTAAATACTCATAAAGCGGCTACACAGTGCGGGCAATGTTTATCTGCGACTAATGATAAGGGCGGTGGCACAATAAAGTAATAGTTTATTGGCTCTGGTGTGTTTGTCCGTCCGTGCGTCATAGGCGCGCCTGCAGTATGCCTCCGCTCACACATGCCGTAGTCCATGTCTGAAAGTGACTATTGTTGGCTATCACCAGTTGCCTTAATTACTTCTTACTTATATTATAAATGCGAAAGTTTGCGAGTTTGGATGTTTGTGCCTCAATCACGTCTAAACGGCTGAACGGATTTGAATGAAACTTGGAATATAACATAGTACATGTACTGGATTAACATATAGGCTATTTTTTATCCGGATACCACACGAGCGAAGCCGCGGGCGGCAGCTACTAAATAAATAAATTAATAAAATAAATATTTGTGGACATTTCAAACAGTGCCATCTAGCCCCAAACTAGGCAATATACTATGGGAACCAGATGGCTGATAGAACACTTATATACTTTTTTTATTAAATACATACTTATAATACATAATGCTACAACACCCAGACCAGGAAGAAATATTTGTAGAACGTACAAACATTTCTCCTGTTCATTTTTGGAAATTATTTATTCGTCTGGCATGGATTCATCTTAATTTACAAACGGACTATAGCAAACTATAGTAGGTACTAGCTTCCGCCAGCGGCTTCACTCACGTGGTACCCGGATTAAAAATAGCCTATAGTTAATCCAGCACATGTACTATTATATTCCAAGATTCATATAAATCCGTTTAGCCGTTTAGGCGTGATTGAGGCACTAACATACAAACATCCTCACAAACTTTCACATATTTATAATATAGTAGGATTTGGTCTAGTAAGTTAACAGTTAGTTTTTCAACTAAAATGAAAACACAACCAAGCTCCAATATACTATATATATATATTGAGATGTCCAAGAAGCTAATAGATATGACCAATGACCAAAGGGCTGGCGCCTACCTCGGTCAAAGGATAAGTATAGCTATCCAACGAGGTAACGTCGCCAGCCTTTTGGGGACCTTACCTGCGGTCGGTGATCTGAGCTCTGTTTTCTATCTGTAGGCGAACTTAGATAGAAAACTGAGCTCATTTTTATTTCTTATTATTATACCGATTACTTTAAAGCTTTTAATGTTATTATAGTTTGTCTTTGTAACTAAATAAATATATATTATACTTATGTTTACCAAGCTCCACATAATTTATGATCTTTTTTGTCTCCGAGGTATTTGAAAACACAATTCCACACATCATCATCTCCCTGCCCTTATCCCACTCAAGTGGGGTCGGCACAACATGTTTTCCTCTTCCATTCCCCTCTATCAGCCGTCATTTCAGTATTCACTCCTTTCTTACTCATATCATCATTCACGCAATCCATCCATCTCTTCTTTGGTCTACCTCTACCCTTGTATCCATCCACTTTCATATCTAACATTCTTCTCGTCACATGACATTCATCCCTCCGCATGACATGCCCATACCATGCTAATCTAATCACAATTCCACACAAATATAACAAAAACACTGTCTGTTAACCCCAACTCAAGATCGTTTAATCACTTATTTTGTACTTGTACGGCTACACTTTATATTCTGCTAATTTAAATAGACAATATGGAACGGTGTCCTCTTACTAATTGGAGTTGACTGTTTCCAACGAAATGTTATCGTGTAAGGGTTTTTACCTTCGGATTTTTGTCAGTATATATTTTAGAATTACTTAATTTGGCCTCGTATTTCGGGATTAGAGAGTAATTGATGCAAATATTTAATTTGTATAAATTACTTCATTTAAAATAAAATAGTTTATTCCCTAAACAGTTACAGAAGTAGAGAGCACTGGTGGTTTAACAGTAACGATTCTATTTTCCGATATTTATGATGTACATTCCAAGTTTCATTCTTGATTAAGGCACAAACATACATCGTCACATCCTCACAAACTTTCGCATTTATAATATTAGTAGGATGAAATTATTATGTAGGTAGTATGCCATTTTCCTATACGGATATTCTTTGACTACATAAAAATTTGATATGAGAATATTTTCTTGTTTTAGAGCCTTTTAGAGCGTGATTTTTCTGTTGTCGGGTTTTAGTTTTAGAATTTACTTTTTAATTGGGATTGTAATATTAGTTGTGGATTGTGTGTATTTGTATGGGAAACTTCGCAATGGCAAGATCAATCATCGATGTCATTAATTCAATGGTAGTCCTAAATGGGTTTATATCCTGACGTCAAGATCTAATCAATATCTCAGGACTGCATCTATGTATTAGCCGTGCCCCGAGCTACGCTGGTTAGCACTGATAATTGGTTGGTAAATGAGGTCTTGATGGGGTTCGTAGCCCATAAATTAATTTGATTTCATTTTGAGTGATGACTTTTATGATAAATCCTTACTAATATTATAAACGCGATAGTTTGTATGTATGGATGTTTGTTACTCTTTCGCGCAAAAACAGCTGAACGGATTTGTATGAAATTTGGAATATATACATAGTACATGTACTGGATTAACATATAGGCTATTTTTTATCTGGGTATCATGCGAGCGAAGCCGCGGGCGGCAGCTAGAAGAATATTTTTTCTGTGTCGGCAATATTGATAAAAGTTATAAGAAATATATTAAAAATAAGTATTCAATGTTTTTATCAATGTACAAGTTTGATTACTACAATTAAAACAATTTCAAATCAAACCCTACAAACAACAAGTATTAAGTAAAAAAAAACCCGATTGCAAAGTATGTCTGACAGATTTGATTTTGTGGCACATGTTGGTTGATGATGAATTTGTACCATTTTAGTCTACGTTTTCAGTTATGTAGCATCTTAAGTTGATTGGAAATGACATCGTAAAGCTGCCATATTGGATTTTTGACACTTTAGTGTCAGAAAAGTGTCATAGGCTGTACCTATGACACTCGTAATCTAGACGAAACTAACAACATATGATTTATCAAAATCCGTCCAGCTCTTTCGGCTACAGAGGCAGCCAAAATAATAAAATGAAAATGGTCTCTTACAGCCGCCATGTTCTATTTTTGACACTTCATATAGCAAGACACTTTCGTCGTCCAGACGAATGCAACTAAACCTCATTTGTCAAAATCCGTCTAGCTGTTTGGACTTCAGCTTAAGCTAAAGAAATGCTCATACCCACATTTCCACATACATAAATTACCCTCCTTCTTCGTAGTTGGGTAAATGATGATGATTATAATTCTTCTTTCATCTCCTGTCAGAAGAGGTCAGAAGTCATCTCAATACACATTCCTTACTCATGTCATTTTTCAAATACCGCTGGGATTTTATTGAAAAAAGAAACTATTGGATAAGACAAGTACTGATTATTACTTTTACTTTAATATAAATTGTGTAGACAGTAGGTACTTTATGAGCTAATTGTGGGAGCCGGTGACATAATTTGATATTCCAGAATGCCCCAGGCCACGGTCCAGGGCCGTCTATCGGTGTTTAATATAAACCTGTCGGCACAAAGTGACTCGGTCGCTGCCTGCTCTTAAGTGATTTGAGCACTGGACTGCCGAAGACTTGAACAAGGCAGAACGTCTTGTACACACGGGCTCTATACTAAAAGTCGAAAGCGAAGCGAGCGTCAGTGGGGCCGCAACAGAGCTACTACAAATACCGGTCAAGAGCGAGTCGCATTCGCTCACGAAGGGTGCCGTATCATCGGACATGTACATTAAATGTTTGTTGTATAGACCCCCGTTTATATTGTTGTAATAGCGGCAAAAGAAATACACATTCTGTGAAAATTTCAACTCTCTACTTGTTACGGTTCATGAGATACAGACCGCTGACAGGCGAATGGACGGACTGACGGACTGATGTTCATATTGGGTCCTGGAAATAGAACGTGTTGCGTACCGAAAAAGGTGTTGCGAAAACATGATTTTATTTTTATGAGTAATGGTTTCTTCACCTAATTTAACCTCACGCGTAAAGCAAGTGCAAACCAAGCGTAAAGGCGTAAATTTCGGAGTTCTAGCTTGTCGTTAGAGGTAGGTACGCATAGCAGGGAACAGTAGTATACAATATTAATGTCTCTTCACCGTCTCAAGAGGCTAATATTAATGATTCAGGCAGTTGCTGTTCAGAACTAAAATAATATGATGGCTTTATTTATAGACCTTCTAGCTAGACACAATATAACTGTAAAGGATTTTAGCGTCTGCTCCCTGTTACTGAAAGGAGGAGGTCTGTGATGTTCTGTGCTATTAATTTTTCTCATGTCATGATAAAGAAGACAATAGATTTCAAGAACAAATACTTCTCTGCTGGACTGGGAGTAAAGAAAAAACATAGAATGTGTCCAGCTGCTTATCTCCCCGAGCATGTCGTAAAAGTCGACTAAGGGATAGTGTCCTCCAACATGATGAGATACAATAAGCAAGTATTCCCAAGGAGGGTTGACGTCAGGCAGGCGGCCGGTCATAAAACACCTTAGCCAAAACACTTACAGCATGATCCAGGGATCATGCTGTGTGAAGATGATGATGAGATTTCAAGAACAAATTGTCTTTAGGTTTAAGTCAATGAAATTATGAATTTTAGGGAAGAATTTAAAAATGTAAATCAAAAAGTTCCCTTCACTGATATAAATAAATTGACATAGAAATCATAGTTCACTAGGATTCCCAAAGTTATCAGAAACATCACATTTATTTTTATGCTAACTCATCAAGTCATCTCCCATCGCGATCTTCCGTCTCATAGAAATAGTTAGGGTGACCGTACGCTGAGGCTCTGGTAAAACAGCAAAGCGGCATTCCATGCGTGAAGTCACTACAATCCAACTTTTCTAAAATGTATTTGATTTAACTCTACCCTCTGGCCTAGCACACGGTCAGCCTTAAAAGACTCATGGCCGGCATGGAAATGATAAAACTCAAGTAGACCGGCCCGCGGCCCGCAGTGAGTTAGAAGTAAATAAAATCGCATTATCTTGCCGCAACGAATTCTGCAAATATTTGAATTGGGGAAGGCTCTGAAGTTTTAAAGTAAACGGCGACCGTCATTATCACTGTTAGTAACGGCACTGAGAGCACAGGTGGCCAAGTGGTAGCGGCCTTCGACTTTCGATTCTAAGGTCGTGGGTACAAATTCAATGGATTTTTGGCATCGAAAAATGTATGTTCGCTATACCAGTAATAGGTACTCTCAAACGATGAAGAAAAACATCGTGAGGAAACCAGCATAATTATCGTGGAATCTGAAAAAGTTTGAAAATGTGTCAAGTGTACGAAAGGAGTCTTTGAAGTGTACTCTAATCCTTTCACTACTCTTATTCGAAATAACTAGTGAGACGACTAGAGAGATGGTGAACTACTCGTAAGAAAAGAATTCCCGAAATTCAACTCCTAGAAGACAAGGAGAGCATATGAAGTTTGCGTGAAAATAAATTTAACTCTTACTATAGACCAGCAAACAAATAAAAAAATAATAATAACAGGGTTCTAAGCGTATAATTTCAATAATTAAAAATGAACAATAAATCGACTCTAAGTTTTAAGTACGTCCGCTCGCTCCGACCGTCCGAGGAAAAGTGGCAGCGTGTGTGCTTGTTCGGTTCTCGAAGACTCGGCTAGCCTGGTGGTGGTGGCCAGCCACGCCCCTTTTCCATGCAGTTTGCACTTTACACACTTTTATAAAATACTAGCAGCCCGCTCCGGCTTCGCACGGGTATTTAACAAATTAGGATTTTTTGTAAATTTTTTACACCTCGGGTTACATTATTGGAGTCTTAGATTATTGGATCCCTCATTTTTTTGTAAATAAGTTATAGCCTATGTTATTCCGTAATAATGTAGCTATCTACTGGTGAAAGATTTTTTTAAATAAGTTTAGTAGTTTCGGAGCATATTCGTTACAAACAAAAAAATATTTCCTCTATAAAATATTATAGTGTAGAAAAATGAGAGTAGTGCTCGACCGTAATGTAACGGTGACAGCATTCTTTGAAACTCTGTTGGATTTCATGAAGCTCTGATGCATGCATGTTGCAGTCAGAGTGGTATAATACAAAAGTCATGGAACATTTTCATTGCCAGAAAAAGTTCTTCTTGGTTCCTCGGTTCGATTCCCGCTACGGGAGAAATGTTTGTACATTCTGCAAATATTTCTTCCGGGTCTGGGTGTTGTAGTATTATATAAGTATGTATTCACAAAAAAAAGTATATAGATATTCTATCAGCCATCTGGTGCCCATAGTACAAGCTTTGCTTAGTTTGGGGGTAGATGGCGCTGTGTGATATGACCACAAATATTTATTTATTTATACCTATGAGTAAACAATTGCCGCGTGGCAATGCGGCCAGCGACAACGTCTGATGATTTGGATCATGTGAGCTATCTATAGACCATTTGCAACGGTCTTTAGATGTCCCGACTGTTTCTTTTGTGTTTTGTAAATTTTACTCATAAGTACCTATTTATTGTAAGTTAATAAATGTATTCATTTTATCCATATAACCGCATGTTTACAATTAGAGCTTTTAAAATTACTTCTAACAATTTAGCAAATTGTTTATTTAGTATTTTCTAACAATATAAGAATAGTTATATTTGTATTTGTTTTTGACAATGGTAGATTTAGTAGTAGAACAGTAACTTTTTCCAACACACCTAATGTATGTTTTCCATTCGGGGTGAATATTTTTTTACTCAACGTCTTTACCGATTTATCAAAGGTAGGCATTTTCGAACATAGCTGTTTGTAAGTTTTAATCGGAACAAAGTGGGGCCCCTTCTAGGACCCTTGAGGCCCCTTGCAGCCTAAGTAGGCCACCAGTACAGTATAGGGGTTATTGCTTTTTAATTAAATTGTAAGTTTCAAGATATTTCTCTGTTTTGCGCTCAATATGCCTAACTAGAATGCGAATTAGCTACTTGAAATTGTAGTAAAGAACATTTTTTTTGACCGAGTTGTCCCATTTTAGGGCAAAAGTATTATTTCAATTATTATTAAATAAATTAAAAGTGCACCTCTACTAATTTTATTGAATAAATGCAAATTATTTCATACGTTTTTTTAATGACAGATGACTAAAACAATGACAATGATGATGATAATGACAGGATGAATGAAAGAAGATTAACGAAACAGGTGTATGAGGCGAGTGTGAATGGTTCCGTTGGAAGGGGAAGACCTCGGCGCACGTACCTGGACCAAATCAGCGACGTTTTGGAAAAGGGCCAGGTCAAGAGTACCCTAGACCGACGAGCATGTATGAGGAATATAATGAGAGTGAATGAAGTATGTCAGGATCGTAGCAAATGGCGATCCGTCATCTCTGCCTACCCCTATGGGAAACGGGCATGATATTTTGTATGTATGTAGGTATGTTTGTTTAAACATAGATTTTATTTTACTCTACAGGAGGACAATCGCTCTAACTTTGAGCGTTTTTAGTAAAACAAAAACAAGTTCGGAAACTTCTTAAAATATCGTGCAGATAAACTTTTCGCTAAAGTTGGAGACGTTGACTTCTGCCAAAACTACCAAACAAGTACGTTTGGAAATAGCATGATCGCCATCTTAATTAACTCGGATCTTTGTATTGTTCCTGATCACTGCGTATTCTGATCTAGATTACAATAGTCCGAGACGTGGACGGCCAGGCGTCTTGTCGGATGTCTTCGTCTATCTATAGGTACATGGAAACTCGATTAGATCGGATAGGGCAGATAGTTTAGACCTCGCGCACACCCATTAAGTAGATTAATGTAGGCCAATGCGATTATTGCTGGACATAATTTTGTTACAAAATCTTTGAAGCTCTTTAAATCATTTTACCACACTGGCTCGAACTAGTGAGTTAATGACACGATGATACACACGCGAAGGGTTCCATGCCATCATACATGTACTTTTAAATAATACTTTTACTTCGCTAGCTTCTATGATCGGTGACGAAAGATAAAAAAAATATTGTAATTACCCCCCTTTTGTTTTATTCACATTCTGTAAAAAATTCAACTCTCTACTTATTAAGGCTCATGAGACACAGCCCGCTGATGGACGGATGGACAATGGAGGCTTAGTAATAGGGTCCCGTTGGCACCCTTCGGGTACGCTAACCTAAAAAGTAAAGTATGTTTGTACGTTTGTTGGTTTATTCGTTTGTTTGTGCGTTGTTCCGTTACCTCGGGGACCACACGAGCGAAGCCGCGGGCCTAAGCTAGAACTTCAATAAGTGTTAGATATTTCACACAGCGCCTTCCAGCCCCTGACTAATCTATCTACGTGATTTATTTAATCAATTCTTTTTATAGGTTGTAGAGGCTGGTGAACCAACTTCACCTGTTACGTTCTACGGCTACGTGCTACATGCTACGGCCTCGTGCTACGTGCTACGACTTCGTGCTATGACTCCGTGCTACGTGCTACGACTTCGTGCTACGTGCTCCGACTACGTGCTACGATTTTTTTATACGTGCTACGACTTCTTTCTACGTGCTACGTAGCGCCAGCCTCTGCAATCTACCTCTCTAGTATCCTGAAATCAGGTTGGTTCAGTCAATATAATTATAAGCTTATAATTCAGTTGATGTCCGTGGGTTATTTTGCTAGATCCACGCTTCGATTTAGTTAGGTAATGAAACGTATTGAGACTTTATTTTTATTGTATTGCTAATATTAAGTACACAGACGTATATAGCCAGACATTCTCACTACCTCGTATTTTTATATTAAATTGGTAACTTGTTTGCATCAAACAGAGATCTCACATTTGAAGTTTCGTTATAAAATCTCGTCACTAAGGCGTCACTAGGCTGATGATGATGATCATAATATTTATGACATATGATTTACTAGTTAAAATTTTGACACTCCATCCCTTTTGAGGGTTATTTAAAAAAACTCTGAAACACGTGTCCATTGATTTTGTATTAGTATTATCGAGTTTCAAGCAAATCGCATTACGCGTTAAAAGTTCTATACAAAAGCTTTCACCCCTTTTCACCCCTTTAGGGGTACAATTAAAAAAAATCCCGCCTTAGTGGGTGGTTTTGCTATAGAAGGATTCTACCTTCCAAATTTTAATTTTCTAGCTTTGATAGTTTCTCTTGTGCGTTGTTTGCAGAAAAATGCTTATTGTTTTAGTAGGATTGTCATTCTCGACTGGTATGACAGTATCTATGTGTATCTATGCGTAGTATATAAGCTTAGAGGATGCTGTTGAGCAAGTTGGGCCCTACTCCACGTAAAAACCGTCCCCGTTCACTACAGCGTCCCGTTAGTGTAGACAATGTCTCCTGACGCTATATCATCTACTAAGTATAGATAGTGAAGGTCATTACGTAGTATAGGTATTAGATAGGACGGTAGTGAGAGCACTGGTGGTCTAGTAGCCTTTCGATCCTAAGACCGTGGGTTTAAATTCGGTCGTGCGCCAACGGATTTTTCTGTTCGAAAAAATTATTTGCGTTATACTAGTAGGAACTCTCAAGAGGTTAATTGTATATTTAGTTATTGCACTAAGAAATAACATTACAGACAAATTCCAATGCGTTATTCGTATAACAAATAGGGGGATATTTACAAAAATAAAAATAAGAACGTACTTAGGTACTAATATGACTATTGCACAGTTGAAGCTTCAAATACTTACTTATACCAATATAACCAATTATAATAATGTGATCTCAAACCGTAATTTTTAACTAATTTCTTAATTTCATTTAATTTGCAATTTCAAACATCTACAACGCAGACTTTCGCAAAATTTTCTTGCCTGCTTTTTTATACCACAGATCATCTTTTCTTTCTTATTTTTTTATTAGATTCCAGCCAAACACACTGGCCGGTAAGATATTTTTAATTAACGTCAGTAATTGTCAGTGACAGTTACTTGCTCTGTTCATAGTTTACTGTTTTGTGAAGCAAACCAATGTTTTCTCATCTACCAACGGAATATAACCTCTTTACACAAACTTAGACATGACCTGACATGATAATATAAATCCTAAATAAATGGCGAGACCACTGGTGGTCTAGTTGGTAGTGACCCGCCTTCCGATCCCAAGGTCGTGTGTTCAAATCCGGTCGTGTATTAATGGATTTTTCTGTGCGAAAAAATTATGTGCGCTGTACCAGTACTCTCAAACGGTGAAGGAAAACATCGTGAGGAAACCCGCGGCTTAGTCAGCTCCACACGTATTGACCATGTCTTTCCTGTGACAAGGCCGTCTAAGCTGAGAGGATGGAATAGGTGCCAGGCAAGCCTACTCCATCTTAATTCGTCCCAGGCACTACAGCGTCCCGCCTGTGAAGGTAAAAGTTGCCTCCTGACGCTGTACAAATCATCTACTAAATAAATGGTGAAAGAAAACATCACCGTGATGAAACCGGCATGCCATGGACCTAAATAGTTCGAAGACTTGTGTGTCAAGTGTAGGACCTTTGAGGCGGTAATTCTTGATTGATCGTTTGTTTAAAGTGTATTTTGGCTTGGTCGGCCCGTATAGAAAGCATTGTCCGGCGAAATTGGAATTTTCCCTGGACAAGCGAGCTTACTGTGTTTTGATCACGTTCCTGTGTCGTGGTACAGGCCACCGGCTGCTAGGGTTGGTATGAAAGAGCCGGCGACTCGAAAATACCTACACTGAAATTATAAATGCGAAAGTTCTTTTTTATTAATTTATTAAAGTGTGAATGGTACCGTTGGAAGGGGAAGACCTCGGCGCACGTACCTGGATCAAATCAGCGACGTTCTGAAAAGGGCCAGGTGAAGAGTACCCTAAACCGACGAGCATGCATGAGGAATGTGATGAGAGTAGGATAATGGAACCGGGCAATATCGAAAAATTTTCCGACTTTGTAAACTTTACTTGATTTTACTGTTTTCTACCGTTTTTTATCTATTTGTTTTTGATTCTGTAACTCGCTCTAACCCCAAGTTCTAACCCTAATAGCATGCTGTATGTCTCCTGTAATGATTACTAGCCGCTGAACGGATTTAATGAAACTTGAAATATACATAGTGCATGTACTGGATTAACATGTGGGCTATTTTTTATCCGGGTACCATGCGAGCGAAGCCGCGGGCGGCAGCTAGTATTTCCATATATCCCTTCATAGTCTTAAAATCATAACGCTCCTTTTGCTTTTTAGTTTTGATGAAAATCTGTCAAAAACTTCACTTGAGACGTGCTCAACTCTGAGATGCGTTTGAGTATTCGAGGGTCAGTCTAAAAGCCTGTTTCAGCTTTTTATATTATATCCGGAAATTTTGGATAACCGGATATTCACACCTCTGCTTTGATTCGATCCCGTTACCTTATGTGCCTATAATACAAAGCGTGTTACACTCTTGTGCCCCTATTGCTATTTAATGAATCTTAGGTAGAAACGTTTGTTGGAACGCACATTGCCATGTTTTGTTTCCGTTTCGGCCTCAAACGTTAGACAGTATTGTAAAGAAAAGGCGTTATAAATAATATAGTGTTTGCGATGTTGACATTTATTATTAACATCTAAGTTATTCTTCGTCCTATCGTCCAATACATTATTTTAGTTTTGACAGATGACATTTGACAGCTTGACAACTTGGCAACTGGTTTATGATGGGTAAAAGTCTAAAGTAAACTTTAAAATGCGAGATAAAAGAAAAACACGACAAGACGCTTCCAGAAGGCAGTGCCCCGTTTCTTTTGGCTCTTCTTGGCGGGAGCACTATCGTGCTCCCAGAATATAATTATAAACTGTACAATATTCTTGTTGATCTACCCTATTGGCCAATGTTGGGGATTCTCGGTTGGTAGAAATGAAATAGCAGTGGACTGTATATTATACTGGTTATATTGGTTGGACGTAAGGAAGCGCGCTTAATTAGGGTCCGTGGTTTTGAGTAGAGTGGTCCGGCGCAGGTCGGCGCCTATCGGCCTCTTCCTTCCCCCCTTTCACCCCCTCCCCAACTTTGTAGTCAATGAAAATGTTGATACGCCCAAAAATCACTTAACCACATCCACTTCTTGCACAGCTTTGCGTCTGCAATGATGGCAGTTCCTTTAGAAGTAGTGACACGAATAGTAGGAAGCCTTGCCTTAAGGAAGTCTGCACAGGAATTGTAGCTACTTATGCATGAGCTACTCATGTTCCGCTGTGACACGTGCTTACATTTTAACGCGCTGGAGGGATAATACTCATCTCTTGAGATCTCTGCAATACCGCAGGGATGCAACAAGGCCGGGTGTGACGAAGTCTACTCCAAAAAGATGTAAGGTCGACGACCTCGGCGGCGTGGTGGGCGAGTGCTCGGCTGAGACGCAAGAGGTGCGGGCTCGATTCCCGCTACGGGAGAAATGTTTGTATGTTCTGCAAATATTTCTTCCGGGTTGGCGCTGTGTGAAATGTCCACAAATATTTATTTATTCAATACTGTCGAACTCTTATAACTGACTCTTATAAAAGATCAAGTAGCAAATTTTGTTCTAGATTGTGTCTTCAATTGCCTTTTAAACAAATAACAGCCGACAGTGACATGTAAGACTCTTGGTCTCACACTGGGATTCCCTGTGTCGTGGATATCAGAATCTACGAGCTCTATGCTACCGGTACACAACATTATGACTCTGAAGAAATATTTAAAAATTATCCCGCCGCTGGAATCGAAATCTAACCCGCACCTCTTGCGTCTTAGCCGTCTTATTTTATACCTGTTCCATTTTGTCAGAGTTGCTGTTTCGTATTATTTCTTATGATTTTCATTTTATGAGAGCACTGGTGGTCGAGTTTGTAGTGACCCCTAGTTGGTAGTTAGGCGCTGGGCAAGCCTACTTCCATCTTAGTTCGTCCCTGGCACTACAGTGTCCCGTTTGTGAAGGTAAATGTTGCCTCCTGACGCTGTATAAATCATCTACTCTGCCGTCATAAGAAAAAAAGACGTTTCTACATAAATTTCCGAAATGGAGAAAAAAATACTGGTTACTGGTTACTGATTCCGATGATGTATATAACTCAATTATGAAAAAAAAGTCAGATACGTCTTTTTTCCATATGACGGCACTACTGTAGTGTAGATGTTAAAAGGCCTCAGTTTTTTTATGCCCAGCCCTCCCGGATTTTCCACCGGCCCTGTTCATGATTTTCTAGTAAATTTGTATGGTACTATGTGTCACAGTTTGAACCAGTGTGGTGAGTTAAAGTGCGCTTCAAAGGCTCTTTTCGTGCACAATGTGCATGTTCATTCTCGTCCATTTTTGGCTACAATTTATGCTAGTTTCCAGTTACTGGCCCTACATCATATCGTAGGTGCGTGGGAAACCTCACGTGCTCCATCTAAACGGAGGCACATCGTTAGATATTAATGCCTCGTTCAGGAGCACTGATGCATCCGCCATATATTATTTACGCAAGTTACTTCAGAGCCGGCTGAATCTAACGATGGAATGCATAGAACACTGCTACATTTATTAGTTAGATAGTCAACGTACCTTGAGGAAAGCTTCCGATAATGGTCAGCTGTATAAATTGACTTGACAAAGGTTGGCTTGGCGGGCGTGTGCTCGACTAAGACGCAAGAGGCGCGGGTTCGTTTCCCGCTGCGGGAGAAATGTTTGCATGTTCTGCAAATATTTCTTCCGGGTCTGGGTGTTTCAATACTATGTATTATAAGTATTTATTTACAAAAAATAAAAGTATATAAGTATTTTATCAGCCATCTGGTTACCATAGTTCAAGCTTTGCTTAGTTTGGGGCTAGATGACGTTGTGTGAAACGGCCACAATTTCGTTGACTCTGTTAACGTGTTAATTGTATGAAATATAACGGATTTTTATCTGAAATAAATGACTAAATAATAATTACCATGGTCTTAAGACTATTTTTAAAAAAGTGCTTTAAAAAGAATAATATTAGACACGTTTGGTTTTATATTTAGCTTAAATCTAAAAATTTTCGCATAAAACTAGAGTTTTTCGCTTAAAATTAAATTAATAAAATTCTCAACTTCAATAAATACCTACCCATTTTATTTATAAATTGCCAATATGGACACTTAAGACATTAGTCATACGATATCATACCCAAAACTGCTAAAACTTTGATTTTCGTAGAGGCACTACGCGTAACCATTCTTACCCGACTGCGAAGAATGGTATCATTCCTTTGGCTGTCACTGAAGCCCAGAGTCCGTCTGAACAAAAGTCAAATTGGTGTCTTTGGATGCGTGTAGATCACGAATGTCATTCTTATACTTATTAATAGCGAATGTTTCTGACTATGTTTGACTGTTTGTTCCTCAATCTCGCCGTGATTCACATTTTTATAAATACGTACTGTGCGGCGGTTAAATTGGTACCATAGAACAATGTTAAACTAGGACGGCTTGGACACCCTTATTCACTAACGCGGAACGCTAGCGGAATTTGTCATGACTTCTAGCCACTGATTAGTGCTACTCGGTGCTAATTAGGGATAATCAATCACCGACGCAGAACTGTAGGGAACAACTCAGGCATTCTAAATGAAAGTGCCATCGTAGCGTGTCTAATTGTACGGAACCTTAAAAATAGGGTTGTTAAGAATGGTAAAGAATAAACCGGTGCTTTTAAAGACTAAACTTTAGGATAGTGCGAGTCGAATTTGCACACGAAAAGTTGCGTACTGTTCCGCACCATCGTGCATGTATCCAAAACAGGTGGATGCATATAATAATGGGTTCTATTTTAATCTCATTTCATTTTATATTTTAATTTTAATTTTATTTTCAATTCATTCATTAATTTAGTGTTGTCCATTTTCTGTAATTTTATATTAATTCCTGACATTTAATGTAGATATTATGATGTTTTAATGTATTTTTATGTAATCTGATAATAAATGAATAATAACAAAAGTTTCTTGTATGAGACCCCTTTTTATTTTATGTTAATTTAATTATTTGTTGTTATAGCGGCAATAGAAATACACACTCAGTGAAAATTTCAACTCTCTACCCATTTCGGTTCATGATATGAACCCGCTGACAGACGGGCGGACACTGGAGGCTAAGTAATAGGGTCCCGTTGGCAGAACCCTAAAAAGATTTATTTTGTGCTACAATAGAAACACTAAGGAGTACCTAGTATCATCGCCAACTTGATGGACGATGGGCTGATCACCTGTCACCATGGTTCACCATATCCATCTTGGGAGTCTTGAGGTTGCTGCAAGTTTTCTTATGATTACTTGTGGTTCTGCCCACCCCGTTAGGGACACGGACGTGATAATATGTATGTATAGAAACAATACAATAGTATCAAATAGAACATCAATAACAGAAGTTGACTCAAAGTTAATCACAATCCGAAGTGTCCTAGAATGCTCGGCTTAGACGAGAGGGGTGCTAATACAGTTCTTTAAATTATGTTTAAGTTTGCTCATTGGAAGTGATGCCTGCAGCCCTATTGTGGCCACCAGCAATAATGAATACGATCATGAGTACGGTTGACGCTCTGAAATCGGTGTTTCATACTAGAACGCCCGCCCATCTGCCCGACTAGAATATAATAATGACTATCGAATATTCTACATATAACTGCATGCTTCAATGCTTTCGTATTCCATAAATACATACATACATATTGTCACTGGAAAGGCAAAATTACGTAAGCGCCAAAATGGCGCCAAATAGGCATATTGAGTTATTATCCTAAAATAGCAGTCCAAATACAATAATATGAATTGCTGGACAGAGAAAATGAAAAAAGAATGAAATCTTACGTTGACGTCATCAAAATTCAATAATTAGGTAGAAAGTTATGGTTAAAAAAACGAAAAAAATGAACTTCAAACGGCTTTTTCTCGATTGGCGCTTAAGTAAATTTGCCTTTCCAGTGACGATATTATCACGCCCGTATCCCTAATGGGATAGGTGGAGCCACAAGTAAACGTAAGAAAACTTGCAGCCACTTCTGATTTAAAGTCCCAAGATGGATATGGTGAACCATGGTGACAGGTGATCGGCCCATCGCCCATATAGATGGTCCATCATTTTGGACCACCTATATGGGCGAAGGGCGATCACCTGTCCCAATGGTTGGACTGAATCAGAACTGTTTGTAGGTTTTCTTGTGTTTACGTGTGGCTCTGCCCACCCCTTTGGAGATGAGGGCGTGATAATATCGTCACTGGAAAGGCAAAATTACGTAAGCGCCAAAATGGCGCCAAAATAGGCATATTGAGTTATTATCCTAAAATAGCAGTCCAAATACAATAATATGAATTGCTGGACATAGAAAATGAAAAAAGAATGAAATCTTATGTAGACGTCATCAAAATTCGATAATTAGGTAGAAAGTTATGATAAAAAACGAAAAAAAATGAACCTTAAACGGCTTTTTCTTGATTGGCGCTTACGTAAATTTGCCTTTCCAGTGACGATATGTATTATAAATGTATGAATGAATAAGCTATTCAACTCAAATCTTGCCTAAGCGGACAGGGTCTACGATGGAGCGAGCTTTTGAAAAATAAAAAACGAATGTGTCATTTTTTTCTGATTTGAACAGGATTAATACCAACGATTTGAGTTACGGAGTCTCGTCACTCCCACACAGTTACTTAGTAGTTAGTGACAGCACTTAGTGCCCCATAAAGTAACGTAAACGGGAGTTATGCAGGTTGATAATGACTTACTTAGGGCTAACATGAGCCACAGCTTACTAGAAACCGCTAGGTCTCTACAGCTTTCTAACTACTCGTATGTATGTATGTTCGTATGAGCTAGTGGCCAACTCTAGTGACGGAGTTTTTAGGCCGCCTAAAGGCCTCCGTCATGGCTTCCTAACTACTCGTGACACTTCGGGAACCAGTGAAGGGATAGAGCGTGATGAAATGAAATGTTTTATTAAAATTTATTTATTTATTTTTTTTCGGAAAACCAACAGCAATAATAAATGTCCTTAATAACTATGATAGAACAGTAAAATGCAGATAAGCTTACAGGAAAAAACCCAAAACGCTTAACAACCTACCTTAAATTTGCATAACTCAAATATATTCTAAGACTACCATAAATGGACCATAGAATACTAAAGTGATTAACTTAGATATTAAATATTAACTAGTGATACTAAAGCCGCATAAATGAAATAAAAATAGAACCAGTCAAGTGCGAGTCGAATTTGCACACGAAGGGTTCTATCGTACATGTACTTTTTAAGATGGGTGGCCGCAAATGGCATTACGAGCTTAGCGCTTCCATGCTTCGGAGGGCACGCTAAATTGTCGCTCCTGGCTTTTAAGTCGTTAAGCCACGACGGAGGCCTTAAGGCGGCCTAAAAACTCCGTCACAAGAGTTGGTCATACGAACTTACTAACTTACTTTTAATATGTCTTTTACTTTATGTACTTCTCCGCTAGACTGGGAGTGAAAAAAAATATGGAAAGCGTCCAGCTGCTTCAGACAAACATAATCTACAAACATAAACGTCAAATCAGCCAAGTTGTCACTGAGACCTTCCCTCGGTCAATAATTGATTAAGTATAGTATTGAAGAAGCTTTCCGTTGTAGCCAACAGAGCATGAAGACATTCGATGATGTTAATAACCCCTTGTCCCATAACTACAGGTTACATTTAGCTATCCTTACATCAGTAATGGGAGCCTAGGGGAAATGCAAGGTACGCTCGCAAATGCCTTGCATTTATGAAATCTACTATGTATGTATGTATGTGTGATCGTATGAGCTAGTGGCCAACTCTAGTGACGCAGTTTCAAGGCCGCCTAAAGGCCTCTGGAATCGTCGTGGAACCGTAGCTTTAAAACCGTTGCTGCTTTGCCATATGAAACTTAAATCTTGATCTTGGTGGGGAGGTGGATAGAATATATGTTTATATAGATATATTTTTATAGTACATACGTATTTAAAATCACGTCTGTTTCCCATAGGGGTAGGCAGATAACACGGATCTCCATTTGCTACGATCCTGACATACTTCTTTCGTCGATTAAGGATACTCTTGACCTGGCCCTTTTCCAAAACGTCGCCGATTTGGTCCAGTTACGTGCGCCGAGGTCTATTCCCTTCTTCATTCATTCTCTCTGCATGACTGAACCATCTTAACATACCTTACTCAATCCTCATCACTACATCTTCTTTCGCTCCACATCGCTCTCTTACCACGCTATTTCTCACTCTGTCTCTCAAAGTCACCCCACACATTACTTCGCAACGCACGCATTTCCATTGCATTCAATCTACTCTGATGTTTCTTCTGGCATAACCAACTTTCACTACCATACATAAGTGTCAGCACTAGTACTCCTCTATGTACAGCCAACCTTGCCTTTTCAGACACTTTCCGGCTGCTCATAAAGGCGTGTAGTGCCCCATTCACTTTATTTCCCGCAATCACTCTCCTTTCAACATCCTCCTCATGTTTTCCGTCTCTCGTAAACAATGTTCCCAAATATATATCTATATTTTGGGAATGTTGTTTAATATATTAGTAGTTTTATTTTATAAGAGCACTGGTGGTTTAGTTGGTAGTGACCCCGCCTTTCGATTAAAATCCAGTCGTGTACCAATGAATTTTTCTGTGCGAAAAATTTATGTGCGCTGTACCAGTACTCCCAAACGGTGAAGGAAAACGTCGTGAGGAAACTCGCGGCTTAGTTAGCTAAGCTGAGAGGATGGAATATATGCTGAGCAAGCTTACTCCATCTTAATTCGTCCCGGGCACTACAGCTTCTTTTTTGTGAAGGTAAAAGTTGCCTCTTGACGCTGTATAAATCATCTACTATAGATGGTAATAGGCCTTGCTTTTTTATTTTATAGTAGTTTTAGTTTTAACAGTCTTAAAAACTTAAAGCGATCTTGTTCTTACATCTATGGATCATTTAAACGTTTCCGTATAATCATATCATTTATAAGTCATGTTATATATGTGGGTGTGAAATAAACTGATGTTTGCATGTTCTGTAAATACTTCTTCCGGGTCTGGGTGTTGTGGTACCATGGTACTCGTAGTGTCTGATGCCCACGACACAGGGGATCCTAGTGTGTGTTCAGAACTATATATATGACTGTTGGTTGTCATGTTTCAATACGCGTATCAAGGACATCAAGAGAGTAGAGAAAATGATGAGATTGGTTGATTCCTGATTTATTGGACATGAAAGAATTTTTGCTTTCACATTCTACTAGTACTACTATTATTCGTGTCACTAGTTCTTTCGAATCTAGTCATAATAATTTCACAAGACTGAGTCTATTGTATCTGCAATTATAGCAGCCACTTAAATATAATCACAGAGCTACATAAATTATATTATATTATGTTGCAATGATTCACAATTTGGCAACATTGTTTTGTATAAGGCCAGGTACGGGACCCCAATTAGTCTTAATGATATTTTTTTTTTCACCAGATTGCTTTAAAGAACTTGTGGCATAATTAGTAGTTTATGCATATTTCACAAATACTCGTATTTGCAGATCATGCACTCGGGAATAGACCCTGAACTTGCCCGCAACCGGGCAAGTCTAAATTCTCAAATGCTTCCAAATATGCTTCTATCATAACAATGAAACTGGAGGTAGGCAGGTCCCCAAAGACAGACTATTCTGCCTCCCCCCATTTACTGACTTAAAAATGCCATGTTCAGTGAGCGAATGATTTAATCATTTTGATTAGTAATTTAGTTCATTACGCAAATTAATCAAGTGCCAATCATTAATGTCCTGGTTTCCTGAAACTGACAACCGTAATATAACGTATATATTACCAGGTTTCAATATTTTACTTAATGAGGATTGATCGGTATCTGTGTTGATAACTGTCTAAAAGCGCTATAAATTTTTGAGCGAATAACAACAGAACCGTCGTCAATTAAAAAATAAATAATAATAAATAATTGTGGACATTTTACACAGCGCCATCTAGCCCCAAGCTAAGCAAACCTTGTATTAAGGAAGCCAGATGGCTAATACAATATACATTTTTTTTTGTAAATGCTTACTTAAATTATAAATTATGACACCCAGACCCGGAAGTAATATTTGCAGTATATAAATATTTTTCACGTAGCGGGAATCGAAACCGCGCCTCTTTCGTCTCAGCCGAGCAATCGCTACGCCACCGGGATCGTCATTGGTATACGTATATGAGAACTAAAATGAGGTATCTAAAAAAAAATCGGTCAAGTGCTAGTCGAAGGGTTCCGTACCATACGATGGTACTTTTTAATATGACTTTTACCCTATGTACTTTGACCACAAAAAAGTTTGTTGGGGTCCTATTTATTTTAATTTTATTTGTTGTTATAGCGGCAATGAAAATACAATTTCTGTGAAGATTTGATCTCTCTACCTATTACGGTTCATGAGATACAGCCGGCTGACGTACGTACCCAAAGGGTCCCGTTGGTACCCTTTGGGTACGGAACCCTAAAAAGATAATGCTTTTGCCATCAAAGCTGACTCGGTGGCGTGGCGGGCGATTGCTTGGCTTGGACGCAAGGAGCTGGTTCAATTCCCGCTGCGGAAGAAATATTTGCATGTTTTGCAAATATTCCTTCAGGGTCTGGGTGTTGTGGTACCATGGTACTCGTAGTTTCTGATACCCACGACACAGGGAATCCTAGAGTGGGTTCAGGACTATGTATGTAAAGAAAGGTGTTATTTTTTTTATCTACACTAAGATGACATACTTGACATACGTACGTACCTTTGGCTACACAAAAAGATCGATAGCGTCATCATTAAAAAATCAGGCACCCTTACCCCCGAATACTCAAACGCATCTCAGAGTTGAGCGCGTCTCAAGTGACGAGTTTTTGACAGATTTTCATCAAAAACTGTCAAAAACCCGTGAGTTGAGACGTGCTCAACTCTGAGTCGCGTTTGAGTATTCGGGGGTTTGACGATTTTTAGATAAAGAAGACTTGCTCAGCAACTATACCAACCTCACAGCTTAATCAGCCTTATTATATAGAAAAGACATAATCCAATCCCAAAGTCGTGAGTTCAAATCGGATTGTGCAATAATTTTTTCTATTCGAAATATGAATGTGCGCTATTTCAGCATTCTCAAACGCAAAAGAAACATCGTGAGGAAACCGGCATGTCGTAGAACCTACAGAGTTCGAAAACCTGTGTCAAGTGCTTCAAGGAGCCTTCAAGGCGCACTTTAAATCTTTTCCTTTCAAGAAATACCGCTATACTGGCGGTGGGTACGTTCTACAAATTCGGGTTTAGCAAACCAATCAGCGAGCTGGTCCCGTGGCGTCGGTAATCGCTGAAATACGCGTGTTTCACTGCATTTTTATGGTGTTTGTAATATGCTATTAGCAAATTGGACTGTTCATTGATTTACCAGTCATTTAAAATAAAAATACCTAGGTACAAAGTTCGAGAATAAAGCAATTTGAAACTAGTACCTAGTTATTTGAAAGTTTACAGTTGTTATGAGAGCACTGGTCTAGTTGGTAGTGACCCCGCCTTCCGATCCTAAGGATGTTGGTTCAAATCCGGTCGTGTACCGGATTTTTCTGTGCGAAAAATTTATGTGCGCTGACCAGTACTCTCAAACGGCGAAGGAAAACATCGTGAGGAAACCCGCGGCTTAGTCAGCTCCGCACGTATTGACCATGTCTTTCCTGTGGACAAGGCCGACTAAGCTGAGAGGATGGAATAAGTGCCGGGCAATCCTACTCCATCGACAAGTAAGCCATAAACAAAGATACTACGAATTAGTACATGGAGAAAGTGACTGATTATTAACGAAGATGTAGTTTGAGAAATGAGGCCATCAGTTCCACCTCATTTCTCCCGTGTGATAGGTACCTAAACGGGGCGCGAGGAAAAAAAAAAAAACTATAGTTAAAAATAAAGTCTAAAAATCGTAGTTATTAAAACTCAATGTAATATTTTTAAATTGGGTAATGTTCAGAAAAACCTATTGCCCAGTATTATTTTGCAGAAACTTTTTGTCTTTTGACATTATAGTATAAAAATAGGTTACCGGACCAAGGAAGTTTTAAGTTGTTTTTACTACTAAAGAGATTTTGTGTAGGCTGTCCGGCTGTGTACTGTTATAGGCTGATGATGAGACTTTAAGTAGTAATATCAGTATTTTACCCCGAATAAATAAAACAGCACGTTACCAATGGATTTCCTTTCAACTTATCTGCCCGTTCAGAAATGGATTTACATACGTTTTTCCTCCCGCATATTTGTACGACAGTATTGACATATTTTCTCCCCTAAGTAAGTTCGTTTGAGCTAGCGGCCAACTCTAGTGACGGAGTTTTTAGGCCGCCCAAAGGCCACCGTCGTGGCTTAACGACTCAAAAGCCGGGACCGACAATTTTTCTCTCCTGTTATTGAAGAAATATAAACTGACTTTCCGAACGGGTGTGGTATAAAATAAATGTCATCATCATAACCATCAGCCCAGCATTATGTATAAATCCACTGCTGAACGTGCTTCCCCAATATAGTATTATGACGAACGTGCTACCATGTCATCGATCCATCGGATAAGGGGTAGTTTTACACTTCGTTTTCTTTAACAGACAGATAACCCAACGGTATGTATGTTCGTATGAGCTAGTGGCCAACTCTAGTGACGGAGTTTTTAGGCAGCCCAAAGGCCTCCTTCATGGCTTAACGACTTAAAAGCCGGGACCGACTGTTTAACATGCCCTCCGAAGCACGTAAGCGCTCAGCTCGTAATGCCACTTGCGATCACCCATCCCAATTTGTGACCGCTTTAACCCAACGGTTATTTGTTCTTCAAGCTAAAGATGAAATACAGATTCCAGTTCTCGCTTCTCATTCGAGAGCCTATACTCCCCAATGGCTACCTGTTCTTCTAGTTAAAGATGCAAGACAGATCCAACACTGCGTTTCCCGGTCCGTGTCCCAGCGGTTACCTGTTCCTTGCTCTTAAGCCAAACATGCGAAACAGGAATCAAGAACTTGCTCGCTAATGTAGCATTCACAATATGAATGTGATTATTTCGTGTTCTAGTAATTACCGGTCTGGGGGAGCGAGAGAAAGCAATAGTGGTAGGTGGCGCCCTCAGCGATTTATTGTTTTTAATAATAACGTGAACTCTCAACAAAGAGAACAAAAGTACGCAGAGCGAGGCCGCCCGAGTTGCGAATGCAGTGTCTCTACAGCTGTTGGATGCGGCATTTCATTTCATCAAAAAAATATCCAAGCGTTATTTTATTAGCTCGTGTGTTTAAATAATAATGGTCTTAAAAATACACCAGTCCAATCTATGTCCTACCAAAGTCTTTGGCATGCAATTAAATCTTTAAGGTCAGTTGGCAAATTATTATAAACTTTAATGCACACGTAATAGACTTGACGTTGTGTAAGTTTAAGATTATATTTAGGAATGCAGTCTGCTATTGGACGTGTTCCTTAGCACTCTTGCTCGGAAATCTTGATGCGTACTGAAAAAAAAACGCCTGTTGTTTTACGAACTCTGCTGCTTGTTTTATGTAAAGGCAGGGTAGAGGCAAAATTTGATTTTTTTTAAATAGTGGCCTAGTTGTTTCTTGACAGTTATCTTCCACGCTTGATCGCGTTAGAAATACGCTTTTAAAGTGATTCCAAAAACTAAGGCCTTTTACCATCTAAGTATAGTAGATGATTTAAACAGCGTCTGGAGGCGCTGTAGTGACCGGGACGAAATAAGATGGAGTAGGCTTGCCCAGCACCTATTCCATTCTCTCAGCTTAGTCGGCCTTGTCCACAGGAAAGACATGGTCAATACGTGCGGAGCTGACCTGCCTGACTGGTGGCGTCAGGCAGGCGGCCGGTCATAATACACCTTAGCCAAAACTCTTACAGCATGATCCTGTGTCGACCCCACATAGAGTGGGATAAGAGCAGGAAAATGATGATTTGGTAGTTGTTTATTTTTGTTTGTCAAAACTCTCTTGCAGACGTTATTGGTGACTTGACACCTCTGCCCCTTCGTAGCTCCCTGGGCCGGCTCTATTCCGTGGCAGTAGTCGTGGCTCGGCGCAATATGAACGTATGTTTCATCCTGCCGCACTTTTTTCGATTATTTCCTAACTTTTGAAACGTGTCTATAGTTCTTCACTGCTGGACTGGGAGTAAAGAAAGAACATAGAATGCGTCCAGCTGCTTATCTCCCCGAGCATGTCGTAAAAGTCGAAGGGATAGTATTCTCTCCAACATGATGGACCATCTAATATCGGCATTGGGCTGATCACCTGTCACCGTGGTTCACCATAATGCATCTTGGGACTCTTGAATCAGGAGTGGCTGCAAGTTTTGTTATGGTTACTTGTGGCTCTGCCCACCCCATTAGGGATACGGGAACATGTATTTATGTATCTTTAATGTTTATCAATTTGATCTAACACGCCTTTACTTTTGTTTTATGCATAAGACTAAGGCATAAGGCATAAAATATCCTACTTCCTACTTATATTATATATGCGAAAGTTTGTATTTATGGATGTTTGTTACTCTTTTACGCTAAAACGGCTGAACGGATTTGAATGAAACCTGGAATATACATAGTACATGAACCGGATTAACATATAGGCTATTTTTATCCGGGCACCACGCGAGTGAAGCCGTGGGTGGCAGCTAGTTTGTAATAAATATCTACATTTGTCGTCTGCAGACCCTTCTGCTTCAGTGTTTCACTGTGTCATTTATGTATTTGAATTTAAACAATAGAAATAAGTAATAAGTAGGCGTGGGTAGAAAGAGTAACCCAAATCAAATGTTTTGGGTCGAACGGAGCAAAATACCTATTGGGCAGAAAAATCTTGGGTCGAACGGGGAAGCACTCCTTTCAAACATCCACATAAATTGTACAATACAACGATGTTGTATTGTACAATTTTTGTATTGTATAGAGGAGAGTACCTACCCTTCGGGCATGGAACCCTAAGAACATCAAATCAAATGTTTTGCGTATTACTGTCGCTTAGGTACGCCACATGGACACAGAATAAATTACGCATATATTTTGAGCACGATCTCAATTGATTTAAATCATTAAAAATCTCGGTGGCGACCTCTGTGGCGTATCGGGCGAGTGCTCGGCTGAGACGCAAGAGGCGGGTTCGATCCCCGCTACGGCAGAAATGTTTGTATGTTCTGCAAATATTTCTTCCGGGTTTGGGAGTTGTAGTATTATGTATTATAAGTATGTATTACTAAAAAAAGTACAAAAAAAAGTATATAAGTATTTTATCAATCATCTGGTTCCCATAGTACAAGCTTTGCTTAGTTTGAGGCTAAATGGCGAATCAAGTGACGAGTTTTTGACAGATTTTCATCAAAAACTGTCAAAAAACCGTGACTTGAGACGTGCTCAACTCTGAGTCGCGTTTGAGTATTCGGAGGAACCTAAGTGTCATAAAATGCTGACAATATTTTAAGGTCGCTATATTTTTTCGCTAATATATAATGAGAGATAAACAAATCACATTTTCAGTTACGAATGCTTAACCCATTTAGCAAATGAGTCGGAATCTGATTATCCCGGAGTTTCCAGTTTTTCCTTCAAAAGACATTGTTTTGTTTTGCTGAGAAAATGTCAGGCTGGTACACACTAGCCCGCTTTGGGGCATAATAAATAGTAGATTGTTATACAAGGGGCTAAAATGACCCATTATCTACGAGGTAGTTTTGCTCCCGAGCTTCAGAGAGGGAGGAAATAGAAAACGAGTTATAATGGGTTTTAACGCCGTGTGTTAGTTACACTCTACTTTTCGAGAGAAAATAAAATAATCTACAGTCACCAATCCAATTAGTAATTTGAGGAAAATTCAAAAGATTTCGCGCTAATGCCTTTTTAATTTTTTCTATAGCAATTTTGGTTCCATTTTCAAAAATAAAATGTTCTTTATTATGAAACAGTTCCTAATAAGTCGACTTTATTCATGATTATTCTACTTATGAATGGTTGATAGAATACTTTATACTGTTTTTTTGTAAACACATACTTATAATACATAATACTACAACACCCGAACCCGGAGCAAATATTTGCAGAACATACAAGTACATATATATTAGCGGGACAAGAACATAATAGCGGGAATCGAAACCGCGCCTCTTACGTCTCAGCCGAGCACTCGAGAAACTGTTATTTTTTTAACCGAAAAGTAAACAAAACAAGAACGATTTACGGTCGCTAAATACAAACGAAATTATTTTTGATTATGATTAGTTGCGTCCGAAAATATCGAACTAACGGAATCTCCTTTGGAATCGAACAGCAGACGACTTATAACTTTGTGTTCCTAATTCAACGTACTTTATAGGTACTTTTGCATTACAAAAGCAAAAATGTCTGGAAGAAATTAAGTTTGCAAAATAGTAGGTCTTTAGCAAAAGGTTTAAATGAATTCGATGATCAAATGTTTCAGAGTCCTCAGTCTCATTACAAGTAGGTAGAAGAACTAGTTCTTCTGAAGTGAGACAAAGGATTAATATGCGGTTAAATGTGGCTCATTTCGTACACTTGCAACATGTTTTCGAATTTATTTAGAAGGTTTTAAGACGTAGCCTCACGATAGTTTCCTTCCCCGTTTTAAAGAACTCGTATATTTAACGAAAAAATATATTTTAAATCACTTCTCTTCATCATTATTATATAACTTCTCTGCTGGACTGGAAGCAAAGAAAAAATAGAATACGTCCAACTGCTTCTCTCCTCGAGCATGTCGTAAAAGTCGACTAAGAGATAGTATCTTCTCCAACATGATTCAATCCTAACCTTAGAACAGGAAGGTGGCCACCACAACTAGATTTCAAGTGTCCTAGAAGGTTTATAATATATGCTTGGTCGCGTTACAAACAGGCGTAAATTCAACGTTTAAAATGGTCCTAAAGATTTTAATAATAAATAAATTTTGATTTAAAACTGAATGAGTACAAAGTCCCGACAACAAGTAACGCAGGTGTGGACTGGCCTAAGAAACGAAGTGATTTGTAGCGTGGCTTGCCATCTAGTAATTGAATTATAACATCGATTTGCCATTAAAATGGTTTATGGAATGAAATGTTAAAGTCGGGAGGGGTAGCTGCTCCTTTTTCTGTTCATAAAACTGTATTTTTCTATCCGCCATTTCTATTTTTAACAGACTAACAATGATATACGACTGTTTGTTACAAAAACACCTAGGTAGGTACTTATATGATTTTCTTGTTTATGGCTTCGAAAAGCTAAATCAACCGACATGGTTGGATCTTGATATGGTGGGTAAGGTCCCCTCTTGTCTCCGCATAGTATAAAGGTAAGTAAAAGTTAGACACCAAATGCATAAAAATTGCGAGAAAAAGAGCTTTTATAAATCATCATCTTCCTGCCCTTATCCCGCTCTATGTGGGGTCGGCACAGCAGGATCCTTGGATCATGCTGTAAGAGTTTTGGCTAAGGTGTTTTATACCGGCCGCCTGCCTGACGTCAACCCTACTTGCTTATTGTATCTCATTATGTTGGAGAGGATACTATCCCTTAGTCGACTTTTACGACATGCTCGGAGAGAGAAGTAGCTTACTCCCAGTCCAGCGAAGAAGCACAAATGCTTGTATAAATTACAAACATTAATTAGTCGTTAAAAAGTTGCTAAACTTTTAATCAAATGTTTTTATTTTAGTTTCCAGGGCTTCGCTCACGTTTTAACCGGATAAAAAGTTGCTTTGATGTTATTCCAGTACACGTACCTACTACCTATGTAGCAGTACAATAGCGGAATGAAAAGGTTCGTCAGTTTTTAAATTGATTCGTTTGACGTGTCGCAAGACATGTTACCCTTTGAATCTAAGGCACAGAACAAACTGTTGCATAGAAAATTATGTTTAACTGCTCTACAACAAAGTTCAAATGGACGCGTAACAAAGTTGTTTGACAATTTATCGTAGGTATCATACAGGATAGTATGTTTTATTGAATTAAAACCATAATTGATTCTTACACTAGGGCAAGCAAATACTGACCTCAAGGTGACGAACCTTTTCATTCCATGACTGTACATTCCGACCTTTTTGTTCAAGGTATCTACAGATTGCTTTAACCGTAAACAATTTATCTCTTTAACCTATTTCGTATCACTGGACAAAGGTTTCCCCCACACACCCCCAGAATAGAAAATTGTGTCTACTTAATTTTTTATAAGCCCCAAATTTTATTCAGATTCATAATGTTAATATTTTATGCATGCTTATTGTTAAAGTTTTCTATTTTTATTTAACTTAAACTTGGCCAAAGGCAGACTAAGCTGAGAGGATGGAATAGGTGCTGGGCAAGCCTACTCCATCTTAATTTGTCCCGGGCACTACAGCGCCCCGTTTGTGAAGGTATATTTGCCTCCTGGTGCTGTATAAATCATCTACAATAGATGGTAAAAGGCCTGAGTAATTTACTTATTTTTTAGATCTCTCTCCATAGTCCTACTGGAAAATGCGAGACAGTTTTTACTTTATCATTTTCAAAGAAATAAATAAAACTTTAAAATAAAGAGATATGATACATGTGTTCAAAGTGATGATAAATCTAGCCAAACCTGTAGGTTCCAAAAACAATCACAACTGGTGTTATGCAATGACAAGTAAAGCATGGGAGTGCTGTTGTGACGGGCGGCTAATTGGAAATACGCCGCGATCGACAGTGGACAAAAAGAGAAAGGAAAGCTTAGTTAGAACCTATTTTTTTCCTCATGAAAAGGGGTGTTACTTTGACACACGAGTCTGTTTCTGCTAGGTCCGGAACTGTTGTTGATTTTTTGGATTCACAAAGGTTTGGATTTCCTTTTTTATCCGAAGGGTGCCAACGGGAGCTAGCCCGCTGACAGACGGACGGAATGATAATTCCGTCCGTCTGTCAGCGGGCTGTATCTCATGAATCGTAATAAGTAGAGAGTTGAAATTTTCACAGGGTGTGGATTTGACGGCCTCGGTGGCGTGGCGGGCGATTGCTCGACAGAGACGCAAGAGGCGCGGGTTCGATTCCCGCTGCGGAAGAAATGTTTGCATGATCTGTAAATATTTCTTCCGGGTCTGGGTGTTGTGGTACCACGGTACTCGTAGTTTCTGATACCCACGACACAGGGAATTGTAGTGTGGGGTCAGGACTATTTAAGTGACTGTTGGGTGTTATTTATTATTTATTGTATTGGTGTAACAACAATAACATAAAAAAACGCACCTGACCGTTTTTTTTATAAGTTTAGCTGAAATATATACTACCTACATACATAGTGGTAGGCAGAGACTGCGGATCTTCTTTCAATAAGGTCTTGCTACCCTCGATCCATTCACTCTTATCAGATTCCTCATGCATGCTCGTCAGTTTATGACCTGGCTTTAAAAATTATAATAAGTACCTATCTGTGAGTTCCATTCTCGCGACGGAGAATGTTTGTGAGAAAAGAAACATTTGCTTCTGCAAATGTTTCTTTTGGAATTTTATAGTACCACTGTTCAAGTTTCCGATACCCACGTTTGATTTATTGTTTTGTTTGATTTCGGAGTAGGGGTGTGTTAATTTAGCGTACCGCCATCTATCGGCCTTGGTCTAGCACACAGTATTCACATCTGCAAGGTAGATGTCGCCATACGTAATAGAAAGTGAACCGACCGGCCCCCTCTCGCCTAATTTTATATCTCCATAAACATGCTAATTAAGCTATGACTTTTTTATAACATAATTAATAACGTGTGTCGACTCACCGTGGTAAGGGTTGCTCCCAATAGCCCTGACAAATATTTTCTAGACCGCTAAAAATATTGCTGGAAATTCAGCGCATGACGACACGAATACCTTATGGCGCACCCGTCAGCGAAAAAGAAGAGAAATAGTTGATTTTCCATCACGAAGTAAAAGTTTGATTTGACGACCTCGGTGGCGTGGCGGGCGAGTGCTCGGCTGAGACGCAAGAGACCCGGGTTCGATTTCCGCCATGAAAGAAATGTTTATATATTCTGCAAGTGTTTCTTCCCGGTCTGGGTGTTGTATGTAGTATAATATGAGTATATATTTTACAAAATTGCATACTTTTTTTGTGATAAGTTAAATAAATTATATATTATGTTAAAATCAATTAGGATAATATTTGCATCCCAAATGGGCAATGTGAGCATCTAAACACAAACTAATATATAAGACATTTGTATACCACATTCAAGCAAATAAATGATTATGATTATGAAAAAAAAGTACCTAAATAAGTATTCTATCGGCCATCTGGTGCCCATAGTACAAGCTTTGGTTAGGTTTGAGGCTAGATGGCGCTGTGTGAAAGGTCCACAAAATCTTTATTTATATTTATTTATGAACTCCTTGGTACTATTATTTTTCAAAAGCTTTGTTTCTTAGGTGACTTTCAGCAATAAAAGTTCATTAGTTAAATATGTGAATCGAATAATAATATGTTGTATGTATGTTCGTAATTATGAGGTAGTGGCCAACTCTAGTGACGGAGTTTTTAGGCCTCCATCATGGCTTAAAGGACGAGACCGACTGTTTAACATGCCCTCCGAAACACGGAAGCGCTCAGCTCGTAATGCCACTTGCGGTCACCCATCCCAATTGTGACCGCGCATATCGCTTTAACAATCAATCAAGAACGTCTAAACAAGCTACGACACGAGCGCTTCTATAACATATAATAATAAATCTAGAACCTATTTATTGCTTGGATACCTAAAGTATAAAGCCGGGACACATAGAGTCCTACTCAGTCGTCGGAACCAGGGCAGAATTCGGAGCGCTTGGGAGTATTCCTCACCACATCGAGATTGTAAATTTGATTTAGTTCATTGTATGACTATGACACTATTTAATTGTCGACCGTGTCGCGTGACCTCCAAGTGCACTCTTTTGTCGTCACGTACTTTACGGCTGATGTAAAGAAAAAAATTCCATATCATTTTATAGCGGCTGTTTGATTTAGGAGTAGTGGGCTTTACGATTGTTGAGTGTGTCGTCCATATAAAATTGTAATTGTCATCATTGTAGTTTTTGTGTTATCGAAAAGTTTTCGTGTCGTAGATAAGGGAGGTTTATAGCAACGATGACTAAATGTGGGCACAAACAGCGGAGGTATTTCGTTTTGTGTTTATCAAACTGTCGACAGTTTAGTAGTCCCCCAGAAGTAATGAAGTTTGAACTTCATTACTTCTGGGGGACGGGGAGTAAAGAAAAAGCATTGAATGCGACCAGCTGCTTCTCTCCCCGAGCATGTCGTAAAAGTCGACTAGGGGATAGTATCCTCTCCATCATGATGGAACACCTATATGGGCGATGGGCTGATAACCTGTCACCATGGTTCACTATATCCATCTTAGGGCTCTATCAGAAAAGACAGCAAGTTTTTTATGTTTGCTTGTGGCTCTGCCCACCCCATTAGGGATAAAGGCGTGATAATATGTACGTATGTATTGTAATGGGCCATTTTTATGGTATTTTATTTCGGTTCAATGCAAACGCAAACTAGTATTTCACTCCGTTTCAATTCAATCAAAAAATGGAATTGAAAAATTTTCGCGGAATCGAAGTTTTTGAATGTTTCATTCAATCCCATCGCGTGGGTCGAACTAAAACAAAGGTCTTTAAACGAATGATGGAAGCACCGATTGCAAGAGTGGTTCTACCACGAGCTTATACTTACTCGCTGGCGACTGTACTAGCGAGCACTGGTGGCCTAGTGGCAGAGACCCCGCCTTCTGATCCTAAGGTCGTGGTTTCAAGTCCAGTCCGTGCACCAATGGATTTTTCTGTTCGAAGACATTATGTGCTCTATAATAGAATCCAGAATAATTCTAGTACCACTCTCGAACGGTGAAGGAAAACGTCGTGAGGAAACCGGCATGTCGTGAAACCTAAAAAGTTCGAAATATGTGTCAAGTGCACGAAAAGAGCCTTTGAGGCGCACTTTAAACCCTTTCACCACACTGGTTCAAAAGAAGTAATGATACGACTAGATAGAGTGACTGTAGTAGTATTACCTAAAAAGTTTATGTCAAGTGCACAAAAGGAGCCTTTGAGGCGCACTATAAATCCTTTTGCCCCACTAGTTCAAAACAACTAGAGACACCAGTGTAGCGACGCGAGTGTGGTACAAAAAAAATCTTATTAAGAGTTTTTTTTTAAATATCAAAATTTAAATCCGTTATTGTCTTTATGTTAAATCTGTAAGATAAGAATATTTAAACTTTAAGAGCTGTGGATTTTGTTCAATAAATAAATAAATATTTTTTTAATGTCATAGAACAGTTAATAGTGAATTCAGAAGGAACATTTAACCTTTCCTGTAGATCTTCTTACCCAAGTTCGTATGAGGCCTCCGTCGTGACTTAACGACTTAAAAGCCGGGACCGACAATTTAACGAGCCCTCCGAAGCACTCATCCAAATTGTGATCGCACACAACATTGCTTAACTTCAACTATCAATCAAGAACGTCTAAGCAAGCTACCGACGTTTGTAGGATAAGTTTACCAGTCGCTAAGTGTACTCATAGAAAGTTTGTGATAGAACCATAGATCTAAAGTGCCTGGATCAAGTCTTTATTCAAGACTTCAAATACCTAACTAATTTTACCCTCCGCAACATGGTGGACCATCTATATGGGCGATGGGCTGATCACCTGTCACCATGGTTCACCATATCAATCTTGTAACTTTGAATCAGGAGTGGCTGCAAGTTTTCTTATGACTACTTGTGGCCCTGCCCACCCGATTAAGGATATGGGAGTGATAATATACATACACACGTTTTATCTCGTACCAAAAGTTGGTTCTGAGCAGAAAAAACCAAACAGTGTATCTGATTTCAATCATCGTTTACAAGGCTCGTGATCTTGCTAATATTCAATTTCATACCATTGATGTTTATTTCCTTCCTTTTCTGACGTCAGGCAGGCGGCCGGTCATAAAACACCTTAGCCAAAGCTCTTACAGTATGATCCAAGGTTCATGCTGTGCCGACCCCACATAGAGTGGGATAAGGGTAGGAAGATGATGATGATCTTTATTTCCTGTCAAATCATTGCCTACCTTTCTGTAGAGCGTTAGAAAAAAAAATCTCAGACGATATCTCAACTTCAGTAACTAAATATGAAAAGTAATATCATACGTAGGTGAAGTGATCATCACTGGGTGGTCCATACTGCCGTTGAGAAAAAAAAAGTTTATTTAACTATTTACCGAACCAAAAACTATTAAAATATTTGTCTTATTTATTTACTCCACGTATCTTCTCCGTCTGCCATTGGTAGACCAATTGATTTTTAGACACGACAGATATAATTAATAATAATAATAAATAACATAACACCCAACAGTCATATACATAGTCCTGACCCCACACTAGGATTCCGTGTCGTGGGTATCAGAAACTACGAGTACCATGGCACCACAACACCCAGACCCGGAAGAAATATTTACAGATCATGCAAACATTTCTTCCGCGGCGGGAATCGAACCCGCGCCTCTTGCGTCTCTGCCGAGCAATCGCCCGCTGCGCCACCGAGGCCGTAATTAATTGGCTGAAAGTCAGAAAGTGAAAAAATAAATAATAAAAAAGCTCTAAGCCATATGAATGTATTATTTTTTATTGTAATGCCATTTACATTGGATTTAAACATTCATAGATACTTTAAAAGGTACAACATGAAGGAAAACATCGTGAGGAAACCCACGGCTTAGAAAGCTCCGCACGTATTGACCATGTCTTTCCTGTGGACGAGGCTGACTAAGCTGAGAGGATGGAATAGATGCCGGGCAAGCCTACTGCTGTATTTACAAAAAAAAAAGTATACAAGTATTCTATCAGCCATCTGGTTCCCATAGTACAAGCCTTGCTTAGTTTGGGGCTAGATGGTGCTGTGTGAAATGTCCTCAATTATTTATTTATTTAGTATGGGACTAGCAGCCGCCCGCGGCTTCGCTCACGCGGTACCCAGATAAAAAGTACCCTATGTCCCATTCCAGCACACGTAGGTACCTACTATCCTCATTATTCATTATAATATAGTGTACGCTAAACGATGACTAAAGTATTGCCATCTCTTACCATTTCATAACGACAAACAGTGACAGGGCTAACTTTAAGCAATGGCTAACATTAGCGAACGAATATGAATAATAGGGTATGTAAGTATATTCCGTAGTTTTTGCGTGAAAGAGTAACAAACATACCTAAATCTAAAAATTAAGACATTTCGGTGAATTTAATAAAAATTTTGAGAGTTAAGGTAAACTTTTCAAAACGCAACGATAACGCGTTCTAGGATTTACAGACACAGAATTAGCAGCGACATCTAGTTATCAGACGTAGAATTACGTCAGAACTCCATGAATAATCAAGATTGGAAACTTATTAGACCAGTAATAATTTATGCTTCCTTTCACAGGTAATTTGACATTGACAGTTCCTTTTCCATATGTTTTGTATCATCTATTAATAATCTGCGGTATCATCGCTGTCATATGTCAAAATAAAAGTATTCTATTTTTCATGAAAAACATACCAAAAATAAAGAATTTACAGGTAATTATGACATCAACTAAATGAGAAAAATCGGCTCTTTAATTTGATATAGGTTATGTGCAGTTTTAAACCAAAAATTGATTCCAGGTTTTCATCCCTTTTCACCCTTTTAGAGGTCGAATTTTGAAAAATCCCTTCTTAGTACACCCCTACGTACCAAGGTTTACCTACACTGAAAGTTTCAAGTCTCTACGTCCAGCGGTTTAGGCTGTGCGTTGTCTGTCAGTCAGTCAGTCAGTCAGTCAGTCAGTCAGGACAAAGATTCTTATAATATAAGATAAGAGCAGGAAGATGATGACGATGATGAGATTTCTAAGAAAAAATTACGCTGGACATTGCTGGCTTAGTAGTTCTAAAGCTTAATGCTGGCGCGTGGCGTAGCATTAATTTCTACAATCTTTCGCTCTCCTACGAGTTCTCGAATTGATTTAACTCGCAAACTGAGAGGGTTCAGTTATTCAGAAGCACAAATTAGTTATTTAGAGTGAGTACTCTAAATCTTACCTCTTACTAATATTATAAATGCGAAAGTTTGTGTGGATGTGACGATGTATGTTTGTGCCTCAATCACGCCGTAACGTCTGAACGGATTTGAATGAAACTTGGAATACACATAGTATGTGTGCTGGAATAACATATAGGCTACTTTTTGTTTGGATACCACGCGAGCGAAGTCGCGGGCGAAAGCTAGTATTTTTAAATATAATTTTTTATCAGAATAAAAACTATATAAAAAAACTGCCTAAGTTCAAAATAATTACTGACACGACTAGAGAATGAGCTAATAATTTATATAATAGGTACTTTACTTGACCTAGTAATTACCTTCATAGCTACTACACCATCACAAACACCCCATTTATCAAGATTTGTATGGTGCTCCCAGTAACATAAAACAAAAAAAAGGCCTTTTACCATAGTAGATGTATACTATAGTAGAAGATTTATACAGCGTCAGGAGGGAACCTACACTAACGGGACGCTGTAGTGCCCGGCACGAATTAAGATGGAGTAGGTTTGCCCAGCACCTATTCCATCCTCTCAGCTTAGTCGGCCTTGTCCACAGGAAAGACATGGTCAGTACGTGTGGAGCTGACTAAACCGCGGTTTTCCTCACGATGTTTTCCTTCACCGTTTGAGAGTACTGGTATAGCGCACATAAATTTTTCGCACAGAAAAATCCATTGGTACACGACCGGATTTGAACCCACGACCTTAGGATCGGAAGGCGGGGTCACTACCAACTAGACCACCAGTGATCTCGCGCTCTTCACTTTAATAGGTCCTTAATCGTAGCAGACGAAGAGCGAAATGTACAAACACCCAAGGTTTTCGTATTACTATTTTGATTGAGAACCCCAAAAATGCCCGAAAATCCTACTAAGTCATGTCACTGGTTATTTCGAACCTGTTGAAAGAACTTAAACTGCGCCTCAAAAGCTTTTTCGTACACGAAAAATAACTGTCTAACCCCCGAATACTCAAACGCGACTCAGAAATGAGCTTGTCTCAAGACACGGTATTTTGTCAGTTTTTGATGAAAATAAATCAAAAGCTCGTCACTTGAGACGTGCTCAACTCTGAGATGCGTTTGATTATTCGGGGGTAAATGAGCCACTATATAGGTGTAGTTCTGTCACTATTACGACAAAAAAAAAATATTTCAAAAAGCTTCTCATCAAATCTTCTCTCGTTCTTTTTTTTTATGGAAGCCAGCAGCTCACCTGATGCATCATCAGATGAGCTGGAAGACTGTCGTTGAAAAAAAAAGAGCTGTCTACAAGTTCGTAACCCTAAAAGCTCACCACTTCATTTGTTTACTTATATCCTTTGTATATTTTATAACGCTCTTCGTCGGAGAACAACTGGCTTCTAGGAACGACTTTATGTTTCCATTTAAAAATTAAACTTTGATGTGTTCATGTATGTTTAATGCCCGATACCTATATTCAAGTAACGGGCGATGTATGGAAGAATTTTTTTTTACTGATTTTAATTTAACGTTGTCTGTTAGTTTAATAAGGGAACCGGGACTAAGTCGCACTTGAATTATATACTTCTGGGTAATACTATTATTAGTCTGAATTGTCCCACTGCTGGGCAAAAGCCTCCTCTTGCTTTCTAAAGTTGCTTCGATAAAATAAATTCAAAATTAAAAAAAAAAAATACTTTTTAATACAACCCTTAAAAAGGGGTAAGATGGGGTGTCAAAATTTACACTACGCTTGTGAATCCGTGTGTGGAAGCTAGTTAGTCAGTTAGTACTAACTAACTAGCTAGCTAGCTGGTTAGCTACTAGCTAGCTAGTTAGTTAGTGGAAATCCGAAGCCTGTAGGTACCCACTAAGCTCAGGTAATATCTAAAATATATTTTCCATTATGTATTTATTTTTGGTGTTGACTGTACCCAGTTAATTACAAAATTAAACTGAAAAAGCCAAGACTAAAAATAAAAAATTATATACTAACTTCTGCCCTCGGCTTCGCACGCGTTGTGCCCACATAAAAAGTATTTGAAGTAGGTACTATGTAGGTATATTTCAAGTGTCAGCCAAATCCTCTCAGGCATGGATGCACAAACATCCTCACAAACTATTACATTTATAATATTAGTAGGATTATAAATATTTTAATATAAAGACACGACATCTTTATTATACATAATAAAGTCAATACTTTTAATGTAGGTTAACGAATGTTTTCATAGAAATGAAGCGGATGTATTAAAAAAAATTACATGATTGGGAAGTATACAATAATTTAATAGGAGCAGTATTATTGATAGTAGAATAAACAATAGCATAGTGCATTGGTAAGATGTTGTTGGCGCGATGCGCTGCGCTGGTTGGCGCGGGTGAGGAGCGGCGAGAGCGGTGCGCCGGCGCAGGCGCGGGCGGCGCGGGGCGGGGGGCGGGGGGCGGGGCGCTCGGCCGCCACTGGCCGGCGGCGCGGCCCGCCCCCGGCCGCTCCGCGCGCCGCTCCTCATCGCCCGCGACCGCCGCTCCGTCAGTATCTCGCGAGCTCTCGTCCTTGACGCGTGTGTCGCGAACTTCACGATTCGCGCGTTACGTTTCAGATGCTCGTCGCAAACTAAAAACATGCCGGCCGAGGAGGACCCCGCGGCCATGGACGGCCGGGACACCGGTTCGCCCCAGCAGTTTTGCTTGAGATGGAACAATTATCAGAACAACTTGACGAGCTGCTTCGACCAGCTCCTCCAGAGCCAGTCCTTCGTGGACGTGACCCTCGCTTGCGAGGGACAAAGTTTGAAAGCGCACAAAGTGGTCCTGAGCGCGTGCAGCCCGTACTTCCAGTCGCTGCTGATGGAGAACCCGTGCCGGCATCCGATCATAATAATCCGGGACGTGAAGTACAGCGACTTGAAGGCGGCCGTCGACTTCATGTACCGGGGGGAGATCAACGTGTCCCAGGACCAGATCGCGGCGCTGTTGAAGGTGGCGGACACCCTGAAGATAAGGGGTCTGACGGACGTGAGCGGTGAGCACGCGTCGCTGGCCGGGTACGGGGGGTCGGAGCGGTCGCGGGGCTCGAAGCGCGCGGCGAGCCCGGGGGGCGAGTCGGCCAGCACGCGCGCTTGCCGCCGCGGCTCGGACGAGCGCCCGGCGGGCGGTGCGCGCGCGCACTCCAGCCCGGGGACCTCGCCGTCGGAGCACCTGCCGCCGCTGGACGCGTCCGCCGCCGCGCCCGGCGCGCCGCCCCTGCACGACGACATCGACATCCGCCCCGGCATCGCCGAGATGATCCGCGAGGAGGAACGGGTGAGTTCACCTTTTTATAAATTCCACCTAGTCCGCCTGGTCGGAAGCCTGCGAAGCCGGGTTCGGTTACGACTTGTAAAAGTTTTTCCCGCGCGAGGCGCCACCCCCCGACTAAACTTTCCGTCCCGTATCGGATAACGCAATCCATTTATTTTCTCCTCATTTCGTTATGCTAATGTATAGTGCTCGTGGGTGTTTTAACTAACGAATTCGTGTCTATAATTCGCAAGAATTTGATTAAAATAGGTTGTAATTATAATGTCATATTTATTATGTTCTCACGAAATGTCAAAAAGTAGGGCAATAGGTTACCTTGCCTATTATAAAATACAATTTCTGTTAAGTATTGCAAGTCATCATAATATGTACCTACATTAGTTACAAACATAGTGGGTACGATTAAAGTTACAATAAAAGAACTTTTTAAAATTCCTAAAACTTACGTCGACCGCAAAAAATTACCCTTTTAGGACATACCTAAGTAGGTACCTAGTTAATTATTTGTGGTCAGAATTTTTGAATGAGTTCTTCTTTCAAAAGACAACTCTAGTAAAAAAATGCTCTTGTAGAGTCAAATCGTTTAACACACAGTGCTCGAGTCATTAAATAAATCTATGATTGCAGTTCTACGGCAGGTTGGATACTAATAATTACTTCGTCTTGGAGTCTAGAAGAAAAAAAATAAGACTCCGGTCAAATTACTTGAAAGAATATTAAGGATTTTTCTCTATCAAATGTCTACATGTACCAAAGAAGAGTCAAGCTTTATGATTTATTATAAAAAAGTAAGTAAGTTCGTATGAGATAGTGGCCAACTCTAGTGACGGAGTTTTTAGGCCGCCTTAGGGCCTTGATATATAATTATTATTCATCTTATTAAATACGTTACACCGAGAGTTTGTAGGGATATTTGGTTGTTTGTGGATGATATGCAAATTTTTATCCGTTTGTGCTAACAAGATCACAAATACCTAACAGGCAGTTCAGTCGGACAAAACACATTTTAACGGTCAGTTTGTAATTTCAACAGCTTTTGGATTCGAGAGAGTGGATATTATCGTGAAACTTTTCAATGTTTACATTTAAACTAAACTAAGACCTTTGCAATCTAATTTATACAACGCCAGGAGGCAAATTAAATTAGTCAAAAATTTTGTCTACAATAACAGGACGCTGTAGTGCCCGGGACAATTTTAGATAGATTAGACTTTGCGTTATATCGTATTCGTGTTAATCGTTAAATCATAAAATGAATTGTCCAGATGAATATTAATGAACTGAATGTGACCTATTGAGGAAAAATACACCTGAAGTGAAGCTATCCGAGCCGTAGCAACAATGAAATTTATGTAAAATTTTGTCGTTGAAACATTTTGTTATGTCTAGACTTTTTATACAAATGTCTTACGCAATTTAAGCGTAACTTTTAGCCGAAGTCAGTAAAATAAGAAGGATAAGGTATAAAGAACATTAGATGAACACAATTTTCAGGAGCTTACTCCTGGGGGTGGCCTTTTCCCAGCTGTGGGACAATTTTTTTTATTTCGAATTAAAAAAAAACAATTTTTATCTAGCAAAGCGTCTTCCACGTTGGCGTCGAAACAAAACTGAACCTTTACGATAATTAGGTACTAAGGTAAGTGAAATACATAGGTAAAGTAGTTAAATGTTTATCTTTGTTAAAACAATGTTCCGGAATTCCTTTTTGTTGCCAATATAAATATGTAACGGTCCATTGTTGGGTGTATTGTATAATTTGGTGTTTTGCCTCAAAAACTAGGTCTTTCGCGTTACAAAAGGATATTGTTCAAATACAATTACAGCTATGCAATCAACATAGATAAAGTTATGTTTGCATTATAATAGGTTTTCCACACGTGCCGACAGCCTCTGAAAAAAAATAAAAAACCGGTCAAGTGCGAAAGGATACGAAGTGTTCCGTACCATCATATATGTAGGTACATAAATTTCATTTTAATTATTTGTTGTTAAAGCAGCAATAGAAATATACACTCAGTGAAAATTTTAGCTCTGTCGGAGGGAGGGACGGACAGACAGACGGACGGACAGCGGAGGCTTAGTAGTAGGGTCTCGTTGGTACCCTTCCGATACGGACCTCTTAAAAGTACCTAAGTACAATACTCACGGCGTTGGCGGGACGATCCCGAATACCTACTTCGGCAGAATGGTGTGAGACCTCGAAGGACCGAGTTGATTGACGGAGTTTGGGGAGACCTTTGCCCATCTGTGGGCAATACATAAATACTCGCGAAAATGGAAAAAATAGTCCAACACAGTTCTGCCCTACTAATCGCACTTGCAGTAATTGTCATTTTTGGGGTTTTCATTTTTTTGCAGAAATGGTATTTCCAAGGGGCTAAATCTATGCCTACATAAAAAAATAATTTTCATCATATTTTTTACTAAAAGTATTATAACATTGACTTGCTGCAGAGATATCAAAAAATTATGATTACTGCGTTTTTCTCGAAACCGCCATTTTGCAAGTACTGCATTTGCTATTAAGAGGGCAGAATTGTCAACACCAGTTTGACAGACGTCACACAACTGTTCAGGCATTCAGCAAGTGTGGAAGCTCTTTTAAGTTTGAAAACTTGTTCTTAGGACTTAAAACGTTACGTCAAATGAAACAAGGCATATTACTTAGGCTTCAACAAGTGTTTATAGGTATTGTTGTAGATTTTACCTAATCAGACATGAAGTTGGAAAAGTTGAAAGTATTATGCAGAATGAAGGCGTAATTTTTATTTAACATACATACATTTTATCACGCCCATATCCCTAATGGGGTAGGCAGAGCCACAAGTAAACATAAGAAAACTTGCAGCCACTTCTATTCATCATCATCATCATCATCTTCCTGCCCTTATCCCACTCTATGTGGGGTCGGCACAGCATAATCCTTGGATCATGCTGTAAGAGTTTTGGCTGAGGTGTTTTATGACCGGCCGCCTGCCTGACGTCAACCCTCCTTGGCAATACTTGCTTATTGTATCTCATCATGTTGAAGAGGATACTATCCCTTAGTCGACTTTTACGACGTGCTCGGGGAGAGAAGCAAGCCACTTCGATTCTTCATTTAATTAAAATGTAATTCTGAATAGACGGTAACTCAATATATTATTAATTTATGAATTTAATAAAATAATTTGTGAGTATTATTTAAATAATTATAATGTCTATACTTTTGGGCCGCTTGGTGTTGAAACGTTAACAAATGGAATTATTATAAAGTAGTTTCGCCCGTTATCCACGGCCACATCTCCAATACTACATAGCACACTCGTGTATTTATTTCGAGCCACTGTGCTGAAAGGGTTTTAAGTGCGCCTCAAAGGCTCCTTTTGTACTGGATACAGAACACAGCTCCATTGAGAACAACCTATTCTGTTGATATAGTAAGTAAATTCGTATGAGCTAGTGGCCAACTCTAGTGACGGAGTTTTTAGGCCGCCTAAAGGCCTCCGTCATGGCTTAACGACTTAAAAGCCGGGACCGACTGTTTAACGTGCCCTCCGAAGCACGGAAACGCTCAGCTCGCAATGCCACTTGCGGTCACCCATCCAAATTGTGACCGGGCACAATGTTGCTCAACTTCAACGATCAATCAAGAACGTCTAAGCAAGCTACCCCACGAGCGCTTAGAATGGTGTTCGCGCTTCTGTTGATGATGACTTTGTAATTAGCGTTTCATTCAGAACAACTGAACTGCACCACGGTTTGGTTTGTTTCCTTATTCTTATCTGCTAATATTTAATGCACTAATCAGCTACCTACTTTCATCATCATAACTTTATAACTCTGAACACATTTCAATTAAAGTTTCTAATTAAAAACTCTAAGTACATACCGACATAAGAAAAAAATGTCGGATTAATTTATGTCGGACGATAAGACTATTTATTATAGTTTTGTGTTCGATTAATTCTGTAAATATGAATGCGATAACATTTATGTGTTCGGACTTGCTTTTGCTTCACCTGTTTCATGAGGCCTTTTTACCATTGTTGATGATTTGTACAGCGTCAGGAGGCAACTTTTACCTACACAAACGGGACGCTGTAGTGCCCGGGACGAATTAAGATGGAGTAGGCTTGCCCAGCACCTATTCCATCCTCTCAGCTTAATCGGCCTCGTCAAACTTGTTAAAAATATTTTTCACTTCTGTTATTCATACTCTTAGTACGTACGGCTACTTTAACGAAAGCTATTTTAGTAAACATAATGGTAGCTGACCACGGTTGGCCAGCTCTCGCTATGAAGCTAGTCTTTCTAAATTCTGTGAACCGAAGCCTCTGAGAAGGTCAACGACTTTAACCGATATGTTGTTATCATTTTACTGCAGGGCTAGTACAAAGGTAAAATTACGAAGCTCCTTGAAAGAAAGATAGAAAGACGGACAGAAAGAAAGAAAATAATTCATTGGCAACATGAACAGGAATGAAAAATTAAATGACAGAAAAGGGCGGACAGAGAGAAGAAAATACATATAGACCTAACCCAAATAACACATGTACTGGTTGTTCTGTCTCCTTGCGCTATCGCCTGGGGGTTATAAAATAATGAGACAAATGGACATATATATAATCTAGCTGACTGGACGAACACTGGAACTCAGAGTCTTGAAAGAATGGAGAGGGCTTTTGTCCAGCAGAAGGACAACTGAAAAATCACAAGTCTTTTCTAGACTTGAGAGCACTGGTGGTCTAGTTGGTAGTGACCCCGCCTTCCGGTCCTAAGGTCGTGGGTACAAATCCAGTCGTGTAACAATGGATTTTTTTTTGAAAAATTTGTGTGCGCTGTACCAGTACTCTCAAACGGTGAAGGAAAACATCGTGAGGAAACCCGCGGCTTAGTCAGCTCCGCACGTATTGACCATGTCTTTCCTGTGGACAAGGCCGACTAAGCTGAGAGGATGGAATAGGTGCTGGGCAAGCCTACTCCATCTTAATTCGTCCCGGACACTACAGCGTCCCGTTTGTGAAGGTAAAAGTTGCCTCCTGACGCTGTATAAATCATCTACTATAGATGGTAAAAGGCCTTAGTTTTCTAGACAGACTCGTCTAAAGTCGAGTTCTGGTTTAAGATAATTTATTATATTCACTTACAGAGAAATCTTAATATTATTTTTGTATTTTGGTTTTGTTGGGCTAATCGTGTCTACATGAATACAAGAAAAAAAAGTAGCAAGTAACAATAATGACAAAATGCAGGTACTTCTAAATAACTTTTCGCTTCAACCACGTAAACAGCTCGAAGTTCCGAACAATAGGCTGGTTGGAAGGAACATGGATAGGGCATTACTAGAAGTGGCAAGTATTATTTCATGTTTCATTTAGTGTGTTTTGTAAGTTTTAAATTAATTACAACGGAAGAACAGGTCATTTATAGAAAGTAAATATACTTTTCACAAAATATAAATAAAGTAATAGTATATATCTATAAATATGTATGTTACACAATTCTGTATGAATTACTAGTTTATCAGCTAGGCTTCGCTCGCGTTTTGTAAATTTTAACACCCCATTTTACCCCTTTTGAGGGTTATTTTGTCAAACTCGGAAACACGTGTCCATTGATTTTGTATTTACAGAGTTTGGGGCCAATCGCACCGCTCGCTCGTTAAAAAGTTTCCATACAAACTTTAGAAGCCCCTTGCATAATACCTACGTATTTTATTATTCATTTTAAAGTTTATTTGTACAGTGTTTTGAGCGAAACCAATTAATCGAAATTATTAATATATTTTGCATAGAAACTTTGATTAGCCACCCTGTTTAACCTCAGTAGGGGGTTTATTTTCGAAAATTAATTTAGTCTATATGTTATTCCAAAACCTACACTATTTGCATTCAAAATTTCATCAAAATCGGTTTTGTAGTAACGGAGGTACGTAGTAACAGACGTTCACACAAATAAACTTTCGCATTTATAATAATTAGTAAGATGCTTGGTTCTTATATTAAACTAACTTTACTAACGGATGTCCTAATATCAATAACAAACCGGGCATTCAAGAATTGTGTACCTATTGCTTATTAAAGAACAAGATTACTTTTTAACAAAAATGAGGTAATTTTGTTCCGTAGATTAGGTAAATACTATTCTAAGAATAACTCTTCCACATCTAACGTTCAGTCAGTTTCCATTAACTACGTAATGTTTACTTTGGGTCACCATCCAAGGAATTTAATTCACATACGAATCTTATTGTTTGAAAATCTTTTTAGCATCTTAACCTGACCTGCATAGACCTAGCTTACAGATGACGTCACCAGCGGTCAATCACCCCATGACGTCATCGCCCTAATTAATTGTTATCAAAGATGAATATTCAAAAGTTCTATTGTTTTCGATAGGTCGTAAGTTTTCGCAACAGGAGGAACTGCCCGCGAGTTTGTCTACTTCTTTTTTCATGCGAACTTCTATTTCCGCTGCGTCCTCCAGGAGTTGAATTTTGGGAATTCATTTCTTAGATCAACCTACAACCATAAGAGGATGTATCCTCCAAGTTTCACGCTATCCTCTCCAACTTGATGGACCTTATATGGGCGATGGGCTGATCACCTGTCACCATGGTTCACCATATCCATCTTGGGAGTCCTGGACCAGAAGTGACTGCAAGTTTTCTTATGATTACTTGTGGTTCTGCCCACCCCGTTAGAGATACGGTCGTGATAATATATTATGTAAGTATGTAAGTTACTACTTGAACCACTAGGACTTTGGTTGAGTGTTTATTGTTGACGACATCGGTGGCGCGGCGGTTGCTCAGCTGAGACGCAAGAGGCGCGGGTTTGATTCCCGCTGCCGGAGAAGAGTTTGTATGTTCTGCAAATATTCCCTTCGGTTCTGGGTGTTGTAATATTATGTAGGTATTTTAAGTAATGTATTTGCAAAAATCTATCAGCCATCTTGGTTCTCGTAGTGAGCTTTGCTTAGTTTGGGGCTAGATGGCGCTGTGTGTAATGTGCACAAATATTTATTTATTTTTTGTCAGTCAGTCAGTCAATCAGTCAAGTTAAGGTCTTTTATATGTACCTATAGATGACTAAGATTTGTTTAGTACTAGTGATTCAGAGCTGTAAGTTAGCTCCGAAGTAATTTAACTGCCGTGATATATTTTATGGCGGTGACTGTACCTTATCAGTAAACTGTATTCATTTAAAGATAGGGTTTTCGATTCTATGTTTCCATAATAAATAAATAGGTAATAATAAATATTCGAGGACATATCACAACGCACCATCTAGCCCCAAACTAAGCAAAGCTTAGTAAGTACATACTTATAATAGGTAGGTACCTACATAATACTACAACACCCAGACCCTGAAGAAATATTTTCATAGCATGCAAACATTTCTCCCGCAGCGGGAATCGAACCTGCGCCTCTTGCGTCTCAGCCGAGAACTCGCCCGCCTCCGCCACAGAGGTAGAATAAATACAACCAACATATTATGCAATATTTTTACCCTAAAAGGGAATGTAAGTAAGTAGGTACTTAGCTAAGTATGTACCTAGGTATTATTACAGAAACTATAAATCCTACTAATATTATTAATGCAAAAGTTTGCGAGGACGTGACGATGTTTGTGCTTCAATCACGTCGTAACGGCTGAACGGATTTGAATGAAACTTTGAATATACCTACACAGTATGTGTGCTGGAATAGCACTGGTGGTCTAGTTGGTAGTGACCCCGCCTTCCGATCCTAAGGTCGTGGGTTCAAACCCGGTCGTGTACCTACCAATGGATTTTTCTGTGCGAAAAATTTATAATTTATCCAGTACTCTCAAAAGGTGAAGGAAAACATCGTGAGGAAACCCTCGGCTTAATCAGCTCCGCACGTATTGACCATGTCTTTTCTGTGGACAAGGCCGACTAAGCTGAGAGGATGGAATAGGTGCTGGGCAAGCCTACTCCATCTTAATTCGTCCCGGGCACTACAGTGTCCCGTCTGTGAAGGTAAAAGTTGCCTCCTGACGTTGTATAAATCATCTACTATAGATGGTAAAGGCTTTAGTGTGCTGGAATAACATAGAGGCTACTTTTTGTCCTGGTACCACGCGAGCGAAGTCGCAGGCAGAACCTCGTATTAAATAAACTTTTTTTGTATATTTGTTTATAACTGCTGGTTATTCAGCCTCTTTTCGATTTTGTCTCCTCGGTCCTCGGAACGTTCAGTAATGGACGATCCGTCACACGTTAGTGGAAGATTGGAACATGGTACTAAAGCTAACGCTGACTTTTGTGACGGATCGTTTGCACATCGGTCACTTTGCAAAATGTGAATGCAGCCTGGGTAACGCTGCTAGGTGCAAATATTTTATCTTCAAATGATAAATGACATTTTATTTGCACGAACACGTGATAAAATAATATGGTGTCAAAAATACATCAGTCCAATCTATGTGATACCAAAGTCTTTGGCATGCAAGTATCTTAGGTCCTATTTAAATGTAATGTTAGAATCATAATTTTAAGAATGTCACATTTTAAAATGTCAAAATATAAAGATAATGTTACTTTACTTCTCTGCTGGACTGGGAGTAAAGAAAAAACATAGAATGCGTCAAGCTACTTCTCTCCCGAGCATGTCGTAAGAGTCGACTTAGGGATAGTATCTTCTCCAACATGATGGACCATCTATATGGGCGATAGGCTGATCACCTGTCACCATGGTTCACCATATCCATCTTGGGACACTTGGATCAGGAGTGGCTGCAAGTGTTCTTAAATTACTTGTGTCTCTGCCCACCCCGTTAGGGATACGAGCGTGATAATATGTATGTATGTACGTACAAAGATAATGTCCAGAACTGTTTAAATATTCGTCGATGGAGTAAAAACATTTATCAATAAGCCATATTTTCAATTTTTTGTTAAACTTCCAGCAATAAAACTTAAAACGAAACCAAAGATTATTTGAATTATGAAATACAATCAATTAATAATTATTTGGGCGTGAAATTAAATTAATATCGTATATTGAAATTCACGGGCTGTAAACTTTCAATTAAATATGTTGCTTGAAATAATCTAATGTTATAATTTAATGCTCGTGTACATAAGTGTGTTTGTAACTGTTTATTTTTTTTATTTTTGCTTCATTGTCGGTCAAAATTTTTATTTAGCCTGTTATAAAACCCATTTAAGGTTGTTTTAAAACTAAATATGCAAATGTCCGTATTACGTTAGCAGTACATGCAAATTAGATCCGAATGCAACAGCAAACATTTTACCAATTCATTCTGTCGATACCCAATCTAAGTATATAAAACTCTTATGTTACCGACTGACAGACGATATACATAGCCATTAGTCCTAGAATGAAACTTGGATTCTCGAAATTCAACTTGAGAACAAATACAGTACAAAAATACAAATAGAATAAAAAATATTACAAATAAGCAAACACGCAATATTTGTACAGAGAAATCAGAACAAAATATTTAAATTCTGACAGGTATTTTTTGTGGTTAGGATTTTACAACGGAGCTCGCACTAGGTCGAGCCAAAATCGTGAGGACCAAAATAACGATTTGCTAATAGATATGCGTCTCGGTAGGACTATTTTACTTAAATAAAATGAAATTATTGTGTTCTTACATTTATAGAGAACGGGAAGCACCTTAGCCAAAACTCTTACAGCATGATTCAAGGTTCATGCTGTGCCGACCCCACATAGAGTGGGATAAGGGCAGGAAGATGATGATGATGATAGAGAGCGAAAAGATTATGCTTATCTAAATAAACGCGGGCAAAGTAGATAGTGCCACTAGTACCTAATTCAATAACATTGTCATTATGATTTTACGTGGGCCATCCAGAGCTTATCTTATTCTGGAGTCAACAAAGAAATAATTTCTGAATGTCATGACAAGTCAAACCGACAAACATTGAAATCTATTCAAAGAATACGCATTACCGTCATTCGCTTGAATGAATGAATGATTGGATGACCGAACGGCTTTCAGTGTCGAATTTGATATTTAAAATAGGTGTCAACTGGGTACATTGAACTAACGGCCATTTATTGGAAATAAATGACCGTTCGTTGTTGGTTTTTCTTATTCTTACGTATAAAGACAAAAATGATGTTTTGAAGTGCACGTACCGTAAGTAGAAAAAAACAGTTGATACAAAGGCGAGATTATTCGTAACTTCTATCATCATAATCATCAAATAGGTAGGTAATAAAATTAATGTAAAATATCTACTACGTTACTAACTTTCTTGTAATTAAGCGTGTGCTTACGCACTTCTTATTTTATTCTTATCCGTGAGGACCTATAATAACTGGCTTCTCTTTTTCTCAGTTTAGTTTACAATATCACCACTAACGTAAGCTGTTGGTCTTACAAAAAAATAAATAAAAAATAAATCATATCTATCTTACTAAATCCTAAATGTGAAAGTTTGTGAGAATGTTTATATGTTTGTGCCTGAATCACGCCTAAACGGCTGAATGAAACAAGGAATATACATAGCAAGTGTGCTGGATTAACTTATAGGCTATTTTTTATCCGGGTGCCACGCGAGCGAAGCCGCGGGCGGCAGCTAGTTAGAAACAAATGAACGAGTTTTTCTCATTCATATAAAATATTAAAAATATTTTCTATGAAGTCCACGTACCGTAATAGAAAAAAAAAACAGTTGGTAGGGCGAGAGTATTTGTAACTTCTATCATCATTATCATCAAATAGGCAATAAAAATGTAAAGTATAGTTTATAAATACATATTTACAATGAACAATAATATAACTACACATGTAACAAAAACTCAAGCAAAGGTTATAATGGCGAGCTTAACCCGACAATAATAATGTGTTCATAGCTTTATTTAAAAAAATGGCTTTTTAAGTTAATTAAGTGTATGTAAGACTTCATAAATTTTTGTGTAAAAAAAACACCTAGTAGGATTTTAGTACCCAGGGTTATTTTATGGAATCTTTTAGTAAACCATTTAATAATAACCGGCCAAGTACGAGTCCAATTCGCAAACGAAGGGTTCCGTACCATCGTACATGTATAGAAATCCTTCTTGTATGGGGCACATGTTTTGGCCTTTTGAGGCGTAATTCTAATATCCCATAACCTAGTGTAAAATATAATCCTCTCAGCACAGCGGTTTCAAATAGTATTTCCACAAGTTGAACCGTTTAATTTGCCTTATAAAGGGCTAATGTTAAAACATACTTGTTAAGAGATATAGTTAAGTGCAGATGTCCTTATTTCTAGCTATAATCCATCACGATCGAGCCACAAAAAGTGCTACTAAGAAACAAATGTCTACAACCGCAAAAAAATAGAAATATTTATAGCAGAATCCGTTAATACAACCAGTTTTTCTTCAATTTTATAAGATATACCCTTATCGTCTAGTAAATGTCAACAACAGAATGCAGAATTACCGACGTAGTTATATATTTTTAAGTTGAATCCGAAGAAAAAAATAGAATAAATGCAGGATGGATGAAATGGCGACAGGTCTCAGGAACGACGTGTTTTATTACTTATTTTATTTATCCCCGAATGCCCCTTAAACTTAAGGGGAAGATTTACAAAACAATCATAATACCTGTATGGATCTGAGTGTTGGGCAACCAAAGGGACGGATGAAAGGCGAGTACATGCAGCAGAGACGCGAATGTTGAGATGGATGTGTGGGGTAACAAGAATTGATAAGGTAAGGAATGAGTATGTAAGAGGAAGTCTGAAAGTAGCCAGTGACGGATAAGTTGAGGAGCAATAATAGGTTATGGTGGTATGCACATGTCATGAGAAGGGAAGAATGTCATGTGAGGAGAAGAGTGTTAGATATGAATGTGGAAGGATATGTGGGTAGAGGTAGGCCAAAGAAAAGATGGATGGACTGTGTGAAAGATGACATGAGTAAGAAAGGAGTGAGTGCTGAGGTGACTTCTGACAGAGGGAAATGGACCCCACATAAAGTGGGACAAGGGCAGGGGAATGATGAAGTTGATGCGGAGGAAAGGGTGCTAATTCATTCGATGGGGCACTCTTTCAATGCATATTGATGTAGGGACTGAAGAGTCACTTCGAACACAGTGGAATTTACATAGCTGGGATACACTTTCAGGGATATACGGGACTAGTGGACATTAATTTAACGTACAAACGTCACTTTTCCATGAATTATACCATATGGCCTTTTAACATCTATAGTAGATGATTTATACAGCGTCAGGAGGAAACTTTTACTTTCACAAACGGGACGCTGTAGTGCCCGGGACGAATTAAGATGGAGTAGGCTTGCCCAGCACCTATTCCATCCTCTCAGCTAAGTCGGCCTTGTCCACAGGAAAGACATGGTCAATACGTGCGGAGCTGACTAAGCCGCGGGTTTCCTTACGATGTTTTCCTTCGCCGTTTTGAGAGGTATAGCGTACATAAATTTTTCGAACAGAATAATCTATTGGTGCACGACTGGATTTGAACCCGAAACCTTAGGATAAGTAGGCAAGGCCGCTACTACTAGACCACCGGTGCTCTCAGACACGTCCCCACTAACAAGATGTCTTCCAACGAAACACTTTATAAACAAAGGAAAAGTATACATTATGATTATTTCCCCGTACATACATAATAAAGCTATTGACAGACTAGCGGTCACGAGAATCGGGGCGTCAATACCGCCTTAATTCATGCGAAGTGACACTTTTTGTTATCCATGTTGTTTTAAATTAAAAAAAGATAGGAGTTTAAGGCTTAATTGCAAGAGCCGACGTTTGTCTAAGACAAATGTGTGGATAACAGATAAGTCCATTTGCATTGTGTAATCGGCCTAATATTCTATGTGTTTAAAAAAATTGCTTTTTGTTTCGAGTCATTGTTTCCAAAATGTTATTTGATGAAAAAATTAAGCTATTTTTTTATCCGAGAACAGTATAGATTAAACAATAGCTATGTAAATTGAAATTCGAAAATTTGAGATGTCGATGTCGCTTTGCAGTTGGGAAAAATTGCGCCCAACAGTACGTTTATTACTAAGTTCAAAATTATGCTTCTCTGCTAGATTAGGAGAAAAGAAAAAACATAGAATGCGTCCAGCTGCTTCTCCCTCCGAGCATGTAAAAGTCGACTAAAGGTAAGTGTCCTCTCCTACATGATGGACTATCTTATGAGCGATGGGATCACCTGTCACCATGGTTCACCATTTCCATATTGGGACTTTGAGTCAAGAGTGGTAGCAAGTTTTCTATTGATTAATTGTGACCTGCTCTCCCCATTAGGGATACGGGCGTAATATGTATGTTACGTTTCTTAAAATCAGTTTTGGACTCGAACATATCTTTGTACAGACCTTAAGGTCTTGGTTCTAGAAACCTATTTCTACCAACTATAGTAGATGATTTATACAGCGTCAGGAGGCAACTTTTACTTTCACAAACGGGAAACTGTAGTGCCCGGGACGAATTAAGATAGAGTAGGCTTGCTTCCATTCTCTCAGCTTAGTCGGCCTTGTCCATAGGAAATACATCGTCAATACGTGCAGAGCTGACTAAGCCGCTGGTTTCCTAACGATGTTTTTCTTCACCGTTTAAAAGTACTATAAATTTAACGCACAGAAACCCACCTTAGGACCGGAAGGCGGGGTCACTGCAAACTAGACCACCAGTACTCTTAGTCATAAACCTATAATTTCTACATCGAAACTGTAAACACAAACTATTTAGTCTTGTTCTAGTTCTGTTGTAGTCAATGTTTCAAAAGCTCTTAATGGCACCTATAAGTTCAAAGTAGGTATTATAAAGGTGAGTATAGACTAGAGCATTCACTTGTAACAGAACAACGAGCCGCTCGATAATATGTTAATAGTGTATCACCCTCACGAACCGAAATGCTTTGGAAACTGAGCTTTTACCTGTATTGTACCATTCGTAAGAACGTTTTATTATTTAGAAATGCTTGAGAAAATGTTCTAGTGTGTATCCACCTTAACAAAACCCTTTTATTAGAAAAACCTCGCTCTACCTTCCTATCACTATACCCTAACAAGATCTATATATGAAACTACTAGCTTCCACCCGCGGCTTCGCCCGCGTTACCAATAAAAAGTAGCCCATATGTTATTCCAGCACACATACTATGTATGTTCCAAGTTTCATTCGAATCCGTCTAGCCGTTACGTCGTGATTGAGGCACAAACATCGTCACATCCTCACAAAGTTTCGCATTTATAATTATTTACGCATTTATAATTATATAAACGGATTTTAATGAAACTTGGAACACACATAGTATGTGTGCTGGAATAGCATATAGGCAAATTTTTATCATGGTACCACGCGCGCGGGTGGGACATAGTAAGCAATAAATATAAATTAGTACTGAGTATTGAGTGATCCTTTACAGGTTCTATTAAACAAATTTTCGTGTTCATGTTTATTTCATAAGTGTTTTGTGTTATACCTTTAAGGGTGCTTATAAAGTACTTATCGAAATTCAGCTCCTATAAGACGAAGCGGGAAGATGAAGTGCACTTAGCACTGACAAAGTAGCGTGGCGTTCTTCTGAAATTAAATATTCTCTTAAACTAAAGCCTTTTACCATCTATAGTAGATGATTTATACAGCGTCAGGAGGCAACTTTTACCTTCACAGACGGGACGCTGTAGTGCCCGGGACGAATTAAGATGGAGTAGGCTTGCCCAGCACCTATTCCATCCTCTCAGCTTAGTCGGCCTTAGTTGCGTTCGCGGCTTAGTTGTCCACAGGAAAGACATGGTCAATACGTGCGGAGCTGACTAAGCTGCGGGTTTTCCTCAGGATGTTTTCGTTCGCCGTTTGAGAGTACTGATATAGAGCACATAAATTTTTCACACAGAAAAATCCATTGGTACACGACCGGATCTAACCCACGTCCTTAGGATCGGAAGGCGGGGGTCACTACCAACTAGACCACCAGTGCTCTCTGAAATATTTTCTTAAACCTTCATGAAAAGTAGGTTTATTTAAGTAAATAAGCTGTTATCAGCATTTTTTGTAAATAAGTAATTCTATGGTTTTTTTACGGATTAACTTATACCAATGAATAGAATTCTGTTAATATAAGAATACTGTATACTCTACTTAACTATAAGCCAGACAAATAGTCCGTTATCAAATCCTACGTCATTAGTATAAAGCCGGGTTAAATAAATATAAATAAGGCCGGGTTATTGTATAAATGGCGACCGTTATATACAACCCGTAACGTTAATCTGACTGACTGATTATTTAGAAATATTACTTTCAATATATAATACATTCAAAATTCAAAATAACATGTTTGTAAAATCTGTGGGATCGCTTGGAAAAGTTTAAAATGTACATTGAGTTTACACTTGTTCGTAACGCGACCAAGCGTGGAAGATACAGGCAAGAAACCACGCTCGGCTAGTTTTTGATAAACGTACCCTTTACAATAATATTTGCAAAACAAGTTGGAGTATTATTCAGTCCCAAGTATTTTTGTCTTCATTGTAGTAAGCTTCTTTTAACGTTTTCTTTTCATTAACTGACTAATTTGTCATCTCGCTTGGGACTTTTTTATAGAAGCGTACACATTGCCCTTTAAATGATTTGTTAACCAATTCTAGTTTTAACTCTATGATTATCGCTATTTATCTTAGCCTTACTATCATTTTTATAAACGATAAATTATTAATCACTTCGTTCTTAAGTGTCTAAAAACCGGTCAAGCTCGAGGCGTATTCGCACACGAAGGGTTCCGTCAATAATGCAATAGTTTTATATATTCAGATAAATTGTACAGAATCACAATAATATTACATGCACTTACTTGTGTTCTATCGACGTGTGGATTTCAAGTGCGCCTTAAAAGCTCCTTTCGTGCGCAAAGTACGTGTGTTGATAACAAAAGGCATTATCCGGGTACCACGCAAGCGAAGCCACGGCCGGAAGCTAGCGAGTACAATTTTAATCCCCTTTGTCGGTCGCCGCCTTTTTAAGAAGGCAAAGATCAAGGAAATTATTATTGCAAAAACATAGGAGACCGTATTACTTAATCTTCAGCAAATAGATTGTATCAGCGTAAACAGAAGATAAGTTTTGTCTGAAGTATTTTAATCTTATCTATAATGTACCTACTTGCTCGCAGAACAAAGAATTAAGAACAATTTAGGCGACCTCGGTGGCGTGGCGCGTGAGTGCTGGGCTGAGACACAAGAGGCGCGGGTTCGATTCCCGGTACGGGAGAAATGTTTGTATGTTCTGCAAATATTTCTTCCGGGTCTGGGTGTTGTAGTAGTATGTATTGTAAGTATGTATTTACAAAAAAAAGTATATAAGTATTATATCAGCCATCTGGTTCCCTTAGTACAAGCTTTTCTTAGTTTGGGGCTAGATGGCGCTGTGTGAAATGTCCGCAAATATTTATTTATAATTTATTATTATTATTATAAATAGAGCTTACAGCTTACCACACATCCTTAACTTCTGTCTCACCCGCAGTTCTGTGCCTTAAGTGCCCTTTGAACTATCCTAGAAGTTTGTGAGGATGTGACGATGTTTGTGCCTCAATTACGCCATAAAGGCTGAACGGATTTGTCTGAAATTTGAAATATACATATTACAGTAGTGCCATAATTGTGTGCCTCGGCAAACTTCGTGTTTTGTATGAAAACCGAATTTGTCCGAATAAACGATTAAAATAATAACTAAACCAACCCTTTAAAAAATAATCTTACATAATTATTCTAATATCTCCATATTACAATATCATCATCGCGTTAGTTAGTATTTCAGGAGCTAGAAGAAAATGGCCTAGGCTCACAATATCTGTGGTACTACGTGTGCTGAAACGTATAAGCTCATTTATGCGGGTAAAACGAAACCGCGGGTGGAAGCTAGTCTAGAATAAATTGTTTACATTACGCGTAGCTGTTTGCGGAATGAACAAAATCTAGTTATACGTTAACCCTATAGTTGCATATCGTGGGCGTAGAGCGAAAAGTCATCAACTAGGTTATTTGGTGTTTTGAGTTATGAAGGTTCAAAGTTTTACAAAAAACAAAAAAATCATATCTTACGTTTGGTATGAGATATTTCAAATTTTATGGTCTCATATCAAAGAAAATAGTTAAGCGTTTAAAGCATTACATTTAATATAATTTGCACTAAAAAATGCAGAAAAAAATGATGATTTTCATGATACGTTTAACTCAATTTTGACCAAATAGCGAGTTAGTGACTTTTCGATCTACGGCGACGATATGGCTATACTACGATACTTCAAATTTTCCCAAGCCCGATACTGACACGGGACAATCCTACGCCCACAATATCACCAACACACTCATCACGTCACGTTCTATTTATAAAATAAACAGGCAAAAATGCCCCCGGGGTCGATGACCGGGTGACCTTTACCTTCCACCCTTTCACGGTCCTTTGTTTAAGACTAGGGCCTGTCAATGCAAGCCGATTACGCTTAAACATGTTTTTAATTGGACCTTTAGAACTGTCGAAAGAACCAGTGTGCTGAAAGTACTGGCCCTAACTAACTGCGAAAGGAATAATTGTTCATTAATTAACTGTTCAACATACATCATAATTGTCGTGACTCTAGTTACCGTCCGCGACTTCTATCGTAATGTATCAGAATAACGTAGCTTATTTGTTAGTCCAGAACTCGATTTACGTTTTCAAGAATCATTCAAATTCGTTCAGCCGTTTTTGGCACGACCTTACCAAGTGGGTTTTTAAAATTATAAAAAAAATTAAATACTTTCATGTCATCCAATGACACCCGAAATACAAATTTAGACACTTGGTTTGATTTTATCAGTAACACGTCCTTCGGCATATAATACTACAACACCCAGACCCGGGAGAAATATTTGCAGAACATACAAACATTTCTCTCGTAGCGGGAATCGAACCCGCACCTCTTGCGTCTCAGCCGAGCCCGCCACGCCATCGAGGTCGTGTAGATGACGTACTTCTATTTCTCATATTTCGGTAAATAAATATCTTATTTTCTCTATTTATTACCGTGACAACTTGCGAAAATAAAAAGTACAGCCCTATTGTGACCGTCTAATCCCCATTTAGGTAATTGTCAGTCGGAAGCGCGGGTCGCCATAAGAACCCAAATTAACAGATAAACGGGTTAAACAAAATGAAATCATGTTATTGTAGGACCGATTCCTCCCCACATTATAGCCGACGTGTTTTGAATCCTATTAGCCATCCAAATAATATAAAACTAAAGTTTCTGACTGATTGACTGACTGACTGATTGTAGATTTAAGACTTGTCCAACATGTAGTATGTTCGTATGAGCTAGTGGCCAACTCTAGTGACGGAGTTTTTAGGCCACCTAAAGGCCTCCGTCATGGCTTGACGACTTAAAAGCCGGGACCGACTGTTTAACGTGCCCTCCGAAGCACGGAAGCGCTCAGCTCGTAATGCCACTTGCGGTCACCCGTCCCGATTTGTGACCGCGCATATCGTTGCTTAACTTTAACGATCAATCACGAATGCTTAAGCAAGCTGCGTCACGAGCGCTTCATCATAATCCTAGTGATTTTAAGGAATAAATTACTTTTGATTTTTGACTGATTGACTGATTGACATCTTCACAGACGTCCCGGTTCAGGACAAAAAAACACACCTTTGCCTTTTCTGGGTTCATTACCCGGAGGGTGCCAACGGGACCCTATATCTCGGACCCTATATATGCCTTCGCTGTATCTCTAACTGTAACAGGTAGAGAGTTGAAATTTTCACAGAGTGTGTTTTTTAATTGCCGCTATAACAACAAATAATAAAAATAAGGCAATAGGTAGGCGTAGGCATTGTAAGAAAACCTACCCTCTTTCGATTATTTTTATTTATTTTTTGTTGTTTTTTGTACTTTTTGGAAGAAACTAGCTTCCACAACACAGGGAATCCTAGTGTGGGGCTAGTAAACAAAAATGTTTTGTGTACATAGTATTTAAGTTTCATTAATAAATTATTATTTATTTATTTCTAAAACAAAAAAAAAGGGGGCTCCATATAAGAAATATTTATGTACATGCACGATCGTACGGAACCCGTGCGAATTCGATTCTCACTTGACCGGTTATTTGCAAGTGACGACGTTTCGGTTATGGAACGGGGAGTGGGCGGTGACCCTAAGCCTGGTTTCCTGGCTTTGATGGACTTGTGGTGACGCAGTTTGTGTAAGCGTACGCGAGCAATTCGCGTTCGACAAGTCATCAGTTTTCAATTATTAATTTTAAATGATATTCAGACTTGAGTCACGCTCCAATCCTCTTCCCGGTTACACAGTGTTCGGACGTGTGAAAACAAAAGTTTTCATTGTTACTACAAGTGCGGATGTTTTGTAAGAATTCTAATAATTGTTTGTGTGGTAAATGGATGAAACCTAAAAATAGGTTGTACCGCATAAGATCGCGCGTGGGTTCAAATCCCGAAAACACGTGCAACAATGGATTTTTCTGTTCCAAAAATTGATATGCGCTATACAAAATACTTTGAAATCGTTATTGCACACCCACAGATATAGCACGACAGGCTTATCTAAACGTTACCTATATCTACACATACATACATATTATCACGCCCGTATCCCCAAAGGGGTGGGCAGAGCCATAAGCAAACACAAGAAAACCAGCAGCCACTTCTGATTAAATCTCAATGGATATGGTGAACCATGGTGACCGGTGATTAGCCCATCGCCCGTATAGGTGGTCCATCATGTTAGAGGATACTAGGTATCCCTACGATATAAGTCTTTAGGCCGTCTAAAGGCCTCCGTCATGGCTTAACGACTAAATAGCTGGGACCGACAATTTAACGTGCCCTCCAAAGCACGGAAGAGCTCAGCTCGTAATGCCACTTGCGATCACCCATCCAAAATTGTGACCGCGCTCAACGTTGCTTAACTTCAACGATCAATCAAGAAAGTCTAAGCCAGCTACGCCACGAGCGCTTCGCTACTGAAGTAAAACATGGTTTAATTAAGCACCTACATTGTCTTTCCCCATAACACGTATTTGCCCATATATTTTGTGCCCTCTGAGAGAGCACTGGTGGTCTAGTTGGTAGTGACCCCGCCTTCCGATCCTAAGAACGTGGGTTCAAATCCTTTCGTGTACCAATGGATTTTTCTGTGTGAAAAATTTATGTGCGCTATACCAGTACTCTCGAACGGTGAAGGAAAACATCGTGAGGAAACCCGCGGCTTAGTCAGCTCCGCACGTATTGACCATGTCTTTCCTGTGGACAAGGCCGACTAAGCTGAGAGGATGGAATAGGTGCTGGGCAAGCCTACTCCATCTTAATTCGTCCCGGGCACTACAGCGTCCCGTCTGTGAAGGTAAAAGTTGCCTCCTGACGCTGTATAAATCATCTACTACAGATGGTAAGAGGCCTAATATTGTGCCCTCCGAAGCACAGTCAAAGAACTAGTGACACGACTGGTTAATTGGCAAACCGAGCCGGCTCTTAGCAATAATAAAAAGTAATTAAATTAATACGAAAGCGTATTGTTCGTGCCGCAATTATCGCAAGTTATCAGGCCGGAGTGATAGTGCGCTACGCCTAATTATTGACCCCCCTCTAATTATTGGCACTAATGGAAAGTAAACCACACCATGGAACCAATACTAGCCACTAGTCATGGTGAATGGTTTTATTGATAGTACCGAGAAACACCCGGTTCCTGTATTCTATAGAACTATGTATGACTAGCTGCCGCCCGCGGCTCCCCTCGCGTGGTACCCGAACTTCATTGAATATGCGAACCGGGCTTAAGTGCTAAAATAGATCAAAGTCAAAGTCAAAATTTTTTATTCCTTAAAATCACTGGGGTCACTTGGATGCTCTAAATCTAGATGAATAGGAGAGAAGGTTGGCGATGAAAATCGGAAGGAAAAAAATATTGACATCTTATACGATATGACAATTTCATAAAACATAGAAGGAAAGGTATAAGGAAAGCGATGTGGAAGACCATGAATTACATGAAAAGTTTAAAAGAGAAAGTCGCTGACATATCGTATAAAGAAATGAAATAGACCGCGTTTGTTAGAGAAAAATTAAGGAAATCAAATAATTTTCTTCAATAACAATAATAGTTTCCGAGCAAGTTTCGTTCAATCGGCATCTGGTTAAAAGCTTATTATATACCTCTATTATATTTTACCATCGTCAACACGCTCCACCAGAATGATATTCAACATTTTTATAATATAAGCCTCCTTTGAACAGCTATAACGCAGCATCGGTAAAATTAAATTTTCATAAAATATCGATATCTTAAGTAAATTAGGGTTCTTTGAAGATGATCAAAGGAATATTATATGTAAATGTAATTACCTTAGGTCTTACACTTAAAGGTCTTGATACATTCGGCTACTCTATAATACCTACTACATAATATTATATTTTTCATTAACAAATTCTACGAAACCTATTTATATTATAAACGCGAAGGTTTGTATGTATGGATGTATGGATGTATGGATATTTGTTGCTCTTTCACGCCAAAACGGCTGAACGGATTTTAATGAAACTTGGAATATACATAGTACATGTACTGCATTAACATATAGGCTATTTTTATCCGGGTACCACCCTAGCGAAGCCGCGGGCGTCAGCTAGTGTTATAATTAATTTACAGACAGGTTTTTCATTATTAGTTTCAAGCAAAATTTATTTTGTTAAATAATAAATTTTCTGATTCGTACTTACCCACAATATTTAATTAAATTTATATAAATAAAGGCCTAAGAAAATATGGATGGATTGTGTGAAAGAGGACATGCGTGTGAAAAGAGTAAGTACTGAGATGACGAGTGATAGAAGAAGATGAAAGAGGAAAATATATGTTGTGCCGACCCCCATCTAGTGGGATAAGGGCAGGGAAATGATGATTTATTTATATATTTAAACAAAACGAACGGTATTTTTGATCATCTTCCTGCCCTATCCCACTCCATGTGACGTCGGCACAGCATGATCCAAGAATCCTGTAAGAATTTAGTCTAAGGTGTTTTATGATGATGAACGGTATTTTTGATCAATGGGTTGAATTAAAAATACCGTTCGTTTTGTTAAAAATAGCTAGACACCATTCGTATGCAGATGCCGATAGGTACGTATTAAAAAGTTACCTGTTCACTATCGAATTGCCCCGCCCACAACTAATCTATAGAAGTTTGGACACCAATCAAACGTTAGTGCCGGCAGTGCGTAGACCGCTCTGACTGCGTGGGATATAAAAAAAAAGTTTATTTATCCACGGATTATAGAATCGTTAAAGACTCTTCCGATCGAGAGTACCTACTTGTTAAGTGATTTATGAACGTATTGTGATCTATAGATACGCATTTATATTAGAAACTAGCTGCCGCCTGCGGCTTCGCTAGCTTGGTACCTGGATAAAAAATAGCCTATATGTTAATTCAATACATGTACTATGTATATTCCAAGTTTCATTCAAATCCGTTCAGCCGTTTAGGCGTGAAAGCGTAACGAATATCCACACATACAAACTTTCGCGTTTATAATATTATAGTAGGATCTATTGATAGGAATTTCACAGTTTATGTTCCTATTTACTACATACAGCGTGATGATGGTCAGTGGTGGCGGCGCCTCCCTCCGATTCTAAGGTCGCGCTTTCAAATCCGGCCGTGCATCAATGGATATTGGATTAACAGTACTCTCAAACGGTGAAGGAAAACATAATTCCGCGGCTTCGTCAGTTCCTGTGGACAAGGCCGACTAAGCTGAGAGGATGGAATAGGTGCTGAGCAAGCTTACTCCATCTTAATTCGTCCCGGGCACTACAGGGTCCCGTTTGTGAAGGTAAAAGTTGCCTCCTGAAGCTGTATAAATCATCTACTATAGATGGTAAAAGGCCATAGTTATATTGTGAGTGACAGTGTCCTAATTATATTGCTACCAAAACAAAAATTATTTCGGTGTAACAACAATTTCGTATAATATTGCTGTAGACCTTTTACTTTGTAGTACGCATATTATGCGTAGGAATATTATTCCAATTTAAGCTTCTAAAATTATTCAAAACTAATAACACGCAAAATTCTGTCTGCTCTTTAACGTAAAGTATAAAATTTATTAGTTGAAGCCTACGAAACCAGGGCCGTATTCAGGAGTACAAAGAGCCAAAGTAGATGCGTAGTACAACTCAAAACAGAAAATTTACTTACTGATTTACCTCGGCGGCGTGGTGGGCCAGTGCTCGGCTGAGACGCAAGAAGCGCGGGTTCGATTACCGCTACAGGAGAAATGTTTGTATGTTCTGCAAATATTTCTTACGGGTCTGGGTGTTGTAGCATTATGTATCATAAGTATGTTTATAAAAATGTATATTAAAATTATTCTATCAGCCACCTGGTGTCCATAGTACAAGCTTTGGTTAGTTTGGCGTAAATATTTATTATTATTTATTTATTTAAAGCCTGCAGCCACTCCTGATTCGAAGTTCCTGTAATTTTATTGAATAAATAATTTAAGTTTCAAGTTTGAAGATAGGTTGTTATTGCAGTCCTTGGTACGAGCCTGTACAGAACCGTGTAATTGCGTGTAGCAACGCACTTTGCTCATTTAGATACTTACAAACGTCAAGTTTCAACTTAATGCAAATTCAGTCTTAAAAACCTTAAAATGTTTGCAGTTTACCCAATAACGCTAATAATATTCATAAGAGATATTTTAATTATAACTTCAGAGAGTTGTTTAATCCGAGAGTTGTTACTTATGAATAATTTTAATATAAAATGTTATTCGATTGCAAAATTACATAAATAAAGAAAATATTTTTATAGTAAGGTTATACTAGACTACTTTATTATATCTGAGATTTCTTATCGCTAGGATAACTTAATGCCCAATTAGACCATGGACGCAATCACAATTTTATTTTATTTCATGCATTTACAAAAAAAAGGATATAAGTATTCTATCAGCCATTTGGTGCCCATTTTGCTTAGTTTGGGGCTAGATGGCGCTGTGTGAAATGTCCACAAATATTTTATTTATTAATTATTTTATGGAAACGGGGAATACCCGTGGCATTGAAAAATAGTTCTAAACAGAGATCAAAATTACTGAAATTAAAAGAATACTTGTCTGATCTATGTGAAAATAATATACATGATACATAATATCGGTTCAGTACCCACTGGACCTTCATAATTAGACCCTACCTTCACTATAGGACCTATTCGACCTCCTATCAAAAACATGGTACCCATTGGACCTTCAAAATATCAAGACTGCTTCCCATAGGGGTAGGCAGAGATCATGGATATCCATTTGCTACGATCCTGACATACTTCCTTCGCTTCATTCACTCTCATAACATTCTTCATACATACTCGTCTGTTTAGGGTACTCTCGAGCTGGCGCTTTTCCAAAATGTTTTATATCGAGAGTTGTATATTCTCAATTTCGTCCCGTGAATATCAGAGCCACCTTATTCAATTCAATTAACTTTAGGAACCTAGGGTCCGCAGACATGGTTTCTTTTTAAAGAGATATCCAAGAAGCTAATGGATGTGACCAATGACCAAAGGGCGCTTACCTCGGACAAAGGATAAGTATAGCTATCCAACGAGGTAACGTGAACCACGGTGACAGGTGATTAGCCCATCGCCCGTATAGATGGTCCATCATGTTGGAGAAGATACTATCCCTTAGTCGAATCTTACATGCTCGGGGTGAAAAGCAGCTTGACGCATTCTATGTTTTTTCTTTACTCCCAGTCCAGCAGAGAAGTAATTCATCAGAAGTTCGACCTGAAAATGTAGTAATCCTATTATTCTATTCTACCATCCCAAAATTCTACATACCGAACGATGGACCGTTCAATACCAAAGGAACGTTGTATTTCTGGTAAAAATATATGGCGCTTTTCGACAAATACCTGGCGGTAGTTATGAACGATCCCGTTTTCGGGCATTACTCTCATACCCGGCATTACGCATGTATTTATAAAAAAAGGCCTTTTACCATCTCTGGTAGATGATTTATACAGCGTCAAAAAGTAACTTTTACGGGACGCTGTAGTGCCCGGGACGAATTAAGATGGAGTAGGCTTGCCCAGCACCTATTCCATCCTCCCAGCTTAGTCGTCCTTGTCCACAGGAAAGACATGGTCTATACGTGCGGAGCTGACTAACCGCAGGTTTCCTCACGATGTATATTATATACGTCTGGTTAGAATCGACGACGACATCCTACTAATATTATAAATGTGAAAGTTTGTGAGGATGTATGGATGTGACGGTGTATGTTTGTGCCTCAATCACGCTGTAACGGCTGAACGGATTTGAATGAAACTTGGAATATACATAGTATGTGTGTTGGAATAACATATAGGCTACTTTTTATCAGGATATCACGGAAGGCGCGGGCGAAAGCTAGTAAATACTAAAAGAGTGTTTAAAGAAGAGTAAGGTTTATTATTTTAACTCTTGCTTAGGCCATTAACAGACCCCACATTGCGTACTTAAAAGCCCTTAACATCAATTAAGCATAGATTCGACCACCGTGTATGACTGAAATTAAAATTTGGGGCGAATTTTCAAATTGTTCATTTTAATCAAGTTTGATTGGCCTCACAGCGTAGTGACAGTAGTTCTGCCTACTGCGCTGTTTATTGTGGGTTCTATTCCAGGACAAACATTCGTGTGATGACCATTGGTGTTTGTTCTGTGTCTGGGTATTATAAAATTTTATGAGTATGAATTTACAAACAAATGTACAAAAGTATTCTGTCATCTTGTACCAATACCAGCTATTTTTACATTTTTTTTGTAAAAACATACTTATAATCATAATACTACAACACCCATACCCCGAAGAGTTTGCAGAACATACAAACTTTTCTCCCGTTGCGGGAGTCGAACCCGCGCCTCTTGAGCACTCGCTCGCCACACCATCGAGGACGTCACTTTATTTTCTACGCTCGATGGAATCCACAAGGCAAAAATAACCGATGGATAGTTTTAAGTCAAAAAGTAAAAATTGATTCACGTTCGCTGTGAGTGGGGCCATAATTAATTTAAAAATGCTTTGACAGCGTTGCCACTGCCCAACAACAGGTACTTTTTAACAGCACGCCCAAATGGACCTTTCGATTTTCAATTTCGCGCAAAATCGTCGGCCTTTGTCAAGTCAAACCTAATTTCTACGCGTGAGTGCATTTCCATATAAACTTCAACTTCCCGTTGCGTAGGAGATATATCTATCTAGTCGTGTCACTAGTTCTATCGAACCAGTGTGGTGGAAGGATTTAAAGTGCGCCTAAGGCTTTTTTCGTGCACTGGGCAGATATTTTCGAACTCTTTAGGTTCTACGACATGCCGGTTTCATCATGATGTTTTCCTTCACCGACTAAGCTGAGAGGATGGAATAAGTGCTGGGCAAGTCTACTCCATCTTAATTCGTCCCGGGCACTACAGCGTCCCGTTTGTGAAGGTTAAAGTTGCCTCCTGACGCTGAATCATCTAGTATAGATGTCACAGACATTTTCACAGAAAATTTTATTGTAATACTTGTTGCATGTTAACAATAATGTAACATTTTCCCCGATTGTCGGAGTGATCGTCCGACAATAGAGTTAAAGCGGACATGGAATTAAATATAATTAAATAATAACCATAGCATTATCCAACCTGTTGGATTGTCCAGTAATGGAATGTCAGTATGGCTACATATTTGTTCAATAGTTGTTTTTCAACATTTCGAACGTCTAATATTCATATCATGTTTGTCAGCTTATGAAGGTTTTATATAGTGAACTAGCTGCCGCCCGCGGCTTCGCTCGCGTGGTACCCAGATGAAAAGTAGCTTATAATGTTAATCCAGAACAATGTACTATGTATATTCCAAGTTTAAATCAAATCCGTTAAGACGTTTAGGCGTGATTGAGGCGCAAACATCCAAACATCCTCACAAACTTTCGCATTTATAATATAAGTAAGAAGTAAGATTGCGCTGTTTTTTTAATAGCGTGTCAATCGAATGTCTTTGATTATGGCTGATTTGTAAAATTGTGATCTCATCATGTCATTTAGACTTGGGGTTTGATTATGGGATCTATCCGCGTTTGCATTCTTTGAACTCAAAAATGAAAGGTCGCTGACCTCAAAAGACACAAAGTTATGGGGTTGAGTCTTAATAAACTTGTATAATGATGTCTTAAACGTTAATAGGCGATTCAGACTTAATTTGAATAAAATTCACATTATTTATTACGTTAACTTTAAAATATATAATTGTGGCGCTGCCCACCTCATTAGGGATACGGGTGTAATAATATGTATGTATAAAATGGTTTGCTTTGTATCCTAACTTCGCTATCAGGGCATCTAGTACAAGTCCTAAATACTACGGAGTTCTTAAGTTTGTACCAAAGATGAAATTGGAAATAAAACCAATGTATGTATATAATATATGTACCTATGTATCTACTGACGTGAAAAATAAATAAGGTACTTACCTACTGCGATTCATTCCCGTATTCGTAAGTACCTACGAGCAGAAACAACTCTAGTTATTTATTTTTATGAAACAGCTTCATGAATCTAATTAAAGGTCGAAATAACTGTAATTCGTTACTGCCTAATTTCTTGAGAGCACCGGTGGGTCTAGTCTAGACCACCGGTGCTCTCAAGAAAAAAAAACCGACTTAGGATCAGGAAGCCCAGTTTTAAACAGTTTTTTGATGTTTCGGATACAAAAAAATCGCTATACACGGTGTGACCACGTGACCATGTCTTTCCTGTGGACAAGGCCGACTAAGCTGAGAAGATGGTATAGGTGCTGGGCAGGTCTACTCCATCTTAATTCGTCGAGAGCTCTACAGAATCCTGTTAGTGTAGGCTAAAGGTATCTCTTGACGCTGGTTAAATCATCTAGTATAGATGGTAAAGGCTTTAGCTTAGTTTAGGGGTAGCCAGAGTCAAAAGTAACACAGGAATTTTGTCATCTGTTTACCTGATAGCTAATTAACATAATGTGACAGGTTATAAGACAATTACATATCTAGATATGTTTATCCGATCTTGATCAACATTTTTATATAAAAAATATTATAATTAATATGTTGCTCCAGTCCGAATGCGTATTCAACGAACTGTTTTCATGTTTTTATTTTTTGCAATGTCCTGTGCAGAAACCGCATTAAAACGAATGACATTTAAACATAAAAAAAGGAGTTAAAAAAATTTACCAAGAGTCAACATAACTCCGACCCCACACTAGGATACTCTGTGTAGGTACTTCTTCGCTGGACTGGGAGTAAAGAAAAAACATAGAATGCGTCCAGCTGCTTCTCTCCCCGAGCATGCCGTAAAAGTCGACTAAGGGATAGTATCCTCCAACATGATGAGATACAATAAGCAAGTATTCCCAAGGAGGGTTGACGTCAGGCAGGCGGCCGGTCATACACCTTAGCCAAAACTCTTACAGCATCAGAGAGAGATCCTTGGATCATGCTGTGCCGACTCCGCATAGAGTGGGATGAGGGCAGGACGATGATGATGATACATTTTTAAAATCACGCCTGTTCCTCATAGAGTTCGGCAGCGATTACGGATCTCCCTTTAGGCCTTATCATTTTTAATTTTTTTTCCAACTGACTCGATGGATTACGCTGACATTGACATTTCTTTCACATTCTTTTGATGAATCGCATGACAGCTCCTGCTATGACACTTTGTCATAGCAGTGTAATATTTGGAACAGTGTAAAATGTGTCCCCTATTATGTATACCTATTGCGATTGTCAATATTTAAGTCGCCAAATAATAGGCAAGTTGAAGGTATTTGTGGATTTTCAGACAGTCAGTAACGTAAGAGATTTATATCCCACTACATTATAAAATGTGAAAGTTTGTGAGGATGTTTGTATGTTCAATCACGCCTAAACGACTGAACGGATTTGAATGAAACTTGGAATATACATAGTTTGTGTGTGCTGGAATAACATATAGGCTATTTTTAACATATAGCCGCGGGCGGCAGCTAGTATTTACATAGTATTATGTGGTTGGTATCTATAATGTTGTCTGTTCTACCGGTAAAGGCGTTGGATTAGCCCTCAGATGAAGCCGTATCAAACCTGCTAAACTTCTATGTAGAAATTCTCAAGGTAATTGAGGAGTGAATGCAATTTGTATATTATTTATAATATTATCTGTAATTATACGGGTATAATTACACGAAATGTATTCAACGTCGCTCCGGCATCCGTAGTGGAGTAGGTAACTTATCTGCATATCTTGTGATCGCTAATGCAGTCCTGCCCTAAGGCTCTGGCTATACTGAATATCGAATATCCTCTAAATCCTAATTAGTTACTACTATTATATAAGTATTCTATCTGGCATCTGGTTCCCTAGTACAAGCTTTGCTTAGTTTGGGGCTGTGTCATCATCATCATCTTCCTGCCCTTATCCCACTCTATGTGGGGTCGGCAGAGCATGTTCCTTGGATCATGCTGTAAGAGTTTTGGATAAAATAAAACACTTTAGCTTTTGGGGTTGTGTAAAATGTCCAAAAATATTTATTTATTATCACTTAGCCACTAGTTCTTTCGAACCAGTGTGGCGAAAAGCTCTTTTCATGCACTTGTTTTCTCACTCTTTGACTTCTACGACATACCGGACCCCTCACGATCTTAAAATCCTTTAAAATTACTAAGGCCTTTACGACCTTTACTAGATGATTTATACAGGGTCAGGAGGCAACTTTTGCCCGGCCGCTGTAGTGCCCCAGATTTTAGATAAAGTAGACTTACGCAGCATCTATACCTATCTGCTTAGTCAGCCTTATCCACAGGAAAGACATGGTCAATACGCGAGAAGCTGACTAAGCCGCGGGTTTGAATACTAAAAATACGTTAAAAAATAATCCACACGAAATCTTTGGTGAAGCGAACTATAAGAAAATGAGCTGCTTTTCGACGGAGTCAATGCTGCATTCAGAGAAGTTTATCATTTTGATAGCCTAAAATGAAATGCTAGCTGAAGGTCTCGACAGAATATCAGCGCCTAGCTAGCTTCTAGTGGCACTAAAGACAGTTTTTTCTCTATTCCTCTCTCTTCATGAATTGTTTGTATGTGTTAAATTTTCAAATAAATATCTATGTCTATGTAATGGGCATTTTAGGCTGTCACACAACAGTCGCGAAACCACTGGTTCGAACGTAGCTTTATAAGAAAATATAAGTCTGCGATGTCCGTGTATCAAAAGTCGGTCAGCAGGATGCGGTTATTATACTCAAGTACTCAAATAATGTATATTGATACTAGTGGAAAGCCCTGTCTTTTTGTATGTTACTTTTTAGGGTACCGTACCCGAAGGGTGCAAACGGGACCCTATTACTAAGCCTCCACTGTCCGTATGCCTGTCAGCGGACTGTATCTCATCATCATCAGGTCCTGCCAGAAAACCAGCGTTGCATCAGCTTCTTGCTGAGCAACATAATGCTGAGGCAGGGCCTTTTGGTTCATTACATCACTAACTCTTAGTTTTTGTATGGTTACCGTAATTTAGTAAGTGTGATGAAGCATGAAACGTATTTTCTTTCTTTCTTTTCTTTCATAAACTGTGATAGGTATAGAGCTGAAATTTTCACAGAGTGTGTATTTCTATTGCCGCTATAACAACAGATAATAAAAGGGGCCTTACAAGATTTTCTCAAGACAAATTACATAGGTTGTATCATATTATAAATACGTGCACGATGACACGGAACCCTTCGTATGCGAAGTCAACTCTCTCTTCACCGGTTTTTTTATTCAAATTTCATCTTCCCGCTGCGTTTTGTAGGAGTTAAATTCCGGGAATCGCTTTCTTAGTGCATATGCATACATATACATATTATCACATGTCCGTATCCCTAATGGGATGGGCAGAGCTACAAGTAAACATAAGAAAACTTGCAGCCACTTCTCATTAAACTCCTATAGATGGATATGGTGAACCATGGTGACAGGTGATCAGCCCATCGCCCATATAGTTCCATCATTTTGAAGAAGATACTATCCCTTGGTCACCTTTTACGAGATGCTCGGGGAGAGAAGCAGCTGGACGCATTCTATGCTTTTCCTTTACTTCCAGTCCAGCGGAGAAGTAACAACCATCTTAGTGCAACCATCGAGATAAGAGGAATATAAGAATTTCATCCTTCTAGGACTTTTGGTGTAGGATGTACGTTTTGCCCTACAAAGTCGTCACTATCATCCACAGTCTTTTTTGTCCACTGCTGGGCATAGGCCTCCCTTCGCTTGTGCCATCCAACATGGTCCTGTGCTAATCTGATCCAATTACGGCCCACGATCTTGACTACAAAGTCTCGTTATGCTTTTTATTTGAAAAAATATAACATTGATGGTATCCGACGATAGGCACAGGTGGTTGGTAGTTAGTCCACCTTCCGACCTTAAAGCCGTGGATTCGAATCTTGTCGTGCACCAATGGATTTTTCTGCTCAATCGCATAGCATACTCACAACTATAAAATGGATGATATTTGTGATAGAGGATATGCGTGTGAAATTAGTTAGTACTGATATAACAAGCTATAGAGCTGATGGAAGAGGGAAGCGTGTGCCGACCCCATCTAGTGGCTTGAGGGCAGGAAAACCTGATGATAAATGTGAAAGTTTGTGAGGATGTTTGTACGTTTGTGCCTCAATCACGCCTAAACGGCTAAACGGATTTGAATGAAACTTGGAATACACATAGTATATGTGCTGAATTATATTTTTTATCCGAGTACCACGCGCGCGAAGCTGCAGGCGGTAGTTAGTAAACTATAAAGTGAAAATAATACTACATAACTTTACAACTAAAACATAACGTGAAACTATTGTTGTATTCTACAAAGACGACTGTGAGGTAACCTCACAGTCGTCTTTTTGTATCTACCACACCTTTCACCGAGAAGATAAAATGGGTTTAAGAAGAAAAACCAACAAAACAATGGAAGCAGTGGAAAATATTTGTTGTTCGATGACGTGTTCAGAGTTCAGTGCGAGTGATAGCGAGGTGCACCCTTCTTATTATTATATTATTATTCTTTTGGTTGGGCCTTCGAACATGCGAGTCGAAACCATTGTCACCATAAACCAGCTGGTCAACTCTGCCTAACTAAGGGCTTTCACCATCTAAGTAGATGATTTATACAGCGTCAGGAGGCAACTTTCACCTTCACAACGGGACGCTGTAGTGCCCGGGACGAATCAAGATGGAGTAGGCTTGACCAGCACCTATTCCATCCTCTCAGCTTAGTCGGCCTCATTTGCAAACTCTGCCTAGTTTGCAAATATCTAAAGGATTTAAAGTGCGCCTTAAAGGCTACGTGCAATTGCACTTGCAGCTATGTAGATCAAAGAGGAATATTAGTGAACTAGGTAGGTTTAACACGTGAAGGAATAAAACACCTATAGCTTGCATTCTATTATTATAAGGGGCTGTGGCCCATTCGACTAGAGTTTGAATGTTGACCTGTTTATCTGCAATTCTTGCGAGCACTACGACCTCTCCCGAAAATGGTTGTTGACCCGCTTATATTCAATGCCGCGAGCACTACGACCACTCCCGAAAATGGTTGTTGATCCGCTTATATTCAATGCCGCGAGCACTACGACCTCTCCCGAAAATGGTTGTTGACCCGCTTATATTCAATGCCGCGAGCACTACGACCACTCCCGAAAATGGTTGTTGACCCGCTTATATTCAATGCCGCGAGCACTACGACCACTCCCGAAAATGGTTGTTGACGCGCTTATATTCAATGCCGCGAGCACTACGACCACTCCCGAAAATGGTTGTTGACCCGCTTATATTCAATGCCGCGAGCACTACGACCACTCCCGAAAATGGTTGTTGACGCGCTTATATTCAATGCCGCGAGCACTACGACCTCTCCCGAAAATGGTTGTTGACCCGCTTATATTCAATGCCGCGTGCACTACGACCACTCCCGAAAATGGTTGTTGACCCGCTTATATTCAATGCCGCGTGCACTACGACCACTCCCGAAAATGGTTGTTGACCCGCTTATATTCAATGCCGCGTGCACTACGACCACTCCCGAAAATGGTTGTTGACCCGCTTATATTCAATGCCGCGAGCACTACGACCACTCCCGAAAATGATTCACGATCGGAACCCGCGCACGTTCATAATGTGCGTTAATTTCATCTAAAAATAACAACCATTCTTTGTTTGTTAGATTTTTACGAAATCTTCGTTATTAAATGTGTATTCTGCGTTTCTATTTTATATTATTGTGTTGATGTAAACCGGGATCGTTTTTAGTAGATTTGTTTGTGTCTTGCTTTATGCGAATATATTTAGGTTTATGAAATTGTAGAACGAAAAATATTAACATTTTGTTCTTGCTATAAGTTGTACGGGTACCTATTATATCAGTGTACTTAGGTAGGTACTGTTTAAAATAACTACTTATCAAGTAGGGATTTTATAATTAATGTTACCTTAGAATTGAAAATTATTCAGTTCTGTAGATTTTACTAATCATCATCAACACTTCAGATTGATATCCCCTACTGTTAGCACTGGTGATCTAGTGGTAACCCGCCTTCGATCCTTAGGTCGTGGGTTCAAACTAGTCGTGCACCAATAGATTTTTCTGTTGGAAAAATTTACGTGCGCTATACCGGTACTCTCAAACTGTGAAAGAAAACATCGTGAAGAAACTGGTATGTTGTAGAACCTAATAAGTCCAAAAACATGTGTCAAGAAGTCTCTTTGATGTGCACTTTAATTCCTTTCACCACATTGGTTCGAAAAAACTAGTGACACGAAGTAGTAGGCATATATAATGTACTAATACAAAAGTATAAAAAGCAAGAACTATTACTATTTATGTCTTAAGATTTTTTATTGTAGGCTTTGTGACGTCACTAAATAAAGAAGGTGCATTCTTGTGATCCCGCCGGCTCATAAATAAAACCGTAGTTTAATGTCCGTAAATATTAAGGTTTTCACACAAACCTCGCGTTTACAACTTAATGCTAAACTTTATGTTATTGTTACAGGTACGTACCAGTTTTATTATAAAACATAAATTAAAACCCGGAAGTGGAGCGGTGGTAAGGTATTAGAAACAGTTGCGGCGTACAGTCCAACACAAAAGGTTTAAACGGTGCAATTTTGTAGCGTTTCTTAAAAATTGCAACATTGAATGTCGACTTGGTTGAATGTGCTGCTGACTAATTGTATATTCACGTATAATTAAAATATCCAGTTGTTGAAATTTACACTATATAATTACCTACATTTAAAGTAATTACGATATTCTAGTGACTTCGGGGCACGGTTGGCATGTGGGTTCGATTCGTCCGCGGCGAGAGTGATGTTCTCCAATTACTCCTTCCGGGTCTGGCTAATGGGGTAGGCACCATAGTAATTGTTGTTGCTGATACCCACCACCCAGGGAATGCTATTGGAGTCCGAACTATGTATATAACAACTTTCTATTCGATTACACTGCCTTTTCACTGTTTCGGAATACTAGCAAACCTATTTCTTTTTTAAATTTCCGACAACAAATAATATTTGCACGATATAGTTTGAAGCTGCGACCGAAATCATAGACCACTAAACCACTCAGCGCTCTCAAGTTTACTCAGCGATCAGATTAAAGTTTTTATTTATACAAAAAACACCTAATTTAAAACTGTTTTGACAGTTTTCAGTTGAGTGTTTTGTGTCTGAAATTATAGAAAATATTAGCCATTCAAGTATTTCGAAACGGTGAATAAACTGACATGACAGAACCCAAAAAGTTCCAAGACATCAAGTACACAAATGGTGAACAAAGAAACAGAGACAAACAAACAAACTACTGACCTTAGGATACGAAAATCAAGCAGAACACTGTAAATTATTTCAAAATATTGTAATTATTTTCTTTACCGTAATAATATGAAAAATCGAATCAGAATGTAATTAATTAAAAAAGATTAGTTATTTATGTACCCACATTCGCAACTTGATATTAAAATGTATTTCTCACCAATGCCATAGAGCACTTCGTTATAAAGATTTACGATTCATGTAAAGTAATTTTGCGTTCGACTGTACGAATCATAATTTTATTCTATTATTCATCATAACAGAATATATTAAGTTGTACAAAAAAGTTAATTCTTATTTTATTATGCATTATAATGTGTAATAAAAACGTGTACATTAGTTGACTTGTAATTGCGTTTTTTATCTATCGTTAGATCAAAATTATATACAAAATGGTGCACTAAAGACATGAAACTGAGACATGGTTCTTAAATTGAATTAGTTTAAGTTACTTTTAAAGGTTTAGCACCTTTCGGTCGGTTAAGTTTTCAATGACATGTCAAATTATATTGCAAACATTAGGAGCTGCTTCTCTTCCCGACAATGTCGTAAAAGTCGACTAAGAGATGTGGTATCTCCAAAATGATGGACCACCTGTACGGGCGATGGGCTGATCACTTGTCACCGTGTTTCACCATATCCATCTTAGACTTTTAATTAGAAGTGGCTGCAAGTTTTTTTTGTTTACTTGTTGCTCTGCCCACGCCATTTGGGATACGGGCGTGATAATATGTATGTATGTACATTATGAGTCTTCGCTTACGACATTAATTAATTTTTCGATGTTCAATTGTTAAAAGGATGTGTTAAAGCGACCTGTTTTGAGACTTTTGACTGGTTATGGAACGAGGTGGCCGGCCCTACTAATCCTTAAAATACAGCGTATATTTTTTACAAATACAATTTATTTGCGGCGTAAGGTCGCCTATGTCCCTGTTCAGGCACAATGTATCTCCTTTTCAAACAACGATTTCCGTACGATTTAGGCGTGAAAATGTAACAGAGTAACTTCCATATTAGTATTGATTGCATTACATTTTTCTATTTCTATTTACTATTGACTCATTCCGTTTTGCTCGTGTAATATCGATGTTGTTTGCCAAGCCCTAACTGGCGTTCAAATTAATTCGTCAAGCTGATTGTGGACAACGCATCGACAGAACTAGATTATTATGTTTGAACAAATGCACTTCGAATACTATAGTAGGCGAAAAAGACGGTAAGGTAGATCTAGCAGGAATCCTTTATCATTAATTACTTACTTAAGAGTGTGCCGTAGAGCTGTGTTTTGAGTTACTGTGTATTTATGGAGTGAAAGAAAATGTAGGGATGAGGATTGAGAAAGGTATGTTATGATGGTTCGGTCATGTAGAGAGGATGAATGAAAGAAGATTAACGAAACAGGTGTATGAGGCGAGTGTGAATGGTACCGTTGGAAGGGGAAGACCTCGGCGCACGTACCTGGACCAAATTGGCGACGTTTTAGAAAAGGGCCAGGTCAAGAGTACCCTAAACCGACAGCATGCATGAGGAATGTAATGAGAGTGAATGAAGCGAAAGTAGTGTGTTGGGATCGTAGCAAATGGTGATCCGTGATCTCTGCCTACCCCTACGGGAAACAGGCGTGATTTTATGTATTTATGTATGTTTATTCAAAAAGAAAATAATACTTTAACTTTTTTTCTTTGGTTCCTCAAAGTGAAAACAGGAGAAGAGAAAAAAAAACAAGATAAAAAAGAATATCCAATTTTTGATTATGTTTTGATCTAGGTCTCGGAAACCCTACTCTATTTTCAGATGAGTTTTACTTTAATTGGTAGGTTATAACTATTAATGCAGTTGTTGAAACCAGTTTTCTTATTTATTTTGAAGTTTTTTTGTAAAATGCTTATGGTTTTACATAGATTGACGATTTTATAATTTGCATACATTGTATCAATTACAATTAGTCGTATCACTCTTTCTTGGTTAAAAGTTGGTAACCAGTGTGTTGTGAGGAATGAATGCTAAAAATATTATGCCCGGTTTTTAAATTCTTTGGATGACAGATATTAAATATCTACAGCAACATTGCTTCCGTAGAAAAACACCATACATTTTTGTTAAAAAAAAATAACTTTGCTATGGTAACCTACTATCCGGTGTGGGTTTAATAAAACATATGAATCGGGCATTTAAATAGCACACTTACAATTACTATGGGTTACAATTTAACTGCCATGCATTAATAGAATATGAATTTAATTCGTTTTGTTAATAATTGCACCGGATAAATTACTACAATTAAAAGAGTATGGAGTAATAAAAATGTAAAACGCTTACTTTTTACATCAAAACAACATTTACAGAAGTTAGGGTTCCGTACCCGAAGGGTGCCAATGAACGTTGGTTTTTCTCCTGTCACTAGTTCTTAAGAACCAACGTGGTGAAATAATTCAAGGGCACTCTAAAGAGGATTCTTTCGCACGCGCTAATATTGCGTTATTTATCTCCAGAATCCTCTTCACAGATCGGATATATTCAAATGTATGTAGAATTCAGTTATTCACCAGTAGAGATGGGCCGGACACTTACCCCCGAATACTCAAACGCGACTCAGAGTTGAGCACGTCTCAAGTCACGGTTTTTTTGACAGTTTTTGATGAAAATCTGTCAAAAACTCGCCACTTGAAACTCTCAAGGGTGTAGAAAAGTTTATTTTGTCTACACGCAAATGTCATTTTACTCTATTTTACCGTAGATGTAGAGATAAGCGTTTTCTCGATGCTCAAGGAGGCTGATGACATTATGAAGACAGTGGGTATCCACTGGATACGGTTGGTGCAGAATTTGAAATAATGGTTTGCTAAGGATGATGTGGATGTGGGCTGATATGATGATGATGATGTAGGACTATCAAAGTCACCTTTCACTACTTTAAGGAGTAGGTCTAAGTCATATTTGTATTAATTCTGGTTTTATGTAGGTAGATAATAAAGACGATCTGCATTTACACCGATTGTTGAGGTATATTAAATACTAAGTCGAAACATTTAATGAATGAAAGAACTAAATAAATAAGTAAATCTTTGAGGACATATCACACAGCACCATCTAGCCCCAAACTAAGCAAAACCAGACGTCTGATAGAATACTTGATATACTTTTTTTCGAGCCGAGCATACGCCCTCGTCACAGAGGTCAAAAACTGGTTGAACATTTTAGATTTCTGCATTACCAGTATTCATTGTTAATTATTTTTTAAATAATATTACTTAACAATAACACCCCACATTCACATGCATAGTTCTGACCCCACACTAGAATTTCATAGTACCATAGTACCTTACCACGATTGGGATGGGTGACCGCAAGTGGCATTACGAGCTGAGCGCTTCCGTGCTTCGGAGGGCACGTTAAATTGTCGGTCCTGGCTTTTAAGTCGTTGAGCCATGACGGAGGCCTTTAGGCCTAAAAACTCCGTCACAAGAGTTGGCCACTAGCTCATACGAACTTACTTTTAGTACCATATCACCCAGGAAGAAGTATTAGCAAAAATAACAAACATTTCACCTGCAACGGGAATAAAATCCGCACTTTTCAGGCCTACGGACACTTGCCCGCTACGCCGAGATCGCCTAACATTGGTTGCGTGACTATGTCGTAGTTTTGTTGCTTTATATATAACAATCATTGGGTACAATTGATAATGAATATCCGTTTCTTTTTTATGGTATTACTAAGAATAACAATTAATAACGATTACCTTACCATAATATTAATTGTATTAATGATGTCTCATTCAATTAAACTGTTTTCAATGACCGCTTGATTAACCGTCGAAGTGACGTATTTAGCCTTTAAAATGTCAGCAAGCTATAGACACAGAACAAATAATAGCATTTAGGTTTTGTTTCCTTTATTGGTTAATTTAATGAAAATGAACTTTACTGACGGAAATAAATTTATAAATAATACAATTTTTTTATCAAATATAGGTAATTTACAAAATACAAAAAACAGTCGAGTTATCTAAGGATCGCTGCAAATTTACGTTATATAGAGAGCTTAACTGATCCAGATCATCTAAAGATGGAAGCGTGTATAATGGGAATGACAATATTGATCCATAGAGCCAAATAAGAACCAGCTCTCAGATAACGCATCACTTCGATCGCATAAACACATTTCTTCACAGTCGGGTAAAATATAGAGCATAAAAAAAACTTTAAATTGAGAAAGTCTCGTAAAATATTAATAAGGTAGCATCGATTTCTATAGCTCAATAATGTGAAAATGTGCTTTTAAAAAATCATGTGAGGGTGGTAGTTTAAAATAACCTGAGGTGACAGGGTTTTTCTTTTGAACGTACAACAATACAGCGACCTAATAATGTCTTATTAGTAACATGATAGGCAGGTCGCGTACTTTTCCTGCATTTTGCTGCACCTTTTGTAATGTATCGAGTTTCATTGAATGTGTTCTTACCTACTGTTTAGTGGCTCGTAGGCCAGATATTAGAGGCCTAGCTGTCAATTTCCAAGCTGTTTCTATAGAAGTAATACAATACTGTATTGTGTTAAATGTAGGACGTCTAGGAAGTGCATCGTGTAAGACCACACAAGCTGAGAATGACAAACTATTGTATACATAATAGTTGTTCATTTTCGTTTTGTTTTGTTTCGATAACCACACTATTGCCCGGTTTCAATGTTTGACTAACGGGTTGTAAATAAACATAGCAAAAACTGAATAAAATAATGTTGCTATTTATAGAATGGAAGAAGATTAACGAAACAGGTGTATGAGGCGAGTGGGAATGGTGCCGTTGGAAGGGGAAGACCTCGGCGCACGCACCTGGACCACATCAGCGACGTTTTGGAAAAGGGCCAGGTCAAAGAGTACCCTTAACCGAAGAGCATGCATGAGAAATGTAATGAGAGTTAATGAAGCGAAAGAAGTAAGTCAGGATCTTAGCAAATTGCGATCCGTGATCTGTGCCCATTCCTATGGGAAACAGGTGTGATTTTATGTATGTATGTATTTTTTTGTCTCTGCTGGACTGGGAGTAAAGAAAAAACACAGAACATGTGGTTCTGCTTACCCTGTTAGGGTTACGGGCGTGATGTATGTATGTGTGTATGTATGACAAAATCCGTCATCCGTTAGCAGAATATTGTTGGATCCGGGCAAGTATGACTGATAAATAGATATATTGATATATCATTCATTTCTCTGCTCTATCGGAAGTCATTTCAACATTCACTCCTTTCTCATATCATGTTGCACACAGTCCATCCATCTTTTTATTAGAATAAGTCTAAATAAATACAATTTGAATTTTGTATAATATCCGTAATATGTAAGGCTGGCTCTCGTTACGGATCGGTGTGAGTTCGTCTACTCGTTTAAGACGATGCTCGTGAAATCTAACTACCAGTTTCCTCCTTAAGTTATTTTGTTCGTCTGTTTGCTCTCAATTATTGACTTTAATAGGTCTTTGACAATTCACGGTAGGTACTACCGCATGTTTGAACAGTGCGGTCCGGAGTTCACACTCCGCTATTTGGAAAGTATTATTTGGGATCGAATTTTATGGTACTGGTTATGGTTCCTGTATTGTATTAGGTTTAACAATGCATCCGACGTCCAAAGAGACCTTTGAATATTGTTTATGCTAAGGTAATTTTGTTACGTTATTTTGTACGTTATCAGTCACAATTTTTTATCAAAAGTTTTCGCAGTCACAAAAAAGTAGTGAAGTCACTCGCAGAACTATAGGGAACTCATAAGTTCAAATAGCACCACAAACATTGTGCGCGCAAACGCTTTGTATGAAAACCGAATTCGTCCGAATATGCAATTAATAGTATTAAAATAATAACTGAACCTTTAAAAAAATAAGTATCTACGTAATTTCTGTAAAATCTCTTTATTACATTGTCATCATCGCGTTAGTTTAGTAGCTAGACGAAAATTGCCGCGATGCACAATATTTGTGGTACTACTGTACACACAAGTATTACAAGTACACAAGTACGATACAATACTTGCAGCGTCTGGATCTCTGTTGACCGATTTTGATGGTTATTTCGCTAGGTAAAGATAATACTTGGACAAATGTATTTATTTGAATAGAGATAAACAAAATATGATGGACATGGTTTCAGACCCATATCTCTTATGGGGTGGGCAGAGCCACAAGTTTGCTAGAAACTTGCAGCCACTTCTTATTTAAAATCCTAAGATGGATATGGTGTGCCATGGTGACAGGTGATCAGCCCATCGTTCATATAGGTGGTCCATTATTTTAGAGAGGATACTGTCGACTTTTACGACATGCTCGAGGAGAGAAGCAGCTGGACGCATTCTATGCTTTTTCTTTACTCCCAGTCCAGCAGAGAAGTAAAATTATGAAGAAAAATATAAAGTATTAAAGATTAATAACTAAAATATCAACCAATTTAAAAATAATCACATTAACCAAACATCTGCTAAACTTTTGAAAATTAAATACAAATCATTGCCACTGCAAGAGTTATTGACACTCCTATTCACTCCTAAATTAGTTGGAACGACAATTTATAACATTTGAATATGTTATTGTGCGTTTCTAGAAGCATTACTCAGACTCTGTTCCTCATAAATCAAGGGACATTGTTTTGGCAAGCTTCTGAGCGAAGACCTTGGGACCGCATTAAAATCTCTAACAATTGCTGGAATGTTAGAAAAACTGTTTAAAATAAAACAATGTGGATTTAAGATTATAACAAACGTACAAATTGATTGTGATTTGTGATTTTTAGCGTGAACTGTTTCACTCTACGTCTATAATCAGGTTTCAACGAACTTTTTCTGTTTAGTAAAAAAAATGTGACTTATCATTCTATATTAGATGATTTATACAGTGTCAGGAGGCAAGTAGTACCTATGATCTTTCTACTCTCACTTTAAATATTCTCACTCAACAGAGGACCAGCAGAAAACATGTGTCAAGCGCACGAAAAAAGCTCTTTTGAGGCGCATTTTATCCTCACCACAATGGTTCGAAGCTGGTGACACGACTTGTAGTAGTATTTTTTGTAGTCGCTCACAGTAAAGCTCTACCTTCTTGGCACGCTGACCTGTGATCTTTATCTTATAGTTTAATTAAATTAAGACATTCTTCGTTTATTGGTGTCCATTCATACAAGCTGTATTACATATCGTTATTTTTATAGGTCTGGCTCAGAACTTGTTCATATTTTGTACCTATTTTGTATTTAAATTGGTAACTAAACAAGGTAGTTTCAACGTTCGTATGACAGGTGAAAATGTAACTAGTCCAGAAAACAAATATTTTGTATATGTATGAATGTAAATGTATGAGTTAACCTTCAGAAATTGGTTATATGACTAAATTACGCTTTGCCTGCATCATGTTATAACTTTCGTTGTCAAATAAATGAAATGAATTTGCAGTTAGGTGCTATCGAGTCCATGGCACCCAATCGCAAATGTAGGTAGGTATATGGTACATACATATGGAAGAGTATGGGAGAGCAACCATAAAGTTAAGCTTGTAATTCAAATACATGGGTCAGACAGACGGCTGTAGTTTGTTATTTGTACGGAGCCCCCTAGGCGCGCGTCCTACTTGCACTTACCCCTTTTTTGTACGGACAGACTGTTGCTATATTTAAATATATTTTCAAACAAAAGCCTACTGTGGACGCGGCGTGAAAGGACTGCCCATGTATCGAGACTAATTGAAACTACATTGAGAACTATAGGTTTTGATACTTGAAGATCACGAGGCTTCCTTAAAACATAAAAGTTTTGTTGTAGGTATACGAATACTGTACTGATTTACAGATGCATTCTGACTGTCGGAGATCATGATCATCATCTTAATATCAGCCCATATCCACCTACTGCTGAGAAATGGGCCTCCTCTTTAGCACGCCATTCTTTTCGATCCTGCGCTAACCGAATTCAGTGGTTTTCACAATATCATCAGACAAGACAATCTGGCTGATGGTCTGCCTAGTAATTTACTTCTCTGCTGGACTGGGAGTAAAGAAAAAACATAGAATGCGTCTAGCTGCTTCTCTCCCCGAGCATGTCGTAAAAGTCGACTAAGGGATAGTATCCTTGATCCCTTTACATTAAAATCATGTTTATAAAAGGAATTAGAGCATTATTTAGACATGACATACAAAACTACTTATGGTCCCATATTTTAATGATTTTTCAATGAACACACAAACTTTCCATTATCATTAGGTATGTAAATAAAAATTATTGTTAACGTTTTTATGAATTTCATATCCATGGTAGTTCACAAAATCTCAGGGAAAAGTATCAAAACTTCTCGCCTCTCACTTGTCCATCCTTTAGTTTACTTATAATATTAAGATAAATATTTCACATGGGCATGTGAAACTGCTTTATGGGTTGAGAATATCACTTAAATCATACTGTGGTCCCTAAAGCCAGTGCTGGGATGTGTGGCCGGACAAATCAGCTACGGGTTTATCCGGCCTTTAATTTTTAGGCCTTTAGGCGGCCCAAGACTCTGTCACTAGAGTTGGCCACTAGCTCATACGAACATACATACATACACCAGTCATCATCGTCTACAGCTCGATATCACCCACAGCTAGTTGTGTCATTAGTACTTTCGAACTAATGTGGTGAAAGAATGTAATTATTCTGTATTCGTTCACCGGCATTGTTCGGATAATTAGCAAACTGAAGTGGCAGTGGAGGAACCGACAACCGTTGAGGTAAACGAGTTCTTGAGTGGAGACCGCGACTCGACAAACGTAATGTAGGACGCCCTTCGGCTAGCTGGAGAGATGATCTGTGAAAGGCTGCTGACGACTGGATGCGTCAAGCCGAAGATAGGGCGCGATGGCGCTCATGAGGGGAGGCCTATGTCCAGCAGTGGACTGCTATAGGCTGATGATGATGATGATGATGTATTCGTTGCTTGCTAGACTTGTCTAAGTCAATGTAAGTTTTGGTTTTAATAAGGCTGCTTTAATTCATACACAGCTAATATAATAATACTATACGCATAACATTTCATCATCATCACATTCCTGCCCTTATCCCACTCTTGTGGGGTCGGCATAGCATGATCCTTGGATCATGCTGTAAGAGTTTTGGCTAAGGTGTTTTATGACCGGCCGCCTGCCTGACGTCAATGCCTATCTCATCATGTTGTAAGACACTATCCCTTATCTCCTAACTCATTAAATGAATAAGATTCATTTGTTTTTGCTGCTCTCTGCTCTAAGTTTTCATTTCATATTATAAGTGCTGAATATGAATGTGAATGGATACACGGGCAGAGGAAGGCCTAAGAAAAGATGGATGGATTGTGTGACATGCGTATGAAAGGAGTGAGTACTGAGATGACGAGTGATAGGAGAAGATGGAAGAGGAAAACATGTTGTGCCGACCCCACCTAGTGGGATAAGGGCAGGAAAATGATGATAACTGCTTCAAATAAGACAAATATTGCTTAGTTTTGATGTAGATGAAGTTGTGTAAAGTATTAAGATCTACATCCTCTAAGATATAAGATAAGCCGGAAATTAGAGTCTACTTTTCCGGCTTTTTTCGGCCAGCCCTAATTGTTTTTATATCAATTAGATGCGTTTTGCCTTCTTTTATGTTATGTAAAGGCTGTTGGTGGTAGGTCGATAGGTACCACACGGGTGGACATTGTTCGTGCTTGTTACAAAATGTGGACTACTATATTTTTGGGGGCAAACACAGCTAAGTTAGGGAGCTAAGAAGTTATGCCAACAACGGCTCTGTACCGGTGGTAAGATGGCCACACAGTAAGAACTAGATAATGGGTCCGTAGTTTGGTCTTTGTCGGCTGACTGGCTAAGTGGTCGAGTCTAAAGTGCCAATGATGTTACTAAATGACGATTTGATTACGCTGAGCCCACGCGCTGAGCAAATGAACAAAAAGTTAAGCCGATAACACCCCACACTATTATACTATAGGCATTTTATGCGCTAATTTTAGAAGCGCTCGTGGCGTAGCTTGCTTAGACGTTCTTGATTGATCGTTGAAGTTAGGCAGCTTTATGCGCGGTCACAATTGAGATGGGTGACCGCAAGTGGCATTACGAGTTGAGCGCTTCCGTGCTTCGGAGGGTACGTAAATTGTCGGTCCCGGCTTTTAAGTCGTTAAGCCACGACGGAGGCCTAAAAACTCCATCACAAGAGTTGGGCACTAGCTCATACTAACTTACTTACCTATTGCAAATATAGGTTAGTTCGACTAAGATTTTTTTCTGTCATAAATTCAGTCAATCTTTGCTATATCAGATGTGTCACTAGTTTTTCGAACCAGTATGGTGAAAGGATGTAAAAGCTCTTTGCACTACTTAACGTTGCTTTGATTGATCTGTTGTCCGTTACTGAAATATTTTGCAACCGGGTTTTTGGTGCGTTTTAACCAAAAATCCATCATATTTTGTGAATTGTGACGTGGTCACACTTTTCATTCATCATTCACTTTCCATCCATTTGTTATTTGACGTAGGATGCACTACTCCATTATTATCTACTGTTCTAGGGTACCGCGGCTTTCCTCGTCCATCAAATAAAGTTTATTTTGAAATAATAAATAAATATAATAATAAATAACAGCCAACAGTCACATACATAGTCCTGACCCCACACTAGGATTCCCTGTGTCGTGGGTATCAGAAACTACGAGTACCATGGTACCACAACACCCAGACCCGGAAGGAATATTTACAGATCATGCAAACATTTCTTCCGCTGCGGGAATCGAACCCGCGCCTCTTGCGTCTCTGCCGAGCAATCGCCCGCCACGCCACCGAGGCCGTCAAAATAATAACAGAACTTCCGAAATGTCGCTAGGAATAATTGGAACTGAAAAGTACTGAAAGAAAATTGAATGGCGTCCAAGAACCTATTACAGAAACGTCGGTCGTCCAGCGAGATGGGCTGACGATATAGCATCCGACGCAGATGAGACTTGCAACGGACCGTGGACACCGTGGCACAAACAAAGGGAGGCCTATACCCAACAGTGGATGAAGTCGGGTTGCGGATGATGATAATGTTGATGATGAAAAGTTCTTATTTGTTTCGGATTTAGGCATCCTTTACGATCGCAGTGTGGGAAAGCGGCCGCAAAGTAAAAATAAAACAAAATTTATTTACTTGAACAAAAACTAAAAAGCTTATTACCATGCTTACAATTCATACATATTATCACGCTCGTAACCCTAATGGAGTGGGCAGAGCCACAAGTAAACATAACAAAACTTGCAGCCACTTCTGATTTAAAGTCCCAAGATGGATATGGTGAACCATGATGACAGGTGATCAGCCCATCGCCCATATAGATGGTCCATCATTTTGTAGAGGTCTATCCCTTAGTCGACTTTTATGACATGCTCGGGAAGAGAAGCAGCTGGACACATTCTATATTTTTTCTTTACTTCCAGTCCAGCAGAGAAGTACCTACCTACTTACAAGTAGGTACTTACATGCTTACAAGACAGTTTTAAGTTATAAGACATAAATCTATGATTCCAATGTAGGTACATACCTACAATGCGTTTAAATATTCACATTATATTATCACTTTGAATAATTAAAAATAAGTTTAGAAGATAAGATAAAGTTAAGTACTTACCTATGTATTTCAATTTATTTTATCGGTGCTCACAGTAATGTGTCTACAGGCACCCGTAGTTTGTAATTTGTGCGAAACCCTCAAGGCAAAAGCCCTACTCGCACTTACCTAGTTCATCTATCTATCAAGTCACTAGTTCTTCCGAACCAGTGTGGAGAAAGGATTTAAAGCTCTTCAAAGGCTCCTAGTTCATTAAACTGTAATAATACGTATCGCAAAAATGACATTTGAGTTGCAAAGAGATATCGGTATTATCAATGCGACCCTACCCATCTCTTAGAATTTGTACTTTTATTTTTTATCCTTAGTATCGCTGTTTGTTTGTTTGTTTGTATTCTGTGTACTATTATTATAAATAATACTGTGTAAAATAGGTATTTTTTTTTAGTTTTCGAAAAGGGCCAGGTCAAGAGCAGGTACCCTAAACCGACGAGCATGTATGAAGAATGTTATGAGAGTGAATGAAGCGAAAGAAGTATGCCAGGATCGTAGCAAATGGAGATCCGTGATCTCTGCCTACCCCTATGGGAAACAGGCGTGATATTGCCGCGAAAACATTTCAATTGCGTATTAAAACGAAACAAAATAACGTGAAAGGGAGGCCTGCGAGCCGGCCCGCAGCTAGCAATATAACACCCGAGCAACTTTTCTCATTTTAATGTTGTTTAAGCAAAAGTTTCAATATAAAAATATAATGGTATCGTACGCATTAGTGACTCATTGAGTTTGAGAGTGCGTGCGACCGAGTTTCACCCCTCACATCGCGAAAATAGAAGTTAAAACAAAATGGAAAATAAACTTTTCAAATAAAATAAAAATAACCCTCTTGGCGGCCGCGAGGGTGGAGGCCCTCTCCAATAAAAAATATAATAACTTTTCTTTTTATTCGACGTAATGGGAACGATTGTTCCTTTCTGATATGTTGCTTTCTCTGTCGCTCGCATTATTATAATGGCGAAGGGCGAGTGATATGCACGATTGATAGCAAAGCGACTCCTGGTACTTAAAGTTTGGACAGGCGCGGCGCGGGGAACGGAACAGATGTTTTTCTAAGCGTACCCGACTTTTTGTGACATTGTGATTTTGTGCGGTCTCCTACATCTTCTATATGTATAAAACAGTAAGCATTTTTTTGCAATCTACGCACAGGCCAAACTACTGAATCTAGAAAGCTGAAAATTAGAAGTTCCATTTTTCATCAAAACCTAAAGCGGGATTTTCCGAATTTCAACTTTTAAAGCATAGTGCGATTAGCTTGAAACTCGGTTTGGATACTTTAAATAAAAAAAATGGGCACGTGTTTCAGTGCTTTTCAAAATAAATAGCAAAAATGGTTAAAATGGATGTCAGTATCGGAACTTTTTATTGGATGGTGCGAGTGACTCGAAACTTAGTCTAGAATACTATAAATGAAAAATAAATGGACACGTATTTCAAGAATTTTCAAAACAACCTTAGAAAATGTGTAAAATGGGGTGTCAACATTTTTACCCCGCGAGCGAAGCCGCGCGTGTAAGCTAGTCTAAATATACAAAACTCTTACGTTACTGACTGATCGGTGTCAATGGCCTCAGAATGGCCGGTGTAATATGAGCCGTATCTCGATGGATTAGGGTTCAAAATGAATATGAAATGTAACCACATTGAAAACTTTATTATGGTGGAAGATTAAGCTTATCCAAATAATGAGCCGTAGCGAAGCGCGAATTTACAAAGATCTTATAGGTAGGTAGTCAAAACACTAATTTAATTTCAATTTTGTCCTTAAATCTGTATGTCCATTAGATGTACGAGTACATTGCAATTTGTTCCTATGTTTGTATTACTCGAAGCGTTCGTGGCGTAGCTTGCTTAGACGTTCTTGATTGATCGTTGAAGTTAAGCAACGTTGTGCGCGGTCACAATTGGGATGGGTAACCGCAAGTGGCATTACGAGCTGAGCGCTTCCGTGCTTCGGAGGGCACGTTAAAAGCCTTGATGGAGGCCTATAATAGGGGGCCTAAAAACTCCGTCACAAGAGTTGGCCACTAGCTCATACGAACTCATACATACTTTTGTATAGTTTTATCACTCGCATCACTAGTTTTTCGAACCAGTGTGGTGAAAGTATTATAGTACGCCTCAAAGAGGCTCGTTTCGTACGCTGCTTTCTACACGTTTTATAAGTTAGGTACTTATAATTTTTATAAACTTCTTTCTATATAATAAAACACATTGCATTCATACGAAAGGAATTCAAAACAGCATTATATTGTGTTTAAAACAATGCGTTATTTATTGAATATTAATAAACTATACGTTTAGAATGGGATTAGAAAAACCGGTCAAGTGCGAGTCGAATTCGCACTTGAAGGGTTTCGTACCATCTCACATTAATGTTTTTTGTATGCCACCTATAGTAGGTGGGTACAGTAGGTCTTGTATGCCACCTATAATAAAATCAAGCAATAAATACAAAATGAAACACGTTTCTTCTATGAGGACCCCCATAATTTTTCATTATTTTTGTACAAATCAGTAAATTTTAGATCATTTGAAAAATTCACTCGACCATCAAATTACGGTAGGTAATTGTTGCTTAACTTACGAACGTTAACGTTTTTTCATCTTGCATAATGGCCCCCTTTTATTTATATTTTATTATTTGTTGTTATAGCGGCAATAGAATAGAATAGAAATTTATTTAACAACAAACGTTACATGGCACTTATACTCAATACACATATACTCTTATAATGCATAGAGGAAAGACATGATACCCCCGAATACTCAAACGCATCTCGGAGCTGAGCACGTCTCAAGTGACGAGTTTTTGACAGATTTTCAAACTGTCAAAAATCCGTGACTTGAGACGTGCTCAACTTTGAGTCGCGTTTGAGTATTCAGGGTATAGGCACCTAAAGTAGGTATGACCTGTATTATGGCATGCCTATACCTTCCTCAGGACTTAGTTGAAGTACATACATAAATACGTAAGTACTAACAAATGTAAACAGAGAATAATGATATATAAAAAAAAATACAATATAAGGAGAGAACAAAAAAAATACATACGAAAAATGAGTTGAGATGAGGGTCGCTGTTGTGTGATGTATATAATTTACGGTGGACAAAATAGGGAAGTTAATAATTTTAATCAAGATAGGATAATTAATATTTTTTTTTTGTTTCAAGGTAGTTTAGTGTGAGCAGCCAATTCTTCAAGATAAACTTACATTGATGAATGACATTGTGTAGTATTGTAGTTGAGCGTTAATTTTGTTATAAATTATTATAAATGCGAAAGTTTGTGAGGATGTTTGGATGTTTGAATGTTTGGATGTTTGTGCCTCAATCACGCCTAAACGGCTAAACGGATTTGAATGAAACGTGGAATATACATAGTACATGTTCTGCATTAACATATACTTAGGCTATTTTTTATGCGGGTACCGCGCGAGCGAAGCCGCGGGCGGCAGCTAGTTTTGTTATATGAGTAAGCCAAGAAAGGCAGAATTCCTTCTAGCAAAGGCAGTATTGCACCTCGGAACACGTTTGTTTGATCTAATTTGGTTGACCAGATCAGAGATAAAGGTAGTTTTCTTATGGTGCGCTAAGATAAGATGCAAGATAAATAACTGTCGAGTAGAGAGAAGTTTGGATTCGGTAAATAGCAAGTTGTTCGGGTAGCGAAACGGTTTGAAGAACATTACCTTTAAGCACAGAACGCCGTGCTCTTTCAAGTTTAATAATTAAAGTTTTGCAAGTCCCTCCCCGAACAGGAATGCAGTAGCTTGGTCTAGACTGACATAGGGCATAGTACACTTTTATTTCTTTATTCTTTATTGTACACTAGCTGTTGCCCGCGACTTCTTACGCGTGTAGTACATTACTTTGTTCTATAATCAATAGTTTTCTCAGCGCACGCCAAAAACTATATTGGGGTTTCTACCTTTGGATGCAATATTGCAATTTTCTTACGAATCCCTAATTTTTTTTAAAGATATATTATAGCCTATACTGGACCCTGATAATGTAGCTTTCTATTGGTATGAATTTTTGAAATAGGTCCAGTAGTTTCGGAGCCTATTCGTTACAAACAAAATAAAACAAAAAAAATCTTTCCCCTTTATAATATTAATAAAGATTAAAACACAGACATAAAGTAAGGACATGTAAAAAGGCGAGCTTAACCCTACAAAGAGTTAAGAGTTATTAACAGAAGAATAGAAATATATACTCTGTGAAAATTTCAACTCTCTACCGGTTCATAAGATACAGCCCGCTGACAGACGGACGGACGGACAGCGGAGGCTTAGTAATAGGGTCCCTAAAAAGACTAGTTACTATGGCAATGAACGGTCCGTCATCCGTTAGTAGAATATTGCAATCGGCCATCTACCGTGGGTACCAGTGACACGACTAACGGTGGTACATTATAGCACATCTCTGAATTGAATTTAATGTATGACACATCATTTATTGAAATTGGTTAAGTGGTTACGGTCTTCGCAATGGCGATCATAAAAAAACGAGACCGTCAAGTGTTAATACAACTCTTTTTATAATAAATATAGTGTTAGTCAAAGTTTTCAAAATGAATAATACTTATAAAATAAAAAACGTTCAAGTGGGAGTAGGACTTACATTTTGAAAGTTCCATACAAACTACAGGTGTCAATAGAACATCTTGATCTTTGCGATTGCTCTCACACATTTTCAATGGCGGCCATGTTCTAGGTTATGTTTTTTTAGGTCAACGAGAATGAACGTATCTTTTGATTACGTTTGCTAAGAAGCTTGACTTTTTATACCTCTTTTAGACATTCCTTCGGCAGATATGACCAGCCCACTGCCACTTCAGTTTGCTAATTCACTCAGCTATATCAATGACTTTGGTTCTCTGACGGATAACTTCATTATTAATCCTATCCTTCAGAGAAACTCCGAGCACAGTCCTAAATCATATCAAACAACGAATGTCCTGAAAGCATGATACTTGCCTTTAACTGTATAGTTTTACTAAAAAAGGGATTCTAAAAATTCAACTTCTAAAAACTAAAACTAAGGCCTTTTACCTACCATCTAAAGTCAATGATTTATACAGCGTCAGGAGGCAACTTTTACGTCCACAAACGGAACGCTGTAGTGCCCGGGACGAATTAAGATGGAGTAGGCTTGCCCAGCACCTATTCCATACTTTCAGCTTAGTCGGCCTTGTCCACAGGAAAGACATGGTCAATACGCGCGGAGCCAACTAAGCCGCGGGTTTCCTCCGATGTTTTCCTTCGACGTTTGAGAATACTGGTATAGCGCATATAAATTATTCGCACAGAAAATCCATTGGCACTCGACCGGGTTTTAACCCACGACCTTAGGGTCGGAAGGCGGGGTCACTACCAACTAGACCACCAGTGCTCATAATTCAACTCCTAGAGGACGAGATAATTAAGTTTGTACAAAAAGTCTTAACGTACAAAGTCACGGGGCGTTCTAGTTTATAATAAAATTAAAAATAAATAATCTCTCCACAATAACACAGACTGTTTGAACTGTCCGTTTGTTTAGTTGGAAGAAACTTAAAAATAAAACATTCGAATGTCTCTGGTCTTATTTACACGTACCTACATAATAATATCCGACGTAGCGTAACAAATAAAAACGTTTGTTTAAACTGCACTGGATTATTTTATGTTTGTGTTACGTCATAGGACATACAAACGCGACGTAGTTGAATATTATTCACTGGAGTATGACAGGGAGCAAAAATAAGGAATGCATCATCACATCGGTAGGAGCTCCGCTAACTAAAATAAATAAAAAAAATAACACCCAACAGTCACATACATAGTCCTGACCCCACACTAGGATTCCCTGTGTCGTGAGTATCAGAAACTACGAGTACCATGGTACCACAACACCCAGACCAGCAAAAAATATTTATAGATCATGTAAACATTTCTTCCGCAGCGGGAATCGAACCCGCGCCTCTTGCGTCTCTGCCGAGCAATCGCCCGCCACGCCACCGAGGCCGTCAACTGTTTTTGTATGTTATACTATTACTAGCTTTCGCCCGCGGCTTTGCTCGCGTTATATTCGGACAATTTCATTCAAATCCTTTGAACCGTTACGGCATGATTAAGGCACAAACATCGTCACATCCTCACATTCTCGATCCTCGACCCTCACTTTCGTATTTATAGTATTAGTAGGATTTCTCGTGAGGAAGGGGTGCGTGCTCTAAGAGGTTCCTCCTTTTGTGCTGTATATTTTAACTAGGCGTTGCCTGCGACTTCGTGCGCTTGTAGTACATTATTTTGTTCTATAATCAATATAACTATAATGTCTGGAAGAAATTGCTCTTAGCAATAAGACCGCCGTTTATGTATATCTGTTTGTTTTTTTCTAGTACCTAAGATTTTTGTTTTTTCTTTTTTTTTGTTGTTATACATAATAAAGAGTTTATCTATCTATCTATCTATCTATCTATCTATCTATCAATAGTTTTCGCAGCGCACGCCAAAAACTATTTTGGGTATTCTACCTTGGGTTACAATATTGCAATTTTCTTATAGATCCCTAATTTTTTTGAAAAAGTATTATAGCCTATACTGGTCCCTGATAATGTAGCTTTCTATTGATGAAAGAATTTTTGAAATCGGTCCAGTAGTTTCGGAGCCTATTCGTTACAAACAAACAAAAAACAAAAAAATCTTTCCTTGTTGTAATATTAGTATGACATGAATTTCAGTTCTTCGAGTTACGTTATGAATACATAGATACATAATTATCACGCCCGTATTCCTTATTTGGGGGAGGGAGAGCTCCTGATCCAAGCGTTCCAAGATGTATATGGGGAACCATGGTGACAGGTGATCAGCCCATCGCCCATATAGGTTAATCATGCTGGAGAGGATACTATCCCTTAGTCGACTTTTACGACATGCTCGGGGAGAGAAGCAGCTGGACGCATTCTATGTCTTTCTTTACCTCCAGTGCATCAGAGAAGTAACGTTACGCACAAGTACAATTTATCTTAGACTTCATTGCATCAACAAAGTTCATCATCAGCATCATCAGATTAAGAATAATAATTAAAAGTATCCTCTATATTGTTCCAGGTAAATATTTATATTCCAAGATCCAGTTTAGCCGTTACAGAGATGAGTGGGAAAGACAACACTCACCCACAACTTTCGCATTTATAAGGTAAGTAAGTAAGTTAGTATGAGCTAGTGGCCAGCTCTTGTGACAGAGTTTTTAGGCCGCCTAAAGGCCTCCGTCATGGCTTAACAACTTAAAAGCCGGAACCGACAATTTAACGCGCCCTCCGAAGCACGGAAGCGCTCAGATCGTAATGCCACTTGTGGTCACCCATCCCAATTGTGACCGCGCACAACGTTGCTTAACTTCAAATTTACAGGTAATATTAGTGTGATGAGATGGAATTAAAGAATTAAATCCTTGTACCATCTATAGTAGATGTTTTATACAGCGTCAGGAGGCAACTTTTACCTTAACAAACGGGACGCTGTAGTGACCGGGACGAATTAAGATGGAGTAGGCTTGCTTGATGGAATTATCTACGATGTATTCGACCCCTTTCTATTCTATTTTCCGTTCTTTTCTATTCAATTGTTAAGTTCCTTGTTTACTGTCAAATAAAAAGTTTCTAAGAAACAGTAGGAGAGTATAAATAAAAGTATGTTCCTTTTAAACAAACAAGGTAAAGAATTTAACAAAAAAGTCTGTTGACACAGTCCTCTAGAAAATATAAAACTTTAAATATTTGCATACCCGGCCGAAGAGTCAAACCATTAAAAATAATATTTAGTATTTTAATAGCAGTCGCTTCAAGCCTTTTTTTGAGCCTCGCTTTGTTTTTGTAGGAAATGACATTGTCTCGGGTCGAAGAGTCCGTTCGACAGATAACAACTCAAACTCAAATGCTTTGTTCATCGAAATCACTCGGGTGAGTTTAAAACTCTATAACTTTGACTCTGGCGGCTTTAGACTTCTCTCGTAGCGTATTTTACTTACGGACGAAGGATCGGTTTATTACCATAGATACGTTATCTGACGTACAGCTTCATTTTATATATACATATTATCACGCCCGTATGGGGTGGACAGAGCCACAAGTAAACATAAAAAAAACTTGCAGTCACTTCTGATTCAAAGTCCTAAGATGGATATGTTGAACCATGGTGACGCCCATATAGGTGGTCCATCATGTTAATACTATCCCTTGGACGACTTTTACGACATGCTTAGGGAGAGAAGCAGTTCTACGCATTCTATGCTCTTTCTTTACTCCCAGTCCAGCAGAAAAGTTTCATTTCAAGAAGCTTCATTTCGGTCTAAAAAAATGTTTTCCTTCGAAATTACCGAAGAATTCTATCGCATAGAAGCGAAATATTCATAAGTACTATTTGTGCTTGTAACGTAAACAAATTCTAAGTATTTACGAAAAACTATTTGAATTGGCTGTTTTGTAGGTAGTTCTGATGCAAACTCCATAAGAAGCAAACAGCGAATAGACATTTTGCTTGTGACGATCAATATTATAGTACTACTACTAAGACCTTAACTATCTATCTAGGGATAGTATCCTCCAACATGATGAGATACAATAAGCAATTCCCAAGGAGGGTTGACGTCAGGCAGGCGGCCGGTCATAAAACACCTTAGCCAAAACTCTTACAGCATGATCCAAGGATCATGCTGTGCTGACCCCACATAGAGTGGGATAAGGGCAGGAAGATGATGATGACTAGTTGGTAGTGACCCCGACTTCCGATCCTAAAGACGTGGGTTCAAATCCGGTCGTGTACCAATGGATTTTTCTGTGCGTACAATTTATGTGCGCTATACCAGTTCTCTCGGAGGAAAACATCGTGAGGAAACCCGCGGCTTAGTCAGTTTCGCACGTATTGACCATGTTTTTTTCCTGTGAACAAGGTCGACTAAGCTGAGAGGATGGAATAGGTGGGCAAGCCTACTCCATCTTGATTCGTCCCGGGCACTACAGCGTCGCGTTTGTGAAGGTAAAAGTTGCCTCCTGACGTTGTATAAATCATCCACTATAGATTATAAAAGGCCTTAGTTAGTTATCTTTACTAGATAATTTATACAGTGTACACAACTTTTGCCTACACAAGGGAAGATTTGGAGCCCGTAACGATATTAGATCAAGAATATATAGAATAGTGATTTGACTAAAATAACATAAACCTACATATTAGATAAGGTAGCTTGCCGTAGATAAGCAATAATATGTTTTCTGGAGCAGAATAATTTGTAGCAAACATCTCAGTCATTATTTGTACATGATATTATATTGATAATCTATAAATAATTATGTTACATTACGTTTCGGGCGGCGATCGAACGCCGCACTCATCCATGCCTGTAATTGCTTCTCGAACTATTTTTATTATTGTATAAAACCAATTCAACCGGCAATAATATTATATTATAATAAGTCAGAATGACCTTAAATTATTGAGATATTATTATTCGTATACCATCATTTGGAGCGAGATAATTGACCGCGTATTATTATAAGTAAAAATACGGTCCGCCTGTGTGAGTCACTGTGTTATTAAAGTTATAAAGTAAGGTATCATCTCAAATTCAAACGAAATATTTCTAAGAAATTGTGAATTCAACGGCTGAATTTAAATAACTTCTGGAAACGAATCGAATTATACTTATTTGGTATTAAACCCTTTAGCAAAATATCTATAGCATTATTGATCTAAAACAAAATCTGCAGGTGTAGTAGGTAGGTACTATTATTTATTCTGTGCCATACTTTGATAATATGGAATACCTATTCGTATTCCAAAGATCAAGGTTTAAGTTATAAACTACAATTTGTGTGTACAAAAACTAATCTAAAAACGTCCCGGGCCAACAAACTGCCTCCTGATGCTGTATAAATAATAATAAACTGTATCCTATGTTTAATAAAGCCTTGCCAACAGTACTAGAATAATATACTAACATTGTCGGAATGATAACAGTTTTCAGACAGCCATTATTATTAAAGATGTGATCGACCGCTCTGCCAAAGTGTAGAACTATCGTTATGTGAAAGTTTGTGAGGATGTTTGTGCCTCAATCACGCCTAAACGGCTGAACGGATTTGAATTAAACTTGGAATATACATAGTACATGTCAACGGCAGAAAGCAAAAAAAAATTAAATGACTTAAAACTTGATTGTTGATAAGCAAAAAAAGCCGCGTCGAATGACCTATGTCTCGTCTTTCTACGATGAAAAATTTTATAATATGCCCTTGATTTTTTTTTAGATTTTTTACTGTTCCACGACTAATTGCTGTAAATAAAGGTTTTTTGGCTCTGGTGTAAAATTGAATATTTTGAGATACGAAAAAAAACCGCTTTCTTCCGTCGATGTGCTGGATTAACATATCAGGCTATTTTTTATCCCGGTACCACGCGAGTGAAGCCGCGGGCGGCAGCTAGTATGTTGATAAATTCTATAGAATGTGAGCTATCTACAGAATATATAGTTCTTTATCAGCATAATGTTTGCATACAACAGACATTACAGTCGCGTAGGCGTAGGCACTGTTGATTCGTATGTACCCTCTGAATTAACATATTCTTTGTTATTATTAGAGTTGCCTTTCATAAGATGTTATTCCAAAATTAATGCCGAGTTTCAAATTAAAACAGTTCCATCCTATAATAGTGGGTTCAAATCCAGCCGTCTACCACTGGAATTTTCTGTTCGAAAAATGAATGTGCGCCATAGAAAGACTCTCCAACGGTAAAGGAATACATCGTGACATAATGATTGTAAAGGGATCATTAAAAAAATATAGCCAAGCGTGGTTTCTTACCTGTATCTAACACGTTTGGTCGCGTTACGAAGTGTAAATGCAACGTAAATTAAGACGTTTCCAAGTGATCCCCGTGATTTTATGGAATAAAAAGTTTTGACTTTGGCTTTGACGTAAGGAAACCGGCATGTCGTTGAACCTAAAAAGCTCGATAACATTGTATAAAGAGATTTTGACGTCCGAAATAACTATAATCATAATTTTAATTAGACGAAGTCAACTGACGTTTACTGTGTTGTCAGTTTTTGATGAAATAAAAATAGTGTTATGACAAAGTGAATGATTGAAAAAACTCCTGAATGAATGAAATTGCCTCTATTGTCTAGTGAATAGTTAGTGTGCCGAACTGCCGATATCGGGTACGGGGTTTGAATTTTAGTTGTGCTTTGTACATACCAGGTAACGAGTTTTCGACGACTATGTTCCTATAGTATCTACCTATACTGAATACCGAGTGTTTTAAACATTAAGGAAAACTTTTATTGTAAAATAGAAATAATATTCTTTCATAGTTTGAAATGATAAATTATTCACACTCATTCTTCATTCATTTGATTGAATGAGAACTGAACGCATCACTATTACTTTGAATATGGCAACATTATTTTACAAAGTGACATTAGCTTCTGTCAGTTGGCTTCGTCTAATTAAAAATACGATTATAGTGGCAAGGCTTGTATTATAGAAGGTAGGTATTTGTACATACATACATAATTATCACGCCCGTATCCCTAATGAGGTCGGCAGAGCCACAAGTTATCATAAGAAAACTTGCAGCCACTCCTGATTGAAATCCCAAGATGGATGTGATGAACCATGGTGACAGGTAATCAGCCTATCGCCCATATAGATGATCCATCATGTTGGGTAGGATAGTATCCTTTAGTCGACTTGTACGACATGCTCGGGGAGAGAAGCAGCTGGACGCATTCTATGTTTTTTCTTTACTCCCAGTTCAGCAGAGAAGGTATTTGTCTAGCTCTAAAATGAGAGCACTGGTGGTCTAGTTGATAGTGACCCCGCCTTCCGATTCTAAGGTCGTGGGTTCAAACCCGGTCGTGTACCAATGGATTTTTCTGTGTAAAAAATTTATGTGCGCAATACCAGTACCATCAAACGGTAAAGAAAACATAAAGGGAAACCCGCGGCTTAGTCAGCTCGGCACGTATTGACCATGTCTTTCCTGTGGACAAGGCTGACTAAGCTGAGAGGATGGAATAAGTGCTCGGCAAGCCTACTCAATCTTAATTCTTGCCGGGCACTACAGCGTCCCGTTTGTGAAGCTAAAAGTTACAAGACGCTGTTTAAATCATCTACTACAGATGGTAGAAGGCCTTAGTTATCTAAAATTGTTTATACACTAACCGGAATGAATTCACGTATCAAAGCTCATTGAGCTTCGTGTTCGTTTGAAGATTTTGCATGAGCTTTGTTTCGGCTATGCACAAGGAATGATACACAGAATACAATGCAAAGCCTACTGTTGTGAGGTATGATGAAAAAAAGTCCCATACCTAGTCTAGTCTAGTAAAGAAAGAAAGAAAGAAAATAATTGATTGGCAACCTAGGTACACATAAAAAATACAGAAATGAAAAATTAAAAGACAGAGCTTATGGCAAGAAGAGGCAAAAAGAGAAGAAAATTCATAAACAGATCTAACCTACATAGCACATGTCCGGGTTGCTCTGTCAATCAGAAAGAGTTGCCAAGAGGTCCTAACTTAGCTTTGAGCTACTTCACTTGGGTACCAGGGGAAGTAGCGCTGGTTTTCAGTCAGGACCTTAAGAAGAGTGACGTCACCAACTAATTAAAATAAAATAAAATATATAATCCCTAACAAGAATACATACATAGTAGGTACCTACTATGTATATTCAAAGTCTAATATGTCTAAGTAGTCACCCACTGAGACTGAAACACCAGAAACTGTTGGTGCCCTTTCTAGTATAGGCGGTAATTGAAAATTTCCCGTAATTATAAATTACTACATTGCTGGACTGGAAGTAAAGAAAAAGCATAGAATGCGTCCAGCTAGTAGTAGTAAAATTCGACAAAGGGAGATACTATCCTATCTCCAACATGATGGACCATTCATATGGGCGATGGGCTGATCACCTGTCACCATGGCTCCCCATATCCATCTTAGGATTTTCAATCAGAAGCTGCAAGTTTCTGGCTTGTGGCTCTGCCCATCCCATTAGGGATATGGGCGTGATAATATGTATGTATAAAACAGATAGTTTTTAAACGAGCGAAAATAAATTCAAATAAATTCAAAAATATTGAACATGCCTTACTGAATACTAAGTGGGCGACAGAAATATTACATAATCTGGCGCTTCGGTGGCCGATATGAGCTGTGCTCGCTCGTCTCGCGCGTAATTTTTTCATTAACCTAACCTACTGATTTCGACCTAATAGATAAGCGACATCTGCTTAGATCGAAATTAGTAGGTTGGGTTAGCCGCTCGCTTTAGTATTAAAAGTTAGTAAAGTAAGTTCGTATGAGCTAGTGCCAACTCTTGTGACGGAGAATTTAGGCCGCCTTAAGGCCTCCGTCATGGCTTAATGACTTAAAAGCCGGGACCGACTAATTAACGTGCCTTCCGAAGCACGGAAGCGCTCAGCTCGTAATGCCACTTGCCACCCATCCCAATTGTGACCGCGTACGACGTTGCTTAACTTCAAGGATCAATCAAGAACGTCTAAGCAAGCTACGCCACGAGCGCTTAGTATTAAAGTAACCCATTAATAATCGGCAATTTATTTTTATTCGCCCGATTAATAATTACCCATTTAAGATTTAAGACTAGGACAAAACCATGATGGCTTAAACGGAAGCCTACGTCCAGCTGTGGGTATTGTTAGGCTGTGGATGATCTTAACGTGTCAGTAAAACTGGACGGGTTAAAAATTTACTACCGTCTGACCGAATAATCGGTTCAGATTCGGCTTTAAAGTTCGACTTTTTGTTGCAACTCTACTTATTATACGTTAATCAATTTATAACTGAGCGCGCTGCATATTTTTCAATTACGTCAATTTAAAATAATACTTAATTCGCTATTGTGAGTCATCAGAGCATTGTGTCACTCGTTTGTAGATTGAGAGCTGGAGTGCGGGGTCTTACAACACTTATATTAGCCCGAACTAAGCAAATAGCGCCTTTTAACAAACGCTTTACTGGTTGAGAGCACTGGTGGTCTTGTTGGTAGTGACCCCGCCTTCCGATCCTTAGGTCGTTCAAATGCAGTCGTGTACCAATGGATTTTTCTGTGCGAAAAATTTATGTGCGCTATACCAGTACTCTCAAACGGTGAAGGAAACATCGTGTGTGAAAACTAAACGTGTATGCAAAATTTGGAATCATAGCGCCATAAGGAACTAATTTTTAAGAATGTTCCCAAGAATATATGTTAATCTTAATAAGGTAGCTCAATGCCTTCAAAAGTGAGTGGTGGGAGAAAGCTCAGAAGATGATGTTTACCCAGCAAAGGCACAAAATAAGTTTAAAAAATGTTCCCAATACCACTAAGCGTCTTTTCGCTGCGGTAGGTATTTTGCAGCCAGTTTCCGGTCTATTTAGGCCTCGACCTTTACGGTTTAGTGTATGCCTAAAGGAAACATCAGGGGCGGAGAAATACAAAAAGACAAATAGACTAACTAGATTTATTTTCAATTTTTGTACAAACACTGGTTATTAGTGGTTCTAAGGCTATGTGAGGTTTGTCTTATCTAAACACTATGATCGTTTATTCATCCAAGCTATGTTTTCGTTTACAAAAGGTAAAATAGCAAGCGAGAATCAAAAGCGTACAGCGATAACGATATCATAGTAGTTGCACACATTTAATTCGCGTTGTCTAGCATGCCATAAAGAACTAAACTTTTTTTTCTTTTAAAATGTTTCCAATAGCACCGAACGTGTTATGTCGTTGGTATTCTGCAGCCAGCTCCCGGTCTACTGAGGCCCTAGGCCGGAGACTCTATTGTCATTTTTATATTTCGAGATCACAATACGTTTGTATCCTATACCTTAATAGACTCAAAATATATTCAATTTATTTTTCACAGTTTTGGCAGCGCGATGCGGTATTTATACAGGGCTTTTAGGCAGGATATTGACGACCTCGGTTGCATGGCGGACGAGTTCCTAGGACGCAAGAGGCGCGGGTTCGATTCCCGCTACGGGAGAAATGTTTACATGTTCTGCAAATATTTCTTCCGGTTCTGGGTGTTGTTGTACCATGGTGCTCACAGTTTCTGATACGCACGACACAGGTAATTCTAGTGTGGGTTCAGAACTATAGATATGACTCACAATACCCAGCAGGGTGTCATTTAACACTTTTTTGACACCAAAGTGTAAAAAATTCAATATGGCGGCTTTAAGGGTTTTTTAATTAACTTAGATGGTACAAAACTAAAATCGCAAGTAATAACGTAATTCAACACCATCATCAACATCATTTGTCACAAAACCAAATATGTCATACCTACTAATGCTGCCTTAATTTCTCCTCACGCAGTCGGGTTTTTTCTTTTATTATACTTGTTTTTTTTAAGAACTCGAACATTTCGGTATTGTATATAGATAGGGGTTTTGTTTAACAAAACAAGTATTCCCAAGGAGGGTTGATGTCAGGCGCCTGACTGGTCATAAAACATACATACAGACATACATTATTGATTGTGTTAGGATAAAAATTTACTTAGCTTTTATGCTTTAGCTGAGATCTTAGAATTATTAATTAAACTATTTTATAGTAGAAAAATTATGTAGATCCTTTATATATTAATTATTTTTTGTCTTTTAATGTGATTATTTGTTATTTTTTATTTACTTTGCGCTCTAACCGCCTGAAACACAGGATTTTCTTGTTCAAGCTCTCGTTTATTACTTATCTAAGTGCATTTAAGACAGACACTATATAGTAATTCTTCTTGTATAACAAACCTTATTAAATAAATGATTATTACAGACAAAACCCTTACGGAATGAGTACATAAGAGGAAATTTTAAAGTAGCGCCTGGCGGACGATTTGAGGAGTAATTAGCATGGTGAAGGCGTAAAATAGGGAAGTATCAATGTCATGTGACATTTGGATTCAAGGGTAGAGGCAGACCCAGGAGGAGGGGGTGTGTCACAGGGGACATGACCCCCCCAAAATCGTACACGTCAAATTGAAAAATAAAAAAGTACAAAATATAAAAAAAAAAACAATTTTATGCCCCTAGCCGCGATGCCAGGCTTGTCGACCCCACAACTTGTTATTGTTTGAATTTGGACTGTGGGCCAAGAGAATGAGGCCGTGACTCGCCAACAAAGCAAATAACACAACAATTGCAGCTCAAACGATCTTAATTCGATACTTGATGCCGTGAGTCATTAGGAGAATCGCACACACGAAAGCGCTGAGCGCGGTTTCGCGGCGCCGCGCGCTGTTGCCCTGCATTCTATTAATATATAAATAACTAGCTGCCGAAAGCGGCTTCGCTCGCGTGGTACCCGCGGCCATACTTATAACAGAGTGTATTTTTTAAACTGGGACAGTATGGGGAAATCCGAAACCATAGAAGATACAGGAAAACTGTTCCAGGAACAATTAATTTTGCTGGACAACTCGCGCTTGGCCAGAAAATTCACTATGCCAAAATAATTAATAATTTAGCACTTAATTTCACAAAATCCGACCAGTAATTGAGGCTAAGAGCGAACAGATAGTTGACCATACTTACAAACATCATACTGCTAAATACATAACCCTCGTTATGATTCCCGTAGTTTGGTAAATAATTTGCGTGTTTTGTAACGTAAAACTGATGTCAATGTCGGAATCGCGCGACTCACCGGTGTGTGTGTTAACGGTGTCTTAGGTACAACTCGCGATGTGAACAAACTCAATATTATATTTATTTTAATAAGTGCAGTGCAACGATCCTGCCCAAATAGATTTTAATATTTATGAGTTCGTTGACATTTGGTATGTGCACTCAAGTGTACTAAATGAGTATTGCATTCTGGGCAATTTGTGATCGGAATACATTGTTTCCGTGGACTCTATTCTTACTTATGAAGGAAGTTTCAAATCTATGTGTCTACAACTGCCGCCCGCGGCTTCGCTCGCATTTTACCCGGATAAGTAGCCTGTATGTTTCATAAGAATTTTTCAAGGGTTTATTGCAACCCTTAAAAACGGGTAAAATGAGGTATCAAAATTTGTTTGGGAACATTTTAACAGGCGGTGAGACTGGCTTGAAACTCGGTTTGGATATGTTAAATTAAAATAAAAGATACATGTTTTAGGGTTTTTCAAAATCAGGCCCAAAAAGAGATAAAATACGGTGTCAAAAATTTTATCACGCGTGCGAAGCTGCCTTTTCGACCTTTTTCAAAATCCCCTCTTGTCGATGAACTAGTGTGGCGGAAGGATTTAAAATGCGCTTCAAAGACTCCATTCGCGCACTATATTCGAAGATATCACTTTTAGGTCAAGACAGTTTATCCCTCATTACCACAAAAATAAAAATACTAGTTGACATTTCGTGGTGCCTAGGTACCTAGTAATCGGTGGTTATGACTTCTGCATTTTCTGAGGACTGACTCTAGACATTGTAACTTGTAATTGGCAGCGGTCCAGCGAAATGGCTTATAGGTACCTACATTAACAATGAATAGAGTATTATTTTATAAATGCATAATTCTTAAAGTTTAAATATAGACGGGTATAATGTAATAAATTGGAATACTTTTGTGGAGATTGTTAATTCAAATATTTCTTTTGTATTTATTAACAGACTTCAATAATAAACATTATTAGGAAGGAATGTTCTATCTTGATGAAACTTGGAACATATATCTGCTGGAATGACATGTGGGCTATTTTCATCCGAGTACCACGCGAGCGAAGCCGCGGGCGCTGCTAGTTTATAATAAAGCATTCTTTAATTAGGTGTAACCATTTAATTTTAAACGATTAAACTTAACAAATTGTATGTGCTTGTTAAACAAAACAGTCTTTCCCAATTCTTGTTCGCACACTATGTAACATAATTATAAATACAATCTACAATAATCTAAATATTAATATTAAATTTATATGATGCTGACTAAATGTTTCTAGAGGTAAAATAATAAATATGGGCATTGGTGGTCCATCAGAATCGAAGAAGAGAATATCTGTGCCGACCCCACATAGTGTAGGATAAGGAATGTCCACCATGTAGCCCACCTGACGAAACATAAAAAAATCCGTCAAGTGCGAGTCGAATTCGCATGCGAAAGGTTCCGTACCATAGTACATAAAAAATGTTTGTAGGGCCCTTATTATTTTCTTTTTATTGGTTGTTATAGCGGCAATAGGAATTTCACGCTCTGTGAATATTTCAACTTTACCTATTACGGTCCATGAAATATTCCAGCTTCCATTTTTACTTAGGGTCACTGCCCACTATGTCTTTCTGCACCCTTTCGTGCACTTGTTTAATATAGTTGATAGGTTAATTTCACAATTTTCCTGCCCTTTATCCCACTAGGTGGGGTACCTGTTTCCCCTTTTCCATCTTCTCCTATCACTCGTCATCTCAGTACTCACTCCTTTTGTTAGATGAAGTTAGAATACAAGGAGTACTCAGTACTTTTTATAAAATAACTTTTGTTAGATGAAGTTAGAATAGGTAATTGCCGAAATACAAGGAGTACTCAGTACTTTTTATAAAATAACTTTTGTTAGATGAAGTTAGAATAGGTAATTGCCGAAATACAAGGAGTACTCAGTACTTTTCTATAAAATAACTTTTGTGAAAGAAGTCGCGGGCATCTTACTAGTCAAATGTGGTTTTATTACACTAATTAGAGATATTATAAAAACCGCGCTCTGAGAAAAAACTTGGTTCATACTTTTTACATCACAATTGCAATTTAGAACATTTAAGTGTGCGATAAAGTAGGTACACTTTTTCTTTGTATTAAAACCGACTTCTTTTACTAACAACCGGTTCCAATATTCAACTTACAGGCGACGGATTAAATATTAACATAGTGATGTTGTTATCTGCCTAAGTATGGCGATCTTAATATCAACGTTGCTATACTATTGCTATTTACGGTCCGTCGTCCGTTGGTGATTATTACCTATAGGAACCAGACATTATTTTGACTTAAAACAACCTTGCTATTAATAATCTTCCATCAGTCGCCGGTTAATCCTACTAATATTAAAAATGCGAAATTTTTGAGGATGTGAGGATATTGTAGATGTGTGTGTGGATGTGAGGATGCATGTTTGGGCCTCAATCACGCCGTGATGGCCGAACGGATTTGAATGAAACTTGAAATGTACATAGTATGTGTGCTGGAATAACATAAAGGCTACTTTTCGCCCGGATACCACGCGAAGCCGCGAGCGAAAGCTAGTTAAATTGGGCGTGTAAAATAAATTCTCGACCTACATATTCCAATGTTCTAAGTAAACGCAACATTCAAAAAATGCTTGATTAATTTTACCTCTCTTGTTTTTCTTCTATATTTCTAGTCGTGTCACTAGTTCTTTCGAACCAGTGTGGTGAAAAGATTTAAAATGCGCTTTTCGTGCACTTGTTTATCTTGAAATTGTGCTAGGTTTAAAACGGTGTTTAAGAGCATAACCCTTATCATAATATATAAAACTTCGTTACTGATCGTCTGAACGACAAATCAGCGTACAGCCAAAACCATAATACATAGGAACATGAAACTACTCTGTTGAGTATATATATTTCTCTTACATTAAGACAGGAATTCACAAAATTTATGTGAAATGTCTTCTTATTGCTTGACATGACTTTATTTTATTACGCTTGAAACGGTTCAACTTTATTTGTGTTTGACGTTTAAAATGTACCATTACTTACCTCAATATTTCACGTTTACGTTTTTGGCAATTTTCTTAGTTTGCACACCGACTTAGGTAAATAAAGCTTGTTATGTAAATCTTACTAAAGATAGAGATAAAGATAAATATCATTTATACTAATACAGCGGGAAGATGAAGTAAATAATAAATAAATAAATAATTATTTGTAGGTAACTTCTCTGCTGGACTGGGAGTAAAGAAAAAACATAGAATGTGTCCAGCTGTTTTTCTCCCTGCTGTTGACTAAGGAAAAGTATCCTCTGCAACATGATGGACCAAAATGGGCGATGAGCTGATCACCTGTCACCATGGTTCACCATACCCACCGTAGGACTTTGAATCAGGAGTGGCTGTAAGTTTTAGGGATTGACTCCATTAGGGATACGGGCGTGATATGAAAAATATCAACACGGACAGAGACGCCTGTTCCACTAGTAGGTATGTATATAAAAAAGGCAACGCTTGTTAAAAAGCAAAGACTTAATCAGTTTAGCGAATGCGGATCCGCTCGTAAATGTGTTTTACTTCGTAGTTTTTCATCATTTCGCTTTATTTTATGTGTTTGAGATAAAGATATAATATACCAACTAAGATAAAGATAAAGATTTTTATTACTTCACAACTTGAACATAGAATATATTAATTTAATTAAATTCAATCGTAGGATTTACTTTAATACTGTAGAAAAAATTACAACGAATGGGTAAACCGATCTGGTTGAATACTCCGACCATTTTCTAGAGATATGATCGGTTTCATCGCTTTGTTTTTATGCTGTTTCTACTTTCAAGCAGTGAATGAAACCATAGCACAGGCATTTTTGAGCGGAAAAATCCATTGGTGCTCGACCAGATCCGAACCCATGACTAAGATCGGAATACAGGACCACCACTAGGCCACCAGTGGTAAGAAACCTTAATGTAACCTAAGAAAGGTGTATTATAAAAAAATATCACCAAAACATAATTTTAGATATTTTGTCCCAATTTCGGAGTTCCTTGAAAACTATTTTCAGACTAGCTGGAATAGAGCAACAATGGCTTACATAATTATTTTCTAATTCCATTTTTGTGTTCAGTGCGAATAGCAATTTAAATGGAAATAGATGAGAAAATGGCCGCATTTCACATTAATTTTGATATATTGGCACGAGTAACAGTCAAGCGTTAAAATTGCCAATACTTAGTTATATTTTTTTCATATATAAATAACGGCATTAACACATAGATACGGAATAGTGCTTCTGCAACACAATAAAGCGTACCCACGCACCGGAATGTATTATTCAAGTTTAAAGGGTTCCGCATTACATTTTACATACATTTTATTGCGAACGTAATCATCTCAGGTTTAAGATATTTATTTCCCATAAGAATTTACATTCACTTAGGTACATGAGAAAACTTAAATTTAGATTTTACAGTGGGCTTATGAATGAATTAGAAAGAAAGAAAGAAACTATTTATTATTACAGTTGGGTAGACTAAGAATAACTAACGTTGTACAGTACTAATAAAAAATAACTAACATAGGTTAATGTAATTTAACAAAACAAATAAAAATAATGTAGTAGGTAGGTTTGTAAAACATCACAAGTACAAGACATACTACGTATTATCATCATCATCTACATATTATTTTCTGTTTAATAAACCAATTAAAAGAATGGATAAAACATAAATTAACTTAGATAAATAATATTCTATTATACATAACAAACAACAACATAGATGTACATTTTAAGTTATATATAAGTACTTCTACTCTTGTCACACACGATTGGTAAAAAAATAAAAGCCTCTTCATGAAAGTTTTCATTATATATGCATACATACATAATTATTATCAAGCCTGTATCCCTAATGGGGTAAGCAGAGCCACAAGCAGTCACAAGAAAACTTGCAGCCACTCCTGATTCAAAGTCCCAAGATGTTGAACCATGGTGACAGGTGATCAGCCCATCGCCCATAAAGATGGTCCATCATGTTGGAGAGGATGCTATCCCTAAGTCGACTTTTACGACATGCTCGGGAAGAGAAGCAGCTGGACGCATTTATGTTTTTTTTTGCTCCCAGTCCAGCAGATAAGTGACATAATGAATGATTTGATAAAATGTGGCTATGGATAGAGTAAAACAGTAAATAGTGTGCGGAAAGATTTTTTTAGTAAATAAATGACGCGTTTTTGACGAAGAACAATGTTAGTATAGTCAACTATCAATATCCTGTTTGTTGAATACTGGAACCGGCATTTTAGTTTTCAAACGTCACGTCACGTCGACTTCGCAAAGCTGTCATGCGTCACGTCACTGTTTCACGTCACGATGAAGTTGTGGCAATAAGTTTTTTGATGGTAAGTAAGTTTGTATGTGACCAGATCTAGTGACGGAGTTTTTAGGAATTAATAATATTACGAATGGGCAAATGAGCATTTTTATAAGATTCTACTAAAATTATTTATTCCAATATTATACTCGTAAATGCTAATGTTTTCGAAGATGTGGGGATGTTTCTTGCTCAGTATGCCGTGAACGGATATAAATGAAACTTAAAAAGAAACAGAATGCATCCAGCTGCTTCTCTCCCCGAGCATGTCGTAAAAGGCGATTAAGACATAGCATCCTCTCCAACATGATGAGATAAGCAAGTATTCCCAAGGAGGGTTGACGTCAGGCAGGCGGCCGGTCATAAAACACCTTAGCCACAACTCTTACAGCAAGGAAGGTACTCTGCCGATCCCACATAGAGTGGGATAAAGGCAGGAAGATGATGCATAGTGTGCTAAAACCACATAAAAAAATTAAAACAGAACATCTTAGAATGTGTAAAAGCACTTTTCTTACTGTATATAAAAGGAAAATATACCTTGTTCTTGTATTCTTACAACAACGCTACACATGTACAGAACACGCGGACGGCGCTCAGCTCACGCTTGACCGCTTTTATGAATGCATGCGAACTAGCGTTGTAGCGTGAGCCGCTTTTTATTAAATTTAATTAATCTAACGTCTAATTATGTAAATAGAAATAGTAATATAACGGCTTGCTTTCATTCCTGACTACTTTGTTAGTTATTATTTTTATTAGATAAATACAAACGAGCTCGATGCTCTTGGTGATGGAAGAAAGCTCGCCACATTGATATCTGGAAATTCATGTGAGATACTTCTGACCAGCACTGGGAAGAAATAAAAAAAATTTTTTTTGTAAAAAGTTGTTTGTTAACTAACTGCCGCCCACGGCTTCGCTCGCGTTGTACCCGGATAAAAAGTAGCCTATATGTTATTCCAGCACACGTATTATGTTTAAATAATGATCCACATATCCTCACAAACTTTCGCATTTATAATATTAGTAGAATTAACAACAACGTGATGGAAGGTACAGAGAAAGAAGTATGTGGACATGCGATAGTTACAAAGATTTTTATGCTTGTTAGGGGCAATTTTAGAAACTGCTGAACCGTTAATTAATTAATTAATTAATGGAAAGCTTCACTACCTATCCCTACATACATACATACATACATAATATCACGCCTGTTTCCCATAGGGGTAGGCAGAGATCACGTATCTCCATTTGCTACGATCCTGACATACTTCTTTCGCTTAATTCTTTCATAACATTCTTCATACATGCTCGTCGGTTTAGGGTACTCTTGACCTGGCCCTTTTCCAAAACGTCGCCAATTTGTTCCAGGTACGTTATAAAATATATTTAATTCCTACGCGGGTAAAAACCACTAGTAATTGTAGTCTAAACTGTAAAGTAAAACTTGAATTGAATAATATTAAATAATTAAATACTATGCGGATCTTTTACAACATATTATTATCTTTTTTCGTTATACTATGTTTAATTTAAGTAACAGTACTGTCAGCTTAGCAATTTTGTGTATCTAACTACAGTTATCAGTATATTTCACTTAAGTAGTCTTACCCCCGAATACTAAAACGCGACTCAGAGTTGAGCACGTCTCAACTCACGTTTTTTTGACAGTTTCTGATGAAGATCTGTAAAAAAAAACAATCGTCATTTGAGACGTGCTCAACTTTGAGATGCATTTGAGTATTCGGGGGTTAGACTGGATAGACTTAAGACAAAGGAAATCTTATATTGCACCTTTTTATAAAGAAACTAGCTGACCCCGCGAACTTCGTATCGCCTTAAAATTAATAATGCAAGTGCTTGTAATTTAATATGAACTTTATACCATAGCAATAAAGCTCAAATTGACTACGTTTTAGTTACAAATCATTTGTATGGGAAAAAGAAAAGGGCTATTTTTAGGGTTTTTCCAGCAATAATTCTAATTTTTCTCGCCGTAAAAACCATCCTTGAACTTCAACGAACATTTTAAAAAAAGATTTGGCCAAATTGGTCCAGGCGTTGTTGAGTTATGCGCTTACACACATTTTGCGATTCATTTTTATATATAAGAAGATAGATTATGTCTGTTGTAAAAGACAGTCTTGTCAAAATAATTCATAAATAAGGTGTAGTTACATAGGGGAATATACAACACTAGTGAAACAAGATACGTAACATTTGATTACGAGATAAGATAAAAAAATAATTGCTACCGTTTTTGTTTAAAATTTATGGGCATTTTTTACGTAATGGAAGATTTAATTTGCTTCTGTATTACATTGTCGTATTTAGTACGATATTAAATGACAGCCTATTTTAATGATTACTTATGGCTCTTTCCACTATGGGCTCAAAGTTAGTTCAATATATTTTATTTCATAGGATTTTGAGGATCACTTGAAAAGTTTCGAAGTTACTTAGTAAGATGTTAAATTAAAACGAGCATGCCACTTTCAAAGAAATTAAGTATTGCATAGTAAGAAGAGTTCTACACGGACAACAAATTAACCATAGGTATTCCCATTGACTTACTAAGCTGGATATACACCACCGATCGCGGAGATAACCGAGCGAACACGAATAAATAAATAAATATTTGTGGACATTTGATACAGCACCATCTAGCAAAGCTTGTACTATGGACTGCTAGCTGATGGAATACTTAGATACTTTTTTTTGTAAACACATACTTATACTTAAAATACATAATTTTACAACACTCAGACCCGGAAGAAATAATTGCAGAACATACAAGTAAACGTTTCTCCCGTACCGTACCCGCGCCTCTTGCGTCTCAGCCGAGCACTCGCCCACCATGCCACCGAGGTCGTCGAATAATAAATGATTGTAAACGGTTTTGAGACTTTTAAACGAAAGCCAAGTTTCTAAGTGTCTACTCAAACCGCTAGACGCTAAGTGAAAAAAATATGGGATTGACACAAGCGATCGCAATTTAACCACGTGACGTAACTATCGCTTGTACCAATCCCATACATTCTTGCAGTAACGTTTACCGACTTCGTAAGACGGTTAGTGACCTGGCTACAGGCTAAAGGGCGAGCGAACAGCGAGCAAGTATGTTGCCAGTTCCAGCTCGCCGTTTGCGCTCGTTCACGTTCGCTTTGTTCTTACCGCATAAACCGCGAAACATTAAAAATAACTCTAAACCCAACGCCGATACAAAATATTATGAGTGGGGAACCAGTTCCGAAGAACTTCATACGAATGATTATTGTTAAAATGTAGAAATAGTTGAGCAACTATGTTGCGTGTTTTTCTTAAGAATATTGGCGAACACGCAATGCTCACCAACTCCACATTATGACTGCGTTTCAGAAACTACGTCCTATACTATGTTAGTTGCATATAAATTGACGAATATCATAGTCATTATGGAGTAATTAAAACCTCAATTATATTTTATTCTTTGTTGCATTTCGCGCAAAAACTATTGTTATGCTTGATGCACTTAGTATTTCATTTTCCACGTTTATTTACTTTTTATTTTGATAAAATACTTGCTCATTATCTTTACGATATATATACCTACTACCTACTAGTATTTATCTATTTGGTTTTATAGATGTTTGAAAAATTTTTTGATTTGATTATGACCTAAGAACATTGAAGTCAAAATAAAGAAAATGTAAATTAATTCATTTCTGTTTTTTTTGTGTATCATTATGTAGAAAATATAAATGAAAGATGACATGAGTAAGATAGTGAACGTTACTAGTTTTTTCGAACCAGTGTGGTGAAAGGACTTTAAGGCTCAATTCGTGCACTTGACACATATTTTCGGTATGTTTAGGTTCTACGATATGCCGGTTTCATCACGGTGTTATCCTTCACCTTTTGAGTACTGGTAAAATCCGTTGTTGCAACCTTATTTGAACCCACGACCTTAGGATCGGAAGGCGGGGTCACTATCACTAGACCACCAGTGCTCTCAGAGGCATCAGATTACGGCTGATAGAGAGAAATTGAATAAGAATGTTGCGAACAGAAGATGATGAAGTGTTATGTTTGGCATCATCGATTAAATTACAAGTCTGGACAACTACGTTAGGAAGGTCGATTTCATTTGTGATCCCGGATCAGTCTAGTGTAATAATGTGTGTTGTGGCTTGTAGCTCAATGACATCAGTAGGTCATATTACCCTACCTAGATAGATAGATTAAACTCATTATTGTGTATAACAATATTAAATTAAAACAAAATAATAAAACTTAGGTGCTAACAAAAAAAAAACAGAAATACACAAACGGCGGTCTAATTGTTTAAAGCAATTTCTTCCAGACAACCTTGGGATGGAGAGGATGACGTGGTGACCCTACCTAGATAACGATTTTGGCCAATTTTTATATAATCATAATTTCAGCCTGGTTTCACCCACTCTGGGTATAGACCACCTTCTTTTAATTATCCCAGCCTCCTCGGTCATCAGCGGCATTCTTGTTCGTTTATTGCCCGATCTTATCAGCTGTACTGCAAAAAAATTTTGTCTGTACTTTTCTTTGTAGCAGATAAATAGATAAACTCTTTATTGTGTATAAAGTACCTTATGCGCTCATAGAATGCTTTTAGATGAGCTGCGCACAAAGCTTACTTTATTATATTAAGTAAAATGTCAACTCGTATTTTTCTATTTATAATCGCTAGTGCTCGCTCCATTTCTTACACTGGCATTAGGTAATATAGTGTGCGTGAGCTCTTTGTATGTGTGCGTTCTTTTTACGTCACACATACGAGTTCGTTGACTCACTCTACATTGTAAATAAAAATTTATTTAAATGGGATTTAAATAAATTTATTAATGTTTGTATATATAATTTTTAATAATTATAATAAATTTATTGATAATTTATTTGATAGATGGTGCTAAGATGTTGCAGTAAGTTTTTCATTGTCTGAAGTCGAGCGTAAAGATTTTATCGATTTTGCAAATAATATTGATAATTTTCAGCATATTTTTGACAAAATATTTAAATAAGAATAAATAGTATTTTGATGGCCGAGAAGTGAGACTCCGACACCAAGATAGGCTGACAATATTATAGACATATATAGTATGTTTTTATATTAATAACATGATGGACCATCAACATGGGCGATGGGCTGATCACCTGTCACCATGGTTCAACATATCCATCTCGGGACTTTGAATCAGGAGTGGCTATAAGTTTTCTTATAATGACTTGTGGCTCTGCCCACCCCATTGGGGATACGGGAATGATAATATACATTTTTTTATTAGTTTCATTTAAAAAACAAAACGCCAAGAGGTTAAATTTACATCGTTCATTGAATAGCGATACAGGTCATTAATAATTGAATATAAAACGGGGGCCATAACCGCTCTCGTTATATATAATACCGAGCATAGAAAGTAGCATTATTTATGCCTTTTTATAGAACAAAGTTCTCAATATTTCTCACATTATAACCATTGTCTTGTGTGAAATAGTTCGTTATAATAATAATGTATGCAATTACACTGTGAAACAAATCATTATTTCCTTGGAAATAGTTTTAGTAAAAAGTAAATTCAATGAGATTTCTCTATTTTGTTTCAAAACAATTATTGAGTTGTAATATTATGGCATTATATTTTTTTGGACATTCATCTGCTCCCCGAGCATGTCGTAAAAGTCGACTAAGGGATTCCTCTCCAACATGATGGACCACCTATATGGATGATGGGCTGATCACCTGTCAGCATATCCATTTAGGAATTTAGATCAGAAGTGGCTGCAAGTCCTCTTACGTTAACTTGTGGCTCTGCCCATCCCATGGGCGTGATAGTATGTATGTATATATGTACTATATTGTTTGAACCCCACTTCATTAAGGCACACACTAAGACGTATCCAAGTGATCCCCGTGATTTGATGGAATATTTTTTTTTTGACTTAGTTTGTACTAAGTATCAGCTACTACTGTACGCAGACATCCCCTATGAGTGCCGTTTCGCCCTGCCTTCAGCTTGAAGCATCCGTTGTCTGCCAACAGCTTGAACTGGTTTGAACTCCACTTATTTATACTAAACTTATTACACTTATGAATAAAAATGTATAATTTTCCAACCATAAACCCAGTTGCATATTTGCCTACAATATACACATGTAATAATATTGTTATTTATCATTGTTGCTGAAACAATAGATCGTATCATTTGAATAATTTTATCTGATTTAGTAGACTTACGAGTATGTACAGATACGGGGAAAATTGTTATTAATCAAATTGGAAACGGTTATCGATACGTCAAATTGACTTAAATATGTATTGTTTTATCAACACCTGTTGTATTTTGGTACCTAATTACGATACGATAGTAATTCAAATGAAAGCTTGTGGTCTAGCGGTATTGGTCTGCCTTCCGATCCTAAGGTCATTGATTAAAATTTGGTCGACCACCGAAGGATATTTCTGTTTGAAACCAGTACTCTAAAACGGTGAAAAAACAAAACATCGTGGGGAAGTCAAATGCACGAAAAAAGCTTTTAAGGCAGACTATACCACCACAGTGGTTCGAAAGAACAATTGACACAACTGGGTAGTAACCGAATATGTCTGATCAGTTCTAAGTAAGTTTTGTATTCTACATTATATTCACGAGTGATCACGCCATATTTAATCTACATAATGTAATCTACATTTGTTTCTCATGTAAAATGCACCGTTTCTTTACTTACTGAGCATATTAATACATGCCAAGCAAATAGGATTTCCTAGCAATATGTGAAAAACAACGACAGCATGTGACATTTGTCTATTTTTGAAGTTGATACCAATTAATATTTTCCCACAGAACTCGATTAGAGATAAAGAAGAAATAAATTCTATATATTAATGAAACTCTTTAATACAGATCGTTATTACTTCTTTTTTTCTGACTTATTTACCTGTAAGTATACTTTACAAATACTATCAATACAAGACCTGTAGTCTTGTATTGACTTGTAGACTTGTAGGGAACCACTAGACAACTAGATTAGTGTCTTTTAGTATTGTTTTGATGTTCAATAATATTGTATCTACTTTTTACTATAACCCTTTTTAATGTTGCACTATACTTGCTTCCAAAACTGAATTCTTCTAATGAGGTTTAATGTTTAGTAGATTTTCTTTTAAACTCAAAAGTTAACCTTATTCGGACGAATTATATACAATGTAAGATTGTATTCAATGCGAATAGCTTCTCAAAACCAAACAGCTTTACAACTAAGAAGAAACTTAAAACACAAACCAGCTTTCTTGCTTTGATGTTCAATCTTCCTCTTTAACACTGCATTCTTTCAAATTAAAATCTACAAACTCTGCCACATTTTTTTTGGAAATAATGCAATTAAAGAGATTTCGCGAATAGCTGTAACAATAAGCCATGAGCGGAAAAGATCTATTAATCAACATATGATAAATTATTCTCTTGACCGTGGTTCTGACCTTGTTTTATTTCATTGCTGGCGGGGCATGACAATCGAGCTACAGTTTTTTTGTCTGGCGCTCATTATATTCGAAACAAAACAATAATAAGGTACCAGCTGATTCATATAAATAATACATATTAAAATCTTGGCAAAATTACTAACAAGCTGCCGTTATTGAATTGTCAATTCGAAATCTATTTTGGTTTCCATCTTCATCAGCTGTTTTAACTTTTACACATTTAGCTTGTTTGAAAGTGTTGAATTGAATTATAAGCAAATTAATGATATTAAAAAAATACTTTTGTACTCACATGTACACATCCACCGTCTGGAAACTTGCAAACTTTAGCGTGAGCTTTTCAAAATTGTATCTAAATAGTATAACAATACAGTTGATTTTTGAACATTAATAGTAACTTTCACTAACTTTTGTGGATAATGGAGAAATACTAAACTTGTCTTGCGCTGTCAGTACCTACTTACGGATAAGGAACATTATGCTCTCTATGTTTTTGAAGTACATACAGATTCTAGTACGAGTATAGTTTCAACAACTGATTTCTTAGTTATTATTACATAGTTCACACGCTTACCCCCGAATATTCAAACGCGACTCAGAGTTCTTTGTCAGTTTTTGGTGAAAATCTGTCAAAAACTTTTGAGACGTGCTCAACTCTGGGATGCGTTTGAGTATTCGGGGGTCATAAAGATACATAGATAGTATTTGAGCTGTTTCGTAGCGGTTCAGTAGTCCAGTACATTGATGAGTCGGTATAAATTTCGTTATAGTAATGTGCGGTGGACGCATGCGCGGCGCATTCCCGACGCCAGTTTTTATGTGTTTATATATTCTAATTTTATTGTTTTCTTTATTTGCGTCCCACTTTTGTTTGGTACGAACGGGCATTGTTCGCCATCGTAAACGACGATTTAGAAGATAAAATAAAATGTTGTATGGAATTTTTATTCGGTACGCGTAATTTCTTTGTCTGTTTCGTTATAATTTTGTGTCATTAAAAATAATATTGCGTCTTTGAAAAACAAGGACGAAGGAATTGTAGACGGGTATTTTAAGCTTTGTAAGTTACTGAAGTGGGAATGTAATGTTTATACAAAAAATTTGTTTCGTCTTGCCAAATAAAAAATAAGTTATTGATAAGACTCTCTATTGACTGGCTCGGTGGCGTGGCGCAAGAGGCGTAGGTTCGATTTCCGCAGCGGAAGAAATGTTTGCATGTTCTGCAAATATTTCTTGAAATTCGGTTTGGATACTATAAATGCAAAATAAATGGACATGTATTTCCGGATTTTTTAAAAAGACCCTTAAAAGGGGTAAAATGGAATGTCAAAGTTTGTATGGGAACTTTTCAACGGGCGGTACGATTGGCTAGAAACTCGATTAGGATACTTAAAAATAAAATAAATAGACACTTGTCTCAGGGTTTTTCAAAATAACCCTCAAAAAGGGGTAAAATGGAACGTAAAAATTTATACAACGCGAGCGAAGCCGCCCGTAATAAGCTAGCAATTTCCAAAATTTAATATGATTAAGTTGGTAAACCTTTTATTGTATTTTAAGTGTAAAATATGTTATGGCATAACAATAAAGGGCTTAATAATAAATACGGAGGTACATTGCTACGTTTCTGGCACTTTAATTAGTACTCGGAGGGACATACGTACGAGTACATGGTACATAGCAGTACTAAATGTCACTTAGCATAAATTACTCGTACCACCGCATATTGTATTAACGCGTTACAGTACTATTTCACCAAATCCGTTAACGGCCGGAATTTTTTTCTTTAATTTTAGTTTTTTATTCACACAGCGCCATCTAGCCCCAAACTAAGCAATGCTTGTACAATGGGAACCAGATGGCTGATAGAATACTTGTATGGTTTTTTTGTAAAGACATAGGTACATAAAATACTACTACACCCAGACCCGGAATAAATATTTGCAGAACATAGAAACATTTCTCCCGTAGCGGGAATCGAAGCCGCGCCTCTTGCGTCTCGGTCGAGCACACGCCCGCCACGCCATTGAGGCCGTCATATGGTCGGACGTCGTCGACAGAACACGTTTCTGATACAGTAAATCATTGGGAGAGATCAGGACTATGTGTATGACACTGTCAGATGTAACTTATTTATAAGGTTATACATAAATACATAAAATCACGCCTATTTTCCATAGGGGTAGGCAGAGATCACAGATCTCCTTTTGCTCGTCGGTTTAGCTCTTGACCTGGTCCTTTTCCAAAACGTCGCCGATTTCCTCCAGGTTTCGTTAATCTTTCATTCATGCTCTTTGCATCGAATCGTCTCAACATACGTTTCTCAATCCTCATCACTACATCTTCTTTCACTTCATATCACTCTCTTATCACGCTATGTCTCACTTTATCTCTCAGAGTTAACCCACACATACTTCGCAACGCACTCATTTCCACTGCATTCACTGTACTCTGATATATCTTCTGCTATACCCAACTTTCACAACCATACATAAGTGACGGTATCCCTCATGAGCGGGTACTAGTACTCCTCTAAGTGCAGCTAGTCATGTCATTTCAGACACCTTCCAGCTGCTTACAAGGTTATTTCTAACTATATTTTATTTTATCTGCATTTTAAAAGTTCTCTAGCGGTACAACAAATCCGTCATCGGCCAAAGTGTGGTCGGACGTCGTCAACCGAACTCGGCCGATCACATGTCAAACGGACGATGTCGGTTGTATGCAATAGGGTACCCGTCTTCTTTTAGTGTCTAATACGCTCGCTGTTCTCTAATGTTCTTTATGATCAGCTGATGTGTTTAGGTCACTTAAAAACATCAGTTTGAATCGATTAGCTGAGTTCGGTCGACGACGTCCGATCATACTTGGACCCATAACGGATTTGGCGTAATGGTACCTTGACAAATTATATTTTGTGGGAAAGTCCCATTGCCACGATGAAATGCTAATTAGCAGATTCTAGTCTTTGGGTGGTTAATATTATGGGATTTCCACACGGTTAGAAACAAATAAATAGGCATTCTGTGTGGCATGCCGCGCTGCCTGAAAAATTAAAAATAATAATTTTCTGAAAATGTGTGTTAACGGTGCGACCGATATCTATCGCCAATATTTTTAATTAATTTATGGGTCTGGAGAGTCTGGCTTATACGCAAAAGGTGCGGGTTCGACGCCACAGCGGGGTCATGTTCGTATGATCTGTATTTTTTTTTCTGAGTCTATATGTATTACAATGATATTAATTTCTGTGACCCACAACCGAATATAGCAGCTATTTGAAAGTTCTCTGAAGCTCGCATAAAAAGTATTATTTTAAAATATGTTCAAAAGAAATAAGCTCCAAATTTAGAAATAATAATTGTATACATTTGCCGCTATTGACGGTCCTTTATTAGTATTTTATACAAACACCAAGTATTGTATAATTAAACAAAACGTATGGTGTTGAGTTATAATGCTCGTTGAATAAATACAACGTAGAGATGCGAAACTAGATGGTCAACTGGATGCGATATTCACATTTGGTTTTCGTATAGCTTAAAGGCTCTCTTATGCTAATATTTAAGCTTTAAAGAATAGTTTGAAAGTTTGGATGTTACTTCTATGACTCCAAAAGAAGGTTACGTCGTCCAGCAGCATGATGTTAGCGTCGCGGTCATCGTGGGTCGTCAGTGGATCAGAGTAGCAGAGGTCCGTGAGAAGTGGCAGCAATAATGGGAAACCCATACCCGGCAGTAAGTCCTATCTAGCTGAGGACGATGCTCACCCATGAGAAATGTATTTTTTTATGAAAAAATATAATGTTTATTCAGTTTTGCATCTATACGTCGACTTTATTACATAGACACCGTGTGTCTCATCCAAGTCCAAACCAGTTTTATCGTGAATTAATATTAATAATGAATACTTGAAACAGGCGCGATTGTAAGTTGTATAGTTGTAATTAAGTGCGATTATAACGGCTCTGGTAATTACGGTCGGTGGCTGATGCGTGCTGTGGTATGTGAGCAGAGCGGCTTGTGTGCCACCGGCCTTACATTTTATCTCTTATCGCTGAGAAAATGTGAAATTAAGAAAAGTATAAAAATAAATAAAATTACAAGTATTTACACAAATATAAATAAAAAATACGAAAGAACACGGGCTATCTTAAGACCGTTGCGTACGGTCTATAGATAGCTCACCTTATTAAAAAATTATTGTGCCTTGGTGAATCTCAAGGTAATTTTTTTTATGTTTATATATAATAGACTTATTAGGTACTGTTTCCCACATCGAAATGTCAGTGACTTCAAAATGCACTTTTCTCTTGTCACTGTTACTACATCGCCGCGTCGTAAACCTAAAATATTATTTGCAAAAGATTCTTGCGTGCCAATTCATAAACATAAAAATGCGTGTCTGTCTGTTAATATACTAATACAAAAAGTGTTGGAGTTGTGAAATAATTTAATACAGGGGTGATTTTACACCCCTTATTTCCCATAGGGGTAGGCAGAGATCACGGTTTTTCATTTGCTACGATCCTGACATACTTCTTTCGCTTAATTCACTCTTATTACATTCTTCATGCATGCTCGTCGGTATAGGGAACTTTTGACCCCATCCTTTATCAAAATGTCGTCGATTTGGTCCAGGTATATACGCCTGTGTTTATTGGTGACGACAGATTGTGTAACATTTTGACAGAATGGTGGAAAGGGAAGCGTCAGATGTCCAGCAGCATGATTGGTCGACATTTCAAGGTCGGCTCAGGCTAGCGCAGACCCGTGAGAAGTAACAAGATCAAGGTCAAGATCAGCGCTAGCAGTGGGTGTGTTGTGGCCGCGGATAATGATGATGATGAAATGTGTATCACATGGTAATTACATGGTATTTGTGAATATGAATATTTATATAATTCATCATCATCTTCCTGCCCTTATCCCACTCTATGTGGGGTCGGCACATCATGATCCTTCGATCATGTTGTAATAATATTTATATAATTAAAGAATAAAAATGCGAGTACCACCGCGGGGAAAGGCTAGTGGACTTACAATGTACGAATAAAACGATCTGGCGTCGCCTCGTAACTTTTGCATTTGGCATTCGTTCAGTATATTTGTATTAAATAAGATAAATTGCATGCGGTAGTACAGAAAAAAATACTAACATACAGAATTCTCACTCTACTCTTGCGAAAACTCAAGCGATATTGAAACTTAAAGACATATAAACAAAAAGCTCAATTTCGTTTGTCACTTGAACAGCACCGTTCATTTGAGTCATTTAAATCTCTCCACTCACTACCCCGTTCCATAACTGAAATCAGACTGTCATTGGCTCAAACTTGCACTGGTGGTCTAGGGTAGTGACCTTGCCTTCCGATCTTAAGGTCGTGCGTTCAAATCCACGTTTAATAACAAACATTTACGTGCGCTATAATAGTACTCTTGAACGGTGAAGAAAAACATCGTGAAGAAACCATGTTGGAGAACCTAAAACGTTTGAAAATTTGTATCAAGTGGCACTTTAAATCATTTCACCACACTGGTTAGAAATGACTAGTGACACGACTAGATAAGATAGACTCAAAAAGGCTAAGCAAATTCGCCTCTCAAAATTCCTTCTCTGGTACTTCAAGGAGTTTGGTCTTGCTGTGGGAGCGTTAGCAGAGGGTCATTAATATAAAAAGTTTTTTATCCAGACAACGAGACTCCAGAAAGTGCTGTAAAACTTGTATATGAGTCACTAAAACAGATTTCATCCTCGGGGAAAGCTTCCACGCCAGAAAACCTAAGGCCTTTTAACATTTAAGGTAGATGATTTATACAGCGTCAGGAGGCAACTTTTACCTTCACAAACGGGAAGCTGTAGTGCCCGGGACGAATTAAGATGGGGTAGGCTTGCCCAGCACCTATTCCATCCTCTCAGCTTAGTCGGTCTTGTCCACAGGAATCGTGCGGAGCTGACCGTTTTACTTCACCGTTTGAGACTATAGGCACACGACCAGATTTAAATCCACGACCTCAGGATCGGAAGGGGTCACTACTAACTAGACCACACCAGAGGACACGCGTAATTGTACATAAATACATAATTATCATGCCCGTATCCCTAATAGGGTGTGCAGAGACACTAGTAATCATATGAAGACTTGCTTTCTTAACGAGGAATTGTCTACAATTTATTTAGGATGCTGTTGTTGCTGGGGATTACTCAGTTCAGTAGAGAGGCCGTCTTTTTCCGCCAGATGGCGTCAAATGTGTCATCGACGAACACTGGAAATTCAAAAGGCTTTCTTTTGAGCTTGCGAAACCACATCGCGGAGTGACCATGCACAATATACCCCAACGTGCGATGTCAATTAACAGATCTTTGTTCTCCCACAAACAATTAGAATTAGAATGAGACCTGTCAGACGTTAGCTTGCTTCGCCGGGATTGTCACGGTCCGGGGTAGAGAGCGGAGACCCTAAGCTTTTCTGTACCAAGCGCGCATTTAAATTGAAGCTTCTCACAAAGGGTTAAAGTTCAATTTGCATTGCATTTAAATTCGAGTGACATTAAATCAAAGAACAAATAAGGCGCGGACACAGTTCGCGACAAAAAGTCGCCGCGCCATATCGAGCGTGCCAGTCCGTGCGATGTATAAAGTTGCGGCTTATTAAGCACTCAATTAGAAAAAGCGGATTCTACTTTCCTCGCGACAAGATTTGCTTGTTCTCTTATGGGTTATGGGCCTACCACACGAACCATCGCCTTCACTATCTACTTGCCCGCGGCTTCACTCGCGTGGTACTCGGATAAAAAGTAGCCTATATGTCACTCCAGTATACTTTCTTCCGGGTCTAGGTGTTGCGGTGCCATGGTACTCGTAGTTTCTGAGACCCACGACACAGGGAATCCGGACTATTTGACTGTTGGGTGTGGCTGTCGGGCTGTAGGGAAGCTCCATAATGATTTAACATATTGCAAACGGGCAGGTTACGCTAAGGGACATTTGAGACTTTTATGGTTGTTATTGATTTTTGACTCGCTTGGTCGCGTTACGAACAGATGTAAATGCAACTTAGATTTAAGACGTGTCCAAGTGATCCCAGTGATTTTAAGGAATAAAAAAAAAATTGATTTTGACTTTGACTTTACACTAGTCATTATCATCATCTTCCTGCCCTTATCCCACTCTATGTGGGGTCGGCACAGCATGATCCTTGGATCATGCTGTAAGAGTTTTGGCTAAGGTGTATTGTGTTTTGTGACTTTACACTAGTATTGTACCGGAAATTTGTAATATCTCTCAATAAAGTTATTTCGAAAATATTTTTTTAATATGATAAAACCAAAAGTTTGTATGGATGTGGGGGATCGTCGGTCCCTCAATCACGGCGTACATATCGCGGAATTGGGGATCGGAGTCACTCAGGATTCAGAGTTCAATATATTTTATTTCATAGCATCTTATGGGATCACTTGAACACGTCCTAAATCTACGTTGAATTTACACCTGTTCGTAACGCGACCAAGCGTGGCTACCACGCTTAACTTTTTTGGAAAATGATCCCTTTACAATCATGTTTATAAAACGAGTTGGGGTATTATTCTGTCCCAAGCTTTTTTGTCTTCTATAAAACCACGTGTTTTGTAATAAGCTTTTTGAAGAATTATCCTTTTATAGTGTTAAATTATCAACTGTCAAATTTGGCATCTCACTTGGGACTTTGTTATAAGCGCGGACATTGCCATTTAAATGATTTATTAACTTTATCTAACTTAATCATTGGGTTCAGCGAGTCTAACCTTATTTCTTGTATTATTATATTTGTATTAAACTTACTAACACTTTTATGAACGTCTATAACCTCAGGTTTCAATGTATTGATAAGAAACTGCCATGATTTTCTTTAAATATTTATTTTTATTTTTGTGGACATTTCACACAGCGCCATCTGGCCCCAAACTAAGCAATTTTTGTAAATATATACTTATAATATTACAATACCCAGATCCGGAAGAAATATTTGCAGAGCATAAAAACATTCCTCCCGTAGCGGGAATCGAACCCGCACCTCTTGCGTCTCAGCCGAGCACTCGTCCGCCACGCCACCGAGGTCGTCAATTTGTTACGAAAATTTGTTGTTTGAATTTATTGCGTAATGATTCCCTATGACTCAAGTTATAAACTCGAGTAGCCCTCTTCTGCATCACAAATACGCTGTTTATATCTGCAGCACTACCGACTAACTAGACAACCAGTATTCGACTGAAACCTGCTTTATATGTGAACGCAAAAGGTCGTTAAATAATTCTTTATAGTTTAAGACTTAAACACAAAGTTATATAAATTAACATTTCGCGCGGCCCGAGTGGAAAAAATATTGATACAATTTAATTGGCCAGGCTTTTAAGGGGAGAGGTATATTGCAAGATTGTACGGCAGTTCACATTCTAGTATAATAATAATTTTATGCTGTAAACTAGGAGCGAAAGTTGAACGAAGCAAGATTTAAATATGAACACCGTGTTGTAAGAAAATTATGATGCTTGATATAGTAGTAATATTATTTTATATCTGCACATCTAAGTAGGTGGATAAAACTCTTACTTTACTGACTGATTGACTTATTAACTGAATTTCTGTTCGACTGTCAGACTTACTGACTGACAGTCAGTCAGTCAGACAGTCAACTTTCAGTCTAAACCGTCGACCTACTGGAAGTTGAAACTTAGAGTGCATATTTCTTATTATGGTGTAGGGTTGCACTAAGAAAATATTTACCGAAATTCAACTCCCAAAGAACTTAGGCGGGAGATAAAGATTGTATGAAAAAATAATAATAATACAATTCAAACTACTTTCGTTTCACTATTAATGAACCACTCGTGGCGTAGCGTGCTTAGACGTTCTTGATTGATCGTTGAAGTGAAGCAACGTTGTGCGCGGTCACAATTGGGATGGGTGACTGCAAGTGGCATTACGAGCTGAGCGCTTCCGTGCTTCGGAGGGCACGTTAAATCGTCGATCCCGGCTTTTAAGACGGAGGCCTTTAGGCGGTCTAAAAACTCCGACACAAGAATTGGCCACTAGCTCATACGAACTTACTTACTTACTTACTACTTAATTCCACGAAAATAAGTAAATGGCTTGGGACGCCTATTTGGAAGACAGGGCCCGAAATAAAGATGGCAGCCCTATCGTGGATCAATACGCAGCAAACAAATTCAGTTGCCATGACGGCAGGCACTTGTTTTTAATATAGCTGTGCCAGTTTAACATAATATAAAATTATAAGCGATATGAATCACGATAATGTTTCGCGAAGGGGAGGGAGGGGTGGGGAGAGGGGGGCAATCTACCTCTACAAGCCTAGCGGAGCCGGCCCGGTCTTGCAACTACACAATGCAAAGTAGCGTTCATATACAAACAAATCTGCCCTGCTAATCGCACTCGCAGTAATCGTCATTTTTGGGTTTTTCACTTTTTTGCAGAAATGGTATTTCCAGGGGGCTAAATCTATACCTACATAAAAAATTATTTTCATTATATTTTTTACTATAAGGATATAACATTGACTTGCTGCAGAGATATCTAAAAATTATGATTACCGCCATTTTGCAAGTACTGCATTTGCTATTTCGAGGGCAGAAATATTATTACAAAGTTTCGCATTTATGGAATAGCTTCTTCCTGCGCGTGGGATCCGGATAAAAAAATTGCCTACATACATAGTTCTTGACCTAAAATAACACAGGTAAAGTTATTTTAGGTCAGGAACTATGCTTACTTCTTTCTAAATCTTGCCTTCTTTATATGTATACTGACTCACGTAAGGCTTGAAAGAGGCGGAGGGGATTCGGAAAAAATCACGAAATGTCACGGGGGGGGGGAGGCAGTGAGACAACAAGCTTTTTGTTTTTCCTATTATTAGATTTAAAGATAATGGATCTGAAATTTTTAAGATACTTTATTAGTATGAGTATAAAAAAACTTTATTTATATTACCAGGGTTGGGGGGTTTGGGGTGAGAGCACTAGTGGTCTAGTTGGCAGTGACCCCGCCTTCTGATCCTAAGGTGGTGGGTTCAAAGCCGGTCGTGTACCAATGGATTTTTCTGTGAAAAATTTTTGTGCGCTACACCTGTACTCTCAAACGGTGAAGGAAAACATCGTGAGGAAACACGCGGCTTAGTCAGCTCCGCACGTATTGACCATTATCTTTTCTGTGGACAAGGCCGACTAAGCTGTGAGTGCAATTTATTCGGCAATTAAAAATAATAATGTAGAAAATAAATAATAGGTCGTGGTGACGTGACATTCAGTAAGATATTCAATTAAAATGCCATCGAGTGACGATGTCTCTTTTTGCCGTATCTTGGAGTCGGTGTAAGTTATGATGATCGGAAAAAGTGGCAGATGTACAAGAAGGTCTACCTTGACTTTTCTATTGATTGATAAAGTATGCTATTATTTACGACTACGAAGCAAAAGAAAGGTTATCCCCCGAATACTCAAACGCGACTCAGAGTTGAGCACTTCTCAAGTGACGAGTTTTTGACAGATTTTCATCTAAAACTGTCAAAAAACCGTGACTTGAGACGTGCTAAACTCTGAGATGCGTTTGAGCATTCGGGGTATGTCTAGCAGTCTAATTAAGTATGTAATCATGTTTTTTTGTTATCTCGTGGACTTTCCAACTGGTAAGATTTTGACAAATTATGCGTCTTGATGGTAAGAATAACATAGGTTACCATGACGTCGGCTATTATTTAGTACGTCAGTCAATAAATTCAAGTTTCCCACTCCATAAACAAAAGATTAAGTACTCATGTACTCAAGTGTTTGGATTCAAATTAAATGGTTAGAAGGGTTACGAACCAAAAATATAAGTTACCATCTTTTCAGATCTATCCAGATTTATTATCGGTATTTTTTTAGAAACAAATGCCTTAATCACTACCGTACAAATGTCCCGTAATCTTGTTTATCAATAAATATAATTCGACTAGGACACTTAATTATACATACATATCACGCTCGTGGCCCTAACGTGGTGGGCAAAGTCACAATTATAAGAACACTTCCAGCCACTCCTGTTTCAAGAGTCCCAAGATGGATACTGTGAACCATGGTGACAGGTGATCAGCCCATCGCTCATAGGTATAGATAGTCCATCATCACTATCCCTTAGTCGACTCTTACGACATGCTCGGGGTGAAAAGCAGCTGGAGGCATTCTATGTTTTTTCTTTACTCCCAGTCCAGCAGAGAAGTTTAATTAAATTAAAGAACATTTAATTGAATCACTTAAAATTAGAATCTTTCAATTCTGCTGCTCCGAAGCACTGCACCTTTGTAAATTACAGACCAGAGCTGAAGTTCGAGCTTCATGCAAACTGATTTAATGAAATACCTTTGTTCCTACTTTGTCTTTTGTCTTAGCAAAGGGATTCATTCGGATGAACACTAATTAGAACCTAAAAGATGGCTAAAATATTGATGGATTTCATTTCCTCGAGCCGAGTACACCCCACTACCATAAGAGGAATACCTTCTAAGTTTGAAACTTAAACTTATGCTATGTGTTGAATGTCAGTCAATCTCATACAGTTTTATATATGTAATTATTTGAAGATACTAAACCCTATTCTTTGAGTTTCGATTCAGTTCTGCTAATTATGTTTTTTATACTTACGTTTTACTTTCAAATAGGTAAAAATGGCTTTATACAAAGAAGGGGGTGGGGAGTTCGATTCCCACATCCGACAATTATTGTTAATAGTAGTTAAATACTTGAATACAACCACAATGTTTCTTAAACGGTTTTAAACGAGGACCAAGACCTCTTTTAAGGTCACTTAATACAGGTTTCCCTATGATGCGGTTATCGTATTGTAGAAATTACTCATGAGGAAATGGTATGTCTTATAACATTGTGTGTTAATTGCACGAAATGAGCCTCTTTAGGCGCACTTTAAATCTTTCACCGCGCTGATTCGAATTATCTAGTGACAGGTCAAATTCAAAGGCAAAGTCAAAATTTATTTATGCCTTAAAATCACGGGTATCATTTGGACACGTCTTAAATCTACGTTGCATTTACACCTGTTCGTAACGCGACCAAGCGTGGAAGATACAGGCAAGAAACCACGAGTAAGTTAATGTTTATAGGTGCGCATTTAGTAGGTTGATTATAATCAAGCCTTAGGCTGGTTTGCATAACCAGAGCATTGACCAACGTATACCGTAACGTTGGTTAATGCTCTGGTTAAGTTATAGTTGGTGCAACCTGGCTTTATGGTTCGTCGTTATATAACGGCCGGGACTTCTTGAGAAGCCAAGTTCAAGAATACCAGAGTTATTCAACTACACTTTATATGAACGTTTCAATGTCCATTGTAAGTTGTAACTAAGTAATTGTATACGAAGTAGCAGCTGTGCGGGGGAGGTAACTTAATTTACTTCGTAAATAAAGTTGATTGTTTGTCTAGTATTCCCTTCACTGGCTTACTGAGAAAACAGTTTGCGGTCAATACAATATCAAATCGTATTTCTATTATTATTTAGGGTATCATATTTTTGGGGTTCCGTATCCGAAGGGTGAGAATGGGACCCCATTACCAAGCCTCCGCTGTTCGTCCGCCCGTATGTCAGCGGGCTGTATTTCATGAACAGTAATAGCTAGAGTTGAAATTTTCACAGATATATTTTTCTATACAAGAAAAAATTTTTAGCGTACGACGGTACGGAACTTTTCGCGACTTTAACAAGCATACATACATATTATCTCGCCCGTATCCCTAATGGGGTGGGCAGACAGCCACATCTGATTTAAAGTCCTAAGATGGATATCATGAAACTTGACCTTGTTTTTATTTTAATTTTAGCCTGTGTGTTCGAATGGAGGGTGAAGGCCTCCCCTCCCTCCCATTCCCAGTTGTTTATGTCCTTTGCCAGGGCCAGTCTGGAAGAAGCACATTACCTCATTCAGGATATTCTGGGGGGTCTGCGTTTGTTGGGCACATTCGGTAGTGGTGTTTTAACCATTTTAAAGGTCAACGACATCGAAACAAGTCGCAAGTAAAACAGCAAAGATCACCGGGCCGATCGCACAGGATCGAGGAATTCTTTCGATATGCAAAGCCTATAAAACAAGTCTATAAGGCCTTTTACCATCTATAGTAGATGATTTATACAGCGTCAGGAGGCAACTTTTACCTTCACTAACGGGACGCTGTAGCGCCCGGGACGAATTAAGATGAAGTAGGCTTGCCCAGCACCTAATCCAGCCTCCCAGCTTAGTCGGCCTTGTCCACAGAAAAGACATGGTCAATATGTGCGGAGCTGACTAAGCCGCGGGTTTCCTCACGATATTTTCCTTCATCATTTGGGAGTACTGGTATAGCGCACATAAACTTTTCGCACAGCAAAATCCATTGGTACACGACTGAATTTGAACCCACCATCTTAGGATCGGAAGGCGGGGTCACTACCAACTAGACCACCAGTGCTCTCAGTCAAAAAGTCTATACACTCAGTAAGTGATACCAAGCTGAAATGCCGATGTTGATAAAATCTTTTTTACAATATGTTATAATATTGTAATTCGGGGAGATGGGCCTCGTCAGCATTGGTCTGCAACCCGTCTAAGAGAAGGAAAACTCTGAAATCAAACCCGGGGAGATGGGCCTCGTCAGCATTGGTCTGCAGCCATCTAGGAGAAGGTAACTCCGAAATTAAACCAACTCTCAGGGAGCATACCCGGAAACAAACCCCGATCCAAGGTGTTAGCCGACCCGTGCCGAGGATTCGTAGCCAGAGGGAAAAGCTGGTGTAACGGAGGGTGTCTGTGTTGGCGGTCACAGGACACACTCGGTATTCCGCCTTACCCCAGTAAAGGGCTCTGCGGGGGTGGACCGTTTAAATCCCTAACTCTCGTGGGAACGCAATGATGACGAAAAAATCCAATCATCCGCATGGCGGCGACGCGGTACGCCACCCGTCACGTCTCGTTTCCCGGGGGGGCGAAAAGCGGCTAACGGAGAGCCGTTTTGCTACGTTGAATGTTGGAGGAGGAGTGGAAGAAAAGTTGAATGAGGTATGTCAGATGATGGATGAAAGAAGGATTGATGCTCTGTGTGTGAATGAAACGAAGCGGAAAGGATGTGACATCACCAAGCACGGACCCTACACGGCGTACTGGTCTGGGGTACCCAGTGCCGCCAGAGCTTGCCAGGGAGTTGGTGTCATCCTATCTGCAAGAATGGCTGAGTGTGTGAACGAATTTGAATGTGTGAGTGCAAGACTGATGTGGATGAGAATGAAAGTGGGACTAACTCGTATTTTTGTTGTAGGGGTTTATGCTCCCGTAGACTCCGGTACGAGTACGTCCCAGAAAGCACAAGAAGAAAGAGAGGAGTTTTGGGAGAATGTAAGAGATGTTTTGAAAGAATGCAAGGATAACGAAAGGATAATTATGTTAGGAGATTTTAATGGATGGGTAGGACTAAAGCGTGATGGATTTGAAAGGGTTCTTGGTAAGTACGGAGATGAAAGAGTGAATGAAAATGGTAAAAGTTTGCTTGAGGTATGCTTGGAGTGGAGCCTTTGTGTGTCAAACACTATGTTCGACCACAAAAGGATTCACATGTACACACGAGAGGCGAAGAATGTCAGAAAAAGTATGATTGACTTTGTGATAGTGGATGAAAGATTAAGAAAGAATGTTCTAGACACTAGGGCTTATCGCGGTGTGGGCATCCATACAGACCACTTCTTGGTCATGAGCCGTATGAGTGGTCTCTTCAAAGGATGGAGACATCGAGTGCGTGAGCCCGTAAGTGTTCTAGAAAGAATAAAAGTAGAAAATTTGCAAGAAGATAAAGTGAAAGAAGAATATGAAAGTAAATTGACTGAAAGGTTACATGGGATTGATAGTGTTTGTGAGATTGAAGGGTTATGGAAGGTATTTAAAGATGAGATTGTAAGTGTGGCTTCCCAAGTATGTGGTGTAAGTAAGAGGATTAAAGGGCAAAAGGTGAAGCATGCATGGTGGGATAAGGATGTAGAAAAGTTGGTATGTGAGAAGAAGAAAGCGTGGTTAGACTGGCTTGCAGTCAGAGCTAATGAGAGAATGCAGACAGCTACGAATGAGGACGTGGATGAAGCGAAAGACAAATATAGGAGGCTGAAAGGGATAGTGAAAGAAATGATTGCAAGAAAGAAAGATGAGCAAAAAGATGTGTTTGATGAAAGGTTGTCTGAGGATTTTCAGGCGAACATTAAGTTCTTCTGGAAATCCATCCGTTCAGCCAGAGGAAAAATGCAGAGCTCTGAGCTGAACTCTATCAGAGACCAGAATGGAAGTATTGTGAAAGGTGAAGAATGTGTTTTAAAAAGATGGCAGGATTATTTTGAAAGTTTGTTTGAAAGAGAGGATGGTGTACATGCACCAACCTCAGCGATGGATGAAATTGCTGACATTGATGAAAGTGGTATTAGCATGAATGAAGTTGTGAATGCATTAAGAAGTATGAAAGCTGGAAAAGCAGCGGGGTATGATAAGGTAACAGTCGAGATGCTGAAGGCTGGACATGGCCTCGTAGCAAGTCAGCTGTGCCGCCTTTTCAACATGTGTTGGGTTAACGGTCGTGTACCAAGCGATTGGTGCAAGGCCGTTATAGTTCCACTGTACAAAGGAAAAGGCTCGCATCAGGACTGCAAAAACTACAGGGGCATTAGCCTACTCAGCATCGTCGGCAAACTGTATGCGAAAGTGTTGATTGAAAGAGTTATGAAAGAAACCGATGAGAAAATATGGGATGCACAAGCGGGTTTTCGAAAGGGAATGGGATGTACGGATCAGGTCTTTTCCTTGCGAAGCATAGCCGAAAAGTTTTTGGCCAAGGGTCAAAAGGTCTATTGCGCATTCGTGGATTTGGAAAAGGCCTATGACAAAGTGATGAGGAATGAACTTTGGTCGGTATTGTCTATGTACGGTGTAAGCGGCAGCCTTATTCGAGCACTGAAGTCTCTCTATGAGAGCTCTAGTGCTTGCGTGAGGATACATGGGTCATACACTGAATGGTTTGGCATCCAAAAGGGTGTAAGACAGGGATGTGTAGCGTCACCATGGCTGTTTAACTTGTTCATGGACAGTTGCTTGCAAGATTTGAAAGGTAGGGAATGTGGTTTAAGAATGAATGGGTTACTCGTCAAATGCCTTCTCTATGCCGATGACCAGGTTTTACTTGCGTCATCGGCAGATGAGTTGCAGGAGATGGTAACAATTATGCATAGAGCCTTTGAGAGGAAGGGAATGAAAGTGAATGTAAATAAGACGAAAGTTATGGTTTTTGAAAGAGATGAATGCATGACAGCGTGTGACATTATGGTGAATGGAGAAAGAGTGGAACAAGTGAATGAGTTCATATACTTGGGAACATTGTTTACGAGAGATGGAAAGCATGAGGAGGATATGGAAAGGAGAGTGATTGCAGGAAACAAAGTGAATGGGGCACTACACGCCTTTATGGAAAGCCGGAAAGTATCTAAAAAGGCACGACTGGCTGTACATAGAGGAGTACTAGTGCCGACACTTATGTATGGTAGTGAAAGTTGGGTATGGCAGAAGAAACATCAAAGTAGAGTGAATGCAGTAGAAATGCGTGCATTGCGAAGTATGTGTGGGGTAACTTTGAAAGATAGAATGCGAAACAGCGTGATAAGAGAGCGATGTGGAGTGAAAGAAGATGTAGTGATGAGAATTGAGAAAGGTATGTTAAGATGGTTCGGTCATGTAGAGAGGATGAATGAAAGAAGATTAACGAAACAGGTGTATGAGGCGAGTGTGAATGGTACCGTTGGAAGGGGAAGACCTCGGCGCACGTACCTGGACCAAATCGGCGACGTTTTGGAAAAGGGCCAAGTCAAGAGTACCCTAAACCGACGAGCATGCATGAGGAATGTGATGAGAGTGAAGGAAGCAAAAGAAGTATGTCAGGATCGTAGCAAATGGCGATCCGTGATCTCTGCCTACCCCTATGGGAAACAGGCGTGATTTTATGTATGTATGTATGTATGTATGTATGTTATAATAATTTAAAAGAGCAGAGTTCCGAGTGTCCTCCACAACAGTACGGAAGCGTGGCCAATAAATTACCAGCTATTAATCGGTCCGACGAACCGAGAACTCCGACAAGCGTATATTTATATGCAATTTCATTATTAGATGCCTATTTGTGGCTCATTATTTTCTATTGTCGCTTTTTTTCTATTTATTATCCTACAATGTGTGATTATAATGTGGCTAACAAACGTGAAGGAACTGTGCTGTGTTCTGTGACATGGGAGTCAGAAACGTTCCACACCGCTGGATGTACGATTTTTGTATGTCATTATTTGATGCTACTGTTTATAAAAACACCGTTAACTTAGTACATGTACTGGGAGTAGTATCTCAACTTGAGATAGGTAATAAAACAGGGATCATAAAATATGTTTATATGAATAAAAAAATCATCATTGCCTCAGACCTACTTACTTTCCTAATAAGACAGTTCCAATTTATCTTATGTTCTTACATACACATAAATATTATCACGTCCGTATTCCTAAAGCGGTGGGCAAAGCCACAAGTAATAATAAGAAAACTTGCAGCCACTCCTGATACAAAGTTACATAATGTGAACTATTGTAATAGGTGATTAGCCCATCGCCCATATGTAGATGGTCCATCACGGAGAGGATACTATAACGACTTTTACGACATCTCAAGGAGAGAAGCAGCTGGACTCATTCTATGTTTTTTCTTTACTCCCAGTCTAGCAGAGAAGTACGCTTTCGCGTTGTACCCGATGTCCTTGGAAAATTTAATTAATTTGTATTTGATTGCTTCTCGTAGACGTTCAGTCTCTTTGTGGCTGTGTGCGTGCGCGTGTTTTGCGTCAGAAACGCCTCTTTTCTATAGAGATGTATAACTGTTAATATTTACTGTGAACAATATAATATTCTTTCCGTATTTTTAATTAATTTATCGCGGTCGTCTCGCTGATGTACGACCATTGTAACTCGGCTTAATAGATGTTTTCGTTTTTCTGCTACATGATTTCGTGAGGCATTGTTTAAAATATGAAATAGTTAATGTCGTCGTTTTTTTTGATGAAAACTCGCATTTTTTTGTGAATAATGAATTTGCATATAAATAACGCTAGCGGCTTCTTATTGTCTGAGTGTGGTTGGAATGTGCGGCTAAAAATATTGTTAAATACCGAGTCGTGAAGAAAGGGATCATTTAAGAATTAGCCAAGCGTGGTCCGTCTCGTGAACATTGTAATGTAATTTTTTTTCAAAATGATTCTTGTGATTCTATTGAATCAAAACATTTTGATTTTCACGCCCGTATCTCTAATGGGGTGGGCAGAGCCACAAGTAAACATAACAAAACTTGCCACCAGTCTTGATTCAAAGTCTCAAGATGGATAATGTTGAACCATGGCGACTGGGTTGATCGGCCCATCGCCCAGATAGTCAATAATATTGAAGAGGATACTAATTATTAAACAAAGTTATTGAAAACTATTTTTACCTATATTTATCTCTAAATACAAGCTTTGTTTTTTTTACTAACAAGTTTATTTTTGAACAATCTCTGCCAAAACTTCATCTTTAGTTTTTTGCCCGTGTTTTCAACAACGGCCTGAAGTAGAGCGCTCTGTTAAAAATACACCCGCATTATTAACGTTCGCTTTTGTTGTAATAAACAAATAAAATAAAAATACGAGCTGCTGACACGTAAAATATTACCCCAGGTTATAATTGTACTCACTAGACAAAAGACATGATACTCCGTCTATTGTGCGATAGTAGTTAGGGGGCTTGTCGGCGCTACGTCTCTTTCTTTGTAATGCTTTCTGTCTTACTCTACCTAGAACGAACAGTGTTTTCATAAGAAAGTCAATGATTATTATGTCACGCCATTTTGGAAATATTGAGGTGATGAATAGTAAACTTACCCCCGAATACTCAAACGCATCTCAGAGTTAAGCACGTCTTAAGTGACGAATTTTTCATCGAAAACTGTCAAAAAATCGTGGCTTGAGACGTGCTCAACTCTGAGTAGCGTTTGAGTATTCGGGGTTTAGTTATACTCTTGGCTTGAATTAATTAAATGAATACCTACTAATACTGACTTAAGACATGAAACTAAAAAGATTTAAAAACCTACGAAATAAATTACGAGTATAATAACTAAGAAACTTAACGACCGTTCCTAACTTCATACTTATTTAATTAAATATTGTGCGCCTCGGCAAACTGCGTGCTTTGTAAGAAAACCTTACTAAATTTTCGTTAAACATACAGTAGTACATGTGTCATGAAATATTATATCTTATGACAAGAAATTCTTTAGACTTAGGTGAATTTGTTCAGTACAAAACTCATAAGTAGTTTTTTTGCGTTTAAACTACCTATCAAAAAATGTTTGATACACGCTAAAGACGTGTTCATGTTACGCACAGTTTGCGGATGCACTGACCACCATCACATAGAATTTATGCTGTGTAGTATTGAGCGTTCAAATTTCGCGTACAGGAGGGTTAAAAAGAGCACTTTAACAGATCTGCTGCTGAATTGAATTGCTTATGATTAACCAAAATTTAGACCATTTTATGGCCAAATATGAATCTGGTGCTGAATATTCATCCACAATTCGGACCGTTTTACGAAAATAACAGGAACCGCTCGCTTAGGATTTGCTATAAAATCGAAAAATTATTGCTATAGTCATTGGTCGTCAAACTGCGGCCCGCAGGCCGCATGCGGCCCGAAGCTAAGATTAGTGCGGCCCGCGGACTATTTTTAAAAGATTTTTCGCTCTACAGAACGCAGTTTGCGGATAGAACAACAATTGGCAGTCTATGACTAAGCGTCGCCTAAGTATATCTTATTTCTTATTTTTTATGGGTATAATTGACTCCGCTACGCGTGCCCGATTTCGTGAATCATCGCAAGATGGCAAATACCCCGACACACCTCATTGAGTTTGCTTCTTATGACCTTTTAATAAGGTTTATTATGTTTAGTCAGTCGTAAAAGAAGAAATCCCTATTGTCCTTTAAGTCTGTCCACTGTGGCGGAGGACAACAAAAATAATAATATATTAACCTCCAACAGTCACATACATAGTTCTGACTCGACTGTGTCGTGGGTATCGGAAATTACGAGTACCACACCCAGTTCCGGAAGAATTTAGCGTCTAAGGCAGGCATTTGCCCGTCACGCCACCGAGCTTGTCAAAGATGCGCACGCAGAGGCTACGTACGTTAGCTGTGTAGGTAAAATGACGCTGTACTGCCCGGGCCGAATTAAGATGGAGTAGGCTTGCCCAGCACCTATTCCATCCTCTCAGCTTAGTCGGCCTCGTCCACAAGAAAGACATGGCTAATACGTGCGGAGCTGACTAAGCCGCGGGTTTCCTCACGATGCTTTCCTTCACCGTTTGAGAGTACTGGTATAGCGCACATAAATTTTTCGCACAGAAAAATCCATTTGTACACGGATTTGCACCCTCGACCTTGGATCGGAAGGCGGAGTCACCACCAACTAGACCACCAGTGCTCTCATCAAGTACTCATTTAATTAACACAAGGTTCAAAGTAATTCCATTGCTTGTACATTTCTCATAACAGTCAGCTTTTATTCTTTCCTTTTCTTTGATATTTTAATTTGCTGTGCTGAGTCCGCTTTGTGTATTGACAATCTCATGGAAAAATGCTTAGCTTACTCGTAGCTTGATTCAACGTACCATAACTTGATTAATTCATTGTTAAGTTACTACTACATAATACCACTTGTCCATAACGATCATGGTAAAATATAGTGATCAAATACTGTAATTATTGTATTATTCGATGAATACCTAAACAACCTACATACCTACGTATCTGGACCAAATCGGAGACGTTTTGGAGAAAGGCCTGGCTAAGAGTAGGTACCTTAAACCAACGATCGTGTATGAAGAATGTTAAGAGAGTGAATGAAGCGAGTGTTGTATGTCAGGACCGTAGCAAATCGAGATCCGTGGTCTCTGCCTACCCCAATGGGAAACAGGAGTAATATTATTTATTTTATAATTATTGTACGCTTATTATTAAGAACATAGAATGCGTTCAGCTGCTTCTCTCCCCGAGCATGTCGTAAAAGTCGACAAAGGAATAGTATGCTCCCCAATATGATGGACCATCTAAATGGGAGATGGGCTGGTCACCTGTCACCATGGATCACCATATCCATCTTGGGACTTTGAATCAGGAGTGGCTGCAAGTTTTCTTATGATTACTTGTGGCTCTGCCCACCTCATTAGGGATATGGGCGTGATAATATACGTACGTACATACATGTTATCCGGTATTTATTGATGACAAAACAAATAAATTATATTTATTATACCATGGTGCAATAGTCCGTCGACAGAACACTGTCAAACTAAACACCATCATTAAACAATAATTTTGAGGAAACCAGCTATCATGATTACAGACAATCATTGCATTCAGACATACGTATCTTGTTGTATAATATATTGAATTGGTCAAACATATTGTACAACTTCGTGGTACTCAGGTAATGCCAATAATGTTATTCTATCTAGACCATCATCTTCTTGCCCTTATCCCACTCTATGTAGGGTCTACTAAGTTATCTATAGACCTTCTGATCCGAAATTGAATTAAAACAACCTACGAATTTAGAAGCATAATGTAAGCAGAAAATTAAAAAAAAAAAGTCGACTAAGGGATAGTATCCTCCAACATGATGAGATACAATAAGCAAGTATTCCCAAGGAGGGTTGACGTCAGGCAGGCGGCCGGTCATAAAACACCTTAGCCAAAACTCTTACAGCATGATCCAAGGTTCGTGCTGTGCCGACCCCACATAGAGTGGGATAAGGGCAGGAAGATGATGATGATGAATATAAGCGGGCGAATTAACGTTTTTTCCTTCTAAATTGACCCGTCGTACAATCTTTACCGGTAGGGGAAACAATCATAAACAAAGTAATACTTATTTAGAATTCAAAAATAACGCCATTCTTTGCAATTGCAACGCCTTTGCGTTAATTACTTAAAGATTGTAGATTACCCCAGGATTCATGGAATGGCCGGTAGTCAAGGTGATCGTCATAAAATAACTCGTGTCCTTCGAGACAGTGATAAAGGGGTTATAGTGCACTTCAATAAGGTTCTTTTTACGGCTGTTAGAAATACAAACATCTTATAGAATATGTAACTGGGACAGTTAACATATTAATCTTAATGTAATACAAAACTATAAGATACTATCAAGATACTGTGTGCTAGGTCGTTAGAATCTTAATTGAGCGAATTTATAAGGAATGAAAATTTATAATATTTAATATCGAAAAACGAAGAACAAAATGTCGTGTCTGGTTTTTAGTTGACACAATGTTGCATCGAGTTAAGTTGTAAATGCATAGTCCTTATAACGCACGATACGATTTCACACCGATATCACGATTCACAAGATTTGCTTCATTTTGGCTATGAGAGCTTGTTGCTTCTGGTTTCTTTTTACCTACGCATAGACCGACCGACTAGTCATTTATTTGATACACATTTATGGCACAGAGGGAAAGAAGCAGCAAAGTTCTTCAAATTGTCGTGTTCTTACAGTTTATATTTTAAATAGAAGTGAAACGATATTTTTATATATAAATATAATTTATGATCAAATAAAACGAACTTATAAATATAAATAAAAACTGTTGAGGAATCGAAAGACAGTTGCAAAAAATCAACACTTTTTATTTATATAAATGGCATTCCTTTAAACGTTGACGTACGCTCCTCTTAAAGGCACATTACAAAGTTGCAACCGATGTCGTCTAATATAAAACAGCTCAAAGGTTCATTGACCTCCGAACGACGTCGGCGAAGCTAATTAAAGTATATTTTATTGTTCCCCCAACTATTACTATAAGTACTAACATGGCTCTGGCACGAATGCGGGCAAATAATTATAATTACATTTTTATTTTTATTCTATTTATTAATAGTCGCGACCTTTCCGCGAGCTACAATGTTGTTTTGTGTGTGTGTGCGTGTGTGTTGCCTCTTTAAGGTTCCCTAATATAAATATTCAATTTATAGTATCCTCTCCAAAATGATGGACCACCTATACTGACCTCCTAGTGACGAACGCAGTAACTAGCATTTTTGACAAAAATTAGATAGGTAGGTACATATTCGGAATCGCTTAACAAAATACAACATTCTGTTCTCACTCACGTATCAAAACATGTTGGACATAGTTACTGCGTTCTTCACTAGGAGGGCAGTATATGGGCGATGGGCTGATCACCTGTCACCATGGTTCACCATATCCATCTTGGGACTTTAAATCAGAAGTGGCTGCAAGTTTTCTTATGTTTACTTGTGGCTCTGCCTACCCCATCAGGGATATGGGCGTGATAATATATGTATGTATATTCAATTTTAGTCGATTTGCTGGACAAAAACCTGCCAAATACTCAAACAGATTTATTTACAAAAAATAAATCTGTTTAAGTATTTGGCAAAAAGCTAACTATATAAAAAGTATTTGTGTAGCTAACATAATATTGTGTAGCAAACAATTTATAAATGTAAATTACTTTTAGTGTAGTTTTGACCGTTTACAGTTCTGTAATAACTAACTTAAAAATAACTGATTTTGAAAACTTTCGCCAGTCTTGTTCCAGTTATCAGATTAAAAAAAAAATTTAAACTTTCGTTAATTTTTCAAAGAAAATTTTAATATAAGTACTTTATATTTAACATTTTTTTTAATAATAACATGTCAAAAATATAACTGTCAACCTTTTTTAAGGTCACCTATCTCAACTTGTAATCTATAATGACTGAAAATAATAATGATACGTCAAAGCAACCACAAAAATAAAAAACTAATCATGCGTCAAGATAACCACAACTTAAAAGAACACATAAATGCAACCATAATAAAACAATGATACGTCTAGGTAACCATAAACTAAAATAATCAATGATACGTCAATGCAACCATCACATAAAAGAACCATTGATACTTCAAGGCAAATACTTCAATTAAAGGGACCAGCCATACTTCACCAAAAAGAAACCAGTGATATGTCAAGGCAACTACAAAATAAAACAAACACATTGACTTTATTCGGAAGGGACGGATAAAAACGGGCAAATCGACCCTTTCTTTCCCTTCGATTTGTTTCGGTAGTTTTATAGAGCCCACCTGCTATCAGAGTTCATTGATATCGACTAACCCTACTGTCTTTGTATTAAACGGGTACCTTTTTAGTATTATGCATTATGAATTGAATCGTCAATAACATCAAATATATTGATAGCTTATTTTTGTGCTTCGTAGTTATGAAAAAAAATACAAAATATGAGTGTTTTTTTTTCACGTTTGTTTACTGCCCGCGTTTTCGCTCGCGCCTCTGAGACATGAAGAATGAACAAAAAGAAAAATCTGTTAATAACTACTAGTACATCATCATCATCCACCTAACCCATTGCTGGGCACATGCAAGGGCCGTTGTGAATGGTACAAACAATGGTTTGCAGTTTGATTGCACATTATGAGCAACATGAAATTTTAATAATTAAAAATAAAACTGGTCAACTGAAAAGTTATCAAAGAAATCCCTGCAAGAACTTGCCAAAGAACAGCTTAGCTTTCCGTAATTACAAATTTAACACAATAGGTACAGAACGATGAAAACAGATGCTCACAATTGTAACGAGAGTCTATTGTTTTGAACGTATACAATTGAAAAGACCCTTTGAAAGGCGTTAAAATCCTGTCGCCATGCTTGTTCTTAGATTCTATTAAAATTAATAACATACCGGGGGATGTTTGAAAGTAGCCAGCGTAGGCGTTAATGTCAGCTCGCGTGGTAACTACCCGGATAAAAAGCACCCTGTGTTATTCCGGGTCATAAACTACGTGTAGTCAAGGCTTTTTACCATCTATAGTAGATGATTTATACAGCGTCAGGAGGCAACTTTTACCTTCACAAACGGGACGCTGTAGTGCCCGGGACGAATTAAGATGGAGTAGACTTGCCCAGCACCTATTCCATCCTCTCAGTTTAGTCGGCCTTGTCCACAGGAAAGACATGGTCAGTACGTGCGGAGCTGACTAAGCCGCGGGTTTCCTTCACCGTTTGAGAGTACTGAGAAAGCGCACATAAATTTTTCGATATTGGTACTCGACCGGATTTGAACCCACGACCTTAGGATCGGAAGGTGGCACTACCAACTAGACCACCAATGCTCTCGTAGGTACGTGTCGTCTAAGTTTCAGTAAAATCCGTACTCCGTACACACAAACTTTTGCATTTATAAGCGTGATGGTATATACGATAAACATATAACGGACGAACCTTTAATTAATTAAAAAAACCGGTCAAATGCGAGTCGAACTTACACGCGAAGAATTCCGTACCATCGTACATTAAAAAAAATCTTTTATGGGGGCCCTCTTTAATTTTATTATTTGCTGATATAGCGGCAATAGAAACTCTGTGAAGTACAGAGTGAGATACAGCCCGCTAAAAGACGGACGGACAGACTGCGGAGGCTTATTTAATAGGGTCCCGTTCACACCCTTCGGGTACAGAACCCTAATAAGTATAAAATAAAATACACCTACAATTACTTATTACCGATCTAGGTGATAAGTACCTATTACAGTGTATTTGACAGAACAAATTGTATAGTAAGAATAAAATATCAGATAATTATAGTTCAATGATTTATAAAAACTTTTACAGCTGCTATTTTCAATAATTTATTGTGGAAATGATTATAATGGAATTTCCTTTACGACATCACAAATCATTGGTTTTTTTGCATTACAAACATGTTCCTCTTTATTCATTGAATATACTTTTTTATTTTTTAATATGCAAACATTTTTAACTGTTATCGGCCCACTGATGCGAAGATCTCTAAACTCCGTTAACCTTTCGAAGCACACAAATAATCTAATGTAAAAATCAATATTTTTTTGATGAAAATGCATTTTGATATCAAACTAAAATAAGTTTTGGTAACGGATTTTTTTTCTTTGTCATTATTTTGCAATGAAGTTTTATTTAACAGATTGCTCTGTCAATAAAGCAATAACTCAGCATGACGGACCGACGACGGACGTTCCAATTTTATTAACATACATTTGAATGATTGTCTTAAAATAAAAACGTTTCAAGACAAAGCATATTTTATACAATTTACTTTCGCTGGGGCCATTTTTCTTTGTCTGCCAATTAATTGCCTCAAAGATGTATTCGTTATTATATTATTATTCGTATGACGTTAAAATAATTATTTATATTTCACATTTTAGATATAATTTGAATTGTTCATAAAAATATTATTCTTGAAATCAATTAAAGTTTTTCATGGAAGTTTTAAAGTCCTTGCTAATTGTGAAGTATATCAGTAATCAGTATTATTCTTTGAGCGTTAAATAACATTTTGACAGCTTCGGTGGCGTGGCGGGCGAGTGCTCTGCTGAGCCGCAGGAGGTGCGGCTTCAATTCTCACTGCGGAAGTAATATTAGGATGATCTGCAAACATTTCTTCCGGTTCTGGGTGTTGTGGTACCATGTTACTCGTAGTTTCTGATACCCACAACTCAGGGAACTTAGTGTGGGGTCAGAACTATGTAAGTAACAGTTGAGTGTTATTTATTTATGTATAACATTGTTACAAATAAGATTTATATTGTCTTACGAAATAGAATAGTTATTTGTAAGTGACTAAGAACCGAAGCTAAGGCGCCGAGGACCCGAGCGCGTTTCATTCTGTAATGTCATTTATGTCGACGGAATAGAGTTTATATTAGATTGCACCAAGATACCCGATTACCGAGACGCTTCGCTCGATGAAATTTAGCTCCTATTAAGATGCAGCAAAATTACGTTTTTATTGCCGACTTGAACTTTGAACTTATATTTTTTTTAACTCATTTTCGTCCCACTGCTGGGCAAAGCTCTCCCCCAAAAACTTCCAGACATCACTATCCTGAGCCATCTCCCACCATCCTCTTTCGAAGGCATCGAGTTCGTCTCGCCAACGCTTATAATGATGATGACTAAATATGATGTCAAAAATAGTTGGCGGAAAAACGAAACAATTTATTTCTGTTATAAACTCAAACCAAATAAAAAGAGAAGACGCCGCACCGCGAACAACAAAAGTGAAGCCACACAAAACCGTGCTCGTGCAAGTAAACATACACGCTCACGCACACACCTACACTAAAACCATGCTCATCGCTATTAGTACGTCACGAGTCTTAAAAATAGAATTATGCCTTCCTGTGTAGTGAAAACTTGTAAAAACAGCAGCAAATCACATAAAAAGTCTCACGGAATCACTTTTCACCTTGTAAATACTTCAAATAGCATCGTTTCGTAAGTATTATATTATGAATTTACGTTACTTGGAACACACAACCTTAAAACCTTAACCACACACATAGATAAAAAGGTGGCTTCACTTTTGTTGTTCGCGGTGCGGGGTCTTTTCTTTTTATTTGGTCTGAGGTTATAAATTATTTTATTACCTACTAGGTGACCCCTCGAACTCCGTACCACCTTAGAATTAATAATAATAAACAATTCTGCTATTCGGGGCGGAGACAAATCCAACAAATCAAAAATCATTAAATCGATCCAGCTAGAGGCCCTTACCCACGAAAAAGATAGCTGCTGACGACCCGATTGATATGAATGACACTGACAATTTAAAAATATAAAAAATGTCTAATTAACTGTCTTGTTATGTCAAAGAAGTATTTATGCGCTATCCTTTTATATATTTTTTTCATTTTGGGATCGTTATACAGGATAAAAAGTAGCATATGTCCGTCACCGGGATGGAATCTATCTCCTTGCCAAATATCATTAAAATCTGTTCAGCAGTTTAGGCGTGAAAAGGTAACAGACAGACACATAGAGTTACTTTCGCAATTATAATATTAGTATGGATTCAGAAAATCATTTGTATTTCTGATAAAGCATAGAACGTGGAAATGTATCTTTATGTAACCTTTTGTCAATTGTCTGTACCAGCAATTGTCCAAATGCTCTTGGAAATTCATCTCGTCCATCATAATAAGGTACCTATTTAGCTGATACGTACGACAGAAGCCACAGAAAATAATTTGTACTTCTGATAAAGCATAGAACGTGCAAATGTATTTATGTAAAATTTAATCAACTTCGAAGTTAGTTCGCTGTTCTGACGATGAGATGGTCGTGGTTCTGAGGCGCGTCGTGGCATGCGACCGGGTCGCGGGTCGCGCGGCTGTCCTTCGTCCAAACACCAGCTGCAAGCCGCGACTATAAAGTCGAAATACGTTTGTCCGCTTCCGCTCGCTTTTATGAATACTTAAACTAATAATTAACGCCGCACTTAGCTACGCTTAGAACGCTGTTTACGAGTAAATTTTCTTGGTACAGTATTGTTTGTTTTTCTATAATGTCCTCGTCTCGGTCCATTTTGCCCGACGCCATTACGCCCCGTATCGAACGTGCGCTGCTTTTACTCAACATATTTTAAATGGCAACATTTTATTCCTGGCTTTTTAATTATAATAATTAATGGTTTCGCTGCACGTCGTCGCTCGCGGCGCCGTAATACGATGCCAAGCAATATATTTTGATCGGTCACTTTATTCTGAAGGTATATCACACTGTATTAGCAATTTTTCTTTGCTCTCTCATTCTCTATCGGCAATTTTTTACTCTACCGGCAATTTTTCTTAGCTTACTGATACTCAATTAGCAATTGACTGCCTCGGTGGCATGGCGGACGAGTGCTCGGCTGAGACGCAAGAGGCGCGGATTCGATTCCCACTGCGGAAGAAATGTTTGCATTTCCTGCAAATATTTCTTCCGGGTGTTGTGGTACCATGGTACTCGTAGTTTCTTATACCTACGACACAGGAAATTCTAGTGTGGGGTCTGAACTATGTATATGACTGTTGACAATTAAAAAAAACTTAGCTCTCTCATTCTCTATTGGCAATTTATTATTGGGTATTTTATTATCTATTGGCAACTTTTCTTAGCTCTCTTACACTCTATTGGCTAAGTTTCTTTTCTAGTCTGCGTTTCATTGAATACAGTGGCTTTAAATAATTCTTTAGTAATTTGTTTTCTATCCGTAGGCGAACTTAGATAGAAAACTGAGCTCATTTTCATTTCTTACTATTATACCACCTTATACATTACATTTCTTATAATTATTAGACGGCCTCGGTGGCGTGGCGGGCGATTGCTCGGTAGAGGCGCAAGTGGCGCGGGTTCGATTCCCGCTGCGGAAGAAATGTTTGCATGATCTGTAAATATTTCTTCCGGGTCTGGGTGTTGTGGTACCATGGTACTCGTAGTTTCTGATACCCACGACACAGGGAATCCTAGTGTGGGGTCAGGACTATGTATGTGACTGTTGGGTGTTATTTATTTATTTATTTTTATTTATACCGATTACCTTAAGTTTTTAATGTTATTGTAGTTGGTCTTTGTTAATAAGTTTATTCAATAAAATATTCCTTAGACTTTTATCAAGTTTAGAAGGATTTTTTTAATTCTTGACGACCTCGGTGGCGTTTTGTGTCAGTCCAGCTAGGGCACGAGTGGTGCGTGTCCTGTTTGTTTTGTCTGGGTATTGTGGGATGAGGGCAGGAAAATGTTGATGTGGACATTTCACACAGCGCCATCTAGCCCCAAATTAAGCAAAGCTTGTACTATGGCAACCAGATGGCTGATAGAATACTTATATAAGTATTTTTTTTTTGCAAAAACATACTTACTAGCTGCCGCCCGCGGCTTCGCTCGCGTGGTACCCGGATAAAAAATTACCTATCACCCAGACCCGGAAGAAATATTTGCAGAGCATGTAAACACTTCTCCCGTAGCGGGAATCGAACCCGCGCCTCTTGCTTCTCAGCCGAGCACTCAACCGCCACGCCACCGAGGTCGTATATAATATAGCATAGTCGCTTTATCTTATATTATAAGAATCTTTGTCCTGACTGACTGACTGACTGACTGACTGACAGACAACGCACAGCCTAAACCGCTGGATGTAGAGACTTGAAATTTTCAGTGTAGGTAAACCTTGGTACGTAGGGGTGTACTAAGAAGGGATTTTTCAAAATTCAACCTCTAAAGGGGTGAAAAGGGATGAAAACCTGAAATCAATTTTTGGTCTAAAACTGCACATAACCTATATCAAATTAAAGAGCCGATTTTGCTCATTTAGTTGATGTCATAATTAATACCTGTAAATTCTTTATTTTTGGCATGTTTTTCATGAAAAATAGAATACTTATATTTTGACATATGACAGCGATGATACAGACACAGATTAGTAATAGATGATACAAAACCTATGGAAAAGGAACTGTCAATGTCAAATTATCTGTGAAAGGAAGCATAAATTATTACTGGTCTAATAAGTTTCCAATCTTGATTATTCATGGAGTTCTGCTAATTCTGATCAAATCCTAGAACGCGCTGTCGTTGCGTTTTGAAAAGTTTACCTTAACTCTCAAAATTTTTACTAAATTCACCGAAATTTCTTAATTTTTAGATTTAGTTATGTTTGTTACTCTTTCACGCAAAAACTACGGAATATACTTACATACCCTATTATTCATATTCGTTCGCTAAAGTTAGCCATTGCTTAAAGTTAGCCCTGTCACTGTTTGTCATTATGAAATGGTAAGAGATGTCAATACTTTAGTCATCGTTTAGCGTACAATATATTATAATGAATAATGAGGATAGTAGGTACCTACGTGTGCTGGAATGGGACATAGGGTACTTTTTATCTGGGTACCGCGTGAGCGAAGCCGCGGGCGGCTGCTAGTAGAATATAATCGTATACTTGATAGAGGTCAGCGCGAAACCCAACGATGTAATCTACCTTATGTTAACAATTTTGTTTGAATAACAGAAAATAATACGTTGAAGTTTAAATTTTTAGGGTTCCGTACCGAAGGGTGCCCACGGTACCCTAATAAGAAGCCTCCGCGGTCCGTCCGTCCGTCCGTCCGTCAGCGGGCTGTATCTCATATCATGAACCGTAATAGGTAGAGTTGAAATTTTAGTGTGTATTTATATTGCCACTATAACAACAAATAATAAAAATGAAAGGAGGCCCCATACAAGAAATATTTATGTGCATGTACGATGGTGCGGAACCCTTCGTGTGCGAATTCAACTCCCACTTGACCGGTTTTTTACACTTTCCATAGCCGTGAAGGTTAGTTAACAAGAATATAAGATTCATGGAACGCTCACATTCCATTTGCATTAGTTATGATGAGGCTCGTTGTATGTTTTCCTTTCGTGCAAAGTCTAGTTATTCATATTGCCATGAAGTTTTATGATTTCAATTATACTTTGTTATTTCCAAGTGTGTCTTTGGTTTCATTGAAAAGTTGTGCAACAGCATTGCATTGTTGTAAATATAAGATGTCAACAGCGGGAATCGAACCCACACACCGGGGTTGATGAGAAAATATTTATTTAGTCATAAGGACAGTATAAATATTTGTGGACATGAATGGCTAATGCTCGGTTCTTATATTCGACTAACGGACGACGGATAAATTACCACAAAAAAGTTTTTATCAGTGAACGGGTTTGAAGAAAAAAACGGTCAAGTGCGAGTCGAATACGCACACAAAGGATTCCGCACCATCGTTCACATCCCCACATCCTCGCAGACTTTCGCATTTATAATATTAGTAGGATTATTTATTAATAACTAGTGACTAGGATAGATGGAGATAGCAACTCCATCGCATAGCGTAGCTATTTTACTGGAGTGAGCACTTTATAACGTTATATGTGTGTGTGCGTGTGTGTGTGTGTGTGTGTGTGTGTGTGTGTTATACACATTGTCTTACAAGTTTAATTGAGCGTTTCCGATGAATTATATACATTTTATTCCGTTGTGAATCATTGTAAGTACCTCGATGTTGCGAACATTTTAATGACGAAAAATTTTTTTTAATTTTTTTATCGTATGGCCGTAACGCCTCTGAATTTATGATTGATCTAAATATTCCACGGTAGTTGAGCAGCACGAGTAATCGCCTCTACTTGCCTCTACTTATATATTCTAATTGAATAATAAATGCCAACATCCGGATTAGTTCCTAATAGGAGCAAGTATTGTATTAGCGGTACAATGAGTCCGGCGGGGATACAAGTAAGTATTATTTTACGGTACAGTCGTGTAAAAAAGTGCTACACTCAAACGGCGCAGGCCCTCAGACTCGAGAACGCTTCAAACTTCAAAGATGGCTCTGTACGGCGAACGCCCTCTGTTCCAAATTTGAAAATTCAAAGTTTCGCGTCGTTAATTAAATAAAATGTAAGTAGTTCTTAAGACTTTTATGCGCAGTTGTACTTATACGACAGATTCGTTCTGCCGACGTCGGACAATTAATATTAATTAAGATTTAAATTGGTTTAATTACATAGAGCTATGGCCATCTTCGGCGGGCAACGGGCTGCTCTTTGAGGCCAGATGAATCTGTTTAAAGAATAAAATATAAAATTACGTTATGGCTTTAAATTTACCTATATTTGGCTTTTTTTATTTTCAGGTAAGTCCATTTTACTGAAGGCGGCGATGCACTCCGCGTACTGGTAAGAATTTAAGAGATATTTTATGTATTTTCAGTTTAACCAAATGAGTTGGATGGACGGTTGTTACCCGGTTCTAATATTTTACTAACGGACGACGGCTCGTTAATTTCCATAGCAATGTTGGTTTTCTGTCAAAAAAATATGGCGTTTTTCGACAAATCACGACGCTAAGGTATAATACGAATTATCGTTCGTTAGTAGAATATTGGAACCAGACAATAAATACATACATACATAATTATCACGCCCGTTTTCCTATTTGGGTGGGCGCCCACCCCATTAGGGATTATTATTTTTATATTATCATTATCACAAGTAAATCAGATGTGGCTGCAAGTCTTCTTATCTTGCGGCTCTGCCCACCCCCCATTAGACAATAAAACAACAGTAGAAAAACCAACCCTTACATAAAAACGCGTGACAAAACACAGCTGACTGTGACATGTTGTTCCAATGCCGTAGTACTCTTTATTTATACAATACATCTGTATTGAAACATACAGAACAATAGACAACAATAACCATTCGTAAAATATACAAATATATGCATATGCAATCAATAATATACGGGCAAATATAACTTTTAGATATGGCCGCATTCTGAACGTATTTATCGGCAGTTACCGGTTCGAGCAAAAGGGTTCTTAATTAAATAAAAAAATGAATTTACTTTTTCTGTTTATGTACAAGGTTGGTATAATGTTTTGTTATCATCATCATCATCATCATTTCAGCTCGTCTCCGCCCACTGTTGGGCATAGTCCTCCTTTATTACGCCATTCTCTCCGATCCCTCACCAATCTCATCTACTGATTTCCGGCTATGTTCAAGATGTCATTCGACCATCATATCGTCACTGGAAAGGCAAAATTACGTAAGCGCCAAAATGGCGCCAAATAGGCATATTGAGTTATTATCCTAAAATAGCAGTCCAAATACAATAATATGAATTGCTGGACATAGAAAATGAAAAAAGAATGAAATCTTACGTTGACGTCATCAAAATTCGATAATTAGGTAGAAAGTTATGATTAAAAAAACTAAAAAAATGAACTTCAAACGGCTATTTCTCGATTGGCGCTTACGTAAATTTGCCTTTCCAGTGACGAATGTTATAATATATCGTCGCTGGAAAGGCAAAATTACGTAAGCGCCAAAATGGCGCCAAAATAGGTATATTGAGTTATTATCCTAAAATAGCAGTCCAAATAAATAATATGAATTGCTGGACATAGAAAATGAAAAAAGAATGAAATCTTACGTTGACGTCATCAAAATTCTATAATTAGGTAGGAAGTTATGATTAAAAAACGAAAAAAAATGAATTTTAAACGGCTTTTTCTCGATTGGCGCTTACGTAAATTTGCCTTTCCAGTGACGAATGTTATAATATATTATTCACTATAGTTTTGTTAGAATGCGTCCAGCTGCTTCTCTCCCCGAGCATGTCGTAAAAGTCGCCTAAGGGATAGTATCCTCCAACATGATGAGATCCAATAAGCAAGTATTCCCAAGGAGGGTTGACGTCAGGGACCATTAACTTGAAAACCCGTCTCGAATTCTAGATCACAAAATTATTGGATACGTGTTTCAGGATTTTTCAAATTATACCTCCAAAAGGGGCAAAATCGGGTGTCCAAGTTTGTATGGAAACATTTTTACGGGTATGGTGCGACTGGCTTGAAACTTTGTCAAAATACTTTGAAAAAATCAATGGACACATGTTTCAGGGTGTTCAAAATATGTTTTAAAAAGGGGTAATTTACATGTCGAAATTTACATAACGTGAGCGAAGCTGGGCGGGGAGCTAAAATGAAACAGTGAGCGGAGTGATGCCCTCCATTGCGATATACATATTTGTACCGGCGCGGTGTACACAGATGTGTAGAGGATAAAATAAAAGCCTTCCACTTTCACGTCGCTAGTATATGAATAGGGTAATTGCGACTGGGTTTACAAAACGGCATGGCTGTTAACTTAAAAGAAGCTGTTAGGGAATGGGAAAGATCGCGTAAGCGGTTACAGTGTAAATTTAAAGTTTTAAATAAAAACTTCATTTGAAACTTACCTTCTATAGGTATTAAATGATTTATTAAATGGCTTTTTGACTAAACTAAAGAGACAATGCAGTGTCCGGGACGAAGTTAGATGGATTATAGGCTTGCCCGGAACCTATACCATCCTTTCAGCTTAGTCGGCCTTATCCACAGGAAAGACATGATCAATACGTGCGGAGCTGACTGAACCGCTATTATTATATAATATATATTTATTTATTAATATGAAAGTCAATGAAGGAACCCTTGAAATAACACTTGGTATTTCAAATACAACTCAAACTACAAATATAGTAAATCATGTTACTGATTAATTGTTTAAAAATCGTTTTTTTTTATAAATAGGTACATATTGTTAGGGAAAAACCGCAATTTCCGTTTGCTATTTTGTTGATATTTAGAATCGCAGTCCTGGACACACTGTCATGAATATTTGACAAGTTCGCCGATATAATATCGCCATTAGGAACGAATGACGGATTGTTAAGAAACAATTTTCATGGAATCAAAGCAATCAATTTTGTTATTAAAAGTCAAGTTCCTTCTTTGTAATTATATCGATTGAATAAGTGCAGTTATTCCTACAAATCCTTTGAACGTGCTTACGTTTGAGTCATATTGTTACGTCAACTTTTTGATCGTCGGCACGTCAGGTCTGTTTACAGTACTTCATTATTTAGTTACATGGTTTTAAATATTCTACCATAGACTAGACGGTGCTCCCACTCAATATATGGCTCACATTTCTCAACAGGTGTACTCAGTTACTTAATGAAGACAACTACAATACAAAAAAAAACATTTCAAAATTTGATTTATTATTTATTTATGAAAGTGTGTACTTTCAGTACCTACTTATCATATACATGTTATCACGCCCGTATCCCTAATGAGATGTGCAAAATCATAAGAAAACTTGCAGCCTCTGAACCATAGTGACAGGTGATCAGCCCATCGCCCATGCAGATGGTCCATCATTCCGGAAGATAATAATAACAATATAATATGTATATCCTTTAGTATCAACTAAGGGATAGGCCGTTGACTTTTACGACATGAAGAGAAGCTGCTGGAAGCATTCTATGTTTTTTCTTTACTCCCAGTCCATCAGAGAACTTTATTCTTTAGGTATTTTGTCTTAGATGTTTCACCATAGCCAAGACATGGCCCACCAACCATGTCCAATATCAGATGTACTTAGGAGAACTTAATAAAGGCCACCGATAATGGTATAACTATAGCCTCCCACTGTACAAAACTCATTTAAAAAATAGGCTGAATCATTGATTTGGCAGAAAAACACCTGGTCTGGACTTTAAAACTAACAAACTCTAATTAATTTAGTCCATGGTTAAAGTAAAATAATCAAATATGTATATAATTCTGACCACACACTAGGATTCCCTGTGTAGTGGTAATCAAAAACTACGTGTACCGTGGTACCACAACACCCCAGACCCGGTAGAAATATTTGCGGAACATGCAAAAATGTTTGCAGCGGTAATCGAACCCTTCGCGTCTCCTACGAGCCCTCGCCGAGCCCTCAACACGCCACCGAGGCCGTTGCAACAGCATCATGATGATCTGTCTGTCTAGCTAGATCATAGTGTGTGAAGCTTTGCAAAACAAAGTGCTGCCACAGATAACATATAAGTTGCTCTCCCAGAGTGTGCGTCATTTGTTTCAAATAGCGTTTCACTCACCGCCTTTGTAGGATAACTTTTGTCGACACGTCTATATACTTTTTTATGTGGCCATGTGACTTAAATGCTTCCGAAATGTTGGGTGACAACTAGTCTTTCAATGGGTGGTCGAGGATAGTTGGAGACGACGCGGCGAACCCAGGAAAAGATGGCGAGACTATCTGGATGCATCCGTACCACAGTCACAAACTCAGACCTTGGAGCGCAAACAGTAGAAAAAAAGGAGAGACTTTTGCCCAACAGTGGGACTCAACGGGATACTTAAAAATACTTTTTACGTGACAACTCCGGCTGCTTTAATAATCTGTTTTCAGCCTATCAATATTAGCATAATCGTTGTTTTGGAAAATGTAATTGCAATGCAATTGTATTGTATAATGTAATTGTATCTCGTAAGTGTAGGCAAAAGTTGCCTTCTGACGCTGTATAAAGTATATTACATGGTAAAGGCCTTGTTTTAAGTTTCACTAGAACATTTCCACAAAAATAGAACCTACATTTTTATTTTTCAGAAATTCGCACTGATCGGCTACCTCAAGCAAGAAGTAGTTCCCCTTTCTAAACAGAATCGTAAAATTTTAATGTGCTAATTCAAAATTGATGGCATAGAGGGCGGCTTAAGCTTAGTAGTTTTTAAAGTCAGCTCCTTGATGATGATGTGTTCAAAATACGTTAAAAAAATATGGCATAGTTACTTTGGGTTTTTCTATACAGTTGAAATCGTGAACAGTCGCCTAATTTGATATACGTAATAGGTTCGTTAATTTTACGAATTAAATAAATTGAATAAAAAAACAAGACCTGATTTAATCATTCCATCGGATTTTTTTTAACCCGAATACTCAAACGCGACTCAGAGTTGAGCACGTCTCGACTCACGGTTTTTTGACAGTTTGTGATGAAAATCTGTCAAAAAATCATCATTTGACTCGTGCTCAACTTTGAGATGCGTTTGAGTATTTGGGGGTAAGCTAACTTGATATTCTTTGATTTGATTTTCTATTGGCTCAATTTTGCACTTAACACATGTCATGCTTCCGAACGTTTTTTTTTTGTTCTACGACGTGCCGGTTTCCTCACGACGTTTTCTTCACCGTATAGATTCTTCCAAAAGAAAAATCCATTGGTCCAAAAATTCACGACCTTAGGATTGGAAGGCCGGATCGCTAAACCACCAGTGCTTTCGATATCACTTTGTAAATCACATTTTAATGCAACATAGAGAGTGGGTATGAGACCCCCTCATTAAATTAATCTAGTGGTTGGAGCACTATGCCATAAATTACGCGCCGATTCCTCTAAGTGTGAAACTTGCTCACTTCACTATGAATCGGCTCACTCGCAATGAATGCCTCTTTTAGAGGCAATAAACATACCAAAGAATTTGTAAAGAGAGAATGAAAAAAGAGGTCATACTTTTAACACCCTGAGGTGGGCTTGTTTGTATTATTTTCTTTCTACTCAAATGTTTTTGTTTTAGTTTGCAGCCAATTATTATGTAAAGTTTGCGAATAATGGTAAGCCCCCTTTTAGGGTTCCGTACTCGAAGGGTGCCAACGGGATCCTATTACTAAGCCTCCGCTGTCCGTCCGTCGTAGCATAAGTACATCTGTTATATTAGATTGTTAGGCACATGATGATAATGAATTTGAACCATTTTGGTCTCAATCTTAGTTCATTGAAAAAGGCTTCATAGAGCCGACATATTGGATTTTTGTCACACTTTAGTGTCAAAAAAGTATTATAGTAGGTACCCATGACACTCTCGCAATTTAGACGAATCCAGCGACACCCCATTTGTCAAAATCCGTCCAGCCGTTTGGACTACAGCTTTAGCAAAAGGAATGCACTACATACATACAACCAAACACATTACCCTCCTTTTTCACAGTCAGGTAAAAATGGGCCGCGGGCCACATTAATCTTAGCCTCGGGCCGCATGCAGCTGGCGGGCCACAGCTTGACGACCAATGATGAAAATGTTCTTGCAGGTCACAAATTACCGCAACTTGACAAGCAATGATTTATTTTTTCTTACTATTTATTATGTGTTTTCCAAGTAATGTATACTTGTCATTAGTTGTTACGCCCCGTAGATGCACAAAAAACCTCAATTGATTCCCTTGTATCTTACATTTCTCATCCAGTTCCCTTGTATTCTACATGCTGGAATACCAGGTGGTAAATTTCTCGCAACAAAACTGCTATTATGCACAATAAGACCTGCATAAAGACTTTACTAACTTCTGGGTTATTCCTATAATTGAACATAAAGTTTTCTTAGCAGTCAGTTAGCAGACAATTTGCATGACATATCAAGTTTCTTGGTTTAAATTGATTATAAGTGCTTACCGCGCTCTACTTTGCTAGAAATTGGTTGAATAAATTGGCTTCTGCACGCGGTTTTGCTTGGTACCCGTATAAAAGTAGCACATTTTATGTCACTGTCCACTCCCTGATCTTTTTACCATCTATAGTAAATAATTTACACAGCGTCAGCGACAAATTATGATGGAGTAGGCTTGCCCAGCACCTATTCCATCCTCTCAGCTTAGTCGGCCATGTCCACAGGAAAGACATGGTCTATACGTGCGGAGCTGACTAAGCCGTGGACTTCCTCACGATGTTTTAATTCACCGTTTGAGAGTGCGAGTTCTGTGCGCTGTACCAGAGTACATAAATTCGCACAGAAAAATCCATTGGTACACGACTGGATTTGAACCCGCCACCTTAGGACACTACCAACTAGACCACCAGTGCTCTCCAGCCCCTGAACTTCTATGCAAATATCTAAATACAAAAAGTGTTTTGTTAATTAAAATCACTAAGATCATTTAAAAAGTCTTAAAACGTTGAATTAACCCATGATCGTACCGCGCCCAAGCGTGGAAGATACGGGCAAGAACCCATACTTACCTTTTTTCTGAAAAATGATGCCTATACCTTAAAAAAACATGTCGATCGCTGCGTGAAAGAAGAGCAAACGAACAAACGTACAAGCACACTTTAATACATATCCCGTGGAATACCCACGGTTTCATTCTTTTGGACACATCAGTTTGTTGCCATAGACTTTTATTAAATGTATTTGAAGAGTATTTATATTAAGTTTCAAATTTCAAAGTTCAAGGAATACGATTATTCATTACAACGTTTTCACCCCTTTTCAGAGGGCACATTAAATTGTCGGTCCCGGCTTTTAAGTCGTTAAGCTATGACGGAGGCCTTTAGGCGGTTTAAAAACTCCGTCACAAGAGTTGTCCACTAGCTCATACGAACTTAATCACTTTACAGTTTGTAAAAATGCCTTTTCAAGGTACGTCTACGTGTTTAAGGCACCTTCCTCAAGTCTACTATATACATATATCATAGGTCAGTCAGTCACGACAAAGTCTTTTATATAGTATTGTGCTTGTGATTAGAAAGAATTTATAATAATTGGAAACGAAGGCTATTCTATACTTAAATTAAGTATTTAGTTACTGATTGCCGCTATAGATAGACGTCGAAGGAACATTGACATTTTAAATTAGTATTTCAAACTCAATAAATTATTTCAGTCGAAATATTCGATACGTCATGTCAATAAAGATAATTGAATAAATGGACAAGAGCACGAAGGGCCGTTTCCCATTCTCAAGGCAGTAGGGCGCTGCTTAGAGTTTGACGGCCTCGGTGGCGTGACGGGCGATTGCTCGGCAGAGGCGCTAGAGGCTCGGGTTCGATTCCCGCTGCGGAAGAAATGTTTGCATGATCTGTAAATATTTCTTCCTGGTGTGTGTTGTAGTACCATGGTACTCGTAGTTTCTGATACTCACGACACAGGGAATCCTAGTGTGGGGTCAGGACTATGTATGTGACTGTTGGGTGTTATTTATTTATTTATTACAAAACTATTTCTTACTAGCGGAACGCTCGTGACTTTGTTCGTGTTCAGTTTAACTGCGTATGTGCATTTGTTTTACCTACATAGATTATAGACTCGAAAAGATATTTACGTCACTGTAAATAATAAGCAATGAAATACTACTTCTTACTTATTCAACACTAAATTAACAGTTCGTTAATATTTTGTCAATACTTATAAATATTTATTTACCATCACCATGGTTCATCACATTCATTTTAAGACTAAATCAGAAGTGGCTGCAAGTTTTCTTATGTTTACTTGTGGCTCTGCCCACCCCATTAGGAATGTGGGCGTGATAATATGTATGTAAATATCTACTATTACATCCGTACAAGGCTTTTGTTCAGATATACCAAAAGTAAAGCGAAATATTTATTCACTTTCAGAGGCAATCTATCTATTCGGAATATATTAAAATGGGCTTCGGAAAGCGTTTGACGTAAAAATAAAAGTAACCAGAAAAATCGTTCGGTTTGTGCATTTGAAAAGATAAAAAAAAACGCAGGCACATATTTGTTTTAAGATTCCACTCCTTTTCAACTGAATTGCATTCAGTTCAACTTCCAAAATTGTGACCCTTCCGGCGTAAACAATGGTTGGGTAACGGTCTCGATATAATTGTAATGGGTGAATATGTGGGGGTGCAAATTATTGTAAAATATCGCCTGATGTGGGGTCCGCCATGCTGTCGTCGTAACCAAAACGCGGCTACGTAACAAAACATCTTTTTATGACATCTGAGAAATCGGCAAAAAACAAAACTGGTCATTAAAGGTGCCATACATAACTACCTTTAGGAATATTTACAAACAAATTTTAGCTGTGCTTTAATTAGGTTCGATTTAATAGATAAGAACACAGTTCCAAGACAGATTGATAGAGAATTTAGAATTCATGAAGAATTTCATCTACGTCATCAGCCCAGTAGAATTCCTCTGCTAGACATAGGCCTCCTCAATGGGTCTACTTCCAGGGCGAAAGGAGCCTTTGAGGCGCACTTTAAGTCCTTTTACCACACTGGTTCGAAACAACTAGTAAGTTCGTATGAGCTAGTAGCCAACTCTTGTGACGGAGTTTGTAGGCCTCCGTCATGGCTTAACGGCTTATAAGCCGGGACCGATAATTTAACGTGCCCTCTGAAGCACGGAAGCGCTCAGTTCGTAATGCCACTTGCAGTCACCTATCCGTACTGTGACCGCGCACAACGTTGCTTAACTTCAAAGATCAATCAAGAACGTCGCAAGCTACGCCACGAACGCTTCAAAACTAGTGATACGACAGGATAGATAGCGCGAACGATTTTGTCCTACCTCCGTTCACCGTCCACCCGAGACGTTCACAATATCATCGGTAGGTCTGACTTATAAAAGATATAATTTTTTGATAATCATACCTACATATTTTTGACAAAAACAACAAAAAAAAATTTGGAACCATAAACAAATCATTCATTCCCGATACTTTTTTGACTGAATGTATGAACATTATTTAATGTAATAGAGGTATTTGTAACATAATTTAATATTTCTTAAGAATACATAGATAATGTTCTATGTTTGTATGCTATAAATCTGATCAAGGTTTTACCTACATAATTATTTTTTATCATATATTGTTTAACGCTTGTTTTGCAAGTGAAATGATTTGATTTCACTTAGCCATGTTTGTGGCAGAGGGCAGCATATCGCGAATGGCATATGCGCGGTGGGTCAAATTCGTGTTGGTGCGCAGGCGTTCAGCTCAATTCTCTCTCCGACTCAGCTGAGCGTGCAAAAGATGAGATCGATTGACGTTATTATGCGGTCGAGTGTAGGGTGCGTATTTAGGTCAATTGTTTTTTTTTGTCATTTTTCAAAGCCGGCCTCGTGCATCTGCATACAATCGTTATTTACATAATTAAAATATACAAATTTAAATCTCTGTATAAGCACGATGAATTTATTGCTCGTAGCTTATTTGTGGAAGCGCTCGTAAGGTATCTTGCTTAGATGTTCTTGATATTTGAAGTTAAGCAACGTTGTGCGCGGTCACAATTTGGATGGGTGACCGCAAGTGGTATTACGAGCTGAGCGCTTCCGTGCTTCGGAGGGCACGTTAAATTGTCGGTCGCGGCTTTTAAGTCGCTAAGCCAAGACGTAGGCCTTTAGGCGGCCTTAAAACTCCGTCACTAGAGTTGGCCACTAGCTCAAACGAACTTACTTGCTTTGAGAATATTATAATAGTTGCTTATGGCGAAAAAAACCTTTAAAAATTAAGACGTGATAATTGTCCTATGTATCGGAATAGTTTCATATGTGATTGCTTTTTTGAAAATGTTACAATATATTACATGATCTAGCGTACCTACTTTGATAAATTAATATGGCCAACTAACCCCATAACTCCATTGCATTCACCAAACATGATAATTATATTCCTTCGAAATAGAGGAAAGTAAAATTCTCATTCAGAACCATTTTGGACTCTTTTCTTTTAATACCTAATCAAACGCTGCCTTTGAAATATATAATTCAGTTGAAAGCGCTTGTGTTTCTGATTCGTGGATAATAGTAATATGAAATATTCAACCACGTTGTTGTTTATGAGCTAATTGTCCAGCTTGTGTAAGGAATTGCCTTTCAAAATAATAGATTTCACTTAGGGCTGACACTCACAACACTTTTTCTCCACTTAGAGTGGGATTTGATCACCAAAATCGACGTAGAACTGGTTGTACGCCAATGAAATGTGTTTATTCAAAAAGAAAATGAAATTGTCGCATTTTATCTCTGGTTTCCCAAAGTGAAAACAAGATAAAAGAAAAAATACGATTAAAAACATCTTGAAAAATCCATGTTTTGAGGATGTTTTGATCCAGATCTCGGGAACCCTACCATATTTTCAGATGAATTTTACTTTGATAGGTAGGTAATAACTATTTATTTTATTATCTTTAGCTGTTGAAACCAGATTTTTTATTCGTTCTGTAGTTTTCTTGTAATCAACAATTGTTTGATTCGGCGGGTTATTTGATTTCAATATTTTGCGCGGTCTCACTTTTTGTCTTTCTTTTACACACCCGAAATAAGTAGCGCTATCTCTTTTGAAATCGGTCAAGATGCGATGCTACGGTAGCCTCTTAAACTAACTTCCTAAAATAATCATCTAATATCACATAGCACGAATATAAATTCTGTAGTACCTATATGTAGCAAATAAAATGAATAAATGAATGTGATTTATTAAATAACATTTTTTTTATTCTTAGATGTCTTAAAAACTTAGCAAATAAATTCCGAGCAGAACACTCAGCTCAGGTAATTGAAAAACATGCAATAAATACGAAAATAATGGGTTTTTCCTGTCCTAAACTAGGATTATCTGTGGTATCAAAAACTGCGAGTACCATGGTACCACAACACTCAAACTCCTTCGCTTCTTTCGAATTCGCTCTTGCGTCTTAGCTGAACACTCGCCCGCCTCGCCACCGAGGTCGTCAGAGGCAACCCTATACTTCTAATAGAGGGGTTGGTCATTCGTAGTAAATAATTCACAAAGAATGTGATATCGGAATTTATTGTTATTTTAACAGTCAGTTTAGGAGGGTTTTGTAATTGTTTCCTATCCAATTTATCGAGCTGATTCAGTTAGGTAACCTTTGACGAACTGTATCGATCCCTAGAAAATAAGCCAAAAAGTAGGTAAAACATACTTGACCAAAGCTTTGTTAGCTTGTCAGTCGGTGAGTAGGATTGACTGACAATCAACGCACAGCCTAAAGCGTAAGTCCTAGAAGCATGCATCTTGGAGGATATATTCCTCTTTCCTAAGAAAACATTTCTGGAAATTCAATTCCTAGACGAAGAAGGAGGAAATGTAAATGAAAAAAGAAAAAATTGTAGACAAGCTTTCCTAGTTCTGCATAATACTACAAAATCAGAATTCTCAGGTGTTATTACCTAGTCTAGCGCGACATTCATCGCTCTCTGTGAATTATTTATTGAACATTTGCTTCATCGAATAAGACGTTGACATGTCCTAAATTTTTGATATGAAGGTGCTTTTCATAATGTCAATATCAAACTTTACGATGAAGAATTTTATATCCTACTAATATTATAAATGCGAAAGTTTGTGTGTGTGAATGTTTGTTAGCACGTATCTCCGTAACTACTAAACCGATTTTAATGAAATTTAGAATGGTTATAGTTTAGATCCTGGAATAAATAATCAAATCTTAAAGAGATTAGGAAACAGGATGGTAAATAGAAAACAGGGTGTGTAAAAACTAGGAACTTTTAACGCACTGTTCGATAAACTTGAAAGTTCGTGTGGAAATTTAGAGCACAAAATAATTGAACACGTGTTCCAGGATTTTCAAAATAACCCTCAAAAAGAGCCCAAATGGGGTGTCAAAGTTTGTATGAGAACTTTTTTACGGATGGTGTGATTGTTTAGAATCTGGGTTAGGATATTTTAAATACAAAATCAAAAAATACATATTTCAAAATTTTTCATAATAACCATCAAAAAGAAATAAAATGAGGTGTCAAAAATAACATCACGCGAGTGAAGCCGTGTCGATAAACTACATCCATGAAATCACTCGTACTTCCCATATAGAGGCCATGGATATGGCCATTTGATACTTTATACTATATAGTATAGTATAGAGTATATACAACTAGTACCTAGTTGTACATAAGATTATCACGAAAGGATGTACAGTCACGAAATGAAAAGGTTCGTCGCTTGCACTAATGTAAGAATCAATTATGGTTTTAATTCAGTAAAACATACTATCCTGTATGACACGATAAATTTTCAAACAACTTTGATGCGCGTCAATTTAAACTTTGTTTTTGAACAGTTAAACATAATTTTCTATGCAACAGTTTGTTCTGTGCCTCAAATTCAAAAGTTAACCTGTCTTGTGACACGTCAAACGAATCAATTTGAAAACGGACGAACCTTTTCATTCCGCCGCTGTAGGTAGGTACTTTAAATTCTTTCACATACCAATTCGAAAGAACTGACACGACGAGTGTATATAGCCACAAAGACTAATGCAATAATTGAATGAAGGAAAAGCCCAAGATCCGGCGCATCCTTTCGATAACTAGATATGGCATGCCATGTCCTTGAATCTGTGAATTGCCCGTTCGTGCGTCACTCTGACCCCAGTTCCTCTAATGACAATCCTGTGTCACCGAATTGAAGCTGGCATTCGATTCTGAACTCTGTCGCACTGGATTTAGGTTCATTATGGCTTGAAAAGCTATGATTTTACTGTGTTTAACGGCTCTTTTTAACCCATTGGGAGAGGGTAATATTTTTGGGGTGGTGTTTGAACGTGGTCGAAGCTGTAGCCCAAACGGCTGGAAGGATTTTGACAAATAATGAGTTGTCGTTAGATTTTGAAAGTGACTTTAAATAATTTATACTTAACTTTATTATGAATTTACTAGCGTGGTGTAAATTTTGGTACCCGATTTTAGCTCTATTGGAGAGTCATTTTAAAAACCCTAAGACACGTATCCATTTATTTTTATTTAAAATATCCGAACCAAGTTTCAAGCCAATCGCACTACCCGTTAAAAAGTTCCCATACAAATTTTGACATCCCATTTTACGCCCTTTTAGGGGGTTTTGAAAAATCCTGAAACACGTGTAAAATTTTGCATTTATAGTATTCAGACTGAGTTTCAAGCAAATCGCACTGAGCGTTAAAAAGTTCATTACAAAGGTTTTTAATTTTAAACCTCTTCACCCGTTTAGGGGTTTTGCTGTAAAAAAGCTACATTCTAAATTTCAGGTTTCTAGCTTCAGTAGTTTGTAAGTGCGTTGATTGCAAAAAAAATGCTTTCTGTTATACATATATAAATAGAAAGAAGATAGATTACCAAACAATCTAATATTCTATAAGATGTTTCGCTTTTCGAAGAATTAAAAGGTAATCAAAATCTAATCGTTTTTAGCAAATTTTAAATTAATTTTGATTCTTTTCAAAAAATACACCAAAATTATAAATCTTTTTCAAAGACCTTTTGAGTTCTTCTTCCAGTCAGCACTATTTATCGAGCCAATTGGAATCTTTCTTTTTTATCAAAAACGTAGGTCTCCTTGAGATCTGACTAAGGGCATTTTGCCAACCAACTGCTACGTATCCTGTGGCCGAAGGAAGCTAGGCGAGGATGTCTCCATTAGAGTTATTTAATAGCACAACATAAAGATGGAGGAACTGGCCCACACGAGACATTTACACGAATTGTCGCATTTTGCTTCTCTTCCGTTTGCGATCTAGGTAATATCTTCGCAAGTACACCTCATTAGTGACAATGAAAATACAAATTGAAGCATTGTTACGTGCAACTATGTAGGGTACTATACTATATACTAGGGCCTTTTATCATCTACTAGCGGTTGCCCGCGACTTCGTACGCGTGTAGTACATTATTTTGTTCTATAATCAATAGTTTTCGCAGCGCACGCCAAAAACTATTTTGGGTTTTCTACCTTGGGTTACAATATTGCAATTTTATTACGGATCCCTAATTTTTTGAAAATTTATTATAGCCTTTATTGGACTCTGATAATGTAGCTTTCTATTTGTGAAAGAATTTTTGAAATTATTCGTTACAAACAAACAAAAAAACAAAAAAATCTTTCCTCTTTATAGTTCAATAGAATCCATTTAAACTGGGGACTAAGCGGCCGTGGTCGTGGATACCAGTCTTATCTACACAGTTTTTACTTTTGTAGTTGTCAACGTGCCATTTGTTTTATGTACCTTTTATTTGTTTAATGTTTTTGTTTCAAAACAAAAATTTGTTGAATTTTGATTTTTTATATTTCACCAAAAGTTCCATAGAAAATCCCAAAAAGAAGCTAATTTCAAAATGCGGCTAAAACTAGGTTTTTATGCAATTACAAAACGAAGATTTCAGTGTCCCACGTTCCGATGCGGAGCGTGCATTAGTCTTTCGAACTCACTGCGTTAACCCGCGTTCTTCTAAAATGGGGCTAGTCAAATGACGTCCGTACCGGATATTGGTTGTGGACCACCTGCTTAGTCCACCTAGGTGGACCATGGGCAGGCCACCACGTTTTAGATCAACTACGTCAACTTGTGTCACTAGTTATTTCAAACCAGTGTGGTGAAAGGATTAAAAGAGCGTCTCAAAGGCTGCTTTCGTGCACTTGACACATATTTTCAAACTCTAAATTAGAACAATAATAAATATTTGTGGACATTTCACACAGCGCCATCTAGTCACAAACTAAGCAAAGCTCTTACTATGGGCACCAGATAGCTGATAGAATACTTATATACTTTAATACTACAACACCCAGACCCGGAAAAAATATTTGCAGAAAATACAAACATTTCCCGTAGCGAAATTCGAACCCGCGCCTCTTGCTTCTCAGCCGAGCACTCGCCCGCTACGCCAGCGCCACCGAGGTCGTCGAATATCATAAAATAGAATATACTTTTATTTGGCACATACACACAAGATAATAACTACTGTTTGGCCTGAGTGTTGAATCTAACGGCTTCGCCCAGAGGAGGTCAAGCGAGAAGAAAACGTCGACTTCGCCGGCGGAGTCTGTGTGGTGTGATGCGATCTAATTTAACCTACGTCGGCGTGATGGGGGGCTCCCCTCTGAGTTAGCAGAGCTGATCCCGTCATCGGTGTCTCCAGGAACATGTCTTGGTCTACGGAGGAAGTAAATATTAGTAGTGGCAGTACCTAATGGTGTTTTTGTCTGTGGCGTAATATTGTGGTTGCTGTTTTTCAGCCAGGCAAGGCTTGGAGCTCGTAGAAGGTCGGCGTCCAACTTCCATTAGACCAGGAGAAGGTGCACTGCGCTAGTGATTCGAGTTGCCATAATGCAAAAGACGGCTTTTTGGTCGAAAATGCAGTATTTGTTTATTGAAAGCCACCACGTCTACTAGTGTATTTGTGCTTTGAATATTAGTATTTTTTAGGGTTTTGTACCCTAAGGGTGCCAATGGGGCCCTATTACTAAGCCTCCGTTGTCCGTCTTTCCGTCAGCAGACTATATCACATGAACCGTATTAGGTACAGTTGAAATTTTCAGAGTGTGTATTTCTGTTGCCGTTCTAATAACAAATAATAAAATAAAATAAAAAGGGGCCCGCGATAATAATATGTAATATAGAGATGTTACAATAATTATGTAGATAATTTTTTTAAGGGTTGGTTCAGTCAATACTTAAGTTGCATATTTGAACAAAGTCGGTTTTCATACAAAGCACTACTGTAAGTTTCTTTCTGTTAATAAATTCATCATATTTTAATGTCAGGTTAGGTACTTAGAATAACAAAAATAGGCTTTTTCTCCTAGACAGAAATAAACTTACAACTATTACATATAAATTTACAAAATACAAAAGAAACAGTCGGCTAAAGGCCGTTGCAAACGGTCTATAGATAGCTCACCTGATCCAGCTCATCGGACGGTGGAAGCGAACTTTTTAAAATAACGAACTTTTGGTTTTTTTAGAATAACTAAAAAGGCTTTTAATTTTTGAGCCCATGTTTTTATCATTTTGTCTTGAAAAATTCGTATTAGTCCGACTTTTAGAACTTCTCTAACTGCAATGCCCAAAAACTCCGCACGCTCGCTTAACAAAACAAGCGCGGGTGCCAGTATTGATTTAATACGGGACGCCTGCACCGGGGGTGAAACAAAAAATAAAATTAAAAATATGCATAATAAAAATTTGGTCGATAACGATGAGTGCCGGCCCTAATGTCGGGAGGGGATCGATTTGTTTAGATATTACGAGCGGGCGCCGAACGCGGTCTGCTTGGGCCATACCACCCGATTTTACTGCACAATTTTACAATAAAACATTGCGTTCACCTTTTGTACACTTTCTATTTGGTAATGGCTCTCATCATCTTAACTAGATTATTTTATATAACACTACCACCGGCTTAGCACGGGTATTTAACAAATTACGATTTTTTAGGTAAATTTTTTACACCTCGGGTTACATTATTGGAGTTTTAGTAAGGATCCCTAATTTTTTTGGAAATAAATTATAGCCTATATTATTTCGTAATAATATAGCTATCTGATGGTAAAAGAATTTTTTAAAACGGTTCAGTAGTTTCGGAGCCTATTCGTTACAAACATAGTGTATATTAAAATATTAGTGATGAGGAAGCAATTTTTGTATAAACAGTAGTCTCTTAAATCGTCCGGGACGATTTAAGATGGAGGTAACTTGCGTAACACCCATACTATCCCCTTAACTTTGAAGTATGTAGTAAAGAGGTCGAATTATACACAAGCAGCGGAGATGTGTGGTTATCAAGGCGAGGCCGCCAAGTTCGAGACCTTATTTTCTCTAATACTTTCTCATTGTCCATCCCACATAAACTATAATTTAAATTACATACATACATAAATATTATCACGCCCGTATACTTAACGGGGTGGGCAGAGCCACAAGTAATCATAAGAAAACTTGCAGCCACTTCTGATCCAGGAGTTCCAAGATGGATTATGGTGAATCATGGTGACAGGTGATCAGCCCATCGCCCATATAGATTCATCATGTTGGAGGATACTATCCTTTAGTCGACATTTACGACATGCTCGGGGTGAGAAGCAGCTGGACGCATTCTATGTTTTTTCTTTACACCCAGTCCAGCGGAGAAGTAATTTAAATTAATTATTTTTTATAAGTATTCGATCAAATCACAACGATCATTATAAATTTACTTCTGTTCTTAACGTGATCAAGCGTGAAAGATACCTACTCACGCAGACAAGAAACCAATACAACATGTCGTCACGGCAAAGGAATAAAGCTTTAAAACGCTAAAGCTCCAAAACTGAATTTTCATATACCATTTTGGAGGTTTCGCTTTTTTCCAATATCCACTTTCCAGTGACATTGTCATTATATGCAAATAATAAAAATAAAAATACAGTACCTATTAGGTTATTTTTTACTTACTATAAATGAAAAGTTAATTTCATAAAGCACTTGCGCCAGCTACAGAAACCGCTTACAAAGTCAAAGGCATGTCAAAAGACGCAATAATATCAAGTTGTCTGCGTTATTACCTTTTCATAATAATTCTACCTTTGCTTTTTAATGAGTTTTTTCTGATGTAACCTGTGGGAACCCTAGTACTGCATGGGACGAGTTCAATTAGACCGCCCCTTTATAGGGGATGGTGGGGCATTTTACTCTATTTTCTTTCAAGTATTCATGTAGTATCATCAATTTCGTATTTTTAACGCGTGCTTATGGATATAGGCACTGAGTTACTCAGACTTAATGATCCAATACCCTCCAGAATGCATTATATCTCCTTGCCAAAATTTATTAAAATCTGATTAGCGTAGTAGTTTAGTCCTCAAACTATTACAAATAAAGCTACTTTTGAATCAAATTTGAATAAAATTAGTGATCGAATTACCATTAAGAGGTCAATTCTTTAGACTTTTTGTTTGTTTGTTTGTAAGAGCAATCATATATACTACTGAATGATTTTAATTTTAATAAAAAATATTAACAATGTGAAATTCATGTTAATATTAATAATAGTGTAGATAAATTACCATAGCAATAGCTTTTGTAACTGTAAATTTTAATAAATTTTATTTTTTTAAATGTAACTATTAGCTGATCAGGGCGAATCATGGATTTTTTACGAATAGTATGTATAATTTTCAGACCATCGAAATATGATAGAACGTATGTATCGAAAAGCGTATTTGACATCCAACTAATAAACTCTGATTGCCATGTAGATTGAAACAATTATACATGATCTTCGTACAGACACTGGCTTCGAATGTAGGTGTTGCAATTTATAATCGCTACTCATTCAAATAAGAGGTGTAAAACACAACATTGAAATAGGAAACGAATAAAATAAAGTAAAAAAAGTACCTCGATAACATTGATTTAAGGATTTTTACGAAAATGCAACATCAGAAATCCGGTTTTAACTTTTTGGAACATCGATGCCTCTCCCGACATAATCCGAGGAAAACCCGTGAAACAAAATGATGTAAAAAGATAGTCCAGTCCATCCCTGTGAAGTACTGAAAGTCCAATAAATGGATTCGGTAATGGATGTAGAGTAAATTATTAAAGTGATGGGATTAAATGGACAACGATTGGGGTAAACCGCTGGGGCATAGAAAAATGGAAAAAAATAAACATTTCGCTTTTGTATTAATGCATTTTGAAGATAATTTATGCAGTCTGCATGTTGACGGTACTCACACTAAAACGTACGTTTTATGAGCAAAATATTTAAAACTGATTTAAAAAAAACGGCATAGTTTTTTCCCTCTACGGGATAAATGTTTGTATGTTCTGCAAATATTTCTTCCGGGTCTGGGTGTTGTAGTATTATGTATTATAAGTATTCTGTCAGCCATCTGGTTCCCATAGTACAAGCTTTGCTTAGTTTTGGGCTAGATGGCGCTGTGTGAAATGTCCATAAAAAAAACAAAACAAGCAATAAGAGATTTTGTTTTTTTTTGACATAACTAGAGCATCCTTTTTAAACGCTGCTGTCCCGTAGATCCCAATTCTGACACCGATTTTGTCAAGTCGCCTGTACAAAGCGACATCATCATCATCACCTTCCTGCCTTATCCGGTCTTATGTGTGATCAGCACAGCGTGTTCTCCTCTTCCATTCCCTTCTTCTTCTTCAGCCATGTCATCTTTCACACAATCCATCCTTTTCTTTAGAATTAGATTTTCCTTGACTCGAATTTACTCGTCTGTATACCCGAACATCGATGGTCTGCCTTAGTTTACGCAAAAGAGTTTTCTATTTATCTTTAATAGAAACGTTTAGGCAAGCCTGTATGAAAAACATAAATAATAAAATATAAATAAATAATAATAAATGCGAGTGATATACATCGATTCCAGAATTAAAATAATATTTCCGTTATCATAGAATCGCATATGAATTATTAATAACTGAGTAAATAATTCATACGTTTTATTGTGAGTAATAAATTTCACAGCTAGAATTAGCTGTTTTTATTTTACTTAATGCTCTGAAGATTTCAAACATGCGAAAATTATTTTTAATTAGAGCGATAGTTCTGATAAATGCTGGATTCTTGTAATAAAATTAATATATGTATAAACGGTCTTCACTGCTGGACTGGGAGTAAAGAAAAAAACATAGAATGCGTCCAGCAGTTTCTCTCTCCGAGCATGTCGTAACAGTCGACTGAGGAGTATAGTAGATATCCTCTTCAACATGACGGACCATCTATATGGGCGATGTGCTGATCACTATATCCATCTTGGGACTCTTGGATCAGAAGTGGCAGAAGTTTTCTTATGATTACTCAAGGATATGGTCGTAATAATATAAAAAATATAAACGGTTGTATCACAATTTAATGCATTATTAAAACTATGTTTATTAAAGTTTACATACCTATTCGTATCTTATCAGGGCCACAAGTAATCAATCATATATAGTTAACAATTAGGTACCTACTTATAAATTAACTGATTATTATTATTAATATGGTAGTAACATTTTAATTGTTTATTATTATGCACTAGTTCAAATATGTTAGCTCAATTTGAGTAGCTAACGGCCAAATATTCAAATTTTTTTTTGATCATGCGGGTAGTTTTTGCTATTGAGACTGTGAACAACAAGCAACGAGAAACTACTGAGTCTGCAAACAAAGAGCATGAGATACATATTTTTTAATCGAAGTTTATCCAACCTCTCGACCTAAAATGTTCCAACATTTCAACCGCGTGTTTGAAATCGTTGTTTTTTTTTATTAGTATAAATATTTTCGCTATATCATGTCTAACACGGTAGAGATGGTTTATTTCAAAAATATTTTGTCATTTTTTGTCCGACATTCTGTGTGTGTTAATAACAACGATTTGTCACGTTGCGTTTCGTCCCGATATTATTTTTTCGGAACGAGTTGGTTAAGGAAAAACAATTTTGTTGCTGCCCGGATTTGTGGGCCGAATATTGTTGTTTCGGCTTTGACACTTTTCGATTGTGAGTGCACTTTAAATCCTTTCACCACAATGGTCTGAAAAAACAGGTGACACGACTAGTATTATTGTAGGTTGTTTCGTTGGCCTACCTGTGTGAGTTAAAAGATGAGCTATTTATTATTGTCGATAAAGCTTACAAATATGTAGTTTAATAGATAAATAAAATAAAACAGATTTTATTTAATAATTTAGAAGCCGATAATAATATTTTATTTTAAAGTTACCAACTGGACCGTATCTATCTTAAAGTGGGTTCAGATTACGAACTACTTCAACTTCCTAATGACAAAAATAATATAGGAAATGTTACAGGTTCTTTTAAACTCAGAGTTATTTCATAACTTTCAGTCATACATACATGTTTCATTAAAGCTATTAGAAGAATTAAATAAAAAAATTAAGAATATTAAGTGAAAAGCTTAAATAATTAAGCCAACTGACTCTCAAAGTGGGTCCAGATGTCAAACTGACATTATTAACGACAAGGACTTCCAAACAGCGTTTCCAGGTTGTTCCATTGAATTTACCCATTCATGCTAACATGCCTTTCATGAAAGTTATTCAGAGTATCAAGCCGTGCATTAAATCCTGCATTGATTGGGGGGAAGAAGCCCAACTATGTTATAGACATACCGTATTACGGGCATCACTCAATAAATCGGACATTAGTGCATGAATCAAAATATGGTTTTCGGCTTCGGCTTAGTTCGGAAAAGTTCCAATTGAAGAACTTTGTTACACTGGCGAAATGCGAGCGTTTTTACAGCGGTTTGCTTTTACTATGCAACTTTATGTTTAAAAAACTTTTTTTTTAATTGTCTACGGTCCTCTGCTGGCCAAAGGCTCTCCTTTCCTTTTCCGCTTACGGTCCAAAGCTAGAGAATCTGTGGTTAGAATGCACCCAGATCGTTTCGCCTTCTTTTCCTGGATCTGCCGTAATAATATTTGCAGAACATACAAACATTTCTCCTGTAGCGGGAATCGAAACCGCGCCTCTTGCATCTCAGTCGAGCACTCAACCGCCACGCCACCGAGATCGTCATTCTTTCGGCTTCGGCTTCGGCTTCGGCTTCCGAAGGCCGAGTCTTAGTTTAAGCCTATTATTGTACTTGCCGTCAAAATCCAGCAGTTATATAGGCATGCCTATTGCTATTTGTCTATTAGCTAGATTAATTGATACGTTACATTAATGTGAAATCAACTGATTAAAGTCAATTACGAACGATGAACCTCTGGTTGTGTTCAATTCATCTTTTGGCTGATAATCTAACTCTACATGAACTGTTTGTTTTGTCCTCATATTTCTTTTGGGCACTAATATACCTAAATTGAAAATATCATAAATTAATTAAAAAATACTTATCTTTATTAACAGAAAGAAACTTACAACTAATACAAATATAATTTACATGAGACACAAAAAGAACCAGTCTAGGCTATCTAAAAATATAAATCAATATTTTTGATTAAAGAAACCTTTTTATATATTAAGTCACTTACGAGCCAATCAGATCTAGTTTTAATAGTTTATTTGTAACACGCTCCATGTTTTTTTTTATATAAACTTCATCTTCTCGCAGCATCCTCCAGGAGTTGAATTTCGGGAATTCCTTTCTTAGTGCGCCACCTTATTTATTTGTTTATTTTCGGAAAACCAACAGCTATAATAAATGTCGTTAAATATTATATATTATATGATGAATGTACCCACCAAATTCCAAACTTCTATAAATAAATAAATAAATATTTTTGGACATTTCACACAGCGCCATCTAGCCCCAAACTAAGCAAAGCTTGTACGAGTACTATGGGAACCAGATGGCTGATAGAATACTTATATACTTTTTTTTGTAAATACATACTTATAATACATAATACTACAACACCCAGACCCGGAAGAAATATTTGCAGAACATACAAACATTTCTCCCGTAGCGGGAATCGAACCCGCGCCTCTTGCGTCTCAGCCAAGCACTCGCCCGCCACGCCACCGAGGTCGTCGATGATTCGGGTTATGCTGTGCATTGATTGTCAGTCAGTAACATTAAAGTTTTGTATAATTAGATGATAAAAAAATATTTCGGCAAAAATATATAACAGAAAAGCGATCCTAATTGGACTACTCGTCGATGGAAGCATGGATTCACTGTGTTTCACGGCAACCGACGAATTTAATTCATCACCTGGTTTAACTGACAGTTTGACGGGAGATGTCCGTCCTAGCGAGGAATTGGCACATTTTTCCTAACTGCACAAGGACTATGTATAAAAGAACTATATACTATGCAAAAAAAAATATTTTTTAAGTACACACAGTTACAAAAATTAAATTAAATTAAAAATTAAATTCTTCTTTGCTATTGTATTTTTTATAATTTATTAAGAATACAATTTTACAACTTAAAGCCAATAGTACTTACATAGTGTTTAATGCTATGTAGGTTAACTTAGGTTTACTATAATATAAAAGATTTTTCAGGGCTATTAATCAGGGAATGTAGGTACCTCCCGGGCTACTCGTAGTTAATAAATGAATAATCATAATTTACTTCTCATATTTGAAAGGCATAAATGGCGTACTGTATAACTAAATAAATCGGGTCCCTCGATCGATCACGTACAGAAAGAAAATATTAGCAAAGCTTGTGCTTTTAGTGAGCGGATTTTCTAAACGAAAACACATACATACGTAAATAGTTATAAGTATTATCATGCAATATATAATAAGTTTGAAAGACAAATGGGTAAAGATGTAAAAATGTAGTTAGGTTAGGTTAAGATTTCTTCAGTATCATTTTATGAAAGTTTCGATAACCATACGTTTGATATACGCTTAACTTAAAATACAGATTTATTCTTCAAGTCACAATTCTCCAAGGAGCACTTTCACCACACTGGTTCGAAGGAACCAGCGACACGACTAGTAGTACTGTCAGTAGACACATTTCTCAATATGCGGTGTCCATGTTAATGAAAACGCATTGATACTTGGTTGTTGATTATCCCATGTGCCCAGCCTTTGTACGTCTCTAATTGCCAAGGCTCTAATGAGGGGTTGAAATCCATCAAAGCTTGAAATCCATCAAAGGCCCATCAAATCAAAGGCTTGCCGGTATTCTCCTAAATGCATCTAATCTTCGCAATATACACACATTGTCTGTCAAACGGGCAGATCATGAACTGTAATAGGTTACGTCTCCACAGAGTATGTATTTCTATTGCCGTGTTGCAAATAAAATAAAATAAAAAACAAAAGGCAGATTCAAACAAAACATTTTTCGTGGCCGAATTGTTCCTAGAGTTAAAGTAATATTAAAAAGTACATGTACGATGGTACGTACATGTACGGAACCATTCGTGTGTGAATTCGATTCACAATTAGCCGGTTTTTTTTTATTTTTTTGTAAATTTTAGTTTTCAACTGTAACCGTGGCTTCACTCGCATTGTACCCTGAAGCCTACATTATTAAATATTCAGTCACGAAATAGACCCAGTTTCATACAATTCCATTATGTCGTTCCATCATTGAAGCACACATCCTAGCAAACTTTCGCATTTATAATATTAGTAGGATAAAAAAGCCAAATCGAAATAAAAGCCAAAAACGTAAGTCATGAAAATAGACCCAGTTTCTTACAAATCTTTGCGTCAAAACTTTCGCATTTATAATATTAGTAGGATAAAAAAGCCAAATCGAAATAAAAGCCAAAAATGTAAGTCATGAAAACAGACCCAGTTTCTTACAAATCTTTGCGTCAAAACTTTCGCATTTATAATATTAGTAGGATAAAAAAGCCAAATCGAAATAAAAGCCAAAAACGTAAGTCATGAAAACAGACCCAGTTTCTTACAAATCTTTGCGTCAAAACTTTCGCATTTATAATATTAGTAGGATAAAAAAGTCAGACTGTAATAGAAGCCAAAAACGCAAACACCGATAAATGGCCAACAAATCAAGATTACACTAAATTGCAAAAACTATTATGCACACAAAAATCAACAGTTGTTCACGCCGGCACGGCAGTGTACTGTGCAGTGTACACATGCGATCACGTTAACTGGCCAACATAATTCGGCACAAATGTGCGAGTGTAAAAACCGTTTAATTGGCCTTGCGTAGGTAGGCGAGGATCATTCGCAATCACTATGGTGTCGTTGCTAGTGATGCCGCTTGTCGATAGTTTGCTTATCGATATCGATAGAACGGACCTCGTATACTGCGTCGAAAAAATCTTTTTAGAATATAATTAGAGGATTTATCTTTTAAAGAACCTTTGAGACCCACTGTAAAAGGTTTCACCACTATAGTTTGAAAAAAAAATTGCGGCAAGACGTTAGTTTTACGTATTCTATTTTCATTCATATTTGAACATGACAGTAATTAGTTTAAATATACCTAACAATTAGATGATTACTATCATGCAAGCTGCAAAATGTGGGACGTCTAGCAGCTGAAAGTGTGAACGGACAGAAAAGTACACGAAAGGAGCCTTTGTGGCGCACTTTAAATCCTTTCACCACACTGGTTCGAAAGAACTAGTGATACGACTAGATAGATAGAACGGATAGACGATATAGGAACGTGGTCCGTTCTTGCATTAGGCCGTGTTGGATGGCACAAGCTAAGGGAGGCGCAGCTTGCTTAGACGTTCTTGATTCGTTGTTGAAGTTTAGCAACGTTGTGCGCGGCATAATTGGGATGGGTGACCGCAAGTGGCATTACGAGCTGAGCTCTTCCGTGCTTCGGAGTGCACGTTAAATTGTCGGTCCCGGCTTTTAAGTCGTTAAGCCATGACGGAGACCTTCAGGCGGCCTAAAAACTTCGTCACAAGAGTTGGTCACTAGCTCTTACTTACTTACATACTTAGGGAGGCGTATGCCCCAGCTGTGCGAAAACTATGGATAATGATTAAGATGATACTAGCAGCTATTATTATTATTATTGTTATTATTATTATTAGCCCATATCGTCCCACTGCAGGGCAAAGGCCTCCCTATTCCCCTTCCACCTTTCTCTGTCCTGTGCTTTGGAGGACGAATCCTTCATGAATGAGTCCAAGTCATCCTGCCATCTCAGTCTTGGTCTGAAAACTAGCAGTTAGATAAAAAAAACATTTTGAAAACAATCAGAGCATCCAACCGCACAACAGGTGTGTCATGTCCCATCACTAGGTACAAAGCAAAAATAGTAGCAAATCGGGCAACCTGTTAATACAAGGATGACAGGCGCGGTCCGGTCGGCCCGACCGCAACTTTTACCGCCGAACTTTAAACCCTCGCGCCGCTGAATTGTTAAAACTAGCCGCCAATTTTTGGTGGGTCCCTCTTAACGTTTAACGTGTCGATGATAGCGTATTAACAACCCTGTAGCTTTTAAATCAGTCTGCTCAATAGATTGTTTGGGGAAGTGCAGCTTAGTGACCGTGGCGATCGATGCAACTTATCCAAAGATCTCCAGAAGGCTGACGCCGGGACGATCTTTAAATAAATAAATAAAGAAAAGAATAATCTTAATAAGCCTTTTGGGGACCTTACCTGCGGTTGGTGATCTGAGCTCTGTTTTCTATCTGAAGGCGAACTTAGATAGAAAACTGAGTTCATTTTTATTTCTTATTATTATACCGATTAACTTAAAGTTTTTCATGTTATTGTAGTTTGTCTTTGTAACTGTGTGTACTTAAATAAATAAATTTAGGTAAGTTGTCAAAAAAATAAATAAATATTTGTGGACATTTCACACAGCGCCACCTAGCCGCAAACTAAGCAAAGCTTGTCACTTACAAGTTATTGAAATAGAATAGGTACATACTGCACATTATTTCAAGTTATTTTAAAGTCTTTCATACATATGTACATACTTTTTTTCACTCCTTATTTGGATATAACCTTTTAGGTAATCAATTTTGGATTTTTACTTCACTTAAGGCAAAATGAAAAATAATCACAATATTGCAGACAGTGGATATGGTGAAACTGGTTTTTCAGTTTTTCAGTTTTCCGTTTACCATTAAAAAACGGTAGAACCCTTTGTGATTCTTTTTATAAAAGCTGTTACGTGAAAATACTCGTACCTCTTTCAGGATCTCTCCTTTCAATTTGCTTATTTCTACTAGGTATATTTGTTGCATATTCCGACCAATCAGTTGCATTATAACGCCACATATAAACTAACGCTGCACGTTCAAATAGGCGCTGCTAGAGGCCAGGAGATTCGATTATACAACCGGTGCCCACGTCAATGACTTGCATTTCAATTAGAACAAATTATCAAGGGAAACGTCGGGCCAAACTTGATTTGTTCGCCTGTGGCTAGTCTATGTTAGGTGGACTAGAACGGCAAAGATTATTACGCTTCAATGTGGTAACGATGGCAGATTATCAAAGAATAAATAGAGCCGAAATGGATATCATTTAAAAAATACAGCAAAATTGAGAAGCTCCTTTTTTTAAGTCAGTTTAAACCGTCCTAGGTTCTATTCCCGTTACGACAAAAGTTGCCTCTTAATGCTGTCTTTAAATCATCTAGTAGCACTTAACTACTAAGAAAGTTGTATTCTGTGATGGTTCCAACCATTTGTTTATTGGCTTGAATAAGCTTGTGTGAAAACAGAATCAAAATCATTTATTTAGCACACATGAAAAAGACAATAGATAAATTGTTTTTATATGATCGGTTTTACAAATCCTTAAAGTTCGTAAAATATAAGAATCACCCAGGTACAACACATGTGAAGTATTTCTACAAGAATTGATCTGTACATATAAGAATATCTTAAAAGTTCCTTTATTATTAATATCATAATAAAGTAAGTCATTTATCAAAGTCATTCAGTAGAATCTGTAAAGAATCACAAAAAATACTTTACTAATAGATTCACTAGCTGCCGCCTTTGGCTTCGCTCACACCATGTGAGCGAAGACCAGATGAAAACTAGCCTATATGTTAAACCAGCACACGTACTATGTATACTCCAAGTTTAATTCATTTCCGTTCAGTCGTATAGGCGTGGTTGGGGCACAAACATACAAACATCCTCACAAACCTACACATAAGTAGGATTACCTTTGGTAAATCACAAAACCTAATTTAAATTTTTAGCTTTATTTTGAATAGGTGAATCTAAATGCCCCATCTAAAGTATTTAACCCTGCAAGTCCCCCATGGTCGCACACACCTTTTGGGAGAAGTTGCCGTCAATCGCACGTTTGGTGGACATTGATTTGCGTCAAGGGTGGAACCACTAACTTGTATGCTGCGCATCATGGCAAGATAATTGAATGACCGCATCACTTATGATTTAACATTGTGTATACTCGTACCCATCATGTATATGTCCATCATGTATATGGGCGATGGACTGATCACCTGTCACCATGGTTCACCATATCCATCTTATTATTTTATTTTTATCCAATTTGTAGTTTGTTAACTGTTATTATTATTATAATTTTTTAATTTTTTTTTTGATGATAATTTTGAATAAACTAATTTGTATATAACTATTTTTTTTTAAGTAACTAATGTTATTTATTGTAATTGGTTTTTAATCGTGCTAATTAATGAATAAATGAAAATAAATGTATTTTAAATCTGAAGTGGCTACAAGTTTATGACTTGTGGTTCTGCCCACCTCATTAGGGAAATGGACGTGATAATATGTATGTATGTATGAATATGGCTATTTCAGTCATAGGGTGGGGAAAAGAGGGTAACCTCGGCACAAACTACACATGTACATAATATTATTTTTTATTAGTTATTTGTACCGCTACACTTGTTTTTGTTGCAATAAACTTATCTTATTTTTATATTTACTTGCCAAATAACATGCGGCCAGCTACTCATGTACAATCTACTCGTATTATGGGCGATGGGCTGATCACCTGACACCATGGTTCACCATATCCATGGTGGGACTCTTGAATCAGGAGTGGCTGCAAGTTTTCTTATGATTACTGGTGGCTCTACCCACCATTAGGGATTCATGGCATGATTAAATGTATGTATGTACTTACAACTAAATATTTAAAAATACTTCGTTGTTGAACGAAGACTGCAACTTTTTATACTAAGAAAAGTACATATTACCAACGTAAACAGCTTGGAGCGTCTGACCTTGACCGCCGAACTTCCCCACCCCCGCCGTCTTATGGGGGGTGGAGGGGGGGGGAGACGGGTTGTTGACCAGCGGAATTGAAGAATCGGATTTCCGTGTTTTACTCCAATTCTCGTTCTAGATTTAACTTTGTAGTCAGTTTATGGTTTTAGATGGAACTGACTAACGCAACGGTTAGATTGAGTTATCACTTAAGTTGTTTTGTTATCACTATAAAGTTCCATAGTTATCATTTAAGTTGGAGAAGATACTAGGTACTCTTTAGTCGACTTTTATGACATGCTCGGAGAGAGAGGCAGCTGGACGCATACTATGTTTTTTCTTTACTCCCAGTCCAGCAGAGAAAAGGATTGAGTTATGATCTATATAAAATTACATCTACCCTTACAGCATTATTACCACATCTATAGAATATTTACCTAAGTAAAGAAAATAAAACTTCACACAGAACTAAGGTAGTATTATGTAGATGGATTTAGTTCTTTATTTTTTCACGAGTAAAGTAAGGCAAAAATATACTTCTACTATTACTATTTGTGTCACTTTTTTGTGCAATGATGTTGACGCAACTAGTTGTAAAATTAAAATATTATATTCGACAAAAAATATCTCACTAGATCCATAATGAATCTGTACAATGGATCTACTGAGATTCATCCTTCATTTGATGTGTCTCAAATCTAGAATAAAACAAACAGTATCGTTCTTGGAATGCACTCAGCAATTACTGAAATTTATGCGAATCGATCGACCGAAACCGCAGTGTTCGGTAGTTTCCATTGGAATCCACGGAACCCACTCTTCACGCACAAATCATAAGCAAATATACCACGGAGTAACAAACCACCATGGACACTTGAAAGCAAGTTTATAGAGAAACATATTGGTCTATGCTCATATACTCGCCAGTGACTAGTAGTAATCCATCAATTTATTACACACAATTTATTTTAGCTGGTTCTTATTTGGCTCAATGGATCAGTATTGCCATTCAGCGTGGCAATGCGGCCAGCGTCTTGGGCACGCTTCCACCGTCTGATGAGCTGGATCAGGTGTGCTATCTAGAGACCGTTTTTGAAATGGCCTTTATTATAGCCCGATTGCTTTTTTTGTATTTTTATAGACATATAGACCGTTTGCAACGGCCTTTATAAAGCCCGACTGTTTCTTTTGTATTTATATATACATAAACATCCAATGGATTGGTCAGTCTAGCACAGCCAGACGTAGTATAGACCAAACATTAAGAGAGAGTTGGGTGCATTTTGCAATTCAGATTGGATGGCACACAGGCTGTGCGTTGTGTATCTTGAATGTTTTGCATTCACGTAGTGAATTACGTTAGACTGGGTTCATTAGGTCTAGTTCGTCACTAGCGGGCTATTGCTTCTGGCGCAACTAGCTTTTATCAAGTCAACAAACAAATGATTCATTAATTATTTAATCTATGTTAATCTTCAAAACATGGGCGTACGAATGGAACCAAAGAAGATTGTCAGAAATGTGGGCACGAACTGCGGATTACTTTGCACCCTTTAAGCATTATAATACATCTCAAAACTGTCTAGATTAGCGAGGGTATTTCAATTGCTGTTTTGTTTTTTGCATCTTATTTCTCTTCGAGTCCAATTTGCAATGCAATTCCTTTTAAAACTGTATTCAATGAAATTTTCTTCATGCGTGTAAATGGAATGTGACTGCTTATTTCTCTTAGGAGCCTCTCAGAAACCTCTTTGAAACGAGATTGTTTCAAAGATGAAAATAATTTCTTACTTACTATGCAATCAAATATGCGTAAGCTTTTGAGGGAGAATAGTGAAAGCAATTGACACGAGAGAACAAGACAATTTATTCGATAACGTTTTACATTTGGAAATATTCCTTCCTCCAAATCCTCAGTTACCTAACCGAAAAGGCAATTCCAGTTTATTACTTATATCAATATTCAAATTGTTATCGGTACAATCACGGAACGCGAAGTCACGCACATAATCCGCATCTACCTAATTTAATATTCGTGTAGTTCAGATTGACAAACAACTAAACAGCGAATGTGGGTTGTTTGCAGGGTAGATTCGGGCGATTCTAATCAAAGCCTACATTTGTGATGTAGTCCATCTGCTGATCGTTACAGGCTGGGTTACTCACAATGCGTAGATCAATTTCGAAGGCAAACCTTAAACCGCGCCAGTGATCACGCTGAAAGTACAGCTATCTCGTAGGTACAAAGTTTAAACTAACTTACCTCGCGTGAACACTCCCTCAACGCCTCTTAAATGTGTTCTGACGGAAATATTTGATGTCACTCAGATACTCAAATGATTAGTTATCGGACCTATGCAAAAAGAATAGAAAATGGAATCATGCCCCTCAGCAGGACAACATACTGTATTGTGATATATTTAACCGCGACTTTGTACGAGTTAGATTACTATTATAAGTAGGTATCCATTTCACCTATTAAAAATAAGTAGTACTCTAACCTTTCTTTTCAGTTACAAAAGTAATGATTTTATCTTAATTTTCAATTTGATACACAGGCTGAGGCCTAAGAAAAGATATTTATTTTGCTTTTACAGTATCCGAACAGAGTTTCAAGCAATTCGCACCACGCGTTACAAAGTTCCATGCGGATGTTTTCATTCCTTTTCACCTTTTTATGGATTGAATTTCGAAAAATCCCGCTTTAGTGGGTGGTTTTGGTATAAAAAAGCTACCTTCCAAACAGCTTTCTAGCTTCAGCGGTTTCGGCTCGGCAGTGATGAATCAGTCAGTCAGTCAGGTTAAGCTCTTTTATAGGTATAGATCTAATAGATCATTCGCTCCAACTCTCCAACCTTTGGATGGAGAATGAACAGTTATAAGATATTCTTATTGAAATTTATACAAGCTTTTTAATTAATTTCTGAAAGATAAAGGTGTTGTTAAAGAAGCGACTTTTCGTCTAGAGTAGCTGCATTCGTCGGTGAGGGCAGTCGACGGCGTCCCAAGTCTACAAGTAAAAGCCCTACCTCGACAATAGAATGTCACGGGATACCCATTGTTGCAGTTTATGCAAAGTTTACATTGTCAAAGTTTGAGCTATCGACAGGCGGATAGCGTCACGGGGGTTTGTTCAAAGGACCTCTATGTGACGAGCGAATGGCTAGAATGGCTAATGTTCGCATCTAATCATTGGGTTCTTCGTCGCAAATGTTTACTCTTTGTTTTAGTTCGGCGGATAGTACAATGGGGCTGTGAATAAGTTGGTAGCGCGGTTGTCAGCGACGGAAAGTTTAATCTGATTTGCGCGACTACATTAGTGCAGAAAACATTGAATTAGGAATGCTTTACTTTTCGTAGCGCAGTTCGGTTAGGTTCGACTTCCATCCAAGGCAAACCTATTAATTAATTACAAATATTTACAAAAAGTAAACTATAATTTTATCAGCGATCTAGTTCCCATAGTACAAGCTGTATATGGGTACCCGCTGGCTGATAGAATACTTAAATACTTTTTTTTGTAAATACATATTTATAATACTACAACATCCAGACCCGGAAGAAATATTTGCAGAACATACAACATTTCTACCGTAGCAGGAATCGAACCCTTGTGTCCCAACCGAGCACTCGCCCGCCACGCCATCGAGGTCATCAATTATATAGTAGTACTTTACGACAAAACGTTCCTTTGCTCCATAGGACACGCTTCTTCCTCTTCCAATATTAGTGCTCTTACAAACTATTGAATTCCTCAAAGATCAATACTACACTAGTCTTATCTTATCTTTTGACGGCCTCGGTGGCGTGGCGGGCGATTGCTCGGCAGAGGCGCAAGAGGCGCGGGTTCGATTCCCGCTGCGGAAGAAATGTTTGATCTGTAAATATTTCTTCCGGGTCTGGGTGTTGTGGTACCATGGTACTCGTAGTTTCTGATACGACACAGGAAATCCTAGTGTGGGGTCAGGACTATGTATGTGACTGTTGGGTGTTATTTATTTTTATCACTCGTTATTGATGAAAGGATTTAAACTGCGCCTCAAAGGCTCCTTTCGTGCACTTGACTCACATTTTCGAACTTTATAAATTATTCACATAAATTTTTCGAACAGAAAAATCCATCGGTGTGCGACCGGATTTGAACCCACGTCCACTACCACTAGACCACCGGTGCTCATATTCACCTTGGATTTTGGTAACATACTGTATCTTGTCGGCACTTTCATAAAATATAGATACAAACGCGTATTAGTGTTCCCTGCAGATTAACGGCCCCACTGGTTCGCTCACTTATGTATGGTGAAGGCAAGTACATGCTATTCATAAATTATACCTTTATAATGGTTTAGTTAACATTTAATGTGAATGTCTGATAGCGGCTTATTGCAACACGCACAAGACAAAATTTAAGCTGATAATCATAGTTTCTTCCATGAACCTAGAGTGCTCGGCTGAGACGCAAGAGGCGCGGGTTCGATCCCCGCTAAGAAAAGTAAAGTTTGAGAAAAGTGTTTGTATGTTCTGCAAATATTTCTTCCGGGTCTGGGTGCTGCAGTATTATGTATTATAAGTATTTATAAAAAGAAAATATTATAAGTATTGTATGAGCCATCTGGTTGCCATAGTACAAAGCTTTGCTTAGTTTGGGGCTAGATGGCGCTGCGTGAAATGTCCACAAATATTATTATTATTATAAGATGGATATGGTGAACCATGGTGACAGGTGATCAGCACATCGCCCATATAGATGGTCCATCATTTTGGAGAGATCCATCCTTTAGTCGACTTGTACGACGTGCTCGGGGAGAGAAGCAGCTGGACGAATTCTATGCTTTTTCTTTACTTCCAGTCCAGCAGAGAAGTAAATAATAATGCTACAATTTACGTTAACATATGCCGCAGAACCGATGGCCGTTGGGGCAGACTGGTTCTTGAGTGGAGACCGCGTGTCGGCAAACGTAGTGTAGGGCGCCCTGCAGCTAGGGGGGGCGATGATATCCGTAAGGCAGTGGGCAGGGATTGGAGGAAGAGAGCTGAAGATCGAGCTCTGTGGCGTGCCATGGGAGAGGCCTATGTCCAGCAGTGGACTGATGTGGGCTGATTATGATGATGATGACGTTAACAAAGGCCTGGCTCAAACGTCTCTGTTTCGAAGCCTTACTACGGCCTTCCTTATATTCCGTTAATCATTAATGAAAATTACAATACATATAACATGGCACTTTAATATTTAGGGCCGTAGTTTTCCTCTTTCGGCGTTGGCTGGCATAATGGCACCTTTGAATTATTTATAACAATTTTATATCCCGCCTTGGGCTGCGTTTACGTAGCAAGTGGGTTTTACCGATTGTCGAAATGCCATAACGTTCCTGAAAAAAAAACCCTTTTAGCTAATAATACTAGAATATCCAGCCGCTTGGATAAAGAGTACTAGGTATTCCTGGTCATAAGAATAAGAATAAATTTATTGCAACAAAAACAGATGTAGCGGTACATATAACTAGAATAACTAAAATAACTAAGTAGTGACATAATATTGCATAAAGATTTTTGTACCCAGGTTAACACTAGGACTAAAAAGCCTGTATAGGAGGGTCACAGCGATTCGCCGCATACTCTCCTCGTTACGACAATATCTACGTACTTTTTTTTTAAACATCAGTGAGAACCATAAAAATAAATAAACTATGCGTATTCCAAGTTTAAGCCGAATCCGTAACGCCGTGATGGTTATCTTATAGAGAAAACTTTCAAAAAGCGCCATACATTTATTGAAAGAAAAACTACGCAATTATGGTAATCCGTTGTCCATTAGTAGAATATTAGAACCGGGCTTAAAAGGGTAAGTGGTACTGCTTACTTGAACTTGATTCTTCTTATTGATTGATATTTGAAGTTAAGCAACGTTGTGCGCAATTACAATTGGGATGGGTGACCGCAAGTGTTATTACGAGCTGAGAGCTTCCGTGCTTCGGAGGACACGTGAAATTGTCGGTCCCGGCTTTAAGTCGTTAAGCCATGACGGAGGCCTTTAGGCGGCATTAACTACGTCAAAAGAGTTGGCCACTAGCTCATACGAACTTACAAGAAAATAATAGGCAACCTGCTTACAACCTAATAGCAGCTTTACGCCCTCCCTGGTAAATAATACTTCTGATTACAGACGCATGTAAGCTTCAAATAAAATCAAGTGTTATTGTCTGGCCATTAGAGTCCAGTTTCGCTTGAAATGTATCCACGTCTGTCGCTTAAGGAATTGCAAGTTCTAGCTGATAGAAGACAATTTTGTAGATGAAAATAAGGTTTCCACAAGTGGCGTCGTGGTCGTAGTACGAATGTTTTCAACATGAGTATTATTGATCTCTGGGCGGCGTCCGCGCCGTCTGTGTGTAATTTACCATACAAGTTAAATTGTCGGTCCCGGCTTTAAGTACCATGACGGGGAGTCATAGCGGTCTCAAGAGTTGGCCACTAGCTCATACGAACTTACCATACAAGTCTATGGAAGGAACTTCGTCTTCGCCATAACTCCGACACTCACCACGCCATCTGATGCATCATCATCATCATTTTCCTGCCCTTATCCCACTAGGTGGGGTCGGCACAACATCTTTTCCTCTTCCATCTTCTATCACTCGTCATCTCAGTACTCACTCCTTTCACGCTATCTGATGCATTGGTAACAATCTTTTTTTTATGCGTATGACGCGTCTAATTGTAAAACGTCATACGTTTCAATGCTATAGGAATAGAAAGCCTTCCTCTTTTTTCACTCATATCAATTTTAGGTATCCAAATACCTCTAATTCAGGCGCATTTTAATAATTATAAATAACCAAACGAGAGCACTAGTGGTTTCAAGTAAAGCTAATCGTGAGGAAACCGGCATATAATAGAACCCAAAAAGTACGAAAACAAGTGCACGAAAGAAGCCTTTGAGGCGCACTTTAAATCATTTCATCACTCGTTCGAAAGAACTAGTGACAATACTTGTAGCAGTAGTAGTATGTGAGAGCACTGGTGGTCTAGTTGGTAGTGACCCCGCCTTCCGATCTTAAGGTCGTGGGTTCAAATCCGGTCGTGCACAAATGGATTTTTTTGTGCGAAAAATTTATATGCGCTATACCAGTACTCTCAAACGGTGAAGGAAAACATCGTGAGGAAACCCGCGGCTTAGTCAGCTCCGCACGTATAGACCATGTCTTTCCTGTGGACAAGGCCGACTCCATCTTAATTCGTCCCGGGCACTACAGCGTCCCGTTAGTGAAGGTAAAAGTTGCCTCCTGACGCTGTATAAATCATCTACTATAGATGGCAAAAGGCCTTTGTTTTTATTTAGACATGTGTTGAAAATTACTTGGTTTAACATTTTTCAGAATAAATTCGTTTGAAAAAATCCGTTAGCCGTACATTAAACATTCCAAATGCTTTCAAAAAACCTAGAGAATCGTAGAACTAAGAGACCCGAGTACCTACAAAGTGTTTCTAATCCATCGTGAGGAATCAACGTACGGTAATAGGTCCTGTTAATTATCTGCATCGGTTGGGGGATGCACTCCCGATGGGTAGAGGGGGGATGAGTTTGTCGAACAAATGCAACTGATTAGGCTTGCTTTGTACGGAGGCCCTCGCCTCGGGATAACATCGAGATCGACCTACGTGATTGATTAGATGATGTTAATGTTTTACCCGCGTATTGTGGACCTCTCGAATTGATGAGAGTGATCTATCTATAATGGAGTTTGCAACATTCTGTGCTTTGCAAAGTAACGTTGGTCGAGAGGATTACGCATTCATATATGCAATTGCATGTATATTGGCCCTTTTTAAGGCTACTGCATATTTTACAGTTGTTTTGTTCAACAGTTTGATGGAGTAAAAATTATCTTCTAGACAACACTATTATTTATACGAATATTATTATTTATACGAATGACGGCCTCGGTGGCGTGGCGGGCGATTGCTCGGCAGAGACGCAAGAGGCGCGGGTTCGATTCCCGCTGCGGAAGAAATGTTTGCATGATCTGTAAATATTTCTTCCGGGTCTGGGTGTTGTGGTACCATGGTACACGTAGTTTCCGATACCCACGACACAGGGAATCCTAGTGTGGGGTCAGGACTATGTATGTGACTGTTGGGTGTTATTTAAAAAAAAAAAAAAAATTACTAGGGGGAAGCGAGTAACATTTTGTAAAATGCTACTTAATGTATATGTCACCGTAAATTTGTAAATACCGTTTGATTATAATCTATCTCGCCAGATTTTACTCGATAACTGTCAAAAGATTGTGAACCGTAACATACTGCTTACAATTTAACTGCTTTAAGTTTGTGGAGTTGCCGCGACACGCTCGCTTTGCTCGCTCGCCTAAAGCGTAGTTTTTCACTAAGCTAACCTACTAATTTCGATCTAAGCAGATATTCGACAGTTTCGACTTGTACATGAAATGCAAGGTACCTACTAAACAAAGTACGAATATGCGTTTGTTCAAAATTCAATCGTGTGCAAATATCATTCATAATGTATCAGTGGCGTCGCAAATTTATCACTTTAAATAATGGATACGGCATCATCGATAACTGTACCCGGGTATCTGCGTCTGTGGCTTAAGCACTAGTTTCTCGTGTAATAGAGTGAGTGGCGAGCCAGTATTGGACCACAGTAACCGGACCGTCACGGTGCCGTCACAAACTTTTTTACAAGATATCTTTTGACATGATGAAACATGATGGACCACCTATATGGGCGATGGGCTGATCACCTGTCACCATGGTTCACCTTTTCTATCTTAGGATTTTAAATCAGAAGTGGCTGCAAGTTTCCTTATGTTTACTTGTGGCACTGCCTACCCCATTAGAGATATGGACGTGATAGTATGTAATGCATTAAATCTATTGTAGAGTAAGGTACCAACGTAAAAAACTTAGTCACAAAAGAATGTTTCGTTGCTGAACGTCGAGCTTAAACTATATCGTGCCTTCTCTTATTTGACGTCTCCGTGCTATATGGAAGACCTGCGTGCTGTTTCTATACTGTGAGCATTAAGAATAATTGTCGGACTGAATGATAGCTAGTAAATCCTATTAATATTATAAATGCGAAAATTTGTGTGTGTGAATGTTACCACGAACCTCCGTAACTACTAAACCGATTTTGAAGTAAAATAAAAAATAAGAAAACACACAGGCTTATTTAATTTTCAAAAATCAACACCTCATCAAGGGGTTGTACAGGGTGGTAAAGTTTCTAAATACATATTTCCGGTTCGATTCGCTCAAAACTCGTTAGGTACCTACATGGGTCGGCACAAAATGTATTCTTCTTCCATTTCCCTCCGTCTGAAGTTGTTTCAACACTCCTTTCTTAATATGTCATCTTTCACACAGTCCATCCATCTTTTTTTTGGCCTACCTCTACCCATACATCATTCCATATTAATATCTAACATTCTCATGTCATGTTATGATAAGCGAGTCACTATCACATTCAAAACCTGTTATTTAAGAGCGATTTCTCCTAACACAAGGATATTTTTTACTTAAAAGGAATTTTCAAACCCTGTGTCATGTTTTATTTTAAGTTAAAGCAATAAACATTTTCATTTCATTTTTCATCACACTAACATTATAAATGCGGAAGTTTGTGCCTGACTGAGAGATTTTTTAGTGACACTCTTGTAATTTCACTTTATATTTTAGTTTCCTTTTAAATATACATAGAGCGACGTGGTCTTGTTTTATAAATTCACAAACTAATGCTAGCCCCAAGGGTCTAATTGCGTATTCTATGGGTTTGCCGAACCTATTGTCTAGAATTAACCTGCCGGTGGCCAGGTGCAGTCGGTACACCCGACTTACTCCTAATTCAGTTTTAGCCGATTTGGAAATCGGTGTAGTTGCGGTTGTCCCATTGGTAACGCATCGCCAGAGATATGAATGCCTTTGGGCCAACTAAACTTGCTAGCTAGACAATCGTGATAATTTGAAAGTATAATAATACATAATACAACACCCAGACCCAGAAGAAATTATTTGCAGAGCATGCAAACATTTCTCCTGCAGCGGGAATCGAACCCGCGCCCCTTGCGTCTCAGCCGAGCACTCGCCCGCCTCGCCACAGAGGTCGCCATAAATGTAACCACTGTAAATCAATACAAGATTGTTTAATCAGAAGGAAAATTTTGCGAACGATTCAACGATTTTTATATGGAGAGGGCTTCCTCGCACTTGTCAGTGCAGCTGGTGATAAATCGAATCTTCAATCTACAGCGCAGAAGGCAGATTCTACCAACTGAGCTTTTTTTGTGAACTGGCGATGATCCCATCCACACAACACAATAAAAGTAACGAAATGAATGTTTTGTTTTAAAATTGTAATTTTAGATGATATACATAAATAAGCGGCTTGGCTTCTTTTCAAGGGGATATCCAAGAAGCTGATGGATGTGTACAGTGACCAAAGGGCTGGCGCTTACCTCGGACAAAGGATAAGCATAGCTATCCAACGAGGTAACGTCGCTAGCCTTTAGTAAGGTCCCTACTTACCTGCGGTCGGTGATCTGAGCTCTGTTTTCTATCTGTACGCCTCTGTAGTCGAACTTAGATAGAAAACTGAGCTTATTTTCATTTGTTATTATTATACCGATTACTTTACAGATTTTAATGTTATTATAGTTTGTAATTGTTAATCAAAAATATCAAAACTTAAAAGGTTCCTGAGAATAAATCGAATAAGCGGCTGACGTGACATCAAAAATAAATACATTTTATTTTTCTACCGCTTCTGTAAATAGTGTTAAGGTGATTTTATAGTGAATGCGGTATTTAAAAGCGGGCACCGCGGATTTTCCGATGAAGCCAACGTTTGGTATTGAAAATATTTTGCATTTCAAAATGATGAAAGTTTTAATTCCTCTTTGAGTTTATACGTATTTTCAATTTCACATGGAACTTTATTTGTACAGTGATTTTTTGTAAAGTGATGAAAACAACGAGTAAACAATTTCATGAAATACGAAATAAAAATAACGAATGACTGATACGATTCGTGCATGTTTTATTTTATTAGACCAAAAATGTTGATACTTTGTCAAGGCTGCATTCCCGCGTTGTATGGCCAAATAAATTATTTGAGCTAGGAATGAGCTAGCCCTCTTATCACCTTTCTTACTTATCTCATATAGTTATGAATTACGAGTATTACTTATGGTCTCGGACGCAATAGCTATACAAGTTTTCCGTTCAAGTTTAGTGTCGTCCTGGAAGTGAGGCCTGTATCTAGCCGTGGAATTCTACAAGCCCATTGATGATAAATAAATAAATATATAAATATTTGTGGACATTTCACACAGCGCTATCTAGCCCTAAACTAAGCAAAGCTTGTACTATGGAAACCAGGTGGCTGATACAATACATATATACTTTTTTGTTTTGTAAATACATACTTATAATACATAATACTACAACACCCAGACCCGGAAGAAATATTTGCAGAGCATACAAACATTTCTCCCGTAGCGGGGATGGAACCCGCGCCTCTTGCGTCTCAGCCGACCACTCGCCCGCCACGCCACCGCCGTCAATATAATGATGATGATAATGTATTTGTAGTCGAAGAATAGGTATTTCATGTTGCGCCTAAATTCCGCCTATAAATTTCTCTGATAAACGGCAGTATTAGAAGTGAGCCTAATAAACCGTAGCGGCTATTACAAGCGGCTGGATACATGATGTCTGGCTTGCTTGTTACCAGTTCTTTCGAACCAGTGTATTGGAACGATTGAAGAGGTTCTCATGCCTATTTACATACTCTTACAATTCTTCTTCTTCTGGCCTTATCTCATCTTTATTTGGGGTCAGCTCTCCTAATCGTTATTCTCCAAAGATGTATTTTTCGGATCGTCATTAGGTCAATTTGATTATTCCCCCAGAATACTCAAACGCATCTCAAAGTTGAGCACGTCTCAAATGATTTTTTGACAGATTTTCATCAGAAACTGTCAATAAATCGTGAGTTGAGACGTGCTCAACTCTGAGTCACGTTTGAGTATTCGGGGGTAAGTCTTTGTAATCGAGTACTTTCCTGGTCATGTGATTTACCGGCGTCTTCATGACGGTTGGCAATTTGCCTTCCTCTTACACGTAAAATCAAATTGTTGGTAATTTTTGGTACGATTTTATACCTTTACTAGCTGCCGCCCGCGGCTTCGCTCGCGTGGTACCCGGATAAAAAATAACCTATATGCTAATCCAGCATATGTACTATGTATATTCCAAGTTTCATTAAAATCCGTTCAGCCGTTTTGGTGTGAATGAGGCACACACATACAAACACCCTCAAAAACTTTCACATATATAATATAGTAGGATTAATCAAGGTATTTTCTTTTATAAAAATTATAACAAGTTGAAGAATAACTAAACCAGTGCTTAACCTTGTTTCAAATTGATCGAAACATCAAAAATAAACCCTTTCTGCTTTGCTCAGTCGACTAACAACGATTTAGGCAAGGTTCGCCTTTGAGTGTGTTACGGAACATCAACAGAGCGCGTCAGCAAACAGTTTTATGAAACAGGGCTTTTGTCAAACCCTGGGGCTTTACGCAGCCCGAAGCGATAAGACCTTATAGGTAGCTGTCAATACGATAGACTATCCACTCACACATCGCGGTGATTCAAATTAATGGTAGGGGAACAAAGATCTGCGCTAACGTCCCGCGTTGGGGTGTGTTATACCCCTGCTAACTTAGGTGATACGGTTTAATTGTAAAACATGAAAAACGTAATATTAAAACAATGTACATTATTACTTTAAAATATTTTTCGACAAAAACTTTAGACCAGGGATGGGGAAACTTTTTCCTTAACGTGCCAATATTTACTTACAAATTATATGGCGGACCAAGTTGTTGCATTTTTGGCTATATTATTTACTGAAATAAAAATATCGATACATATGTATTTTACATAATTGATATGTATTTATTTGACATACCGCCCGCGCTCGCGAAATAATACGTGATTGTTTATGCGAACCCAGCACTGCTAATGAGAATGAAATTTCGAACAATACGAAAACTTCACTTGAATTTTGTTTGATGGTCGCGGGCCGGATTTCGACGCTTCGCGGGCCGGAGATGGCCCGCGGGCCGTAGTTTCCCCATCCCTGCTTTAGACTAATTACTTTAAACATCACTACTAGTTCTTTCGAACTGGTGTGATGAAACAATTTAAAAACGCCTTGATGAGGCTCCTTTTGTGGACTTGACATCATTTTTAGGGTTCCGTACCCGAAGGGTGCCAACGGGACCCTATTACTAAGCCTCCGCTGTCTCTCCGTCCGTTTGTCCGCGGGCTATATCTCATGAACCGTAATAAGTAGAGAGTTAATATTTTCACAGAGTGAAATGAAAGGGGGTCCCTTAAAATAAACAGTTTTAATGTTTTATGGTACGGAACCCTTCGTGAGCAAATTTGTCTCGCATTCGACCGATTATATTTGGTATTGGTTTTACGATATGCCGGGTTCCTCACGATGATGTCCTTCATGAGAGTACTGGGTTACATAACGTTTTAGAACTGAAAAATCCATTGTTGCACGAACGGATTCGAACCTACTAATTTCGGATAGGAGGCCGGAGTCACCACTAGTGCTCTTTCAACTAATATATTTTTATTGCTACAAGCCATAATAATAATTTTATAGTAGGTACCTATTGCTGCCGTAGAAATTAAAAAACTGTCAACACAATGTTTTAAATATCTTCTCTCATTATTAACAGAAATTAACACAAGTTCAAATATAATTTACAAAATACAAAAGAAACCGTCGGACTATCTAAAGACCGTTGCAAATGGTCTATAGAACATCATCATCATCATCATCTTCCTGCCCTTATCCCACTCTATGTGGGGTCGGCACAGCATGATCCTTAGTCTATAGATATTTTTTCACAAAATAGAGGAGTAATAATGATTTTTCTTTAAACTACTAATATTTACTATATTTTTTTAATCTCCAGTAACCTTTATATAATCCAATACCAATACTATTCCAATAACCTTTTGTTCATTCGATTTCAATTGAAAAAACTTTTTCCTATTCCACGCATTCCATATTGTGTTACAACTGAGCTCATCTGCTGTGTTCTTGACAGGCACAACAGAACTAAAGCCTGTCAAATGCCCGTTCCTATAATCCACTAACGAGCAATGGAAAAATACCAACGTTATTTTTTGTTATTTTTTACTTCTCTTCTAGACTGGGAGTAAAGAAAAAACATAAAATGCGTCCAATTGTTTTTCTCATCGAGCATGTCGTAAAAGTCGACTAATGGATAGTGTCCTCTCCAACATGATGGATCTATATGGGTGATGGGCTGATCATCTGTCACCATAGTTTACCATATCCATCTTGGGTCTTTGAATCAGGAGTAGCTACAAGTTTTGTTATAATTACTTATGGCTCCGCGCACCCCATTAAGGATAGGTAAGTGTGTGATAATATGTATGTATATGTATTTTCTGTAAAAAATGTATGGATTTTTTTGGCAAATAAAAAGCAAAAAGGCGTTACTGACTGACTGACCATCAAAGGCCTTTTACCATCTATAGTAGATGATTTATACAGCGTCAGGAGACAACTTTTACCTTCACTAACGGGACGCTGGCTGTAGTGCCCAGTACACAGAAAAATCCATTGGTACACGACCAGATTTGAACCCACGACCCTAAGGTCGTGGGTCCGATCCTAAGATCGGAAGACGGGATCACTACGAACTAGACCACCAGCGCTCTCAACCATCAACGCACAGCATAAACCATTAGTTCTAGAAACATGAAATTTGGAGGGCATATTTAATTATTTTAATCTGTAGGAGTGCTAAAACTAAAAAAGCAGCTCCCAAAATTCAGCACCTAGAAAAAGCAGCATGAAGTAGTATGAAAAAAAAACTCACGCCGACAAAGTCGCTGGTCGTTCCACTAGTAACATTCATCGGTAACATTACACCACCCTGACAGACAACTGCACATAACCCACAATTCATCGAGGGGAAAAATAAACTAGTGCAATTTTCAAATCAACAGACAATGAAACGGCAATTTGACATAATATGAGCAAAATTACTGTACGATCAATTATATCCGGTACTAATTGGAACATATCCGTGGCACGAGGCACTGCAGTTGTATTAATTGACGAATAGCATATCAATTGGTGCTCCGCCGTAAGACAGGGCAGGGAAGGAGCTAGGAATATTTTCTGGGGACTTATCATCTTTGCGTTAAGGGCTAAAGTCTACCAGTCCACGGAGTCACTAGTCTATGGAGTCACTATTCCATCGATTCACTAGTCCACGGTCCTTGCGTTATGGGCTAAAGTCTACTAGTCCACGGAGTCACTAGTCTATGGAGTCACTATTCCATCGAGTCACTAGACCACGGTCCTTGCGTTATGGGCTAAAGTGTACTAGTCCACGGAGTCACTAGTCTATGGAGTCACTTTTCCATGGAATTATTAGTCAACAAGTTCATGGAGTGGACGAGCTCGTGGCAGAACACAAAGCAGATTGAAGGAAGAAATTGATGCCTACTTAAAGACCTAAGTGTCCCAGAACAGGGATTTCTTTCCAGTTATATCTTTCTAGATATCATGCAACCTTTGCCATGCAGTGAGACAGGCTCCTAATAATTGATCGAGCGAGCGGAGCAAGCGAAAATTTCAGTGGCAACTTGAGCAATTTGGCGTTTGTAATTATATACAAATACAAATATATACCTTTACTTTTTTTAATATCCTAATATTATGTTTACAACCCCTTCACCGATAGAGCTCATATGCTACAAGTCAAGTCAAGTTTCATACAGATTGAATTAACGGTTCGAATGTTATGCTCTAACAAATTTACAAAACCAAATCGCCCAAGTTGCCAAGAAGATCTTCAGTTGCTTCGCTCGCTCGATCAATGTATTATTGTGATATTTATTGTATGTTGCATTCTACTTTATTTGTAGCACATTGATCTTAAAGTAGTAAGTAAAATTAATTTCCCAGTTTGTTTATTTTACCCCTTTCTCCCCTTCACCTGATTGCGCTACTACAAGACAAGCATACAGCCCCTAGACGCAAGTGCCTATGAATTACCTGTTTCAATCAAATAAACCACTTGAGCGGTCTAGTGGTCGTGGGTTTTTGATCCCACGACTTGTCTGGTCGTGCAAAAACAAGCTGAAAAAAAAAAGAATTAATAAATAATAGGTAGTAAACTGTAAAATCAAAGCATTTCAATTGATTCCATAACCACTTTTACATTGTTACACCATTCTGAGAACGGCGGAAAATTACACAATAATGTTAGAAATCACGTGATAATAATTACGATTAAAGTTGCATTAACTATTTATAACAATTAAAAAAAACAGTTACAATGTAAAGTATTGTTATAATAATTATGAACATGACATTGATTGACTATTAAATGCGCTTTGGTGGTCTAGTGGTAGTGAACCCGCCTTTCAGGTCGAGGGTTTGAATCCGGTCGTGCAACAGTGTTTTTTTCTGTTAGAAATTATAATGTGCGATACACTACACTCTTAAACGGTGACGGAAAAACATCACAAAAATTTGCAAAAAATCACTCGACCCATCTAATTACTGACGACGCGTAGTGTTGCTTAACTTTAATTACCGATTACTAACGTTAAAATTATTATTTCTTGAATGGAGCCCCCTTTTATTATTTGTTATAGCGGCAATAAAAATACATACTCTGTCTTATTACGGTTCATGAGATACAACCCGCTGACAGACAGACGGACAGCGGAGGCTTAGTAATACTAGGCTCCCGTTGACATCCTTTGGGTACGGAACCCTAACGGTAGAAGATTTTTCTATCAGCAAACAATACAATACAATACAATACAACTTTATTGTAAAACACATCGGATAAAATTAAAATAAAACAAAATAGGCACAAGAGAACAATGAGATTTACAATGGGCGGCCTTATCGCTAAGAGCGATCTCTTCCAGGCAACCTTTGGATGGACAGGACATAGCAAACCTTCGGGATATCCACATTATATCCGCATTACATTAATTTGCTAATATTCTAAACAGCTGTAGTAAATAGCGTACGTTATAGCGTTAAATATTAGCGCATAATTCAAATTGTCGATGGTACACACGCCGATAAACAATTAATCTGGCAGACGAAGCTTTATCCTGGTGGTACGGAGCTCCGAAACTGGAACCGAGTTCTAATCACGCGAGCACTCATGAATTTAAATTCAGTTCGACTCAGGGCTGGCGACGCTGATCGTTTACCGACTCTTCACAAAGCCAACTCAGAAACTGACATTTCTTTTTATTCGGCAAACAACCGGTATCACAATCTAGATTAGGAAACAACATAAAAAAACTACTAACAAAATAAATGTTTTCGCATATAAAAAAAAACTAAAGAGTTTGTTGACATAAGAAAAAAATAATTAAGAAGAAGTTAGGAAGAGAACTTTAAAATTTAGGTAAATAATTTAGTAACTCAAACCAAATCGCTGAGGCTCTGATTCAAACCAATGTTTAGTAAGAGCGCGTTTTAAAGTAAACGGTAAAGTACATACGAAATATAACGCTGGTATCCCAAAGTAAAAGTTAAGAATGTAAAAGAGGACATGGTTAAGAAAGGAGTTGGCGACCTCGGTGGCGTGGCGGGCGAGTGCTCAGCTAAGACACAAGGGGTGCTAGTTCGATACCCGCTGCGAAAGAAATGTTTGTATGTTCTGCAAATATTTATTTCGAGTCTGGGTGTTATAGTATTATAAGTATGTAGGTATTTACAAAAAAAAAGTATGTACCTAAGTATTCTATCAGCCATCTGGTACCCATAGTACAAGCTTTGCTTTGTTTGGGGCTAGATGGCGCTGTGTGAAAAGTCTACAAATAATTATTTATATTTATTTAATTTATAATGAATGCAGAGATGACGGCTGACAGAAGTGAATTGAAGAGGAGAACATGCTTTGCCGACCCCACCTGTGCGATAAGGGCAGGAAGATGATGATGATGATGATGATGACGATGATTTTTACAAAAAAACCTCGCAAAGCTCTAAAGGTCGTACTTTTTCCTACTATCCAACTCACATTTTATATTCGTTCCAGCAACATTTTCCGATGAATCGAACTAAACTTTTAATTACAAAGTTCGTAAACAATTGAATGCAGGTGCAAATAAAACTGGTCAAGTGCAAATTGAATTCGCACACGAAGGGTTCCGTACCATCGTACATGTAAATAAATGTTTCTCGTATGTGGGAGCCCCTTTTTTATTATTTGTTATAGCGGCAATAAAAATAAACATTGTAAATTTCAACAATATATCTATTACGGTGCACGAGATAAAATCCGCTGACAGGCGGACCGACGGGCAGCGGAACCCTAAAAAATGTTAGATTGTGCCCACGGTTTTGTAACAAAAGGCAATTACCTATTTTAAAGGTTTGCTTACATTTGTCCAAATAGAATTTGGTTAGAATACTACCCACTAATTGTGTCTTCAATTAGGTTTGATGTGCCACTTTTTCAGCATAACTAAATCCTTTAGTGTATCGAATTGGGCAACCCTACCCTCCTAACTATTTGTAGTGTTTGCCCGTGACAAAATGGATGTCCAGGAAATAATTAATTCATAGGCTTTGTTTATTTTCTTATTGGCCTTTGTTTTGCATATAATATTATCATGAGAACACCAGATAATTGAGGAACTAGTCAGGTACATACGTATAGCAACAAGGCCTCTTTGTGCGAACGCGGGCGTACTCGTCTGAATTGTTTTTTTGAACCGGTGCGGTGTTGCGAAAGGACAAAAGTGCGTCTAGAAGGCTTTTTTTTGCTTTCGAACAAAGTACTATCTTTTTGCCATATTTTTAGGCATCTTTTGATTCATCTTTTAGATAATATTAGTAAGAATTTTCAACGGCCTACTACTACTACTACTCGTGTTACTAATTCCTTCGAACCAGTGTGGTGAAAGGATGGAATTTTGCTAGCGAGCTACTCTTTTCGTGCACTTGATATAATGTTTTATAACTTTTAGGTTCTATGACATACCAATTTCTTCACGATCTTTTTCTTCACCGAGAAATGTTTGTATATTCTGCAAATTATTTCGTCCGTGTCCTGGGTTTTGTAGTATTATGTATTATAAGTATTCTACCAGCCGTCCCATTGTACAAGCTTTGCTTAGTTTGGGGCTAGATGGCGCTGTGTGAAATGTCCACAAATATTTATTACTATTATTTATTTCTTTTTATTCTTTTTTTAATCTCCCACAAATTGACACTTAAAGTACGGACTTAGCAGGATTTTGTGTAACAAAATTAGAAGCACTCGTGGCGTAACTTGCTTAGACGTTCTTGATTGATCGTTGAAGTTAAGTAATGCTGTGCGCGGTCACAATTTGGATGGGTGACCGCAAGTGGCATTATGAGCTGAGGGCTTCCGTGCTTATGAGGGTACGCTAAATTGTCGGTCCCGGCTTTTAAGTCGTTAAGCCATGACGGAGCCCTAAAATCGCCGTCACAAGAGTAGGTCACTAGCTCATACAAACTTACTTAGTAGACAAAAAAAAAGTGAAATGAAAGTAGCAAGAACTGTAGGGGATGTGAATTTTCTCCCATATAGTAGCTTCATTATATCCGTCAGGCTTCCGCTTATGCTATGGCATTGCGATTCAATTCTCGTGGAGCGCAGCAGACCGGAAATTGTCGAAACCCCTTGGTCCCCACATATATGGCACCTACGTCCTCAATTTTATTTCCTGCTCAGATTACCTTTGCCCTGCGAGCTGGAAAGTCTATGAACTAATCATGGACTAGAAATTTGGTTTATATGAAATAGAAAATAGTTTATAAAGAAGTTTTCAGCGTTTCAATGCGGCCAGCGTCTTGGGCATGCTTCCACCTTCTCATGATTTAGATCATGTGAGCTATTGACGTTCTTCAATGGTGTTTAGATAGAGTTTTCGTTTTATGTTCTTTCTCAGGCCGTCGGATGGTTTCTGCCACAACTAGACATCTTTCTTATTGGCGAAGTGATCAGTGGTCTTTTACTAGCTTATTGGAGGTAACTTATTTGTGCATTTTTATAAATCAAACCCAATTAGACAGTTTTATTAAGATTGCTGTCCTTTGAGAAGGGAAGAATGTCATGTGAGGAGAAGAGTGTTAGATATGAATGTGGAAGGATATGTGGGTAGAGGTAGGCCAAAGAAAAGATGGATGGACTGTGTGAAAGATGACATGAGTAAGAAAGAAGTGAGTGTTGAGATGACTTCTGACAGAGGGAAATGGAAGTAGAATACATGTTGTGCCAACCCCACATAAAGTGGGACAAGGACAGGGAAATAATGATTTCTTAAATCTAGATAAGAACATTTTTATTAACTTCAATAAAACCGGTCAAGTGAGAGTCGAATTCGCACACAAAGGGTTCCGTACCATTGTACATTAAAAAATGTTTCTTGTATGGGGCCTATTTATATATTTTTTGTTATAACGGCAATAAAAATACACACTGTTAAAATTTCAGCACTCAGCCTATTTTCGTTCATACAGCATTCTGACAGACGGATAGACGGACGAAGGGTTCCGTTGGCACCCTTCGGGTAGGGAATCCTAAAAACATGCTTACATTATCTACTATAGAAAAGAATAGAAAGCATTAATTCACTGTTCTACTGTTACAAAGTTGGTCTTCAAATAAGGTTGCTTTCAGAGACATAAAAACCAAATAGGCGGAAACAACTTTGTTAAGTAACTTACACATATTATGGATAATATAATTTTTAGTTCTTTAAAACTAAGTTTTGATTAGAAATGTGCATAACAGAAACGTAATGTAATAAAATTTCAACCATTCAAGAAATCTATATACAAAGATTTTTTCAGAAATCTTGTATTTAAAAGAAAACTCTGAAACAATAGGTGTTTTACTAAACAAGTTACAAACGAACAATGACAGTTTACGTGTTAACATACACTTTGCAATGTTAACATGCACTTTGAAATCTTTAACAAACAAATTGAAAACAATTAAGCGAAACGTACAGTGAAATAGTTTTCTAAATAACATGGTGGACAATAGGTGGAATTTGTTGCCGCGATTTTTTACATGCGCTGTTTGATTCTCAAACAACATCGTTGTATGAGAACCAAACAACATTCCAATTTATAATTATAAATAAAAAAAAACAGCGGATTGTTTGTGCCTCAATCACGGCGTAAATTGAAATATACCTACATAGTAAGTGTGCTAGAATAATAACCTAAACTGAGGCCTTTTACCGTCTATAATAGATGATTTATACAGCGTCAGGAGGCAACTTTTACCTTCACAAAGGGGACGCTGTAGTGCCCGGGACGAATTAAGATGGAGTAGGCTTGCCCAGCACCTATTCCATCCTCTCAGCTTGGTCGGCCTTGTCCACAGGAAAGACATGGTTGAGGAGCTGACCAAGCCGCGGGTTTCCTCACGATGTTTTTCTTCATCGTTTGAGAGTACTGGTATAGCGAACATAATTTTTTCCCACAGAAAAATCTATTGGTACACTACCGGGTTTGGACCCACGACCTTAGGATCAGAAGGCGGGGTCACTACCAACTAGACCACTCTATATCCTAAGCTACTTATTAACTGGGTGCCAGGCGATATTCTACATAATGTGCATGGCCTGGCCACACAGCAAGGGACCAGTGTGGCGAGAATTAACGCGAACGAGGAAGGCGATGTTGTTTGAGAATCAAATAACTTCTTTGTTCCGTTTATAAAAGTAAGTTCGTGGCCAACTCTTGTGACGGAGTTTTTAGGCCGCCTAACATCATGCTTAACGACTTATAGGTAAGCCGGGACTTATAAGCTCTCAGCTCGTAATGTCCCATCCAAATTGCGACCGTGCACAACGTTGCTTAACTTCAACGATCAATTAAGAACGTCTAAGCAAGCTACCACACGAGCACTTCGTCTATAATTACCTATATTTGTAAAAACATATTACGTATATTAGTTGTAAATTTCGTTCTGTTAAGAATGTAAGCAGCGTTCATATTGCAATGTAATACAATTTCTTGAAGGCTAAATCAATTTGAGGGATCCGGTAAAAGTAAAATGCAGGTGAAGTTAGCGATAGCTATTGAATAACCGAAGGAAAAGTACTCTAAAGTGTACCAATTACCTCAATCGAGGTAGTCCCTAGCCTGAGTTGGGGGAAGGGGGTAGCTCAGGTCACTTAGGGTAGCCTTCTTCTATTGCAAATGCGAAAATGAGTGACAAGGAACACAATAATGATAGCCGACGTTTCGTCAATGACGTCAATTCGTTTGATTTGAAAGTTTTACAGAGGAAAAAGTCACTACCTACGATGTCAGTTTTGTACCTTGGAAGATTTATTGTTCCGAGTTTTGTATAAAAGATAAAATAAATTTTTTACCAGATTTTACCAAAGATAAAAGATTATAGTAATCGAACCACAGATGTTACACAGTAACTAGAGAAAATCCTCGGAACAAGAGAAAAACTTTGTTTTGTGATAACGTTTTCGTTAGTCCCTGGCTTATTGTCACATTTTAATCACGGCTTTCTTAGCTAGGACTAACTTAGCTAGGTTTAAGCCTAGTCCAGAAAGCCATTTTTTATTATAAGGCCGACAGTCACATAGTGCTGACTACACACTAATAACTAAATTAGTAAAAAGCCTTTTAACAAGTTCGGTTGAAAAATAACCGCTTTTATTTTTTACGTCGCTACATTTTTCGATATCAATCCTATTTTGTACCTTTTTCACAAAAATTACACCATTAATCCACTAAATGTTACTTTCGTCCATATATTGATACAGTCTGCATCGAAACAAAATTACTAGTCGTAGATACCATCAGCGGCGAACCTACAACAATTTGAACGGCAGGGAAATAATTGACTATTATTTTTATGACTACTAAACTGATGACTAAATAAATTCAAATAGAATATGTAGTTTTTTTTACAGGTAAATAAATAACAGAAAGAAAGTTATACAAATTTAATTTACTTACATATATATTATCATGCCCGTATTAATGGGGTGGGCAGAGCCACAAGATCAACATAAGAAAACGTGTTTAGTCCCAAGATGGATTTGGTGAACCATGGTGACAGGTCATCTGCCCATCGCCCATATAGGTGGTCCATCTTGTTGGAGGATACTATCCCTTAGTCAATTTTTACGACATGCTCGGGGAGAAAAGCAGCTGGACGCATTCTGTTTTTTCTTTATTCCCAGTCCGGCAGAGGAGGCTGTCATAAGTATAATTGACTAAATACAAAAGAAACTGTCGAACTATCTAAAGACCGTTGCAAACGGTCTATAGATAGCTCGCCTGATCTAGCTCATCAGACGGTGAATAGGTTGTGTTTGAACTTAGTTTTGAGACCGACTCCACCTTCACCTAATTTTCTTCAGTCAAAAATGAATTACCAGTATGTTGCTTTTGTATATCCCTATTTTATGCAAGATGTTATTTCAATTCTGCATTGAGAAAGCTTTTGCTGGAAGGGTGCTTTTAAATACAGTTGAAGACTTTCAATTAAGAAAAATATGAATTATATCATCATCATCCACAACATGTTTTTGTCCACTGCTGGGCAAGTAATCATTAGATAATTAATTCAAATTTGAGAGCGGCCCCGCCTCCTGATCCTATGATCGTGGGTTCAAATTCAATTATGTGCGCAATACCAGTACTCTCAAACGGTGAAGGAAAACTTCGCAAGGAAACCGGCATGTCGTTGAACCGAAAAAGTTCGAAAACATCTGGTAATGCTCAAAAGGAGCCTTTGAGGCGCACATTAAGTCCTTTCACCACACTTGTTCTAAAGAACCATGTTTTGACGTGCATAAACTACTTTATTATATTTCTAGGCTTAAGTTTTTGAAACACAATGTGAAAATTGTTATTGAATAACTTCGTATCTTGCCTTATTTTAAGTAAAGCCCTTTTTGTCATAATTTTGATCATCAAAATTATTTTGTTCCTAAAAGTTGAATTTCCGTGGAAAATTTTCAAATCAGGTTCAATCCGAGGTTAAAGTCTATGCATTTAGTTAAATGATTAGCGTTGAGCAGTTAGTGCACTACCATACCCGATTCTAATTAATCATTCCTGCAAAATGGATAAGCAGCAGAATTAGAATCGCGGTGGAGGCCATTAGATATTTAAGCTTTGGTTTCCTGAAAAGCGGTAAGAGCATATAGTTTGTTTGAAGGCGTCAGAGCCATCTTGTTTTTACTCTGAAAATGTCAACGCTAGCTGAAAGTAGGCGTCGTTGATGAAACATAATTATTGTCTCTCAAAACTGAGACCCTTTACCATCTTTATTAGATGATTTATAAGGCAACTTTTACCTTCACGGGACGTTGTAGTGCCCGGGACGAATTAAGATGGAGTAGGATTGCTCAGCACCTATTCCATCCTCTCAGCTTAGTTGGCCTTGTCCACAGGAAAGGCATGGCCAATACGTGCGGAGCTGACTAAGCCGCGGGTTTCATCACGATGTTTTCCTTTACGGTTTGGGAATATTGGTATAGCGCACATAAATTTTTCGCACAAAAAATCCATTGGTGCACGACCGGATTTGAACACACGACCTTAGGATTGGAAGGCGGGGTCACTACCAACTAGACCACCAATGCTCTCAACATTGCTGGAAACACACACAAACTTCAACTTAAAGGCTGGTCAACGTACTTGTAGCTCCTCTGATGTTGGGGGATTATCCATGGGCGGCGGTAATCACTAACCAGCCGCTTGCTCATCCTCCCCTCTTACACAAAAAAAAACAGATACCCGCCTTAAGAGCGGTACACGGTAATTTAATTCAGAAAATTCAGATTATTTCACAAAAAATATGCCACGTTCACACTAATCAAATTGTGAAAAAGATTCTGAAATTGAGTAGACTGAAAGATGAGAGCATATTGGTCCAGTGATAACGGCCCTGCATTCCGGTCCTAAAGGTTCAATTCCGGTTGTGCATCAATGGATTTTTGGAGGCAAACTTTTCAACACATTTGTTCGAAAGAACTAATGACAACTAGTAGCAGTTATGAGATGACCGCTGGCCACCGCTGAGGAAACTAAGCTTTATGGGCCCACGTTACGAGGACGAACATGTGAACACAAATAACATTAATATAAAGTAGAATCGAACGCGCTATCGATTAGACGCCGGCGTTCACAACAATTAATGACCTGCATGTCCCAGGCCCGGCGAAGCTATGGCAAAACAAATACCCGCCCTCGCCGGGTACGGGGTGTGTTCGAATTTCCGGGCCAATTCGCCCCAAAATGCAAACGACGTATTTCGCCAATGCATGTACCGATCGATGCACTTAAGTTATGCAGCCAGCGTCAACTTTGTAACTAAATTGCAACATGACTTTACAAAAGTACCAACCTGTTATCTTAAACAATACACACTTGACAAACTGCACGTGGACTGCTACATGGAGGCTGTCCTGTTCATCCATTCCCCACCCTCGAATCCCATCAATTCCGCTCGTCGACATCAACATAAAAGCCGATATTCAAAAATGCATCGAAATTTTTATAACGTCAAAATACCTCCACAAAATGAATACGCAAGAAAGCTCGTAGCCAATATAAGCTGCTCGATCAAAAGTATGCAAGTTTGATGGGAATTAAAATGTGAAATAAAAGAAGCAGGATGTATAGGGTAGGGTGCTGTTTGGGTGTATGAGTAGCGCATCGTGTGGGGGTACCGGGGGTACCGACTTAGCTTAGACAATTTTAGTATACGTGTCGCAAAATAATGCATAGGAGTTATATCGTATGCATAGCCCGTCTCTGCCGGGTTGTTTATGCGCAGGGCCCTTCACTCTTTTTGTTAGTTGTCTTTTAAAATGCAGAATCTCATTCTGTTGGGTACTCTTATAATTTTCCTTGCGCTGATGTGGTGCGATTACGCTTGAGCTCTGGACTGTATATTAAAGGTACACAATATATAGTAGCTGATTCATTGACTCGACTCGAAGGACTTCATGTGTAGGTAATTTATATGAAATACTATAATTTATCTGTAGAATGTAATTTTTTCTCAATATACAGTCAACATTCTTATTTTTCAACAAAATGTATGAGCTCAAATTACTAATAATATTATTGCTTGGTTTTTGGTTAGATGGCGTATGTTTATGAATTTGATGTCTGTCCATACAACATGATTATTTTTAAATGCGAATACTTAAAAACTTGCCTATTAAGAGTGTCGTTACACTTGTTCGAATAATAAGGGGTATTCACACGCAATGGAAAATTCTTTTACAAAGCAGACAGCCTTTTCATTTTGGACAATAGCTTCTGTACCCTTTCAGAGCTGACGCCTCGTCCACACTAGCGGAAATAACGCGTCTGTCATATCTTGACGGAGAAAACGCACGTGTGTATCCACTTCCTACTCAGTGACGTGAAACGAGAGTCTCTGATATCAATCACAATAGATTGAATCAACAACACAAAATGTAGCTGTGTTATCGTAGAAAGAGTATGACTCAAAGTATACGAGTTAAAAATTTGAGTATTATAACCCAAATTTTCTCCTGTTGTTGAAAGTTTAAGGCTAGATGGCGCTGTGTGAAATGAATAAATATCTTTAACCATCGATCCTACTAATATAACAATCTAAAGAACTACCGAATGAACAATCTTAAGATTTGAGTGAAAATTGGAATAGACAGTTTGGGACTTGGATAATATAGTTAGGATAGTTCCCCGAATACTCAAACGCGACTCACAGTTGAGCACATCTCAAGTCACGGTTTTTTGACAGTTTTTGACGAAAATCTGTCAAAAACTCGTCACTTGAGACGTGCTCAACTCTGAGATGCGTTTGAGTATTCGGGGGTTACTTTTATAATATTATTTATTTATTTTTAAATTTTAAGAAAACTTACAGCTAGGTACAACAATAAGAATAATTCATATAAAATTTACAAGCACAAAGACATGTATGCTGAAGGCCAATTAAAAATTTCCATAGATATAATGTAAGTGAATAGATTTAATTTATCTATGTATATTCATAATAATTTTTGATTACATTCTATAGGTATATAGAAGAAGCGCCATCTAGACACTGGTCTACGATGGTCTATGTTTCATCAGCCTAACATTATACAGTATAATATGACTGTTAAGTATTTAGCCCATATCAAAACCGTAATACTAAGGAAACAATAAGAATACTCTGCAGAAAGTTAATAAAAACAGTTAAATATGTATGTTAGTATTAACATTAGATTCTGTAAAAACAATCACGCAACTAATTTTATTTTTCCGCTCTGTTTAGTGCGGTTATTGTGGCTTTCATATGCGTTATTGCTGTACTTATATAAGTATTATTAACAAACAAATATACCCGGACTAAAATTGCCTATTTGTTTACTCCGGGTCATAAACTATATGTAGTTCAAGTTACAGTCAAATCCGTACAGCCGTTACGGAATTAAGAAAGAAATAATAGACTCACAAAACTTTCACATTTATAATTAACTAGATGGCGCTACTAGTATTTTATGTCGATCGATCGGCGCCCTAAATTATTTATGATATGTAAGATATGAAGCACAAAAAATATATACATATGTGCGTAGGTACTGTAGATATAAGACATATAAATAAATAAATATTTGAGGACATATACACACAGCACCATCTAGCCCCAACCTAAGCAAAGCTTGTATCATGGGAACCAGATGGCTGATAGAATACTTATATACTTTTTTGTTTTGTAAATACATACTTATAGTACATAACATTACAACACCCAGATCCGGAAGAAATATTTGCAGAGCATGCAAACATTTTTCCCACAGCGGGAATCGAACCCGCACCTCTTGCGTCTCAGCTGAGCACTCGCCCACCTCGCCACACAGAGGACGTCAAGACTGTAAGAACACAATTATAAAATTAGATGACCCAAAAGTAATTAACTGATTTATTTGCCTTAAGTATAGTTTCCCTTCGGGTTTTCCTGGTTTTTCGGTTTAAGGGCTCCACTCAGTGGTAGTTTTGACCCACAGTGCGTCCAGCATGTGGCAGACGTGCCCTGCCCAGTTCCATTTATAAGTCCCATGAGGGGAGGTTTTTGCCCAGCAGTGGGATGATGTAGGCTAGCAACGACAACAACAAGTATAGATCAGATAAATCTTATTTGCTAGCAGTTACCCGCGACTTTGTACGCATTAGATTACTTTTGTAAGTACGTAGTGCAGTAGGTAATTTTTTAATTGTAGGTATAACTTAAGCTGGAGTATAATAACTTAAGGTATCCATACCGAGTCTCAAGCCAATCGTACCTCCGCCCGTCAAAAACTTTGACACCCCATTTTACCCCTTATTAAGGTATGTTATGAAAAATACTTTGCATTCAAGTGATGCTCTACCCATTTTATTAGTAATGGTAATTTATGAGATCCATCTATCTATCTAGTCGCGTCAATAGTTATTTCTAACCAGTATGGTAAAGTAAGTTCGTATGAGCTAGTGGCCAACTCTTGTGACGGATTTTTTAGGCCGCCTAAAGGCCTCTGTCATGGCTTAACAACTTAAAAGCCGGGATCGAAATTTTACATGCCATACGGAAGCGCTCAGCTCGTAATGCCACTTGCGGTCACCCAATTGTGACCGCGCACAACGTTGCTTAACTTCAACGATCAATCCACCAGTGTGGTGTAAGGAAGAATAAGGTAACATAAGTAAGATAATTGGAAACATTATTCATTCAGAGAATGTATCAAAGCTATGCTCACATAACCATCATATCGCTTCCATTATCACCGACATTTAGTGGTAAATTGGAAAACTAAGCGTAATGCGTGTTTCAACCATTTGAGAGATGAAAATTATCCGCTTCGAGAATTCCGCCCGCTCAGGCGAGACCGCCTAAATTTCGACCGTCAAATTCTTAACAAGGCCTCGGGCCAGAGCTGAAAATCTCGAAAATCTCGCCGCAAATCGAACGAGAATCGGAATATGTTTGGCATTTATCAATTCTGTGTAGACAGCGCGGTTGACGATCAGCTCCATCGAAAGTGTTTAACTGGCCAACTTGACCTCAACTTCAGGTAGCGTTTGTATTAAGCTTGAGCTATTTTCAATTAAAATGAGATCACATTGAATTAAACTGTTATTATGAGCACTGCTGGAAAAGGGCCAGGTCGAGAGTTCTCTAAACCGACGAGCATGTATGAAGAATGTTATGAAAATGAATGAAGCGAAAGAACCCTTTTTGAGCTACTGCTGGTCTGTTTTTTACTTTAAATTAATATAAATATAATCTTCCAGAAAAAAAACCACTTTCTCAACTATTACTAACAATTTTTTTTTCTTTACAGGTAAGTTGGACAAAAATTGTTTAACACTTCAACACTTCGAGACATCAAACAATGGAGAATAGCAACTTACACCATAAGGTACAAGCATGCTACACAATAAGATGTTGTCAATATTGAGTGATACATAGAAAACTTGTATTATGAGCTCGGAACCGCAAACAGACATCCTTCATATTAATTTACGTTTAGGTACTTGCTGGCTTTCAACATATTTCAGAATTTTATAAATACAAAAATAAAAAAGTGCGAGTCGAATTCACACACGGACGGTTCCGTACCATCGTATATGTACATAAATATATCCTGCATGAGGCCCCTTTTTATTTTTTGTTGTTATAGCGGCAATAGAAATACACAATCTGTGAAAATTTTAACTCTCTATCTATTACGGTTCATAAGATACAGCCCGCCGACAGACGGACGGACGGACGGACAACGGAGTCTTGGTAATAGGGTCCCGAAGATAATAATGATTGAAAAACACAGCGCCCTTATAAAAACTCTGTATATTAAGACACACCAAAACAAGAAAAGAACGGCTTATTAAAAGAATCAATACAACCTAGAATATACTTTCAATAGATAAAGATGCTAACTTTCACATAAATAAATAGATAAATATTTGAGGACATATCACAGAGCGCCATCTAGCCCCAAACTAAGCAAAGGTTGTATTATGGGAACCAGATGGCTGATAGAATACTTAAATACTTTTTATTTTGTAAATACATACTTATAATACATAATACTACAACACCCAGACCCGGAAGAAATATTTGCAGAGCATGCAAACATTTCTCGAACCCGCGCCTCTTGCGTCTCAGACGAGCACTCGCCCGCCTCGCCACAGAGGTAGAATATGAGTAGAAACAGTCCTACTATACCTAAAAACAAAGAAAGAATGATTGAGCATATTCCAACTTCTAACCTAGACTTCGAAATAAAATAAAACCATAGTTTCTTGACTAAAACAATAAATAATAAAAATCTACTAATGGCGGCTATAATTAAGAACTCCTTTTAGCGCGCGAACAAAAAGACTATACCTTTCAAATTTCAAATTAAGAGCGCTCGACAGCCACCATTTTGATTTTCACCGTTTCCGTAGCACAAACGAACGCTTAGACTTAAAAGCACAAAAGTGCGGGTACCTATTAACACATTACTCACACAAACGACAATGACAAACGAGGAAAACAAAACAGCGTTTTTGCTCGTCTAAAAATTTAAAAGAGAACTCGCCTCGAATATGTTGGGTCGAAGTTCGGCCCAAACATTGCCCGATTGCTGTTGCCAGTTCCAAAATAGAACAGCTAAAAAATTATATGTTGCTGAAATTCCAGTATATAAGTTTTGCACGGCATCCTTTTTATTTTTATATGAGCTTATAGTTTGTTTTGTGCAGGGTATTATTTACGCATCCTTTGAATCGCAATATCGACAGTAAGGGATATTCGTATGAGCATCTCGAGCCGAGGGCCGGAGGCTGGTGTAGATAGAGCAGGCCTCACCTTTGTCGCGCCTCTCCTGACACCAAACTACCCCTAGTTAGGTGCACGCTCATATTTTTAAATTAAGAACGATTCTTTCCCGCAAAAATGCAAATCCTGACACGCCATCGCACTATAAAAAAGTCTCAGCAAACTAAACACGTATCGAAAAGCGATTATTCTAAATAAAACATAGCGACATCGTTAGTGAACTAACCAATCTGAATTTAAAAAATATTCGATCGCTCATTTATTCCACGGTATTAGCTCCAATGTTCTAACAGCTCGGAATTGCGACAACAAATTACAAAAAAGTCGAGAGTGCTCTTCGGCGGCGTATTGAATGGAATTTATGAAAGGGATATCGTTCTTGGTGTTCGATTGAAGTCAAAACAGCGGCAGCGGCATACGTCATTATTTGCCGGCCAACTTCCCGGTAAAAGCGATAATAATTCTGTTAAAAGTTCTTAACAAACACGGCCACGTTAATTATTAACACGAGTGTTTGTAGCTGTGCATTTTTTTAATTTGTTGCAGTTTGAAGCGGCCAACTTTGGCGTAGGAACTGTAATCGTGCACACTTGGAACTAAACGTAGCCACCAAGCACACAACTCAAACTTTATAATGTTTGTAATTGTATTCCATAAAAACGTTTAAATAAAAATTGAGGTATTTATGTATAGAACGATGGTCCCTATTAACAATGTCGGATATACTTTTTTACCAATTTTTACCGGCGACGCGCCAGTTCCTTCAGTACCCACATTGTTGCGGGGATAAAGTTATAACTACTGACAATATTAACAAAAAATTGGCGAAATAATCATAATTTTCAATAAAACAAAATATTGTATACCATATAATTTACGTAAGCGCCAATCGAGAAAAAGCCGTTTAAAGTTCTTTTTTTTCGTTTTTTAATCATAACTTTTTACCTAATTATCAAATTTTGATGACGTCAACTTAAGATTTCATTCTTTTTTCATTTTCTATGTCCAGCAATTCATATTATTGTATTTGGACTGCTATTTTAGGATAATAACTCAATATGCCCATTTGGCGCCATTTTGGCGCTTACGTAAATTTGCCTTTCCAGTGACGATATGTAAGAACATGAATATTGGTAAAAATGCATATCCGACATTGTTAATAGGGAACATCGTTAAGTACAATTGAGCGTTGTCTATTCCGGTGGAGTTTGGAAATCGAAGTTCTCGTTTAACATTCGTCTCTGAACCCAATTCGTTATAAATATTAAATTATTTGATAAATTAGGGAGTACGTTGCTAAAACAATGCGTACGAAAATAATACCAAACTTGATTAGTAAAAGCAACATTGTGGGAGCCCGCGTGGGGGGAGAGTGGGGTTGAGAGGGGTCGTGTTACACAAATTATAAATTATAGGTGAACGTTATTTTTTCGAATACATATTTCATTTTATATTGTACGGGAACGCGGGGTGGCGTGGAGGTGGGGGTTAAAATAAAGAGAAGCGCAATTGAATTTTTAATATTTCATGAAGAGGGACGCGGGCGGGGCCGAAGCAGTTTTAATGGGGTTACGGCGGTGGCAGACTGCCGTCGAATGCCCCGAACTGATACTACATTATTTGAATAATATAAACATTTATTAGTTTTAATACCAAAGCGTAACCTGCGATCTATCATTAACAGCAAACAAGATAGTGTTAATCTAGTTTTGTCATGTCGCTGAAACTTTACAAATGGCATGCATTAATCTAGATCATGTGCCTTTACTTCGTGCTGGCGACAAAGGACAGGCGCGTCTACTCTTTCATTACCTCTTTGTCTCATCATCTTTCTGAAAAACAATTCAGCCTTAATAAAAACTCCATCTTTTATAAAAACTTTACGAACTGTCTTTTGTTAATTAAAGGACTTAAAAAACGTTTGTACAAATGCAGCGCAGTTTCCGTTGGCAAATAGGATTCAGTAAATCCGATGTTTGTATCAAAGGACAGAGTTCACCGTCCATGCATTTTTTTGGTCTGTTTATTTACAAATTCAAATACGTTTTGAAAATGTTAAAAACGCTTTTCATGCCGAAACTCAAAATGATTTTCCATCCATTTTTACAACGTATTCAGGTTGCGGCTTGCGCAAGTGAGAATATGACATTTGAAAAATCACAAAACTTTGAAAGACTCTTCTTTGACCCCTTTTTTATTATTCATAAAAACAACTTTTTATCAGAAATTAAAAAAGTAATTAGCTACATAACAATCGACGCAAGTTTTGTGAAACCCTATAAAATATTTGTAAGCACCTACGGCCTCACAAACTTTTGTGGCTGTTGTACTACTTCTTGAAATAAGAACTCATTTAGAATCATTATGACTGCTATTTATTGGACTTATTTTATGATTTTATAAATTTTAGCTGTGTAATTATGTGCTGTATATTTTATTGTTCAAAGTAAAAACCTTCTCTTCTCCCTAACAGTTGAATTTAAAGTCCACGTAGGGGCTCATTTTGGGACAAAGGCACCCCCTATACATCGACAAAATCCTTCATCGACTATGAATACCATCTTGAAAGTCACTGTCTTATTGAAGGTGACGGTACTTCCAGATAATAAAGGATTTCACATTGCAGCGACTGGGTTATTTTAATGAGTAAACTTTGGCTCGCAAGATGAAGTGCCGCCTTCACGTTACAAGTAATTAGTGTCTGCCGCGATCAATAAGCGATCGCATCGTAAGTGAATAACTACTTGCATAGAATTCTTTGACACGAAATGATTACCAATTCAAAACCGGGTATCAAGGGCTTTGCTTTAATTAGAAGAATCTCGTTCGGGTTGGAGATGAAAAAATGAGGATAAGGCATCCTATAGACTTGTATGTATATATAGCCTTGAGGGTTCCGGCAATTTCACCTGACTTATCACTATCACAGAAAATATTATCAAATTACAATGTACAGTCCTTAAAAAATGTTTGCACGTTTGTTAGTGTGTTTGTAGGATATATATCTAAATAACGCTTCCACCTTCTAATGAGCTGGATCAAGTATGCTGGATAGCCCAACTGTTCTAAGTTTCTTTCTGTTAATAAGATAGAAAAAAAAAACAATTTTGGACATTATTTCATTCACAGAAAGTGAACGTGACGGCCTCGGTGGCGTGGCGGGCGATTGCTCGGCAGAGACGCAAGAGGCGCGGGTTCGATTCCCGCTGCGGAAGAAATGTTTGCATGATCTGTTAATATTTCTTTCGGGTCTGGGTGTTGTGGTACCATGGTACTCGTAGTTTCTGATATCTACGACACAGGGAATCCTAGTGTGGGGTCAGGACTATGTATGTGACTGTTGGGTGTTATTTACTTTTAAACACCTATTTTTTTCATTCAAAAAGTTTCTAGGAATACATCGTTGCCTCGTTACCAGCATCGATCAATAAGATTGAGCCATTACAACATTTTTTTATCGAACCCCAATAGTAAAAAAGCCTTGTAACTACCCCTTAATAATAAAATAGAAGCATAATTAACGTATAGTTTGATCATAGCTTAATATTTTATGAATGTAATTAAGGCGGTAATAAAGAAAATTTGATGGGAACGTCGAAAATAGGATGTTACTTATGATAATTTGCTTTAAAAACTTAATAAGATATTAACGCTTGTAGGAAATTTTTATAATTATAGTGAAAAGTTTTTTTTTTTGATGTCACAACTTTTAATGATAGACAAAATATATTTTCAATTCGTGCCTAAAAAACCATTGTCAAAAAAGTTTTCTTTGTTAGACATAAATAGAAATCATCATCATTTTCCTGCGCTTATCCCACTAGGTGGGGTCGGCACAACATGTTTTCCTCTTCCATCTTCTATCACTCGTCATCTCAGTACTCACTCCTTTCATACGCATGTCCTCTTTCACACAATCCATCCATCTTTTGTTATGCCTTCCTCTGCCCGTGTATCCATCCACATTCATATTCAGCACTTTCGATAAATAGAAATCTTAGAAATAAAAAGAGCGATCGGAATAAATACTTTCTATGTTAGTGTTTGTATGGAGCTGTAGGCGCGGGAGGCCGGCAGGCGCCTCGACGCGCCGCTCCCGTAAAAATACATATAATATTTTGGACATCGGGGCACGGCGATCGCTTTTCCCGCTTCTCCCTCTCGTTACAGTTCCTTCGTCCTTTTCTTTTTAATTCTGCGTATTTTTATTTGCTATGATAAATTGTAACTGCGGGAGCCCGGTGGGGTGAGGCAGTTCGCTTTTGTTTCGGTAATTTTTTATGTCTGGTGTTGGTTTAATTGCGTGGCGCGCGGCGGAAGCGTATTGTGCTATGTGGGTCGTGGCTTCGCGGTCCAGACCCCGTGACCCGCTTACCTTGTCGACTTGCGGCTTGTCTCATAATATACATACTTATTGGGGTGGGCAGAGCCACAAGTAATCATAAGTAAACCTGCAGCCACTCCTCATTCAAAGTCCCAAGATATGTTGAACTATGGTGACCGGTGATCAGCGCATTGCCCATATAGATGCTCCATCATGATACATGAGGATACTACAGCTTGCATCCAGCAGCTTCTCTCCCCGAGCGTGTCGTAAAAGTCGACTATGGAATAGTACCTATCCTCTACTACTTGACGTATGGTTCAGATGGCGTATTTAGACATGATACTACCATAATAATGTTGTAGAAATACAAATATTTATAATCCAATCAATCGAAAAACTGGAACGTGCAAAAATTTTAATTATTAATGGCTTGTATTGCGAAAACATTGTAAGGAAACCCGCGGCTTAGTCAGCTCCGCACGTATTGACTATGTCTTTCCTGTGGACAAGGCCGACTAAGCTGAGAGGATGGAGTAGGTGCTGGGCAAGCCTACTCCTTCTTAATTCGTCCCAGGCACTACTTTGTCCCATGTGTGAAGGTAAAAGTTGCCTCCTATCGCTGTAAAAATCATCTACTATAGATGGTAAAAGGCCTTAGTAGTATTGCGAAATAGAAATACAACAATATTTACCCGAATATTTCAAACAAAACGTTCATAAAGTCTTCATTAGTAATCATGACATCGTCAACTCTTAGTTTTGAAACAAAATGTTAAGTGATAGGTCAGAAGCCCATCACCGCGTCTGTTAAATTAACCGAAGCCTGATGCAGAAATCTTGTTATTTATTTTACGGCGTGTGGATTTTCACGCAGCTAAAAATGGTTTAAGCACAGTCTATTTTTATTTTGTTCTACCTCCAGGCTAAGTTCGATATTTTTATGGAGGTTGGTTATAATTTCATCTAATCATTTGATCGTGAATTTTTAACATTTTATAAAATCAAGTGCTCATTAAGAATGCCAACGAGACTATAATATTATTAAGCCTCCGGCTATCTGTCCGTCCGAACGTCCGTCCTGTCAGCGGGCTGTAACTCATGAACCGCAATAGGTAGAGAGTTAAAATTTTCACATTTCTATTGCCGCTGTAATAATAATAAAAGAAATAAAAACATGTATTTCTCTTAAACCCCACGACGATAGTAAAAAATTAATTTTATAAATAAATAACCTTTTAAAAATAATAGTCCTGACCCAACACTAGGATTCCCTGTGTCGTGGGTATCGGAAACTACGAGTACCATGGTACCACAACACCCAGAACCGGTAGAAATATTTGCAGTACATGCAAACATTTCTTCCGCAGCGGGAATCGAACCCGCGACTCTTGCGTCTCTGCCGAGCAATCGTCCGTCACGCCACCGAGGGCGTCAATTATCTACAAAAAAGAACAGATCATATAAAAAAAGAATGTTATCAAGTTTCTTAAGTGCAAAAAAAGCTATACTAGCTGCTGTACCCCCTAGTGGGGGGCTATGGCCGTAAAACATATCCAAAGACCTTATCTAAAATTATTCTAACATAATTTAAAAAAACTGTATCGAAAACGATTCAGTAGTTATTAAGTTTCAGGGGTGCAAAAAACTATGCTACCTGCACAGCGGTACCTACCAGCTACCATAGCTGGAAGGCTATGGCCGTAAAACGTCTCTAAGAACCTTCCTCAGGGGTTTTTATTGGTGTCATATAAGTATGACACCAATAAAAACCGCATTGAAATAGGTTCAGTTGTTTTGAGGAAAATGGTAACAGACAAACACACAAATAAATAAACATATTAACATACAACCTCTTAGGCCCAACACATACTCGTAATACATTTTCCGTTCCGGCGTTGGTAAAATAAATAAAATAAAAGAACGGGTCCCACACAAGAAACATTTATGTAGGTACATGTACGACGATGGTTCATGTGCAAATTTGACTCGCACTTGACTTAATTTATTTTCGAATTAAACCGAAAATATTTGCGTTCGTACATTTTGCGTAAAGCAATGTTTCATCACCGTTTTCATCCAAAAATATATGTTTTTATTCGAAAAAAATTCAACAAGTCCTTAAATAACTTTCAATTAAATTTGCAGTTCGATCTGTTTTATTATTTTGTTTGAGCTCAGTTGAAAGTACCTACATACTTTGAAACTTTGGTTTAAAAATGTCCATACAAAATACCACGCCATATGAGATCTATTTGAAAAAAGTTACGCCTTCAAGTATTCAAAACTTAACAATGATTCTTCAGCCATTATTTCCACAGTGGAGTAATAAAAACATACTTGTGATACGGTCGATCCTATTCACACATAGTTGTCAATATAATACACTTTCCTGTAAAAAGTAAACACAATATAATACGATACAGGATATTATGATCTGGTGGCAAAACTATCAGTGGTGAATGGAGTACAGTAGGGCTGCTACGTCGACTTAGCCTGGCCAAGAAGTGGCTATCATATTTAGACAAACACACCTTAAAAAGAAACGAATAAAATTAAGTGTACCTAATATCGGCCAAGAAAGCGTTGGCGGGACGATCTCGACTCCTTCGAGAGAGAATGGTGGGAGGCCTCGAAGGACAGAGATGGTTGGCGGAGTTTGGGGGAGACCTTTGCCCAGCAGTGGGACGACATAGGTTTAAAAAAAAAAAAAAAAAATATCGCTAGTTAGATTATTGTCTTAAACAATCTCTTAATTCTAGTCTCTCAATATTTTCAATAAATGCGATAGTTTGCGATCATTTGAGAATGTTTTGATGTTTATATAACTCAATCACACCGTAACGTCTGTCCGATTTTCAATGAAACGTGTATATACGGTAAAGTTCAAAAACATGAATCAAGTGAATAAAATAAGCCTTTGAGGCTCCTTTTACCACACTGGTTCGAAAAGAACTAGTGACAAGAGTAGTTAGCAGACTATATTTTTAGCAAAGAGTCTTAAGCTAGTATGATAAAATGAAGTTGAAAACCCTAGATGCGATGGACATACGAGACGCGGATATGAATGTAGAATTTACACTATGTTACGTCTACTTCGTTCAATGAAAATGTGCTTGGAAACAATAACATCGGCTCAATTAACCGAACTCTTCTTGCAGGTGTGAAATGCTACCTATTATTTAGTATTACCCAATTGAATTGACGGCTTCGGTGCTGCGGCGAATGTCTGAGACGCAAGCGCGGGTTCGATTGCATTTCTCCAGATATTTCTTGCGGATTTTGTGGTGCAATGGTACTCTAGTTTCTGATACTCACGACATAGGAATCCTGTGGGAATTATGTATGTAACTGTTAGGTGTTACCTTTTTTTTATAACACTTACAAAGTATGCTCTCTAACACGATGGACTATCTATCATTATGGCTCACCATATTCATCTTAGAACTTTGAATCAGATGTGACTGCAAGTTTTCTTATGATTACTTGTGTCTCTGCCCACCCCATTAGAGATACGGGCGTGATAATAAGCATGTATGTATTTAATCATCACGCGAGCACTAGTGGTCTTCCTTTTCCACGCCTTTCAATCCTAAGGTTGCGGGTTCAAACCCGGTCCATCAATGCATTGTGCTGTTCGAATATACACAACATAACCTACTGAGAATATTGGTATAGCGTACATATTATTAAACAAACCGGTCAAGTGCGAGTCGAATTCGCACCCCAAGGGTTCCGTACCATCGTACATATAGATAAATGTTTCTTGTATGGGACCCCTTTTTATTATTTGTTGTTATAGCGGCAATAGAAATACACACTCTGTGAAAATATCAACTCTCTACCTATTACGGTTCATGAGATCCAGTCCGCTGATAGGACGGACAGACGGACGGACGAGCAGCGGAGACTTAATAGAGTCCTGTTGACACCCTTCGGGTACGGAACCCTGAAACGGTATAGGAAAAGGCATTTCGTAGAACTTAAATAGTTCTAAAACATGTGGTCTAATGACAAACGGCTTTGAGGTGCATTTAACCCATTCACCACACTGTTCCGAAAGAAATAATGATACGACTAGCAAAGCAGTAAATTGATCTCTTTGCAGGTGTGGAAGCCAACCTATGATCTATGTCATATTACCCTAATTACCCAATTATAATTTCGATTCAAAGTGGCGTATCGAACATCTATTATTATTATTTTAATAACTACTCGTATCAGTCCTTGGTTTCTACTTCTCTGCTGGACTGGGAGTAAAGAAAAAACATGGAATGCGTCCAGCTGCTTCTCTCCCCGAGCATGTCGTAAAAGTCGACTAAGGGATAGTATCCTCTCCAACATGATGAGATACAATAAGCAAGTATTCCCAAGGAGGGTTAACGTCAGGCAGGCGGCCGGTCATAAAACACCTTAGCCAAAACTCTTAAAGCATGATCCAAGGATCATGCTGTGCCGACTTCACATAGAGTGGGATAAGGGCAAGAAGATGATGATGATGATGATCAGTCCTTGGTTTCGTATGTGGTGATAAGTATTGACATACAAGCTTCACTGAGAGCACTGGTGGTCTGGTTGGTAGTGACCCCGCCTTCCGATCCTGAGGACGAGGGTTCAAATCCAGTCGTGTAACAATGCATTTGTCTGTACGAAAAATTTATGTGCGCTATACCAGTAGGTACTCTCAAACGGTAAATGAAAATATCGTGAGGAAACCCGCTGACTAAGCCGCGGGTTTCCTTACGATGTTTTTATTCATGATCATGGTCAATACATTTCGCACGTATTGACCATGTTTTTTCTGTGGACAAGGATGTGAGCTGAGAGGATGGAACAGGTGCTGGGCAAGCCTTCTCCATCTTATTTCGTCCCGGGCACTACAGCGTCCCGTTTGTCAAGGTAATAGTTGCCTCCTGACGCTGTATAAATCATCTACTATAGATGGTAAAAGGCCTTTTTTTAGACAAAAGTTAGCTTGGCTACGATACGAAATAAATCTTTTTTTTTCAATATCTGTCAAGCAGATTAGGTGTAAAAAGGCAACAGGAGCTTTTGCATTTATAAATATGGATTTGATATAAAAACAAATAAATGAGTAATTTTGAGCAACTGACGAATTTAATAATTCTAATCGTGTCACTAGTTATTTTAAATTGAGCTGAATAGATTAACATACATAGATGAAATCACGGCTGATTCCCAAAGGAGTAAGCAGATATCACCGATCTCCATTTGCTACTATCCACTTCTTTCGCTTCACTTACCCTCATTACAAGTATATTCTTTATACAGTTCGTTGGTTTAGGGTACCAATCTTGACCTGGCCCTTTTCCTGCCGTAAGACCAGAGATTACACTGTAAAACAAAAAACTAGCTTGAAAAAATGTCTGAGTGTCACAAGACTAGTCTGCTTGTTAGATAGGTTTCTATTCATCCATTTCAAGTGGGAAGGGGCCGCCATAGTAATTCCCACTAAGAGAACAATGATATCACCACAAATGTATACGTAGACGACACGCAAATCACTTGCCTTCTGATATTAATAAAAATAAATTAAATTGACATTTCCAAACGTAGAAATTTTTATTGCAAAAGTTTTATTATAGTGTCTATAAATATCTCTCTGATATTTTTTTGCAATTTTTATCAATATACATTTTAATACTTTAACATAATAATATTATGTTAATGTTACATAAGTACGTGAACAATGTCATTTAATTTAAAGGTTTTCACATAATTATTTTTGAGATCTATTATTTAACTCTTGTTTCGCAAAACAAATTAATTGATTTGATTTATATTAAAATATTATTATAATACATGCATACGTTTGTGAAGATGCTCATCTATCCTAAATGACGGCGACATCGAACGGGACGTTAAAATGAATGAATGCGGGATGGATGAAATGGCGACAGGTCACATGTTTTACTAATCACATATAGTCACATGGTTTAGTAACAGAAATAAACTTACAACTAATACAAATATAATTTACAAAATACAAAAGAAACAGTCGCGCTATCTAAAGGCCATTGCAAACGGTCTATAGATAGCTCACCTGATACACCTCACCAGACTGTTGGTTGTTTTCTATTTATTCCTTTGATTTCATGCGATACTTGATACATGGTGTTCAAAAGCATTGCACTCAAAAGCTTGAACTTTTCGCTTTTACAAAAAACCTCTATTGTTCTTCTGTCGCGTATTTGTATCAATGTTTTTTACTCCCACTTTTTGTGACAACACGGCTGCGGATCTCAAAGGTGCGGCAGGAGCCCTAGCAGGAGTTTTAGCGCAATCCCTTCCCCTTATAAATACTGAATTTATTTGGGGCTGAAATATCACAATACTGTGAAATGAACGAGTATGTAAGCGACTCAATGGCCCAGAGAAATTAGATCGTCAAAAATTCTTCATATCACAAAATGTTACTTCTCTGCTGATGCGTCCAGATGCTTCTCTTCCCGAGCATGTCGTAAAAGTCGATTAAGGGATAGACCTCTCCAAAATGATAGACTATCTATATGGGCGATGGGCTGATAACCTGTCACCATGGTTCACCATATCCATCTTAGGACTTTAAATCAGAAGTGGCTGCAAGTTTCTTATGTTTACTTGTGGCTTTGCCCACCCCATTAGGGATACGGGCATGATAATAATGTATGTATGTACAAAATGTTACTTTGACACCAACCACTCTAGCCGTACATCTCAATTCTGGGTCGCTGACACAACGCCGCGAAAACCTAACACAAAATATAAAAGGACAATCAGCCCCAAAACGACAGAGTGCGAGGTGCGAGGCGGCCATTGTGACAAAAGTGGGACATCCTCGAAGGTATGAAAATCGAAAAGCATCTTCACACCACGTCATTAAACTCGGAGACAGGCAGACACCTCTAAAGAATGTGCTGTTAATAAGTCATCAGCTAAGTAGCGCCGGGAGGGGGGTCGGGGGCGTTGACGCCGGCGTTAGCACAAAAATGAGACAAAGTATAAAATCTGCATACTGTAATGGAAGTAGCCCTCAGAGGTTCCTGGGGCACAAAGATCAAAGGTGGCGCGGCTTTTTGCGCACTCGTTGAGATTTGCACTATATTACTAAACGTAGTCGGATTTAAGCTATTCTGGAAGTTTAACAGGAGTTTTTAATAAGCTTATTTCATATTTTTCGTAATTCGTAAAAGTCGACTAAGGGATAGTATCCTCCAACATGATGAGATACAATCAAGTATTCCCAAGGAGGGTTGACGTCAGGCAGGCGGCCGGTCATAAAACACTTTAGCCAAAACTTTTACACTATAATCCAATAGAGTGGGATAAGGGCAGGAAGATGATGATGATTTAATATTTTTCACTACTTCGTTTCTTTACGTACTCGTAAATACTAGCTACCAAGATATGTTGAAAATTTTCATTCTTTCAGATGTTTGTTGATCCCTGTAATGAAAAAATTGTTTATGTACCTATTATATAGATTCCGAGAACGTGGGTTCAAATCCGATTGTGCACCAATAGGTTTTCTGTTCGAAAAAATTATGTGCGCTATACTAGCATTCTCAAGCGGTGAAGGAAAACAGCGTGAGGAAACCGGCATGTTGTGGAAAGAAGAAAGTTCGACAACATGTATCAAGTCCACGAAAGGTGCCTTTGAGGCGCATTATAAATCCTTTCACTACACTGGTTCGATAGAACTAGTGACTCGATTAGTAGTAGTAGTAGTACTTATGAATACTAGTGGCTCTGCCCACCCCATTAGCGGGCATTATACGACAATTAAACGGGCGTGATGTTTATAACTTTAAAAACAATTAAAACCTTCCAAAAACTAATCTATGATAGTGCCCATCCCTTTTTGTTATAAAATAATATCTAAATAACATCTTCGTGTTAACATTTATGAATAAATCCTAAGACATGAAAAAGAATAAATTGTGTATTGCAAGTTAGCGCTGTCAATTTTTAGGGTTCCGTACCCGAAGGGACCCTATTACCAAGCCTCCGCTGTCCGTCTGTTCGTTCGTCTGTCAGCGGGCTGTATCTCATAAACCGTAGTGGATACAAAGTTGAAATTTTTACAGAATGTGTTATTATATTGCTGCTATAGCAACAAATAAGTAAAAATAAAAGGAGGCCCCATACACACATAATAACACGCCTGTTTCCCTTAGGGGTAGGCAGAGATCACGGTTCTCCATTTGCTACGGCCCTACAAGAAACATTTTTATTTGTATGATTGTACGGAATCCTTTGTGCGAATCCGACTCGCACTTGGCCGGTTTTTATTATTATAAAGCCAGCTGATAGACAATCACGCTGGATTAAAAGGGGTCGCTGTTTATAAAATCCGCACTTCCGTGGCACGCGATGTTCACAGCGTTCTGCCACGTTTGCTACATTTACAAAAAGTATTTACTATCTGGAGTTTCGTTTGGTTATAGAGAATAAGGGTCTCTATAACCAAACGAAACTTGACAGCTCGTAACTTGTTTGTAACGCGCCTCGTCGCGTTTTTACAATACTGGACGTAAAGAAAAAACAGGAATGAAACATGAGAATGCGTCCAGCTTCTTGTCTCCCTGAGCATGTCGTAAAAGTCGACTAAGGGACAATATCTCTCTGGTCTAGCCGTGTCACTAGTTCTTTAATAACCAGTGTGGTGAAAGGATTTAAAGTGCGCCACAAAGGCCCCCTTCGTGCACTTGAGACATGTTTTCGAACTTTTTATGTTCTACGACATAGGTACCGGTTTTTTTTTTACCGTTTGAGAGTACTTGTATAATAGCGCACATAATTTTTTCTAACAGAAAAACCAATGGGTTTCCAAATCCAAAGGCGGAGACGCTACTACTAGACCACCAGTGTTCAAATAGCGATGGTCTGACTGATCACCTGTCACCATGGTTCATATTCATCTTAGGACTTTGAATCAGGAGAGGCTGCAAGTTTTGTTATGATTATTTGTGGCTCTGCCCACTCCCACCAGGGATGCGGGCGTGAATGAATTTTGATAAAAAAATATCAAAACATTGTAGTTGAGTTAGTCACAATTAAAGAAAGTCATTGTAAGTAAAAAAGATGCCCCATATGTTGTAACCGCAATAATTATAATCAACGTATTATTAACGTAATTTGTAATTGTAAGATGCCATTGAAATAATCTGCAATTAAGTTAATATTTTAAAAATTAGGAACAACATACGGTGTAAGTTTTATGAAAAGTATTTATATTCATTCATATTAAAATTATTTATTGCACTTAGAAATAACATTACAGACAAAATTCCAATTCGTTATTCCTATAAAAGAGGGGAATATTTACAAAAATTAATAAAAAATTAGGTACTAGTGGCACACTTGAAACTTAAAAAAGTACTTTAATAAACATTATAAATCCTAAATACACAATTTAATAGACATCTAAATAATATACTTTCATTTTGACTATAAATACATAGTCAAAGTCAAAGTATATTTATTGTAGAAATACATGTGTAAAAGATATTGGGCAGCACAATGCTTACATTAGTATCACGTACTCATGCAATTTATCAATTCTACAATGTCAAAACTTAAATTATGTCCATACAATACATATTTAAGAAGACATTATTTAAGAAGTTTGTTTCGAAATTGACATTGTTTTAATTAATTTTATCGATGAATGTTTATTAGGATTTGATTTATTCTATACATATTTTTTGATATAACCTGAAACTTTTATGAATAAATGATTATTATTATGAACACAATTGTTGAAAAATTGTACGTCCATTAAACCGCGACCATATCAAAACTGCTGACAATCAAACAAAAGTGACTGTTTCATTAACACCCAAAGCAGTGAATAATACAATCGAATCGAACCATTAACGTTTTCAAAGGATCGTAAGAAATGAAAGGAAAAACCTTGATGAATGCAGTTTAACGACAATTTTAATAGGGCTGGTGTTTCTTGTACGCTAAACCACAGCTCATTCGTGTAGATAACGTGTGGACGGAATTTTCTTTCATTGAGTGCGGTGTTGTGGTGGTTTTTTTGCAATAATTTGTGCGCCGTGTTCATTGCTGTTGACAACCCCAGCGCGCCGTAATATGCTATTACGTAGCACGCTACGTAGGTCACTCAATAAGGTTTGAGTTAAAGAAAAATATATTTCGACGACCTCGGTGGCGTAGCGGCCGAGTGCTCGGCTGAGATGCAAGAGGCGCGGGTTAGTGCGCCATACATTTTTTGACAACAAAAACAAACGATCAACGCCCAATATTAGAATGTTGGAATCGGCCATGAGGCATATATTTTAATTTTTAATTTAGATGTTGCGGGACTGAGTTTATTGTAGGTATTTACATATATTAGCCGTGTATGCCTCTCAGTCAACAAGGCGGCCACTCGAAACATTTAGATATTATTCAGTAATAAGGGGATAGCATTTTTTACTAATATGAAATATTGCGAGAAATTCTATAGAAAGAATAGTAAAGCAAAATCTTTTGTACATATTTTTCTTCAACCCTCTTAGCGTATACTAATAGGGATAATATGCAATTGTACTTTTCTTGAAAGGTTCTTAATGCTTTTGTTGTTCGATAGGCAATTATAAGGAAGAAGAGAAAATGCAGTGCCAATATAGAATGGGATCACAAACTTGCTATTTTACTGCGTGGCGGTTGGAAATTGCTACAGTTTTTAAAACTACTGCAATTACCGTCGTATATTCACGAATATTATCCCTTCTCTGCTGGACTGGGAGTAAAGAAAAAACAGAATGCGTCCAGCTGCTTCTCTCCCCGAGAATGTCGTAAAAGTCGACTAAGGCATAGTATTCTCTTCAACATGATGAGATACAATAAGCAAGTATTCCAAGGAGGGTTGACGTCGGGCGGGCGGCCGGTCATAAAGCACCTTAGCCAAAACTCTTACAGCACGATCCAAGGTTCATGCTGTGCCGACCCCACATAGAGTGGGATAAGGGCAGGAAGATGATGATGATGATGGTGATTCACGAATATTATCCCTGTACCAGTTCCGAAATAAAGGAATGTTATAATATTGAACGTACTTTGAAATCAAAACGTTGTTGAACGTTTAAAACGTTGAAATATAACCCGATTGGCTTGCTGAATTCTGTAACTAAATATTGATTTAGTCTAATTACTCAATAAAATATTGAATACTAGCTGTCGCCAGCGGCTTCGCTCGCGTGATACCTGGATAAAAATTAGCTATTTTTTATACCATGTATATTCCAAGTTTTATTCAAATCCGTTAAATAGTTTTTGCGTGAAAGAGTAACAAACATCCATACGTACAAACTTTCGCGTTTATGATATTAGTAAGGATATAATATCTTAAAGCTCAGAAAGTATTTTTAGTCTAGTCCACACCATATAATCTCTGCTACTTTGTGCCAACTTCTCATAAACCTATACCTACTGAATCTCCTTTGTGTTCAAACTTTTTTGTATCGTCATAACTCAAAACAAACGTGGTAAATCAAAAGTGGTAAATTTAAGTCGAGCATTAGCACCTGAAAGTCATTGTTGTCCTTTAATACACGAATCGCGTGCCGCAGAATGGAACTCTGTTACAACTCTGTTTTTCACCTTTTTGGGGTTCCGTGTCAAACACGACTGTGTCATATTAAAACCTTAAAGACTTTTGAGGTTTTAAAATATGATTCTAGAAAAGTTTTATATATAAACTATACCATCAGATGATTTATACAGCGACAGACGTTTTACCTTCACAAACGGGACGCTGTAGTGCCCAGGACGAATTAAGATGGAGTAGGCTGGTCCAACACCTATTCCATCCTCTCAGCTTAGTCGGTCTTGTCCACAGGAAAGACATGATTAATACGTGCGGAGCTAATTAAGCCGCAGGTTTCTTCACGATGTTTTCCTTCACCGTTTAAGAGTAATGGTATAGCGCACATAAATTTTTTCGCATAGAAAAATCTACAAACACGTAGTACATCATTTTGTTCTATTGTCAATAGTTTTTGCAGCGCACGCAAAAATAGGTTTTCGATTTTACACCTTGTGTTACAAAATAGCAATTTTATTACGGATCCCTAATTTTGAAAAAAAACATAGCCTATAGCCTTCCTCGATAAATGGACTACCCAACACTGAAAGAATCATTCAAATCGGACCAGTAGTTCCAGAGATTAGCGCGTTCAAACAAACAAACAAACAAACACTGCAGCTTTATAATATTACTAGCTGCCGCCCGCGGCTTCGCTCGCGTGGTACCCGGATAAAAAATAGCCTATATGTTAATCCAGTACATGTACCATGTATATTCCAAGTTTCGTTCAGATCCGTTCAGCTGTTTAGGTGTGATTGAGCCACAAACATCCAAACATCCAAACATCGTTACAAACTTTCGTACTAGATGGCAGCACCGGTAAAATTAGTACGCGCTATCGTTGCGTTTTGAGCTTTACGCCGGTAATTTCAAGCAAACTAAGACTTTTCAAATTTATAATATAAGTAAGAAGTAAGATAGTATAGATTTAAATAATTCGAAATAGGTACCTTTTTGGGTGAAGAAGGCTAAAGCAAACAGTAAAACAAAAGTATTTTATAAGCAGTATTTTCTATCCTATGGATGACTTAGAAAATACTGCTTTAACTTTCAAGGTAAAATGAATTTTACGTTGAATGTTAAACAATACTTAAAAGTTACAGAATAAAACGTAGGTATAAAACGACAAGTCAACATTAAGAATTAAATGGGGAATTCAAATGAGACTTCCTTTGGCTATTAACATATTATTACTAACTGCACTCGTTACGGTCACTTACGTTCACAGCATTTCCTCAACAATTTGCAACGGAACCCTCATTTGTCGAAGCCAACTCGCGCTTGTAAAAACTTGTTTCTTTTTTACACAGCAAGGTAGTTTAGTTTTGATAACGTTTGACGACATATTTGAATGGAACAACTTGTAAACTGTGACTTTTTGCTTAATTCCTGTGATTGTTGAATAGTTTTTGAAGTTGAAACAGTCTGTTTCTAGCTTTTCGATTACAGCTGTTGTATTACTGTGGTATTTGTGACTAGCATGTCTATTTGTGTGGATCGTACATTGTAAATAAATGCAAAAGTTTGCAACCGATTTTTTGTGAAATAACACTTTAAATAAATCAAAAATGGTGTGAGACTTCGTTTACGATTGAACGGATTTGGGTATAATTTTGAATACATCTAGGTAAATTGCGAGCGAAGCCGCGGGCGGCAGCTGGTAATAAAGTGTTACCCGACTTCCCGACGACTATTTCACCAGTAAAGCTACACTTGCCCCGAGTATAATGCTACATTTTATTTTTATGCAAGTAAAATTACCTCCATCTTCAAGGATATTCATAGAAATTGTTTAAGTTATTGCTAAAACCTGTGGTAACGGACTCAGTTGCCTACATTGTACTTTTTATATTTTTACGACTTCATTTTATATCCGATCTGGGTAAATGAACATAAAACGCAGAATTTTTTACTGATCGTAAAATTAAAACTGTAATAAGTATAGTTTTAATTTTATACCAAAGATTTACACACAAGTAAATTAGATCGAAAACTCATTAAGAGGTTTCCGATAACTGGCAGACATATTTAGATTTTTCATACTACTGAACTGAATATGCTAAAACAATGGTTAATTAAAAACCCTCTTAGGTTTAATGATTAAGAATGGAGGCGTAAACCGGGAGATGTCACGTGCGAGACCACGAGTGCCACAGCCCTACTGATTCTAGCTACTCCACTCTTGATAACTTTATCATCATCAACGGCAACCTGGCTCAGTGTCACTGATTCTAGCTATTCCACTTTCATTGTCATCTTTCTCATCCACTGCTGGGTTTAGGCCTCCCTTTGCGTTTTCCATTCTCCAAAGTCTGTTGTTAGCCTCATCCAGGCAGTGGAACGACAGAATCGGTATTGAAATAATATTAGTTTTCCCTCACTAGCTACTGCATTCCTAACACGAACTTCTTCATCATCACTCTGACTTCACCCATCGCTAGGCATATCCCTCCTTTTGTGTTTGCCATTCTCTTGGATCTATTGACCTACCAAGTTTCATACATATTGGATTAACGTTTCGAAAGTTATGCCCTAAAAACACAACAACACATACAACGCTAAATCAGCCAAGTTGCCACTGAGATCTTCGGTTTGCAATTTAGTAGGATTAGTACAGATTAAACAATCTAAGCCTAGGCTATTCATATTAATAATATACTCATTCTACTCTTGCTCGAGTGTAAGCTTACTTTACTAGCTGATTTAATATTCACTGTGCCCTCAATGCAGGCTTGGTTTATAATTAAGTGCGCTTTCAATAACACCTTATATTATAAAATGCTATAGTTTGTGTGTATGTATGTTTGTTCTCAATTATATCCGAAACGGTTCAACGGATGTGGCTTGAACTTGGTATACGCATACTTTATGACCTGAAATAACATAATAATATGTTTATAATGATGTTGTCAGCTTGTATCATCCCACTGGTGAGCAAAGGCCTCTCGAGTTTTCCAGGTATTGCGATCTTGACTGCCATTGATATAGTCGCTAGAGGTCGCTAAAACGATCGCGACATTGCCTATAACACATAGGCAATTTTTATTTTTCTAGGTGCGCGAAGTAAAAAAATATTTGGATTTATAGTATTTTATACAAACGCAGGGAAAATGTGTTTTTTGTGGAAAAGGCCGACTAAGCTAATATGATGGAATGGGTGCTGGGCAAGCCTACTCCATCTTATATCGTCCCGGGCCCTACAGCGTCCCGTTTGTGAAGGCAAAAATTGCCTCCTGACGCTGTATAAATTATCTACTGTTGTAGTATTGATATACTTGCATACACGGATCGTAGGCTTTACAATATCCGAATCCTATCATGGTAGGTAGCCGGTGGAACTACTGAGAAAAAAAAATCTTTTTTTTATGATATGCTAAGTACCCGTGAGAAAAAAAAACAAATGCAAATCGCTGATCTTGAATGAAATCGAGTAGACATATCCGATATTGAGACTATATCCGATTACTATTCGATACATTTTGTATCGATCAACTCCATTGTTCAGAGAGTTTTACGGCTTTAATAAAGTGATTAAATACCAAAGTTCATGGCGTTACGCCAGCGCGGAGTTAATTTCGAAACTTGTACAGGAGCCGTTTTTGCGGTTTTGTGGAGGTCACTGACCCGCTACGACGTAGCTCGTAGACGCGTAGCTGCGTAGCTGTTTTGCTACGCAACAACATCTTTCTGTTAAGTTGGTCCAACCAACCAAGTAACCGATCTTCTATGTTTTGGTCGCGCTACCAACAGACATAAGTTCAACGTTTCAAAACGTTTCAGATTGGAACTTACAGATTGTAATTTTTTTCTGTCACTAAACTGCTAAAATATATTATATCACCGGTTACTTCATGTTCGTTGCTTTGAATATGATTGTATACAGAAAAGCTAGATACATAAATCCTTAGGAAGCCCCCAAATACTTACTCCCCACCATATATTCTTCAAAGAATGTCAAGGTGTACAGTGTTATCGTAGCCGATTTAGCATGAAAATATAATATGTTGGCGGAAGAGTCAAATGCCGCTTTCAAAAGTCTGTTATCACATGGCTTATCTAAATATAAGCCTTATAATATTAGCATGACGACGTCGGCCGAAATTGGTGGCGAGGGTGTCATGTTTTAGCACTACCGGAGGGTCGTGCTGAAGGCAAGTGCCAAATTGTAAACAAAAACAATACAAACTAAACAATTATATGCCTGGTTCAATATAACTTCAATTTCCTGTCCTTGTCCCAATTTATGTGGAGTCGGCAGATGCATTCTTCTTCCATGTCCCTCTGTCAGAAGTTCAATATCAGTTACGGTTCCATTATTCTACTAACTAGGCCTTTTACCATCTATGGTAGATGATTTATACAGCGTCAAGGGCAACTTTTACCTTCACTAACGGGACGCTGTAGTGCCCGGGACGAAATCGGCCTTGTCCACAGGAGAGACATGGTCAATACGTGTGGAGCTGACTAAGCCGCGTGTTTCCTCACGATGTTTTCCTTCACCGTTTGAGCATACTGGTATAGCGCACATAATTTTTTCGCACAGAAAAATCCATTGGTACACGACCGGATTTGAAGCCACGACCTTAGGATCGGAAGGCGGGGTCACTACCAACTAGACCACCAGTGCTCTCATTAACTAACACAAACAATACACATAACCGATAACCGCAGCCTATCTTTGACCTCTGGCTTTCCTTTGCTAGTCCACCAGCTTGTGCCAGCCTAATCCAATCATGTCCCACGATTTTAACTGTATCGTCTGTCCATCTCTTTCCATTACTTTTACATAATATTTTGACTTTACTTCTAAAGCAACTACTTAGTGATAAAGGCGCGTGACCATTGCAATATAGAGCCGTACCAAGCGCTCTCAAGTTACACCCTGAAGCCGTTTTAATAAAACAGCTAGGGCTAGAATAGCTTTGTAACGATTTCACGAGATATAAAAAATTGACGAGATGTTTAGTTTTTAGGGTTCTGTATCCGAAGGGTGCCAACGGGACCCTATTACTAAGCTTCTGCTGTTCGTGTTCGTCTGTCCGTCCGTCTGTCCGTCTGTCCGTCTATCCGTCTGTCCGTATGTCCGTCTGTCCGTCTGTCCGTCTGTCCGTCTGTCCGTCTGTCCGTCTGTCCGTCCGTCCGTCCGTTCATCCGTCCGTCCGTCCGTCTGTCCATTTGTCCATCTGTCCGTTTTTCCGTCTTTCTGTCTTTCCGTCTGTCCGTCTGTCGTGTCCGCCCGTCGTGTTATCATGAACCGTAAAATGTAGAAAGTTGAAATTTTCAGTGTGTATTATCGCTATTGCCGCTATAACAACAAATTAAGAAAATTAAAGGGCCCATACCAGTAACGTTTTTGAATGTGTACGGAATCCTTAGTGTGAGAATTGGACTCGCACTTGACCGGTTTGTTTTCTTATCGTCTCGTATAGAGGACTAATAATATGTAGTAAGGGAATAAAGGATCTCGAATGATGGCCACGGACCGGGAAACGATACTACTACTGTCTCCCACTGGTTCTTTCGAACTAGTGTGGCGAGAGGATTTAAAATGCGTCTCAAATAGACCGATGACATTGTGAAGGTCGCGGGCGGCCGGTGGATGCAGGCAGCACGCAATCGTTCCACCGCGAAATGTAGTCGGGACCTCGGAAGCTGTAATCAAATATATTTGAGAACATTTCATACAGTAATAGAGATCCATGGTCTCTGCCTGCGCCTATTATGGGAAATAGGCGTGATATCACTACATAGTATAAAATAAAGTCGCTTCCTGCTGTCTGTCCCTATGTATGCTTAAATCTTCAAAACTACGCAACCGATTTTGATGCGGTTTTTTTATAGATAGAGTGATTCAAGAGGAAGGTTTATATGTATAATACATGAATAATATAGTAGAGAAACACTAATAATTTTAGAGGTTTCTAATGTGATGTCGTAAATAAGCTCATTTTTTGCGCGTACATTTCAAAAGCTGGCTGAACCCTTCGAGATAGATCAAAATAATGTACAACAGTTTTGTACTTTAAAAAGGTCTACAAAAAAGTCCGCGATGGTATAATGTCTATCCCCGTGCGAAGCCGGAGCGGGTCGCTAGTTATGTATATAATTTATATTGCCCACTGAGAGCACTGGTGGTCTAGTGGTAGCACCCCCGCCTTCTGATCCTAAGGTTGCCGGTTCAAACCAGCTCGTCCACCAATGGATTTTTCAATTGGAAAAATGTGTATAATACCAGTACTCTCAAATAGTGAAGGAAAACATTGTGAGGAAACCCGTGGCTTAGTCAGCTCCGCACGTATTGACCAGTCTTTCCTGCAGATAAGGTCGACTAAGTTGAGAGGATGGTATAGGTGCTGGGCAAGCCCACTCTATCTAAATTCGTTCCAGACACTACAGCGTCCCGCGTTAGTATAGGCAAAAGTTGCTTCCCGACACTACAAATGATCGATTATTTATATATTTTTATTTATTTGGAAGACCAACAGCTTACATTAGTAAACTAGACTCAGAAAAAGAGAAGCCAGTTATTATGTCCTCACGGATAATAATGCTTTCGGTTTTCGTCTGATCATCCTTTATCTACTTCTTCCAGTATTGCAATAAAAGCATGGTGATGACAATTCTGAGCCGCTCAGTGCGCTGCACCCTCGGAAGAGCAAATCAACTTTGGCGCCCCATCTTCACCCCGCGCGAGCACTTTTATAATTTTTGTTTTTGTTTTCTATATGAAGGTCCGCTCACTTATTCATACCAGCGGGATTGTACATTTTTCTCTATTTCTCTCCACCCGCCGGTATATAGATATTTTGGCCACCTCCTATTTTTTCGTGACTATAAACCTCGCCCTGGGTCGTGTGCTTTTTTCGCGGTGCTCGGCCGCGGGTGGGGTGCTCGCAGTTAGAGAATTATTCATTGCCTACCCCCGTCGAACCGACTTTCCGTTATTTCTGTTTGTTATGAATTATGTCCGATGACTTTTCCCGAGCCCCGTTTCTTTCGTTTTCACTAATTACTTTTGGGATCGCGTTCGGCCCGCGCGGCGACACGCGTCCTCGCCGCCGGATCCGCCCGCATCTAATAAAACAATGTTTTCCTGTATAAACTGACATACTAAACGCTAACAAAAGATTCAAATTCACACTCTGCTGCCTACTAAAATATGTAGAAGACCTCGCTCCCGGCCCGCTACAAATTTGAATTTCATATGTATGTTTCGCCTATTACGGATGCACTCATTAATATCTTAAGTGATGTGTGGAGGTGTGCGGCGAGGGATTGTGGACTCTGCACCCTGGTGTTGGGGGTCGGAGTCGCCTGGCGCGCGGCGGGTGTCTCCGTTTATACAGAGCACGCGTTAAGATTATGTCAGATGAAAAATGCTGCAAACTGTATGACCCCTATGAAAAAACATTATCATTAGGGCACATCGGGCGGGCTATCTTTTCGTATGCAAATGTCGGGTGATGCGTTCGGGGCTTGTCTTCAAGTACATTGTGTTCATTGTACTCACCCACCTGCGGGAAGGGTCAAGTGCGAGTCGCTGTTGCTTCACAGGCGGTTCACTTTGCATACATGTCTCGTTTAATTCAATAACCTCTCGTGCACCCTTATTTTTGTCCTTTGTACGTCAATTACCGGCTGCGGGGAGCGGTGACGTGTATTTAATAATGTTTTAAACTGATTGCTAGCGTCTGACAAGTTGTGTTTGTTATGTTTTACATAATTTAACGTGTTTTACAAATTAATATGGATCATAAAATATAATCATTAAAGCGTTACAACAGCGAGGTGTGAAAACAAATAGACCAAGCTTGGGTGTTTATTTTAATGCGCTCCTGGCATCAATAAAATCATGTGACCTGTTTGCTGACCGATGGTTGAATGTATACAGAATGTCTGAGGTAAAAAAATAAAATAAATCAAGTACTCTGTGAGGTGATTAACACTGTTGTAAATAGTTTAATCTGCTAATAATTATTGTTATTGCTATTTTTATTATACCTTGTTTTGTCATCCTGATTTATAATTTATGGCGTAAAAGTCGACTAAGGGATAGTACCCTCTCCAGCATGATAGACCACCTATATGGGCGTTGGGCCGATCACTTGTCACCATGGTTCCACCAAGACTAAATCAGAAGTGGCTGCAAATTTAGTATTCTTATGATTACTTGTTGCTCTGCCCACCCCATTAGGATACGGGCGTGATAATATGTATTAACGTTACAATTCGTAGCGCATTAGTGTAGTACTGTAATGCTGTGTTATTATTGTTTGAATAAATTTGAATTTGAATGGATAACAAAACGGTCATACGCGGGACTATGAAAATAGCTAAATGAAAACAGCTCTCGACTTCTCGCTTCCAACAGGCAATTCAGTCCGCCTCTATTTGTAATGTAGGTACTATTTTTTGTATAGTATTTAGTTCTCGAGCGAGAATTCAAAGACGTCCTTTGATGAAAAAAGACCTTATGACTGTGTTCACATTCACTCATATGTAGCGGGGAGTGGAAAAAATCGCTGGCACGGTGTGATTTTATCTCAGGGACGAATTTCGGATGTGTGGACCAGCTTCGTTTTGCGCCGTCAATCTCCTAAATTATATTTGGTGACCTTAGAGAAAAACGCTTTGTGATAAACTATAATAACTTTAAAAACTTTAAGGTAATCTGTAATAAGAAATTAAAATGAGCTCAGTTTTCTAAGTTCGTCTACAGAATGTTATTTATAGTCTTTGTAACTATGAAACTTATTATTGATGTTTTCGAATTTTTTTTTTATTACATTTATAATTGAATACCTGCCTAATGAGCTAAGCATCGTATATGATGAAGAATCTTTATTTATTTATAACAAACTCTCACGCTGTGAATGTTAATTTCAGGTAGTAAAGCGCTTTGGATTTTTTCTATTAGCTTTCTATCTCTAACTAATAAATAATTTCATTTCATTTAATTCCGTAGCAAAAACGCGGCGAGGCGTGTTTACAAACAAGTTCCCATCTGCCAAGTTTCGTTTGGTCATAAGAGGCCAGTTTATCATATTAAAACACGCCGTAAAATGATTTGCCGAACACCGGAAGGGTCAATGAGTGGCCTTCGTCGGCGCAAAGTCTTCGATAATTCAAGTAAGCAAGTTTATTTTCATCGATGCTTGACTTGTAATCTCATTTCGGTTCTGGCTCGTTCGGCGATGGTCGCCATTCAATGCCATTTGATGTCGCTTTTAGACTCATTATTTCCATTAATTTGTCTGGAAATGTCACTTTATTTGTTCAACACACCTTGTCTAATGCAAATTAACAAACATAACAATAAAAAACCATCTATTTTTCTTTAAAAGTAGGTACCTGTTGATATCATTTTGGACAAATATTGGAGAGGATTATTTCTAGCAGTGAACAGAGAATCGTGGGTTCAACAGTATACTTTATAGGCTTCTAAATATGCTTTCGCAAGTTGGTAAATGAAAAGAAATGACTATCAAATAGTCAGAGCCAAAGAGAGTATATCATAAAGTATATCAATTAATCAAACAAGTTATTATCACCCGTCACCATGGTTCACCATATCTAATCTTAGGACTAAATCAGAAGTGACTGCAAGTTTTCTTATGTTTACTTGTGGCTCTGCCCACCCCATTAGGGATACAGGCATGATAATAATGTAAAGTATGTAAACAAGTCAATGGTCCGACTAGTTATATTAATAAAAAGATTATATATAATCGATTAATCTTCAAGCGGCCACTAGCTAATGTAATTTTATTTTTAAATCCTTCCTGGATAAAATAGCTCACCCTAATCCACCCCTGAGTGTCTTAGGCCCTGCACTAATAGAGGTATAGTGCAAGCTCCTGTGATGTTCGCACAAAGAGTGACGCGAGACGACTATTTTTATTAAAACCTCCGACGAAGGCACACGGGGCACACTGCCGAGAAAATTATTTAGTACAACTGTATGCTAGTGGAAGTGACTTACCCTCTTATTTATAAAGACAGTCTTTATAAATATGAAATAGAATAAACAGAATAATAAATAACGAGTCTTGAATTTAAACCGATAACATGCTTGTATGAATAAGACACGCTTTAAAGAAAATACATGCAGAAATAAAAATAACCTCGTAAATATTGCTTGACTGAAAAAAATTTTGTATCAGACGACTACCAGGTAATAGCAGAGTATCTATAGTAGATGATTTATACAGCGTCAGGAGGCAACTTTTACCTTCACTAACGGGACGCCCGGCACGAATTAAGATGGAGTAGGCTTGCCCAGCACCTATTCCATCCTCTCAGCTTAGTCAGCCTTGTTCACAGGAAAGACTGGTCAATACGTGCGGAGCTGACTAAGCCGCGGGTTTCCTCACGATGTTTCCCTTCACCGTTTGAGAGTACTATAGAAGTAGAGTATAAAATTACGAAAAATCGGTTAAATACCTATCCTATTGTATTGACGAAGAAAGCAATGGGCAGACACCTATAGGCACGCAAAGACTACAGAGCCGTGATCCCGGATGGATACTAAGCTGTCGTGTAGCCAGTCTTCACTTTTTTTAATAACTTATGTATGTGGAGGTCGACTCATTTGAATTGCGGTGCGGTGGCGGTTTTTAGAAATTGTTGAGTGCGACCTTTTGTTTGAGCTCGCCGCCTTGCGTTTTGTTTTGTTTCATTGCGTTGGAAAGTAGGACTTTCGCACCCCCGTGCGCGCTGATGCCGACTAATCACGGTTCAAAAGGCTGATAATTAGGTTTTAAGTTACACTCGCATTAAGACTTTTACGCTACTGACTGATTCATTTAAGAAAAATCACGTAAGAAGATTCCGCTGTATGGGTATTTTCCTGTTCACGCTAATCCTTTCCCCGTTTAACATTTTCTGTTAGCAATAACCAAATTTATTTATTTATTTGTATTTATGTAAAGAACTTTATTTTAAATAAAATGCGTAATGATACATATGTATTTACTACGATTTAAATAAATAAATGTTTGTGGACATTTCAAACAGCGCCAACTAGCTCCAAACTAAGGAAAGCATGTACTATGAACACCAGATGGCTGATAGAATACTTATATACGTTTTTTGACACATACTTATAATACATATTATTACAACACCAAGACCAGGAAGAAGTATTTGCAGAACATACAAAGATTTCTCCCGTAGCGGGAATCAAACCCGCGCCTTTTGCGTCTCAGCCGAGCACTCGCCCGCCACGCCACCGAGGTCGTTAATATCGACACTGTTATCTGTTTGTCCTTTTTTGACTCCCCATGTTTTCGTTACTATCCTTTAAAAAGCTTTACCATTAATCCGCGGTTTTGACAAATAAGAACTTTGGTATGTTAATTTACGGTCCGTCGTCCGTTAATAAAATATTGGAACCGAGTAAGTGTGTACAAAGGTACCTAATCAGCCTTTTGAAGTGCAATGTTTATCTATTGGCATGTTTCGATGGCGTGCAATATTTCGAGCAAAGCATTTCACGTGTCGTGTAGAACATGCTGAACAGATGTACGTTTTATTAAACAAAACGCTTTTCGAATACGTTCAAGTGGGAATAAAATTAGCTGCGAATGGGTTAACTAGCACTGGTAAGTTCGTATGAGCTAGTGGCCAGCTCTCGTGACGGAGTTTTTAGGCCGCCTAAAGGCCTCCGTCACGGCTCAACGACTTAAAAGCCGGGACCGACAATTTAACTTGCCCTCCGAAGCACGGAAGCGCTCAGCTTGTAATGCCACTTGCGGTCACCCATCATAATTGTGACCGCGCACAACTTTGCTTAACTTCAACGATCAATCAAGAATGTCTAAGCAAGCTACCCCATGAGCGCTTCATTATAATAATGTAGATATAATTACATATCGTCACTGGAAAGGCAAATTTACGTAAGCGCCAAAAGGCCATTTCGAGAAAAAGCTATTTAAAGTTTATTTTTTCGTTTTTTATTCATAACTTTTTATCTAATTATCGAATTTTGATGACGTCAACGTAAGATTTCATTCTTTTTTCATTTTCTATGTCCAGCAATTCATACTATTGTATTTGGACTGCTATTTTAGGATAATAACTCAATATGCCTATTTTGGCGCTTAGTAATTTTGCCTTTCCAGTGACGATATGTACTATGGACATATGTATCTCGAAGTTTTTAAAAAATTGGGCTTATTTACGAAGTTTCGAATCAGAGAGAGGAGAGATAAGATGCACCAATTAGAAGCTTTCCATTTCGGTAACTCTATCGACTGTACGATAATTGAATCGATTTATTGATTTTTACTAGGGTTTGTGAAAACCAAAACATTGGAATGTTTTCACGAAAATGTATTTGTTTTACAATAGCCTGATCAAGCATACCCACCACAATCACGTCTAATTGTGTCCAATCCAGAACTGAATACCATCGTTACAGACCCCTGATTCTCTTAGCTCTGATAGTTCATAACCATAAAATGTCAAATTAAGCTCTCTTCAAGGCTTTCAGGCAGAAACATACTCGTAGTTAGCCAAAAATAACCTCTTTGCATCACGTCAAAAAAGTAGGGATAATTTTGTGATACCGATTTTTGGGAATATTTCGCGTTATTTCAAGATTAGACCGCCCTCTGTGCGTAATGTTTCAGCAGTCATTATGTCAGTCCAAAGAAAAAATCAGCGTATAATTTCAAGCAGTATGATGACTGAGGTACGTCTATAGAAATGTGAGACGACCCCCAAGGAGTCCGTAATAAGTGTGCCAGGGGTCCACAGTGGCTCAATTACTTCATAAGATTATTCAAAAAATCGCTATAGCATTTCGGGATAATCATAAGTAACGTAACAAGGACGGTTGCCGTCACTTTTACAGGAACGAATGCTGCTCAACAGCTTAGTTTTGTCACCTTGAGGAATGCGCGCGCATTCCGGCCGCTGAAATATTCAGGCGCGTCTGATACCAGACGGGGATCCTCATCCATCACGATACAATACATAACTTACCCATGCCCCTTGACGGTCTGTCATACTGAAAACCACGTGAAATCGTAAATCCTCGAGGCTTACCCCCGAATACTCAAAGGCATCTCAAAGTTGAGCACGTCTCAAGTGACGATTTTTTGACAGATTTTCATCAGAAACTGTCAAGTGAGTTGAAACGTGCTCAACTCTGAGTCGCGTTTGAGTATCCGGGGGTTAGTCAGACGTACCTAATTTAATTATTCCGAGCCAAAAATGTTCAGTATTTTAGTGCGGACCCTTGTGTAAGTACCATTTTTAGGGTTCTGTACTCAAAGAGTGCCAACGGGTCCCTATTAATAAGCCTCCGCTGTCCGTCCATCCATCAGTCCGTCCGTCTGTCAGCGTGCTGTATCTAATGAACCGTTTAAATTTTTCACAAGAGATTTTTTTTAAAGATTATAGTCAAAATATATAATTATTATATGAGAGCGTTGGTGGTCTAGTTAGTAGTGACCCCGCCATCCGATCCTGAATGTCGTGGGTTCAAATCCGGTAAACCAATGGATTTTTCTGTGTGAAAATTTATGTCCGCTATACCAGTAGTCTCAAACGGTGAAGGAAAACACCGTGAGTTAACCCGCGGCTTAGTCAGCTCCGCACGTATTGACCATGTCTTTCCTGTGGACAAGACCGACTAAGCTGAGAAGATGGAATGAGTTCTGGGCAAGCCTACTCCATCTTAAATCGTCTTGGACACTACAGCGTCCCGTTTGTGAAGGTAAAAGTTGCTTCCTGACGCTGTATAAATCATCTACTATAGATGGTCAAAGGCCTAATATATTATAGCCTAGCATGTTATATATAATTGTGTGTGGCGGGCTTTAGGTTCCTATCCGATGGGGATTAGAGTCGTGTACATGCGCCTTCGTTGAAAGCCTATCAAATGCATGGAACGCTCATTCACGTGCCTTGCAATTTTCATGAATCTGTCCCAGATCATTGAGCTGGACGAATTCAAATTACCGATAACGTAGCTTAGTTAACAAAGCCCGGAGGAATTCTGTACTGTAGCCCTGAAAACATTTTTCTCTGTATTTCATCGTTGTGGTTCCCTTGTGTGTTTATGGGTGCACTAAGATTTTTTTTATTCACAATGTGCTGAGTGAGCTCAAATGAGGTCTACGATGTAACAAGATCACCCAGAAGCAACCTATTCGCTCGTGATTTTGTTGTTGTTGTTTGTTTTAATTTTTTTTATTTATTTAAGGGCTTTACGCTTTGCGTCCACATCGACCATGTGAAAACAAAAATGAATAAAAAAACCATGATAAACTTAATCTATACCTGCTTATAATAAAACTTACCTACTTACATAAACCTAACTTAAGTAATGAAATTGTTTTAATGGGTTACAATAGACAATCAGTATCACGAGACTTGCTATTGCCAGCCAATTCGTTCTCATTTAGTTTTTGAAACAAAAGGTGCCCTATGTCCTTCTCCAGAATGCAATCTACCTCCAGGCCAAATTTTACCGAAATCTGTCCAGTGGTTTAGGCGTGAAAAGGTAACAGACAGACAGATAGAGTTACTTTCGCAATTATAAAATTAGTATGTATCCTCGAGTATTATCATAATAATAATACCTTCAATAGTTGAGATATCGTGATAACATCGTGATATATCACGCTTAAAACGATATATGTACTCGTAATATAACCCATTGAAAGTTATGTATCATCCATCAAAATGGACTATTTTAAACTCATCTAATGTATAAAATCTTAGAATACAGCAAAGAAGAGTTTTAAAGTTGGTATCAAAATAGGGTTACAGCCGTTTTTATAATGATCACGACATTTTTTAGGTAAAGTTAGTTCACAATTTGGATGGGTGACCGCAAGTGGCATTACGATCTGAGCGCTTTCGCGCTTCGGAGTTCACATTAAATTGCCGGTCCCGGCTTGTCACTAAGCCATGACGGAGGCCTTTAGGCGGCCTAAAAACTCCGTCAGCAGAGTTAGCCACTAGCTCATACGAACTTATCAGTTCACCAATTCTCACTAAAACATGCTAATTTCCAAACGCAAAATCACTTACAGCTAGAAAGACGTACGGAATTAAAAGAAATTAAATATGAAAGGGTTTGCATGTTACATGAACAATCGGGATGTTCTTGCGAGCGCCATTGCTCTCCTAGAACTAAAACTTATACATAAATAATGGTTTTGCTTACAATGCGCTTTAAATGTAGATTCAGAGGCTGTCTCGCTCTGGCAAATGATGCCGTCTCGCTCTGTCGCGGCAATCGCAGCGCACACGACTTGCTTCATGCAAAATGTAGGAAGCAGCAACTAAAGTACCCTTCCTTCTCAAGATAATGCTTTGGCCATTGTTGACAAGCTTTTAGATAGATTCAGCCAGTTTTGGACGCATCTGACACTTTCGTTAACTTTTTAGGACAGTTTACAATTTGATAGATAGATAGAAAATTCTTTATTGCACACAAGAAAACACGTACATAGGCGAACTTAATGCTAATTAGCATTTTCTTCCAGCTAACCTTTGTGTAGTTTGGAGAAAAAGTGGAGGCAGTGCATTGTAGAAAAAGTTACAAGAAAAATTAATTAATATACATAAATAAATACAAATAATATCTACCTAATTTATAATTTGATGACTTGGCGCATTTGATGACGCATGTTTGATTTGGGGAAAAGGCTTGAAATATTTAGTGTTTCTGATACCTATGACACATTGATTAGTCTTAGACATAACTATACATAGTTTTGACTATTCATTAGGATGACCTGGTGGGTATCAGAAACTAAAAGTACCAGGGCACCATAACATCCACACCATGAATATTTTTTTGCAGAACATGAAAAAATTTCTCTCGAGGGAATCGAAACTGCGCATCTTGAGTCTAAGCCTATCGCTCGCCCACCACGCCACCGTATCACTCATAACCACGAGTATTAGTTCCTTCGAACCAGTGTGGTGAAAGGATTTAAAGTGGGCCTCAAAGGCTCTTTTCGTGCACTATTTTTCAAACTTTTTAGGTTCTACGATATGCCGATTTCCTCACGATGTTTTCCTTCACCGTTTGAGAGTACTGGTATAGCGCACATAATTTTATTAAACAGAAAAATCCATCAGTGCACCGGATTTGACAAATCGAACCTACGATCTTAGGATCGGAAGGCGAGGCCCCTACCACGAGACCACCAGTGCTCTACGAGCAGATGGAGGAAGGAAACATTTTGAGCTGACCCCCTCCTAGTGGACAAGAAAATGATGATGATAATGAATGTGATATTGATGCGATTTGCTTGTTGATAGAACATACAACAAAATGGAGTTTAATTCTTTGAAATACTCCGTAACGGCTTTCAACATTCTCATAAGGTATCCTTTGATTATACGGTTCATGGTAAAATGATCCTTAAATCAAATTTAATAAAGTATTTAGCAAATTTAATAAAGTATTTTAGAGCGAAGGCTCATGTTTCGCGACCACAATCTCCACAGTTGCTAAGTAGTCTTTACAAAAACTTGGCTTCATTCTGGGAATTGCCCGAGCCTCGCTACGACAGTGTTATTGTACGGCTTTTATTTGGGGCTATAGTAAGCTTGAATTAAGTTGTTGCATCTGGAGTACGTGCCTTTTGTTACTGGTAAAGGTTCGCAACGCGTCGCTTCTTAGCTCACTCTTAACTCATAAGACATTGGGTCAAATAGCCCATCGGAAACCGGCATCTTGTAGAACCTAAAAGTTCGAAAATTTTGTGTCGAGTGTACGAAACTAGCTTTTGAGGCGCACTTTAAATACTTGCACCACACTGATTCGAAAGGAGACAACCCCGGTGGCGTGGCGGACGAGTGCTCGGCTGAGACATAAGAGACGCGGGTTCGATTCCCTCTGAGAAAAAAATAATGTTTCCATGTTCTGCAAATATTTCTTCCGGGTCTGAGTGTTGTAATCTTATGTATAACTAGCTGCCGCCTGCGGCTTCGCGCGCGCTGTACCCGGATTCAAAGTAGCCCATATATTATTCCAGCAAACGTATTATGTATACTCCAAGTTTCATTCAAATTCGTTCAGCCGTTTGGGCGTGATTGAGGCACAAACATACATCGTCACATCCACACATCCTCACAAACTTTTGCGTTTATAATATTAGTAGGTTAAGTTTGGGCTTTATTATTTATTTATTTGTTTATTATTTGTTTTATTTTATTATTTAGTAGTATTTTGGTGGGAGTTGGCTCGGGACAGAGATGTCTGGAAATCCATGGGGGAGACCTTTGCCCAGCAGTGGGACGAAATAGGTTAAAAAAAAGTAGGTATTTACAAAAAAAGCGTATTTAAATTTTCTATCAACCATCTGGTTCCCATAGTACAAGGTTTGCTTAGTTTGGGGCTAGATGGCGCTGTGTAAAGATGTCCAAACAAAAGTTGAACTTGCGACACGGCTAGCAGTAGCAGTATGAAGCCTTTCTTGAGTTGTTGTTCATAAAGAAATAGAAAGGTAGGTTGGCCGGCCCCGCCCCATCAACCAGACCAGCCATCGGTGGTCACGGCACGTCTGACCCCATCAAATCGTGCCGTGGTTCGTGCTCGTGATCTGCCAATTGCTGTATTCTCACCTCATTTACATATTCCGATGGAATCGACTATTTATTTCCAATAGACATTTTCTAAAACTGTAATTTTACAACGATGTTTCACGGAGTATAGTTTTTGTTAAATAGATGACCTCTGTGGCGTTGCGGGCGAGTGCTCGGCTGAGACGCAAGAGGCGCGGGTTCGATTCCCGCTGCAGGAGAAATGTTTGCATACAAAATATTTGTCTTCTCTGCTGGACTAGAAGTAATGGAAAAACATAGATTACGTTCAGCTGCTTCTCTCCCCGAGCATTTCGTAAAAGTCGACTAAGGGATCCTCTCCAACACGATTGGCCTTCTGTATTGGCGATGGGCTGGTTCACCGTATCCGTCTTGGTACTTTGAATCATAAGTGGTTGCGAGTTTTCTTATAATTACTTGTGGTTCTGCCCACCCTATTAGGACGTGATAATATGTAGTAATATTGTATAAATTTGTCTCACTTTTCTTTTAAACTCACCTGAAAGTATAAAATCTAGTTACCAAAAAAATATTCCAAAGAAAATTGTTTCTCAAGTGTTTGTTTTCTCAAGGAAAAAAACAACTTTAAAAGCCGCAACGATAACACTTCACAACAATACAAACAAACTTACATATTCATTTTGGGAACAGTCATTTTTAGGAGTACACAAGTATGTTTTACATGCATTATGTACAGTCAATACAACCTTCCTGAGACTGGGGAATTTATACTGAATAACTCAACAGACTCGACGAGTTCTACTAAAATATGCAGTAGTTTTGTGTAACTTGAGCCTTTGGTGGGCGGTGCTAACTGCTTACTATATAATATTTTATTAAATAAACTCACTCGCCCGGTAACTCTGTGGAGTAGCGGGGACAGCTCAGTCACTACGAAACTGCTTTTATGCTGCCTAACGTTGACTAATATGCTAAGCTTTGGCTTTGGCTTAGCTCCGTGTGTATTAGCCATGTTTTTCCTGTGGATAGGTCCGAGACGCTGAGATGATCGAATAGGTATAAGCCTACTCCAGCGGACTGTCCCCCGAATACTCAAACGCATCTCAAAGTTGAGCAGATCTGAAATGACGTTTTTTTGACAGATTTTCATCAGAAAGTGTCAAAAAAACCGTGACTTGAGACGTGCTTAACTCTGAGTCGCGTTTGAATATTCGGGGGTGTATCTCATGAACAGTAGAAATTTTGAATTTTTAATAAAATTCAAATGAAATATAATTAAAATAAATATTATAACCCCCGAACACTCAAACGCGACTCAGAGTTGAGCACTTCTCAAGTCACGGGTATTTTGACAGTTTCTGATGATAATCTATCAAAAACTCGTCACTTGAGACGTGCTCAACTCTGAGATGCGTTTGAGTATTCAGGGGTTAGAGTCATTTTTGATGTACGATGTCACGAAACCCTGCATGTGCGGATTCGATTCGTACTTCCTCGCGAATTGCACGACCCTAAGGCATATATCTGATGGTTATACTAACACTTTAAGCCAACTACTAAATGTCTCCCTGTCTAACTGTCTCCAGTAATGTTAAAACTTGATAGAAAACAAATATTGTAATAGATGTAAAAATATTCTTAGGATAAGTACTATATTATAAATTAAGTAAATATGTACCTAGAATAAGCCAAAACCCTGTCCTCACATTCAAATTGTTGTAATCAAGTTAGTTAAAAAAAAAATAAAAAAAAAATAAAGAAATAGTATGTAAACCCCACCTAAGCAGAAATAGGACACCATTGGCAACCCCACCAATGAAAATATCTCCGAAAGATAGACGAACGATAGAAAGAACAAGTATGAGGAAAGAAAGTAGAAGAGTGAAAGTGATGAGTAAAAACTCGGACCAAATCCGAGGTAGTAGCAGGCTAAAAAAAAAAAAAACTGTCTCCAGTAGTAACTATAAGCCAGTACGATTGAATCCGCCCGTAATCTTACTACACAATGGCGTGCTAGTAGCTCGCTGAGCTGTGTTGTTATCCAACAAATTGTTGTCCTCCTATTTGTATAATACCGGATAAATGTTAATGACCGGGGCAAACTGGCCGGCTATTTAACATCGCTTCACCCTTGGAGCTTGAACTAAAATAACCTTAGAGGCGCTTTTGTTATGAAGTGAAGAGTGTTTCGCAGGTGTATTGGAATACATATCATCATATCAGATCGGTGTAAACCTCCTCTGTAGCGACTCGACTTTTCCGATCCCGCGCCAACCGAACCCAATGGATTCCCTCCTAAACAATGTCATCGGATCACCAGTCTGGTGGTCTGCCTAGTGATCTATGACCTTCGCATGGCCACCTCTTGTTAGCAAAAAATAACTTTGCTCTTGCGATAACACTTACAATAACTTAGCGTGATAAAACGTCAAGACTTTGCGAAGATTATCAGAGTTTCTTGAATTATAGAAACAACGATCATCCAGCAAATGGGCTGAGATATAGCCTGCATTGCGGGCAAGATTTGGATGAGGCAAGCAACTAGCCTATGCCTAGTGGGTGAAGTCAGCTTACCGATAGTGATGATACAAAGGCCTTTTGAAGACCTCGATGAATTAATCGTCTAATACTTACTCAATTTTGGATGTCATGTGAGACAATGGAGATCCGTAGTCTGCCTATCCCTATAAGAAACAGGTCTGATATTATGTATGTGTGTGTGAAAAAACACACTTTTATATGAAACCGAATGCAATCAAAATTACGTTCGTTTGGCCTCAGTTTTAGTTTACAGTGTTCGGCTGTCAAAGGCATTTTGCAGTTTATTTGTTCAGTAAGGTAACTTTAAACGGAAAAGTATTTCGTGACAACGAAAAATTCAATAAAGGGCAAAATTCAGTTTATTGCCCCACATCTCAAAAAAGCCCTATGTATTACAAAAAAAAATAAGGACTTTACAAAAATAATGTAACATGTATATTAAAACATAGGTCTTTTTGATCTTTCATTGTAGCATATTTTTGTGAACATTATTAATATTGGTCTAAATTATTTACTGACCATTACTTAGCCAAAATATTAATCATGATTATACAAGTTTTAGTATTCATTGAAAAATAACTCAATACTCTTCTTAATGTTTTAAACTAAACTAAAGAGAGCACTGGTCATCTGTGCTAAAAATTGATGTACGCTATACCAGTACTCTCAAACGGTGAAGGAAAACATCGTGAGGAAACCCGCGGCTTAGTTAGCTCAATATGTATTGACCATGTCTAACCTGTGGACAAGGCCGACTAAGCTGAGACTAAGGCCGACTAAGGGATGGAATAAGTACTGGGCAAGTCAACTTCATCGTAATTCGTCCCGGGCGTCCCGTTTGTGAAGGTAAAACTTGCCTCCTGACGCTGTATTAAATCATCTACTATAGATGGTAAAAGGCCTTATTTTTAAACAATACTAAAAGTACAACAAAAATATTATCCAAACCTTATTAATTTTATTTGAAACAAGTTTTAGTTACAACCGTAAATTTAAAAAAAATATCAAAAGAAAAAATCTGTCTTAGCTCGTTGTAGAATTTATAAATACTTGCCCTTTTTAATTGCAAAATAAATAAAAACTAGTTATAATTAAAACGTAATAAACAGTGTTATTTAGGCTTTAATGGATTCGAAGAAACAAAAAGTTTACTGAAACCTCTTATTCTAGGTATGTATATAAAAATCAATTGCTGTTTCTTTTGTCTTGCTAAAACTCGAGAACGGCTGGGCCGATTTAGCTGATTTTTAAAACGTAATACCTAAACAGTGTTATTTAGGCTTGATGGATTCGAAGAAACAAAATGTTTACTAAATCCTCATAATTCTATGTATATAAAAATCAATTGCTATTCTTTAGTCTCGCTAAAATTCAAGAACGGCTGGCCGATTTAGCTGATTTTGATTTTGAAATGTTTGTTGTAATCCAGGAAAGGCTTAAACGGGGAAAAAACATAGTACATATACCGGGTACCACGCGAGCAAAGCCGCGGGCGGCAGTAAGTCAGTAATAAAAATATTAAATAGAAATTACCAACCAATATAATACCAACGCCCGTTAAAGTTTCGCGGCAGAAGTTTTTTGGCTCACGTGTACTAAACACGTGCGCCTATTCCGACGGATTATGTGGCAATGAGGTCTGTGGGAGGGGTACTTGAAATTATATTAAAACGCTAACGCTACCAACATCCCAGACATAGTGTATTCAAAACCGGGGCATGTGTCCGTGGCAACTATCCGACTTTTACCCTAACTTTACACTTTAGGACCTAAAACGTATTCTCGAAGTAGCACAGTTCAAAGGAGACTAACCGCGAAGTAGAATACATACATACAAGTTGTTGAAATAAATTTATACTTCCGAGACCTTTTACCATTAATCATAGTACCTAGATGATTTATACAGCGTCAGGAGGCAACTTTTACCTTCACAAACGGGACGCTGTAATGCCCGAAATGAATTAAGATGGAGTAGGCTTGCCCAGCATCTATTCCATCCTCTCAGCTTAATCGGCCTTGTCCACAGGAAAAACATGGTCAATACGTGCGGAGCTGACTAAGCCGCGGGTTTCCTCACGATGTTTTTCCTGCACCGTTTGCGAGAACTGGTATAGCGCACATAAATTTTTCGCATAGAAAAATCCATTGGTACACGACCGTATTTGAACCCACTCCCTTAGGATCGGAAGGCGGGGTCACTAACTACCAACTAGGCCACCAGTGCTAATTTATTCTTACTCTTACAATATTATCACGACTGTTTCCCATAGGGATAGGCAGAGACCATGGATCTCCATTTGCTACGAATTTGACATTTTTCACTTCATTCAGTCATCACAATACTCATGCATGCTCGTCGGTTTAGAGTACTCTTGACCTGGCCCTTTTCCAAAACGTCGCCAATTTGGTCTAGGTAAGTCTTTCCCTTGCAAATATATTTATTTATTCCACCTACTAATTATTACAGGTTATAACCTAATGCAATAGTGTAGTTTGTCACAGTTATAAAACACGACAAATACGATATCATTCATACTCGCCTACATTATTAAATATATATATATATATATATATATATATACATATAATAGTAAAATATGGGTGAAAAAAACAGTACAGTAAAAATAATCACATAAATTTTAGGTAATTAGTTAACCTGTTTTGTGAGAGACTGGTGCCTGAAATAGGTATTAAAAAAAAACACATACACCTATACATCTCTTTCGTTACCTAATCTTCTTACAATCCTCTCCACATGTAAAATGAACCGATAGGTACTTAGATACACCGGATCATTTGCTACGATCCTGAGATACCACCCTCGCTTTATTCACTCTCATATAATCGCGAAGTAAAATGAAAAAAATAGTTCTTGGCAATTGAATGCCTCTTGATTCAATTTCGGATGTTTGAACAACGTACTATATGGAATCACGTAGTAGGGTACTCAGCTGTCGCTCGGACAACCAATCAAGTATCAGAATCCGCTCTTCAAATTGAAATGATAGGTATAGGGTAACAAGTTTCTATTCAAACGACAAAACTGGTCGGTAACGAAGTTTAGATTTTAATTCCGCGCCTGTGTACAGTCGGCGAAGCAAGTTCACGATACTTGACACTATAATTTCTTGTAGAGCGTTCCCTTCCTGACTGAAAAAGTGAGTTAGTAGGTGGCTTTGTTGCGTAAGTTTAAGTGGATAACTCGCGTATCGTGTACATTCGCGTTCACACATTTTAACGAATATTTCAAAAGAAACTAAATAAGGCCTTTTACCATTTTTAAATTATTTACATAGCGTCAGGAGGGAACTTTCACTTTTACAAACGGGACGCTGTGGAGCGCGGGACGAATTAAAAACTTGGTTATCTCTGAGGAACATAAAATTGAAATAACTAGTTATCTTGTCTAGTGCACGAAAGGGCCTTTGAGGCGCACATTAAAATCTTTTCAACACACTGGTTCGAAAGATTAGAGACACGATTAGTAGTACTAGTTATCTTGAAGGAAAATAATTCCTTACAGATTACTGGTTATCTGGATGCGGTTATCTCTGAGGAATAAGCGAGTTGCACGCTCTTTGTCCGATTTAATTCATCTTGTTTGTTTTATCTGTGCGAGAGACATGGCCGATTGTAGACGGTCACTACACCTAGGGCTAGTACTATGTTTATCACTCTTTTACCTACTCATTTTAATGATCCATTCCTAAATCATAAATGTGAAATTTGTGAGTGATCGTGTTTAGTCCCATGTATTTGTGAAACAGCTGAACGGATTTGGCTAAAACTTGTATTGCACATAGTTTATGACTAGAAATAACATAAGGGTACTTTTCATGCCTTAATCACGTCAGAGGGGTTGAACGAATTTGAATTAAACTTTGTGTACTCATATACCTACAGGGTGTCCCAAAGATAGTGTCAAGCGAAAGTACAGCCTATAGGGTAGTAAAAAATAAGTAAAAAATAAGTAATAATTAATTCTATTTTTTTTTTTTCAATTTTGGTATTTATCTAACTTTGCAAAGTTTGTTTTAAAATACCAAAATAATCTGATATCTGAAGTCACGCTGCAATGGTATTAGATCGTCTCACAATTTGGTATTGTGTCTGCAAGGCTATTCATATTCACCTATTTTTAAAAAAGGAATTGTAAGCCAAGGTATGACGACAAAATGCGAAAAAAATTATTACTCGAATACTCGAGTACCCCAAGGGGTGCTTTATCTCTGGACTTCCGCTTGACACTACTTTTACACCCTGAATAGTAGAGTGTTGAAATAACATATAGGCGACTTATTAACTGGATTTTAATATCATGTATTAAAAAAAAAAGATATAATATTCTATCAGCCATCTAGTTCCCATACAAGCTTTGCTGACTATGGGGCTAGATGGTGCTATGTAAAAATGCTCACAATTTAATTATTATTATACTATATATAGCTGCAAACCCACTCACTGACAGAATTGTTCTGGCGGATGGAGCAGAGATGGGTATAAATGATGTATGGGGGAAGTGTTCAGGGAGTCAATTCCAATTTGGGAAAAATCCGAAATCTTCGAAAACTGCTCCTCATCAGGGACCTCACCTACTGCCAGACGAAACTAAAAGACCGACACCCACCCTGCTTGCGGAATGTGGACATGCACCCTGGTCGAATTCGATGTGCGGTGAAAAAAATTCAAAATGGCGGAAAACAAGATGGCCGCCATACAAACTTTGACCGACGATATCTCGATAACTATAATCGATAGGTATGGAGTGCTCGAACAAATGTCATAGAGGATGGCGCGATGCAAATGCCGAAAGTGACAATTTTTTTTTTTTTTTTTTTTTTTCAACAGCAGCGATTACGTCCCTCGCGAGCTGCGTGCAGCTCGCGCCCGCAAGCGAAAATACTAGTTATATTATAAGGTTATAAAAAAAATGTTTGAATCTAAAATATACAGGTATAAACGAAGTAGCTCTCCAGCTTCCGCCATCAATCGACGACAGTGGAACCTTTAACTTGATTGTGACGGTACTTCCGGCGTTTAACACGAAGGAGAGGGACAAAGCGACCAATCACATTATGTTTTGTTTCTTTTTAAAGGACTGATAGCTCACATCTGAAATTGCCTACGTTTTAGCTGTAAATGCCTTGGACATTGGCTACTAGTATTGGGACTTGGCTAGTAAGCTATATATACAGTAGTTACTAGCATCTTTGTCTGCTTTACTGGGAGTATAGAAAAAACATAGAATGCGTCCAGCTACTTCTCTCCCCGAGCATGTCGTAAAAGTCGACTAAGGGATAGTATCCTCCAACATGATGAGATACACTAAGCAAGTATTCCCAAGGAGGGTTGACGTCAGGCAGGCGGCCGGTCATAAAACATCTTAGCCGAAACAGCATGATCCTTGGATCATGCTGTGCCGACCCCACATAGAGTGGGATAAGGGCAGGAAGATGATGACTAGCATCTTTGTTTCCATTGAAGTTTTTTATACAAACTTCATTTTCCCGCTGCGTCCTCTAAGAGTCATTTTTCTTCCTGGTTCTTTCGAACCAGTGTGGTGAAAGGATTTCAGATGCGCCTCAAAGGCCCCTTTCATGCACTTGACACACGTTTTTAGAACTTTTTAGGTTCTACGACATGTCGGTTTCCTCACGATGTAATTTTTTCCGAACAGAAACATCCATTGGTTCACGACTAGATTTGAAGCCACGACCTTAGGATCGGAAGGCGGAACCGCTACCAGTGCACCCCTACACCATAAGAGGAATTAATTAATTAGCCTCGAAGTTTCATGCTTCTAGAATTTCTCGTTTAGGCTGTGAGTTGGTTTTCAGTCAGTAAGTTACTTGAGAGTTTGCTATATTTACCCCCGAATAAAAAACGGGTTTTTGACAGTTTTTGATGAAAATCTGTCAAAAACTCGTCACTTGAGACGTGCTCAATCCTGAGATGCGTTTGAGTATTCGGGGGTTAGATAGATAGCTTGCGCCGGCAGATTCACTCGCATTGTGACTGGATAAAAAGTAGCCTTTAATTTATTCTAGGTATCTATTATATACCAAGTAATTTAAAACCGTTCAGCCGTTACGTCATAAGTGAGGCACATACATCCTCATTAGTTGCAATTTCCGGCAAAATCTACGATATTAGAGAGGCCGGTGAATGAAGGCAGTAAAAAAGCGTTTGTCCCGGAAATTAATGGGGAGGCCTGTCCAACTGTGGACGTGTATACGCTGATGTCAGGCTTAGATAACGAAGAGCGAAAACCAGGCGGCATTTAATCGAGAGAAACTAAAAAAAAACTTACAACTAATATAAATATAATTTACAAACACAAAAGAAACAGTCGGGCTATCTAAAAGCCGTTGCAAATAGTCTATAGATAGCTCACCTGATCCAGCTCATCAGACGGTGGAAGCGTGCCCAAGACGCTGGCCGCATTGCCACGCTGAATGGCAAAACTGATCCGTTGAGCCAAATAAGAAACTTCATTAGACAGCATAAAAAAACATTCCCTAGGTACCACTACACAGTCGTGTCACTAGTTCTTTCAAACTAATATTGTGAAAGGCTCTTTTTGTATATTTGACACATTTTACAATAAAATCATCATGGCTTTCACAAATCACTTCTCGAAATATTCAGTAGCGCCGTATTCCTTAAACTACTTCCAATATTTTCGATTTCCTTATGACATTTAGGTACATGGCGAATGGCGCCGAATCGAATTCCTAGACCTTTCCGGATTTTTTGTCATATCCGTTCCATTTGGAAATCGGATGTTGATTAACTTACGATGCTCATCTAAATTACTCGCTGGAATCAAAACAGAATGTGAAAATTCATTGAAACACACGTACCAGCGATTTGTGGAATCTGACTCATTTATTTATCTCTCAACCACTCACTTTTAAACTCGGGCACGCTCAGCTTGATTGGATTTCAAATTCGTTATTGCAAGTGCCTTTTTCACTTTGGACTACGAGATTTTTTCCGTGGTGGACAACTGCAACTATATTGGAGTCAGTATATTGCGTTCTGAGTTGACACTCGTCATTGGTGCGGCGTCGGCCGAATGTTTTATAGCTTTGTAATATCACCGTGGCGGGTACCGCAGATGAAAAACTTATGTACCCGTAATCGTTTATTACTGCGGATTCCAACGACTGCTACCTAATTTATTTCCTACTCTACGGGCGTTTGTTATCGTTGTAAAAATGAAAAAATTGCCATCGATGCCTAAATTTTGATGCAGGTTTAAACTTATACATACATATTATCACGCCCGTATCCCTAACGGGGTGGGCAGAGCCACAAGTCAAAAAGAAAACTTGCAGCCACTCCTGATTCAAGTTTCAAGATTGATATGATGAACCATGGTGACAGGTGATTAGCCCATCGCCCATATAGGTTTCCATAAACTTAATTTATGGGAAAATACACATCAGATGCATCTGTGGTACCAATTTTTCTTAAAACTGCATCGTCCATAGTTGTTATTATTTGATCTTATTTTTTTAATGTTATTTCTAAACTTTCTTTAACATATGGGCGATTTAAATCACTCTGCAAGCCCATTTGCGTTTTTTGTGTAAATAAATTAATTAAAAATACCAAGTTCAGCAAGCTAAACACAATTACGTAAAACTGACGAGAAAATAGCAACCGAAAAGTATTTGTGCTATTTGTTATGGTGTTTCCTTCAGAGAAGGTCGACTAAGCTGAGAGGATGGTATAGGTGCTGGGCAAGCCTACTCCATCTAAATCGCCCCGAGCACTTTAGCTTGATAAATGATAAATGACGTTTATTTGAGCGAACACATGTGATAAAAGAATATGGTCTTAAAAAATTCATCAGTCCAAAGGTCCTACCAAAATCTTTGGCATGCAAATATACTAAGTCATAATGTAATGTTATTATCATTTTTAAGAACGTCAAGTTTTAGAATGTCAAAATATAAAAATACATAATTTACCCCCGAATACTCAAACGCGACTCAGAGTTGAGTACGTCTCTCAAGTCACGGTTTTTTGACAGTTTTTGATGAAAATCTGTCAAAAACTCGTCACTTGAGACGTGCTCAACTCTGAGATGCGTTTGAGTATTCGGGGGTTAGTGTCCAGAACTGTTTAAATATTCGTCGATGGAGTATAAACCATTTATCAAAACTTGGCGTTTCTGTAAGCAAAAGTTGTCTCTTAACGCCGTAATTCTAATTAAGTTAGAACAAAGATCTGCACTGACGTCCCGCGATGAGGTGTATTGTGCATTTCTTGACGCTGTATATTAAATCATCTCGTAATCGGCCAATTTGCTTTGCACCTCAATACTCGTATCAAATTATTTTATACATACATATCATCACGCCTGTATCCCTAATAGGGTGGGCAGAGCCACAAGTGATCATAAGATAACTTACAGCCACTCCCAATTTAAAATTCCAAGATTAATATAGTGAACCATGGTGACAGGTGATCAGCCCATCGTCCATATAGCTGGTCCATCATGTTGGAGAGTATACTATCTCTTAGTCGACTTTTGCGACACTCCTGGGGAGAGAAGCAGCTGGACGCATTCTATGCTCTTTCTTCCAGCAGAGAAGTATTATTATTTTATACTTTCGACTACCTCGGTGGCGTGGCGGTCGAGGGCTCGGCTGAGACGCAAGAGGCGCGGGTTCGATTCCTGCTACGGGAGAAATGTTTGTATGTTCCGCAAATATTTCTTCCGGGTCTGGGTGTCGTAGTTTTATATAAGTATGTATTTACAAAAAAAGGAAATAAGTATTCCATCAGCCATGGGGCTAGAAGGCGCTGTGCGAAATGTCCACAAATCATCATCATCATCTTTCTGCCCTAGTCCCACTCTATGTGGGGTTTTATGACCGGCCGCCTGCCTGACGTCAACCCTCCTTGGGAATACTAGCTTATTGCATCTCATCATGTTAGAGAATACTATCTCTTAGTCGACTTTTACGACATGTCCACAAATATTTATTTTATTTACATTTATTTATACTCGTATTAAAACTGATTGAAGTGTGCCATTGATTAGTAATTCTAAAGTACCGTAATTATTCGCCACACCACAGCTACAACTGGCCGATGCTTTGATGTAGACTTCGATTACCATTAGTCAACGAGGGGCGATGCCGCTCAAAGAGTACCGTGTGCGTTTGCACGATACGTTATTACACTTTACTAGGGAACACCTGTGAGGGACTATCCGTTTGAGATCAAAGCGGACATTATGAGCTGCTCGGATTACATTTTGACATTAAAAAAACATAGTTTTATAACTACTGCTACTTATTTTTTATAGAAATGGTGCGCTGCGAAGTATGTTTAATATTTTTAATAATATTTGAGGACATATTCACACAGCACCATCTAGCCCCAAACCAAGCAAAGCTTGTACTATGGGAACCAGGTGGCTGATAGAATACTTAGGTATCTACTCTTTTTTTGTAAATACATACTTTATAATACATAACATTACAACACCCAGACCCGGAAGAAATATTTGCAGAGCATGCAAACATTTCTCCTGCAGAAGAAATCGAACCCACGCCTTTTGTATTTACCTAAGCCCTCGCCCGTCACGTCACTGAGGCCGAGTTACTTTTTGTCATTTTAAAAATATAAAGTTTTTGAAAATGCTCTGTAGCGTACGAAGTTATACTTGTATTTGATAGCCACATACGAGCCGTATAGTATTCATCGGTTAGAGAAACTTTTTAAATTAGCGCTGTAAAGTGTCATACGCGGCAGAAAAAGGAAAACCTCAAAGTACGACGTGAACACAAAAATTTACGTGCCAAAGTAAAAAGTGCCAAAGTTGCCAATTAAAAGAACCACCCTTTTGAAAGTATAGCATTGAATTTCAACTCCTTTGTTACTCGGTAGCGTAATCTGTCATTCTATAGAGTTGTACAGCATGAACCGTAATGAAATGTTGATTATATAATGGATATTTCTTTTGTGATTGGCTCATATGTCCCCATGTTCTGAAAGTAAGCTATGGCGGAACTAAAAATAAGGCTTTGCTGAGACTACAGAATTCGCTAATTAATTTTCATTTTCCAAGCATTACGTCATGTTGAGAGCATAAAACCAGACCCGATGTGCAAGGAAAATTAAGCGGTGGCATGAAATTAATAATACGGCTTAGGTATGCAAAGATTTCGGCGAAAATCTTTGTATGAACTTTTGAGTAATTTATTTATTTTATTTAATACTTGTGGACATTTTTAACCAAAGCTTGTGCTATGGCCACCAGATTGCGGATACAATGCTTATAAACTTTTTTTGTAAATACACACTAATAAAACCTACATTATACTATAACACCCTGACCCGAAAGAAATATTTGCAGAACATACAAACATTTCTCCCGTAGCGGGAATCGAACCCGCGCCTCTTGCGTCTCAGCCGAGCACACGCCCGCCACGCCACCAAAGTAATGTGTAGTGATATTATTTATAGATTCTAATACTTACCTAATTACTTTATAGAATGAAACTCTGATATGGAAAACATCCAGGTATCTTATCAAATTTCAATTTTTTATTATTAGCAGGGGAACAAAGATCTGCACTGACGTCGGGGTTGCACAATATGGGGTGTATTGTGTAGGTATAATCCCCCTGCTAACCAACCTGCTAACGACCCCAGTCAGCCCAACTCCTTGAAGTACCGGAAAAGGACTTTGGGATGTAGGCAGCATTGTTCCAATATCCTCGATGGTGTTAAAGCTGTTGTTGGTGTAGATGAGGTTGAAAATGCCGGATAATTCTCGATATCTGTCTGCAGCCCCGTGTTGTCTTATTTCGTTTGTTGCGGAACAGTGAACTCCAAACAAACTCTCTCGACATTCGATCAGATACTAATGAACGTCACAATATTAATGTTTTCTTAAATTTAATGAGCATATTCCAGTTTGAACCCTAGCATTGTAAGTAGAAAACATTAGATAAGTGTATTAACAATAAACAAAATAAAACGGGTCAAGTGCGAAACATACACAGTACAAGAAACTTATGTATATGTAAGATGGTACGGAACTCGTGTGCGAATTCGACTCTCGCACTTGACCGATTTTTCATAATTTACATATAATTAATTGTATCACCTCACTGCTACTTTCCTATTAAACTTACAAATTACCTGTTTTGTGTCTTCGAATGCTCGAACTTAGAAATGCAATGACGCAGTTATTCCTGTCGGTTGCCGGTATCGGTAAACATATCAACTGCGTCAGTAAATGTCACTTGAGTGAAGTGTTGGAATGACGTTTCAATCTTGTGTTAGCGGTTACCACAATATACTATGGCGGTTACACCAAAACATGTTCTCGGTCAGAGCGGTTACTTTCGGACATTATGGAACAATGTGTGACGGCCTCAGTTGTGTGGTGGACGATTGGTCGGCTGAGACGCAAGAAGCACGGTTTCGATTCCCGCGCATGTTCTGCAAATATTTCTTCCGGGTCTGGCTGTTGTGGTACCATGGTATGCGTAGTTTCTGGCACATACGATACAGGGAATCCTAGTGTGGAATCAGGACTATGTATGTGACCGTTGGGGGTAAAAAAATGTGTGATATATCTATCCAGGTTGAATTTGTGATTATATTGCTGTTTTTTTTTCTTGATTAGATCTACAAATATAAAAAAAGCGTGGGTCAACTAAATTATACCCGTAGCATAAGTGTACAATTTTTAATTCATTTTAAGGTTTCATCGCTTAGCGATCATATCACCCGTATAAAAACAAAGGAAAGTCATAACAAGAACAAGAATTATAAGTACATACTTGGCAAGGTATTATTTGTATTCAAGGAGAAACAGAAAAAAACAGATTCCATACGCCATCTATTGAATAAAAGCTAAAAATAAAAGAGGCGTATATCCAATTCGTTTCGAATATTAATTTGTTTATATGAAATTTTCGCGCTTCAATTGGCTTCGATTCGATCGTTCAAACTGCGCTGGAAAAATTCCGGCAATATTGCCTCCACGATATGTGGGTTATCTTTAATTTGTAAACCAATAAATGTTAATACATCAGCCGGGACAAGCTATCGGTACGGTTGGGTTCAATTAAATTTTCGCACTCCCTCAAACTAATTTGTGAACTATGCCAGTGTATTTTAGGTTGACATTTGTTTGAGTTGTATTTTGGTTAGGTAAATGTTTTTTGGTGTGCAATTATTGTAAAGTGTTGATCTGTGGTCAATATTTGATGCGGTCCGGCATCGGCCACTCTTCAGTGGCTGATGTTATTTAAATTTGATTTCATTACGAAATACATTTTGGTATACATCGAGCTAAGAGCTATACACATCATCATCTCTGCCCTTATCCCTGCCCTTATCCCACTTATGTGGGGTCGACACAATTATATTAGCCGTCGTCGCAGTATTCACTCCTTTGTTAAGATATGTGCTACCAGTATTCTTTCAAAATGACATTCTTACAAACCAAATATGACAATGAGATAACTATTTCCGGGTATTTGAACAAATAGAATAAAAGGACAAATAATAATACACTAGCTGCCGCCCGCGGCTTCGCTCGCGTGGTACCCGGATAAAAAATAGCTTATTATGTTAATCCAGTACAATACATGTACTACATAATGTATATTCCAATTTTCATTCAAATCTGTTCAGCCGTTTAGGCGTGATTGAAGCACAAACATTCAAACATCCGCACAAACTTTCGCATTTATAATATACTCGTAAGTAAGATTTATACATTTTCTTTCTATCTTTTCCTGACTAGGTTAGGCATTTGCCATTTTAGTTTTTTTTTATGTTTGTTTTATTAAAAATTAGGGAAACATTTCAAAATAGTTACAAAATTACGCGATAAAGGATTAGCTTACGGATAAGGATCAGAGGAGTTTATGTACCTATATATATTACAGATATGTTAATAGATATGAAAAAAGCTAAGGAAATATATATATCAGTAGATGATTTATACAGCGTCTGGAGGCCACTTTTGCTCTAACGGGACGCTGTAGTGTCCGGGGCAAATTAAGATGGAGTAGGCTTGCCCAGCACCTATTCTATCGTCTCAGCTTAGTCCAGCCTTGTCCACAGGAAAGACATGGTCAATACGCGCGAAACTGATTAAGCAGCAGGTTTCCTTACGAGATTTTTCTACACCGTTTGAGAGTACTGTACTTTAATCCATTGGTACATGACCATATTCGAACCCACCAATGGGGTCACTACCAACTAAACCACCAGTGCTTTCAATGATAGTACATTTATCATAATCTTATCCCATGCTTATAGGCATGCCTACCTTATCTTACGCCATATAACACAGTCCTGTCACGGACCCCCCCCCCCCCCCCCCCCGCTCAACCCTGTCAAAGGAGGCTCAATTAACGTTCAATCGATTGTGATTTTTTGTTTGAATTTTTTTTCTTTTGAAGTAATTGAGCCACTGTGGACCCCTGACACACTTATTACGGACTCCTTGGGGGTCGTCTCACATTTCTATAGCCGCAACTCAGTCATCATACTGCTTGAAGTTATACGCAATTTTTTCTTCTTTGGACTGACATAATGACTGCTGAAACATTACGCACAGAGGGCGGTCTAATCTTGAAATAACGCGAAATTGTTCCCAAAAATCGGTATCACAAAATGATCCCTACCTTTTTGACGTGATGCAAAGAGGTTATTTTTGGCTAACTACGAGTATGTTTCTGCCTGAAAGCCTTGAAGAGAGCTTAATTTGGCATTTTATGGTTATGAACTATCAGAGCTAAGAGAATCAGGGGTCTGTAACGATGGTATTCAATACTGGATTGGACAAAATTAGACGTGATTGTGGTGGGTATGCTTGATCAAGCTATTGTAAAAGAAATAAATACATTTTCGTGAAAACATTCCATGTTTTGGTTTTCACAAACCCTAGTAAAATCAATAACTCGATTAAATTATCGTACAGTCGATAGAGTTACCGAAATGGAAAGCTTCTAATTGGTGCATCTTATCTCTCCTCTCTCCGATTCGAAACTTTGTAAATAAGCTCACTTGTTTATAAACTTCGAGATATATCCGTAGTACCTAAGTAATTATATCTACATTATTTTATAATGAAGCGCTAATGGGGTAGCTTGCTTAGACATTCTTGATTGATCGTTGAAGTTAAACAACGTTGTGCGCGGTTACAATTTAGATGGATGACCGCAAGTGGCATTACGAGGTGCTTCGGAGGGCACGTTAAATTGTCGGTTCCGGCTTTTAAGTCGTTAAGCCACGACGGAGGCCTTTAGGCGGCCTAAAAACTCCGTCACTAGAGTTTGCCACTAGCTCATACAAACTTACTAACCTTATAATTATGCGCGCTGTCCCAGTACTCTCAAACGAAATAAAAAAGTCTGCAAAATCATCAACCAATGCACAGACCAAATTACGGAAGCTAGAAAGCTGAAATTTGGAAGGATCCTTTTTAGCAAAACTACCCACAAGGCAGGATTTTTTGAAATTCAACCCTATTATTAAAAAGAGCCCAGCCCGGCAAATGATGTAGTTTCCTCCATTTTTTATCTCCAATGCGGTTTCTTTTACTACTTCATACTATACTAGCTTCCGCTCGCGGCTTCGCTCGCGTGGAACCCGGATAAAAAATAGCCTAGATGTTAATCTAGCAGTCATGTACTATGTATATTCCAAGTTTCATTCAAATCCGTTCAGCCGTTTAGGCTTGATTGAGTTACAAACATCGTCACATCCTCACAAACTTTCGCATTTACAATATTAATAGGATGACACCGACTTTCTCCTTAATCTGTTAGATGTAACTAATTCTTGGTCTTATCCTCGCTTCCTTTTTACCCTTCTTTCTGAAGCTTTCAGATTAATATGAATTGTAAAATACATCGCCATCGGGCGAGCCTATCACGGGAGTCAGTATTTTATAGCTTATACAATATCCACTCGGTTAATGAATTAAGCCGAACGGGACTGAAAACAATTTTGTCCGTACCACTACGATAATGCGAATTTATTATATCATTTAAATGTCGGCACGTTGACTGTACAACTGTAGTGTACGTACATTCGTTTGCCTTTCGCGAATATTGAATCTGTTTTTAAAACAAATTACAATTACGCTTGGTTTTTGTATGTATTTTCCCGTTATATTTGGTTTACTGCTTACTCTGATTTTTGTTGTTGCTTTTTCGGTATAACTAGATGTTCGCGGTTTCAATCGTGTAGAATTCCGCGAGTGACTTGGAGGATTTCAAAGGGAATTGACAAGAGTTGGCACAAGAGAGAAATGCGTGGAAGAGAGAGATGGAGACCCTATGCCCAGAAGTGGCATAGCATTATGGGCTAGCTAAACCTCAGGGTAATAAAATATGAGTAATATGACCAATGGTGGTCTTACGTCGCCTACGAGAAAAATCCTACTAGTATTTATAAATGCGAAAATTTGTGTATGTGAATGTTTGTTACCACGTATCTCCGTAACTACTAAACCGATTTTGACGAAATTTAAAATGTAAATAGTTTAAGATCTGGAAAAACATAAAGGCAAAAAATCAACGGGGGTTATAAAGGGGGTTAAACAGGGTAGTAAGGGTTCTATGTTAAAAAAATTCGCTCATTTCGCGGTACAAATAAATAGTAATAAAACGCGTATTTTTATTTTTTCAACAGTATTCTTTTGGGTACTTTTCAAGGGAGTTCTAAGGTTTGGATAGGAATTTTATATGGCTGGTACGATTGGCTTGAACTTGGTTATGGTACTTTAAATACAATATCAATGGAAATATCAAAATGGGTGTCAAAGTTTACACCGCGCGAGCGAAGTCGCACGGGTAAACTAGTTGTATTATAATAATGAACCTTACTAGTTCTTGAGACAGAAACTTTAATTTTATTAAAAAGTATATACAACACTTAAAAAAATAATTTAACCACTTGCCAGGTTATCCACAATTTGCTGTACAACGTAATTAAATTCGCTTAAGCGTTTTGTTAAAAAATATTGCTATTATGAATGCCAGTGAAAGCCATTGCAGTGCTGTTGACATCTGACAAAATAACATTACAAACCGCGCTTGCAACATACTTTTAAACACGAGTTTTTACAATAAAAAGTGACTCTCGCCAACGTTTGCCCAATCCACACCAATGGAGCACAAAACCAAAATATATTCTTTTAAACTTTATTTCGCAACCTCGATTGTCAATCCCCCACACAACGGGCGCGAGCCGATCGCGGTTAAAACTCTGTACAGGAATTAAACCATTGTGCGGGCCTGAGTGACCAATGCCATCGACGCCGGGTTAATTGCCATGGCCAATTATTACCGAGCGATATCACTGTTAGCTTACGATATCCCAGAGAGTTTTTCACAACTGTCCAAATTCGCTTCAATATTTTGCGGATTCGTCCTTAGAGATATTCAAATGAAATTATGCCAAAACGAATCAAACGAGTTCGGTATGCTGTAGGTATGTAGTTTTATTTATATCGTGGATGTGTGGAGTGCAACATGACGAATGTAACACTTTATTGCTTTTAAATTGTGAGTGGAGGAGAGCTTTTGGTTCAATATTTATCGATCTTACCTAAGGCCAGAGGGGATACGATTAAAGGTTTTTAAATGGAATCACATGGATTATGTTTATCAACCATTGAAACATATATTTTATCATATTAAGCCAAAGTCACCATGTAGCAATGATACAGTTATTGAAATCTGTAATTTCATAGCGACATGCGTGCTAACGTTCGCAACTTTGAGAAATAATATTGCTTTCTGCATGTACATCGTACAAAAAGAACATATCTGACAGTCGGTCCTATTACATACTTCGAAGTTGCATAACAGTTGTGGTTTGAAAGCTTAAAAAAGTCAGAATACATCGTTATTGTATTGTTTTATTTTCGCATCTACTCTTGTTAATGACATGTGTGGCATGTTCAATTATTGTACCATTGTAAAATGCGGTCTTGCGCAAATTAGAGAAAACCGGCGGATGTCCAGTACTACCTTATTAAAATCACGCATCGTGGATCAAACAATAGTCCCTTCAATCTTTCTTCGACTGCTACTTTGCGCAATTATTTTTTCACGGAGCGAAACATCAATGGCCTTACACTCTAGTTAAATAATACATACATTTTATCACGCCCGTATTCCTAATAGGGTGGGTAACAGCCACAACTAATCATAATAGAACTTGCAGCCACTCCTGATTCAAAATCTCAAAATGAATATGGAGACAGGTGATCAGCCCATCGCCCATATAAATGATCCATATATTATCCCTTAGTCGACTTTTACGATATATTGAAAACGTTAAATAATTATGTAGGTACTTTTTAAAAAGTAAAAATTCTTACGTTAATATTAATTGGACGAATTGGACAGGGCCGACTAAGCTGAGAGGATGGAACAGGTGTTGAGTAAGGCTACTCCATCTTAATTTATCTCGGGCACTACAGCGTCCCGTTTGTGAAGGTAAAAGTTGCCTCCTGACGCTGTATAAATCATCTACTATAGATGGTAAAAGGCCTTACTTTACTATACATAGAACGAATACAGCCAGACAGAGACCCACCTTTTTCATTCATTCAGTCAGTCATTCAGAAATCGAGCTGTCCCGATGTTTAGCTGGTTATCCACTAGTGATAATGATTCGCTTTTACGCGAGCGGCTGATCGCAACAGGTGATTGTACAAATTGCTGTATTTAAATCGGGAAAATATCTGAGGGCAAAGGCTACAGACACACCATGCGACATGCGAACGCGACAGCTAGGCGACTAGACGCAGCGACATGCTGCGGATGATAATCCATATTAATATAACGAATGCTTCGTTAAAGTGAATGGTAAAAACGCAAAGACAGACTATATTATGTATGCATGCACACTTTTCACAACTCGACTCGCTAGCGACTATAGTAAAAAAAAACATTCTATTTAGTATTGTCAATTGACTAGCTACTACTAAATGAGTATCGATTAGTCAATTGCCCAATAACATGTACTATGTATATTGAACTATGTTATGTTAATGTTTTTTTTTTTTATTTACAGGTAAGTTACAAAGTTGTTTGACCTCAACGGCATAAGATCAGCATGACGTAAGTAAATATAATAATCGTGTCACTACTTCTTTCGAACCAATGTGGTGAAAGGATATGCGCCTCAAAGGCCTCTTTCATGCCAAAAATATGATAGAACGTGATTATAAAACTGTTAATAGTACTCAATTAAGAAGGGGCAATCACACCTTCTCGCCGATCAGTTTTAGCTCACCTTTAATATATAATCTTTCTTTACAGTCACTACATGGCCACTGACCGAATCGCAAACTCTCAATAATATGCCATGATCCTACTAAGGCCTTTTACCACCTACATACATGATTTATACAGCGTCAAGAGGCAACTTTTACCTATACTAAAGGGACGCTGTAGTGCCCAGGACGAATTAAGATGGAGTACGCTTGCCCAGCATCTATTCCATCCTCTCAGCTTAATCGGCCTTGTCCAAAGACATGGTCAATACGTGCAGAGCTGACTAAGCCGCGGGTTATACCACGATCAACGTTATATGAAAATATCAAAGGCATTGAATTATATATATCTATACAACTGGTAAAATCCCAAGATGGATATCGTGGTGACAGATAATCAGACCATCGGCCGTAGATAGATGGTCGATCATGTCGGATAATCATCATCAAGCAAAGTTGGCTAGCAAAATACCATTATGAAATTACCGCATTGCTACCCTTATATATTCATTTGGGAACACAAACATTTGCATTTCACCCAGTTGTCATTTTTTTTGTAATCCTATCATAATGTCTTTGTTCTCCGTTCCATTTCATGACGTAACATATTTTTGCTCGGAGACAGTGGGCTGTGAACACGTCTCCGGGGATCGTCTGCATACGTCCCGTTTTGCATATCAAACAGCTGGATGGATTCAAATATTATCGATTAAGCACGTACAATGACACTTTTTGTGTGATTCGTTTGTAGAAATGTAAATTAGTGGAGATACGCGGCTTTAGGAAACTGCTACCTTTATACGCGAAGCAAAAGTACTCGTTTTGCAATACCATCATCATCTTCCTGCCATTATCCCACTTTATATGAAGCAGGAACAGCATGTTCTCTTCTTCCAATCCCTTCTGTCACCTGTCATCTTTGTACTCACAACTTTCTTAACCATGTCACACAATCCATCAACCTTTTCTTTGGCCTACCTCTACCTCTAAATCCATCCACATTCATAACTCTCCTCACAACATTACTTTCGTCTCTCCTCATGACATTGCACACTTCGGTCACTGTCCCTACTTTCAAACTTCCCCAGCTGTTCGTTGCAATACCAAAACTGTTTTTTTTTCTAGTGTCCATGAACTCTCAATCAGAAGCTATGTACCTTCAGTATTCCGGAGTTATCTTGTTTCACTCAGTATAACTAAATAAACCAACATATTGCAAACTGCAAAAAACAGAACCTTTTGCCATGTCCCTGTTTGTTCGTAAAATAAATAATTGACAAGAGTAAATTAAAACTTTAATATTCAATATCTTGCTGTAGTATTTATCGGTCTGCTGAACAAGACCACATTTTGTGTTATATTGTTTCATGGCCATGCAACACGTACTGATATTGCTATTACTCAAAGCTCCCATGAAGCACGGGTCAGTGACCCCGCCTTCCCCGAAGAAATTGCAGCAAACACACATTATCATACGCATGGGTTATTCATACTCGAAATACATTGAACTGTACAGTCGGAAAAGAAGTTGTACTAAGTCTATACCAGCTCTCGAACGGCGAAGGAAAACATTGTGGGGAAACCCGCGGCTTAGTCAGCTCCGCATGTATTGACTAGGTATGTATTTTCTGTGGACAAGACCGACTAAGCTGCCACTTTATGTGTCGGTACATGCTCCGTTCTTACATTCCCTTCTGTGAGCCGCCAGATCTGTATATCAGGTACTCACTCCTCTTTCTCTGATGTTATTTTTCACACGATCCATCAAACTTTTTTTTGACCTACCTCTACCTCTTAATCCATCTACATTCACGAATACCTGTTATAATAAACTAAGGCCTTTAACCATCATACATAGTGGTTTATACAGCGTCAGGAGGCAACTTTTTACCTTCACAAACGGAACGCTGTAGTACCCGGGACGAATTAAGATGGAGTAGGCTCGCCCAGCACCTATTCCATCCTCTCAGCTTAGTCGGCCTTTTCCACAGGAAAGACATGGTCAATACGTGCTGCGGAGCTGACTAAGCCGCGGGTTTCCTTACGATGTTTTCCTTCACCGTTTGAGAGTACTGGTACAGCGCCCATAAATTTTTCACACAGAAAAATCCATTGGTGTACCAGTGGATTTTTCCCGGTCGTGTACGACCGAGTTTGAACCCACGACCTTAGGATTGGAAGGCGGGGTCACTACCAACTAGACCACCAGTGCTCTCCACCGTTATAATATGATGACAACACCTACCAAGTCCTCATTTGCGCGTAACGGCATAAATACATTTTCTCAATTCTTTGCCAAAAACAGGCAAGAGCAAGTTTTGTTGCTGAGTGTGCTACGCCCCGTCACCCGCGTTACTACAATACAATGTAAATTATCTAATATTATGCAAGTACCTATGTACATGTTTGTATATATTAGTCATATAAAACGCACACTCACAGAAAATACAATACACTAGCAGCCCGCCCCGGCTTCGCACGGGTATTTAACAAATTAGGATTTTTAGGCCAATTTTTTACACCTTGAGTTAAATTATTGAAGTTTTAGTAAGGATTCCTAATTTTGTTGAAAGTAAATTATAATCTATGTTGTTCCGTAATAATGTAGCTACCTACTGGTGAAAGAATTTTTTAAATCGGTTCAGTAGTTTCGTATCCTATTCGTTGCAAACAAAAGAAATGTTCTTTATAATATTAGTGTAGATGTAGATATACACATTATCACGTCCGTATGTGGTGGGGTAGGCAGAACCACAAGAAAAAAAAATTGCAGCCACTTCTGATTTAAAGTCCTAAGATGGATTAAGGTGAACCACGGTGACAGGTGATCAGCCCATCGCCCATAATAGGTGGTCCATAATGTTGGAGGATACTATCCATTAGTCTACTTTTACGACATGCTCGGGGAGAGAAGCAGGTGGACGCATTCTATGCTTTTTCTTTACTCCCAGTCCAGCAGAGAAGCAACATACAAAATACGATATTTTGGTCACTTGTCAACAGGATCTGAGGTCCAAGCAAAATTGAACTTAAAGCTATTGTAACAAAGTTGTTTTTACATCGAGAGTCGATATGCAGTGGCAGAGACGTCGCTTACGCCATTTGCCCGCGAACACTTAAAATTCGTATTGTTGATAAATGGTTTAATTGTTTTAGCAATTACCAAAGGGGAGGTGTGTGCGTGGTGTAATTTGTGCTCTTTGGTTGACGATCGAATTTGTCGCCTAAACTCAACTTAACCGGCGTATGCTATTCCAATGGCGCAACTACATGCTGATTAATACTGCATAGCTCTGAATGTGGACTAATCTGTTGGCAGGTTAATAATTTCATAGATCAAGAGTAATTAACACTTGTTATTTAGAACTTCTCAGCTGGAGTGGAAGTAAAAAAATATAGACTGCGTCCAGCTGCTTCTCTCCCGAGCATGTCGTAAAAGTCGACTAAGGTGCTATCTATACGGATGATGGATCATACATACATATATCCATTTCCCATATCCGTAACGGGGTGTGCAGAGCCACAAGTAATCATAACTTGCAGCCACTTCTGGTTTAAAGTCCCAAGATGGATATGAACCAATGAAATAAATATTCCTTGCTCTATCAATGTTGCATAAAGCATTAACTTACATCAACTATAATTAAATTTAAATGGATTACTAAGTATTTAATTATACAGCAACAATGTAACGTGAGGATGCATTGTTTTCTACAGAATAATCAGTTTTTTAATAGTGCCCGTTTACATTTTATTTACAAATGTATAGCAGGAAAAACTTTTCCTGCTGTGAGTTGCGTTGGGTATATTTTTATTCAAAAACAAATGAAAAATTCGGTTAACTGTTTTCATGTTTTAAAGTACGATACCTACCTACCAAACATAGTTTCTTTCAGCACCATTTTATAGACCTAGCCAGTCATTTGACTTGTTCATTAGAGCCGATGGATCACACATCCGCCTTATTCAGTGCAGTTGTAGAACCTAAAAAGTTCATCTTCAAAACATGCGTCAAGTTTACGAAGCAGCCAATCAAAACTAGGTACACCAAAATACGTCCATCTACAGTAATTTGTTTTAGAAATTTTCTTGCTCATGGCTTTTATGGTGACTTCACATCTTAAGGTCAAACACTAAGGGTTTTTGAGAAACCTTACTGGAAGAAGTACCACAAATATTTTGCGCCTCAGCAATTCTCGTCTAGCTTCTAAAATACGAACTAACGCGATGATGATATGTAATATAGAGATGTAGATACAATTTTTTTATTTTTTGGTTCAGTGATTATTTTAGTTATATTCGGACAAATTCGGTTTTCATACAAAGCACGAAGTTTGCCGAGGCGTACAATATTGGTGGCACTACTGTACCTAGTTTTCGAAATGTAAGAACCTCTTTGAGGCGCACTTTAACCCTCTCACAGCACTGGTTCAAGAAACTAATGATACGAATGACACTGTGGTTGTCATTACAACGCTTTCAGGAAAGATATAGGTACAGTTTTAATAACCATTTGTATGGCGCCAACTATATGTTGTTTAAAAGCAGTACGGCGGTATCCGCCTTAATAAGCTTTAAAGCTTGTCTTTGTTTAAGTATTATATTACACCATACTCCAAACAAGGTGAAGAGAACAATGATGTATTTATAGAGGACGAAAGAATGGAATACGTCAAAGACTGTGTTTATCTGGGACAACTGATATCATTTGAAAACTCTACAGAAAAAGATATACAGCGATAGAATACTTACCTATATGCTTTTTTTTGTAAACACATACTTCTGGGTGTTATAGTATTAGTTAGTAGCGGGAATCGGACCCGAGCACTCGCCCGCCACGCCCGAAGTCGTCTATAGATGTGAGGAATGGTATTTTCAATTTCCGAAAAAATCCTTCAACCACACATTGATATGTAGCACAATCATCGATGACCTCTGTACTACCTGTACCAGAACGTATATTACGATATACGGACGTACAAGACCGGCTGGCTACGTCGCCTGTTAATTTGTGACGACTCACTGCCTAAACACGTAATCGAATCAATTAACTTGGAACTAGTGTAGACTAGATCTTCGGCGCTACATTTGACTTCCGGCAAAATTGGGCCGAAAGATAAACTGGTTAGAGCAGACTACCACTACTGTTAGAAGTCCTTTTGGCACAAATTTAAACTAATTTGTTCTCTGTGTATTGTGTGTCAAATAAACAATTTCTATTTCTATACCTATACTATACCTTTCGAAGCTGTGTGGTGAAAGGATTTCGAGTGAGCAGTGGTTTTTGTCCACTTGACACACGTTTCAAACTTTTTAGGTTCAAAAACATGCTGGTTTTCTATGTTTTCTTCAGCTTTTGAGAGTACTAGTGTAGGGTACCTACATATTTTTTGAAGAGTCAATACCATTGGTGCACCCGATTTGAACCCAAGACCAAGGTCTTGTCTTTGGGAATGGAAGGCGGGGCCACTAGACCATCAGTGATAGGATTAGAGCAGTACTTCCAATTCATGAACATGAAAGCAATGACGCAAAAACTTTCATGGAATCGGGTTATCCTCGACTCAGAGAAATGTTATATTGGTAGAGATAGTATGGCACGTGATAGATTTATGACGCTCTGTAGATTTTGTACAAAGATTCAACCACACCTTTTGTTATCGAAATACGCTTTTGAAATTTTCGGACAATAGGACTTATAATGGGTACAACCTTTTCGACAGAAGAGAATTAAAGTGGAAAGTGAGATGAAACACCTCACATAGACATAAGGGCAAGAAAATTATGATAATTAGAATATCTTCATCATTCAGATTTTAAGTGCATCTCAGAGGCTCCTTTCGTGCTTTTGACACAGCTTGAACTTTCTACGGTTCTACGACATGCCGATTTCCTCACGATGATTTCCTTCTGGCGTACTAAATAACACATAAATTTTTCGAGCAGGAATTTAGGATCGGAAGCCGGGCCGATACAACTAGACCATCAGTGCTCTAGTTCACTCAGTGAGTGTTTCTCATATCTATGGGTAATGTCGTGTAGCTGTATATTCCTAGTGTGTAGGCAGGTAGGTACCTGGTTAGGTAGGTAGGGTCCAGTTTCAGAATAAATAGTCCGAATAACGTGACACACGAAGAAAGTTTATTTTGCCACCAAAACACCACATGTACACAAGAATAAGAAGGAGCGAAGATAGAAAGTCACAGACAGGTACAAAAGTTCAGGAGAAATCAGTAAAGCGTAAAGCACAAGCACAGTAAGTAGGTACGTACGTAGGTAACTGTCTGTAGGTATAAATAAATAAAATAAATAAAACTAAACTAAGGCCTTTTACCATCTATAGTAGATGATTTATACAGCGTCAGGAGGCAACTTTACCTTCACAGACGGAACGCTATAGCGCCCGGGACTAATTGAGATGGAGTAGGCTTGCCCAGCACCTATTCCATCCTCTCAGCTTAGTCGGCCTTGTCCACAGGAAAGACATGGTCAATACGTGCGGAGCTGACTAAGCCGCGGGTTTCCTCACGATGTTTTCCTTCACCGTTCTGAGAGAGTACTGGTATAGCGCACATAAATTTTTCGCACTGAAAAATCCATTGGTACACGACCGGATTTGAACCCACAACCTTAGGATTGGAAGGCGAGGTCACTACCAACTAGACCACCAGTGCTCTCTAATAATCGTCTCTAATGCTCTCTAATAATCGTCTCTAATGATCGTAAAATAAAATAAATAGACGTAAATATACTTACTAAAGATACTAATAAGGAGCCTACATAATGCATTATACAGGAATACATAATACATCATACAGTCACCTATATAATGCATTTTATTTCATGTTGATCTGAAATATAAATTGGTTTACTGTGTAGTTTTTCCTTGTCTCTACTCAATGGCATCGCGCGCGATTTTATGTAGAGTATAGACAAAAAAAACCATAGTAGCATAAACCTTGTTTTGGCTGTGGCAACACTAGCTGTCACTTTTTCTTCGCGCGCTCTACCGACATCGTTTGATTTTTGTATATTTTTTGCAAAATCCAGTTAATCTTCCATAATATTAAGTGTTTTTGTTATCGGTGATAATAGTTCGTTGGTAGACATGCCCAGTGCTAAGAAATTACGAAAAACGAAGGTGGCTTCATCGGGAACTCAGTAGAAGCTGTAGTAGAAGTCGTTCTAGATCACATCTTTGTCGGGACTCTTCACCTATCTCCAATCCACCATCGGAAGGTAACAACTCTCCTTGTATTTTCAGATTTCATCTTGTAGGTACCTAGGTACTAACCTTCTCCCTGTAGCATTATCTACTTTCCTGCCTACCTACTTACCGTGCCTGTACGAGATACAATTGAGCACGAAGATCAAACTTGGTACGAGATACCACAGTTTTGATTCGGTACGAGATACCAAAAGCACACAAACCTGGGTGAATCAACTTTTAAGGCACTCCTTTTTGAGCATTTTGCAAAAATAAAAAATAAATGAGCGAAATATAAGAAGAATATACCATTATCTATTGTAATATTTATCCTATTTTTATGCTTTATAGTTTGGCACGACATCTAAGCTACTTTTACTGAGTTATTTTAGAAATACTAAGGGACATGCCTTTAAATTTTCCCCTGAGTTAGGTACTTATTTCGGAGTATCAAAATATGAAGGAAAACAAATAAAATATAAAAATCAAGTAAATTAACATGTATTTATTCTGAAATGCAGCCTTTCCAGTAAATTTATACATAATTTTCAATAGAATTGTATGAAATACAGGTAATTAAATGTCCACTGCGTTACTTTGTTCATTTTGAAATGCTTAACTTTAAGATAAATCTCTATGTATATACAATAACTAGTGACATATTACTAAATTCTAAGGAAGGCATTACCTTTACAGTCTTTCATTTAAACGTTTTATACAAATAAATATAGTTACTTCAAGAGTTGTTTTCAAAAAACATAACATAATCTTAGGGACAAAAAGTAACACCAGAGAAAAAAAGTAACATCAAAAATAAGTTAAAATTTTACTTGAGATTAAAAATTTCCAAATTTCCTTGTAAACAAAAGATCTAATTTTCAGCAAACATTAAAAAAGGTATTATTTAATCTCAAATTTGGGTTCGAGAACTAGTTATATGCTAGGGACACAAAAGGAGGTCCTTAAAAGTTGATTCACCCACCTACGTGAGACGGTGCACCTAATTATTTAGTCTACAAATCGGAACACATGAAGTTTTGGTAGACAAAAAAGGCAACCTGTCTTAGAATATGGTTGATGGTTTTCAGAATATGTGCACAAAGAATGCAGCAATGTGGTACCTAAAAGTTGTTGAAACAATCAAACCCAATGAGCAGTAACAGTTACCAAGACCATGTCGCTTCGATGATGGAGAAAATATCTCTCAGGACAACATGATTGCTGTGTTCCGAAACAATATACTAAAAAAGTTCAAATTGCCAGAGAATTGTCAACTATTGGAAGCACCAATTCTTAACGAGGAAGTTAAGTCGGTCATGACAGAGAGCTCTAAACTGAGGGATCAATCTCTTGAAAGGGAACAACATCAATTGAGAATGGCTACAACAATTGTGGGCCAAATGGTGACAAACTTAATTGAAAAAAAGGAGATCAATAGAATTAACTTTCAAAAAACTAAAATAAGCAGGCAATTGATAGCACCACTTCTAGACAATAACTTCAACTTTGTAGAGAAGGTCAAGCGAGAAAAACACCTCTATGGCATTGACTTGGAGTCAAAAATAAAAACTAGCCAAGAATTAAAGAAGTCTTCATCACAAATCAAGAAGACTATACCAACACCAAGGACTGTAGCACTACAGAGCGTTGGCACCCCGAGGTGGACCCCGAAAACATGCCACACAACCACTGCCTCAGCAAGGAAGCAACAGCTACAGCCGTTCATGCCCCTTGAGGGCTGCACCCCGAGGACCTCACAGCAAGTACTGAACAATTAGGTACATGCAGGCAACATAAAACAATATTTTTCCTGTTGGAATCATATTACTATTGACCCTGTACTTCTATCTGAAGGATATCAAACTCCTCTCTTTAAAGTGCCTACACAAAGCAAAATATCTACAAATAATATATCTAGCACAGAACTATCACTAATTTGCTAGAACTAGGAGCTATACAGCCATGTAATCATAGTAGTGATCAATTTATCTCCAAAATATTTCAAAGACCCTTAATGGGAAGTTCAGATTCATGCTTAATTTAAAACCCCTTGAAAAGTTCATCAAAGTTGAACATTTTAAGATGGAGGACATTCAGTATTCAGCATTCAGTATATTTATTCACAGAAGATATGGTATACATTAGATGGAAGATAATAATATTAATTTGATCTGCACATCTCGCCCGAGCACAGGCATGTGAATGTCTTAATAGCTAATACATTTATCAAATTATACACCATGTCATAAGCACCAATAAAGTAAAAGTAATAAAAAATGTCAATTAAATTAAATATTTACGGTATAAAATGTACAATTATAATAAGGCAAACTTAAAATTAAGATAGTCGTCAACAGAATAGAAACAATGATCAATCATTAGGACTAATAACATAAGGACTAATTTGACATTGTTTTCATTTTTTATTTCATTTTTATTATTTAAGTTTTATAAAGTATGTTTTTGAATTATTATTTGTACGCCTATATAAGCAGGTCACAGAGAACCCCAATTTTATATATATGTACAATCTGTTATTCATTACCTGTGTATCACGAATAAATGAATTGAATTGAATTGTATTTTCGGCTTCAAGGTTTTGCCAATAATGCTCCATTTCCCATCACCAGTGAGTGGAGGTCGCGATCTCCTAGTTAGCCTACGGAGAATTCAATCGGCATCAAATGGAAATGCGGTTTGACCTTGTTAAGTTTATAGACGTTACCTAGGTACTTATTACCATCTATAGTAGATGATTTATAGCGTCAGGAGGCAACTTTTACCTTCACGAACGGGAAGCTGTAGTGCCCGGGACGAATTAAGAAGGAGTAGGTGCTCGAAAACAAACTTAGTGTAATATAAATACTTGCTTACACTTTTAATTAGAAGATTTAGGAACATTACACGCGCGTCGCGGGGAGACTTATTACTCCTAGCGGAGATCACAGGAAGACTGGCTGCCCACGCGCCGCGCGCCTTCCGCGTTCCTCTCCGCCCGCTCCCCACCCTTTCCCCTCTGTTTTAGTGTTGAGCGTCGACATCCTCCGTGGGCTTGAAAGCAAGGAAACTTCCATGTTTGTAGGAAGTCCTAGCATCTTTTCATCTTCTTCGGTAGGAATTACGCAAAGTTTTTGGATTCCTCTACTTAATGTGCCCTTTGTTGTGAGAATATCGGCAACTCGGCTAATACCGTCCGTCCCGGGGTACATTTTGCTTATCCGAGCCAAACGCCATTGTAACGGAGGAAGATTATCTTCTTTGAGTATTACTAGGTCTCCAACCCGAAGCTCTCGCTGTCTAGTCCTCCATTTGCTCCGTTGTTGAAGCTCCGCTATGAACTCCCGGCGCCATCTCTCCCAGAAGTGCTGCCTTAGTTGCTCGATGAGCTGGTATCGATTTGGATGCTTCGACGTGATTGGTAGTGACGGCACCGCAGTGAGAGGCCGCCCGATCAGAAAGTGACCCGGAGTCAAAGGAGAAGGATCGGTTGGGTCGGAGGAAAGGAGGGTTAGCAGACGAGAATTCAATATCGCTTCTATCTGCGCGAAGAGCGTCGTTAGCTCTTCGAAGGTAAGGGAAGCGTTGCCAGCTACGCGATATAAATTATGTTTGGCTGACTTTACGCCAGCCTCCCATATACGGCAATAAGCCGGCAATATACTTTATGTATAGATATAATATAAGCCTTTTACCTAGTTCTAGAGCGAAAATAATCTGAAATTAGGTTATAGCTTGCTAAGTTTAAAGAGAATTAAAGTTTTCGTGCAGATAAAAAGGTCTAGAAAAATAGGAATAGCCAGTAGAATTCACAAATAAGCGATGGTAAGTATTTAAAAATAAAAAAATAACTGAAATTTATATTGTATGCAATTTAGGTATTTATGATTTGCAATTTTATTTATAAGCGTGCCGTAAGTATTAGGAAGTATTAGTATTATAAAATTTGCTTAGCAAAACGGCCCCTGCGCAAAAGCGATTTGAATTGAAAGAATGACGGGTAAAGGAATTGAAAGATTTGATAGGTATTAGGAATGAGCTCACTTCCCTGGACTAGACCTTTAGATCACAACGACGTCCGCAAAGGCTCCAGAAGCAGAAGCAGCTTTCCTTGTCTCCTTGTCCGCGCCACGCCAACGGATTGCAAAGTCCAAAGTCCTTTCCTTTGTTCGTGAAAGGATGCTGCCAATTTTGAACTCGCCGACGACGCGACACTGTATTTTATCGAGACGCGTTATTATTGTCCTTTCACGGTCGCCAATTTTGTTCGCAAACAAACTTAAATATAAATACTTGCTTAAACTTTTAATTAGAAGATTTAGGAACGTTACACGCGCGTCGCGGGGTGACTTTTATTACCTACTCCTAGCGGAGATCAGAGGAAGACTGGCTGCCCACGCGCCGCGCGCCGTGCGCTGGCCGCGTTCCTCTCCGCCCGCTCCCCACCCCTTCCCCTCCGTTGTAGTGTTGAGCGTCGACAGTAGGCTTGCCCAGGACCTATTCTATCCTCTCAGCTTAGTCGGCCTTGTCCACAGGCAAGACATTTGCACGGGTTTCCTCATGGTGTTTCCTTCACCATTTGCGAGTAGGTACTGGTATAGCGCACATAATTTTTTCGCACAGAAAAATCCAATGGTAGATAGACGACCGGAGTTGAACCCACGACCTTATGATCGGAAGCGGGGTCACTACCAAATAAACTACCAGTCATCCATCACGGTTTTGCTATTGTCTTATCCATCTACTATTTTCGCAATATCTTTTACCCATCTCTATAAATACTATATATAAATAGAGTTAGACAGTTCACTGCACAAATGCGTTTTATTTACACTTAATTTAGTATCGGCCAGTGAAGCGTGACATTTCTATGCATTTACCTTTTCCGCTGTTAATCAATATGTCGACAATGGATGTAGGTATATCTCATTAAAGCATTCATGTTTAAATCATAAAAATAAAAAGTAAATAATGTTTTTAATACGGTATATTGGTTTAATAATATGGACTCAACACTTGGCCGCGTTGCGAACGGCCGCGTAAATTCAAATTGATTTTTTCTTTTTCTATTGAATGAGCTGTTTCATTATCATTTCACTGTTCTATGCCTGCTATGAGCATCGCAGTTTTTTTTTTGTAAACAGCTCAAAATATCCTTGTGTAAGAATGGCAATGAATTTATTATGTTGCATTATTGAAGTTTGGTTTGAATCTATCTCCTTGCCAAATATCATTAAAATTTGTTCAACAGTTTAGGCGTGAAAAGGTAAAAGACAGACAGAGTTACTTTCGGAATGTCCACAAATATTTATTTATTTATTGTAATTTATTCGAACCGATTCGGACCAGGGACCTTAAGATCGGATAAATGCGGGTCACTAGTCACTACCACTAGGCAATCAGTGTTCTCGTATACAAAAACAACATTGTCTGAGGCACTCATGCGCGTTATATTAACTTAACAATATGCTTGTCTGTGTTCACTCATGTTTAAAGTATTAATTCTCGGTATCTACCATACAATAACATTTCTCTACACATACATCTAAATTATAGTATAGAATAGAATAGAATATGGTTTATTAACCACACAACAACTACTTAAAATTAACTCCTATTAAATCTGCCCTGTGCAGGTTGGTGGAGGTTTTAGGCCTGTGACTAACCCTTTGTAAAAGACATCTATATAAACCTGTAACATACGAATATTGCAGTGTGATGCTGATTTTATAAAGCATATGAGCTACCGTTGTAACCTATTAAAGAACTGATAGGTAGGTATTTATATTTATAGGCAAGTAGCTAGTGTAGGTAAGGTTACCTATAGGTACCTTCCCATCACCCACCAACCTACCCAAGAAGGTACAAGTTTTCGCTTGTGGTTTTAAACAGATCCATTCTCAGCTTTAATGCCAATCCTATATTATATTAAAGAAACTTACAATTAATACAAATATAATTTACAAAATACAAAAGAAACAGTCGGGCTATCTAAAGGCCGTTGCAAACGGTCTATAGATAGCCCTCCTGATCCAGCTCATCAGACGGTGGAAGCGTGCCCTAAACGCTGGCCACATTGCCACGCTGAATGGCAATACTGATCCGTTGAGCCAAATAAGAACCAGCTCTTGGATCGCGCATCGTTTCGACCAGACGCCCTGAAAGAATTTTGAAAACGCGGTGGGCAATATAAATATTATATTAAAAATATTTCTGAAAGGAAATGTTTTCTGTAGTTTGCTATTCGCTGGACTTTAAAAAGGCCGAATTCTAAAGGCTGTTTAATAAATGTACCAAGTTATTGTTATTCTGTTTGTACGATGGCATTCAATTTTATTTTTATTACTATATATTTTCTTTTGTTTGTTGATATAAATCTATATCATTTTATAACATACTATTTAAATTGAATTGTAGTTGTGTGTGACTTTTCCAAGCTGTGGTTAATTCCATAAAGTGGTATCTTTATGGAATAATTTAAATAAATCTGAACCTGAATATTGCTAAGAATATACATACATAATTATCACGCCCGTATCCCTAATGGGGTGGGCAGAGCCACAAGTTATCATAAGAAAACTTACAGCCACACCTGATTCAAATCCCCATGGTGGATACGGTGAACCATGATGACAGATGATCAGCCTATCGCCCATATAGATGGTCCATCATGTTAAAGAGATACTATTCCTCAGTCGAATTTTACGACATGCTCGGGGAGAAAAACAGCTGGATGCTTTCTATGTTTGCTTTACTCCCAGTCCAGCAGAGAAGTATCATTTTGATTATTGTACCATGCATGTGTAGGGCCGACAAAGCAAATTCTGAAACGAATGAGAGTGAAACAGACAACAAATTGGCCAATAGCCAAATTAACTTCTTATCCATCTTACTTTAGTATTGTCAATTGACTAGCTAGGACATGATCACACGAGTATCGATTAGTCAATTGCCCAATAATATGGACTATGTGTATTGAACTATGTTAATGTTTTTTTTTTTTACAGGTAAGTTACAAAGTTGTTTGACCTCCACGGCATAAGATCAGCATGACGTAAGTAAATATAATAATAAGCTATCATTCATGAAAAATAAAAATGGCCTATGATGTTGCCGTTGACTGTACTTGCTTGTCATGGCATTGGTTGGAACTAATTTAGGTACATCAATTTTATTTTAACATTCCGTGGCATTCTCTGGGAAGAAATTTGGCATTGAGTGGAACCAACCCGATATTCCTAGCCAATAAAGATACTTTGATTGAGGTAGAAGCACGTAACGAGTGAAGTGCGAGGCGCTAACCCCAGCCCCAGAGCTGAGGTGGAACACATCCGGCCATATGGCACAAATTATCTCTGTCGCGATCGCCGCAAAAATCTCATAACTCCCGGTTGCTCTATTTTCTCATTGAGCTGGTTGGAACGTCCCCCAATTAGTACCCAACGCCACGTGTGAAGCAAGAGCACGGATGCCGGACAGATAAAAACTCACTCCTTTACCGAAACGATCGATGGTGGACGTAAAAAGAACAATCGGAAGTGCATCGCCTTTTTTCGATGGGGACGGGTGGGGCGCGGCCCCCCTTCGAGTGGTTAACGCGCCGGGAAGTGCTTTCGGGCGGTGGTGATGGAAGCGCGTCAACGCCGCATCTGGAATTAGCTCTGAGGCGGCTTTGAGAGGCGTCCTAGACAGCCTTCCGCTGCGTAAGTTTCGCTTTGTTCGCCGCCCACTATTGTTCCAAATAACTTTCTTTTCATTCAAAAATCGTTATGAAAGCCACTGCAAAGTTTTAAGGCGACTTTTAGGGATTTCCATTATTCCTCTGGCATTGTAATTAGGCGAATATTTTGTTTTATTTTTCTGACAGTGAACATTTATTTATTTATTATATCTTCTCTTCTGGACTGGAAGTAAAGAAAAAGCATAGAATGCGTTTAGCTGCTTCTTTCCCCGAGCATGTCGTAAAAGTCGATTAAGGGATAGTATCCTCTCTAAAATGATGGACCACCTATATGGGCGATGGGCTGATCATCTGTCACCATGGTTCACCATATCCATCTTAGGACTTTAAATCAGAAGAGGCTGCAAGTTTTCTTACGTTAACTTGTGGCGCTGCCCACCCCATTAGGGACATGAGCGTGATAGTATGGTATGTACGTAATAATAACCTATCGAGTTATTTGGTATTAATTGAAATATACTTATGGTGTTTAATTAAATTTGAGCGTTGCGTGCCGTGACCTCGTTTGCAGAGTACGGTACCTACTAAATGCGTTTAGACGGTCCTACACCTCAGCCGAGTGGTCTCATCCGCCTTGAATGCGCTTAGGGTGGGCGCACACTGACGCACATGGGGATAAGAGGCAAATACACGAGGCGTTTTAGGATTGTGGTGTGGTAACTTGAAATAATCCCCCGGTGTGCGCTGAGTTGAATGTATCGTATAGGATTAGCAACGAATGCCCTGAATGAATTATGGCATTTCAATTAGAACTAGGTACAATAATATACACATCAAGCTAATATAACTTGTGTTACTTGTGTGTGTACTGTATATTTAGGGTTGATTCAAAGTGCGTTTGTTGGTTCTGTAAAAAAATTTTAACGATATAACTCCTTCATATAGCACCTAAATTGTGGTTGGCGAAAAATTACTGAAATCTTTTATAATAATTGGCGGAGGAATTGTATGATACCGGTACAGAAAAATTCAGTCTAACTGAGAAAATGTAAAGTGGAATGGGACTGTTTAGAATAGCACCATCTTGTACATTATAGAGGAACTACGAGTGACAGTTCACGTACCAATGCCAGCTGTCACACTTCAATCAACGTCATGATAACAAGCACCAGCGTCTAACGCAGCTCAAGAAAAAAAAACTAAAAGTTATCGTAGCCATATTCTTGTCACGGATACATTATGAAACGGCTATAATTTTAATATATTGTAAGACTAAAATAAACGTTGAATAATACGAATCTTTTCAACTGGATTTTCCCCGTTCCTGTCCAAACAGGACATTTAAATATATTAAGCAGGTCCCGAAAAAAATTAAGGAAATAAAAAACACAGTGTGACTAAATCCCAAAGTATTTATAAAACTACAATGGTCTATTATCTAGACCTTAGATTCATCTTTAATTGTTGCATTATGAAGAGTGATGGACGAGAGGTAGCGTTGTACAGTCAGTGATAAAAATAAATGACAATCAAAGTTTCAAAACAATTTTGTAAGTGAAAACAAACCAAATACAAACCTATTTAAAGTTATCCTTTTTTAACATCATAGACAAATTGAAAACCTACAAAGCTTCAATACGAATTAAGTTTATCTACAGAAAGTTATATTTAAAACTGTAATAACATACAAATCTATTTGCTAATAATAGGCCTTTTACCATCTATAGTAGACGATTTATACAGCGTCAGGAGACAACATTTACCTTCACTAACGGGACGCTGTAGTGCCCGGGAGGAATTAAGATGGAGTAGGCTTGCTCAGCACCTATTCCATCCTCTCAGCTTAGTCGGCCTTGTCCACAAGAAAGACATAGTCAATACCGTTTCCTTCACCGTTTCAGAGTAACTACTGGTATAGCGCACATAAATTTTTCGTATAGAAAAATTCATTGATACACGACTAGATTTGAACCCACCATCTTACAACCGGAAGGTGGGGTCAGTACCAACTAGATCACCAGTGTTGTCTTCTAAAATCTATTTGCTACTAGGTATTTTATCTCAAAATTGCAGTCTTAACTATCAACAATGTATTTAAAAATTCTGCAAAACATGCTGACTGTACAAACTATTAAAATGCGCTCTGAAGTTACCGACTAATCAATGAAGACTAGCATCCTCTTGAGGTTTTTTTCGGACAAGTTGAAACTAGTCAATACGTTCCAAGTCCCTATTTATATTCCAACTATATCCAAATTCATTCAACTGCCCTGATTGGGCTACACACATCCAAACATGCTTTTTAACCTTGGTATTTGTAATATTAGTAAGATCAGGGATTTAACATTACTAGCTGCCTCTCGCGGCTACTAAAAAAGCTAAGTAACTTCTAAAAATAAAATAATTTTGCTCTAAACTTATTTATTTATTGTCAAAACAAACAGTTACATTACAAAGATTAATACACCTGTTAAATGTACCGAACCTGCTGACCAGAACTGCAGCGTTGCACTCCTAATTGTGTTTAACCGGTAAAAGGCGACCGCCGCCGAGTCAGCAGTGACGTCTTTACCTAAATCCACGGACCTTGTGAAATAACTTGTTATTCGTCATTCTATTACTGGGACTTGTATCGACCGGTATATAGTATCTACTTAGTTTCACACTTAGAATAATTTTACTATCTATCGTAACTAAATGTGGAACTCTGCCGGGGTCTGTATTTCCTGATAAGTATAATATGGGTGTCTTTAAATCGAGAGTCAATAGGTTTCTTCTAGGTAAGCGTGCTCCAACTTAGACCACACTGTTACTTAACATCAGGTAGAGTGTGGTCAAACGCAAACCTATTTCGGTAAAAAAAAAAAATCTAACAGTAATAAAGTGCATTAAAAAATCCTTTGGTTTTTTTAAAACCATCGGCTGTGACTAACGTATTTCACCAATGCTTACTTATTAGTAAAGTAGCCCACTACCTTTGGCTCAGAATGAATGTATGTATGTATGTTCATATGAGCTAGTGGCCAACTCTAATGACGGAGTTTTTAGGCCGCCTAAAGGCCTCAGAATAATAACAGAGCTTAATAACAGAGATTGCAAGAAGAATTGAAGACCTTGAGTAGGTACTTACCTGGTGATTTACAAGAACTGGAGAAAAAGTTTAACATTTATTTCAAGTTTAAGATATTTATTGATTTCCGATAAGTATAACAATATCCACTTATATGAGAAAATTTAAATTGAACGGTGAGCTAAATTACTTGTAATTAAACTAATAGATAAGTACTAATTACTAATTGTAGATACGACAAAGTTATTGTGGTGTTGTAAATTAAATACATAAAAAAGACAATGTAGACATTATCTTCGAGAATTGTGCTCGTTTATGTCATCTGTTTAACATCCTACTTAATAAATAAGAAAGTTTGTAAGGATGTGTGAATGTGACGATGTATGTTTGTGCCTCAATCACGCCGTAACGACTGAACGGATTTGAATGAAACTTGGAATATACATAATACGTGTGCTGGAATAACATATAGGGTACTTTTTATCCGGGTACAACGCGCGCCAAGCCGCAAGCGGCAGCTAGTCATACATAAGATTACAACACCCAGACCCGGAAGAAATATATGCAGGACATGAAAACATTTTTTCTCAGTTTTCTCAACATTAGTATGTGCTGGAATAACATATAGGCCACTTTTTATCCTGGTAGGTACCATGCGAGCGAATCCGCGGATGGAAGCTAGTATATAATTTAACCTGTATAATTGAAGTTATTCTATAGAGAGTAAATGAAAAGTTGAAGGATTTGGAAAAGAGCATTTTTATGACTTCTCAAAGTTCTTAAAATTTTGTTTGTTATGAAAAGAGGATTTGTTTTTTACTTGACATTTTTTGGTTTCCCCTGTTTTCATCTTTCACAATAACTGAGCAGTCATTGTTTTCGCAATAAGGAAGCAAACGAGCGACATATTTTTTTGTTATTTTAATTGATCGATATCATTCCGCCTGCTGGTTTCCGGTAGTTTTTAGAACAATGGAATAGAATCGTATCTTATTTGCAACAACATTTACACTTATTAGTTACTTATTTAAAAACTAAATTATATTTTAGGTTACTACAAAACGGACCCTAACTTAGCATTATTCAGTTTGTAAAAACAAACCTCGTAGGTGTTCAGTTAGGGCCGATTCTACAGAGCGGACATGAAAACATGACAAAAGCAAAGTAGACATGCAAAAGTTATAAAGATTAAGATAAAAGAAAATAGTAATATTACAATGGGACATTACAAAGGCACATTATTTCTATATAGCACTTGTATCCGACAAAAGGCTTTCCTGCGCTTTCTGCCAGTCAATTACATTAAATTTAAGTTTTTTCTTAAAACCAAAGCCACTGTGCAGGTTCCAACACTTCGATGCAGCGTAGCGGAAACTGCCTTCAAAAGCAGTTGTTCTATGCCGCTGTGTTGAAAGCTGCGTCGAGCATTGGTGAGGACACCATTTTTATTAATTTCCTTCCCTTCCTCCACGTGCTAGGGTGTTACAGATGAGAAAAATATCTACATAAAATATTTGATTATAACCTAAACTCATCCCAATTGCTTGCCAAAGACTTGACGAAGTAACAGCAGAGGCTGCCAGAGGGTTTCCTTAATGAAAATTATGAAATTTGCCGAATGCCCATCCGCCATGAATCTTTTTGAAGCGCTCGTGGCTTAGCTTGCTTAGGCTTTCTTGATTGATCATTAAAGTTAAGCAACGATATGCGCGGTCACAAATTGGCATTACGAGCTGAGCGCTTTCGTGCTTCGGAGGGCACGTTAAACAGTCGGTCCCGGCTTTAAGTCGTTAAGCCATGACGGAGGCCTTTAGGCGGCCTAAAAACTCCGTCACTAGAGTTGGCCACTAGCTTATACGAACATACGTACATGTATCTTTTCGCTCCGAAAGAAACCCCGAGTGTTTCCGTTCTTCTCCACCAACCGCGGATGTTGCCAGCTTAGCGACACGCCGTCTTGCGTGTATCGTGGGGTCAGATAAGACTTTTGTCCGGCCTGACAGTTACCCTTAATAGCCCAAAATTATTGATAGAGGGAAAATATAATAACAAACGTAAGTATCTACTTTTAAAATGCATATAGGTGTGTCATCCCCAAAGTCCGCAATTTCCCTCATATGTAATAAACAGAAGTAGTTCACGAACGACAGAGTGAAATAGGTTACTTTTTACCACATGTACTGACGTGACCTCTAGCGGAAACTAGTAATTATTGGAAAAGATTGAGGACCTTTGTTGCACTCTATAGTACCAAGGTATAAGCGAAAATATTGGCAAAAACAACGCAAACATAAATGAAGTCCACCGTGTTCGTTAATTAATTGACCATTAACATAGTTGCCAGTAAGTGAAATGCCAACCTACCAACACAGTTAAGTACACACATTTAATTTATTGAAAAAGCATTGGCATTAAGAACAAGATTATAATTTCGCAGAAAATTCTTAGAATAAAATATTGTGACATTATTATGTTTTGCTGGTTTGATATAAAGTACTTTTTCTCGAAATGTCCCAAATCTATGATAGCATTTCAGTTCTATGAAATATTAATTTTGGTTCATTTTGTATTGAAATATGATATCTACACTAATATTATAAAGAGGAAAGATTTTTTTGTTTGTAACGAATAGGCTCCGAAACTACTGAATCGATTTAAAAAATTATTTCACCAATAGATAGCTACATTGTTACGAAATAACATAGGCTAAAATTTATTTTCAAAAAAATTAGGGATCCTTACTAAAACTCCAATAATGTAACCGGAGGTGTAAAAAATTTACCTAAAAAATCCTAATTTGTAAAATACCTGTGCGAAGCCGCCGGGGCGGTCAGAGATATAGATAGGTATATATACCTTTAAGAGGAAAATTTTCCTTAACCAAATCGTAAAAGTTCAGCATTCCGACATCGGCGTTCGACTTAGACGGACATGTCTTTTTGTAAAATTGTTGATCATTAAAGTATTGAGCTAGAATACCAACATACTGCACATGTGATTTGGTTTAATAATTTTAATTTTTCCCGAAGATTTTAATAATTCAGAAGTGGTGTGAACATCGATGAGTATTTGGTATGTACATTTTGTTTATTATGTTTTGGTCAACATTTTATTTCAAACATCGCATAGTACCCACTCACGATGGTGGGTACTTAAAGATAGAATAAGGACAGTATGAGGACATTCAACGAATGGCCGAGGTGAATTCGGGTATGGGGGCATCCCTGAGACAGAATGGCCGACTGTTAAGCATTTAGCCTATTTCAGTTCTATGAAAAATTAGTTTTGGTTTATTTTGTATTGAATCATGATATCAAATTAATTGTAACACTTTACCTTTAAGAAAAAAATTGTCCCTAACCAAATTGTTAGCAATCCGCATTCCGACATCGGCGGTCGACTCAGATGGACATGTACGGCAAAATTGTTGATCTAGAAGTATTGAGCTAGAATACCTAACTACAAGTTTTGGTTGGTAACCCAAATATTTTAATCATCATCATCATCTTCCTGCCCTTATCCCACTCTATGTGGGGTCGGCACAGCATGATCCTTGGATCACGCTGTAAAAATTTTGGCTAAGGTGTTTTATGACCGGCCGCCTGCCTGACGTCAACCCTCCTTGGGAGTACTTGCTTATTGTATCTCATCATGTTGGAGGATACTATCCCTTAGTCGACTTCTACGACATGCTCGGGGAGAGAGGCAGCTGGACGCATTATCCCGAATATTTTAATAGTAGGTATAAAGATAAATAACACACACTCAAACCCCAATCTGCATAGGCCCGCTTCAATAAATCAGTTTTCTTATTCACAAGACCAACATTCAATCCTCATTAAATTCGTAACCGAACACTCGAAGTAACAGCATCGATATCATCCTAATCTAAAAACGAGATTTCAATATCGTCCCCGAATCTCCAAACGGCAAAAACCCTACCGCCCTCTCGCGTCTCGTCTCAAGGTGAACGACCCGAGTCACTTACCGCCCGCCCGACCACGTGACCCGCCCAACACTTGAGCTAGGTCAGGGTCGCAACGACATCTCATCCGATTCACGTTGACCCCTCCAGTCTTACTCTCCCAACTGGTATACAGCTCAGCCTTGGCTGGGGACTTCTCCGAGCGGCGACGGCGACGTATCGCCTGATTTTTCCGTTCGAATAGTTCCTGATATCCGATGGGTCAGGTCGATGACCTGTGGGTCAAGGATATGTAGAATTACGTGATTTTATGCTACTTTCCCAAGATAACAACTTTGTCGTCGGGATAATTCTTTTGGGGGATAGTTGGAATTTGTTGTTCTACCTACTAAAGATTTCCCAGATTATATTGTGTAGTTGCCGCCTGTATGTGTTTAACTATAATGATAATTGGTCCGACATCAGCTGGATTCAACGAGCATCCGAATCTAAAACAAAAATAGCAAAATAACACTTATTTTGCTAACATACATGCATAAAATCACGCCGGTAAAGTAAGCAGAGATGACGGGGAAAAAACAAAGAAAGCTGCAAACCTTTAATTAAGACAGGTTTGTCTCCAACATACCGCACTTCCGGTACAATCAATTATTCTATTAATACTACCTTACCTAATTAGTACCTACTATTCTATTAATATTAGTAAGGTAGATAATTGTCATTAAAGGATATAATTATATTATATCATATTTGTGTTAGCTGTAAGTTTATTTCTGTTAATGAAGATAGAACGCTCGAAGGTAATTATTATGTAAGCCAATCAAACATGTTGCCAATTAATATCCTACAAATATTATGAATGCGAAAGTTTGTTTGTGTGAATGTTTGCTACCACGTATCTCCGTAACTACTAAACCGATTTGAATAACCCTCGAAAATGGTCAAAATGGGGTGTCAAACTTTTTAACGGGTGCTGAAAGAATGAAATTACAAAGCACACACAAAGCAAACAAATTAAAAGCGGAAAAAGGACTAAAGATGAGGTACAAAAAAAGAGAGAATGAACTACCTGCAATAATTAAAATAATTACATAAATTCATATACAACCTAAAGGTATATAACAGAAATATATAAAATACTAGCTGCCGCCCGCGGCTTCGCTCGTGTGGTATCCGGATAAAAAGTAGCCTATATGTTAATCCAGTACATGTACTATGTATATTCCAAGTTTCATTCAAATCCGTTCAGCCGTTTAGGCGTGATTGAGGCACAAACATCCAAACATCCAAACTCACAAACTTTCGCATTTATAATATAAGTAAGATATAAGTAAGATTATATGGTGCGATTGGCTCGAAACATGGTTAGGATACTTTATGTACAAATATTTTCAAAATAGCCATCAAAAAGAGGTATAATTTACACCGCGCTAGCGAAGCCGTGCAGGGAAACTAGTAAATCATTTAATAATTTCATTTCCTAGCTTATCCGCGCCGCCCGTTCATCCCCTACACACATCATCAGACATTTTGCTATAAAATTCAATAAAAGAGAAAATAAAAGTACCCACTCGCCTAATTTTTGTAATTATGTGAGTGGGTACTTTAGCAAATATATTCCCCACTGAACGCACAATTTATGTATTACGTATTTATATCATTTTATATTATTAATTTGTATAGGTACCTCTAGCTACGGTTCCATCGTGCTGAGGCCAATTTCATTATTATTTCAATCAACTGAATGTAAATTTATTCAACAATCTCACGAGGTAATTGCGATATATCTGTCTCGTTCTATACGTATCTGCCTCTCCCTTTGGCTTATTATGATATTCGCGGCTCTCCGCATTCTTATGCGTTCAATCAAACCTAAACCGGGTAGTTACAGCAACGAAATACTTTACATTTATTTTGCAAACTGGAATTTCTCATGTTAAAATTATCATGAGGAGAACTTCAATTTGAATAGATTACGTAAGAAGAGCGATTGATCAAATTATATCTCCAGACATAATTCTTTTAAAGAAGCATGTCGTAGAACTTAAAAAGTTCGAAAACAATGTGAAGAAAAAGAAGGAAATGAAAAAGCCTTGCCTATCAACTTGCACTTCAACTTGCTTAATTATGAATTGGTACATCATAATTCCATGACTCGTTTAACAGATGTGTTGCATACTTAATGTTTCAGTTCCGAGTGAAGTGAGTTCTTTGGGTCTCTTTCACACGAAACTTTTAAGCGTCAAGGTGCGCTCGTTTTCAGCTAGGTTCGAGACGGTTTTGAATTAAACGAATGAATGAATTATTTATTTATAACAGCAAAGGTAAGAAACAATTAAGTTAAATAAAAAATAAACATAAAATATAAAGTCAACAAGTATGTATAAGATTATAGTGTTGAATTGATGTTGATGCATTATATTTTAGACGTATCAAAAATCCTTTCAAAAATCGCGCGTGGCGTAGCTTGCTTGATTGATCGTTGAAGTTAAGTAACGTTGTGCGCGGTCACAATTGGAAAGGATGACCGCAAGTGGCATTACAAGCTGAGAGGTTCCGTGCTTCGGAGGGCACTTTTAATTGTCTGTTCCGGCTTTTAAGCCGTTAAGCCATGACGGAGGCCTTCAGGTGGCCTAAAAACTCCGTCACGAGAGTTGGCCACAAGTTCATACGAGCTTACTTTCAAAAATCAAAAGTACTTTTGATTTTGGACTGGTTACGACTTTTGCTTATACTATACCTACATAAATATTATCACGACCGTATCCCTAACGGCGTGGGCAGAGCCACAAGAAAACTTACAAAAATATCTAATGTATAAGAGAAAAAGAAGTTAAAAGTCCAATATCCCATGCAACTCTTATTTATAGAGTTTTAGAGTAGAATCGCCACGCTGCACCACTGCGGCATCACGCGCCATTCGTCATGTGCAAGCGCTCATATATAAATAAGGAATAATACATGTTGATGCACGCTTATCCACTTCCATCGTTAATTATTCAATATTAATTCGCTCGCGAGCTGGGCTATATATTTTAAAACGTTCTCGCGATAAAAACAACTTGTTTTATTAATGTGTACTCTGAAATCTGTTGGTTTATGGAAATTTGCATTTGTTGTGACTATTATAGGGCCGTTTTTAAGATCCCGTAGATAGCATTTCTAAACCCATGTCTACAAAGGTTTAGAAATGATATCTACAATGATTATGTAATCTACAATAGGCTACTTTTTATCAGGTACAATATATAAAATTAAATGCTCTTCAGATCTAAACTAAACCAATAATATTTTACGGTCTACGGTCCTAAATGTTGAACACATAATGATATATCTATCTACATATCTCCATTTAAATAAAAACATCACGACCCCATATAAACGTAATAAATTCTGTGACAAATCCAATACACGGTGTGTACAAGATGGTCATTTACTCTGTTTGTTCAATATAAACAGAATCCTCGAATTGTATTGCGATAGAAAGTGACAATTGCTGCCGTGTCTCGGATGCCTATTACCTACCGATCAGATGCCGGCAGTTTTCAAAACAGCTGGTAAAGTCAAATCCAAAAACAATTGTTGTTGTCATCCTGTCTCATAATGCTGGACAAAGTGACCTTTCCTCGAGTTTTCCAGCCCAACGCCGGTCTGACACCGATAGTCGCTGAAGGGATTAAGCGTAATCGCTTACGTGGTCTATGTAGTCTCAAAAATACTAAATTAATAAAACGTCTCTTTTACGTTGAATTTATGCCCGTTCATAGCGTGAACGAACGTGGAAGTTACTGGCAGAAGATGTATGTTTTAGGAAATCATCCCATCGAAACCATCACTGAGTTGATAAAACTAGGTGATTATTAAGTTGGTGCAACTTAGTTCACGTCTGGAAACCCAAAGGTCATGCCTCAAACTCCTCAAACACCTTACTACATACAATAGCTTCCATGGCCTTTTTTGCCAATAAATTGTAAAACTCGGGACAATGATTAGGTATGAACATGATTTCAGTTCAATAACGGAATTCCTCGAATATAATATATCTCTTTGATTACTTACCTAAACGTCATTATCAAAATACAATTATTAGAATGTCGTATTGTTCTGCTTAGTGCAGTGGTCTAGCTATTCTGCTCTCGCCGTGCGGGATAATCCTGCTAAGCCTGTTCAGTCTCTGCAAATCCAATCTCAATACAATGTTGACTTCTTGGTTATTGCGCGAGTGACCTTGCCAGGCACCGCCGTTTGTCCTTCCCATCTGTTGCCTCACTGGTCGAATCAAACCTGTGTATGCTATGTTTGATAATAGCACACATGATGTATAAGAACATACGAAAGGCTCACTTGGTAGGCCGTAACTTTTAAACATTGTTTCACGATAAAAATATTTTGTTGTGAAGCCACCTCAAAGGCCAAAAAATTTCATTTTCGTTTATGAACCTGCCTTTGAAATGCCAAAAAGATTGAATCGAGACCGAAGCACACGAATTTTTCATAACTACACATCCCACTCTCAAAGCCGTAGTCGTTAAACGTAAGTGCATGCCGTCCGCCGAATATTTGACTTTTACCCCCAAATTCGACCAACAAGATATTATTGGAACAGCGGAAATCAAATCGTGGTCCGCTTAGGTCGAAAAGTTAAAAGAGCTATAGAACCGCGCATTTTAAGATTGTTTTTGTCTGATCGTTCTGTTTGTGCGAAAAATGCAGCGATCGAATACGATTTCGTATGGAATATTGAAACCTCAAAGTGGGAGACTTGGCCCACCGCACGCATGGGGGGAGGGGGCACTCACCCCCCCTGGGCCGCCTTTCCTAAACCTCTACGCAAACACTACCTACACGTTTGCTTGGCAACATTTCATGCTTAGTGTACCTATACAAATCATGGCGCCGCAGCCGACCGCGCAAAGGGAATTCCGTCGTGAGCAGCGTCCACCGCCTCATCAAATATTCGCCTATAATTATTACTATCTGACCACTTTTCACCTCGCCGCCAAGAAGGTGATGTACAAAGTAGTACTAATTACCTTATCATGCTAGTTACTAATCAGCCAGGCTTTATGCGATGCATTTACTTTTATCAAGAAACTAATCTAGCTTTATTATTTATACATACATATTATCAGGCCCGTATCCCTAATGGGGTAGGCAGAGCCACAAGCAGTCATAAGAAATGGATATGGTGAAACATAGCGACAGGGTGTCCTTCAACACAATGAATGGTCCATCATGTTGGAGAGGATTTATTATTTATATTTATATTATATTCAAAACACAGATTAAATACAGTACGAGTTTGTGATATTCCTATGGGATGGGGGAAGTCCGTATTTTACGCGTGCGTACGTAGCCGCGGGCCGGCACTAGCTCTGCATAAATTAGGTAATTTAGATGGTAATGCCTCGGCCAGCTGTTTAGAAGTGTTACAATGCATATCCTACTTGCATGGATGCGGGTACTGTCAAGTTAACAGCCGTCACGGTTATAACTTTCACGTTGACTTCACGTTATACTTTTTATGTAGGCACCTTTATTTGACGAAAAAGAAAAATGCGTATTTGGATAACCTCATATTTTTCCCACCATCCTCTCTCGAAGGATACGGGATCATCCAGCTTTCTTGGCCGACCACGACCCCGCCTGACGAGATGGTTGGCGAAGTTTGGGGGAGACCTTTGCCCAGCAGGCAAACCATGTAGGGAACTCAGAAATATTCAAAAATATATCGTCACTGGAAAGGCAAATTTACGTAAGCGCCAATCGAGAAAAAGACGTTTAAAGTTCATTTTTTTAATCATAACTTTCTACCTAATTATCGAATTTGGCGCCATTTTGGCGCTTACGTAATTTTGCCTTTCCAGTGACGATTTATTTGGAACAGAAAACAAATTAAAACCAAAGCATGTGTAAACGATACTGACGGCAAAAGTATTAAACTGTGTCGCAGCCAGTAACGACCTCTTCGAGACACGATATATCCAAAACTACATATTATTGTGCTAAGTTAAAACTAATTCAATACTAAAACGTAAAAGAATGTATTAATGTATGTTGGGTAGTAGCTTGTGAGTGTGAGTTTACCCTAAGAAAACCAGACTCTTGAAAGTCTAGCTAACAGGGGATAATAGCACAAATCATTGTGACCATTATTCTGTGCCGCACCCCATAGAAAGTCCAGGTAGGTACCGTCGTATCGTGGCTTCAAACACGCCGTTAGACAATCGTCAAACTTCAAGTTATTCCATTGATTAGCAGACTGCCCGCTGCAAGGGTGATTGTCAGTAGGTATATCAAGGGAAAATGCCTATTGATGAGTCTTATCTGCAGACCGCATGGGGGACTTCGGAAATTATTCTGCCTCACTAAAGGATGTGAATGCCCTGTCTTTGACAGTTTTCAGATAGACACACGCAGAAATCGGTAAATTAAATTACCTCTCAATTTATTAGAAAAACTGTTTGTGCAAGATATGGTAATTTATGAATGTTGTGGTACCATGGTACTCTTAGTTTCTAATACTTTACGATATTGGTAATCCTGTAAATGGCGGAAGTTATTTATAATAGTTCACTTTTACTTAGAAGCCATGACTATCTCAAGTTTTGGTGATGCTTATTTTCGTGAGTAAAGATATTGATAATGATTTTAATCCATCGGATTATCTTTTCCACCATTTACTAGAAGCTTAAGCTTAAGCTTAACCAAGAGGGGCAATTCTTGAAAGTCACCGGTGATTTCGAAGTCACCAGTGATTATTTTAGTCGAGTGATTATTTGAAAATCACTTTCAAATTCGCACACTTTGATCATCATATACCTGTAAATACCAGTTTTCATTCCAAATAGAAATCGATTATTATTTTAGAAGTTATATGTAAAATGAAACTCATTATGTCGGTTGATACTGTAGGTAGGTACGTTTGATTATTTTGTAAAGTAATACAGTATAATACTTGAAAAAAAAAACAAATCAAAAACTAAATCCCTGTCTGTGTAAGAAAAAGTAAGCCCTCTTGGCTGTCAAACATCAAAATAGTCGAGCGGTTATTTCAAAAATGAATGGGTTGAGCAGTCGATTTCAAATCACACGTGTGACTTTGAAATCACCGAATGACTTTCAAGAATACGAATATTAAGAAACCGCTGGAAATGGCCCATTTTGGTGACTTCTAAATCACCGGTGACTTTCAAGAATCGCCCCCCAGAAACAGGATTAATAAGCTACGAAGCACGTGTGATTCAAACACTGCCGATTGCAATCAATCCGAACCAAGCGGTCCGAATTAGGCCGCAGCTCGCTGAATTTACAATTATTATTCGACTCAAACGCTCCACGATATCCACAGAACCAAGTGTGCTAAAACTTCGGAGCACTTGGCAATATTGGCAACAAATGGAGCCCAGGTCTCACGTATCCACTCGTACGTACAATTCAGCAAAAGGCCGAACCCACAATCTGCGGGTGTTGTCGACGCATAAACACCGCGGTCCCGAGGGTTCTCGCACAAAGTCCGTCTGATTCCAAATGCAAAACGCGTAGGAAGCGCACCTATCTAATATTGCTCGATGTATTTTGAATAATTGCGGGGCAAAGCCTGTGTTGATTGCGTGCACAAAGAGCGGACGGCACCACGAAAAGTGTCTTTGGATTTGGCGCGTCAACCATCGCTTTGTGGTGACGGCTGTCGGCGCCAAAACTCCGACTTGTTTCGCCAATTCAGGGACATTCGTCCGTTGTACGTTGGCACGTTTTGTGTGTGTCCTTGTGGGATTAGTGCTGGCGACAAGCCGGCCGGCGAAACCTTCTTTCACTGGTTCTCAAGTATGATGGGGATATTGAGGTGATGACACTTTCTGATGATACATTAAAAGTTACACTACTTCCTACGTCTATACTTTTTAGGGTTTCGTGGCCGAAGGGTGCCAACGGGACCCTATTACTAAGCCTCCGCTGTCCGTCCGTGCGTCCGTCCGTCTGTCCGTCCATCTGTCAGCGGGCTGTATCTCATGAACCCTATTAAAATTTTCACAGAGTTTGTATTTCTATAACAAATATAGACAAATAATAAAAATAAAATAAAAGGAGTCTTGATACAAGAAACTTTTTTCTAACGTTCGTAATCGATAATCGAAATTAAGCAATCCTAGGCGCGGTCAGTACTTTGATGGGTCGCGTGACTCATTTTTTTTTGTAGTATTTTTGTGTTTTTCTTTTTCATATGATCTAACCTTCACTATTTTGTACAAATATGATATTAAAATAAAAAATAAGGGGGTCCGCATTGAAGAGACGTGTTTCATTTTGCATTTTTTTTGCTTGATTTTATAGGGACCGTTCTATCACCTATAAATAGATGGCATACAAGAAACATTTACTATGTGAAACATTTACATACGAGTAGTACATAGTAGTACTAGATTCAACTACTTACAATGTTTCTTTATTTCCTCTAGCAAGTTTTCAGATTTAATTTGATAGCCATTTGTAATGTAGCCATATATGCGAACCGCTTGATAAAATAACCTATGGCTATCTTTTAAGTTCAACTTCTTAACAACATAACATTAAAAAACTTACGGAAAGATTTCCGATAGCAAAAGTAGTTCAATTTTCTATTATGAAAACACTTAAACCATCAATCTTTTTCCAATTTTTTAAATGTAATGGGAAGGCGTAGCCGTGGAAGGAAATACACCTGTGGTTTTGCACCATTGCAAGTTGCAACGCTTAGAACTGGCTATGGAGCAAAGATTTTGTATTTCTATCGAAGAACTTGTACAAAAGCAAGCAAATGCTTATCGGGATTTATAAAATACTCCCTATTTTCTTTGAAAAGAAGATAGTATCAGATCTTTTGTTAGATAGTAACAAAAAGTGACTGAAGACACTTATAAAGTGATCTTTCCTGATTATCTATTTCTAAAGAATTATAATTGCTTTTTCCATGGGATATTAATGTTGCTTAAAAGTTAGCGTTTACCAATCGCGTATTTTGGGGTTTACTTATTGAATATCGACAAAACTATATAACTGTGATAACATTCAAAACTTTTAATTACTAGGTATAAATCGAAGAAATATAAATGCAAGTTGATGAAGTAGGTTAACAAAGTTTTAATTGAAAAATCTACCATAAATAGAGGCACGTTTCTTTTATTGGTAGGAGTTTGCACAATTTTTGTTATGGTTTCTCTATTACAGAGTTGTTTTTGCGTTGTGCAATATTCTAATCAACCTTTTTAATATTCATAATGTCCTTCCACTTAGCGCTGCGTTTTTTGCTGTTATGGTATCGCTAAGTGTTTCAGTAAAATGCTGGGTAAAACATTTTTCCTGTTACGAATAGTACCTACTTGATTCATACTTTCGCTTCATTGGTTCAAGGTAAGACAGATTGTTTATGATCTTACAAAGCTTCTAGCATCTACTTTATAACATTATTTGAGTGCGTACCATGTTAGTAGTACATACATACATATTATCACGCCTGTATCCCTAATGGGGTGGGCAGAGCCACAAGTAAACATAAGAAAACTTACAGCCACTTCTGATTTAAAGATCATCAATAAACCAACCTTTTATTGTAAACTTAAAAAGGGGGCCTTTGGGCGGCTTAAAAATTCCGTCACAAGAGTTAGCCTAGACTAGCTCATGCGAACTTACTTACGTATTGTTAACTAACAGTCTAAGAAATACGAACTAGAATCTATTATATTTATCTCATCTTCATCTTTATTAAATTGAATTGAAAAATTACAAAGTTGTAATTATTGAGATGTTTTCTCACAAACTCTCGAAAGCCTATTATAAGTGGGGGTCGGTAATAGACAAGTTTCAACTTTGGCTGACGATATAAGGGCAAAGGTGGTAAGTTACGCAATCGAACTTACAAATTGGTGTGATAGCCGAGGGTAGTCGAAGTTTTAGAGGAGATACTTAATGACAGAACTTAGGAAAAGCAATTTAGGTAGTTACATTACATACACGTTCACATCTTATGATAAATATGATGCAAGATAAAACTTTTGTAGTAGAATGACTGACAATCAATGCAGACTAAACTATACGCCCTAGGTGCATGACACTTACAGGGTATCTTCTATGGTCTTGGGGTGAGCTAAAGAGGTTAGTGGTTGAGTATTGGGATATTTAGGAAATTCAAACAAAATAGATCCAGAATCAACTTCAGAAACATCATTATTTTGGGATTCCTATTTTTGATTTAGTTTTTAGGGTTCAGACATTCGACTTGATCGGTTTTATTTTTCAAACTAACTTATATAACAGATGTTATCAGACACTAAGACCCTGTTTATTTTTTGAGTACAACATTGTGAAAGGGGAATTTTGTACCTGGACTAAATTGGAGACGTTTTTCGATACAAATTACGAGCTAATATTTTTAAATTTTCTATGTATGTAGTTAGAAAATAAAAAAGCTGTCTTGATTACTATTAGTCTGTAAATCTGAAATTCGAATTAAACTACGTGTGATTCCTTGTAAATAGTTCCGAATACGGAGGTGCGGGGTGGCCACATGACAGCCAACACGCGCAGTGTGGCAAATGCTTTATTTAATCAATTGTCATTTGGGCGATAACGAACGTCAAATCAGGACGATGGCTCGAGGTACGGGCATGCTCTTATGGTTGCCAATTTCAAAAGACAATTTTTTTGGGATTGTAAAAACAGAAAATGTTTTTAGGATATACAGTTTTATTATCCCTGAGTGCTATATTTTATTTCTGCGGGACTTAAATCGAGGGCAACTAGTTAAAAAAAGTCAGTTTTTGATTATAAGACGTTTTGCATGAAACTTATCTATAGCAATACTGCCTATAAACAATCGCACTTACAGATCATTTGTCTAGCAGCGGTATTCAAACTCGCACCACTTGCGTCTTAGATACGATACAGCGCACAAATATACTATCCTTCATAATTAAAACACTCAAATTTAACTTTTAAACGTGTCATGTTTCCCGAAAATATTGCATGTTATTAGTTTCTCTAACAGTCCAATTGTGTTTATCTAGGCTTTTCTAATACACGCCAACAGCCCTAGTGTGTGGGGGTGGGGGGCCCAGGGTGGTGACCACTGTTAGATCGATTCCTATCGTGGTTATTATTCTGTGGTAATTAGAATGCGCGCTCCTACGTACGTTGTTAGACGGCGTGCATAAAATTTGCAATGAAAATTGGCGAAATTTTGTGATATTTTTGAGTTTTCGTGAATTTTTATGAAATAATGGAAAATTACTAGTTTTCAATGTTATCATACAAAAAATTTACAGCCTTAAAATCATTGTTTTCTTAAGAATATAAGTATGTTATTCCAGGCCACAAATTTGGGTCAAGCCTCTTTCGAATCTGTCCAGCCGTTATTGATTCACCAACAGACACCACAGATCACATTCTCGCAAACTAAATTTTATAACAAAAGCAGGATTTATTTTGAGGACTGTCCACTATTGTGTCAAAATAATACCTACTTGACACATTTTAGGATCGTACCTCTATTATCATCAAAGAGCATACCTAATGCTATTAATATTATAAATGTTAATAGGATTTTGTGGGGATGTGACGATGTTTGTGCCTCAATCACGCCTAAACGGCTGAACGGATTTGAATGAAACTTGGAATATATACATTAGTACAATTAGTGCATGTGCTGGATTAGCTTATAGGCAGCCGGGTACCACGTGAGCGAAGCCGCGGACGGAATATATTAAATTCTCAAAGAACTTGAGACTAGTCCACAATGCTGGGGTAGGTCCAGTATGACCATATTTTCTGCCGATACAATAGTGTGAATGCACCCTTGCGTTGATCTTGTTAGTGCAGTATGGCACTTTCAATAGTTTAAGGTGCGTTGTTTATTGAATGGTGATTATTACTGATTATTATTACTGACCCAAACTAAGCAAAGCTTGTACTATGGGGACCAGATGGCTGATATACTACTTAAATACTTTTTTAATACATACTTATAATACTACATCCAGACCCGGAAGAAATATTTGCAGAGAATGCAAACATTTCTTTCGCTTGGGAATTGAACCCGCGCCTCTTGCGTCTCAGCCGACGCTCGCCCGCCACGCCAAATAAGTCGCTTTGGATCTATACTGTATCATGTAGAGTATCCTGCAGAAATTGTGGAAGTTGGCTTGGTATTGTATTTTTTTATTATTCTTGAATACAGTTCAAGTAGCCTACGTTTAGATAAATTTATGTACAGTAAACTAATCATTGTATTCGTACATTTTCTCCCAGAAGCTATTCAGAAACCTTATAATCTATTGATGCTATTTGAAAAAGACAAACATCTCTGATTTCAGAATTTCACTGAGAATTGATGTCTGGTTACATAATCGGATAACCGGATTCCTGGTTATAGCCGGATGATTTATTTGTGCATTCACTGCGTTTTGATGCGTGACTTGAATTTCTAGTGAGGTTTGATGAGGCTAATTATGACATCGGTAACATGTTATTGATTAAGTTAAGTACCCTGCCCATTCAAAATTTCCAATAATATTCGTAGATAGAAAGGATTTTTGTAAAATCGTTTATTAGTAATTGGTATTGCCGAATACCTCTCGACAATGCAAAAAAATGCGCGATCTTCTTGCACACGCTCGTGGCCCACAGCTGTTCCAGCCTCACGCGCCACCCACTCGGCGAGCCGAGCGAGCCATTTGACTTTGCAAAAATAGTCGAACCAAACGAACAATAAGAAGAGAGGAAAGTGGCGGGACCCGTTTACCCCTCCGCGCGACTTCACACCGGCTTTGTTCCGACCAACACACGATAGTGCCGAAGAAAAGTGTACTTGTATTGGCGAATAGTGACACAAAGTTCATTAAAGGCGAACTGAGCGTGTTTGAGTGGTTGGTAGCGCGAGGGACCCCCCCTCTCCTGCCCCCTCCCTCCCCCAGTCCCTCGCGGACGCAGCCCCAGCCTAATATTTTATAAATGAATATTAACGCGCGAGTACCTACATGGGCCGCGTATTGTCAAATTTAGAAGGCGAAATATCGCACTTACAAACTTCATGCGAAATAATATAATTTTCGACTATTTGTTATCTGAGAATGAAAAACAACGAATTTATGTTGTTTATAACATTTCCATTAATTTTAGACCAATCCTTTTTTTACGAATTGCATTTACAGTATAGAATATTACAGGCAAATCCTTATGGCTTAAGGTCATATTAAACCCTTTGGGAAGTAGACACTATAAATAATTTCTTATTTCATCCACCAAATTGCACGACTAAGGGGAATACTAAATAATAAGCGGGACATGAAAGCGAACGCCAGACAGACATCCCATAGCTATGGTTAATAATGTCCTTACCACAAACCCCTCGATCTCAATCAAAATTGGTGCATTGTGCTTGTCGTCACTCCTCTTTAAGGCTTTTACTTCAATGACCAGCTAAATTCGGCTAAATAAAAATATTAAAACTCGATTAAAAAAATTATGTCGATTCGTTGCTCCCTTACTGCGTAAAAGAATGACAAACCAAAAAAACACACTCTCGTGTTGATAAGATTAAGGAAATAATAAAAAATAAAACATGTTCTCTCTAGATGCTAAAGCCAGCCAGGTACTGACGTTAATTCCTGCCAAAATCTACAATCTTGAGGGAAATAACGCGAAACATAAAAATCACACCTTGTCTTGGGTACTTTTTAGGGTTCCGTACCCGAAAGGTGCCGACGAGAACCTATTACTAGGCCTCCGCTGTCCGTCCGTCCGTCCGTCCGTCCGTCTGTCAGCGGGTTCATGATTCATTCTAGGTAAAGAGTTGAAATTTTTACAGAGTAGGTATGTATTTATATTGCTATAGGGGCAAGAAATAATAAAAAATAAAATAAAATAAAAGGAAGACCTATACAAAAAAAAATTCGAATTCAACTCGCACTTAAACAAGAAAGTTTGAAACAAGAAAGTTGCTCTTTTTAATGTAGAAAGAGTTTTAGAAAATGTACATGGATTTAACTTGCACACTTTTGAGATTTCTTCATTGCACTTTCGACCTTCATTTCAGCACTTTAACAAGAATAGGTTTTTCAATAATGTTTGTCTGTATTTTAAGCTTAGAGGTTTAGATAAACAGTCCAGAATATTTTACCAACACAATGACACTTTAATTATTTTTAAATTACACAATCTAAAAACCTTATCTAAAATAAAACTAACATAATGCAAAAAACTGCATAGAAATCGGTTCGGTAGTTACAGAGTTTCCAGTGTGCAAAAAACTATACTAGCTGCTGCAGCGCCCCCTGGTGGGCTATGGCCGTAAAACATTTTTATGAACCTTTCCTGAAATGATAACATTAAAATGCAAAAAATTGCATCAAAATCGGTTCAATAATTTTTTAGGAAAATGGTAACACACAAATCAACATACAGCCTCTTAGGCCAAACCTTCTCCGTACCTTGAGTAAAAAGGGTTAAAAACTTCGTCATTCAATTTCGAAGTACCGACCACTTCTAATGGACCAAACTACTGCTCCCCCAGTCTGCACACTATATATATAAAACTCTTACATGACTGACTGAACGGCAATCAAGTTCATTAGTTTTGCTAATTGCAGAGTAAATTGTAATTTTGTTCCTATGAGAATATTATTATAAAACGACCAACGCACCGCCTCCTGAAATCATGGAACTAGGGTGAATTCCTTTTATGGTCTAGGGGTGAACTAAAAAAGGAATTCCCGAAATTAAAAATTCAGATTAGTTTTCATGAAAATTAAAAAAAAACTGTAAAGTGCGAGTCGTATTCGCACACTCATACAATAAAAAAAATATTTTTGAATGGGCTCCCTTTTATTTTATTTTTATTATTTGTTGTTATAGTCGCAATAGAAATACACACTGTGAAAATTTCAACTCTCTATTATGGTTCATGAGATACAGCCCGCTGACAGACGGACGGACGGACAGCGGAGGCTTAGTAATAGGGTCCCGTTGGCAACCTTCGGGTGCGAACCCTAAAAAAACTCAATGCGGACAAAATCAAATAAACGCGAAAGTACTGAATATGGTGCTTTATTTTTTTTGACAATACGTTGCTTGTGACCTACCCCATGGTACAAACTATCTGCTTGCCAATTTATACTGTTAATTGATATCTATTCAGTCATGTCCAGTCCAAGCGTAAAAAAAGCAACAGGCAGAACACTGCATGCTAAATAAATAAATATTTGAGGACATATCAAATAAAAGTCGCGGGAAGCACTCAGTTTAATTTAAAATAAATAGAAAACTAGTGGTCTAGTGGTAGCAGCCAGCCATCCGATCCTAAGTTCGTAGGTTCAAGCTGTAGTCACCAACAGTATTCAAAGACGTAGCCAAAATCGTTTATTTTTTTTTTACATTGTGTCAAGTGCACGAAAAGAGCCTTTGAGGTGTCCTTTAAATCCTTTCACCACACTGGTCCGAAAGAACTAGTGACACGACTAGTTATACAAATGTAAAATAATTAATGTGTAGTGAAATGGCCGCTTCATAATTTGACTGAACCAAATTTGACATCGCAAACTGGTGCTAATGGTCTCGTTAATTGAATTAAATGCTATGTACGCTCTCTGCTCGGAAAATGTGTTCTGTCTATTTTGTGAAGCATGTTTTTGATCAAGCTACATTAATCACGAAACAGGTGTATGAGGCGAGTGTGAATAGAACCGAAGGAGAAGACCTAGGCGTACGTACCTGGACCAAATTGGCGACGTTTTGGAAAAGAGCCAGGTCAAGAGTACCCTAAACCAACGGTCATGTATGAAAAAAATTGCCTTCTTCCACTCTTTTGTATGATTTTTTGTTCCTTCACCGTCTTTTACATAAATTGTTTGTTTTGTATGTGTGCCAAATAAATGTATTTCTTTCTTTCTTAAAAATGTTTGAGAGTGAATGAAGCGAAAGAAGTATTCAGGATCGTAGCAAATCGAGATCCGTGATCTCTGCCTACCCCTATGGGAAACAGGCGTGATATTATGTATGTATGTATTAATCATATTTAAAATTCAGTCACTAGTCATTTAAAATTCAAGGCGGGGGTTCTTCGAAAAACACAAAAAGTGTGCTCAAAGAATGATCCAGGAATGAAATGAATTAAGTTGGCCTCATCTAAACAACACGGGCCAGGCCAGCGCAGGCTTGTCTGAGGACTGGCGCCAGCGTTTCTGGCTTCGTCTAAACCTCGCATAAGAGGTAGATCCCGGCTTCGTTTGGCTTGTCTTGGCAAGGTATTACAAGCTGATTAGCTGTTCGTAGGATACCGTGTCCTAGATATCGAAGTACTATCCTAATGCATAAGTGGGTACAAATTTAGTTGGATACAGGTAATTTTATTTTAGGCAATGGATTACTTTTTTTTTTCTTTCGTGTTCTTTCGAACCAGGTAAAGTTAAAGTGCTTCTCAACGGCACTCGACAAAATGTTTTAATTGTTTTTTTAGGACATGCCGTTATGTTATGTATGTTCGTATGAGCTAGTGGCCAACTCTAGTAACGGAGTTTTTAGGCCGCCTAAAGGCCTCCGACATGGCTTAAAGACTTAAAAGCCGAGACCGACTATTTAACGTGCCCTCCTCGATTTCCTCATGATATTTGCCTTTATCGCCGTTTGAGAGTTCTAGTACATCAATTCTTTTCATCGTTTAACAAAAACAGTAAAAATTAACAATTTACTGCTACAAAGGCTAACTCTGAATTGAAACATTGAAAAAAGGCTCGCTTTTCGATATTAAAAATAACGACCACAAAGGAATGTGATATGCCCATCCTTGAAAATAATTTACTAGTACATACATACATTGTGACGTCCGAGCCGTCAACGTCACGCGCATCAACTGAGAACGCGCTCCAAAAAGTTTTTGTTAGAAAATTTGAATTTTCGGAATGTTCTAAGGATGTTCCAAATATAAATTTAAATATTTGGAAGAAGTTCTAAAAATAAAAAGAACAGAAAAGACAAAAGACGATCGAAATTAAGCTAATAAAAGGCGACACGAGCCGAGCAGTCGGCACTCAGTCCAGCGAACTGGAAGGAACTGGAAGAAGAAGGAAAGTTAAGTGAAAGTCAAGTGAAGTGAGTGCCTCTACGTTAGTGAGGAGAGGACTACGTCGGAGAAGTTACAGACGAACACCCTGTATACTCCATGTCAGTGTGCGGTGTTTTGAAGAGCTATAAGCGACATCTCAGAAAATCAGTCGTTTCCTTCCAATCCCGTAACAATATAACATTTCATTGCAATTTTTGTACACCATTTAAACCTTGTATGCCCCTTTGAAATCATTCTGAGCATAACTTTTGGCATACACACACAGGCACACACTCCTACACAGGCAAAAGTTGCCTCCTAATGCTTGATAAATCATCTAATATAATTAAACCATCGAATTTTATGTAATCTTTCCCAGCTGTGGGAAGAATTTACTTAGAAAATAACAAGAGCGCATGCGAAGCTGTGCAAGCTTATTTTAAAACTTAAAAAAATGTAAGCTGTCTGTGAACTTTTTGTAATTATACATCCATACATATTATCATGCCCCTATCCCTAATGAGGTGGGCAGAGCCACAAGTAATCATAAGAAAACTTGCAGCCACTCCTGATTGAAATTTGAAGATGGATATGGTGAACCATGGTGACAGGTGATTAAACATGATTTATTGTAATAAACAAAATAACTAGATACGTACACTGATAGTTGCATGATAAAAACAATGTTCAAACCGAGCAAGCCCGATCGATTTGGCGAGCAATTTAAAATCCACTTTCAGGCGACCACAGTCTAATCGAAAACTTCGTCGAAAGTTTGCAATCCAACGGGAACCTCTAATTGCCGATATTAAAATAACTGGCTTGTGTCAAACATATCTAGGGCGGGAGTCAGGGTTGGAACGAGTGCTTTTATACAACCTTTTTAGGGTTCCGTACCTGAAGAGTGCCAACGGGACTCTATTACTAAGCTTCCGCTGTCCGTCTGTCTGTTCGTCCTTCTGTATTCGTCCGTCTGCCAGCGGGGTGTATCTCTCATAAACCAAAATAGGTAGTGAGTTTAAATTTCCAGAGTGTATTTCTATTGTCGCCATAACAAAAAAATAAAAGGGGGCATACAGAAAACATTTATGCACATGTACGGAACACTTCGTGTGCGAATTTATCTCGCACTTGACCGGGTTTTTTTAATTAACCTTTACTTTCAAGCTTAGCATAGTTTTGTTTGTTACAAATTATTTTTGTTATTGACGTGTCAGTTTTCATTTGTTCCTGTATGTTTGTTCTGCCCTAGTTGCTTCCCTGTAGGTGGGCACCTCGCGGGCTGGCACGGTGCTTCACATGTTAATAATCATTATGATACCATCTAGTATGCGATAGCCGGGCCCCTCCTCTCCCCCTCTCCCTGCGCCCTTAGCACTACATCCAAAACTACTAAAACAAAATCCCAAGATGGACATAGACCATGGTGACAGATGATCAGCCCATCGCACACATAGAAGGTACATGTTGGAGAGGATATTATCCCATAGTCGACTTTTACGACATGCTCGAGACAGAAGCAGCTGGACGCATTCAATGTTTTTTCTTTAATTCCAGTCCAGCAGAGAAGTCTCCCAGTCTAGGGAGTTCTAGCAGAGAAGTAATACTACCAAACAATTCACAAGTAATAATATTCGATCGAGCTCTGGTGGTCTTTGGTAGTGACCCCGTCTTTTGATCCTAATAACGTGGGTTCAAATGCGGTCGTGAACCGAAGGATTTTTCGCTCGAATTTACGTGCACTATACCAGTACTCTCAAAAGGTGAAGGAAAACATTGTGCGACATCTCGTAGAATTTAAAAAAAATTACGATATGCGAAAGGAGCCTTTGAGGCGCACTTTAAATATTTTCATCACACTGGTTCGAAAGAATTAGTGACACGACTAGATAGAGAGATTAATAATTTTAGAAAACCTACAGGTTATATGTTAGGCACAATTTATAGGCACAACAGTGAGTTGATATATAAAACTCGTGCTATAGGGATAAAACTAGCAAGGTATAGTAATGTTTTGTGCAGTTACTATTGAAATTACTGTTCAGTGTTGTAGGGTTGAGCCTACGAGTAATTCAAAAATATTTTCAGACATTGTTAGTCGATTTCGTTCAGATAAATGCAGTAGTTCCAAAGACTAGTTAGTTCATTTTCTTGTTTATTTTAAGGCAATCACAGGCGTAGCTTTAATATTTTAGAAGAGGCCTTATTCGCTATGACCAAACGAGACTTGGTTCGTAACTTGTTTGTAACGCACCTCGTCTCGTTTTTGCAATACAAGGTCTCTTTTGGCAGGGTTTTGTTAAATCCTCTCCAAAATGATGGACCATATTTATGGGCGATGGGCTGATTTTTACCTGTCACTATGGCTCACCATATCCATCCTAGGACTTTTAAATCAGATGTGGCGGCAAGTTTTCTTATGTTTAGGTACTTGTGACTCTACCCGCCCCATCAGGGACATTTATTTATATTTCATTGTAAAAGGGCCCTATTTTCGCTCAAGCGTAAGACCTACTGTCGTATTGTAATGGTTACTAAACCAAAGTTAAAGCAAACGTGTGACTATGGCCGCAAGAACTTCGCCACTATACATTGCGATAAGAGTCGTGAAGACGCCACTTAATGTTTAGTTAGCGAGCGGAAGCAACAACTTGGAAACTTTAAGTTTAAGCCTGTAGGTGTAAAGCGTTAAAAGCTTCGCAGCCATTCCAAAACTATATTCTACTGACTGTCCGCGTCTGCGCTCGTGTGTTACTTGGGTTTAAAGTATCCTTTAAGCTATCCCAGCAAATGAATGAATTGCGGGAAAGATGACACGAGTAAGAAAGGAGTGATTGCTGAGATGACGGCTGACAGCAGGGAAGGGAAGAAGAGAACATGCTGTAGTTATAACTATATGAGCTACCTACCTATTATTCTACTTAATAGGGCGCCTACATAGCAGCCACCTCTTGCCCACATCAATAATAATTCCAGTCCACTAAACTAACAAACAAATAATAATGTGCCTACAGCTTTTTAGCAGCATAATTTAAAATTAACTATGTAAACATTGTCAGAGGTGATCTAATATCCCAAATACAGGGAAACCTAGTTGGGAGTTGGAGCTTAGGCATGTACAGTGCCTACCTACCTATGCAATGCACTTCTAAAGGCCAAAATACTGTTATTGTTATTTTTATATTTCTTTGTAAAACAGGTATCTACAAACCTACATACCTATTTCAAGGTACGTAAGTACTTAAGTGTGTCTGCTATGAGCTAAGTTAAACCTAGTTATCAGTAGGTACTTACCTAAGATCATAGAACTAAGTTTTTTATTTGTACCTACCTACCGTTATATTTTTCAAAATATTTTTTTATTATTATTTATTATTTGTGCCGACCCCATATAGAGTGGGATAAGAGCAGAAAGATGATAACATAAATTTTGGGACTGGTCCGGCTATGTCTGTCTGTTCGTGCAGGACGAACTGTGGGATGAGGCTACTACAGACTGGGTCCCAACTGACTGACTGAAATAAATAATTTATTATTATTATTATTAATAATAAAGTGTTATCTTATCTTATCTTAAGATAGTGGACCAGTTGGAGGTACACCTGGAAAAACTGGTCGACGTTATCTCAAGAGATCCTAATGGAGAAAGGGGAGGGAGTCTTTGCCCAGCAGTGAGACAATACGGGCTGATAATATAATATCATCATCATCATCATCATCTTCCTGCCCTCATCCCTCTCTATGTGGGGTCGGCACAGCATGATCCTTGGATCATGCTGTAAGAGTTTTGGCTAATAATATAATATATGTACTCAAATTCGTTCAATACAGGTTTCAAGTTAGCCTGGTCTGGTCATTGTAATTTAGCAATTAACGGTTGTCGGACAAACATCAAATAGTCGATTTCAATAAATTAAAAAGTAATTATAATGGAGCGTAAACTCAGATTCGGCGCCTCAACGCCTTTTAAACGCTGGCGAATGGAACAATTTCCGGGAGCATTCGATACTCATATCTCGATTATTTTCCGATTTTCCGACTCGATGCGAGCAGTTCAACTCGATTCGACCCGCGTTTGCGTAAGCGGACTTAGCAAAGTTGGATGAGGAGTACTCTCCTTTAGTTTTCGACGTTATTTTTTAAGGAAATAATAAAACGATTTAATAAGTAACTACTTGTAATAGGTAGTTACTTAATGTAGAGTCGCTACAGCATGTACTTTTCTTTCATTCCCTTATGTCAGCCGATATCTTTACACTCGCTGCTTTTTATATAAATAAATAAATAAATAACACCCAACAGTCACATACCTACATAGTCCTGACCCCACACTAGGATTCCCCGTGTCGTGGGTATCAGAAACTACGAGTACCATGGTACCACAACACCCAGACCTGGTAGCTTTGCAGAACATGCAAACATTTCTTCCGCAGCGGGAGTCGAATCCGCGCCTCTTACGTCTCAGCCGAGCAATCGCCCGCCACGCCACCGAGGCCGTCGGTGAGAAATATAAACAAAATGTTCTAAATCGAGGTAACTGACTTCTGTGGAGGGAAGCAAGACAAGCGAAGTCTAAATGAAACACGTCTGGATTATTGACAATGGTCACCAGTGTCGGGGGAGCAACTAATAGCATTAAGGGACTAATAGCAAGCCGTACGTTGAGGAAATTCATTAATATCCTGTCTCAACGCAAACAGATGAAAAAGTAACTTTGGAGCGAGGCCGGGTGGAAGCCGAACTTCATTTTTGTTAGGGTTCCGTACCTGAAGGGCGGCCGTCCACGTGGTCCGGACAGACGGATAGCGGACGTCTGTCTGTATTAGGCTGAGTTGAAATTTTCACAGAGCGGGGCCCCTTGCAAGAAACACGTGTGTACATATACGGAACCCTTCGTGTGCGAATTCGACTCGCGCTTCACTGGTTTTTTTTATTATTTTATAAGTTGCTCTTAGAGTGCCCGCGTTATACCATGATGTTTTATACTGTCAACTTATTACGAGTACCTACCTACATCTCAAGTTTGAAAATAACTTCAGTCAATAGTAAAAGAAAGTAGATGCAGATTAATGTCTGGTTCCTATATTCTATGTTATAACGGACAACGGATCGTAGGTTACTATACCAACGTTGTTTTTGTGTCAATAAATGTATGGTGATCTTCGACGACGTTAATACCTACGACTCGTCCGTTCATTGAATATTGTAACCGGGCATATTACACGATATAAAATAATTAACTATCACCTGCGACTTCGCTCGCGTATTACTCAGGTAACAGTAGCCTATACCTTATTTCAATGCACGTATTATATAATATTGCAAACATTTCTCCCGCAGCGGGAATTGAACCCGCACCACTTGTGTTTCAGCCTAGCTCTCACCTGCCACGCCACCGAAGTCGTCAAATTCTTTCAGCCTAAGAAACTTTCGCTTCTATAATATTTGAAGGATCCTAGTAATATAAGAAGGTAGTTACATCTAAACGCCTTATCAATATAAAATCGTTGAGCGATTTTAATAGCTTGATTCGATTCATATCGAATTTAGTCCATTCATTTATCGATTACATATGTTCACTCACATTTAACTTATGACTGTTGGTGTCAAATGTCAATTATTAGTCAATAAAACACAGCAAGTAGCATTACTTTAAAATATATTTTCCAATATAAATGTATGACTGATATGCGAATGAATATTTATGGCGGCAAATTTGCATACAAAGTTCGCACGGTAAGTTGATGGCTTTATATTATTTAAAAGTCAAAACGGGCAATATATATAAAAGTTCTCGTCAAAAAGATAATAAAATTTAATATCGATTGATTAAAATTAATCTTAATTATAAATGCGAAAATTTGTGGGGATGTTTGGATTTGGATGTTTGTGCCTCAATCACGCCCAAACGGCTAAACGGATATAAATGAAATTTGGAATATACATAGATCATGTACTGGATTAACTTACAGGCTATTTTTTATCCGGGTACCACGGGAGTAAAGCCGCGGGCGGCAGCTAGTAAATAATAAATATTTATAGACATTTCACACAGCGCCATCTAGCCCCAAACTAAACTAAGCTTGTACTATGAGCACCAGATGACTGATAGAATGATTATATTATACTTTTTTTATACGTACAATACACTCGCAGCCCGTCCCGGCTTCGCACGGGTATTTAACAAATTAGGATTTTTTAGGTAATTTTTTACACCCGGGATACATTATTGGAGCTTTAGTAAGGATCCCTAATTTTTTTGAAAATAAATTATAGCCTATGTTATTCTGTAATAACGTAGACATCTAACTGGTGAAAGATTTTTTTAAATCGGTTCAGTAGTTTCGGAGTCTATTCGTTACAAACAAAAAAAAAATTCCTCTTTATAATATTAGTGTAAACACTACAATACCCAGACCCGGAAGAATTTTTTGCAGAATTCTTGCGTCTTAGCTGAGTCGCCCGCCACGCCACCGAGGTCGTCAAAATTGATTATCCTGCCTTAACTAAAACAAGACCCAGTTCACCATAAGGCATGTGCTTCTGACACCTCATCATAACTTGAATATTATGTGCAAGTATTCTCGCTAAGGTAGACCGCCTTCAACGACGCCGCAACGAAGCTATTACGAAAATGCATAGAACGTCACAGTACCAGACGTTCCATACATACGACACGCCGACAATGGTACGGAAAATTATCAAACAAGCGCCACCACTGACGCATGCTTCGAAAATCGACCATGGATATATCGTCTCAAAAGAATCATCATCATCATCATCATCTTCCTGCTCTTATCCCACTCTATGTGGGGTCGTCCAAGTTTCTATCGTTAGATTAAAGACGTGACCAAGTGATCCCCGTGATTTTATGGATTTTTTTTTTACTTTGACTTTGATTTTGGCTAAGGTGTTTTATGACCGGCCGCCTGCTTGACGTCAACCCTCCTTGGGAATACTTGCTTATTGTATCTCTTCATGTTGGAGGATACTATCCCTTAGTCGACAGTCCCTGTCTAGCCGTCTCAAAAGAATACAACAGCTATAAATTCGTAGGTAACTACCATGCACAAAATTAGTGATGCGCATAATAGTTGAGAGCACTGGTGGTCTAGTTGGTAGTGACCCCGCCTTCCGATCCTAAGGTCATGGGTTCAAACCCGGTCGTGTACCAATGGATTTTTCTGTGTGAAAATTTTATGTGCGCTATACCAGTACTCTCAAACGGTGAAGGAAAACATCGTGAGGAAACCCGCGGCTTAGTCAGCTCCACACGTATTGACCATGTCCTTCCTGTGGACAAGGCCGACTAAGCTGAGAGGATGGAATAGGTGCTGGTCAAGAATACTCCATCTTAATTCGTCCCGGGCACTACAGCGTCCCGTTTGTGAAGGTAAAAATTGCCTCCAGACGCTGTATAAATCATCTACTATAGATGGTAAAAGGCCTTAGCTTTTTTATAACAGTCGTAAAAATTGTACGCATTTTGTTGTGCTTGGGTCTCAATAGGCAGGTTGTTAATTAGTTATCATTGGCGCTTGTATCCGGTCCGAGTCAGTCCGTTCCCGGGAATGCAATAGCTAAAGTATTCGTACTGAAGTTTAGCGCGCCTGACGTTCCGATCGAGGGATCCTAACAAAAGGCGTTATCGCTTTTATAATTTGCAGGATTCGTATCGGAATTGTATCGCAGGATTGAAAGTATATTATGCTTTGTGAAGTCATAAAGTGTGCAATTAAATACAAAGACTGGGAGTCGAGTGTCGCGCAAGGCTGCCGGCCGCGAGGTCATTTTGGAAAACTTTTTATAGGCCTCCCAAGATGGCAAGCGGACCGTAGAGATATAAATCAACTTCATATTGTGATTTAGCAAGACTCGTTACTCTAACAATACCCCATATTTACATATAAACATTATTTTCGAGACTTTATTTATCGTTTGCTGTAATCCAATATGTTTCTTTTCGTTGTAGCGAGGGCTAATACTCGCACTCAGGTTACTTGCTAAAGTATTAATTTATAACGGGTCTTATTTTCTTATTGTTTTTTCCTTTTTTTCGTGTTGTGTTTTTATTGTGTGCCATTTCCTGTGTGGTTTAAAAATATGCGTGTAGAAACTGTTGGCCTGTTATTTATTGTGGCTGTATAAGCTTGAAGATTGACGCTTTATTGCGCACATTCTGAATGTAACGCTTAAATAAAAAACGCGGCGAACTTCATTTTGGACATTGGTCGTGGTCCACCTGCTTTTTCACCTGGATGGACCGTGGTTCCTTTTTACTGCCCGTGGTCTACCTAATTTTTGTCTGAGTGGAACAGGTCTACTTTTTTGGCCGTTGTCAACCAGATTTTGTTCTGGTCGGACAATGGTCACTTTATATTGCCCGTCCACCTCATTTCTGGATGAACCATGGACACTAAAAAGTGACCATGGTTCCAACTTTTTTCTAAGTGGAACATGGCCACGTTTTGACCCGTGCTCCACCTAGTTTTTCTGGAAGTACCATCAGCACTTTCTTGCCCATCGTTAGCCTAATTTTTCTAGGTGACCCATGAGCATTTTTGATTGCCCATGTTAAATATTCTGTAGAAACTAGGTGTTTGTTTTGTCGCGCCATAATAAATGACAAATGCTATTAAATTGTCGTGTTGGACAACACTAATTACGATTTCATGTTTTATTTGTATACTAATGAACCGCCCTGGGTGCAATGCACTAAGCGTTATAAGTATACGATCGATTTAATTAGCTTAATAAATAGAATATGCTGTGTTTAAAATACTTGAAAGATAATTATTTAATCATGGTAAAAACCGTATGAAAATCCGTTTGATAGTTTAGAGAAGGAAACTGGCCGACAAACAAGCAGACTTAGAATCTTTTTTAAAGACTTTTATAATTTTCAGAGTGAATAGTTAATTATATATGCCTAACGTGACGCTGTGGTGACCAAAATGTATAAAGATGCTCCATACTTTACCTTAGTGGACATGAACTACAGAAAAGACATAGTCAATATACGCGATGCTGACTAAACTGACAAAGCTTCGTGTCTCCTCACGATTTTATTCATCATGTTGTATCATTAAAACACTATCGAAATAAAAATTGACACGCGCGATGCCAGCCCCTATTGAATACCAATATACTTAGTTAATTATTAAGTGACTATTCTATATTTTTCCACAGTAATTAAGAGTACTTTCAAAGCACCTTACGTTTTACGAAGTACCATACAATTACCTACTGGTGATTTAGTAACAGTTTTAAAATAATTGAGCTGTCCTTAAATGTAATTGCTTTATTTCTTATAATTATTGGTTAGTAGGTACTACCTGCCATCGTAAAAGTGAATTATATTTATGAAAAACTAGCTTTCTCCCGCGGCTTCGCTCGCGTTGTTTCCTGAAAAAAGCAGTCTATATGTTATTCCAGCACGCGGACTATGTATACTCCAAGTTTCATTCAAATCCGTTCAGCCGTTACAGCGTGATTGAAGCACAAACATACATCCACACAATCCTCACAAAATTTGCATTTATAATATAAGTAAGATAAATGCTGTGTTGTTTTGAGCGAAACTTACCGTATTTATATTTGACTTAGCATACTGACATAATCAAAGTCAAAAGTCACTTTAATTTATTTGCTTCCTGAACAGAAAATCTTTCACTATACATACTTGTAATACATAATAACTACAACACCCAGACCCGAAAGAAATATTTGCAGAACATACCTAAACATTTCTACCGTAGCGGGAATCGAACCCGCTCCTCTTGCATCTATGCCGAGCACCCGCCCGCCACGCCACCGAGGTCGTCAAAGTAGGTACCTTGCGTTCTTTTCGTCTTTCTCTGTGCCAATCGTGCTACAGTGGATCTTTCGTTCGATGGCACGCACGTCGCGTTCTTTTGTTTTCGTTTTGACAGATGCCAAATTCCAACTTCTCTCAAATGCCACCTTCTCTGCTGGGAGTAAAAAAAAACATAGAATGCGTCCAGCTGCTTCTCTTCCCGAGCATGTCGTAAAAGTCGACGGGATAGTATCCAACATGATGGACCATCTATGTGGGCGATGGGTCACCAAAGTTCACTATACCCATCTCGGGATTTTGAATTAGGAGTGGCTGCAAGTTTTTTTTATGAATAGGTACTTGTAGCTCTGCCCACCTTGTTAGGGATACTGGCGTGATAATTTGTATGTATATGCCAAATCGGTAGATAGCATATAATACGTCTAAGAAAATAACACAACACCACGATACAAAATAACGCATATTTCATTTGCCTGTGTGATCTCATTTGATTTTAAGGAACAAAAATTATTCATTATATTCAGTATATTTGTGCTGGAATCCCATATTATACTATTATGTCCCCAAACAACTTGCACAGATTGGATAAATCCCGAAACTTAGAATAATATTACCTGATGTTTTTTATTGGGTATAACTCGAGTGACCGTCAGATCCTCACACACTTTGTGATATACGAGAATATTAATAGGATTTGAATATCTCGCGCCAGGCTGATAAAGAAGTGTCGCAAAACAAGGAGGAAACGGCACGCGACCTCATGCAGTCTCAAATATAAATAACAAATGCGTGTGAGTGTCTGTGTGTGTGTAAGATTTGTCTTTGTACGCGAATTACATTTCACAAGCGGGCGAAACAATACGCTCAGTATTAAGTTGTTGTCCGCTGATAGCTATATCATATTATAGCTTCTGACCCGTACTCGACTCCGTACCCTAACCCGTGTACCCCGGTGGCGTAGCTTGCTTAGATGTTCTTGATTGGTCGTTGAAGTTAAACAACGTTGTGCGAGGTCATAATTGGGATAGGTAACCGCAAGTGGCATTACGAGCTGAGCGCTTCCGTGCTTCGGAAGGCATGTTAAATCGTCGGTCCCGGCTTTTAAGTTAAGCCATGACGGAGGCCTTTAGGCGGCCTAAAAACTCCGTCACAAGAGCTGGCTACTAGCTCATACAAACTTACTTACCTACCAATTTGTACAGAATTTTTTTTATCTTCTGCATCTTTTTTTAAACCTACAAACTTATTATAACTAATATTATAATTCTGATTTGTAAGTAAGAAAGGATTTTCCTAAACGCAACGATTTGAAGTGTATTAATGACTCGCACTTGACCGGTTTTATTTTTCTTTAAAATCTTTTTTTATGTTAAAATTTAATTTTCCTTTTGAATAAACACATTTTATTAACTAACAACAGAGTTCTACGTCGATTATGGTGAGCAAAATCCGCTATCGCACACTCTTAAAGTATAATTATCTCTTGTTTTACAATTGCAGTACCGACATTGAGACGATACAATGTTACAAGTTTATTGTCAACTGGTTGGCAGTGACATTAGCCTAGAGCAACATGTTTATGTATCAGAGTCAGCGGTTCCACGACACCAGGATATTTTTGTAGCAAATACATTTGAAATTTTAAATCGACCAGTGAGATAAACTTTAATGCGTCTCGAATGCGAGATTCGGCATTTAAATTTCAAATTAACGCTATCAATTTTTAAATTTTAAGGGTCGCGATGGCCATCTGCCGAGCCGGCATCTTACATTTATGAATGGTTTTATTTATAAATAGTGTTTCTTGGTATAATTTTTCCAACAAAAAAATAAAACAAACGAATATAAAGAGCGCGGCGCATTTTACACCAAAATATACTTACTTAGATACTTAATATACTTTATATTATAGGTTAGCGTTGGGTGTGGCGCAGAATTAAACATTAAATGCATGAAATATGCTCTGATTTGAAACAATGGCGAAATATACATATAATAACATCAATGAATAACAATGGAGTATAAATTATCATTTAAACTGTTGTATATTTTATAAAATACAGCCTTGTGTTTTGTGTAAGCAGAAATACATACATATAATTGGTTGGTATGTTTGAGGAAAGTTGAATGCGGGCGCGTGTGCCGTACGCCGTACGGCATAAGTACCTACGCTAAATCGTTGAACCTAAAATCAATATGCTTTACTAATTGCACAAACTACTACAAAATAATTAGTTCATACATACATATTATCACGCCTGTATTCCTAATGGGGTGGGTAGAGCCACAAGTAAACATAAGAAAACTTACAGCCACTTCTGATTTAGTCCTAATATGGATACATGATGGCAGGTGATCAGCCCATCGCCCGTATAGGTGGTCCATCATGTTGGAGAGAGAAGATACTGTCTCTAAGCCGACTTTTACGACATGCTTGGGGAGAGAAGCAGCTGGACGTATTCTATTATTAGATTTCTTTACATCCAGTCCAGCAGAGAAGTTACAATAGTTATAATAGTATGTAGTTCAATCAAAGTCAAATTTTTTTATTCGATAAAATCACGGGTATCATTTGGAGGCGTCTTAAATCTACATTGCATTTACACCTATTCGTAACGCGACCAAGCGTGGAAGATACAGGTAAGAAACCACGCTAAGCAATTTTTTTGAATAAATGATCCCTTTACAATCATGTTTATAAAAGGAGTTGGAGCATTATTCAGTCCCAAGCATTTTTGTCTTCTATATAATCGGATATTTTATAGTAAGCTTTTATAAACAACTTTCGTTTAGAGAGTGGCTGCAATTTTATCATTACTTGTGGTTCTGCCCATCCCATTAGGGATATGGGCGTGATAATGTCAGCATCAGCATATAGCAGGGGCATTGTCCTATGTCTCCCCTAATGAGCTCTATTGTGCTCTATTTTTGGCTAGTAATAATGTAAGTATGTATTTACTTAGTGCGTGAACGCTTATAGTATAGAAAAGTTTATCACGGCCCTGCAAGACTATCCTGAATAATTCAGCGGCAGCTCTGCAGAACTTCATCGATCGAGGCACCCTAAAAGCGAATCACATAGCTTTTCACTCACCGTCAGTGTCATACATTTTACACCTCGCAAAAAGACAGCCTAGAGGCTCTGAAATAAACTAGCGAAGAGTGAGTCGGACATGAATGCAAAAATCCGTACCTAAGTATTGAATTAAGTAAAGTAGAAAGAAGCTTACGCATATGCAAATATGTACATAGATACGTATTATGAATGGGCAGAGCCACAAGTAAACATAAGAAAACTTTCAGCCACTTCTGATTTAAACTCCTTAGATGGATATGGTGCACGTTATAATATATTCTTATACTCGTAGTTTTGATTTAAAATTACATAGTTCTGACCTCACACTAAGATACCTGCATGATGCATCGTTGTTTGAAACTTTTAGTACCACAACATCCAGTAGGAAGAAATAAGTATTTGTAGAACATTCAACCATTTCCCCTTTACGGCAGTTGAACCCTCCTAGGTTGCCTGGAAGAGATCGCTTTTAGCGATAAGGCCACCCTTTGTTATTACCATATTTTTTTTTGTTTATTTTGTAAGGTCAATGTATGGTAAGTAATAAAATGTTATCGATCTATCTATCTAACCCTCGCCTTTCGCTTTTGAGCGGGCTTGTACGCCACGCCACGCCACGCCACAAATCAAATAATTTATTTCTGCTTGAAGTATAGTACATAATAGATCCTAAATAAATACAGCAGCATGCAGCATAAAATTAATAAAGCAGTTGTCTCTAGAACAAAAAACACACAGTACACAGTATTGAAAGTATAAACAGAACTATAGGCTCCGTTTTCGTTATACAGAACCCTGATGAGTAAAAAGATCACGTGAGGAATTACCTAGCGCGTCGCCCGACAGTAGAGTCGTAAAATACAACTCAGACACTGAACAAATAGTACCTACTATACTAGTAACTACCAAACGCTCCTAGGCACTTAAACAACACGATTCATATTCTTTTAACTGAGAATACATTTTTGTAGATATCTACGTAAGTAAAAGCGCTTCCGTGCTTCGGAGGACACGTTAAATTGTCGGTCCCGGCTTTTAAGTCGTTAAGCCATGACGGAGGCCTTTAGGCGGCCTAAAAACTTCGTCACAAGAGTTGGCCACTAGCTCATACGAACTTACTACAGATACGATAATCATAATGAGAGGGATAGAGAGCTCTGGTGGTCTAGCGGAAATGAGCCCATCTGCCAATCCTAAAGTCGTAGATACGAATCCAGTCTTGCAAGAATGGATTTTTCTGTTCGGATTTTTTGTGTAGGTACTATACCAGTTTCCTCAAACGGTGAGCCGTCGTGAAAAGATCTCACAGTAGGATTCCCCGTATTCAGAAACTACGAGTACCAGTAATCATGGTACCATAACACCCAGACCCGGAAGAAATATTTGCAGAACATACAAACATTTTCCCGCTGTAGGAATAGAACCCGCGTCTCATGCGTCACAGCCGAGCGCTCGACCCCACCGATTCCGTCTTTATAATTTTGGTATAACACGGTGCTAAAGGTCTTGAGCGTCAGGTCTACCCCCCCGGGTTCCGTACATTCACGAGTACCGTGAAACGACCTCACGATCGCCTTGTAAGACGATTTTTTCGTGATCAAACCATTCATTGTTCAGTAGCATTTATTCAATTGGGTTGAAATTGTTTACATCGTGCGCCCGGCCAGTATATTTCGCTCACGTATCGATGTAGGTAATGGACAAGTACTACGTGCTTCGACGGTCATGCTTTTTGCATAGCGCTCGTGATTTTTGACAAAAGTTGATACCGAATTTATAGTTTTACGAGTATAACAGAATAACATTGTAACAGTGACATTACACTCCAGGATTTATTGCAAAATAGCATCAAAAACTACAGGGTTAGGAACAGATTTATTTGCGGATCAAATAAAAAAATCCTATCAAGTGCGAGTCCAATTAGCACACGATGGATTCTGTACCATCGCACTGTACGTAAATGTTTCTTGTATGAGGCCCCCTTTCTTTTATTTATTGTTAAAGCGGCAATAGAAATACACACTGAAAATTTCAACTCTCTACGGTTCATAAATAAAGCCCGCTGACAGACGGACGGAACGATGAACAGCGGAGGCTTAGTAATAGGGTCCCGTTGCCATCTTTTGGGTACGGAACCCTAAAAGTCAAACAAATCAAATATAACACATACTACAACTCAGACCCGGAAGAAATATTTGCAGAACATACAAACATTTCTTCCGTAGCGGGAATCGAACCCGCGTCTCTTGCGTCTCAGCCGAGCACTCGCCCTCCACGCCACTGAGGTCACGTGGCACAGCATGTTCTCTTTTTCCATTCCTTTCATCTCTGCATTCACTTTATAACCATACCATCTTCCAATACCTCAATCGGGGACATTGCAAATGCTAAAACTAGAATCAACAGCAAAAATATCTGTAAAACTAGAAACCTTCGTTACTTTGATACGTTACTTGAAAAGAATTTTAATTAACTAGCTATATTGCTTTTAGATATCGCTGATGTCCTTCATTTTCAGCTCCATTTTCAGATCGCCAAAGCAAATGCAATACAGTAAACAGATTCTAATTAAACATTTTTTTTTTTCATTTTACGTGTTCCAGCTTCAGGCTTTGAATTTCTGAGAGCTTTTTCACGTCTGCAGAAAGTGCGCATGCAAAAAATGTGAGTTAAATTATCAAAGATCGTGAACCGTAAATGGACAAAGTAAATGCTAAGGATCGGGTCCGATAGCAAAAGAGATTTATTTAAAAGAACAAATAAACTCGACTGCGTACAATTTAGGTAGCATCGTAGGGACATATTTGATTTTGTGACACATGATGATGGTGTTTTTAATTTTGTACCATATTAGTTAATTGGAAATGGCTTCTTAACCGCCATATTGGATATTTTACACTTTAGTGTCAAAAAAGTGACATAGTACCCTAAGACACAACGACACTTCATTTGTTAAAATCCGTCCAGCTGTTTGGACTACAGCTTCAGCTAAAGGAATACGCTTCGCCCAAATACATGCATACATATACACCAAACACATTACCCTCCTTCGCAATCGGGTAAAAAGGAGGCCTACGCCAAATAATGGCCAGAAATTTCCGCAAAAACGTGGAACATTCCGCCGAGCTCAGTATTTTCTGAGAAGTATGATATGGGTGTCTTCAAATCGATAATCAATAGGTTTCTTATAGGAAAGCGTGCACCATCTTAGACCACAATGTAACTTAACATCAGGTAGAGTGTAGTCAAACGCAAACTGGTTCAAAAGAACCAGTGACACGACTACATGGGATAGATTTTGAAATTAATACATCCGCCAAATTCATTTTGCTGTTACCTATACATTCTTGGTTTAAGATAGTTACGAAATAGTTACTTAACTACTCCTCTACTCCCTAACTAACATCGTAAGGAAACTGGCATGCACGGTAGAACCTAAATAGTTCGAAAACAATGTCAAGTGCACGGAGGAAGCTTTCGAGACGCACCCTACTTCACTATACTAGTGTGGTGAAAATATTTAAAGTGCGCCTCAGAGACTCCTTTTGTGCAATTGACATACTTATTTTCGAACTTTCTACGGTTCTACGACATGTCGATTTCCTCACGATGTTTTCCTTCACCGTTTGAAAGTTCAGGTAGGCACATAAATTTTTCAAACAAAAAAATCCATTGCTGTACGCCGTATTCGCACCCACGACATTAGACTTCCACTATTACTAGACCACTAGTGCTAGAAAGAACTGGTCACCCAAGTGTTAGTTGTACCCCCGACTAAAGAGTTCAAAAATACCCGGTTACGTGTGGATGAACTTGGGTCTAAATATGTAGTAGTTGCTAAGTCGGCACTTTTCTTCGAGACAGGAAACGTTTAAACCGATAGTGAGAAGGCCTCCACGTGTTACGGCAAATACCGAACAATACCAACAACTTGCTATCGCTCAAACAATTCTAGGCATCTTCGCAGTAGCAGCTTACTTTTTGCCATCGACTGCAGCGCAAATTATGTATGCCCTGTTACAATGTTATACTAACGAACGACGCATCGGTCATAGGGACGTTCCCAACAGCTAAATATAAAGTTTTACAAATGTGTCGATATAGGATGCCATATGAAAGGGCTTTATTTATATCCCTTTTTCCAGGGTAGCCCCCTTGTACATCTCAAAATGTTTTTAGCAAGATAGCGGTATTGTTGTGATTTGCAGTAGTTGTGTTTGCTTCGTTTCATATAACAAGTTAAAGTCGACATAAATAGATTTTGTACTATAATCAAGACTTTAGATTTTAGAATTCTATAACGTCAGAGTAGATACTCTGACGTTATAGAATAGAAACGGGTCTAATAAGGATATTGAGGACCTGTACCATAAAAAAAGTATGTATGTCGGTACAAGAAATATCAGGGCGCGAATGCAAAATTCAGTTTGGGGCGAACTACTAGGTTATTTTAAGTTAGAAAGCCCTGTGAGGTTATTATTTTAAGTAAGGTAAATAATATCTTATATGCTCAGGCTCATATGCATTTTAAATCCTCGAATCACAACAGCATTCTTGAAACTTGATTGAGCACGACTGTAGCATGCGGTCGTGGGCCTGTATAAATGCAAGCAAAGCAAGTAAATTACAAGAAATTAGATTTACACTTACGAAAGGAATGCAATGCATAGGTACATTGTAATTCCGCATTCTTATGCATGTTTTTCACACTGTATTTTCCATCTTGCATTCTTTCAAAAGCTTTTTTCAACACAGGCTTTTGTTCATTTTGTACCCGGATATAGATAACGTATCTAAGGTCGTGGGTTCGATCCGGTCGTGTGAAAAAAAGATTGGAATAAACCACTAGGATTCCCTGTGTGGTGGGTATCAGAAACTACGAGTACCATGGTACCACAACACCCAGATCCGGAAGGAGTATTTGCAGAACATTCAAACATTTCTCCCGCGGGAATCGTACCCGCGCCTCTTGTGTCGCCGCCGCGCCACAGAGGCCGTCCATTGAGTCACAAAAGTCCACACATCCCCTCATGATAATTAGTTATTAGTATAATGCGATTGGTAGGATGGATGAATAAATTAGGTAAGCATGATTTTAGCATATAATTATAATTAAAATCGGTCATGTTCGAGTCGAATTCGCACACGAAGGGTTCCGTACCATCGTAATAAAAAATCGTAGTAACAAAACGTTTCTTGTATGGAGTCCCCTTTTATTTTATTGTTATTAATTGTTGTTCTCTCTTACTGTACTTCTACTACTTAGTATCATCTCCAACTTGATGGACCTGTATGGGCGATGGGCTGATCACCTGTCACCAGTCTTGGATCAGAAGTGCAAGTTTTCTTATAATTACTTGTGGTTCTGCCCACTCCGTTAGGGATACGGGCGTGATAATATGTATGTATATATATGTAATAGTTGTTACAGCGCCAATAGAAACACACTGAACAATTCAACCTCTACTAATTACGGTACTATTAGTTCATGAGGTACTCTTCTTGACAGTCGAACGGACAGCGACAGCTAAGCAATAGGTTCCCGCTGATACCCTTCAGGTACACCCTGCAAGTTTTCTCGTTTATCAGTTTTATAATTATAAATAGCATTCCTTGAAGAATTTTAACTAAGGTAATTATAGAAGTGAATGCATTTATTCTGCGAAGTAATTTATATCTGAAGATGGCTTCCCACACATGTCTAGATAATTTTATAATAAGAAATAGATAAATAGTTGTGCTGTTGTATACCATGTTCTAACATTATTAAATTCATCAGCTTCCTGCCCTCATCCCACTCTATGTGGGGACGGCACAGCAAGATTCTTGGATCATGCTGTAAGAGTTTTGGCTGTTTTATGACCGGCCGCCTGCCTGACGTCAACCCTCCTTGGAAACTGACATTAATAAATTATCTGACTAATTTTAAAATTTGTATGAGGTCGAAAAGGAATTCGAAATAACTCAACGATTAGTAAATTCTAATATACAAGTGGCGGTATCTAGTATTTAAATAAAGTAAATCAAACTTACTTATTTGCCCCGAGCATGTCGTAAAAGTCGACTAAGGGACAGTATACTCTCCAACATGACGGACCATCTTTATGGGCAATGGGACTCTTTAAGAAAGAGTGGCTGCAAGTTTTCTTCTGATTACTCGTGGCTCTGCCCAACCCTTTAGGGATACGGGCGTGCCAATATGTAGGTATATTACATAGGTATTTAAACTGGCTTCGAATCTCGGATGTCCACAGACCGACGTGGAAAGAATCTCGATGAGGTGAGTCGACCATCACTAGCATTAAAGTTATTCTTGGAGGTGAAAAGCTTGTATAGGGCATGCTAATGAGCATTGAATACATGATCCATAATTATTAAGAATTTGTCGCTCTAACCATTTCAAACTGAACAGTTCTAAAGGAAATGAGGCTGGAAGGCTTATATTGTTAGAAATCCATACACTGGCAAAGCTAAGTTAAAGCTTTGAAAAATCTATTCCAACTACCGACTAGTTTTTTTTTCGCATTTCACTTAAAAGGTTCTGAAATTAGTTCTCCCAGTCTACATCTTCTCATCCCTGCAAATACAAATAAATTTGTAATAAAAGGAGTAAGTGCACAACTGACCAAAAGATTTTTGTGGGTACTTTAATAACGTCCTAAAAATTTCCACAATACTTTTTCAAAAAGAAAAAAGCCATTGTGATGTCATCAACATTCAAATACCTACACGTATCAACCATTGTTCGAAAAATACGTACTGAAAAATACACAGAACACTATCCCGTTTCATATCCAGATTTCACCGTTTACGCAAAAAGAAATTCTTGATCCAAGCTTGATTAATATGAACTGACCTATTTTATCTAAACTTCACACAAAAGCAAATTCCGTTTTAACACAAAATTGCATCTAAGATCATAATATCCGAAGCGCTTGTGGCGTAGCTTGCTTAGACGTTCTTGATTGTTCGTAGAAGTTAAGCAACGTTGTGCGCGGTCACAATTGGGATGGGTGACCGCAAGTGGCATTACGAGCTGAGCGCTTCCGTGCTTCGGAGAGTAGGTACGTTTAATTGTCGGTCCCGGCTTTTAAGTCGTTAAGCCATGACGGAGGCCTTTAGGCGGTCTAAAAACTCCATCACAAGAGTTGGCCACTAGCTCATACGAACTTACTCTTTTTTTAATCCTTAAAATCACTAATTGTGCCGATTTGAAACGTGCAGGAAGAAGTAAAACCGTTCACTTCAATTCAATAATGAGGTTTCCTGGTCTACAAGTCTCCACAATACGATTTGCCTACTTATGCAAAGATCATTGTCCGTTGTTGCTGGATGTTTTTACAATTTTCGAGCGTTTCTCTGGCAATTTTCCGCTCAGTTGACCCCACTTAGTGTTCTTACTGATGGGAAAATAAGTTCTTGTGAAATGTTAAATTTGCATTGAGCTGCATTTTGTTATTGTTTATTTTTTTTCTTTATTTACTTGAAATGTTCTTTTTTCATTGTTTGCTTGCTCATTTCAAGTACCTATTCATTGTGGTCATATTGAACAAAATATTTGCCAGAATGTCTTAAACGTTTCGTAATAGAATTCGAATTGAAACTCGATTTCAGGAATTCTTTCACACACTATTCAAAGTTTGATTGAAAATAGCGAGATTACAAAATTAGTCTGGCACAATGAACTCAAGAGGGGGGAGTTGGGGGGTGAATCGAGTTATAAATAAGGCATAATCGGCGAGAAACAATAAGTCGTTGGAATTTCGCGCTGCTAGTGAAGCGTAATCAAAAACTTTTTTTTCCTTTTTAAGTTTGCGATAAATATGTTACGTATGGTTAAGCTGTGCTTTCCTAGAATCTGATTCCGATTTTTACAATAACGTTCTTAAAAAAAAGTTGTCATTTCTTATGGCGTTATGGTAACTCATTAAGTGTTACATCTAGGATGGATCCTGTAGGCTTTGCAAATACACCGGATCTTTTAAATTATCGTTGCCAGTACAAACGGACCGATCAGATAGAATCGTTTGTTTCTTTATAGTTCTCAGGGTTTCCGGTAGAACTCCATCGAGGAAGCGACAAAATAATGTGCTGCTACAAAAATGTAACATAAAATTTATAGTGAGATTATTGTTGGATTTATAAAAAAATGGTTTTGTAAAAAGGCCTGGTGAAAGTAGGTACCTTATACCAAAGAGCATTTATGAAGAGTGAATGAAGCAAGAGTAGGATGTCAGAACCGTAGGAAATCGAGTTCCGTGGTCTCTGCCTACCCCTATGGGAAACAGTCGTTATTTTATGTATGTATATAAAACACTGTTCGTTTATTTTTAATCGACTTCAAAAATGGAGGAGGTTCTATGTTCGACTGCATTTTTTCAATGTTTCGACAGTTCTTTCGTCAGTTTTATTTTTTGTATGTTAACCGATATCTGCTTTACTAGTAAACTGATTTTCATGATTCTTTCACTGGTACATATGGATAATAGTCCCGAGATAGTTTAACGTCTGAGAGATTTATACTTTTCAAGTAAAATTTAAAAGTCGAGAAATAAAATTTGAAATGATAACTTATTTTCTTACTCAATTTTATTCGAAAGAAGAGTGTCGACTTGGATATCGATAGTACCTAACTGACAACCTCACATTTCTAACCGCCAACTACCTGTGAGTTTTTATATTCAATAGAATAACACCAAGGAGCTTTAACTTATTTTGCATTGAAGTCGGTTTTGTTTTTTATACGTATTATTTTTTCCAATGTCGCAATTCGAAAAATGACAGCGTTGAATCTAAAATTAAACGATATAAAAAGCGCTCTCACAAACGCAGATATCATAACGTTCACGAAAAATAAAACTAAATATTTACTTTGAATAACAATAAAACATGGCTGGCGTCCACATTCATCGTGAAAAATATGTGATAGTCTGTTTATAAAATTAATACATTTCTTTTCTGTATTCAACGTAGATTTAGCCTCATCTAGCCCTAAAATAAGCAAAACTTGTACTATGGGCACCAGATGGCTGATAGAATACTTTACTTTTTTGAATCCATACTTATAATAATACATACTTACTACAACACCCAGACCCATAAGAAATATTTGCAGAACATACAAACATTTCTACCGTAGCGGTGGGACACCACCGAGGTCGTCTTTGACATTGAAGATAATGTTTTATAAATTTCTCAGGTCGAAAACCAGATTTCTTAAGACCTAATACAAAGTTAGCAATGACGTCTTATCGAGGATTTTTTTGACATTTGAGCTTAATAAAAAAATAACTTAACACGCACAGATAGGATGAGCTATCTATAGACCGTTTGTAACTGTCTTAGGATAGCCCAACTGTTCCTATTGTATTCTGTAAATACTTGTATAATTTATGTTCATTTCTGTCTGTGAAGTTTTATAGATCTTTTTGTTTATATACTTAAAAGTGAGCTTAATAAAATAATACAATGAAGACAAACGAAGCCAGGGGAAACACCATTAGTGTTTTTATGTGATTGAGACTGTTCCTTCGTCGGATAACTGGCGCCTGCCTCCTTTTATCTACGCTATTCTTAGCTTCATTTGTTTAACATTATATCAATGGCATATGATAAATGAATGCCTTTTGTTGTAATGCTTTTGTGAATTGTGTAGAGATATTTAGATTGCATGTTTTACGCGTCATTGCTAGAGCCGGCCCCCACCCGATGGAACGATAATATTGTTAAAGGTCGAAAGTCTGTGGGTACCTACTCTTAGTCGTGTCATAGCTCTTTCGATCCAGTGTGGTACCTATATGGCACATTTAGGAAGTAGGTAGGATCTAAAAGATTCGTCATCTATTACGGACATCATTTTCAGGTTAATGGTGTCACAAATTTACAACAATGTATTTTTATGTACTGTATACTGGATTTTGCTAAATAGATGTTCTGCTATACAGACCATCTGTCGAATGTCTAACCATCATAGTTGGACGTTTTGCTAAAAGGACACTTTGTTCATTCGGCTTACTGCTTATTAGGCGTTTCGCGCCGTTGGACATTTAGCTACTTACCCCCGAATACTCAAACGCGACTCAGAGTTGAGCACGTCTCAACTCACGGGTTTTTGACAGTTTCTGATGAAAATCTGTCGAAAAATCGTGATTTTAGACGTGTTCAACTTTGAGATGCGTTTGAGTATTCTGGGGTTAGACCTTCTAATCAGGAGGGGAATATCCAATTCATCGGTTCTTCCATCAGTCAGTGCTCAAGCACCTTAGTACACGATGACGTTGGTGTAATTTAGGGGTTTACTTAGTTTGGTTACAGTTCATTTATGAAATGGTACAACCACCTGGTCGTATCACTCCTTTCGTGCACTTGGCACATGTTTTTAGAACCTTACAGGTTCTACGACATATCGGTTCCCTCACGGTGTTTTGATTTACCCTTTGAGCGTACTGGTATAGCGCACATAATTTTCTCGCATAAAATCCATTAGTGCGCGGCTGGATTTGAACCCACGACATTAGATCGAAAGGCGGGGCCGCTACCACTAGACCAGCAGTACTCAAATGGAATGATGTAGTGAGAAGAACCCATTAAAAATGCATCTTTAAATTGAGCAGATAAGAAGATAATCGAAGATAACCGTCTTAACAATTTTCTTCACAAGGAAGTACTTTTTCTATATTTTAGTTCTTTTACCCAAGTCACTTTCTGTATAAAGAGACGCTGCGAAAATTTATAAAAAAAATTACTTTATTCCTTAAAATCGCTGGGATCATTTGGACACGTCTTTATCTATGTTGAATTTGCACCTAATTTACGTGGCAGATACAGGTAAGAAACCACGCTTGGCAATTTCTTTTGGAAATGATCCCAATAAAATAATGATTATTCAGTCCTTTCGATCAAGTTCATTCCCAAACATTTTTGTCTTCTATATATAATCGGATATTTTGTAGAAGGTAAGCTTTAAAAATAAGTGTTTTAACCCAAGAATACTCAACCGCGACTCAGAGTTGAGCACGTCTCAAGTCACGGTTTTTTGACAGTTTTTGATGAAAATCTGTCAAAAACTCGTCATTTGAGCACGTCTCAAATGACGAGTTTTTGACAGATTTCATCAGATGCGTATTCGGGGGTTAATTTATTAATTGACAAATTTGACAATTTTTTGAGGTGACGTTGCAATCGCCTGTCGATCATGTGTCAATCATATTTATTAACGTCTTCCAACTATGTTAGACACAAGTGACAGCTACTGGCATAATTTAACACTTTGCAAAATGATTTGAGTGGCGGTATTTGACAACCCTAGCTAGGCGCCGCGGGAGCCGCCGTCCGTCCACACAAATATAACAATACCAATGAGACTACATCAAAGAGAACGCCTTTTGTTTACACCCAAACCACCATCGACTAATCAACTGATTAATTTAATTAAACATTACGAGAAAGTTCTGTTTACTTAACGTTTCCTCGGGCCTACATGTGAGTTCAAAGGAATACGAATGTAAACAGCGTGTGGGTGAGCAGTCGCGATAGTCCAAGTCGACAGTGGACTTGTCACGTCCTAATGTAACTTTACGAATCAAGATCAGTTTATCATTTTATTGCACACCCACAGATACAACATGACAGACGTATCTAAACATTATACCTACACAATAAAATTGACTCTAATACAGCGTCATCACCTTCCTGCCCTTATCTCACTCTATGTGGGGTCGGCACAGCATGATCCTGGACCATGTTGTAAGAGTTTTGGCTAAGGTGTTTTATGACCGGCCGCCTGACGTCAACCCTCCTTGGGAATACTTGCTTATTGTATCTCATCATGATGTTGGAGGATACTATCCCTTAGTCGACTTTTACGACATGCTCGGAGAGAGAAGCTGCTGGACGCATTCTATGTTATTTCTTTACTCCCAGTCTAGCAGAGAACTCTAATACAGCGTACTTAATAATAATAAAAATAATAGAAAATCAAAACATAACAATAGTAGGTAGGTATTCTAAACAAATTACATCTGAACACTAAAATCTAAAAGTAACACAAGAGAGAAAACAAATAAAATATATAACCAATAAATATGGAAACTTGCGGAGTTGACACTGAAGACTACAATTATTTTGACATACATACATAATATCACGGCTGTTACGGCCCTAACGGGGTGGGCAGAGCCACAAGTAAACATAAGAAAACTTGCAGCCACTAGATTCAAAGTCCCAAGATGGATATGGTGAACCATGGTAACAAGTGGTCAAGCCCAAGTGGATGTATGGATGTTTGTTACTCTTACACGTCTAAATGGCTGAACGGATTTAAATGAAACTTGGAATATACATAGTATATGTGCTGGATTAACAAATAGGCTATTTTTTATCCGGGTACCACGCGAACGAAGCCGCGGGGGGCAGCTAGTCTGATATGTAGATGTCCATCATATTGCAGAGGACACTATCCTTTAGTCGACTTTTTAGTTATTGAGAGTAGGTAGTAGTTAGAGACCCTAGGTACAATGTATCTCCGTAAATCCAATGTCAGTTAATAGCGTCTTGTTTTTGTTTATGAAACATGTTCTACTGTTTGTTTGTATTTTAATTCGCTCTCACAAGGAAAGCTCAAATGAAACAATAACAATCGAGGGTTTATGTGTGTGATTTCGCCTTGTCTTGTTCATGTTAGCTGCCGCCCGCGGCCTTACTCCGATAAAAAGTACCCTAAACTTTATATATGCAAATAAGCATGTCGATCTATTTATTACAATACATACTTTTCACTACAGTCATTAGTAATTAGTAAAAAGGTCATGATAAGCCTAACCCATAAGGTACGCCTTTATTACAGTTACATAAAGAAGTTCGCGTTTATTCAAACCACTAGGTCCAGTGGTTAGTGACTTTCCCACCGTAAGATCGTGGGTTCGAATCCGGTCGTACATAAATGACTTTTTGTTCATAAAATGATAAGTGCTATACAAGTAGGTACTCTAACGGTGAAGGAACTGTACTAAAAAAACTAAGGCCTTTTACTATCTATAGTAGATGATTTATACAGCGTCAGGAGGCAACTTTTACCTTCACTAACGGAACGCTGTAGTGCCCGGGACGAATTAAGATGCAGTATAGCTGGCCTTGTCCACAGGAAAGATATGGTCAATACGTGCGGAGCTGACTAAGCCGCGGGTTTCCTCACGATGTTTTCCTTCACCGTTTGAGAGTACTGGTATGGCGCACATAAATTTTTCGCTCAGAAAAATCCATTGGTACACGACCGGGTTTGAACCCACAACCTTAGGAACGGAAGACGGGGTCACTACCAACTAGACCATCAGTGCTCTCAAAGGAACTGTAGAAGCTTAAAAAATCGAAAACGTGTGCCATTGTGAAAACAATGCACGAATGGAGCCAGTTTAAGGCGCACTTTGATACTTTACGAAACTGGGTCGAAAGAACTAGGTGATATGAAACATGCATAGATCATTATTCCTAAGAAAACAACGCTATGTTGATATGTAGGTAGGCTGGTGTATTGCTGTTATGTTTCAATAAAGGGAGCATCGTTAAATGCTATTTTCTTAAATAATTTTGTAATTTAGTCGTACGGTAGCGCTTCCCGGCTGAATTGCGTTGTGATTTATTCGTAATTGCGTAATGTGTGCACAAGGAGCGTTTATTTCTTTAAGATGAGTATTACTTACAATAATGGAAAGCATGTTTTTATTTGAAACAAGTTAATATTATGTATTTATCATTTTCAAATGTATGTGTGTATGTTTGTATGAGCTGGTGGCCAACTAGTGACGGAGTTTTTAGGCCACCTAAAGGCCTCCGTCATGGCTTAGCTACTTAAAAGCCGGGACCGACAATTTAACGTGTCCTCCGAAGCACGGAAGCGCTCAGCTCGTAATTCCACTTGCGGTCACCCATCCCAATTGTGACCGCGCACAACGCTGCTTAACTTCAACGATCAACCAAGAACGCCTAAGCAAGTTACGCCACGAGCGTTTCAATTAATTTCAAATTAATTCAACGTCTCTAAAACGTCTATCTTTACAGGATAACTTAATACAATAAAGTAGCATTATGTCACAAATATAAAAAGAAATGTTTGTTGTTACAACGGTAATAGAAATACACACTCTGTGAACATTTCAACTTTCCACCTATCTGTCCATATTGTCCGTCTGTCAGCGGCTGACAGACGGACATGGACAGATAATGTACATGTACGATGATACGGAACCCTTCGTGTGCGAATTTGACTCGCCCTTGACCGGTTTTAAGACTTAAAACCTAAACTATCAATACCAGATACCTATACAGCGTCAGGAGTAAACTTTTTTTTTGCCTACACTAACGGGACGCTGTGGGGCCTCATCATCACATCATCGATACAACAATGCCTGAAAACCAAAGTGTTCAATCAGTGCGTCCTACCCGTCATAACAAACGGTGGCGAAACGTGGACACTCACAGTGCGGCTAGTCCACCAGTTCAAAGTCGCTCAGCGAGCTAAGGAAAGGCTCGGGGTTTCTCTGAAGGATAGGATCCGTAACGATGTTAACCGACTGAGAACTAAAGTCGACGACATAGCTCAGAGTATTAGCAAATTGAAGTGGCAGTGGGCTGGTCATATCTGCCGAGGAACCGACAACCGCTGGGGTAAATGAGTTATTGAGTGGAGACCGCGACTCAGCTAACGTAATGTAGGACGCCCTCCGGCTAGGTGGAGAAGATCTGTAAAAGGTTACTGGCAGAGACTGGATGTGTCAAGCCAAAGACACACACAGTCACACACAGTGTCATCATCATCACATCTGCCCATTGCTTGACATGACTCCTCTTTAGAACACCATCCTTTCCGGTCGTGCGCCTACTGAAGTAATTAATACAATTAATTAATTCTTATTTGGCTCAACGGATCAGTATTGCCATTCAGCGAGGCAATGCGGCCAGCGCCTTGGGCACGCTTCCACCGTCTGATGAGCTGGATCAGGTGAGCTATCTATAAACCGTTTGCAACGGCCTTTAGATAGCCCAAATGTTTCTTTTGTATTTTGTAAATTATATTTGTAATAGTTGTAAGTTTCTTTCCGTTAATAAAGATAAGTCTTTATTTCATTAATACAAAATAATGTGCACGATAATCTTATCAACACAGCAGTAACAATAAAAACTAAATAATATTTAATTTCGTTACTATTAACTGCAATTCAAAACTTCAACCCTCTAACAAAATAGCAATAAAATACCGAAATCTATCATTATGTACCTTAGAAAACAGTTAAAAGTTTTGTGTTATTCATTAAATCTATTCTAATGTTCGAAATGCACGAACACTCGAGTCATTCCGTGAAATAACATACAGGTAATAAATTATTAATGTATACAAAAACCCACAAAACTACCCCTCGCAGTAGTGTTGTGATTATACAAAGCCGGACTTCCACCTTTGGAAACAGACAAGTCATCTACCCTAAACTAAGGCTTTTTACACCATCTACACTATCGATTTCTCTGCTGGACTGGCAGTAAAGAATAAACATAAAATGCGTACAGCTGTGTCTCTCCCCGAGCATGTCGTAAAAGTCGACTAAGGGTTAGTATCCTCTCCAATATGATATGCGATAGTCTGATGACTTGTCACCATGGTTCGCCATATTCCTGGGACTCTTGGATCAGGAGTGACTTCAAGTTTTCTTATGATTACTTGTGGCTCTGCCCACCACGTTAAAGATATGGGCCTGATAATAATGTGAGTAATCTGTATCTCATGAACCGATAGGTCGAGTTGAATTTTTCAGTGTGTATTTCTATTGCCGCTTTAACAACAATCAATAAAAATTCAATAAAATTCGTGTGCGAATTCGACCCACACTTGACTGCTTTTATTTTTATATCTTTTAATTGGAAAGGTTCGTTCTAATAGTGTTAAGAATAAATTGAATCGCCTGATTGCTTGACCGGTCTCTCGAATGAAGAGGCAAGTCCGGCCACAGCCAACACTAGCCTACCCCTGGCTTCCGCGCCATGAATTAATAAGTAGTATTCTTATTATATACCATTGATTAATATTTAATTTTCATGGTAGTTAGCTAGCGTGTTTTGTTTACGAGTTACCGGTCCAAACTTTCTGTAGGAATGTGCCTGAATAATACAATGTCCTAAATATTTGATTATGTGCCTTAAACATTATGTATACTCAGAATTTTACTTTATACGGGTTGTGTTTGTTTTCTTGTTTATAAAGGCCCACTTACCCTTTACCCTTGGTTTTTACAGTTTTCAATGTTTTGAAGTCTAACTTGTCGGGTGCAGTGACCCGAGCTCTTTCGAACCAACTGGTTAAAGGTAGTTTGTGGTGAAAGGATTTAAAGTGAGCCTCAAGCGTTCAAATCCAGTCGTGCATCAATAGATTTTACTATACTAAAAATGTATATGCTCTATACCAGAAGGATCAAAAATTCCACTTTGTCAGATCGGCTGCTGAATTGAATTGCGTACGATTTACTAAAATTCTGACTATTTTACAGTCAAATATGAATCTGCTGCTGCATCGAATTGCGTACTATTCACCTAAAATTCGGACCATTTTACGAAAATTACAGGAATCGCTTAGGATTTGCTTTAAAATCGAAAATGAATTGCTATAGATAAATTGCTCAAAGTGGCTTGCTGTCCCAGTAACAGACGGTCCTTCGAGTCTGTGTTTGCGTGTTTTAGGTTTAAATTTTTGACATGCTTAATTTTATATTATTTTTATTTAGATTATTATTACTTTTACTATTATTATCTGTTTTAAAATTTTTATGGGCTTTTTGTCTAAAATAAACAGTTTTTATACTAGCTGTTGCCCGCGACTCCGTACGCGTGTAGTACATTATTTTGTTCTATAATCAATAGTTTCCGCAACGCACGCCAAAAACTATTTTGGGTTTTCTACCTTGGATTACAAAATTGCAATTTTCTCACGGATCCCTAGTTTTACTTTAAATATTTCGTAGCCTATACTGGTCCTTGATAATGTAGCTTTCTATTAGTGAAAGAATTTTTGAAATCGGTCCAGTAGTTTCGGAGCCTATTCGTTACAAACAAACAAAAAAATATTTCCTCTTTATAATATTAGTATGATTACATACCATCTAAAATTGCCGAGGCGCATAATATTTGTGGTACTACTGTACGCCTTTCTGAAGATAGGGTGCGCGTCGATCAACCAGCCCACTTACACTCTGGAACAAAACGGCTGAAACTCACACCACTCATCTCCTTAACCCTTATTAGCCTGACGAAAGCGGAAATGTGAGAAAAAAGAGGAGGTATAATTTGCAAGCCAGTTTCCGTATGAAACGTGTTATTACATTTTATTTTTAATTAATTTCCGTTTAAAATTAGCATGCTTTCGTTGTTCACTTTTAATATAATGAATGCGTTTTATTCTTTAGCCTTTGAGAGCGGTTTAATTAAAATGTTCAAGTAGGCATAGCACTGCTTGACTGCATAGGCGAGACCAGGGCATTAGCTAGATAATCATCAAAATCAGTTAAAAGATGTCATGGGTACAAAAGGTGCCTCTTTAAGGTGCACTTTAATTATTTCTGTACACTTGGAGAGAACTTGTAGTAGGTAATTACGTCTGTGTTCATTCATAATTACTCAGTTTGTTCCTAGCCTCAATCAGCAGTGGGAAAGAATGATGATGATGAGGTGTGTTCACGCCGTCAGTGTGTCCCCAACTCAAGCGGGTAATTTGTAGTCGGGAGGGCGCGAGGGGTTAAAATTAACATGTTTGTCTTGCTCATGTCGCTAACAGCGAAACTACGTAGAAGTCAAATAAATTCCCACCAATTTTACATAAGTACCAGCTTACTTCTGTTTAAGTTGAAGCTGCGTTTTCTTTGGAATTTAAAACGTTTACATTGTTAAGGAGATGTTTGGGTAAATGTAAAACTAACCTCCGAATACTCAAACGCTACTCAGAGTTGAGCACGTCTCAAGTCACGGTTTTATGACAGTTTTTGATGAAAATCTGTCAAAAACTCGTCACTTGAGACAAGCTCAACTCTGAGATGCGTTTGAGTATTCGCGGGTTAATCATTATTTTATTATATTTCATTGTAAAGATCGACAGCTACAAATTACAGAACCAGTAAACATAAACTATTATGATACAATATGTATGTATTAAATTTACAAATTAAATAACCCCCTACTCCGAACAGAACACCATAAATCAATGGGACCTGTAAAAGTAGGAAAAATCCTTTTGTCAAGTAGGAAATGAGCTGATGATCTTCAAACGCATCAACAGATCTTTGTAAACTCTACCTAAAACCATCTCGATCACATTAGCTTTCACACAGAAAAAACTGCATCAAATCGGTACATTCGCTAAACACATCTTACTTCTTACTTATATTATAAAATTGAAAAGTCTTAGTTTGCTTGAAATTACCGACGTAAAGCTCAAAACGCAACGATAGCGCGTTCTAATTTTACCTGTGCTGCCATCTAGTACGAAAGTTTGTAACGATGTTTGGATGTTTGGATGTTTGGATGTTTGTGCCTCAATCACGCCTAAACAGCTGAACGGATCTGAACGAAACTTGGAATATACATAGTACATGTACTGGATTAACATATAGGCTATTTTTTATCCGGGTACCACGCGAGCGAAGCCGCGGGCGGCAGCTAGTACACAAATAAATATTTAAATATTTGTGGACATTTCACACAGCGCCATCTGGCCTCAAACTAAGCAAATGAAATTATTTGCAGAATATACAAACATTTCTCCCGTAGCGGGAATCGAACCCGCGCCTCTTGCTTCTCAGCCTAGCACTCTTCCGCTACGCCACAGAGGTCGCCGAACAAATACACACTACAAACTTATAACACTCCTCTTTTTCGTTGAGGGTAAAAAAATTACCATTTCGAGGTAAACGTACATACCTACATTCCAGGATCTTAAAGTAGTTAAAATAGTAGCTCTATATTCAAAACATATCTAAAAGAAAAAGTTAAACAATTAAAAAAATACGGTATAATCAAACGTGTTTTTGACGATAGCTATTATTTCCAAATATAGGCACTAATATCATGTCATTATAGTAGCTATAATGGATATAATTTGTCTAAGTACCTATGATGTTTTTCATAAAATATTTTTTTATTAGATACTAGCTCCCGCCCGCGGCTTCGCTCGCGTGGTTACCGGATAAAAAATGGCCTATATGTTAATCCAGCACTTGTACTATGTATATTCCAAGTTTCATTCAAATCGGTTCAGCCATTTTGACGTGATTGAGGCACAAACATCGTCACATCCTCACAAACTTTCGCAGTTATAATATTAGTAGGATAAGAAATGATTATAAAAACCGGGCATAACAGTTTTTGTGTTATTTCCGACATAACACCCCCTTAAGTACCCACGTGGTGAAGTATAAGTCAAACACCCTCGCGACATATGTAGTTTGTTCCTTGTTATTAATGCCAAGAATTAAAACTTTGTTTCACTGCTTCCTAACTTTGTATTTGACTTGTAATTACTGGGAATACTTGTTATTCAATATGACAGAAAGCTGTTTCGTAAATATCCTAACACAATTCAAGTTGTACATTCTGGGATAAAATTTACACTGGAAATGTACTGTTATTTATACGTTATGTAAAATGACAAAGAACTTTTGAAATTGAAAATTGAATCCCCTACGTCGCCGAAGGGCACGCGTCAGCGGCAAACTATTCTGCAACTATTCAATTAGTTTTGAGGCATGCATCAGCAAATTGAACGAAAAAACGGCGTGTGAAACACCTAGCTATTGAAAGTTGCAGTCAATCAATAAAGTTTTTCTAAGTAGTTATTTTCACGAACCGAAATCTCAAACCTGTTTTATAAAGCTTTGAGATGCTGCTTCTCTCCCCGAGCATGTCGTAAAAGTCGACTAAGGGATTGTATCCTCCAACATGACCATCTATATGGGCGATGGGCTGATCACCTGTCACCATGGTTCACCATATCCATCTTAGGACTAAATCAGAAGTGGCTGCAAGTTTTCTTATGTTTACTTGTGGCTCTGCCCACCCCATTAGGGATACGGGCGTGATAATATGTATGTATGTGTATGTATAAGATGCTGTGTGATACACAGCTGTGCTGAATGTAAATGCACAAACCTGCCTCACTTGTTCTTGTCACTTTTCACTAGAAACGACACTCTAAGTCTACAGCTATATGTACACCTGGTTTAGGGAAAAATTGTGTCACCCTAAACAAAATAAGAAAGTGATAATTTATTAATTTCAATACTTACCACCCCAAAAGCTGAGGGTGGGCACGGGCTTTTAACGTAATTTTTTTATACTCTTTAGTAATATTAAGAAAAATATGTTTTGACATGCCGAGCCCTATGTTTTTGTACCCTCTGCCAACACGATAAATAAATAAATTAATGTTTGAGGACATATCACACAGCACCATCTAGCCTCAAACTAAGCAAAGCTTGTATTAAAGGGATCAGATGGCTGAAAGAATACTTATATACTTTTTTTTGTAAATACATACTTATAATACTACAACGCCCAGACCCGGAAGAAATATTTGCAGAGCATGTAAACCTATGTAAACATTTCTCCCGCAGCGGGACTCAAACCCGTGTTTCGTCTCAGCCGAACACTCGCGCGTCTCACCACAGAGGTCAAATACGGTACAGATATATTACGGTTTCATCAAATTACTGTTACATTGTAGAAAATCAGAATAAAAATAACAAGCATCTTACAAATATTATACTTAAACCCAATGTTATCTAAGAACTAGTGGCCAATTCTTGTGAGGGAGTTTTTAGGCGTAAGTAAGCGAGGTCATTTTTATGTTTGTGCCTTGGTCACGCCCGCATCGCTACGGCTGAACAGTTATGAACAAAACTTGATATATCAGATTACATAGGACGTGTGCAAGTTTTATTAGGATTACTTGTGGCTCTGCCCACCCCATTAGGATACAGGCGTGATAATAATATGTAAATATGTATAGGACGTGTACTGGAATAACATAATAGGCTACTTTGTAACCGGGTTCCACCATAAAGAGCGGGCGTAAGCTATTTGTGAATAAAAGTCTGCTCTTTGTCTCTATGTCAGTTTTAGACATATTTCAAGCATATTTCCTGCATAAAATCCGATCTTAGGAAGCTGGAAAATCTCATGTTAAACTTTTTAACTAAACTTTAACAGATTTGAAAGCTTTACCAACAATACAGCCGTCTGAGCTTGTACGGTATCGGCGAACGATCGGACGGATCGGATACAAAGCAATATGTAGAGATACCTTCATAATATATTTCTAGTAAAAAACGGGAGCAAGAAACAATGGCCGGGCGTAATAGAGGCTGTCATGCCTCCAGACGCTGTAAACATTAGAACCTCATTGTTCCTCAACAATAAGAGATTTTTTCCACAATTGACTGAGGCCATTTCTAGTGAGAGTACAGTGGAAATAATAACTACTGGATACCGCATCGACGCACGTTTAAACAATCAAATGCGGAACAAAAAGACACTAATGTGAAAATGGATATGCAATGGTTAGGGCGTGCTCAGAGCGCGAGCGAGTTCTCCTTTGTGGGATGAATGTGTTAGCTTATATGCCTTTGTTTGCTATTGTGATAGCTTCATAGATTATTGCTGAGTGATTACTAGGACGGATAGTAGATAATTCTCTACGTGCCTATTAGAAGCGCAGTTTATAATTACTAGTTTATAACTACACTGAGAAGTAGTGGCAAACCTCACCCGTTCTCGAAACTTTTGCACTCCATAACATGAAGCCTCCTCTTCACTGACGACCTCGGTGGCGTGGCGGGCGAGTGCTTGGCTGAGACGCAAGAGGCGCGGGTTTGATTCCCGCTACGGGAGAAATGTTTGTATGTTCTGCAAATATTTCATCCGGGTCTGGGTGTTGTAGTATTTAAGTATGTATTTACAAAAAAAAGTATATAAGTATTCTATTAGCCATCTGGTTCCCATAGTACAAGCTTTGGTTAGTTTGGGGCTAGATGGCGCTGTGTAAAATGTCCACAAATATTTATTTATTATTTATTCACTTTCGGCGACGATCATTGCTGGTACGATCGTCTGTCATCGGCAAGGTCTGTCACGATCATCGAGCAAGAATCCACACAAGCGTCTGTGATCATCTATTGAGCGGCAAGCCTTCACAAGATGGACGTGGAGTTACGATTAGCTGCTGCTACCATTCATTTAATTTCAGTACACAATGATTTTGTCATTTTAGTTGAACAAAAAGTTGTGACAAAAATAACTTGAATGTTTCTTCATTTAACCACCCAGTAGCCATTGTATCGCACTCACACTAAATACAAAGTTGAAAACAAAACAACAACGATACGTTTGCACGGCTTCGCTTTATGTCCTCCGGTGAATGAATGATCGGCGGTCGTGTGGGCACGCGCATGCAACACGCGAATTCCCTTTGATGAGGGCCCCAAAAACCGACCAGTCACCGATCGCCGCATCACAGATTATAGACGATGATCGGTGGCTACAAGCGAGTAAGCCCGATCGTGCTCGCGTAAGTATAATCATCTATAATCAAATCACCGATTGTAGAGCAGCCATGAGAGAAAGACATAAAAAAGGCTATGACGATTGAAAGCAGCTATTTTCAATTTAGTAAGTGGTCTACTTTGACAGCAGTACAAACTTAGTTGGATTCGTCTGGCAGGTTGACATATAAAATGTCATAAAAACATAAAATAGTTATGTTACCTAAATTCTACACAATTCGATTATTTATTTTTATTTTAAATATAATATGATTATAGTAGGATTGTGTTATTGGTTAAAAACTTCAGTCTTTCTGAACTATTTATCCGCTAACAGCGTAAAGTCGAGCCTCGCCCGCCTCGCCATGAAGAGGATAGAGGATGTATGATTAGTTTTATCCTTCCTCCTCTCTCGCGGCCATTCTTTGCAATCGCAACGTAACAAATGAATCGGCCGAGCTCAGAGAAAGCTGCAATCAATATTAGAAGTTCAAAATTTGAAAACTCAAACCTACTCGTAATAATGGTTTGCATTTGTGAAGTTTAAGTATTTCTTTAAAATAACAAAAAACCCCGACCGCTTAGAATCTGCCATATACGAGTACCTAATCTGCCTAACCTGCGTTTGGCATTTTAGTCTATGTCTTTAGTGTAGACAAATCTTACGACACCTCATTTGTCAAAATCCATCCAGCTGTTTCGGCTACAGAGGCAGCAAACCGATAAATTGAAAATGGCTTCTTCCAGCTGGCATATTGGATTTTTTGGAACTTCATCATCCAGAAGAATCCAACGACATCTCATTTGTCAAAATCAGTCCAGCCGTTTGGACTACAACTTTAGTCAAAGATAACACATAGTTATATTAGCTTTCGTTTTATTGAGAGATGAGACTTACCTACTAACGTTTAAAACTCAAAACCATAAGACAGTTATAACTATAGTTATAACTGTCTTATGTAGGCGCCCTATTAAGTAATAGGGCGCCTACATAGCAGCCTACCTCTTGGCCACATCAATAATAATTCCAGTCCACTAAACTAAAAAACAAATAATAATGTGCCTACAGCTTTTTAGCAGCAAAAATTAAAATTAACTATGTAAACATTGTCAGGGGAGATCTAATATCCCAAATACCGGGAAACCTAGTAGAGAGTTGGAGCTCAGCCATTGTAGGTACAGTGCCTACCACCTATGCACTTATAAAGGCAAAATACTATTATTATTATTTTTATCTTTCTTTGTAAAACAGGTATCTACAAACCTACATACCTATTTCAAGTTACGTAAGTACTTAAGTGTGTCTGCTATGAGCCAAGTTAAACCAAGTTATCAGCAGTAGGTGCTTATCTAAGGTCATAGAACTAAGTTTTTTTTTATTTGTACCTACCTACCGTTATATTTTTCAAAATATTTTTTTATTATTATTATTATAAGACAAAGCACTTTATTTTTCGGCCATTGAATTTTTTTCACACCTTGACGAAAATATCTAAGCGAAATAAAAAAGTTTAGATTAATTTTCGAAAAAAGACAGCAAATAAACGTAACCTAATACTGCTTCCCTACTTCGTAGCTCTATTTAATAACTTCTTCATCTCACAACTTTTGAATGGAATTCTCCAGGTAATTTCTAATACGGAAGCTTATTACGCTCATATGCAGTTTCGATTAGAGGGCGCCACCGCCGACGGAATACAAATAATGACCAAACTAACGCGTAAAATTGCACTCATTTGGTCCGCAGACGCTATTTCGAGATTGCATCGTCTAATAAAATAATGACTATGAATTTCACAAACGAATAAGTGAGTTTTAGATGGGCATGTTGTCTATTTTGTATACAAAACCAAACCTCAGAATAAGTGCATTATAATAAATTTACCGAGTAGTATGTTCAAATGTTTGTACTTTAAGTTTAGTAGGAAGGGGAATTCGGGGACAAAAATAACAATTAAAAATTAATAATTAATTAATAAAAAAAAAGAAATAAAAAGAAAAGAATAAGAAAATTATTATTATAAAAATCAGCCCGTTGTCCCCTGCTGGGCAACGGCCTCCCTCCCCTTTTTCCATTCGGATGTTTCTTGAGCCAATGTCGACCAGTCCTCCAAAAGGAACAAGTTTTATATTTTTTCTAATATTGATGAAGTGGTTAAAATAACATTGATTGAAATTGAATGAATAGATTAGCACGTGTCAAATACCAAATGTAACATGAAAGCATGACTTTGTTACTTTTGCTCCCGGTACCAACACAGTGTTAACTCATAACAAATTCTATATTCTACTCGTAATTGAATAATGTACTACGATAAAACGGTCGATGAGACTTACCGGTGGGTGATAAATGGTCAAATTGAGGCAAATTATTAGTTACGACGGATATGAAATTACAACTACCTATCTAAAAGTACTTGGACTATGACAGGGTTTGAGTAAATAATACAGTTTTAACTGTATTAAAATTGACGTTGACGGAAAAACTTCTTTTTACACGAGACAAATGGTGAAAAGACAAATGGTGTAAATTTTCTAAATAAAATTAGTGAGAATGAATAAAATAGTTTTTAATTTTTAATTTATTTTGAGGAATGTAATGAAAGCAGCGCCAGTGACAGAAAGATTGAGGAGTAATAGCATGGGATGCTGGTATGGCATGTCATGAGGAGAGATGAAAGTCGTGTTCTGAGGAGAGTTATGAATATGAATGGATTTAGAGGTACCTACACAGTTAGGCCAAAGAAAAGATGGATGGATTGTGTAAAAGAAGTCATGGTTAAGAAAGGAACGAGTACAGAGATGATGGCTGACAGAAGGGAGTGAAAAAAAAGCTCATTTTTATTTATTTAACTTATCTTTTATTAAACACTTTGTTACACCAGAATGTTGTGCCTGGAAACCTTATTAGGTTTGAGTAGGCACTCACATTCGTCAAAATAGATATACAATGTAAACATGCTGTGCCGATTCTACATAGAGTGGGATAAGGGCAGGAAGATGATGATGTTGTATAACAGTGCATGTATTATTTATTTATTCCTAAACATTACATAAATTACATAACATACAGTACATTATTCCTAAACAGTAGGTAAGTATAGTAAGTACTCGCGTGAAAAAAATTGAACGCATATTGTTGCCTAATGTTTTAGGTATAAGTATATTTATATTTTTCGTAAGCATTAGGTACACCTGAATAAAACAACAGGAAAATCCATTGCGCGCTACGGAATCGTCTTACGTGGCGCCGTTTACATATACTTAGAAAACGAATTTAATTATTGATACTAGTTCTGTCAACCAGTGTGGTGAAAGGATAAAGGTTTTCGTGCACGTGGCTCATATTTTCGAACTTTACAGGTTAATTTTACTGATGTCAATTTGTAGATAAACAATTGACCACAAGAAATATGCTCAAAAAATACCTACAGTTTTTAAGTAATTAGTCGTTAAACAGTCGGTCCCGGCTTTTAAATCGTTAAGCCATGACGGAGGCCTTCAGGCGGCCTAAAAACTCCGTCACTAGAGCTGTTGGCCACTAGCTCATACGAACATACATACATAGTTAAAAACTATTTCATAACTTTCATTTCCACGAAAGAGCAACACAATAACACACCTATTTACTTTTTAATAGATTAATAGATTGTCATGTGAGCAACGTGTATAATTTGTTTTTTATTAATGGATAAAACTGGGGTGGAACAATGGCGCCGTTCTTATGCAAACTGTATAAAAAATTCAAATTTTGTAAATAACGGGCGGTCCCCGATTCAAATCAATAATTCTAAACGAATTGTACCTAATAATAAGGTCTTTTACCATATATAGAGGCAACTTTTACCTTCACTAACGGGACGCTGTAGTGCCCGGGACGAATTAAGATGGAGTAGGAATGCCCAGCACCAGTATTAAGGAAAGAAATATTCAATACGTACGGAGCCGACTAAGCCGCGGCTTTTCTCATGATGTTTTCCTTCACCGTTTGAGAGTACTGGTATAGCGCACATAAATTTTTCGCACAGAAAAATTTCGCACACGACTGGATTTGAACCTACCATCTTAGGATCGGAAGGCGGGGTCACTACCAACTAGACCACCAGTGCTCTCAAACCTTCTCAAATGAATTGTAGGTGTTTGTATATTTTTTGAGATTTTTTGTTATTAGGTAAATTGTATTTTAGTTTGATAGAGGCTGAAAAAAATGGAGCAACATGCCGAATGGTGAGCACTAGTGTTTTAATGCTAGCGGCACTGGCTTCCGTGTCCTAAAGTTGCGGGTTCGAATCAGGTCGGGTGTTTTTTTAAGTATTTGTGGACATCTCACACAGCGCTAAAGCGCTTAGCCCCAAACTAAGCAAAGCTATGGGAGCTAGATGGCTGATAGAATACTTGTATACATTTTTGTTAAATACCTACATACTTACAATATTAATATTACAACAACCAGACCTGGAAGAAATAATTTGCATAGCATACAAACATTTCTCCCGTAGCGGGAGTCGAACCCGTGCCTCTTGCGTCTCAGCCGGGCACTCGCCCGCCACGCCATCGAGGTCGTATATTCACTCAAGTACATGTCATTGCATTTCAAAGTAACCCTAATTGCCAAAGAAGTTATAATAACTTGTACTTGTATAAATAAATGCTACTAGTGCACAAAAAATTGTATTTTCTTCGAAATAACTGTTACTCTAGTATCTAGAAAAATGTAGTTTTGCACTAATTTTGAACACTGGTCTATTTAACCAACGGGTCCTTTAAAATAAAACGGAGTTGACATGGTTACGGATAGGTATATGAACTTAGAATTTCCCCATTCTGAAACGATATTATCCATTCAGAGAGAAAATAAGAATTTTACCACATTGTATGAGTGACAGCCCTATTAACTTCCATAAATATCGTATGTGACCTCTTTTTACCCGACTACGCGATGCAAAACGAATTATGGGTTTAAATGTTTATGCTATCGGCCCGTGGCATGGCCTGTTGCCACTCTGCTATGCCTTCTTGGAAATAAAAAAAAAACATGATATCGTCACTGGAAAGGCAAATTTACGTAAGCGCCAATCGAGAAAAAGTCGTTTAAAGTTCATTTTTTTTCGTTTTTTAATCATAACTTTCTACCTAATTATCGAATTTTGATGTCGTCAACGTAAGATTTCATTCTTTTTTCATTTTCTATGTCCAGCAATTCATATTATTATTGTATTTGGACTGCTATTTTAGGATAATAACTCAATATGCCTATTTAGGCGCCATTTTGGCGCCTAAATGTGTGGCAAAACAATTTTATTTCTTGTTAAGATTCCATTATAGCGAAGCTGTATTTTGTAAAACTCCTACAATTTGTATAATCTACTCAATTAAATACAATAATGAATGCCAATAAGGAGTAGAAGAACTTTCGCTAGTAATAGTTTTCACAAATCTTAAGCTCAGTTATGAGCTAAGTTCAGTTCGAACGTTGAAATCGGCCATGAGTAACAATGTCATGAGTACTTTTAAAGGGTTCTCTTATAAGTAGAATATTAGCTGTAAAAAAACTAGAGAATGCAAAAATAAAAATATATCCGGTAAATGGGCGTGTGTGTGTGGCAACTGGCAACTCCAGCAAGTCACGCGGCCGGCCGCCGCCGCCCCGCTCCCGAGCCGTCCCGGCCCCGGCCCGCGCGGACATAAATCTATTTTATCGTACTCCAGCAATAAATTTTATTTCGGGATCTTTAATTCTTTGTTATTGAATTGGATTTTAGTGTTTTATTCGGGTAAACAAACAATACATCGGAACGTTTCAACGGGTACTTAGGGCACGTGCGCGCATACTTATAGCTCCACCCGAAGTCGCTTAGCTCGATATAACATTTTATTTGTAGTTTACTATACCCTTGTTCTGTGCCGAGAATGCTTTTGTCTGCCTTCACAATTAAAAGTTGGATAATGTTTAGAACAAAGAAATGCCGCTCTTTGCTCCGACTGCCGCCTGGACGTAAATAAACTTGGTGTGCGCACTCGCACCGTACCGATGAAATACAGTAGTTATCGATAAAATGTGCAACAGTAAACTTCCTGTTCGAGATGGGGAAATTGTAAATTAACTGAGGAATTGTTCTTTTTCATCTGACCGTTATTATTATTGGCCGGCGATTATAGCTAATTTTAATGATGCGCATCCTGACCCTGCGCTGGAGTCGGCGATCATTATTGTGTATTGTTTGGCATTTCTCTCGCGAGCCGAATGAGTTCTTGCCTCCCCGTTTTATGGGGGATTAAAATACCTCGCGAAACTACTTCGGTTCTTAGGTAACAGAAAGCACACTGATGTAATAGGTGAATGAGAAAGTTTGTGTGTATGTTTGTTCAAACTCATTATGTGAAACGGCTATTATAATGTATATGTATGTTCGTATGAGCTAGTGGCCAACTCTAGTGACGGAGTTTTTAGGCCGCCTAAAGGCTTCCGTCATGGTTTAACGACTTAAAAGCCGGGACCGACTGTTTATCGTGCCCTCCGAAGCACGGAAGCGCTCAGCTCGTAATACCACTTGCGGTCACCCATCCCAATTTGTGACCGCGGAATCAAGAACGGCTGAAGAGATTAGATACTTAGAAATTGTCGTACATTAAGAGATATCTCTAGAAATACGCGTCGCGGGTCACTTGTCCCTTGGTACCTACCCTAAACTACCCTAGTGAAATACCTTTATTTTGTTCCAGGCTCGGATGATGGAAAACACCCAGGCTTGGATGGGAGCCGCGTCCACCTCCACGGCGCTGGCAGGTCAGTTGGGTGTGTGACGATCTGTTCTATGCATGTTGTGCTAGTTACTTACTGTTGGCGTGAAGGAAAGGAAAACATTTCTTCTTACCAAAATATTTAATAGGTACTTCAATATCATTCCCGTATCCCGAATGGAGTGTTCACAGCCACAAGTAATCGTAAGAAAACTTGCAACCACTCCTGATTCATTATCTTATGTTATTTGGGTAATCAGAAACTAAAGAATATTTACTACTATAGGTTAGGTACCTAATTAATGAATCCCAAATTAATGTTTACCATCAAATGGATAGTAAAAACTTTCTGATTACTTCCTGCAAACAAATAGGTATACCTAGATAATTATGTACGTTTATAATCCTTATCTCTCTTTATTGATTGCTTAAATTGCATTATATATACCGTTATGAATGATATAGGGTGTGAGCTAGTTTGACCCACGGCACTAACAACTCTACCGTTAGTGTATCAGTGAAAGTTCTTCCCTTTTGCATTGTCGACCAGTATCTAACTACTGGGAATACCAGATGGGGCATCACCATTATCACTTTCTTCCCTTATCCCACTGGGTCCGGTCGGCATTAAAAGGTTTCCATCTTCTATCACTCGTCATCTCAGTACTCACTCCTTTCATACGCATGTCCCACACAATCCATCCACCTTTCCTTTGGCCTTTCCGTTGCTACTAGCAGCGCCATCTGTTGAGGCAGTGCGTAACCCATTGACCAAAATGTTAGAATTTATTTTCTACAGTCAAAACAGTTTTTTCAGTATTTAAAGTACCTACATATTTAAAATAAACTAATATTTATGAAATGTCTTGAATTTCCTACACGCCAAGCCTACTTTTATTCTAACTGGACATTTAAATTGTATGTACGCTGCAGTAATGTAGGTAAGCGAATCCATAGCAGTTAGTGCACCGTTAACTGGACCACAGATTATACCATTATATTGTTACATTGTGGGAAAAACGTAAAAGGACACTTAGCACTATTACTGATATCAAACGTGTGCGTAGTGTTGCCAATACTATACTTTCGCTCTTTCGCAGTGTCATTGACACTGCGCTTGAATTACTTTACATACTATAGCGTAGTAGCTCTGTGGAGGTGTCACTATAACGCGGCGGCACTAAATCTTGAGTCCTAGGGTCCCCTACCAAATCAAAAAGCGGAGATCCTTATAGGCACGTTGGTTGGTCAATCCATCTATAGCGTGTCCTTAAGCCTCTCCGGCAGCCTACATCTTCATACGAAGTACACACGCGTAGCCTCTGCGTGGGCTGCAGTGGATGAAAATGAAAAAAAATGAATAAACTTTATTGCAAGCAAACAAACAAACAAAAACTGAGAATTGCTGGCAAATGGTGGCCTTATCGCTTGATGTGATTTCTCCCAGGCAACCAAACTAAGACTAAGAGTATCTAAATTAAACACGTAAATAGAAAATGAACTAAATTAAAGACTAAACTAACGTTAAATACACGCTTGGACCTTTCTTGGACCTTTTAGGATTTCTGCTATCCCTCGAAATAGTGTAGAACTGTATCTCGAGGGTCAGATTCCTTCCTCACCACACAGTCCGCAGGATTCGTGACACATGAGTTGCATTACATTACTGCAGTGCATTTTTCGCTTTATGTGTTTTTTCTGCACCGTAAACTCAAAAGCAATTTTGTATATTTCAATAGTTTTTTAAACGCATTTAAGTTTTACGCTTGCTGTTGTGTTTATTAGTTGCTTATATAACAGAATCACACGGTCTCAAGCTGAAAGGTCCACGGTGGACCGACGGACAGCTGCAAGAAGCTGTCCAAGCAGTCGTCACACAAAGGATGCGATTCACACAAGCCGCGAAATACTACGCCATTCCGAAAGGGACTCTATACGACAATATTTTAGGGAAATCAAAGCGTATGGTGGTTCTAGACGATGCTGGCCTTACAGTGGACGAAGAACGAACCATCCTAGACTACTGCTGCTACACCAGCGTCTCACCATACAATAGGAACACTAAAAAACCTCTGACGGAAATTTTACCGTTCGTGGAGAAACTCAGGCGCGCCCGAGACCCAGGTTTCACGTTTGTGGGACTCACGGGGTTCAGGTGGTGGTGGGCATTTTGTAAAAAGTATTCAGTTGTCTCATTGTACTACGAGGATTCAGGTAAGACCTTGCCTCAAACACAGTGTGATAGTCCCGTATATTAATGTGATAAAGAAAGAAATACTTAAATAATATAATAAATATTTTTGGACATTTGACACAGCGCCGTCTAGCCCCAAACTAAGCAAAGCTTGTACTATGGGCACCAGATGGCTGATAGAATACTTACCTATATACTTTTTTTTATATAACTACAACACCCAGACCCGGAAGAAAAATTTGCAGAACATACAAACATTTCTCCCGTAGCGGGAAAGAATCCCGCACCTCTTGCATCTCAGCCGAGCATTCGCCCGCCACGCCACCGAAGTCGTCTATTTACATTTTGTAAATAGTTCTAAATACTCAATTAATCGTCTAACAACAACCGTTAGTCGTATGTATTTTGTAACTAGATAGTGAAATAAAAAAAAGAGGTAGAACTGGTGTAGCATCAATAAAACTGGGTACAATTAGTTTTAGTTTATATAACTACTTATATTTTGTATCATACATTAATAAGTAAACACTTAATCACAAATAGCCACTTGAGCCTTAGTTAGTATAATAAAACATGGTAAGATGAAATTGAAATTAGGATATAATAATATAAACTAAGTCTTTTTAAACAGTATGCTCAATAACTAGGTACTTACGTAGTGGAATAAGTGCAAATTTGTGATCGACAAAAAATATGTGCCATTTTTTTCTATCTTTGAATTGATTGCTTTATAATGATCTCTTTTGTCTATGAATACGTCACAAAGGCAGCCTTTCGAAGCACGCGTCAGTGCAGCCGCGACAGAACTACTAAAAAGATAGGAAAGTACTCAGACCAAATAAAAAGAAGAGACGGCGCGCCGCGAACAACAAAAGTAAAGCCTCCTTTTTATTGATGTGTGTGTGTGTGTGTGTGTGTGTGTGTGTGTGTTTACTTGATTTACACGGTTTTGTGTGGCTTCACTTCTGTTGTTTGCGGCGCGCCGTCTTTTCTTTTTATTTGGTCTGAGGGAAAGTACAAAAGACAAACAATGAAGACAATGACACTGCGCTCGAATGATATACCAAAAATTTGCGTAGTACCTGTCACGGCGTCAAAGTCTACCTTTATGGTACATACCAGTCTTTTTTTATATTTTAATACACCTTTTGTATTCATTTCTGTATGTAAATAATTTAGAAATATTTAAAAAGAAACTAGAAATATCAGCGGATGGTGGTATTAGCATAATACTTTGAGTACTTAGTATCGACAATGCACCTGGCGTCAACCTATTTAAGTTATGTAAATACTAAATACACAGTAAGGTAAATGAACTCATTGTTTTTCGTTAAAAAAACTTTTTCCCATAGTTCAATTTGTATTTCCCCTGAAGCGTGTCGATGGGGCCGTATTACCAAGCCTCTGTCCGTCCGTTCGTCCGTCCGTCTGTCTGTCTGTCAGCGATTTGTATCTCATGAACCGGTAATAAATTCCGGTTTCCGTGCTCATGGTGTCATATCAGCCGAATACGTCGGAACGTAAAAGCAACCACGGAACTTCGACCTGGTGTGCTTAGACACTTATTTTTCACGGAACGCACGTTCTTTTTATTTCATTTTGGCAGATCCCAAAAACAGTAGACAACGTAAAGACCATAACACACGTAGCTATAATATATTATATTAATAAACCGTACTTTAAGCAAAGCAAGCTACCACACACGGATATGATACTATAACTGCAATTCAATATTATTATGTTAATACGCAATAATATAAATTACGGTATATGTCGGTCGTAGCTATACCATATACGTCATAGAAATATATTATTATAGTTACATGTGTGATGGGCTTAATCCCACATAAAGTGGGACAAGGGCAGGGAAATGAGGTGCACAGAAGATAATAGCAAGATACCACAATAAGAAATGTGCATAAAATAAACGTTATGAATGTATGCCTTTGGTAATTTAAGGCCATGTACAAATAAAAAAAGGTATTCCAAGGTCAAATTTATATTTTCATATCGGAATGAACTAAAATCTCTATGTAGATCAAAGTTAATTTTTAGGAACTATTTTTTTATTGTAAATTATAGACTAGTTAGTAAAATAGGGACATAGTCAAAAACAAATTGATGCCATCCATAAGCCTACAATATTAGGAAATAATTAGAATTTAGTAAATCTCTATGAATGTCAAAGTACCTACTAAAATAAATTAGTAAGTAAATAGTATTTTAAGTGTCCATTTTTTGCTCAACTATGTTTATGCTTACGTTTTAAAACTATACATAATGACATTGAAAACTTTTAGCTCGGTAAAATAATAATGATATGAGCTCAATTTTCTAACTTCGACTACAAATAGAAAACAGGAGTTCAGGGGGGATTTGTAGAATAAGCCAGAATATCCACGTCTAAACTTTTCCGGCGGTTTATCGTACGTGACGACCTTTGTGTAAATAATTGACCATTAAAAGTCTTTGCAATGCAAGCCAATGTTTTTGTTGAGAAATGATGATCTGTTGTTCATTTTTCTTAACTTTTTCAACAAATCAAGAAATTAGCGGCCTCCCGTGGCTTTGCTCGCGCGGTATCCAGATGAAAAATAGCCTATATGTTAATTCAGCACATGTACTATGTATATTCCAAGTTTCAATCAAATCCGTTCACCCGTTTTGGCGTGATTGAGGCACAAACATCCAAACATCCTCACAAACTTTCGCATTTATAATATAAGTAAGAAGTAAGATAAGATTGTATTTTTGTAATTGTCATCCTTATCTGCTTACCTGTTAAGAAATGGATATCAGTGATTTTTAGAAATGATGAAATTTGAAATGTACCTATTTCAATAATGTTTATAATAGACACGTTTAATACTCCTAACGATAGTTAATTTTATCATAATTTTTTAATTTTGTTTAATTCCGTTAAACAAACTTTGATGATTTGTTTTGACTTCTCTATTAAATATTTTTGGTTAATTATTGTTTTATTATGTGAACCTGACGCTAATGGTTTTTTTTCACAGATTCTTTAGGAGGTAAATATGTTGTTGAGACTTTTTTATTTGCCCTGTTTGCATGTTTTTGTGTTTTTACTATTAAGCTGAAATCAAACTACCTACATTTACTTAGTACTTAAAGGTCTGCTAGCATTATAATTTACAGACCTAGTTCCTTAACCGGCACAGAAAAAATTGTTATAGGTCAAAGTTAAATGTCAACAGCTATCAAAGTATTGCATTCGACGTGCTGCTATTTGCAGTCCGCTTATGGAATGAGGTTAGGCGAAGACACGAAGTTGTCATAAATAAAAAGGTTAAAGGTAATCAGGCCGAGTTGTAACTAAAAACAACTTTAAGTTTTCACGTCAAGTATCATCTGTTATTACACGCGCGGCTTCGTTTGAGTGTTGTAAAGGAAGCAATTTTGACACCCAGAGTTATTTTAACAAATCCTGAAACGCGGGTCCGTTCTACCTATCTAAATCGAGTTTCAAGCAAATCGCACTACGAGTTAAAAAGTTCCATACAAACTTTTTCATCAATTTGAGAGTTGTTTTTCGAAAATTCTCGCCTTAGTGGGTGGTTTTGCTATAAAAGGAAGCTATTTTATAAATTTCAGCTTTCCAGCTTTAGTATGAACTTATTCACGACAAAGATATTAACCCTCTCCCCGTCTATTTTCAGCAGAGACGTACCAATACCGGATGCAATCCCTGTGGCAGCAATGCTGGAGCACCAATCAAAACATGGTGCACAACCTGCGCCTGCGAGAGCGTGGACCGCTCAAGTCCTGGAGGCCAGAAACAATGGCTGAGGCAATCTTCTCCGTGCTGAAGGAGGGTCTGTCTCTTTCCCAAGCCGCTAGGAAGTACGACATTCCATACCCGACGTTCGTACTCTACGCAAACAGAGTCCACAACATGCTTGGACCGAGCGCTGACGGGGGAGCAGGTACGTGCATCACATGTAAGTGACATTTGAAACTATTTCGAATGTCATTTGTTTTGCCGGTCTGACGGATAAAACTCACCCTAAATTCACTGTAGCTTCTGACTGACCTGCCGGGCTTCTGTAGCTCACTCTCTCGGTACTGGCTTCTGGTGTTTGTTTAAGGAATGGCCCAATTTTTGTATTTTAAATAAATTAATTCGTGGGATTTATATCGGAAGCTAGGTGTTAGGGTGGCTACAGATACCAGGCATATCGACTAGAAGAGGCGTGAAGTAAGAGTGAGTTTTTCTTAGTTTTATTGCCGTATTTAGTTCAGGTATCTCTATTTTTAATAAGATTCAGATATACAATTTGGAAGCAAATTGCTATTTTAACAAAAAACTATATATTTTTTGATAAACTGTAACTAACTGCGGCAAGGGTTTCTGTAAATACTGGTTACTAACAAAACTCGTCAAAAATATTTAGTGTTATAGTCGACTATTACGACTTTCTAAGTATTTTAACGAAATTTTATTCAGTAAGACTAACCTTTAGAACGGCATTCAGCTGACATTTTTAGATAATAACGTAATTTATAAATACGACTATATTTATTTATGTCAGTTCTCTTATATGGTAATTATCTGCACGTTAATATTTTGTATTATTTAATAAATGTACATATTAATTCAATAATAATAATATTACATGTATTGTTGTTTACAAATAACTGACATAAATACAATTTTTATTACCGATACGAGGTCAATCTTATTTAACTGCTGGTGTTTGAAACTATAAGAAATTAAGGAATTTTTTATTGCAAAGTTACTGACATAATTGTGTTGCAAAAATAATAAAACTTTTATTTGCACACTTTTTTATGGTCACTATTTTGCATATTCTTGTCTTAAAATTATTATATAATAATAAGTTTATAGTTCAGAGTTTGATCCCGTATCAGTAAGTTCTTTTTTTCAATACTGATATTGAAAAAAAAAACTTATTTACATAGGTATTTGTCGTTGTAAATGTAGTCAAATGCGAAGATATAGTATAATCCTAGCGATGTTGTCCGCAAGGCGATTTTATTTTTATTTATATATTTTTAGTTACCTGAGTTTGCTTACTGTGATGAAAAGTATTCTTATTCTTATTGTTGTGACTAAATTCTGTTCAAAATGATACGGATAATGGATTCACAGGTTATCCTGTGAATCAATTATTACCTGTCACTCAAAAGTTTGGTCGAAGTACGTAGCCGCAGGGTAAAAAAAATAAACTGTCGATTACATGTAAAAAAAAACGATTCTGTATTTTTACTTGTTTCGTCATTTGAACAGAATTTAAACTCTGGAAAATAATGCAAATCTGAAAGTTGATTGTTGAACTCATTTTGATATTCTTCTGTATCTTCCTTTGGCGTAAGTTTCTTTTCAAACCTTTCGTTTGTTGACCATAGATCCTTTTTGCATTATTTTAAAAGGCCAAATAATGCATGTGCAGCATGTGTCTTAAATTTAAGTAGGTAAAAAAATCTTATGTTATAACTGCTTTATGTGGTCCTATCTGGCTCGATGTGTGATTTTGTTTCTAGGTATGGGTGTGTAATTAAAACAAAAGAAATGTAATTTACAATAATCGTTTATTTTTGGTCACTTGCTCATGTTTTGGTAATCTTCTTATGAAACCAAAAGCAACCCATTCACGTGAATATTATTGCCAAGAAAAGGTTTGATATCGAAAAATAAAAAAAACATGTAACATTTGTCGGTCTTTAATTTACACCAGTGTTGCCAGAAGGTTACATTTCTTAAATTTTTCGTAACTTTTGACCCCCTCGCGTAACATGCAAGTAATTTTTATATAAAGGGCTATTTTCGTAACTTTTGAGAAGAACGGGATTTTCAATACAAGATTTTTATTGCAAACCGTTTAAAAATGCATCCAAATAGAACGTACCTAAAATTGGCGCGTATAATTAGGTATTTCACACTCCTTCACACTCAGCGTTAAGAGGGTTCTATACGTACACGTATCGAATATATATATTTTTTTTATTTGGGAAACAAACAGTAATATTTTCAATAATAAAAAACACAGTTAAACAATACATAAACCAATAAAGTTTCCACAGTTAAATTTTACATTAAACAACATTAATTTAACAGAGTAAAAAAAACTAAACACGAACACAAGAAAAAAAAACAAATCAAATCAAATACAATCATAATTTGGCGGCAAGGTGACTTCTCTCCGAAATTTAGGCAAAGTGGCATTGAAAATATCAATATTTGCTAAATTATAATAATTGCATACTCTATCAGAAACATATTCTTTCTATAGTTAGTGTTAGAAATAGGCGTCCAAAATGATTTTGGTTTTCTGGCGGATAACCGAGGACAATGTAGGGATATATTTTCAGTCAGAGTAGGAGAATCTATCAAATTGGAGAGAATATTATACAAAAACATTTGGTCTCTCACAATGCGACGGTCTCGAAGGCTAATTATACTAACTGTCGATATTGAAGGAAAACGGTATGTGCAGTGTTTTAAAAATAATTTTTGTGTTTTTTCGATTTCCTCAAAATGTTTTTTTATATTGAGGATTCCAAACAGTAGATGCATATTCAAGAATATATCTCAAATAACTATTATATAATAGAAGAAATTTATTAGGATTTTGAAAATCTCTACCAATTCTTAAAATAAAACCAAGCATACGATAGGCCTTTTTAAATATAGTGTTAAAGTGATCGTTAAAACTAAGCTTACTGTCGAAATATACACCTAGGTCCCTAACAACTGAAACTCGTGGAATAACTGTGTCATTAAATTTATAGTCAAATTTTATAGGTTTAGGTTTACGAGTAAAAATAATTACGTTACATTTTCTTGTATTTAGATATAAAGCGTTATAAAGAGTTATTAGTTGTTAGTTCAATGTAAAACTAACGGACGGCGCTGCAAACAAATGAAACAAGAGTCTGTTCTTACTTATATGATTAATAAATACATCCTAAGTTCCTTTTTATTCTGCCATTTTGCTTGACATCAATTTGCCTCATACCGAACCCAAAAACACGTAAATTAAAAAAAAACTCTTACAGCAAAAATGTAACATTTTAGGGGACGAAACGTAACTTACGACTCAATGGCCCTGGCAACACTGATCTACATAATTCACGACTGAGCGGCATCTCAGGTGTTATTTCCAAACTCTTCTAAAAAAAACACCTGTTATTAATTTTTCTCAATAAAATCCTGCGTCGAGTCAGATACAAGTATAGCTATCCCATGAATAAGCGAACCTTTCAGGTTTTACTATTATGCGACGTTGCAGATTTGAGACCGAAAGGTCGCGGCCGTCCGCAAAGAATTTTGCTGGGAGTCTGGCCCGATGACCACATCCGCGGCGTGATCCGCGCCGTCGTGTTCCGCGAGACGCACCCTGCGCACGCGCACCCGCACATGCGTGAGGTGGACATGCCCGCCTACCCAGCCATCACGGTCAGTATGCCGATAAGCAGCCGTATCGTAGCGCCCCTCCTTCACGCCCAGCGCCATCGTTCTAGGAACAAGGACAACGACATCTGTTTTGCTTCTTTCTAGAATGGTAGTGATGGGACGCTTGGATATGAGTCGAACCTGGTTTCATGCGATATAGTCGAGTATTACTAATTGAATTGTTACAAGTTATCAGCGAAGCGAAAATGCGTTTGCAACTTTCCATGAGTTAATTAGAAGCGCGGCAACCAACCGTGGCACATTGTAGGTAGCAATATGCGTGTTTCAGGACGGTGCTGTGGGGCCGAACCCCGTGCCCGTGGGGGGTAATGGATGCGGCAACGGGCGTGAAGGACGCGTGTCTCCCAACGCCGCCGCCGCCGCCGCCGTGGCGGCCGTGGCTCACGGTCTGCGCCGCCAGATGTGCAATATGGTGGTGGCGGCGCAGCGGCCGACTGACCACCAGCCGCACCTCGGCCTGCCGCCGCTGCCGCTGCATTCGCCGCGCCTGCCGTCGCCGATGACGGCGGGACTCGAGTCCCCGCTGTGCTCGCCGCCGCCGCCGGGCCACGCGCTCGAGCCGACGCGCCCCGCCGAGCCCTTCCGCCCTTTCGCCTCCCCGAGACCCGACAGCCGCTACAGCGAGCGCGACTCCGCCGAGATGGGACCTCCGAAGACGCCCGTGTCCCGCAACGGGCAAGGAGCCTCGCCCGCCTCTATGGAGGCCGACCCGTCGGTGACCGACGCCGCTCGTATGGACATATGAAGCGCGGCCGCGGGCGCGGCGCCTGTCCCCCCGCCGCCCCGCCGCACACTCGGTGCCAGCGCTGCGCCATACTCGCGCTCGTCGCGACGCGCGCGCACTTCGCCCTACATGATACAGTATGCCCGTACATCGCCCAACACTCCGCAAGCTCAAAACATGTCGCCGGGTCGATTAGCTCATGCGCGTACTTCGCCAAACACGATGACGCATCCCCGTTCTTCGCCAAACATTATGCAGCATGCCCGTACGTCGCCCAACACTCCGCAAGCCCTTAATATGTCACCGGGTCGTTTGGCACATGCTCGTACGTCGCCCAACACTCCGCAAGCCCATGATATGTCACCGAGTCGTTTGGGACATGCTCGTACGTCGCCCAACACTCCGCAAGCCCATGATATGTCACCGGGTCGCTTAACACATGCTCGTACATCGCCCAACACTCCGCAAGCTTATGATATGTCACCGGGTCGTTTAGCACATGCTCGTACGTCGCCCAACACTCCGCAAGCTTATAATATGTCACCGAGTCGTTTGGCACATGCTCGTACGTCGCCCAACACTCCGCAAGCCCATGATATGTCACCGGGTCGTTTAGCACATGCTCTTACGTCGCCCAACACTCCGCAAGCCCAAGATATGTCACCGGGTCGTTTAGCACATGCTCGTACGTCGCCCAACACTCCGCAAGCCCATGATATGTCACCGGGTCGTTTAGCACATGCTCGTACGTCGCCCAACACTCCGCAAGCTCATAATATGTCACCGGGTCGTTTAGCACATGCTCGTACGTCGCCCAACACTCCGCAAGCTCATAATATGTCACCGGGTCGTTTAGCACATGCTCGTACGTCGCCTAACATAATGGCATATCCCCGTTCTTCGCCCAACATAATGCAGCATGCCCGTACGTCACCCAAAACTCAACAGCATGTCCGTACGTCGCCCAACATTCCGCTGGCTCATAACATATCACCGGAGCTTTTGGCGTACGCCCGCTCTTCGCCCAATATGATGCAACATGCCCGTACTTCACCCAACATGCCGCAGGCGCATAATATATCGCCTGCGATCATGGCGCACGCGCGCTCGTCTCCCAGCATGCTGCCGGGCCTGCTGCAGCCGGCGCACACTCCGCCAGGCATACTGCAGCCCACCTTACCACCTGGCATGCCTGGCATGCAGCCCGGCATGCAACCCGCCATGCAACCAGGCATGCAACCTGGTATGCAACCCAACATGCAGACCAGCATGCCGCCGCCGCTACCCGCTGCCTACTACTACCTTCAGAACCCCAACGGCTCTGTGGGCTACTATTGAACAATCTCGCATACACCACTATCGGTAACGCATAGCACCAAGCACGAACATTTAACACCACCATCTTGGTATCGGAGCCATATCCCTGGCGCTATACGTTACGTTTGATAAAATAATATCCAAGAAAAATTCACTTACTCGAAGTGATTCTGAACAAATTTTCAATTTTATTCCATAGACTTGAAGACTTTTTGTTTCGGGTTAAGTAAATTAATTTTACTAAAAGTACATAAAAGCGAAGAATAGTGGTGTAACAAGTTGTAAACACGAAATTTACGTACAATCGCATACTTTTTAGTTCTCGAAACATAAAAAGAAGAGCATCAGCAAAACGATGATACGGGACGTTTATAACTGTAATTCAAATATTATCTTGAGGGAGACTCTACGAGTATGTATTGTAGGCGTGTTTCAAAACTTGCTCTTCTTGCCCTGTATGACTACGGTAACAGAGTAATAAATAATTGTATGCAAAGACTAGGCTCGACCGCAGTCGTCCATATGAGAGGTAATTACCCACTGCGTCGCACATTCACTGAGGCCGTCCGCACAATCTGTGCGTGGACATTTTACAGCTAATAAATAAGACAAGTACACCGAAGACACTTCTGCCTACCAAATCAACTCTCGAGCCAGTTATTTGTCAGCAATTAATTCATTTAAACAGAACCTTCTTTACCAAACATTTATTTATTACTCTATGACCTATATGAGGTTTTATTTTCACCTTTTATAATTTAGACGGCCGTTTATTTTAATCTTGTACTAGGGGACGTCTCGTAGTCTTTGAAGCTAAATTAGAAGTGACTTTTGGTGAAGTAACCGGATGGGCTATGCGCGCCCGTGTCCGGAGAAGGTCCGGCTCGTGTGGACGATAAGAGGCTTCTTATTTTGACAACTATTATTATAATTCTTGCATTACTATAATTATTTACATTTTATTAATTGTAGCAATAGACATTATATTTCATATTTAATAAATTATTGTGAATTTGCTGTGCAATACGATGCTTGTTATTTAGTTATGATTTTTTAATTATTTTGAAGTATTAGTCTAATCTACCTACCTTATAACTTTGTATGCCTGTTCCGTTAAAGTTCTTTCGTTGTGTATGAGGGTAGGTGGCGCCTACTCTCGATATATCGTTTATTGTGTACTCATAAGTAGAATATCGACATTGTCCTGTGTGTGTGTAAGCTTTTAAACATTACATCTTAGACCCATCTGTGACTGTAGGGATATCAAAATTTAAAAAATATTTGGCCCGATTCAAAAGACTGTTCCGTATACCTTATTCATTGTAATTCAGGAAGCATTCGTGTTTAAGATGAAATTATGTATTAGCTTTAGATGTAACCCCACAGTTCTTTTTGTCAGATAGATGTCGATGTGTGTATTATTAGAGGAGCGTGGGGGCAACCCTGCGCCGCGACTCACGTACGTAGTCTTAGTGGTCGCCAAATGTATAGATGTATCATTAGCCAGTAGTGATTGTTCCAAATGTTAGGCTAAAATTAGGAGTCCGCGGCGCCTCTCGCCCTCCCCGAATCATCCCTTTTGCACTCCTATTTACTCTGATTATCGAATCTATCAAACACAATCCTGCCACTTGATTGCTTTTTCACTTGATCTTATCGTAATATTAAATATATTTTAAACAGTTTATTATTTTATGACAATAGTGAAGAATCCTTACTTTTAGTGGTTTGGTTGATGATAGTGGCGGGGTGTGGGTGGGGGGTGCCGCTTAACTTTAGGAGCACTTATATCGCCAATGAATGTTTGTCGTTGAAGCGTCTGTCTGCTACACTGTCTATGCATAGTTAGGATAAGTTTTACTTATAAATTGTGTTAACCGCGTCTTCTGCGAATGCTATTTTCCTAGGCACATCACAAAAACGTCTAAAAGCTGTAAATAAGTTTCTCAACGTGTTCAAAAAACGATCGCTCGACATGACACCAGCTCGACTGGTTGTTAGTTCCACAAGTCAAATGTTCGAGAAACTTTCCATTCCCAAACACATCTACACGTTTTGCCTCCGTGTGGTTGAAGATGAGCATTATATAATCATTTAAAGTTGGTACCACACTTCTCTTTTGTTCGAACTAATTTTGAGAGTACCTATTTCTTTATTAACCGAAGGAAACTTACAACTATTACAAAAATAATTTACAAAATACAAAAGAAATAAAGGCCGTTGCAAACGGTCTATAGATAGCTCACTTGATCCAGCTCATTTTTTGAGAGTAAATAAAAAGACGACCGCTCATGTTGAGCGTGAAACCTCTTATAGAAACGATATGATTTGTGTTGGCTCATGTTTTGGTGAAGTAACCATGAGGAAGAGCTTCCGCAGGAGACGCTGTTCTAGATGTGAGTGTACACTGGTCTGTAGCGAAGCGTTGCTGTGCGAGTGCGCGCCACGCCCGTCGTCTCCACTGCGTTCAAGTGTGGATGTACAAATTTGATTTACCAGTGACTTCCTTGAATCCATAGTTATTTACTTTATTTCGATGTAGTAATCTTCTTGCCGCAAGGGTATACCATGATTTAAAAATTGTTGGCGATCTCGTTGGCGTCCTATTATAAATATTTTGTATGTAGGAGGGTGCGGAAGCACCCGGGCAAAGTCTCGTCGCAAGAATATGTTACCGCATTTTTTGTAATAAGTCTCAAAGTGGCCTTGATACTTCAACAGTTGCTTGGATTTTGGGATTTATCAGATTCGGTTCAAGTTTGGAAATTAGAATGTAAAATAAAGACCAAATTATAAAATGAAAAATTAACTGCGATTCCTGAACTAGTTGACTATTTGGCTGTCCTTTTGGAAAGAAAGTTTTAATATAGGTGAGAAATTAAAAAAAAAAAAATTATATGGCACATACGTTTCGGATGAATTGCGTAAGTTTTGGTAAATGTTACTACGCAAATTTTCTATTGTGTAAGTTTAGGCTAATGTGTTCAAAAAACAATTAAAATTTAAAATTTTTGAAAAGTAGAAAGTGCCTTCCAAATTTTTGACCACAGTTAAGTGTTGGGATGGGTGCGGCGATGAGAAGGATGCGGGCGGCGCGGAGGGCGCGGGGGGGGCGGGGGTGCCGGGCGCTGTCCCGCCGCCCGTACTGAACGTGCTATTTAAAGATAGTATATTAAAAATTCAAAATTATATAAAATTAATACATATGACTATTATATAGTGAAATTATACTATATTATATATTTCGGTCGATGTGGTATTACCCTGACAGGCAAGCGTTAGGCTATTCGGCGTCAAAATTGAAACTTTTTTTTATTTTTGTTGTCTCGATCCAACATCGTAAACAATGCAATTATTGCAAAGTGCCATTTTGTTCGAACTGACTAATTAGTTCATTTATTTTTTGTATCACAATGTGGATTTTGTAGTTGTAATTATATTAAACATTAATTTATTATACTGGAAAATTATAAATTTCGGATTAATTATTAAGTACCTATAATTATTATTTTCGTGATAGATAAGTTAAATACATACTTGTAGTATTATAGGTACATTATCCATCTACAGAGGCGGTTTTGGTTCATAATTTATAATAGTGGATTTATAATGATTTATATTTAACATTACTGGCAATTTGCACTATTCGATTGCATGACAAGTTATTTAAATTTCCCCCAATTATTTGTGATAAATAATTTTAATGTTTGATTCGTATCTTAGTAGTTTTGAGTAGAGCCTTCGATGTGTTACGTTGGTGGGTGCGCCGGTCTGTCAGCTTCGATGCCTGCCCCGTCTAAGCCTGTCCATATTTAAAAAAATACACATATTTTGCTATTGTGACAATTCCACATTTTAAAAAATATTGTAGTTATCCGGTGGGCATCGGTTTCCTAAAATTAATTGCGATATTAGGGATATTGGCGGTGCAATATACTTATAGCTTTTTACTAAATCCTTCCTGAAAACCGGTATTCGAGTTCACCTAACTCTAGAGTGTTTAATAAAGCTTCATAATCCCCTGTTTCTGTCACCCCTGTGACAATAACTTCCATTATTATTTACAAACGTTCCAGATTTCCCTTGGATATCCAATCCAGCTTGTAAATGTATTAGAAACTCAAAATATCAGTATATACAACTTTTGTGCGCAACTTTTTGAAAATCTACTTATCTACGTGTTAAAATACTTATTATTAAGATTGATGTTCGTGATTTTGCAAGGCACATGCCTGCAGCCGTGAAGTAGCTATGCTTCCGGTGGGTATGTGCAAACCGATTTATCTTATAATGTCAGCTTCAGTATATAGATTTGATGTAAGAACATAAAATATTATGTGTAACGTAAATATACGATAGTAACGTTGTATACGAGCAAATGGAAATAACTTATACTTACTATAGTTTTGTTTGAAAGTTTGGGACGTTCTGTGTTCTCGAGTCATGATCCGTATCGGATCTGACCTTCATTTATCTTATCTGTTCATAATTACTTTGTATTGAGAAATTTGTGTGACAGCGCGCGGGTGTAGGTATTTCATTGTCTTTTCCAAAATTAATTTAATATTCGATAATGTTTTATCTTATTATAATTTGTACTCGTGCGCCTGAGTACCTATTAAGAATCTGATTGTGTGTATGAATAATTTAATAAGTAAATGTTAGAGTTTCGTTAAATTAATCGATATCTCCAATATAATCATGATTGTAATTATTTAAATAAATGTTATACAAAATATTTGTAGACGTAATTTAATGTTATAGGGGTCACAAAAACATTCAAGTAAATAATAATTTCTAATTTTGTATTATTCTGTTATTATATTCCTTAATTAATTTTGAGTTGTTCTATTTGGAAGTTTCTGTAATGGTTTGGTTTTCAACACAATTTACACACGAGAGAGTAGGTACACCGTGCGGTTTCACGACGCCGCTTGGTAGGTACTGTCGCTTTTAATGGTAGCGCCGCTCAAAATGTACCTACTGAGTAGCCATTCAACTGAAAACAGCGGCGTTTGTTAAATCGCCCTGTCTCCGTGCATCTTGCTCATTTCCGACGGGCTCTGTGTATTTAAAGCATTCATTTGTATTCATACTTGAAACAAAATCATTACAGCAACATTTATATGGAGCTACTTTCGATGATAATTATAATTGTTATTTATTTATCTCAATTTGTGTTCCTGATAATGTTTATTTCATTCTTGTAAATCAGATTTGTTGAAATTACTACCTACTTGTTTTTCAAAGGTCCGTGGCGTTGAACATTCTGTAGGTACCTCTAGAGAAATAATTAATTTAAAATTGAAAGCTATTGGACTCAGTTTTTATAGATCTTACTAGATGTCACCACTAGTAGAAGAAGAAAATAAATTGTATAAAGAAACCAATTTTGGAACATACCGTCCCACATCAAGCAGGATAAACTTATAATGAAAGTGGGATAAATAACACTGAAATACCTACTCAGTATTTTGCAAAATTTACAAATCAATACCTATACTTATCAGCGATTAACCTGTATCAAATCAAATATAGAAAACATATCGAAAAATCATCTACAAAATTTTTATTTTAATATCAATTCAAAGTTTAAAAAAAGCACCAAGAATGTTCAATAACACGGTACCTGTTTTTTATCAAGTACAATTCATAAATCAGTGTACTCAATATGAATGTTGTAAGTGTCGTAGTTTACAATCTGTGGAAAATATTTAAACCTCTCAAAGGTCAGTTGATCTGAATACATCATTTAGTCGGTAGGTATCTGTGTCTCGATTACATTCATTAAATTTAAGTTTGTTATAATTATTGTGACTATGTTGTCAATGAATATATGAAAATAGAGCAGATTCTAGTTTTATTTGTCTCCCGTTTTTTTGCTACCTGTAGGTTTTCTCTTTACTATATCTTTTTTATTTATTAGGCAATGCCAAGAAGCACACATAAATCACATTTTTATAAAATAGAATACAGGAGCTTGAATTATAATGTGTGCACCATTGTATTTTTAAATATTAGTAGACATATCACACAGCGCCATCTAGCCCAAACTAAGCAAAGCTTGGCTTGTACCATGGGGCAAATTTACTTGGGTTGTACTTTATACCTACTATTGCACGTTCTTTATTGGCAAGAACAGCATTCTTATAATAGATAATTCAAAGAGAGTAGCTAATATAATGAAATTATATAAGTATAATGTATACCTACGAAATAAATAACACCCAACAGTCACATAGGTACATAGTTAGTCCTGACCCCACACTAGGATTCCCTGTGTCGTGGGTATCAGAAACTACGAGTACCATGGTACCACAACACCCAGACCCGGAAGAAATATTTACAGATCATGCAAACATTTCTTCCGCAGCGGGAAGCGAACCCGCGCCTATCTGCGTCTATGCCGAGCAATCGCCCGCCACGCCACCGGGGCTGTCAATGAAAAGAATAAGAAAATGAAGCAATACAAAACCAAGAAATCTTTCCTGTAGACAAGGCCGTCTTGTAGCATGTTATAAAGAACAAACCCTTCAAATAAAAATAATAATAAAGGCCGACTAAGCTAAGAGTATTAATAGGTGATGACGATGATGCTGAGCAAGTCTTCTACCATATCTAAAATCTTCCCGGCCACTAGAGCGTCTCGTTAGTGAAGACAAAACTTTACATACCTAATCATCATCTTCCTGCCCTTATCCCACTCTATGTGGGGTCGGCACAGCATCATCCTTGGATCATGCTGTAAGAGTTTTGGCTAAGGTGTTTTATGACCGGCCGCCTGCCTGCCGCCAACCCTCCTTGGGAATACTTGCTTATTGTATCTCATCATGTTGGAGGATACTATCCCTTAGTCGACTTTTACGACATGCTCGGGGAGAGAAGCAGCTGGACGCATTCTATGTTATGTCTTTACTCCCAGTCCAGCAGAGAAGTAGACAAAACTTGACAACTGACGTTATTATGAATCATCCAGTAAGTATTATATAGATAGCAAAGACCTCAGTTCAGTTTAGCGTTTGTAGGTAGTACCGTGAAAGCCCCAATCATGGACACTTTAAGGATTTAGTGGTAATTTTTTGATTATAACTTTTTTATTATTTGAGTGACAATGTTGAGGTAAACAGTAAACAATAGCGGGATATTTACTCTACTTAATACATACGTAATAGATAAATTACCATTTAGGGTGTCATTTTAAATTAAGTTTTTCTAAAATACCTACAAAAACACCGGTGATGGACACCTAAACACCAGTAGCCGACAACCAATGATGGACACATCTCCAGTAATGGACACCCAATGATGGACATCGTGTGGGTACCGTTTTCAGAACATAACTGCGACAGTCGAATTGTTAGATGGGACTTGTAACCATCTACGAAAAACAGAATTGGTTTTTGAATCTTTTTTTACCAGCCAAGGATTGAAAATAATGGTAATTTATTCATAAAAAATCTCGCTACACATCCAACCACTCTCGGACTTTCCTATGCCCCAATCTTCCGGCACACTGTTAGCAATGTTCATATGCGAAAACTATCATCGGCGGTGCAAGTTTTCCCGCAGCATTCGCAGTCACCAAAACTGTTTTCAGTGTCACTTGCAGCATATACATGTTTTTCACCCCGCTTCACAAGCACTTGTCCAGGTTTTGACGAAAGAAGGAATGCGCTTTCGTCTGTGCTTAAAACTTTGCTTTGGTCTTCGAGTACCTGATGCAAATCGACAGAATAAATATTCGTCGTATCTCTTGAAACCTATTTGTTCTACCGTCACGTTGTCTCGTGCAGCGATTAAATTTTCTGCTGTTCTTTTCTGCTATTAAGGGATGTTTTTTTTAAATGATACAAACCATTTTCTACCCGGTCTGTTTCCCGTGAAAGGATTGGATTTGTTTTGCACCGTAGTGATCCGCTGAATACTATTTAGGAGAGTTACTTTGGAGATAGGAAATCTTCCTTCAGCCATCGCAAAAAGCCACTTTCCCAAAATACTCTCTTCTGTGCTTGTTATTACAGTGGTTAGTCCCATACTACATTGGATGGCTTTAACGTGATATTTTGCTGTGTTAAGTGATCCGCGGAACTCCAAAGCGCTTTGCTACAGCCGCTACAGGTTCACCGCCTAGTACCGCCTCAATGGCATCTTCCATTTGCTTAGGAATATAATCTTTTTTGGGCGCCATCTAAACAAAATAAGAAAACCAGTTATGGACACCCAACTATGGACATAGTGTACATTACTGGTAGTTTTCATTTTTTTTTAGATTTATATAAACACCCGATATCCGTAAATGATCTGAAGACAATTTAATAAAAAAACTCAACATTGACTCAAAAACTTTAGTTTGGACATATGTCCATCATTGGTTTTACAGCAAAACATACGTACCAGTGATGTACACCCCTTCTCAAATGGTTCCAACAAATTCTAGCTTTAATCTTTCTTTAAAATTATCTGTTTAATTTCAAATGTTTTCCGCAAAATCATAGTAAAACATAATAACTCTCATGAAATACTTTTCACAAACAAAAATGTACACTTACCTCCTTAAGGGTTAGCACAAGAAATCACGATGAATTTGAAAAATAACGCCGCACAAGTTTTTTTACTTCGCCATTTTTTATTGAAAAGACTTATACCGGATGTCACTTGTCAATATGTCAAATCGAAGTTTCTGCTTTCAACTGTGGGGGTTTCCATTTTCATAAAACTATTTTTACCATTGTTTTATGCCATAGAAATTTCATGCGTCCATGATTGGGTCTCTGTCCATTACCGGTACGTTCACGGTAGGTATTTTTTAATTGCATTCTGTATGTATAAGTATTATAAGTATTAAAAACCATACCCATGTCAGAAATCTCGACTAGAAACAAGTAGGTATTTAATAAGAAGATCAAAGAAAAACCGACTGCGTAGAATTAAGTAGTAGCAATAGGAGGTCTGATGTAGGTAGGTAGGTAGGTATTTCATTTTGTGACACATAATGATGATGATGGTTATGAATTTGCACCATTTCAGTTAAATGAAAATGGCTGCTTTAAGCCGCAATATTGGATTTTTACACTTTAGTGTCAAAGAAGTGTCATAGGCTGTACTCTCGATAGCTAGACGAATCCAACAACATTTCGTAGATTTCTTCGTAGAGGACCCAGACCAAATAAAAAGAAGTTGTAAGTACTTCAAATAACATCGTATCAAATAACTTGTAACACAAAACCTCAAAACCTTGGAAACAGTTGGAAACTTGGAAATAATTATTTTTTGCTAGTACCTACCTAGGTACGAGTAGAACTCAAGATGGTAAACCGTTGTAGGTACCTACCTACCTAAGTCTAAATAAATAACACCCAACTGTTACACTATAAGTACAGCTCTGATCCTACTTCAATATTACCTGTATCGTGGGTATCAGAAATACAAGTACTTAGGTACCATTACCCATGTAGGTACCATACCATTACCACACACCTGGACCAGCCTTGATAACTACCTCGAAAATCATAGGTAGGTACTAATAATACGCAAGTTGTGCGTGTTTGTCCGACTCAATCCAACGGTAGATTGAATTTGGATCTTTGATAATATACCAAAGTTATCTATAGGTACTGTTAGTAGCTTTTGTTTTGAGTGTCTGAGAAAAAAACGATTCACGAGAAAATAATTCGGAACTATAAAAAATTACAACATTATAGTCGTCTCTCAATGATTGTTAATGTCAAAGTCAAATTGTATTTGACAGTTTATTTGTCAAGTTGTCACTGTCAACACGACAATGCAAGAAAATTGAAGAATAATCTATCAGGAGAATTAGGTTAGTTTTCTGTTCTTTGATGGTTTTGCTATTATTCATATCTATTTGGCGATATTTTGTGTGATTCTTACTGTGTTTTTTGCTTTGAAGCGCGCTATTCACTGCAGTGGGTAAAAGGCATTTTTTTTTATTAGAGGCGATATTATCATAGGTACCTTCAGTTTTCATGATTCTTTGCTAAATAGCGACGCTCCTGGAGGTCTGTATTGTACTAATACATCAAAAAGCCCTTCACATGTACCTGAATAAACTTTTTCATCATAAAATTGTTAAAACATTTGAGTGAATTGTGTGGGTTATGTAACAAAAACACAACACTCGCATGTAGGTACTCCCGCAGTTGACTGCGTTAGTGTCCCCCCGCGCCTCTAACTCGGTATTTACTTTGCAAAATTAGCAAGTCCTTATTGCACAGAGACAGCAAAAAAACTACTGGGTATATCTTAAAACCACACAAAACCTAACCATGACTTATTTCTTACAGTTTTATGGCGTTGGTACCTTTCCTCCGCCGTAACCTGGTGAGCATTGTCTTCCCGACTGTCACCGTGACTCTCATATTCCTCGACTGGAACCACACCAGGAAGTGGAAGGAACAGAAGAAGCAATAATGGCCATATTCGGAATCACACCTCGCTATGTCTGGATTGGTTTGCCAATGGTTGGATACTTCTTCGGCAAGTTCCTGGATGACCAGGAAACTCTCAGGATGGTTCAGTTCAGGGACAAGTCTTGTCTGTACGGAGGCAATGTAAAGGAAGGAGATCCTCCTTCCTGGCCTTAAAGAAATCCTGTGTAATCATTGTAGTAAATTATGATTCTGTTTTATTAAATAGTGATGTATCAAAGCCAGTGTTTTATTATGTTAATGTATCCATACTAAGCAGGAATAGGCAACCAAATTAAATAAACTTACTAATTATACTTCTGTAACTGTTAGTAACATAGATGTCCATTTTAGTTAAAGCAAAATTAGTGTGATGGTAGTTGGTGTAATTGATAGCTTCTACGGATTTAGGAGCTTAGTGCAGACTTTCACTGGCATGGCGGACGATTGCTTGTATTCCCAAGGAGGGTTGACGTCAGGCAGGCGGCCGGTCATAAAACACCTTAGCCAAAACTCTTACCCCACATAGAGTAGGATAAGGGCAGGAAGATGATGATGATAGAGGGTGATTGCTTGACTGAGACACAAAAAGTGTGGGTGAAATTCCTGCTGAGGGAGAAATTTCTACATGTTCTGCAAATTATTCTTCCCGTTTGTGGTACAATGGTACTCATAGATTCAGTTATAATCTATACTAATATTATAGAGGAAAGATTTTTTTGTTTGTAACAAATAGGCTCTGAAACTGCAGAACCGATTTAAAAAAATTCTTTCACCAGTAGATAGCTACATTATTATGGAATATCATAGGCTATAATTTATTTGCAAAAATTTAGAGATCCTTACTAAAACTCCAATAATGTACCTAACCCACCTCGGGTTATGTCTGTAAGGTTATGTCTGTAGGTTATGTCTGCAGTTTGGCTGAAGTATAGATGAATATTATGCCTAGGTTATTTTTATCCAGGTATCACACGAGCGAGGTTTCTTGGGGAAACTAATATGAAATAAAACAATTGTATGAGCTACATTTTTTAACTTTTTTTTGGCACTATATAAACCTAAAGTAAATTATAAATAACAGGGTAAATTGTATAAATAATATGACCAAATGGCATACAAAAAGTAATATTTATCGAACCTTGTGCGTCATATAATCACTACATACAGTGGTGTGCACAAATTGGTAATGCTTGCATGACTCAAATAGTGATATTAATTTGTGATAGTGATTTGTTTTCTCTAAGTGACATAATTTTAATAAGTTTTGTAATATAATAAACTTGAAACAACATAACAGTTGAGTTTCAAAAAAATCTGAAAGATGTTACCTACCATGTTCTTTTTTTATTAAGTAAACAGCTAGTTTCCAAAATCAAAATGTAAGGATGAGTTTTATAATGACCACCAAATATGGCCAATCAGGAAGATTGTGAAACGAATAAAAAATGGTCTAGCATTCTTATGCTAGCAACGCCAAAGAATTCACAGATTACAGTTTTGGAAACGTTAATCACAAATCGTATTAATCTATTGCATATTTAATTAAGATACGAAGGGTAGGTAACAATAATTGATCGTCGCTGTAGGTACCTACTTAGAAAAAATATTCCTTTTTGCTTCCATCTGATTTACAATTAAAAATATAACACATTTTAATCCGAACAAAGGATTTTATACACTTCATATAATAACCAACCTTTTTTAAACATACTTGAAAAATCAGACTCAATAGAAATTCGTGTAAAAAAATGAGATCATTCTAACAGACAATATTTTTAAAATAATGTCAACATAGGATATTTTAGACTTACATAACTAATAAATAAAATATTTGAGTAAATCGGATGCAAAAAGAAACGGTTTCAATACATATACTGTTAGTGACCGGCAATCGTTGTATATCAGGGATCAGGTGTAAAAGATTATTCCCAATTTTAGTCCCGTTTTTTTTTGTTCCTTGTTTATCAGTTCATTTGTAACACAATAGGATTACTAAATAATTAAAAAAGTAAATATAACTATTTGGAACATAACCGTTAGACTAGAATAAAATACAGCAGAGCCTGTTAAATACAGTTATTACGATTAAATGGGGTGGGCAGCCACAAGTAATCACAAGGAAACTTGCAGCAGTTTTACTTTGATAGGAAGGTAATAACTAATTCTTTAGTTGTTCAGACCACCGGTCTAGACGAGATGGTACGGTAGCCTCTTAAAGTCAGTATTTATGGTGTGCGCAGGTAAATAAGTTTTGTTATGAAAACAGCTCTGCTGTAGAAATCAGAAACGTGCCCTTAACCTAATTATGAAAAAACCTATCACCTAATGGTGTATCAGATAGAGCTCACCTTATACACGCACATTATGAAGCCGATGGAATTCATCTCATCATCATCAGCTTAAGCAATCCACTGCTGGTCTTTAATAAGCGCCATCGCACCCTATCTTTGGTTTAACGCATCCAGTGATTTTGTTTTGCAAACGGCTTCGTCCAAAAAAACTTACGACAGTACATTTCAAACATTAAAAATGCGAAAGTTTGTGAGGATATGAGGATGTGACGATGTTTGTGCCTCAATCACGCCGTAACGGCTAAGCGGATTTGAATGAAACTTGGAATATACATAATACGTGTGCTGGAATAACATATAGGCTACTTTTTATCCTGGTACCACGCGAGTGAAGCCGCTAGTGGAACCTAGTAAACTATAAGTACTAGCTGACGCCCGCGGCTTCGCTCGCATTGTACCCGGATTAAAAGTAGCCTATATGTTATACCAGCACACGTATTATGTATATTCCAAGTTTCATTCAAATCCGTTCAGCCGTTTGGGCGTGATTAAGGCAAAAACATACATCGTCACATCCACACGTCCTCACAAACTTTCGCATTTATAATATTAGCAGGATTATAATTTTTGGTACATCAAGTTCTTTATATATGCTATTTTGTGTAACGTTTGAGATATCAGCAAGTTAAGTAGGAAAATATGTGAACTCAGTTTAGACGTATATAAAGTGCTCTCTACCATATTTTAAATATAATAATAAAATTACCACTACAACACACTTGATAGTAAAACATTCAATAAACAGCTTACATTCTACCAAATTGATATTTCGAAAACCCTACATGGGTCCAGACTCCTATAGATGCAGTAGGTTGTACATAATAATGGGATAATAGTTAGATACGCACAGAATGTTATTATGTAGTGAATACAGAAGATACAAACAAAGATAGTATAAAAAGGTGACCCTTTTCTCAGCAAATAATAAGCCAATTAATTGCACTGTTGAAAGAAATAAAATTTTTATTCTTAATTTATGAATTTAACCTAGAGCTACGCTCGAACTAACCAGGATTTCTTCTAGAAATCTAAGTTCTAGCCTGAGACCTGAATTGTTAGTAATCATCAAGTGCCCCAGGTTTAAATTACAATACTTCAGAATATATCCATATAAATTTCCGATCCAAAACCCTTACAGTAATAAACTCGTCCCAAAACCACTTTACCACTTTATAAATTCCATCCAAAAATGTAGAGCCGTTTTAATTTTAAAGATTTAAAAAATAATGACACCTTTTTATTATGCAAATAATATCATTACAAATATCTATGATAAATAAATTGTAAAACCTTTTTTTTAAAGCGTTGTGTCAATAACGTGAGCATTTAGTTAGTGTAATCAGGGTCACTAATCTCCCTTATACTTTAACAGTGACAAAGGGCAAGAAAATGGGCTTGAAAGAAGAAGACTTAATACACTTTAACAGTGACAAAGGGCAAGAAAAGGGGCTTGAAAGAAGAAGGCTTAATACTAAGATGCAAAACTTGCTTACGAAAATCTACTGAATGATTATAAGTATACATAAAATCAGTATCCTAATACGATTAAAACACGAAAATGTTACAACTATACTCTAGCCAAATTCAATGTGGACTAAATCATTCATAATTTCTCTGCCTTTTTCTATTTTTTGTGGGATCGGTACAACATGTGAACAAAATATAAGTCAGTATCGTAAAAAAAGACGGACAGAAGCTTAATATTTCCAAATTACTCGAATTAACAAAACTGATATATTTTAATCAAAAAACTATAAGTAAACCTTCCATAACCGAATTTAGCTACAGTACAGAAGTCCCAATGCCTATTACGAAGATATAATTATCAAATTACTTGACACCTGCAACTACTTCAGGCGTATGACAACATCAAAGATTAACATGTAAAGCCAAAAACACTATTCTATTAATGTGACCGAGTCAAGGAATGTTGATATCCCTCCCTCAAGATCACGTAATGAGATCAAAGTAATCAGTAGAAGAAGAAGAAGAAGAACAATACAATTATAATTAAGATGACACAGGATTACTGAAAAAGAGATAAAAAGCCTCAAGCCGGCCTACAGCAGCGGCGCTAGGTGCTGTTAAGAAATCCTCAAAGCTGAAGAGGAACAAAAAATGCCACAATTGTAAACGTGCGGTATGGCCTACGGCCATTATTGGCCAAACAAAAAATTAAATCAAAAGGCCGCAGTTGTTCTGCAGACATGTGGTCCGGCCAGGCGGCGCAAGTGCCACTTAGGGCCGTACACGAAACCTCAAAACTGAAAAGGAAATAAAAATGACCACGGTCTAGCTGTATACGTGTGGTCTGGCCTATGAAAGATGGTGCGAGAGATTCTCTGAATTAAAAAAGAATAAAAAAAAGTCCCCAGTCGCTCTGGTGGGTCGGCCTATAACAGAAAATCTCCCTAATCGAAAACGCAATAATGCGGTGAAAATAAAACCAAAAGTCCATAGTTGTTCTACAGACGTGTGATCCTCCTTACGGCGGCAGCGCGAATGTCGCTAGCAGCGACTCGCGGGCCTTGCGGCGGCGGGAGGCGGGGCGGCGCGAGCGGCCACGGGTGCGGGGGCGTCCCGGACCTCGGCGTCTGCGTACCTGCGATGGCCCCGGTCGAAGCCCCAGGATCTGTAGTAAAGCATCCGAATCTAGGAATGCAGCTGCTGCGCCTGGAATAAAAAGTACAGTTTAAGCTACAAATTTATATCGACTAAAGATATAGTACATTATCATCGGCGAAGATTTTAAGATCTTTTACAACATTTAATTCCATTAAAATCATCAGAAAACCAATCAGTTCGCATTCAGCCACCAAGGGCGCGCGTTCTTGCCATCATCATGAGCCAGCATACAGTTCACTCTTCGACCGTTTGAAGAATATAACTTCTTAATTGCCATACAAACGCGCTATCATTTAACAATCCAGTTGTACTGGCCAAAGTCAAAGTAATTTTTTTTTATTCCTTAAAATCACGGGGATCATTTGGAAACGTCTTAAATCTACTTTGCATTTACACCTGTTCGTAACACGACCAAGCGTGGAAGACACAGGTAAGAAACCGCGCTTGGCTATTTTTTTTTTGTAAATGATGCCTTTACAATCATGTTTATAAAAGGAGTTGGAGCATTATTAAGTCCCAAGGATTATTGTCTTCTAGTATAGTCGGATATTTCATAGTAAGCTTTCTTAAACAACTTTCGTTTTATTAGTTTTAAATTTATTAACTGTTAAATTTGTCATCTCGCTTGGGACTTGAGTACACATTGCCCTTTAAATGATTTGTTAACTTTATCTAGTCTAATCGTTAATTGGTTAATAAGACACCGTACATCTAAATGGTCCTACGATAAAGAGCCTCGTAGTAATTACCACGTAAATAGTGTGATATTTGTCTGATATGCCAACCAGTGCCTATCAAGTGTTACTATCAATCAGTGTACCAACAAATCAGGATTGCAGAGTAAGCAGATAATCAACGAGCAAACAAGTAAGATCATTTCATTTTCGCTTGATCAATTAACAAGCAACGACTATGGAGGGTATTCGAGAATCAGCAGTAGCTGACGCAGGCCGCATTGGCATGGGACTGTATATTTTAGAAATGTGCAAATTTGTCAAATCACCAATGGAATTATTTGAAACATTTGAACAGGTATACAAATTTAACCGTAGACATAAAGACCGATTAGCAATAACCTGTTCAAAAACTCTATATATAGTCGCAACTGTTATACCATGCCTATCAAAATTTACAACAGATTGCAAAGAACTGAGGGGTCCCGTATTTAACAGAATGTTATTTAAATTATTGATTTATCATTGTTTTTATTCTGTTGACGACTATCTTAGTTTTAAGTTTGACCTATTATAATTGTACATTTTATACCTTAAAGATTTCATTTAATTGACATTTTTATTACATTTTAAATGGGTGTTTATGACATGTGTATAATTTGATAAATGTATTAGGTATAATAATAAGACATTCACATGCCTGTGCTCAGGCAAGATGTGCAGATCAAATTATTATTATTTCCATCTAATGTATACCGTATCTTCTGTGAATACAGAAACGTTGAGCCAAATAAAAACCAGCTCTTGAGTTATGAGTCGCTTCGAGCAGACTCCCTGAGAGAGAAGGGATAGTACTTGGGTATGTACCTGCGGCGATTTCAGCGACGTTGTCTGTCGGCGGCACCCGCCGGCGATTGCCGATGTTGCGCGAGCCGCGCGGCCTGCCTCGGCGGGAGCTCCTCCCGCGCACGCTCTGCTCCGCCGGAACGACCGGACACTCTGCAACGACCATCAACCAATCAACACACGACACGACCACGCTGGCGTGCCGGGCGGGTGCTCGACTGAGACGCAACAGGTGGGTTCGATTGAAGATTGCGACAGAAATGTATGCATGATCTGCAAATACTTCTTCCGGGTCTGGGCATTGTAGTATTATAAGTATGTATTTAAAAAAATATATATAAGTATTCCATCAGCCATCTGTTGTGACAATTTTGTTCTAGTATAGGGTTAAATTAGATTACATTACGGATTGACCATTGACATTATTGCTTACTTTCTTTCTGTTTTTTAAAGTTAAATAAATTATAAATTATGTTAAAATGCACTAGAACAATATTTGCATCCCAAATGGGGAATGTGAGCATCTAAACATAATGTATTAATTATAAGATCTTTGTATACCACATTCAAGCAGACAAATGATAATGATTACATTAAGATAAGGATGTAAAAAAGGTTCTTACGTATGGGCGAAAGCGGCGGTGGGATGTCCATTACGAGATTGGAACTGCTGGAGTCATCGTCCTCCAGCAATGGAATGTTGGGTCCCCACGGCTTCGGCGGCGGGATAGCAGATAATGACTGGAAACCAACACACGATGTTGCCTCAAACGTGACGACCTCGGTGGCGTAAAGGGCGACTGCTCGGCTGAGACGCAAGAGTTGCGGGTTCGATTCCGTCACAAGAGTTAGCCACTAGCCACTCACACAAACTCACTTAGTGATTGTTCTGAATATTCAGATAATTAAATCTGCATTTTTAAACAAAAAAATAAAGGCCTTTTACCATCTTTAATAGATGATTTATACAGCGTCAGGAGGCAACTTTTAGGTACTTTCACTAAAGGGACGATTTGAGATACGAGTAGGCGTGCCCAGCACCTATTCCATCTTCTCAGCTTAGTCAGCCTTGTCCACAGGAAAGACATGGTCAATACGTGCGGAGCTGACTAAGCCGCTGGTTTCCTCACGATGTTTTCCTTCACCATTTGAGAGTACTGGTATAGCGCACATAAATTTTTCGCATAGAAAAATCCATTGGTACACGACCGGCCGGATTCGAACCCACCACCTTAAGATCAAAAGGCGGAGTCACTACCAACTAGACCACCACCAGTGCTCTTTTTAAACAAAGCAAGCAATAAATAAGCATAATATTACCTGATAGTAAGTTATCCGGTTGATGTTGGAGCAAGACGGATACTGTAACAAAATAAACGAGAAAATTTCAATAACATAAACGAAAGCTCTATTCTAGTTTCTCCCCTATAGCCTTAGATGGTGTATTCCTGCCAGTCTGATCCGATTTTCGGTACCTCGGCTCATCTATTCAAAACGACGGCGAGATCGACCGGGACGTTAAAAACAGAATGAATGCGGGATGGATGAAATGGAGTTTAAAAAAAACATTGAGACAGTAAGTACTACTTGATCAACCCATCGAGCACAAAAAATGGCGTCTTTTTTTGATTCATGAAAACTATGGAGCTAGGAGCATGCTTGACTATCTACCCGTAGGAATTAAAGAATATCACAATCGGTATTTAAAAAAAATATTGTAAACCAGAGGTATTTGAAAAAAAAAGTATCCAAGCATTCTATCAGCCATCTGGTTCCCATAGTACAAGCTTTGCTAAGTTTGAGGCTAGATGGCGCTGTGTGAAATGTCCACAAATAATTATATATTTATTTAGTGAAAAATTATGTTTGTCTCTAGAGTCTAAAATATTAGAATTAAATAGAGTATCTATGCACTTTTTCTAAAACTTTACTTTCTCTATAGTTTATCAAACTATGAATAGAAATGTGAATTTGTGTTTGAGTGTTCTTTTTGTACCCAACCACTAATTACCGCAATGGCTGAAAATAATTTGTCTCTTTAACTTGATATGAACCATATACGTTGGCGAACAGTGAATAAATTTCATCCTCATAGATTTTTTACCAATTTCTTTATTACACATCTGTATGAAAATCTCGATACGCACAATCCGTTTTCAGTTCAGTTATTTATGGTTCCATAAACGCACATAATACTAAAATAGAAGCGCTCGTGGTGTAGCTTGCTTAGATGTTCTTGATTGATCGTTAAAGTTAAGCAACGTTGTGCGCGGTACATTTTGTTCAGTTACCATGTGAGCGAAGCCGCGGGCAGTAGTAAGTATAACATAATGATAAACATACCGACACCGAAGGGAGAAGAGCCATTCTCCTCTTGTGCTCTTCTTCACGATTCTTTTCCTCCTCTCTCTGGCGAACTGAAAAAATAACAAAAAAATCAAAAATACGTAATTTATTTATTTATTATTTGAAGACTAACATAATGTACAATAATACTACTCAAAGCACCTGCTTTGAGTAGTATTATTGTACATTATGTTGCACCATTAACAAGCACCTGCTTGTTAAGGGTTATAGAACCAAATGTCATTACAATTTATAAGTGTGTAAGAAAGCATGCAAGAAAATTTTGAGCTAGTATCAAAATGATAAGAAGTTAGTTAAAATAGAATTAAAATTAATTAAATTACATATCGTCACTGGAAAGGCAAATTTACGTAAGCGCCAATCGAGAAAAAGCCGTTTGAAGTTCATTTTTTTAGTTTTTTTAATCATAACTTTCTACCTAATTATCGAATTTTGATGACGTCAACGTGAGATTTCATTCTTTTTTCATTTTCTATGTCCAGCAATTCATATTATTGTATTTGGACTGCTATTTTAGGATAATAACTCAATATGCCTATTTGGCGCCATTTTGGCGCTTACGTAATTTTGCCTTTCCAGTGACGATATGTATCTGTATCCGCGCCAAGCCTTTTAATAAGAGTGACGGAAAACATCGTGAGAAAACCCACGAGTCAGCTCTACACATATTACTACTACTAGTCGTCATTGGTTCGAAAGAACTAGTGGTTAAAAAACTTAACATGTTTTCGAACTTTTTAGGTTCTACGACATGCCGGTTTTCTCACCGTTTATAGGGCAGTGAGGACACATTTGTGCACGGCCGGATTTGAACCCACGTCCTTAGAATCGGAAGGCGGTACCGCTATCACTAGACCACCAGTGCTCTATTGACGTATGTCTTTCTTGTGGATAAGGCTGACTAATCTGTGAGGATGGTATAGGTCCTGGGCAAACCTACTCCATCTAAAAACGACCCGGGCCTAAAGCTTCTCGTGTAGAGAAAAAAATAATAGAAGGCCTTAGTAGTGATGGACCGATGACATTAGCGGGCGGTCAATGAAAGAAGACAGCATAAAACCGTTGATCTTGGAAGTATATTGGGTCTATGTCCATGAGGTCTAAAAAGGCCACATATGCAGGTCATATGCAGCTGCTGAACTGAATTGAGTACGATCTACCTAAATTCGGACCATTTAACGGCCAAATATAAATCTGTTGCTGAATTGAATTGCGTACAATACCTACACCTATTCGGAGAATATTACGAATATTAGAGGAAATACTAAGGATCTGCTATGAATTGAGGAAATGAATTGCTATAGATTGAATGCTCAAAGTGGCCTTTCTAGACCCGCAGGTATGGACTTCTTCAGGCGGATGATGATGATTAGATGATTAGAGCTTACGCTGTATTTGGGTCTCTTCGTCCAGTAGCAGAGATATCATTTCCTTTGGCTGCATTGTTTCAGGCTGGAAATTCTCATTGCCCATCACCATTTTATTGATCTGTAAACATCAATGGCGATTTTATATCATTGTTGCAATTCCTAGCAGGTTGACGTCAAATATGACAGCTTTTCCATACAATATATCTGTCACGTTCAACAGTTTCAAACAGAATCTGATTGCGACAGGGTTTCACGAACACTTCTCACATGTAATATTCGGACCAACCGTTTTTGGTTCCTTCGAAAATGTCGGCGTTGTATATAGCAATAATAGACGGCCTTAGGCCTACTCCGTTTCATGACAAAGTTAACCTTTCACCACACTGGTTCGAAAGAACCAATCACACGGGTAACACATCTATCTATCCAGTCGTGCCACTTGTTATTTCGAAAAGGCGGCTTATACCCAGCAGAATGTGGATGTGAGCTGATATAATGATAATTATGTAAATTATTTCTTGTATATATAATATTATAGCTGACCCGAACTTCGTACTGCCTTAGAATTAATAATGCAATTTTCAAATGTTTTATTTACTAGTTATCCCGCTATTCGGGGCGGAGACAAATCCAACAAATCAAAAATCATGCAGTCGGTCCAGCTAGAGGCCCTTACCCTGCGAGAAAAAGAGAGCAGCTGACGACTCGATTGATGTGAATAACATTGTCAATTATCAAAATTTTACAAATGTCAAATTAACTGTCTTAACAAAAATGAATGTCGAAGAAGTATTTATGCGTTATCCTTTTACATCCTTTTCCCATTTTGGGATCGTTTTGCAGGCAGGGTAGAAAGTAGTCTATGTCCTTCACCGGGATGGAATCTATCTACTTGCCAAATTCAGCAAAATCTGTTCAGCAGTTCAGGCGTGAAATGGTAACAGACAGACAGAGAGTTACTTTCGCATTTATAATATTAGTATGGATTTACCGTGGCCTTCTCTATGGCGCGTTGTATGAATCTCTCCTCGATGGTATCTTTGCAGACGAGTCTGTAGATGGTCACTTGCTTAGTCTGGAGATGTGCGCGCTCCATTGCTTGCTGTTCCGCGTTCGGGTTCCAATCAGTGTCAAAGTATATCACCTGTATAATAATAAACTAGTATTTTCGCTTGCGGGCGCGGGCTGCAAGCAGCCCGCGAGGCGGTAAACCCTTGGAACCAAAATTTCAGCCCAATCGGACTTACCGTTTCGGAGATACAAGCAAGAGGGGGTGAAAATTGGGGGGGAGGGGGGTCAAATTTTTATTTATCTTTACTCGCCATCCTATTCTCTATACGAATCCACTTGAAAAAATCCCATATCACGAGTCATTTCGGAGATCCAATAGAAGGGGGGGTCAAAGGGGGGGCAAAAGGGGGGGTTAAATAAAAAGTTGTATTCATTCGAGCACCCTCTATCCGAATCTGTAAAAAAAACATGCCCTCGTCGGGAAGAATCGGGACACCGAACGTGGGGGGGGCGAGGGGGGAGGAAAATGGGGGTTTTCGGATTTTTCCCATACTCACAGGGACTCATCGAACATTTCCCCCATACATCATCATCGTCCATCTCGTCTCCTTCCGGGAGAACAATGATGTCAATGAGTGAGTGAGTGAGTGAGTGAGTGGTAATCGAGCTTTATATAGTATAACTAGTATTTTCGCTTGCGGGCGCGGGCTGCAAGCAGCCCGCGAGGCGGTTGTTTCTTTGAGGTGACCCTCAAAACCCTCTGAACCAAGATACAAGCAAGAGGGGGTGAAAATTGTGGGGAGGGGGGGATTTTTTTATGAAATTTTACTCGCTATCCCATTCTCTATACGAATCAACCAAACGCGATCTCGAATCGTGGGTAATTTCGGAGATACAAGCAAGGGGGGGTGAAAATTGGGAGGGAGGGGGGTCAAAATTTTATTTAACTTTACTCGCCAGCCTATTCTCTATACGAATCCACTTTAAAAAATCCCATATCACGAGTCATTTTGGAGAACCGATAGAATGGGGGGTCAAAGGGGGGTCCAAAGGGGGGGCAGAAAAAAAGTTGTATTCCTTCGAGCACCCTCCATCCGAATCTGTGAAAAAAACATGCCCTCGTCGGGAAGAATCGGGACACCGAACGTGGGGGGGGCGAGGGGGGAGGAAAATGGGGGTTTTCGGATTTTTCCCCCACTCACCGGGACTCCCCGAACATTTCCCCCATACATCATCATCGTCCATCTCGACTCCTTCTGGGAGAACAATGATGTCAATGAGTCAGTCAGTGAGTGAGTCAGTGGTAATCGAGCTGTATATATAACTAGTATTTTCGCTTGCGGGCGCGGGCTGCAAGCAGCCCGCGAGGCGGTTGTTTCTTTGAGGTGACCCTCAAAACCCTTGGAACCAAAATTTCAGCCCAATCGGACAAGAGGGGGTGAAAATTGGGGGGGAGGGGGGGTTTTTTTTTATGGAATTTTACTCGCCATCCCATTCTCTATACGAATCGACCAACCGCGATCTCGAATCGTGGGTAATTTCGGAGATGCGTAAAAGAGGGGGTGAAAATTGGGGGGGGAGGGGGTCAAATTTTTATTTAACTTTACTCGCCAGCCTGTTCTCTATACGAATCCACTTGAAAAAATCCCATTTCACGAGTCATTTCGGAGAACCAATAGAAGGGGGGGTCAAAGGGGGGCAAAAGGGGGGTTTCGAAAAAAAGTTGTATTCCTTCAAGCACCTTCTATCCGAATCTACAAAAACAACATGCCCTCGTCGGGAAGAATCAGGACACCGAACGTGGGGGGGGCGAGGGGGGAGGAAAAGGGGGGTTTTAGGATTTTTCCCATACTCACTGGGACTCATCGAACATTTCCCCCATACATCATCATCGTCCATCTCGTCTCCTTCTGGGAGAACAATGATGTCAATGAGTGAGTGAGTGAGTGAGTGAGTGGTAATCGAGCTTTATATAGTATAATAATAAATAAAAATAAATAACACCCAACAGTCACATAAATTTTAATACTCCTGACCCCACACTAGGATTCCCTGTGTCGTGGGTATCAGAAACTAAGAGTACCATGGTACCACAACACCCAGACCCGGAAGAAATATTTGCAGAACATGCAAACATTTCTTCCGCATCAGGAATCGAACCGCGCCTCTTGCGTCTCAGCCGAGAACTCGCCCGCTACGCCACCGAGGTCGTCCTTTAGAGATTAAAATAAGACAACAGTAACATAATATAGTACCATAAATTTTAAAAATCTCACCGTATCGGCGGCGGTCAAGTTGATCCCCTCACTGCCAGGGCGTGTGGACAGCAGGAAAACGAAAATGTCGTTGCGAGCCTGCAAACAATACACAGATGAGCAATATGCTACTAATATCATAAATGTGAAAGTTTGGCGGGATGTGACGATGTATGTTTGTGCCTCAATCACGCCGCAACGGCTGAACGGATTGGAATTAAACTTTGAACACATATATGTGTTTACGTAGATAATATACGTAGATTATAATCTATCTCGCGTGATTGTAAACTGTCGAAAGATCGTGAACCGTAACATACTGCTTACAATTTAACTGCTTTAAATTTGTGGAATGTAATGAGAGTGAAGGAAGCAAAAGAAGTATGTCAGGATCGTAGCAAATGGCGATCCGTGATCTCTGCCTACCCCTATGGGAAACAGGCGTGATTTTATGTATGTATGTAAATTTGGTGCGCTTCGGCGGGCGCTGCCGCGGCATGCTCGCTTCGCTCGCTCGCCTCGTGTGTAGTTTTTCACTAACTAACCTAACACACTAACTTCGATATAAGCAGATGTTCGACAGTTCACAATCTCGCGAGATTATAATCTAACGGTATTTACAATTTTATGGTGGCATATCCATCAGATCCAGATCTGATTGACATTAGGCTGTTGATGATACGAACGGCTCGCGTGAATGACACCTTAACTTGGAATACACTTAGTTTATGACCTGGAATGAAATGAATATTCAATAATCACCTGGATATCTTCTACCTTCTGGCGACACTCAGAATCCACACTCTTGCCGTCTAGACGCATGTACTTATGTAAGCGTAAGCGCATGTATTGCTGAAAATATAAAAGAAACGGGTCAAGTGCGAGTCGAATGCGCACATTTAAATAATAAATAACACCCAACGGTCACATACATAGTCCTGACCCCACACTAGGATTCCCTGTGTCGTGGATATCAGAAACTACGAGTACCATGGTACCACAACACCCAGACCCGGAAGAAAAAATTACAGAACATGCAAACATTTCTTCCGCAGCGGGAATCGAACCCGCGCCTCTTGCGTCTCTGCCGAGCAATCGCCCGCCACGCCACCGAGGCCGTCAATTACGGTTCCGTACCATCGTACATGTACATACATGTTTCTTGTATGGGTCACCCTTTTTTATTATTAAATCTTTTACAAAAGAGGTTAGAAAGGACAATAGAATAATAGTATGTAATTGAGATCCAGTGCTTTCCAATCCCAAGATCGTAGAGGCGAATCCAGACGTGCACAATGATTTCTGATGGAAAATATCATGTACGCAATACCAGTTCTCTCAAAGAGTGGAGTAAGAAATCGTAAGGAAACCTGCGTATCGTAGAATTCAAGAATTTTAAGAGAACATGTCAAGTGCTAGGCCTCTTTGAGTCTCTCTAAAAAATCCTTTCAACACACTAGTTCCAAAGACCCTGTAATACGTACCTCTAGCAGATCAATCATATTTGGCATTTGGCTGTAAATGAGCACTCTAGTACCGCCCTCCTTCAGTTCCTTCAGTAGGGAGTCTAGCACCACCAGTTTACCGGAGTCGCTCACCAGCAGACTTTTATCTGAAATCATGTATATTCTATAACTGAAGAATTGTAAAAATCCTTTCTTAATGCACCCCTTACACTATATAAGAGAAATAATAGAATTTTAATGCCTAGGGCCTAGAATTATGACCTACCTACAAAACAAGGTTGAAAAGCCAAGTGACTACAATCACGCTAATATTATAAATACGAATGTTTGTGTATGAATAAGTATGGATGTATGTTCGTATGAGCTAGTGGCCAACTATATGAAAAGGTGAGTGCATGTTATTGTTTCCACTCATCACCGTAGCCTGTTCGCGGCCGAAACGCCGCGCCACCCTCTCCCCCGCACCGCAGGCCTCCTCCCCGCATTGCCGCCAGCGCACGTGGTACCAACTAACATCAATCAAACATTCACGTTACCTTCATGGTACTTGTAGAGAGCTGCTGCCCACTAGCCGGGAGTAATGCGGCGCCCCTCTCTCCCCCACCGCAGGCCTCCTCCCCGCACTGCTCCCAGAAGTTGAGTAATGATTGAAAAGTTACGCTTCCAGAACTCTTCATACACCCCTGCCACAAGTCCCCTACCCACAATGTCCTAGGTCACGTGGTACGCTTTGGATAATGAATGACGTGAATTGGCCAGAATTCTTCATAGATACCTGGCACTTGTAGCGAGAGCCAGCCTTGTGACAGGCAGCTGCGGGCCACTGGTCTAGTGGCCCAGTAACGCCGCGCCCCTCTCTCTCCGCCCCCCAGGCGGGCCTGCCGCACTCCTGGCAGGAACTAAATAGCTAATGTAAAGTCACGCGACCCGAACTCTTCCTTACCTGGCGCTTGTATCGAGAACCAGCCGTGCGGCGGGCAGCTGCGGGCCACTAGTTGCTCCAGTAATTTCGTGGCCCCCTCTCCCCTGCTTAAGGCCACGTGGTTCATGAATGAACGCGACGACGAGAATACAGCGCGCGGTTTTGCGATCACCTGAAAAGAAAGTCATTGAGGAAACTACAAAAGAAAATCCTACCAATATTATAAAGTTTGGAAGGTTGTTTGTAGCCGAATACATATGTGCGGTTGTGTGATGATATTTGTGGGTGTAAATAAACTTGGAAATATCTTTCGATAGTTGGACATATTTTAAATAACATAAGTTATTTTGACATTTGAATTTTTATTTCGATATATGAATTTCGAATTTTCGATTATTTTGATTTATATTATTGACATTAAGCAAATTACTAGTAAGTACTTACTAATTTTAATATTCATACAATGTAAAGGTAGATTTTGGTAGGAGTACCTTTACTTTACTTAACTCAGGGATCACCCTAACATAATAATTTTTAAGACCATAATTATGAATGTAACCTGACACTTTATTAATAAATTATTATAACTATGATTACTTAGTGAGGATGCCTCTATTACGGCATATTTATGAGATAATTGGAATAAACATTATACCATTACTCTCAAACGGTGAAGGAAATAGGAGGAATAGGAGCCTTTAAATCCTTTCACGACACTGCTTCGAAAGAACTGGTGACATGACTAGATAGATAATTATAACTGAAAGAATATATAGGCCCTTTTTTCCGATTAATGAATTAATTAATAATCAATGCTATGGAAGCTAGGTTACCAAAGGTATTTAAAAAAAAGTACTATGATAAGGTTTATACGAACCTTGGGTTGTGCAAAGTAGAAGAATTTGGGTAGGGGCGTGGCCATCATAGGCCTAATAATTAGCTTTCGTTTGAAGTCTAGAATCTGCATCAGAGGCTGCGGCTTGATGACGGCGTCATCATCGGCATACTGTTCTTCCAGCTAGAACAACAACAAAATCTAATGATCACCACTAAAAGAACTAGAAACTTGTAGCACTAGAACTACTAAGAAAAGCAGATATTTAAATTGTTGCGGGTTTGTGCCGGACGTTATGCCGTTTGTGACGGTCGTGCATCAAACTACAAGCTTAAATATCGTCAGATTATCTTTTCCAGATATAGATAATGTTTTTACCACTAAAAATGCTTGTTTGTGTCTGTCAAATAAAAACATTTCTATTCTATTCTTGTTTATAACAATCTAGCCAAGTACTAATGAGAAACTTTAGAGCAGACTTAGCGAGTGCCCAGCTGAAACGCGAGAATGTGCTGGTTCGATTCCCGCTGTGGAAGAAATAGTTACATATTCTGCGAATGTTTCTTACGAGTTCGGGTTTTATGGTACCATGGTATAGTTTCTGATACCCACGACACGGTATCCTAGTGTGCAATCAGGGGGGGGGGGCTTCTTCGTCGTGTCGATGATACAAAAACTAAATACGCCTCCGTTCCAAGTATTTAGCGACTTTACAGCCTTAACAAGTGCAACTGTTAGGGCACAGTGGGCAAACAAGCAAACGGGACATAGTCTGTGGGTCAGCTCCACATTCGTAGCTGCCTCCTCGGTGTAGCCGCACTTGCTCATATTGAATTTACAGCGGCCCACTTGTGTTCGGAGTCGATTGAGTGACTTCAAGTGGACCAGGGTAGTTCACACCCTGCAGGGAGCTCTTCAGAAGGTTGGATGTAGTATGCTGATGGGGTTAGTTCTCTAGCCAGCCTCGAGATCTTGGCGAGCCTCGCAATGGTTTGTGGTCCGAGGAGCGTCTGTTTTGAGACGTTATGAGGGGCTAAAAAGGCCACTTTGAGCAATTCATCTATAGCATTTAATTTTACGATTTTATAGCAAATACCAAGCAATTACTGTAATTTACGCAATTCGATTCAGCAGCAGATTCATATTTGGGTCGTATAATGGTGGGAATTTCGGTAAATCGTACGCAATTCAATTCAGCAGCAGATCTGATAGTGGCCTTTTTAACCCTCCAGGAGTAGGGTGTTACAAGTATTAATTACAATATAGTGTCGGTTACCTCGTCTTCATTTTCCGGGTGATGTTCAAGTCCCATGGCGCGATGATCGTCTGTCTTGAACGTGTGATTCAGATTGTGATCCGTGTGAGTATAGAATGGGCCGCCTGTACGAACAAAACAAAACCGGTAAAGTACGTGTCGAATTTGCACACGAAGGGTTTCGTACCATCGTACATGTATGTGCAGTAGTACCAGAAATATTGTACGTCTCAGTAGTTTTCGTCTAGCTTCTGAAATACGAACTAACGCGATGATGACTTATTATTCTTCTTCTAATTTAAGAGCTGTGCTCTTGTCGGTGATGCAGCTCTTTCCACTTGTTCCTGTCCAGCGCAGCCTCCTTGACCTCCTTATAAGACCCGACAGTTAACTTCTCCTTTACTTGGCTCATGTAGCTAATTCGTGGCCTTCCTCTTCCTCTCCTTCCTTCTACTTTTCCCTCTATGATGGTGTTAATAAAACTGTCGTGTCTTATAAGGTGGCCAATCATCTTTCCTCTTCTCTTTTCAATTGTTCTTAGCAGGGTTCTTCTTTCCTTGACTCTATTTAATACTTCAACATTTGTAACTTTTTCGGTCCAGCTAATCTTCTCCATTCTTCTCCACCCCCACATCTCGAATGCTTCTAGGATCTCTCTATCTCTCTGGGTCATTGTCCAAGTCTCACACCCATACAATGCTATACTCCAAACATATGTTTTAATAAAATTCTTTTTGACAGTTTTTGATATTTTAGAAGTGAATATATGTTTCTTGTTGTTGAATGCCTGCTTTGCTATTGCTATTCTGCATTTTATATCTGGTGTACACCTCGAATCTTCTGTAATAATGCTGCCTAAATATTTAAATGATTTTACTCTCTCTAGCTTGATGTTATCTATTGTAATTGTGTTTGTTATCAAATCTTCGGTTTTGGATGTTGTTAGTATTTTAGTCTTGTTAATGTTAATATTCAGTGAGAACTCTTTAAAAATTGTGTCCATAGTCTCTAATATTATTTGTAATTCGTTCTCTGTGTTGGCCACCACTGCTATATCGTCTGCAAATCTTATAAAGTTTATGATCTTTCCGTTGAATTTAACACCTGTATTTATAGCTTCTGTTATTTTGTTCATGGCCGATTCAATGAATACGTTGAATATGAGTGGTGAGAGTGAGCATCCTTGTCTTACACCTTGTCTTATCTTAGCTGTTCCTCTTTCATTTCCTATTTCTATAATTGTTTCTTGATATTTATAAAGCTGATATATTATTCTTCTATCTCTAAAATCTAATCCAATATTTCTCAGTGATATCATCATTTTCTTCCAGTCTATTAGACTTTTATTATAGACTTATTATTATATATTCATTTTTATCCGTGACTCATCCTGCTGGTTCTGACGGAAGATCAGCGCTGCGTTGATAGTTCCGACTATATAACACAACATAATGCTGAGTCGGACCCAATTTGTAGCAGCGCATTAAGACGATTGGGAGACACTCCATTTCTAAAGTAGGTTTTTTTTTTTAATTTCTGTTTTTCTTTGTATTTGTGTTTCTTTATTGTTGTTTTTTGTTCCTGTGTGTTGTTGCAAATAAAATGTTTTTCTTTCTTTCTTTCTGATATGTAATAAAGAGATGTTACAATAATTATGTAGATATTTATTTTTTTAAGTGTTGCTTCAGATAATATTTAAATTATAGTATATTCGGACAAATTTGGTTTTCATACTAAGCACGAAGTTTGACGTGGCGCATAATATTTGTGGTACTACTGTACATAACTGTTTCTGTATGGGTCCCCTTTTATATTTTTCATTTATTTTTAGTATTTGTTGTTATAGCGACATTAGAAATACATACTCTGTGAAAAATTCAACTCTCTACCTATTACGGTCCATGAGATACATATTGAGCCCGTTGACATACGGACGGGACAAAGAGCGAAGGCTTAGTAATAGGGTCCTGTTGGCAGCCTTCGGGTACGGAACCCTACAAAGTAAAAATTGAAATCCACGCAGGGGTCGCCAATTACACGCAATATCTCACAACACCCCCCTTGTAATATTTTGGGCTTTTTCCGAACCCCCTTAACCCCCCAGCCTTAGGTGATTAATGGACGATCCCTAAGGGACGTTTTACAACTTGAGCATTATGGTTACTATCGGCTACAACCAGCTGAACAGATCTCACCTCGAACCCACAGCAGGTCTGTAAACAACAGATCGGTCCATATAATGCCATCTCCCTTCTTCTGGTTCAAGGTGTCTCCATTCGAGCAAATTAACAACATGTCTTTCATCCTCACTCTGTCATAGTGTCTGGTAGGCACTGGCTTTTTCCTCTTGCCTTTGATTTCAAACATCTTGAACCAGTAGTTAATGCGATGACGAACGAGTTCGTATCTGTCCGTTGTTGCTTCAATGTGTTGCAATCTGTTGGCATAAAAATATACAACAATCAAACAAAAACAGTAACAAAAAATACAGTTAGATTATAACAGTGTTGTTGATAAAAACTTTGCGGGCCGTTAGCAGCCTGCTAGAGCACAGTTGGGAAATACGTAAAAATCGCTTGCTAGCGCTAGCAGCCCGCTAAACTTAGCAGAACCCTAGTTTAGATGTCTGTTAGCGACATTCGATAAATAGCCGACATTCGATCAGCTGTTGTCAAATAAGATCATGCTGACATAAAAATATTTTCAATGCACCATTTCGCGGTAACACAGCATCAATCAAATGACAATTGACATTACTTATGTTCTGAAAATGTCAACAAAATCACAGATACAAGATCAAAATTAGGTAATTTTCCCTACGGACTGGCTTGCGCATCGTGTCCAAGTGATGATCCCAGTGATTTTAATGAATAAAAAATTTTGACTTTGACTTTGACTTATGGATGAGACCGTAAGTTGGTAATTTATTTGTATTCCAAAATTATATTATGTTTGGGATTAAATAGCGTCATGTGAAATAATAATAATAATAAATATTTGTGGACATTTCACACAGCGCCATCTAGCCCCAAACTAAGCATAGCTTGTACTATGGGAACCAGATGGCTGATAAGATAACTATATATATATTTTTTAAATACATATTTTACTACATAATTGCAACACTATAGTAAGAATAAATAATTGCAGAACATACAAACATTTTCCCCGTAGCGGAAATCGAAACCGCGCCTCTTGCGTCTCAGTGGAGCACTCGTCTGCCACGCCACCGAGGTCGTCAAACATGACTGTTCAGCAATATTTATATTTATTTTTATAAAACTAGCATCCGCTCGCGTGGTACCCGGATAAAAAGTATATTTTATTCTAGGTCGTAAACTATGTGTAATGTGTATTCCAAGTTTCAGCCAAATCTGTTTAACCATTACATAAATTAATGAGAACAAACTCATCTTTGCCTCTCTTCAATTCTGCCTTTCTATGCCAGAAGCTAAGTAAAGTAGACCAAGAATACTCACATATACTGAAATCCGCACAGCGCAACTTGATAAAGCTCCGTTGGTGACAGATTTATCAATCTCGTGAACGAAAACAGTCCATTGGACTCCAGCAATTCTAGTATTTGCCCTCCTATTTGCACTTCCGCCCCCACTTCATTTTCCTTCAGAGCCTCATTGATGTAATTTGGGGTCATTATAGATAGTTTGTTGTAGAGTAGGTGTCGTTTCGAAGGAGTGGCGCGTAGCAAGATGCCTTCTTCCGCGATTAACTTCGGCATGTGGTAATCGTCGATGCACATTGAGAAAGGGGAGCGATAGTCGCGCTCCTCCAACAGCTCGGGGTGATTGCAGACCTGGGAAATAAATGCATTTCAACAACTAAAACATGTTTTCCATTTGTGGCGGGGTAAAGTTTAAACGTGAAATTCTAAAGTTGTGTCCATGTTAACCTCTTATCTTATTATTATTATTTTGTATAATCGTATCATTTATCGTATTTATAATATTTAGTAGAACGGTCGTTTTAAATGCCGTATGGACGGACAGCGGAGGCTTAGTAATAGGGTCCTTTTACACCCTTCGAATACGGAACCCTAGAAATATTGTAATTTGACACAAGGTTTTTTTTAAATCTGCACCGATGGATGTTTGTCTGTTTCGAGGGAAAAGTCTCGGTTATAAAAATGATCTCCCTTCAGGACCATTTTCTATACACCAGCCAATTAATTGTATGTCATAACAAAACGATCTAAACCGGCCCCTTTTGCGTCTACTCGCCACAGCACTAGTGGTCTAGTGGTGCTGACTTCGCCTTCCGATCCTAATGCCGTAGGTTCGAATACACTCGCTTACCAATAAACTTTCCTGAGCGAAAAAATATGTGTTATACCAGTACTCTCAAACGGTGAAGGAGACATTATGCCGTAGAACTTAAAAAGTCGAAAACAAGTGCCAAGTGCACGAAAGGAACCTCTGTGAGGCGTACTTTGATCCTTTCACCACACTGGTTGTTAAGAACTAGTGACACGAGTAATAGAAGTAGTACTCTCCCTTCACGCCACGTGACCTTACCTTCCTGATCTGTATGATATGTTGCACGAGGTCCAAATTCTTGTCCACGTTGTGTCCACTCTCAGCGCCCACAGAGCAGTGCAATAAGTCGTCTATCTTTATCTTCTTATTCAGTTCTGAAATGTTATAGACGTAAGAAATAGAATCAATTTCATTTTTTGAGTTTTATTTATAATGTTTTGTTATATTATTATTTGTACGCCTATATAGGCAGGTCACAGTAAACCCCAATTTTATATACATGTACCATCTGTTATTTATTGCCTTTGTATCACGAATAAATGAATTGAATTGAATAGTACATCGCTCACCGAGGGGAGAAAGTGGCTTGCTTGGCATGCTAACGAAGGAATGCTAAGACCACTATATATTTCTAGGTTTATACGTAGCAAAGGCAAACAATAACCGTCTCCTTCATACTTATAAGCTTGACCGCGCTCGATAGAAACGGACAGACTTTTCATGATGCGAATGCAGTGCGACATCACGCCGCGCGCTTATTCACAGAAACTACACAAGCGCAACATGTAAATGTGTTAAACATGCCAGCTCTTTTTAACGGACCTGTACATATCGTCACTGGAAAGGCAAAATTACGTAAGCGCCAAAATGGCGCCAAAATAGGCATATTGAGTTATAGCAGTAAAATAGCAGTCCAAATACAATAATATGAATTGCTGGACATAGAAAATGAAAAAAGAATGAAATCTTACGTTGACGTCATCAAATTTCGATAATTAGGTAGAAAGTTATGATTAAAAAACGAAAAAAAAAAGAACTTTAAACGGCTTTTTCTCGATTGGCGCTTACGTAAATTTGCCTTTCCAGTGACGATATTAAGTAATCATAAGAAAGCATGCAGCCACTCATGATTCAAAGTCCCAAGATGGATATGGTGAACCATGGTGACAGGTGATCAGCCCAGAAATATAAGTAGTCATCATCTTCCTGCCCTTATCCCACTCCATGTGACGTCTGCACAGCATGATCTTTGGATCATGGTGTAAGAGTTTTGGCTAGGGTGTTTTATGACCGGCCGCCTGCCTGACGTCAACCCTCCTTGGGAATACTTGCTTATTGTATTTCATCATATTGGAGAGGTTACTATCTCTTAGTGGACTTTTACGACATGCTCGGGGAGAGAAGCAGCTGGACGCATTCTATGTTTTTTCTTTACTCCCAGTCTAGCAGAGAAGGTAATATAAGTCGTAATAATAATAAGAGTAGCAATTTCTGATATGAATAATAGTAGTACCCTTATGGAGCTGCTTCTGGCGGGTAGTCAGAGGGCAAAGCAACACGAGCTCTTTCTGGTCTGACTGTTCGTCTTTGAGGTCATTCTTCGTTCGACGCAACATAAACGGCTTCAGAATCGTATCCAAGCGAGATAGATGCTCTGAAATCAATAATAATATGTACTTAGTATTCTATTTGGTATTCTACGAAACTTTGAATATTTGTATGTTTGTGGAATGCCCCGCGGCTTAGTCGCATTTTTTTATACATACATACTATCACGCCCATATCCCTAATGGGGTGGGCAGTGCCACAAGTTAACATAAGAAAACTTGCAGCCACTTCTGATTTAAATCCTAAGATGGAAATGGTGAACAATGGTGACAGGTGATGAGCCCATCGCCTATATAGGTGGTCCATCATTTTGGAGAGGATGCTATCCTTTTGTCGACTTTTACGACATGCTCGGGGAGACAAGCAGCTAGAGTTTTTTATACAAACTCGCTATAATTGGCTAGCGGCAAAACGGAGCTCGAAATAATGTCAATTCATACTAACAATAGTTTCAAAATGGTATTTTCTTTTTATAAAATGGCAATACAACATATTCAAATGCCAATCTGAAAATTTTAAAGTGACCGACTTTTTCTAACCTATCCTACACGTTAGAAAATAATTGTTTTCTGGTTTGCAGTTAATAAAAATACGTATGTAAACAACAACGCGTTCAAATCTAAGAATGGCGCCATCTAGTATTGTATAAAGTTGACAGTCTTGGTGGCGTGGCGAACAAGTTCTTGGCCGAAACGCAAGAGGCAAATGGTTCGATTCACGCTAAAAATGTTTGCATGTTTTGCTAATATTAATTTCGACCCTAGATGTTGTGGTAGCAAGGTGCTCGTAGTTTCTGATACCCACGACACAGGGAATCCTAGCGTGGGCTCAGAACTATATATATGATACTGTTGGGTGTGTTATAAAGTTGTCTTAGTGTTTACTCACGCTCGTCTATAATGCTTTTCATCTCGGCGTTGCGTTCGATGTCCTTGGCTAACCACTCCTTGAACTCCTCGTGAGAGTCGAAGAAAGTCGGCATTATGAAGTGTAGTAGAGTCCACAGCTCCGTCATGCTGTTCTGGATTGGGACATCTGATGGAGAGTGAAGATTGAATACAATGCAAAATAAAGATAATTTAATTTTTATACTGTTAACTTCACACTTGAAGCAGTGGCAAGAGCAAAAAGGAGGCCTAGCTGTGACTGCGACATTCGTTCGCATTGAATTTGTTTTTCAAAATTTTAACTTCATAAAAATCTAAGGAATGCAAAAAGTGCAGTCACCCATCCAATTACTGACCGCACCCGGCGATGCTTAACATTCGTTATCTCGTTTCCCCATACAAATTTCCATCCCTTATTTTTATGACCATCAATATGAGAAATTTTGAAAAAAGGTAGCCTATTTCCTTCTATGGTAGATGTATCACTCTACCAACAGAAACCAAAGCTTTTTTACCAAAGTTTCTGATACGGAATTGTAGCGGGGTCAGGACTATGGTAAATAAATTAAAATTGTTTATTTCGGACAACTTACGATCCATATTGGTTAGTAGCAAAATAAAAACTTAATAATAATGTTAGTGAGAACGTAAAACAACGCATCACACCTATATAGAGCGATCACCAGGTTGGTGGCGGGTAGACTGCTGGGATCACTCTTCGAACGAGGTTTGCCCACAGCGGTGAGGAGTACATATTATTAGCTATGGTTTTCAGGATTATGGTGACTATTGGTTATTATTTACCATACCAGACAGGGCAGGAAAATGAGGATGATACTCACCAGAAAGCAACAGTCTATTCCTGCATCTGAATTCAAGCAATAACTTCCAACGAATGCTCTGAGTGCTCTTGATAGCCTGGATTTCATCCAGTATCATGTACTGCCAAGAAATATTGTTCAGGTACTTGAAATCCGTGACCACTATCTGGTACGATGTAATCACTATTTGGAAGGGGGGAGGGCCACTTTGAGGGTCTTTGTGTGACCAGGACTGACGTAGGATCCTGCGCTGAGAAGGATTGCCCCAGTATGAAACCTGGGAAATTCAAAGTAAATGTAAGCAAATGTATAAGGTCGCACTAGTTTTGTTCGTAACACAAAAATGACAATTTACCAATGGGTAAATGCTTTGGTGCGCAATAATAGTATTCATACGCAAACTTTTTCCTGGTGGTTGTTTAAAGCAGCATCAGGAGGGAACTTTCACCCTCACAAACGGGGCGTTGTATGTCCCGGGATGAATTAAGATGGAGTAGGCTTGCCCAGCACCTATTCCCTCCTTCCAGCTTAGCCGGCCTTGTCCACAGGAAAGACATGGTCAATACGTGCGGAGCTGACTAAGCCGCGGGTTTCCTCACGACGTTTTCCTTCACCGTTTGAGAGTACTAGGATAGCGCACTAACTTAGTTCCAAAGACACTTTGAGAGCACTTGTAAGTCTCCTAGTCACCCCACCTGTCGATCCAGGTCATGAGTACGACATGTCTGTTAAAAAACTTTTATGTGCGCTTAACCAGTCCTTTCAAACGGTAAAGGAAAACATGCTAAACGGGCATGGTTTAAAAGAAAAACAAATCAAAGACGTATCAAGTGACGTTTAATAATTTCAGCACAATGGTTTCTGAACGAATGATGTAATTAGTAGAAGTAGTTCTAATATTATCCAAAAGAGTATTTACCACTTTGAAATGAGGCGCAAATTTTTTTATCTCCTGTTGCCAGATGTGGAGAGTAGATGCGGGAGCTAAGATGAGGAACGGGCCCCAGACGCCGAGCCGCTCCGCCATGTGGCACAGGAAGGCAATGCATTGCTCCGTCTTAGAGAGGCCCATCTCGTCAGCCAGGATCCCGTTTAAACCCTGTTACATTTATCAGAATTTTAACCTATTCATCAGAATCACTTCTCTACTGGACTGGAAGTAAAGAAAAAGCATAGAATACGTCCAGCTGCTTCTCTCCCCGAGCATGTCGTAAAAGTCGACTAAGGGATAGTATCCTCTTCGAAATTATGGACCATCTATATGGGCGATGGGCTGATCACCTGTCACCATAGTTCACCATATCCATCTTAGGACTAAATCAGAAGTGGCTGCAAGTTTTCTTTTGTTAACTTGTGGCTCTGCCCACCCCATTAGGGATATGGGCGTGATAGTATGTATGTATGTATGTTATCAGAATCAAAAGTCCATTTTTTTATTAGCCTATGGTCGAGCTTCCACATTCTGTAGACTGGAAAATACAAAATGGACAAAAAGAGTGACAGAGTGGATCCCAATGGATGGAAAAAAAACAAGGAAGACCAAAAAAGAGATGGAGAGACATATTTGCACAACAATGTGGACCGGAATGGATGAGGAAGACTAGGGAAAGGAAAAAATGGAGAGATTTAGGGGAGGCCTACGCCATGGAGGCGACTACAGTCGAGAAGTTCATAATTTATGAGAAAATAAAGCAACAATAAAGTGATTGTATAACGTCGGCCAAGAAAGCGTTGGCGGGACGATCTCGACTCCTTCGAGAGAGAATGGTGGGAGACCTCAGAGGACCGAGATGGTTGGCGGAGTTTGGGGGAGACCTTTGCCCAGCAGTGGGACGATAAAGGTTAACAATAAAAATATAACGTAGTTTTTTTTTATTCTGATAAAAATTGAGGCTCTGTACAAAGAATGGACAAGCGTGAATCGACAATCGAGCAAAATTTATAGTATACACATAATTATCACGCTTGTTTCCTATAGGGATGGGCAGAGACCATTGAACCCCATTTGCTATGGTCCTAACATACAACTCTTCCATTCAATCTCATAATATTCTTCATGCCTTTCTCCAAAACGTCACAGATTTAGCCTGTACGTGTGTTAATGAAAATTATTGCCTTGAAGAATCACAGGAGGACAAAATTAAAAGTATGTTTTACTTTAGAATCATTTGGAGACGTCTTTAATCTACGTTGAATTTACGCCTGTTCATAGTAGTAATAGTACTCACTTGAGCATACAAGTCGGCGAGCCAATTCATGCCGCTCAGCTGGTATCTTCTCAGCGTGCCGATGAATGACGAAGGCTGGGCGAAACTCAATCCCTGCCTCGCATCGTCATCTCCTACCACGTCTATTTCTTCCTCCGGAATATCCCTGATCATAGCATCGAATTGCTGCGTACGAGCTTTCTCAGCGCGACACGCTGCAATAGCGTTCCTAGTCGCCTTAGCTTTAATTGCCGAGCTGGAACAAATGAACCAACTGAATATATAGAGCTGTGACACCAATATGGTAGATATTTATTGCATGATAAAAAAAATTGTACAGTAGTACCACAAATATTGTGCACCCCGGCAAAACTTCATTTTACTAAGAAATAAAATTAATAACTGTAATTATTGTAACATCTCTGTATTACATATCATCAACGCGTTAGTTAGTACTTCAGAAGCTAGACAAAAATTGCCGAGGTGCACAATATTTGTGGTACTACTGTACATAGGCGAACTTAATGCTCTGGCCAATATGGTACTTTGTTGCAATGAGTTTCTATCGATCGGTTAAAAGATTTGCTATAGAAGTAAAAAGATTTGCTATAGAAGTAAACGTCGCATTTAAAGAATCTAATCTCAAAGAATCCAATTGAAACAATTAAATAATCGCCTCTCAATTAGGGCGATTATGTAACTTAGTTTCATCAATTTCTATCACTCCTGAATTAAAAAAAATCGTCGCCGGCTTTCGTCAACGCGCCGTTTAGACCATAAATTCTAAAATATAAGAATTTATGGTCTAAACCAGGGATCCCCAGACTATTTTGGACAAGTGACCCCTTTTCCAAAATGAACTGTTACCTCAGACCCCCATGGCCTAGACCTACTTTTAAGATCAACCCCCTTATTCATAATGGTCCGCTAACTTAAAACAGCTGCGAGTTTTTCATCTTGTACGAACTTGAAACTTTACATTACTACAACATGTCGACCCCTAGGAAACTGATATCGACCCCACTTTGGGAATCCCTGGTCTAAACAGAGACGCGTTGATTGACAATCAGTCAGTTAGTAACATAAGAGTTTATATTTAGAAGTAGGATACTTGTACAGCGGCGGAATGAAAAGGTTCGTTAGTTTTTAAATTGATTCGTTTGACATGTCGCGAGACATGTTACCTTTTTCATCTAATGGAGGCCATACACGCTAGGGTTTGCATGATGGTTTTAGCCTTGCAAACATAAACTTAATAAACTTTATTTGTATTCCACTTAACAAACATTGCTATCGATATCGATATGAATACTTTATTGCACAGCTCTAGTTCAATACTTGACATTGAGTTGGCCAATCAGAGCGCAGCGACCGGGCTTCTGTTTTAGCGGAATTCGTGTCGAACAAAACAAATAACAATACCACTCTATTCAGTTATATGCTCGATGTATTAACCTATATCAAAAGTATCCTATATGTTATTCCAGGTCATAAATAATGTGCTTTCCAAGTTTCAGCTAAATCCGTGCAGCCGAATTGGCCGTAATACGGAGATTAGTGAGGACAAACATACACACACACACTCCTAGAACTTTCGTATTTATAATGTAAGGTTATTTGGCTAGCTTTAGCAGCAATGTACCATATTTTGTTATTATAATAAGAAGCATTTGTTATCGTCAAAGACTTTAATTATAGTAAATAATAACAACGGAAGACGCTAGTCTAATAACAACGGAGTCTAACAGAGCGCTAGCTCTGGGTTGTCTCACCAGGGTGGCACCAGTAATACCTGTCGTAGGAGTCTACAGCCGCCGACCTCGGATCTTCTTCCTCGTCTAGTTGGCGTAGAATTAGCTCTTTCGTGTTGTCTTTATCATGGACAGAATTTCGTTGCATCAAATGTGCGAACAGCTCCGTCTGAGTTATCAGGAAGTTCAGCTTGCGACGTTGACGCTTTGCCTCTATCAGTTCCAAGTCCATCTGTAAAAAACCGGCCAAATGCAAGTCAAATTCGCACTCAAAGGCTTCCGTACCATCGTACATCTTACTTATATTATAAATGCGAAGTTTGTGAGTTTGGATGTTTGTGTCTCAATCGCGCCTAAACGGCTGAACAGATTCGAATGAAACTTGGAATATATATACATAGTAAATGTGCTGGATTAACATATAGGCTATTTTTCATCCTCGGAAGCCTCGGAAGGCAGCTAGTGTACAATAAATGTTTCATGTATGGGGCCCTTTTTATTTTTTACTAGCTGCCCCCTGCGGCTTCGCTCGAGTTGTACCCGGACAAATAGTAGCCTTTATGTTATTCCAGTACACGTATTAAACTACATTCCAAGTTTCATTCAAATACGTTCAGCGGTTTAGGCATGTTTGAGGCACAAACATACAAACATCCTCACACACTTTCACATTTATAATATAGTAGGATTTGACTTTATATGTATTATTTGTTGTTATCACGGCAATAGAAATACACACTCAACTCTCTACCTATTACAGTTAATGAGATACAGCCCGCTGACAGACGGATGGACAAACGGACAGCGGAGACTTAGTAAAAGGGTCCCATTGGCACCCTTCGGGTACGGAACCCTAAAAAGCAGCACAGTATGTACCATATCTAGAATATATAAGAACATATATACGGACTGAGTTTGACGATGTGATTTCACGGCTATGCTTCGCAAGGAAAAGACCTGATCTGATCCCATTCTCTTTAGGTAAAGGGTATTTCGAAGGCAAAAATAGAGGTAGTTCAATTTTGTTTAAGGTAATCGTGTTTTTCAGCAGCGACTAGCTCATACGAACTTACTTAGCAGCGCAATCGGCTGACGATAGAGCATTCGTACTGGATGAGGATATGATAGATAGATAAAAGCTTTATTTGACTGACACAACAACATTACACAGACACATGAGAGGAGTACAAAAACTAACACATAAAATGAAAAAACTAACAACTAACAATACGACTTATTCGGTAGTTTAGAATTACCTTCCTCTGTTCCTCTGCTTCTTTCTCCATACGTTTCTTGGTCTCTTTCTGAGCGCGGTCGTATTCCTCCCTGGCGTTCTGCACCTGGATGCTTATGCGCTTTAATAGCCACACCTTGACTTCCGTGTTCTCTTGGAACTGAGGAACATAACACCTTCATTAACTAATGGTAAATTTTTGCCTGACGGCCGTAGAGCCCGAGACGGTTTTAAACGGAGTTTTGTGCCCAGCAACTATACCACTCTCTCAGCTTAATCGCCCTTAAGGGGTCGTCCATTAAAGTATCTTTAAAATTGCAGAATATTATGTTTCAATCTAATAATAGGATAAATAAATACAATACAGTACACCCACGGATGAGGGGCACCCCTTGTGATACTTCGTTATTTCCACAAACAACCCATTTTTACATATCGATTGTTTACAAATTTTAAGTTTAATTATGAATCTCAATCAAAACATGCTCATTATTTTTCTGAGACATTATCATAAGTATGGTAGAGGCTTAAATAAGGCAATAGGTAGGTTGTAAGAAATCCTACCCTCTTTTGATTATTTTTTACTTTTATTCTATTTTTTATTGTTTTTTGTACATTCTGGAAGAAACTAGCTTCCACAACACAGGGAATCCTAGTGTGGGGCTAGTAAACAAAAAATGTTTTGTGTACATAGCATTAAGTTTCATCAATAAATTATTTATTATTTATTATTTATTATTATTATTATTATTATTATTATTATTGTCTAACCTGCTCAGCCGCGGTCTGCATATGCTTGCTGCACATAGCGGCCAGTTTCTTCCGCTGTATCAAGGACTTCTTTAGCGCGGCCCGTCGCAAGCGGTAGACTTTCACGACCTTCTTTTTCGCAATCTTCAGCCAAAGCTGACGGCGCTTAGCGGTCATAGTCTTGACGTACGCTGAATCCACCTTCTCGAGCGGTTGTTTTCTGTAATGATTTTAAACGGTGATTTTAAACCTATACCGAAATATGTTCGGGCGCTTCTCGTTGTAACGAAGCGCAAACAGAGACGCGTATACTGACTTCGTTCGACTAATTTAGAGAATTAAATAATGCGTTGCGAAGTATGTGTGGGGTGACTTTGAGAGATAGAGTGAGAAATAGCGTGATAAGAGAGCGATGAGAAGTGAAAAAAGATGTAGTGATGAGGATTGAGAAAGGTATGTTCCGCCTCTGGAACGCTCTGCCTGAGGATATCCGAAGGACTCAATCATCTACCATCTTTAAAAACAAAGTCATGAATCATTTACTGTCTTGCTGCACTGATTCCAGTTATATCTGATTTTTATCCTATAGTATATTCATTTAAATATTATATAAACATATTTATATATCTTCTATATGTATTCTGTATTTAATTTTTTCATTCTTATCTTATTTTTATATAAGTAATAAATGTAACCACACCGGTTTGCCCTTTCTATGTTTTTGTTCCATCCAATCCACCCTAGGTTGCCTGGAAGAGATCGCTTTTAGCGATAAGGCCGCCCTTTGTTGTTACCATAATTTTTTTTCTTGGCAAATTCTCCTTCTTAAATTTTCTTTTTTAGCAAACTTTAACCATTTTTATAAATGTTTAAACCATTTTTTTTATTTTTGTCGCCTACTGTATTGTTTTTTATACCTATTATTTTTTTTTGTTGCTATAAGTGGAGACTTTTAAATGGCCTTTAAGCAACCATGTAGAGTTACCTCAATTGGTTATAATTTCATTTTTTTATACTATTTGTACCTAGCTGTAAGTTCCCCAAAAACTCTGAAAATAAAATAAAATAAAATGCTCTCAGAAGAGCAGTCGTTTCCTTCCAATCTCGTACCTACTTCCGTTTAAAATACAACTAAGTATATTTATTGGGAACAGAAAACAAATTAAAATTAAAACATGTGTAAACGATACTAACGGCAAAAGTATTAAACTGTGTCGCAGCCAGTAACGCCCTCTTCAAGACACGATATATCCAAAACTACATAATTATTGTGCTAAGTTAAAAACACCTTAGAACACCAGACTCTTAAGAGTCTGGGCAACAGGGGATAATTGGTGTGTGTGTTTGTGTGTATGTGTTTGTGTGTGTGTGTGTACACAGTATAAACAGTCAGTACCTGGTCTCTCTATGACTTGTCTCGGGCGAGATAGGAACCGGATACTCGTCATTTGCGTCATTCGACGCTGACAACGTCATACTCCGCATATGTTCCTCCCAGTCCCGAGTGAGGGCATCCGACTGTAAACACATACTTATTAATACCACTTCTATTGCTATGCGAGTCAACGACTGTTATAAGGTCAATTAATTTTATTAACGACCTCGGTGGCGTGCTCGGTTGAGGCGTAAGAGGTGCGATTTCGATTACCGCTATCGTATATTGGATATAGTGTTATTTACATAGGTTATATTAACATGGGCATAGATAGGTCATAGAACAGGTAACAGTCCGGGAGTAAAAGTCCTCGAAACGGACCATGGAAGTAAAAATGAACCTTAGATGGACCGATGACATTGTAAAGATCGAGGTCCGTGGATGGAGACAGCACAAAATCGTTCGTCCTGGAAATTTATTGGGAAGGTGTACTAAAAATATACAATAAATACACATATACTATCACGCCCGTATCCCTAATGGGGTGGGCTGAGCCAAAAGGATAAAAAGAAAACTTGCAGCCACTCCTGATCCAGGAGTCTCAAGATGGATATGGTGAACAATTGAGACAGGTGATCAGCCCATCGTTCATCATGTCGGAGAGGACATTATCCCTTAGTCGACTTTTACGACATGCTCGGGACGCATTCCATGTCTTTTTTTACTCCCAGTCCAGCAGAGAACTAGATAATAAATAACTAAGAATAATAAATAGGTGTTTATTCTAAATGGAAACTTACATAGTCGTATAGTGAATCCTCGTCCTTTAGCGTGCAAATAAGATATTTTCAATTAGACTAGAGAGAGAGCGAGAGAGAGAGAGAGAGAGATAGAGAGAGAGAGAGAGAAATCCTGAAGTTAGTTACTTTGATGAGCAAATTCCAATTCAATAGATACTTCTATGAGTTTTAGTCCAAGTAAGCACTTAAGCCTGTTCGTTAATAATCTAAATTCAAATTTATTCAAACAATAATAACACAACAACAAATACAGCAATGCGCCATGAATTACAAACAATTACAAAATCAGCATGACAAAACACACAAAATAAGAATGACAAAACACAGAAAGCGCTCTAAAACGCTAGAAGCACTCGTGGCGTAGTTTGCTTAGACGTTCTAGATTGATCGTTGAATTTAAGCAACGTTGTGCGCGGTTACAATTGGGATGGGTGACCTTGTTGCAGGTGGCATTACGAGCGAGCTAAGCGCTTCCGTGCTTCGGAGAGCACGTTAAATTGTCGGTCCCGGCTTTTAAGTGGTTAAGCCATGACGGAGGCATAAAAAGGCATGAAACTTGGAGGGCATATTCCTCTTATGTTGTAGGGGTGCACTAATAATTGGATTCCCGAAAATCCAACGGAAGCGGTTGGAAGATGAAGTTTGTATGAAAAAGAAAAAAACACGGGGCATTCCAAGTAAATGGATATTTGGTGGGTACCTGACTTACCATATCAATGCTGACTGGGAGTGGTTCTGTCACCGGCTGCAGCGGCAGTACCTCCCTAGTGCTGCCCCGACTAATCCTTCCCCCACGGGCTATCTTCTCACTAGTCTTGGCGCCACGTTCAGACATCCCCCTCTCCGCGACCCTTCCCCTTTCTGTGACCAGGCTCCTGGCAGTGGCTAGTCTTTCTGGCACGTCCCTTCCCCTTTCTGTGACCAGGCCCCTGGCAGTGGCTAGTCTTTCTGGCACGTCCCTTTCCCTTTCTGTGACCAGGCCCCTGGCAGTGGCTAGTCTTTCTGGCACGTCCCTTCCCCTTTCTGTGACCAGGCCCCTGGCAGTGCCTAGTCTTTCTGGCACGTCCCTTCCCCTTTCTGTGACCAGGCCCCTGGCAGTGGCTAGTCTTTCTGGCACGTCCCTTCCCCTTTCTGTGACCAGGCCCCTGGCAGTGGCTAGTCTTTCTGGCACGTCCCTTCCCCTTTCTGTGACCAGGCCCCTGGCAGTGGCTAGTCTTTCTGGCACGTCCCTTCCCCTTTCTGTGACCAGGCCCCTGGCAGTGGCTAGTCTTTCTGGCACGTCCCTTCCCCTTTCTGTGACCAGGCCCCTGGCAGTGGCTAGTCTTTCTGGCACGTCCCTTCCCCTTTCTGTGACCAGGCCCCTGGCAGTGGCTAGTCTTTCTGGCACATCCCTTCCCCTTTCTGTGACCAGGCCCCTGGCAGTGGCTAGTCTTTCTGGCACGTCCCTTCCCCTTTCTGTGACCAGGCCCCTGGCAGTGGCTAGTCTTTCTGGCACGTCCCTTCCCCTTTCTGTGACCAGGCCCCTGGCAGTGGCTAGTCTTTCTGGCACGTCCCTTTCCCTTTCTGTGATCAGGCCCCTGGCAGGGGCTAGTCTTTCTAGCACAGCCCTTCCCCTCTCCGCTGCAAATCTCACTTCCCTTCCCCTTTCTGTGACCAGGACCCTGTCAGTGGCTAGTCTTTCTAGCACAGCCTTTCCCCTCTCCACTGCAGATCTCAAGTCCGTTCCCCTTTCTGTGACCAGGCCCCTGGCAGTGGCTAGTCTTTCTGGCACGTCCCTTTCCCTTTCAGTGACCAGGCCCCTGGCAGTGGCTAGTCTTTCTGGCACGTCCCTTCCCCTTTCTGTGACCAGGCCCCTGGCAGTGGCTAGTCTTTCTGGCACGTCCCTTCCCCTTTCTGTGACCAGGCCCCTGGCAGTGGCTAGTCTCTCTGACACAGCCCTTCCCTTTTCCGCTGCAGATCCCGCCTTCTCCACTCTCTCCCTCTCCGCTGCAGATTTCTTCCTCTCTATTACAAGTCTCAATCTCTTCGCTGTAATTTGCGCCCACTCCACTATAGCCTTCTCCCTCTCCGCTGAAGATCTCTCAACGTCCGCTGCAGACCTTCCCCTCTCCGCTTCAGATTTCGTCAGCCCTATTACTAATCTCAATCTCTTCCCTGCAATTTGCACCCTCTCCACTATAGCCTTCTTCCTCTCCGCTGAAGATCTCTCAATGTCCGCTGCAGGTCTCCCCCTCTCAACTGCAGACCTCCCCCTCTCCCCTGCAGACCTCCCCCTCTCCTCTGCAGACCTCCCCCTCTCCGCTGCAGACCTTCCCCTCTCCGCTGCAGACCTCCCCCTCTCCGCTGCAGACCTCCCCCTCTCCTCTGCAGACCTCCCCATCTCCGCTGCAGACCTCCCCCTCTCCGCTGCAGATCTCCCCCTCTCCGCTGCAGACCTCCCCCTCTCCGCTGCAGACCTCCCCCTCTCCGCTGCAGACCTCCCCCTCTCCACTGCAGACCGCCCCCTCCTGCGACCTCGCCGCGGCGGCAGCGCTGGCCGACTAGCGCGATACTCCGGGTAACGGTCCACAGAAGACAGCAGCCCGGATGAATAGTACATGTGTTGATGGTTCTAGAATGAACGTTTTAGTTGTTATGCTCTCTAAAAGAAGAACAATTTGGGCATTTGAATTACCTCGATGGCGTGGCAGGCGTACCTAGCTGAGATGCATGGGGCGTGGGTTAGATGGGGAGTCATAATGTAAATGTTGGATGTTATTATTAATTTACTGATGCATTATGTCAAGTGTAGTAAGCCAATTAACATCCTACATTTTTTTTTCAAAATTTTAGGCGTTAATATTGCCAAGGCCCCTGATTTGACATGCAGCATATTCTAAGGCCTTGAGCATTATGAAATAGTGATAAACTTCAATCATAATCTAGGTACATAATATTTCTCTTAGTACTATAACGATATGTTTAGACATCTTATACGACATGACAGCTTCATAAAGACAATCATAGAAGGAAAGCGAGGAAGAGGAAGACCAAGAATTAGTTAGGTATATCAACCGGATACATAAAAAAGAAAAGAGACGCAGCTAACCATCGCTCTAGAAATCTGACCTGGTTCATAGAGAGAAAGTCAAAATTAATCCTTGACAATAAGCTGCTCATCTACACTAATATTATAAAGAGCAAAGATTTTTTGTTTGTAACGACCTATTCGTTACAAACTCCGAAACTACTAAACCGATTTAAAAAAATCTTTCACCAATAGAAAGCTACATTATCAGGGAACAGCATAGGCATAGGATCCGTAAGAAAATCCAAACGAAGTCGCGGGCAACAGCTAGTAATATACATAGCTTATATAGTCCTATGGTATACAACTCTGGGCCTGTGCTGCTGACTCAAACATCAACAATATCCAGAGAGTTCAAAACTCCATATTCAAGATGATGACAAACGCACCATGGTTCATAACAACAGTAGAACTTCACCACCAACTAAAAGTTTGCACAGTGAAGGAGGAGGCTGTGCGTGTGGAGATTGCCTACACGAGCAGACTTTGGAGCCATCCAAACATCCTGGCTACGAGGCTAATGGAACCGGTTTCTCTGAAAAGGCTTAGGCGAAACAGCATTCTACAACTAAGTCGAAGAAAGTAGAGAGCCATACTCAACTAAACACAACATCTGCTCATGGCCAAGCGGCTGATCGCAGATAAAAACAGAAAAAAATATCAGCCAGATGAAGGAGAAAGTCTCTGTCATGTCGTATAAAGAAGTAAAAGAAACTACATTGGAGAGGGAAAAATGGAGGTAACTTCATCATTACACCGACAAGAGCTAGCTCTTAAATAATATTATATAAACTACTAGCTGCCGCCCGCGGCTTCGCTCGCATGGTACCCGGACAAAAAATAGCCTATATGTTAATCCAGTACATATACTATGTATATTCCAAGTTTCATTCAAATCCGTTCAGCCGTTTAGGCGTGATTGAGGCACAAACATCCAAACTCACAAACTTTCGCATCTATAATATTACTAGCTGCTGCCCGCGGCTTCGCTCGCGTGGAATCCGGATAAAAAATAGCCTATATGTTAATCCAGTACATGTACTATGTATATTCCAAGTTTCATTAAAATCCGTTCAGCCGTTCAGGCGTGATTGAGGCACAAACATCCAAACTCACAAACTTTCGCATTTATAATTACAAGTAAGATAAGTAAGAAGTAAGATAACGATAACTAAACACTTTCGAGTTTAAAATATCAAAACACTAACCGGATTGTCCCTTTTAAACTTTGTCTTGTACTTAAGACATAACCGGTGCTCCCAGATTATCTGTTTGATTCTCCTCTGTTTGCCTCTAGCGGTGTCATCCTCACTGCTGGACTCGGAGGAAGTCAGTAGAACATCACGCAGCCACTCGCGCTCACTATCTGACTCTGTGAAGTTGAAGAGAAGACGTTTCGCCTCTCTACGGTCTAAAAGAAGAGATACCGTATTAACAGCCTGGCGATACAAACTATTATTAAAATAATTAAAAATAATTATATTTATATGGGATTCCACACAACTGAGTTAATTTAAGGCGGCCAACCGTTCCGTATTATGCGGGACCGTCCCATAATGCTAGATGTAATCCCACTTTGAAATAATTAGTAAAATAGTCCCGTAAAACATAGGATGCGTACCGCATGTTCCGCATGCCTGCGGGATGAAGTACAGCACAGAACAAAGATGGGAGGATGTAGGTACAAAGGTAGAACAAAGGATGTAGGTATTTGAAAATTTACAAAAAACTGGAATATCATTAAAAAACTGCTTATACATTGTCCAGTACTTGATTTGCTTACCAGGGATGAACGCGTCTACCGAAAGAGTATTTTCTTTGATGAATGCTCTGTGGACGTCCGAAAAATCGTCACTAAAAGTCACTCTAGTGATAAATTTGATTTTAAAAATAAACGAATTGTAAGGTTTGTGTTTTTATGTAATTTTGGTAGGTATGTACGCCCCACATATCTATCCACAAAAAGTCCCGCATTGATTTTTCAGAAAGTTGGCCGCCTTAAGTTAGTTAAAAAAATATATTAGCTATTGAAGGTATCAAGATGAATTAAGTAAATTGAGATTACTTCATTCATTTATGATATGAAACTTGGGAGGATGTATTCCTTTTATGGTGTAGGGATGAATTAAGAAATGAATGAATGAAATGAAAAATAAAAATGATTTATTACTGCGAAAATATGAGGTGCTTATATGTAACAAGAGTTTACAAAACTATTATATACAACACAATATTATACACATTTTCGCAGACAAAAGTAATTTGGTAATATCTAGTGGTTTCCTCACTAGATGCAGCTTGCATCGAGGAAGCGCGAACTCGAAATTACAAAAAGATTGGTGGCTCAGTAGACAAGTTGGGCAATACACACAGGGATAAATAACATTAATATATATTATTTATCTTTGTGTGTACTGCCCACTGCCCAACCTGTCTGTCTACTGAGCAACCAATCCTTTTGTAATTTCGAGTTTGGGCTTCCTCGAAACAGGCTATGAATGAATTTTGGGATTTTTTTTAAGAATTCCCAAAATTCATCGGGGATTCTTTGCATCACCTGTAAGATGCAAAGGGAGGATAAAGTTTGGATGAAATAAGGATAAAGAGTAAAATGCAAACTAAGTCATGGGCAATTCACTAGTTAGATAGATAAAAAATTAACCTTCTTTGGTGGTCACTACTCCATTTACTACACGGTCCTCTCCTCTTTTCTTGTGTTTCTTTTTCTTCTTTTTAGGGCCAGCGGCATCTGATGTGTTCCCTGATGTTGGAGTTTCAGAATCACCAGATTCTTCACTCTCACCTGTAAGATGTATAGGGAAAATAAAGTTAGGACGAAATAAGGATAAAGGGTAAAATGCAGACTAAGTCATAGGGCAATTCACTAGTTAGATAGATAAAAGATGTAACCTTTTTTAGCGGGCATTACTCCATCTACTTCAAGGTGTTCTCTTTTTTCGTGTTTCTTTTTCTTCTTTTCAGCGCTAGTGGCAGCTGATGTCCCCGCTGATGTCCCCGCTGATGTGCCCGCTGATGTGCCCGCTGATGTGCCCGCTGATGTGCCCGCTGATGTGCCCGCTGATGTGCCCGCTGATGTGCCCGCTGATGTGCCCGCTGATGTGCCCGCTGATGTCCCCACTGATGTTGAAGGCATTGGAGTTTCCGAATCATCAGAATCACCAGCTTCTTCACTCTTTCCTGTAAGATGTATAGGGAAGATAAAGTTAGGACGAAATAAGGATAAAGGGTAAAATGCAGACTAAGTCATAGGGCAATTCACTAGTTAGATAGATAAAAGATGTAACCTTTTTTAGCGGTCATTACTCCATCTACTTCACGGTCTTTTCGTTTTTTCTTGTGTTTCTTTTTCTTCTTTTTAGAGCTAGTGGCAGCTGATGTGTTTGCTGATATGCTCACTGATGTGCCCGCTGATGTGGCCACTGATGTCCCCACTGATGTGCCCACTGATGTTAAAGGCACTGGAGTTTCCGAATCATCGAAATCACCAGCTTCTTCACTCTTACCTGTAAGATGTATAGGGAAGATAAAGTTTGGATGAAATAAGGGTAAAATGCAGACTTAGTCATATGGCAATTCACTAGTTAAATAGATAAAATATGTAACCTTTTTTAGTGGTCATTACTCCATCTTCTTCACAGTGTTCTCTTTTCTCGTGTTTCTTTTTGTTCTTTTTAGAGCTAGTGGCAGCTGATGTGTCCGCTGATATGCCCACTGATGTGCCCACTGGTGTTGAAGGCACTGGAGTTTCCGAATCATCGGAATCACCAGCTCTTTCACTCTTACCTGTAAGATGTATAGGGAAGATAAAGTTTGGATGAAATAAGGATAAAGGGTAAAATACAGACTAAGTCATAGGGCAATTCAATAGTTAGATAGATAAAAGATGTAACCTTTTTTGGTGGTCATTACTCCATCTACTTCACAGTGTTCTCTTTTCTTGTGTTTCTTTTTCTTCTTTTTAGCGTCAGTGGCAGCTGATGTGCCAGCTGATGATAAAGGCATTCCAGTTTCCAACTCATTGGAATCACCAGCTCTTCCACTCTTACCTGTAAGATGTATAGGGAAGATAAAGTTTGGATGAAATAAGGATAAAGGGTAAAATTCAGACTAAGTCACAGGGCAATTCACTAGTTAGATAGATGAAAGATGTAACCTTTTTTGGTTGTCTTTACTCCATCTATTTCACGGTCTTTTCGTTTTTTCTTGTGTTTCTTTTTTTTCTTTTTAGTGCCAGTGGCAGCTGCTGTGAGCGCCGATGTTAAAGGCATTGGAGTTTCCGACTCATCAGAATCACCAGGTCTTTTACTCCCAGCGGTTTCCAAGTATGGCTTCATTTGCTCCCACGCCAATTTCATTATGCAAGACTTTTCCAGCTCTTGTTCATATAAAGACTTGAGAGACACCCTGAGATTCTGGGATGTGCCGGGAGTGCTAGAAGTGCCAGCAGTGCCGGAAGTGCCAGCCGTTCCCGAAGCACCGGCAACACTCTCGTCCATACTGACAGACCTTAGGAATAAAACATTAAGCATATTCATACACACTTAACCCTTTAGTACTTGTACCCCTAACTGTACTGTATTTACAATTCATACTTTTCCAATCCTAAAACTTCTCTGATGGACTGGGAGTAAAGAAATAACATAGAATGCGTCCAGCTGCTTCTCTCCCCGAGCATGTCGTAAAAGTCGACTAAGGGATAGTATCCTCAAACATATGAGATACATTAAGCAAGTATTCCCAAGGAGGGTTCACATCAGGCAGGCGGCCGGTCATAAAACACCTTAGCCAAAACTCTTACACCATGATCCAAAGATCATGCTGTGCCGACCCCACATAGAGTGGGATAAGGCAAGAAGATGATGATGACTTTTCCAATCCTACATATTTGCCCCTCCCATATCGTCGGCTGGCGACGCTCTTGTGTAAACGTTTTTCGATCCCAATACAGGCGAGCAGTGACTTTAGTCAGAAAAATTACTTAGATTTTACTAAAACAAAGAATGTTAGAACAGACGGGACGGGTTTTACAAAAGGAGGGTTTTGGGACAAGTCTAGAACAAGGTCTAGTTAGAGTTGAGAGTTGCACTCACTGATTTCTTGACTTCCGTGAAGTAACGTTTCACATGATGTGAATCACATCGCATTCACAAAATGGCGCAAGATAAAAATCAATAAATTGCTGTCAGTCAATGTTCAGACTGAAATTATCCTTATCAGCCATACATCTCGATAATGGTCATGTCTCAAAACACATAAATCTGTTTATCAGTGTTGTTCCTGGCAATTTTAGGGTTGCCGTATTCTAATTCTAAAATTGCCGGATTTTGAGGGAAAAACACAGAAATTGCCGTATTGTACAAAATGTTTAATTGAAGGTTTAAAAAAAAATACAAGTGATGTAGGTACTTTGAATGTTCTACTTTTAAACTAACTTATTTTAATCTTCACCATATAGGTTTTGAATAGTTTCTAGTACTTCAGATTCTGTCGGATGTAGGTCATGCTGTTTTTTATCTTTCATTTTATGAGAATCTATCCGAATAAAAGTGAAGACCCACCAGAATGACGAACTAAAGATTTAGGACATTAACATCTCGGAGATAAAGTTGCATTTTGATTGATTGAATTATGTTGACGTTTCTTTTCATGGCGCTTCTACTTAGTCTATGGATGGTTTATAAGTTGGTGCGTTCCAAATTACGTATTGTTGGTTTACTTTTAGTCGATTGCCGTACATTTTAATACGGTAATAAAAGAGCTGCCGTATACCGTATTTATGATGCTTATGATGCCTGAATACCGTATATTACGGCAATTGCCGTATCAAGAACAACGCTGCTGTTTATCGACTTTCTACTATTTCTACCAGGGTTGCCAGACAAAAGTAAACTCAATTCGCCAATGCCTGCCGAGTAGCCTAAATAGCCAAATTTATTTTTTCGTACAAGTAGCCTAATTCACCTAACATTTTGAGCTAAGGAGCCTATATTTAGCCTGATTATAGAAGACACGTGTCGAAGTGATCCCCGTGATTTTATAGAAATACTTTTTTTTAACTTTGACTTTGACATGTAAAAAAGGCAACGTAAAAAAAAAGTTTTTAATTATTTAATGTTACTTACATTATAGATATACAATATACATACATTATAGATCCCAGCGAGGTGTGTGTGACTTATTTTATCCGGGTAGTAGAAAAATAGTAGAATGGGGAAAGAACCGAAGAACGGTGGACGTTCTTATTACGTTTCGTTACAAGCATACAATTTTGTCAAAAATAAAATTAATAAAGGTGTAATCCTGAAGTAGCCTTAATCGCCCATTCTTTTTTTTCTAGGTAGCCTAAATGGCTACTGGTAGCCGATTGGATTTTTTGGTCACCATTGCACCCCCAAGGTAGCCTAAATGGCGATAATTCGCCAAATCTGGCACCGCTGATTTCTACTCGTCTTTCGTCTTCTTGCCATAGACAATTATTAATCCCTATTGGGATATCGATGAAATATTGAAATAATTAATTACCTACATAGTATATTTGATCCTTAAATCTTCTTTCGCGAGTCGAATGCACTCTCCTTTGAGTTTGTAGAAACATTTTGATTAATTTACCCTTTTGTAATCCGTTACCAAGACAACATGAAACTATCAACGTAGCAAGCTTGATAAAGATTTGATTGTGAAAAAAAAGAAAGTCTTGAAATGAATCGCCTGAGGTCCCTAATCGCCGGACCGATCCGTGCTAGGCCTGTCCTATGTAAAATACAAACTCCAAACAGGATGCAGAAGTTCGGCCATCATGAGGAGGGGCCACCTCAGCCATTCGACAACATGCCTTTTTCTATTCCCAATCGGTTAGTTTCTCAAACATCATCCTTTCATTCCTAAGTTCGTAGTTGTAGGCAATATCCATACATTATATTAATAATCCCTAATGGTTTGGGCAGAGCCACAAGTAATCTTAAAAAAACTTGCAACCACTCCTGTTTCAAAGTCCTAAAATGGGTATTTTATGGTGAAGCATGGTGATCAACCGTTCGCCCATAATAGATGATCCATTAAGTCGGAAAGGATGCTATCCTATAATCGACTTTTACGACCATGCTCGGGGAGAGAAGCAGCTGGACTCATTCTAAGTTTTTTCTTTACTGGAATGGGATTCCAGATGAGAAGTAAACGAGGTAGCTTGATTTTATTATTCTTCGCGTTAGCAATATTTACAAAAAATGCTTCTAAGCAAGTACTATAACAAGGAACTATTTCAGATAGACCAGATTTGAATTTAATACTTTTTCGATTATCACTCGTGAATCTAATTAATGGCCAAGCTATTAAAGATAGGTTGGTACCTAAGTGTGATACTTCCCAGCCCCACCACTAATATTGTTCACTAGTCAAATGCATGAGAGAGGAACTTAGGCCCTCAGAACAGTAAATCAACTTCCTAACAGCTAAAGATTTAACAAAGTGTTCCTTTCCAGGTTCGTTGCGACAGCGTTCTTCTGCGTTTTCTTCGGCACCGGCCTCTGGGCGCCCTTTATGATCCTCTGGTACTCTATGGCTAAAAGAACCTTGTGATGTTTTGTAGGTAAATAAATTATTATTCCCTACCCAATTAAAAAAAATTACATTATTGAGAGAATGAACTTGTTTTTCTTAGTTGTATTTTGAATATACCCACCGGAAGCGCTTGTCTATGGATATTATATTATTTCCTTGGAACAATAAATAGTTACATGGAAGCCAGGCTATAAACAAACACGACTCGAATAAATATCTGTCACTTTCTTCTTTATGGACATACCTACTAGCTGCCGCCCGTGGCTTCGCTCGCGTGGTACCCGAATAAAAAGTAGCACAAATGTTATTCCAGCACACACGCTATGTATATTCCAAGTTTCATTCAATTCCGTTTAGCACTCCTACCAATCGGAGTTTCGATCGGAGGATCGGGAATATCCCGTTACGGCGTGATTAAACATAAAAATATCTCACAAACTTTCACATTTATAATAAAGTAGGGTTCATGTCTTGGAATGAGACAAGTGTAATAAATCTGTTATTATTTTGTGTTGCTTATACCAGGCCTAACGTCAAACTTTGTTACCATGACGTCATGGTTATGTAGGTACCATTTTACGACACCAAATTATAGAGTTATAGAGGTAATAGAAAAATAAAAGATCACTTTTGTGTGTTGGATGACATCTTTGCGTACTTATCAGGGTTATGTTTACTACATGCGAACGGACGGCGCTTTGTCTACCTACACTGATAATTAAGTACTTATAAAGAGGAAAGATTTGATTGTTTGTTTGCATTGAATAGGCTCGTCGGAAAGCTACACTATTTTCGGGTGACATGAACTTTAAAATAATTTCAAAACAAATACCTAATATGTAAAAAAAATACCTAAAAAATTCCTGACATCGCGTTCGCTGCGAAAACTATTAATGATAGAACAAAATAATGTACTACGACTTTGCAGAACACATCATTACCTACCTACAAAAAGTGTCGCAACAGCATAATTATGTCTGGCTATTGTAATTATGTCACAATAAGTGATCTTTTATTTTATTATTTTTAATAAAATGCCGGCGTTAGAAAAGGATCTTTATTTGTCTCTTAGTATTAATCCTTATCAAAATAATTCTTACTTAGGTATATTATAAATGCGAAAGTTTGTGAGTTTGGATGTTTGTGCCTCAATCACGCCTAAACGGCTGAACGGATTTGAATGAAACTTGGAATATACTTACATAATACTTACGTGTGCTGGAATAACATACAGGCTACTTTTTATCCGGGTACAACGCGAGCGAAGCCACAGGCGGCAGTTAGTTACTTTATATTCAAGACTGCTTCACTATCTATAAATAACTTTTTGAATTATTCCATTCGAAAGATATCACGAGTTGTACCTAAATGTAAGTAGGTATTAGAAAAAAGTGTGTGTATATAATTTTTGATTTTTTTGTTAAATACTGCTAGGTAGTTATTAATGAATTTAAGTAAGTGCCAGGATGTAAGTCTCATTCGTCCAGAAGACAAAATAGTGATGTAAATTATAAGTTACCATCGGTAGATGTACCTAGGTACTTACCTAAGTGTTTTGTTGAATTGTAAAATCAAAGTCTCAATTTTAATGTATATGAGGGGTAAAAGTTATATATACCACCATAGAATCTTATTTGTTAAGGATTTACTGACTGTTTTATGCAAAAAACACAAAACATATAGGTTATCATGTTGTTCCACTGAGCCCGATCGACTATTATAACGATAGATTTACGTAGGTTCTACTGTAAGTACCTAGACTGGAAATAAATCTCACCTTTGCTGGCGACTCAGCCACACCCAAACCAATCAATACGCCTCTAACTTTTTATGTTACGTTTATCTGTGTCTAAAATAGGCACAGATAATACTAATGTCCATTTTAGACACAGATAAACGTAACATAAAAAAAAAATTGAAGTAGGTTTACCTAATTGGAATAAAAAACAAGCTGCAAATCCAAATTTTATTAGATGTGTATACTCAGACCAAATAAAAAGAGAAGACGCCGCGCCGCGAACAACAAAAGTGAAGCCACACAAAACCGTGCTCCTGCAAGTAAACATACACGCTCACGCACACACCAACACTAAAACCATGCTCATCGCTCTTAGTACGTCACGAGTCTTAAAAATAGAAGTATGCCTTCTTGTGTAGTGAAAACTTGTAAAAACATCAGCATATCACGTAAAAAGTCTCACGAAATCACTTTCCACTTGTAAGTACTTCAAATAGCATCGTTTCTTAATTATTATACTATGAATTTAGGTTACTTGGAACACACAACCTTAAATAAAACCTTCGACACACACATAGATAAAAAGGTGGCTTCACTTTTGTTGTTCGCGGCGCGGGGTCTTTTCTTTTTATTTGGTCTGAGACGTCATTTAAATTTTTCAATATCAATTAATTTATTCATAATTATAATACATTACAGTGCATACAGTAACCAAAGCGTCATTAACTAAATCCTGAATTAATGATAAAAATCTTTCATCTCTGGTACCTTACCTACTCTGGTAGGTACCTACCTCAGTATACCTTACCTACCCTTGTACGGTACCTGAGTACCGACCAAATTCTCACTCCATAGATAATACACTATCAGCGTTCCATTTCATTCCTAAATCCTTCAGTCATTTATAGTCTGTAGCAAGCAAGAAGCAAGTCCTACATTTCAGAAGACTGGCCGGACGCTCGCCGCGTAGTCCCTCACAGCTTTGTGTAAAATTTTATTGGTGAAAAGTGAAGAGAAGCTCTCGGGTAAGATGATTATTAGGTATAGCAATATTAAATTCGGATAGAAAAGCTGTGTAGGTGTGTAGCTTTGAGTGCCTCTGCACAGCCTCCGCTTCACGCCCTCGACTCGACGGTGCGCGATCGATAACGACGCGACTAGCCTACACAAAGAGCTAGATCCTCATGTACCTGAAGCTAGTATGACTATTTCCCAATAACTTGGTCCAATGCATTTGTTATCTTCCTTATAGTCTACGCGTTTATAAATAGGTAATCATTTATTCAAGTATTTTCGCCCTAGCCGCCCGCCGCGCCGCCGCGTCGCGCCGGCCGCAGCGCGATCGATAACGACAAGGCCACTTAGCCATTTAGAGTAAAACCAGGATAGATGCCGCAGTGGGATAGGTCCCAAAATCGCAACAAAAAGTAATAGGTTAAAAGGAGCGTACGCGCCTTGCACCTAAATCCCCTTCAGGCAGATGTACAAAGTTAACTCAATTCGCTTGTACGTGCAATTATCTCCGCAGCAAACAAAAGAAATACTTCAAAGTTTTAAACGTGAGTATTCACTGTTGTATAACTTTATAAGTAGCCATAAATTCCATTAATTTTTACATTTTTACAATTAACGTTAATACACTGGTACATTTTAGTACACACCTAGGTGTCAATAACCGTTCGATTGTATTTCGTTGAATTCTAAGTTAGAAAGGCATAGTAGTCTATCCGCATAGTTTTACCCTACACAAAGAGGTAGAGTTCCAAAAGCTAGTATGACTATTTCCCAATAACTTGGTCTAATGCATTTGTGAAGTATGTGTGGGGTAACTTTGAAAGATAGAATGCGAAATAGCGTGATAAGAGAGCGATGTGGAGTGAAAGAAGATGTAGTTGTGAGGATTGAGAAAGGTATGTTAAGATGGTTCGGTCATGCAGAGAGGATGAATGAAAGAAGATTAACGAAACAGGCGTACCGTTGGAAGGGGAAGACCTCGGCGCACGTACCTGGACCAAATCAGCGACGTTTTGGAAAAGGGCCAGGTGAAGAGTACCCTAAACCGACGAGCATGCATGAGGAATGTAATGAGAGTGAAGGAAGCAAAAGAAGTATGTCAGGATCGTAGCAAATGGCGATCTGTGATTTACCCCTATGGGAAACGGGCGTGATTTTATGTATGGTAATTGGTATGTATGTATGAAATTCTAAATTCTGAAATTCTTTATTGTACACGCACGAAACGAAACAAATACACACAAAACATTAAAAAGTACATGTACAAAGGCGAGCTTAACTCTTAAATAGTTTCTTCCTTATAGTCTACGCGTCTGATGAAATATTATTTAAGTATTCTCGCTCCAGCCGCCCGCCGCGCGCCGCGGCCGGCCGACCGCGTGCTCGATCGATAACGCCATCTTTTTTAGCCATTTACACAAAGAGCTAGATCCTTTAGGTAGCCTACTTGAAGCTAGTATGACCATTTCTCAATAACTTAGATTTGTTATCTTCCCTATATAATAGTCTGCGCGTCTGACGAAATAGTAATGATGGTATTCTCGCCCTTGCCGTCAGCCGGGCGATCGATCCTTTAGGTGGCCTAAATGAAGCTAGTATGTCCATTTGCCAATAACTTGGTCCAATGCATTAGTTATCTTCCTTAAGGTTCGCGCACATTGTGCCGGGCCGCAGCGGGGCGGAGCGGGCCGCAGCGCATTGACGGATTTTGAGTACTTACAGTGCCTGACTGCCAGATGTCGCGTGCAAATGTACGTTATAGCACACTAGCTATTGCCCGCGACTACGTACGCGTTAGATTTCAAACCATTCGCACCGCTCGTTAAAAAGTTCCCATACAAACTTTGACACCCCATTACACCTCTTTTAAGGGTTGTTTTGAAAAATCCTGAAACACGTGTCAATTTATTTTGTATATACCTAACCCTTCCCGCACCTCGGTAACACCCACTCACACACTGAGGATACTATCCCTTAGTCGACTTTTACGACATGCTCGGGGAGAGAAGCAGCTGGACGCATTCTATGTTTTTTCTTTAGTCCAGCAGAGAAGTAAAGAAATAATAATTATGTATTTTAACAAAATCATGACAAAGGTCTAGTTTCCTAGGGAACATCTGGACAAAGAAATAAAATAAAGTAGAAGGTACTTAAGTAATTTTGATAAATCAGGCACTCTCCAGAGCACCGTTGGTCATGCAGACATGGGTAATTAATACCCCTCAGCTACCTGCATTTTCATTTTGCAACAAAGAGAAAGATGAAAGTCCGCCATTATACTATTGTGTGATGGAATTGGACTACTTACGTACTACTACCTACCTACCTACCTAAGTACCACCTACCTACTGATTTACCTGCTAAGTATCTACTTACTAGATTTTTTGAGTGTATTGGTAATATTTTGAAACAAATAGAATTCAATAGGAAATAAGGAGGAACCCTGTAACGCCATCTAAGACATTTACCTACTAAACCAATGAGTATTTTATTTCCTTGTGATGAGGAATGGTTTGGAGGAGTTTTTATTTACCTAATGTTTTATCTATTTGTCCACTCTACTAGTTACCACCATTATGAATGTATTTACAGTTAAGCAACCAGCCGTAAACTGTAGAAGTAAATTAAGTAAGTAGGTAGTACTTACGACTAACCTATTCAAAGAAAAGGGCGGGAGCAGCTAGATCCAAAGATAGGTACATACCTACCTCATGAACAATAGCTAAAGTAACTTTTAATTATTGTTTACAGTTCGTTACAACGCACGGCGTACACGAAACGTAACAGAATCTGGTGCAGGGGCACCAGTGTTGTCCATAATGTCTGAAAAAGGACAAGTTTTAATTATGTTACGCGAACTGCGTCATCCTCCCGACGTGGCAGCTAAGGTCAAAGCATCTACTTGGCCCCAGCAATTAATGATCAATCTGAACGACTGGACTGAGGAAGAGCATAAGCAGCTATTTGCCATGTCAATCCAAAGTAGAATTAAGGATTTTCATTCCATTGCAGTGGCAATGAACACAGGCCGAACATCCTATCAATGCTACCTTCATCTGAAAACACAGACTTTGCTTGGCGATGAACAGGGCAAAGAGTGGTCATATCAAGAAACAGATATCCTAGAATCGCTCGTTAAAACCTTTGCGAGCAAGCCCTGCATACCGTGGGGCCGCGTGGCAGCCTCTATGGAGAATCGCTCTAAAAGCCAGTGTTACGCAAAATACTGCCTCATTAACGAAGCGAAAAGGATGGGTGATTACTTATGGGAGGAAGATGCTGTGATAATCAGCTTTGTTAATAACTTTGGCCATCGTTTTAGAGATTTGGCCAATATTCTCGTAGGTCGCAGCCCTGCTCAATTGGCAGCGCGTTTTCAGAAAATACTTCAGCTTCATGCCCTGGGAAGCTGGAGTTTGCATGAGGATATCCAGCTCATTCTCGTCATGCAATCTTGGCCTGTCCCTGAAGGGCAGAATTTCAGCGATTATGCAGATATAGCAGCTAAGACTAACATTGCAAGCTTTAATAATAAAACTGTCGACGATATAAAGGAGAGGTAAGAATCGTCAGAAAATATGCAACGCCCTTCTGGCTAAGCGTCCATGTGTGGGTTAGGAACACAGTCATGTTCCTAACCTACACATGGACGCTTAGCCAGTGAAGGGCGTTACCTGTGAACTATCGTCAGCGTCACGTGAGTTTCAATCAAAGTGTTAACGACGATTTTGTCTTGATTTCAGGTTCAGAGCAATGAAGGCTTGGACGATGAATAACCCATTTGCGGACGTAACCTTCGCCCTGCATCGTTTCACTTGGGCCAGGATAAAGCCGAATCCCGAGTTTACTAAGGACCTTGCCTTAGCTCTCAAATGCCTTAAGGATAGGTTGGTAATCGAACTTAAATCTTACCAAGAGGCTCATATTAAGAAGCGGGCGACCAGCACAGGACTTCAAGCCCAGGGGCTCAAAGGGCAGGGGCAAGTTCCCTTGGCTGAGTAGATTTGGGTTTTCATATTGCGGCTTACCTGTTTGATGAGTGTAACTACTTATGGAATATTTACACGACTCATAAATTTTACAAACAGGTACTTACCACCCCATTTTAGCCCTAGCCCTTAAGCATATACCTGGAAGAGGTCGAGTTTATCTATCCTAACTTTTGATGTTATTGACATATTTACTCATACTTTCTATGTAAGAAGTAGGTACATTATAATTATAACAGGAATTATTATAATAACTTGAGGGACATCTTAAATCATAGATCTAAGTACCATCGGCAATAGCATGGGTAATCAGTCGATACTATAGCGACAAGTTTAACAGATCATCTTGTGTGAAAAATGAATTGTACCTACCTAAACATTTATGTACCTACTCAGATAGTTTTAAGCATTTTAATCAATACTAGATACCTACTTATTTATGTACGGTATCTATACATAACTACCTAGTCAGTAGTCACATGTCTATCTACTAAATAATAAACAAACTACATACACTTAAACAAGAAGTAGTACTTAGATAGAAATGATGTTTCAATTATTATCCATTAATATCTATATTCCCCTTATTTGTAACAAACCTCAGACCAAATAAAAAGAAAAGTCTTCGCGCTGCGAACAACAAAAGTGAAGCCACCTTTTTATCTATGTGTGTGTCGAAGGTTTTAAGGTTGTGTGTTCCGAGTAACCTAAATTCATAGTATAATAAATAAGAAACGATGCTATTTGAAGTACTTACAAGTGAAAAGTAATTCCGTGAGACTTTTTATGTGATTTGCTGCTGTTTTTACAAGTTTTCACTACACAGGAAGGCGTAATTCTATTTTTAAGACTCGTGACGTACTAAGAGCGATGAGCATGGTTTTAGTGTAGGTGTGTGCGTGAGCGTGTATGTTTACTTGCAGGAGCACGGTTTTGTGTGGCTTCACTTCTGTTGTTCGCGGCGCGGCGTCTTTTCTTTTATTTGGTCTGAGTAACAAACAATCACAGAAGAACAAAAATTCGAACCAATGAGTAAAATATTTTTTATTCGATCCGAAAAAGTGATCTAGTTATCATGGACTAATTCTATATCTAGGCTACTAGGTACAATAATGTTATGCTGACTCATAGGAAATATAATGTCGAGGTGACCATAGTAAATTGGCAAAGCAGGTAAAGAAAAAATATAATTAACTTAATTTATAGAAAATACTTTGAGAAAAAGCATCATTAAGTACTTATAATTAGCTACCTATTTAGCTATTGACTTTAATTAGCACGGTTATCTTAGACCAATTACAATTATTAAAGAAAGACTTAATTTAAAAACTACATAATTCGCACCTTGAAAACAAAAGTGACACTAAACGAAATTTGATGGTAATTGAGATAGTGACATCTGAAATCTACAGAAAAAAATACCTACGTCATCTGCTCCAAAGACCTGTTTCTCAATAGTTCACTTAGGTCTCGCTCGGTGTCACTTCAAACTTCTAAGTTTTGTGCTTGTTCGTTAGACAAAAACCATCACAAAAATCGACTCGACACTAACTCTAAGCCAGTACGCGTCCGGTCGTCAGCGACAACTGTTCATGGGGTAAGTGAAAAAGTGAACTATTTTGTTTAGTGTTAGTCGTAACTTTTGATGAAAATAAATAGGAACCTACTTGATAATTGAGAACAAAAGTAGCACTAACTTTTTTAGATTAATGGCACTAAGCAAAAATATGCTTCAAAATGTGAGAACTAAAGTGACTCTAGGGTAGTTGGACCAATAGATGAACGCCCCCCAGTAGATGAACGAAACGAACATTTTGGTTAATTATAAGAATTGAGTGCTAATCTGTTATCTATCTGTATTGGCATTTTTTTTTTGAAGCGACAACACTACACACTTTAGTGCACAGTGCACAAGTGTTTCGGACATTTGCATTTTGTATGGAGAACGAGCTAAGGTGAGTTGACCAGTTTCTTAAGCTTATGAGTGGATTGCCGATTCGTTGATAATAATAGGCCCCAATTATGTGTTTCCTTGCAATTAAGGCTATCATCTCAAGTAGAAAGTCAAAGAAAAAAAGTTATTTTTATTAAGATTTTTGAGAAATTTAGTGTTCAATTACTGGACTAAACAAGAGACAAATCTTATTTGTGAAATGGTGTTCAGAATTAGTTCCTTTTTAGCGCCGCCGCCGACAAATTGGACGCCAGACGCATGAGAATCGGCGCACATGTATGAAGTAGGTAGCTTAGCTACTGACTTTAAGTCATAAACAGGTTACTTACGTCATTCACTAAATCCTGAAATAAAGATTAAAATTGTTCATCTTTGGTACCTAACTACCTTAGTAGTACCTTACCTACCTCAGTCAGTACCTCCTACCTCTACCCTTGCGCGGTACCTGAGTATTAGGGCGTGTAAAAACCGGGTTGTTTAAAAAAACCGGTTTTTCGGTTTTTATTTTTCAATAGTTATGGTCGTTCTAAATAAAGTCTGCAAGGCGTAGTTTTAAATGAATTTGTCATTTATTACTCATTAAAAAAAAACGAATACCCGGTTAATTTGGCCCAAAAAAACCGGTTAAAAACCGACGTAAAATCAGTCGGTTAATCGATTAATCGGTTTACATGCCCTACTGAGTACGGGCCGAATTCAGCTCACTTAGCGTTCTATTTCATTCCTATATCCTTCAGTCATTATAGAGTCTGTAGCAAGCAGTGTGTGTGACCAGATTTAGCAGAATTCTACGATTTTAGCACAATTAGATCTCCAATTTAGGGTCTAGTCTAGCAGATTTTGGCAGAATGAAATAAAATTTAGCAAGATGAAATAAATGAAATTTAGCAAGATGAAGAAGAACTGGCAAAATAACTGTGTTTCGGTGTAGGGGTGCTAGAAATGTTTGAAAAATTCTACCATTCATGAATAATGTATGATTTCTTCTTACTGTTCTGGCGGCCCTAAGTACAATTTAGGGGCATTCCCAATAAATGTATATTTTCATTTGTGTTGTAGGTAAGTAGAGTAGATACATTTTCTGCTTAGTCGTCGTCATCTCGTCAGTCAGTTTTTTCATCACGTTATGATTAGTAGGTAACAATGGAAAGAAAATAATATGACTAGAACTATCATTCCGAGTGGGAGAAGGTTCCAATGTTTTCATCTTGGTTATCAAGATGCAAAACAGAAAATGATAAAGGACGCTCAAAGCTCGACGGTTCTGTATAATACTATGGATACCACAGAAAATTGGAATACCTATCTAGGTAGGTACCAATTAGAATTGTTAATTCGTGTTATTCAATAATCAATATTTTTGAATAATAATTCTGTTTTTATACATAACATTCGTTTAATTGTATTGTGTCCAGAGCCGTAAATAGGGCGGTGCTAGTGGTGCCTAGGCACAGGGCGCAGACCCTGGGAGGGCGCAGAAATGACCAGACCAGGACTACAAACAACAACTATTATTTAGAATCCTACGAGTGTAGTCGCGTCGTCCGCATAGTCTTCTTACAAACAAAAAATAACATTACTATTATCAAAGACAATGAGACGATCTCTAAGATCGTAATGTTGACTTGACAATATTACTGGTTACCTACTTCAATTTTCGCTGGTCGCGCTGTGAGCAAATCGCCGGCAATTTCAACTCCTAATGGGGTGAAAAGGGGTGAAAAAATTTGTATAAAACTTTATTTAGCGCGTGGTGCGATTTACTTGAAACTCGGTTCGGATACTGTATGCAAAATAAATGGACAAATGTTTTAGGATTTTTGGTCTGCCATCCATTTTACTGTCAGAACCGGGCAGGATTAAAAATTATTTCAAGGACACAGTTATAGCAAGCAGCTCGCACCGGGCGCATATAAGGCTATTTACGACTCTGATTGTGTCTTCATTCAATAGCAGAATTTTGGCATTTATTAAATAAAATAAAGTTAGCAGACTTTAGCAGAATTTAAGCGAGCATCTGGCTTGGCATAATGTTGAATTTAAATCTGGCCACCCTGCTGGCAGGATCGACGATCGCTGCGCGCAGGCGCCCACGTAGTCCCTCATACGAGTAGCTTTGTGTAAAATTTTACTGGTGAAAAGTGAAGAGAAGCTCTCAGGTAAGCTGATTGTTATTAAAGCGAGATTAAATTCGGATAGAAAACCTGTGCATTATGTAGGTTTGAGTGTCTCTGCACAGCCTCCGCTTCCCGCCCTCGCCAGTCGCGCGCGATCGATAACGACGCCACTAGCCATTTTCACAAAGAGCTAGATCCTTTAGGTAGCACCTGAAGCTAGTATGACCATTATGTTATCTTCCTTATAGTCTCCGCGTCTGATGAAATCTATATTATATATATATAGATTCATAAGGCCGCGCGATCGATACATTAGCCATTTACACAAAGAGCAACCTAGATACTTTAGGTAGGTAGCCTACCTGAAGCTAGTATGACCCTTGTATGACCCTTTCCCAATAACTTGCTCCAATTCATAATTGGTAGGTATCTTCCATAATGGTCTACGCGTCTGATGAAATAATAATTACCTATGTATTTTAACAAAATTATGACTAAGGTCTAGTTTCCTAGGGAACACCAAAGAAATAAAATAAAGTAGAAAACACCTAGGTAATTTTGATAAATCAGGCACTCTCCAGAGCACCGTTGGTCATGCAGACATGGGTAATTAATTACCCCTCAGGTACCTGAATTTTCGTTTTGCAACAAAGAGAAAGATAACAGTCCGCCATTTTATGCGTGATGGAATTGGACTACTTACGTACCTACCTGGACTATTACGTACCTACCTACCTACCTAAGTACCACCTACCTACTGATTTACCTACTACTTAAGTATTAGATTTTTGAGTGTCTTGGTAATATTTTGATTCAATTAGAGTTCATTAGGAAATAAGGAGGAACCCTGTAACGCCATCTAAGACATTTACTTAAACCAATATTTTATTTCCTTGTGATGAGGAATGGTTTGGAGGAGTTTTTATTTAATCCACTCTACTAGTTACCACCATTATGAATGTATTTACTGTGAAGCAACCAGCCGTAAACTTTAGAAGTAAATTAAGAAAGTAGGTAGTAGGTAACTACTTACTACTTACCGGTACCTATTAATAGGGCGGGAGCAGCTAGATCCAAAGATAATTACCTACCTCATCAGAGGCGTCTCTAGCCCTTGTGGCGCCCGAGTGCAACCAGTACCCTGGCGCCCTCTTTTTTTTTTTTTTTTGGCAGGTGGAAAAATCTGCTCCCAGACGAACCAGCTGCGATAAGGGTCGCAGCTGGACAGTGTGGGGTAGTCTAGTAGGAGCGGGGTCAAAATGGAATACAGTATATTTTAATTATTATTTTAATATTATCTGTTTTAAGGCTGATTTCACGTTAGGTAGGTAGGTAGGTAGGTAGGTAGGAAAAGGAGTAGCCTTGCTTTGCTACCGCGCGCCCGGCGTCGACGGGGTGCGGCGGCGGGTGTGCGGCGCACACGAGCGCAGGGTCTTTGAGAGCGCCGGCATCGACGCATCTTTGGAGGTGTCGCATTAGAGGGCGCAGAGCGCTCGGCGCCCCCTTAGACCCGGCGCCCGTGTGCGCCGCACACCCTGCACCATAGGTAAAGACGCCTCTGTACCTCATGAACAAAGGCTAAGGTAACTTTTAATTATTGTTTACAGTTCGTTCCAACACACCGCGTAGACGAAACGTAACAGAATTTGATGCAGGGGCAACACTGCCACTGGTGCATTGCCTAAAGAAAAGGACAATTTTTAATTATGTTACGCGCAGTCCGTCTTTCGCCCGTCGTGGCAGCTAAGCTCAAAGAAACTGTCTGGCCCCAGCCCTTAGTGATCAATCTAAACGACTGGACTGAGGAAGAGCAAGACAAGCTATTTGCCATGTTAATCCAAAGTACAACTAAGGATTTTGATTCCATTGCAGCGGCAATGAACACATCCCGAACACCCTATCAATGCTACCTTAATCTGAAACTACAGATTCCCGAGGAACAGGGCGGAAAGTGGTCAGATCAAGAAATACAGACCCTAGAATCGCTCGTTAAAACCTTTGCGGCCCAGCCCCGCATACCGTGGGGCCGCGTGGCAGCCTCATTGGGAAACCGCTCTAAGAGGCAGTGTTACGCAAAATACTGCCATATTAACGATGTGACAAGAAGGGGCAATTACTTATGGGAGGAAGATGCTGTGATACTCAGCTTTGTTTGGGAATTTGGCCCTCGTTTTATGGATTTGGCCGATATTCTCGTAGGTCGCAGCCCTGCTGAATTGACAATGCGTTTTGGGCAACTACATCAGTTTCATGCCCTGGGAAACTGGAGTTTGCATGAGGATATCCAGATCAATCTCATCATGGAAACTTGGCCTGTCCCTAAAGGGAAGAATTTCAGCGATTATGCAGATGTAGCAGCTCTGACTAACATTGCAAGCTTCAATTATAAAACTGTCGACGATATAATGGAGAGGTAAGAATCGTCAGAAAATATGCAACGCCCTTCTGGCTAAGCGTCCATGTGTGTGTTAGGAACACATGTTCCTTGCACACACATGGACGCTTAGCCAGAAGGGGGCGTTACCTGTGAACTATCGTCACGTTAGTTTCAATCAAAGTGTTAACGATTTTGTCTTGATTTCAGGTTCAGAGCACTGAAGGCTTGGAAGCTGAAAAACCCAAATGCGGACATGACCTACGCTTGTGATCGCTATACTTGGGACGCAATAAAGCCGAATCCCGAGTTTATTCAGGACTTTGCCTTAGCTCTCAAATGCCTTAAGGATAGGTTGGTAATCGAACTTGAATCTTTCCAAGAGGCTCACATTAAGAAGCGAGTGACCAGCACAGGAGCCGGGGGGCTCAAAGGGCAGGGGCAAGTCCCCTTTGCTGAGTAGATTTGGGTTTTCATATTGCGGCTTACCTGTTTGATGAGTGTAACTACTTATGGAATATTTACACGACTCATAAATTTTACAAACAGGTACTTACCACCCCATTTTAGCCCTAGCCCTTAAGCATATACCTGGAAGAGGTCGAGTTTATCTATCCTAACTTTTGATGTTATTGACATATTTACTCATACTTTCTATGTAAGAAGTAGGTACATTATAATTATAACAGGAATTATTATAATAACTTGAGGGACATCTTAAATCATAGATCTAAGTACCATCGGCAATAGCATGGGTAATCAGTCGATACTATAGCGACAAGTTTAACAGATCATCTTGTGTGAAAAATGAATTGTACCTACCTGAACATTTATGTACTTACCTACTCAGATAGTTTTAAGCATTTTAATCAATACTAGATACCTACTTATTTATGTACGGTATCTATACATAACTACCTAGTCAGTAGTCACATGTCTATCTACTAAATAATAAACAAAATACATACACTTATTAAGAAGTAGTATTTAGATAAAAATGATGTTTCTATTAGTGAAAGAATTTTTGAATTCGGTCCAGTAGTTTCGGAGCCTATTCGTTACAAACAAACAAAAAAATCTTCTGTCTTTTTAATAGGTATTAGTACCTATGGTTTATAAATTTTTCTTTTCTATTTATTTCATTATCTACCATTTCAATTAGCTCATCCAGAGCAATTTGTGCTGCAATTTTAAGTAAGTGGCGTAAATGTTGCCGTTGTCTGCGTTGACGCTCCATCGCTTTGATTACCTATACACCCTCCATCACTATCACTCGCGGACTGTCCTATAATAAAATTGAGAACAAAAGTGGCACTATACTAAACTTTTTTTTAAATTAATGGCACTAAGCAAAAATATGCTTGAAAATGTGAGAACTAAAGTGGCACTATAATTACTGATCTTTTTTTAAATTAATATTTACCGTACCTGTTTGTCTAATTTACCTGTTTACCTAATAGGAATTAACCAAATTCTGTCAGAATAATACCAAAACTATTAATTAAACCAACAACCAGTGCATAATTTCAATCCATAGTCGACTTATTGAAGTCATAAAAATTACAAAAACTTTAAACGGCTATAGGTACCTACCTACTTAAAAATGTAGGTTATTGTTTAATATCACTTTTGTTTTCAAGGGGAATTGTCATAAAATTAATCAATTGCTAACCCTAAAATTTAATTTTTTTAATTTTATTAAGTCAATTAAACCCTTTAATTAGTTATATTTTTTTATGTAAGAGGGGGCAAACGAGCAAGCAGCTCACTGTCTGTGTTTATTCGTTCAAAAGCTCAACGCAGCGCAGATCAACAACGCATAACGAAGTAGGACATACGTGAGGCACCTCATTTGTCCCATACATTCGCTCAGAAATGTCATGGACCTCATTTTCAATCGTTGTACCACCTCACGATTCACATGTGGGCATCATCACAGGACACTGTGAGCTGAATCACCATCTACTCAAAATAGGAGTAACGGACAGTAGTCTCTGTCGCGGATGCTTCCAGGAGGAAGAGACTGTGGAACATGTGACGCTACATTGTTCCGCAACAAATGAAATAAGACATAAATCGGGACTGCAGACGGTCATCGAGAATTGCACGGCATCACCATCGACCTCATCAACACCACCTACAGCCTCAACATCATCGAGGATACTGGAACGCTGCTGCCAACATCCCAAAGTCCTCCTCCGGTACTTCAAGGAGTTGGGCTGGCTGGGGGAGGGTTAGCAGGGGGGATAATGCACAATACACCCCACCGCGGGACGTCAGTGCAGATCTTTGTTCCCCTATCATTAATTAGAATTAGAAATTGCCTCGTTTGTCCCGCTCGCGCTCGCACGTGACGTCGTTTGGTGAGTGTGACACGAATTGTGAGGTGGTACAACGATTGAAAATGAGGTCCATGACATTTCTGAGCGAATGTATGGGACAAATGAGGTGCCTCACGTATGTCCTACTCAACACTATTAACCTACCTACCTAGGTACCCATTTTACTACTTGATTACCTCAATATCAATCAGTTATGGTTCATATAACACAAGCTCTACTTACTTTGGGGCTAGAAGATGACCAGCATTAGTATTAAGTATCATTTTAGGTACTTACTAAACACTACATACCTGAACCACAGATAATATAATTGCTACTATACTCCTAAACTAATAGGTAGGATAAGTAAGTATCTAATGCAAAACATTAAAATTATATCTACCTAACCTACTTAACTGACCAAAACATACCTACCTACATTGCTTGTCATCTAACCTAATCTATCATAGGTACAAACAATAATAGTAAAAACAATTATACCTACTCATCAAGTAAAACGCCTCACTTTTAGTGACAAAATGAAAACATGACACTCATCAAGACACCTCATACCTCATCTCTAATGACATGACAAATGAGTAGATTAAACGAGCGAAATAATAATACCTCACTACCTCGCACGAGCTCGCAACATGACATTTTACAGTATGTGACATGACATCTGCATCTGAAGCATGACATTGTCCCACCTCACGAAATAGAATGAGGGCCTCATACAAAATTTGAAACCGTGTCCTACTCAACACTAGGTCCGACACCGATTTCAAAGCTTAAAGTTAAATCCGGTAGATGGCAGCAATTGCTAAGTTTGATTACTCACCAGTGAAATTACTTGTCACTCTGTCCACCCCGTAAGGGATATGAGTGTGATAATATGTATGTATGGTAGATGGCAGCTACTAATAATTCGTTTTGTGCTTGTGGAAATATTTACCCACAATATTAGGTTAGTTTATTTTACAAACTACTAGGTATACATTGACTGAGATGTTTTTGATGTAGTAAGTACCGCCACATTTATTAGAAATCATTACTAAAACTTCAATAATGAGGTGTAAAAAATTGACCTAAAAAAATTCTTACATCGCGTGCGCTGCAAAAACTATTGATGATAGAACAAAATAATGTACTTACCTACGATTTTGCAGAACACATCATTATGCTGTCGCAACACTTTTCGTGTATGCTGTGTCCTTTTATTTTAAATATAATAATATTATATATCAGGGTGCCACCTATCAGGGTGGACATGAACTATTTCACAGAGAATATTATCAAGAACACAGAACGAATGGCCGACGGTCAAATTCAAAGCTTAAAGTTAAATCCGGTAGATGGGAGCAGTTGCCCGTTAGGGATACGAGCGTGATACTATGTATGGCATACTATGCTACTAATAATTTCGTTTTGTGCTTGTAGAAATATTTACCACACAATATTAGGTCATCATCATCTTCCTGCCCTTATCCTACTCTATGTGGGGTCGGCACAACATGATCCTTGGATCATGGTGTAAGAGTTTTGGCTAAGGTGTTTTATGACCGGCCGCCTGCCTGACGTCAACCCTCCTTGGGAATACTTGCTTATTGTATCTCATCATGTTGGAGGATACTATCCCTTAGTCAACTTTTACGACATGCTCGGGGAGAGAAGCAGCTGGACGCATTTTATGTTTATTCTTTACTCCCAGTCCAGCAGAAAAGTTCTAGTCCAGCAGAGAAGTTTTAATATTAGGTTATAATTTAGTATTAGTTTTTATATTAAAGTTACAATATTAGTACAATTTAATTTATTTTATACCTGCTATACACTTGAGAGCACTGGTGGTCTAGTTGGTAGTGACCCTGCCTTCCGATCCTAAGGTCGTGGGTTCAAACCCGGTCGTGTACCAATGGATTTTTCTGTGCGAAAAAATTATATTGTACGCTGTACCAGTACTCTCAAATGACGAAGGAAAACATCGTGAGGAAACCCGCGGCTTAGTCAGCTTCGCATGTATTGACCATGTCTTTCCTGTGGACAAGGCCGACTAAGCTGAGAGGATGGAATAGGTGCTGGGCAAGCCTACTCCATCTTAATTCGTCCTGAGCACTACAGCGTCCCGTTTGTGAAGGTAAAAGTTGCCTCCTGACGCTGTATAAATCATCTACTATAGATGGTAAAAGGCCTTAGTTACTAATTAATACACTGGCTGAGATGTGTTTTAATGTGGTAAGTACCGCCACCTATCAGTGTATACCTGAACTATAACTATATTTCACGTATCCCTTTGAACGGACAACAACACCTAACGAGGGAGCCGAAGAGCCTGCTACATAGCTTACAATTAAAACCAATAGATGGCAGCAATTGCTAAGTTTGATTACGCGCCAGTGAAATCAAGTTCCTTGTCTGGGCTTTTATGTTAGGGTGGGTGGTCTTAAAATTTCAAAATTACACGAGGAAGTTCCTTTGAATCGCTCGGATCTTATGGACACAGCGTAATTGCTTGTCAATTTAACTTAAGTCTTATAATATTTTATTTAATTTGACTCACCAACGAAAGTTACACAATCTAGCTGAAATTATTTGGTGACTGCTCTTTCAAATTATTATAGGTGACCATCACTGCATGCACATTATAAATTTAAAATGTTATTTTTATGGAGTGGGTTATATTAACCATTGAAACAGATGGCGCTACTTGTGAAAAGTAATATAAAGAATAAAAAGAAATGTTTTTTTACGGTTTGCCAGGGAACCTACTTCTGTTGCCTTTCTATCTGTCAAGTCGACCTTTCTCAAGAACGGCCGGCGTATGTCACAATCTGGTGCTACGAAGTGCTACGACACTCCTAAACTACTCGTAGTTTTTTCTTCTTCTGGCGTTACCAATATAGTTTGTTATATATAAAGTGCTATTTTAAAATGATACGCGAATGAAGTTCCGATTATTTTACTGTCAAAATATCTCAAAATGTAAGGGCGGTAATGTAGTACTTACTTGATGTGCCGGCCCCACCCATTTACGCAGGTTAATTGCATCATAATTTTATAAATGTAAAAAATCGTAAACATCGTTTTGTTTATTACTAATGATCGTACAATTACAATTCATAAATCAATTAATAAAAACAAAGCCGTTTGAGTGTCGCTTTGCGACTATATCCTAAAATTAATGACCTAAGTAAATTGTGCGGTTCGAAAAATATAAGATCCTGATTACCTACTGTACGGCTTGTTTTAGAATCGATTGCTTTTAAATCGTGTCGTAGAAAAAAATGCAGTTATTTGAATTTTTGTTTTTAATCTGACTGTGTTCTTTTAATTGTATGTTTACTATAAACCACCTTTAATGAGCCAAAGTTGCTTCAAATAAAGTTTTTTTTAATAAAGCTACTGTCTATCAAATTACGAGGTCTATGTTTTATAAATTTTGATGAAATAAAACTAATGGAAAAAAAATAAAACCAGCGAAGTCTTACTATCAGTAAGTCTGTTGGGAATAAAATTCTCGGTAGTTCAACTGGTAAGACTACTCGATAAAGCTACTGGGAATAGGGGGATTGTTTAGCATATTCATTTAACAATACGACTACAGTCCTACAAATGTCACTCGGACACATGCCCTGCGTTTCATCTTATTTTTTACAAACTATATTTATTTATACTACGTTGGCTTTGCTCAGGGTACCTGTGTAAAAAAGTAGCCTAATGTTATTCCAGGTCAAGAACTACGAATATTTCATTCAAATCCATTCAGCAGTTGCCGTGTAATTGAGACAGAAACGTCATCGCATCCTTATAGATTTTCCCATTAATAATATTAAATAGGATTGTGAGTTTCTTTTTCTGAGATTTTTTCCAGTTAGATATAGTAAGAAAAGGTTCCTACGTCATAAAATCTGAAACACAAAAGTTCGGTAGCAAAGAAAGTTTGTAAGTAATAAAAACTACTTTTCATTTTGTTTTATTCATTTTCAAATACAATAACATCTATACAATGGTATTTCTAGATCTAAATGATTTTACTATATTGACACATGCATTAAAAATAAAAATAAAAAAACTTACAATTTATTATTTAATATAATTAAAATAATAAATATTATTCTAAATATGACTGGAATCTACGATCACATGATTATTAGGTAACTAATTAAAAGTATGTAGATTGAAAACTATAAGATAGAAGAATTTTCAGAAATTGTATTCATTTCAGATTTTCTGTTGACATTGAGAACAAATTGATTTTATTTTATTTTAATCTAAGCTCGATTGATCGGATATCATTGCCCTGCGACTACATTATCGGGGTCAGCGAACTTGTCTCGTGGAGTGACAAACAGTATAGGCAACCAAGCAAACACAAAGTTTCGCAGGATCGCGATAGTTTAGTCTGAGTGTAAACACCATCCAAAGATCCATAGAACGCTTCAAGACATTTGTTCAGAAAGAGACATATCGAAAGCTGATAATGAAAAAAAGTAATAAGTAAGAAACAAACTGAACACACGTAAGCAAGTATGAGACAATCTGGCGATAGTAAAGTAAATAAAAAACGCTCAATAGTCACATACGTTGTAGTACCTACTGACACCACACTCGTATCCACGACTTCTGATAAAAATAGGAGTGCCATGGTACCACAAAACTTAGTCTAGGAAGGAATAAATAAATAATAATAAATAATTATAATATTTGCAAAGTTTTAATTTCTCGCGCAGCGGGAATCGAACCCGCGCTTTTTGCGTTTTAGCTGAGTACTCGCCAGCCACGCGTCAAGTGTGTTTCTAAGTCATCTGTTTTCATGCAAATTCTAGAGTTCAGATGGTCATAATGTTCTTCTTTTACCTACGACTGCAAGAGGTCGCCTGCACTAAGAAATATACATTACAAAACTTTAAAAAGGGCTTGAGAATTAATTAGAATATGGGTCCGTGATTACAGTTCACGAAAGGAGCTTTTGAGGTGCACTTTAAATCCTTTCACTACACTGGTTCGAAAGAAATAGAGACACGACTAGGGAGATAGGTAGAGTACAGATATTTTCTTGGAAGTTTTCGTGACCCCACCCCTCACATTACAATATTATTCATTTTTAAGATTATGAAAGGTGGTTGTGTTTTTTTTAAAGATTTTTTTTATCTTTTTGCTAAGAATTTGTGGATTGTAGGCATCTTATTGTAGAAGACTGTACTTACATAGCTGTAATTGACACAATTCACTTTTTAAATTATTTTGGAAAGGTTTGGAATGAGTCTTTGTTATACACAGATAATTTTTAAATTATAGAAAGTAATAGTAATTTCTAAAAAGCTAAACAGGTATGTCATAAAAACATGAAATTAGGCTTGACGTAATTTTAAAACAAATACATAATAAAGAGTATTTAAACTATAAAACATATTAATTCATTAATGTGTATATTAACACAAATAAATAGTACATTTAAAAAATGATCACTAAACATTACTAATCTAATACGATTGCACTTTTGAAATAATCTAATTTTATATACATTTCATCAGTATTTTATTAAAAAGAGTTAAAAACACCCACGAAAACAGTAAGTAGGTGGTTATTTTACTTTAGTGGAATGAATACAGAAATGTTCTAGTGAACATAACAAAATTTCTTATATTTTAGACATAATTGAGATATTGCACACTATTGCCAAATTCAAACCACTCACCACATAGAGAATTTAAAAAGAAATCGATCACTTGAAAAATGTACATGTAATCTGGTCACAGATAGTCTTCAGAATTAAAAACTGCAATGTGATAGACATACCAAAAACAATATATATATTATTGTAGGACAAATTACCTCCTGAAGCTGTAATATAAAAGAGCTTGAATAATTTAATATAAAAGAGTAAAAGTTTTAGCTTTATTAAGCATTATGCATGTATCAGTAGCATTCAACAGCTGGTCATGGCTAAGGCGATGTAATTATTTAAAAATCCATGAGTACTTTTATTAGATTAGATTTTTAATTATAAGATCTTTATAACGTTTGTTCTAGAACACAGTAGCGTCAAATAAACAGTCCCAACTGATACACAATAAGACCTTTTACCATCTATAGACGTCTTTACAGCGTCAGGAAGCAACTTTTACCTTCACAAATGGGACGCTGTAGTGCCCGGGACGAATTAAGATGGAGTAGGCTTGCCCAGCACCATCCTCTCAGCTTAGTCTGCCTTGTCTACAGGAAAGACATGGTCAATACGTACGGAGCTGACTAAGTTTCTTCACGATGTTTTCCTTCACCGTTTGAGAGTACTTGTATAGCGCACATAAATTTTTAGTACAGAAAAATCCATTGGTACACGACCGGATTTGAACCCACGTCCTTAGGATCCGAAGGCGGGGTCACTGCCAACTAGACCACCAGTGCTCTCAATCTCTGATACATACACAACACAGACAACAGAGCAGAAGTCCAGACTTCGATTATTATAGAAATAAAAAAAGGAACTAGCATTTTTTTTGTTGTTCCATCCTAAAAAACTTCTAATTCTGCTGGACAAATTATCGAATAATATCGGTTAGGAAGTAGAATTCAATTACCTATATTTAACAAATACAAACCATCGACATTTATGATGTTAATTTTACAATACTCTTGACCAGATATAGCATTTTTAGATGTTCTCAATTTCCACAAATGGCACCAATAATTGAGCGTTTCCCTTCCTTTAAACTAAAATTGCTTATGAGTTCCATTAACTGCTGAACACACCGATTACGACTTGATAAAAAAACTATTTAAAGATTAATATAATAATACTGAGTATCCAATCGAGTATTGGTAGGTCTCACATGCTAACTCTTAACCCGTGATGTTTTGCAATAATTATTCAATCCCAAAAATTAAAATGTTACCACAAAACGTCACGTATTTTTTTTATTTTTCTGATTCATTTTCATAGGTCCAATAAAACTTTATATTATCCTATATTAATAATTCTACTTAATATTAATGAGTATCTAGTATTTACAACATTCTTTGTATAAGACTAGTGCTGTATCCATGGCTCCACGACGAAAGAACGTAGAGTAAACGGAGCGAAAAACTAGTAACGATCACATCTGCAAGTTCTTCAATAAAAACAATATTATCAAAATAAAACATTTAGGTATATTTCTTTATAAATTGATAGTCTTTGGTTTTTCTTGCGCTGCGTGGTTTGAGACTCAGAAAGTTCTTTTGGACTGATGTCAAAATTAATCTGGTATTTCGCTCTCATAGTTCAATAAATAAATACATAAGTTATGTTAATGCCTATACATATAAATTAAATGGCTTCACACATATCTGTAGAGAACAAAGAGTTCAATTTGTTTCATAAAAATATTTATTCTTGTTGCAACAATTATTTATTCAAAACAACAATAAACCCGACTGCGTACAATTGTATTAGCATAGTAGGTACACTTGACATTTTTTATTGAAAATTACTTACTCGTAAAGCCGCCATATTTATTTTTTAAACTGTAGTGTCATGAGCTTTACCATACCTATAACATTCTCGTTATCTAGACGAGTCCAACGACACCTCATTTGTCAAAATCCGTCCAGCGGTGTCGATTACAGAGTCAGCCCTAGACAGCCAAAGGAATGTATTATACATACAGTCATACATACACTCCAAACACATTATTCTTCGCTGTCAGTTAAACACTGTATTAGATTTGTCAGATAAACATAATATTGAATCAAATGTTGCGACGTAGGCTAGCAAGCTTTATGGCAGGCTTACGTCATTATTACGACACTTTCAGTGCAATATTCTGCTTAAGTTTCACGTTCTTTTTTGTTTTAATCTTTGTGTTATCTTTTTCATTATGATGTACTAATTTGAGAGTCAACTTAAATGGACAACACATTTTTTAAACATGAGATTTTTTAATGTTAACTAAACTTTTTCAGAATCTAAAATCTACCTTGTATAATAATCACTTCTTGTTTTACTGTTTGTTTTTTATATAATGTGTGCAACTCTTTTACCTACTTCTTAGTTGCAAATAAACTTATTTTAGCCGGCTATTGTATCCGGTTCTCAAAAGTCCCAACGGAGGAGCAGCGTGGCTTGTTTCAACCTGCACATGCTGAGTTGGGACCATTTTGCAGCTGCTTCATAATTATAATTAGTTAGTTTAGTTTTAGTCTTTGTTATTGCAAATAAATAATTCTGATTCTGATTTTATTTTTATCTTCATCAACTGGCAAAAGATTTGTCTGCAAGTTTGGAAACCTTGATATCTGCAAGTTGTTCTCTACAGAAAAGTGGAAACAATCGTGGTACAAATTAGGCAGGTCATGCGTAATGCGGGTAAGAGCCGAGATGTGACGTCACATGGGGAGGAGCCATCGAGTGAGGGGAGTACAGGTTACCTCCGCCTCCCCCCCAGTTGCCCCACGACGCCGACGGGAATATAGACGCTGGAACAAGGTACTTGACTCAGTCGATAAATTAAAATATATTTTTTGCTGTTGTATCTCAATCGACAGCTTTTTTTCGACAAAGACCTCCCTAATCGATGTTGATCCAAATTGGTTCCACCATAAAAGTGGATGTGGGAGACAATCAAAGGATTATAAAAATCTAGCCTTCGAGAGATTTACCCTCGAATACTCAAACGCGACTCAGAGTCGAGCAAGTTTCAACTCACGGTTTTTTGACAGTTTCTGATGAAAATCTGTCAAAAAAAAATATCGTCATTTGAGACGTGCTCAACGGTATTCGGGGGTTAGGCCCATTGTTAAATCATAATTGTCATCGGTTGTCAAATTAATTTTTGGTCTTTGAAAGTTAGCGAGTATTTGACGTATGACGATTACAATTTAATTACAGAGAACTTACGCGGTAAGGCCACTGTTTTAAATATACAAAACTGTGAGTATTTTTTAACTTGACGCTGCTTGACTTGCTGCGACAGTCCCGATCGGTAATACCCTATGACCAGTCGTAATACCATGCAGTTTTGTTATATTATTTTTTGTACATTTGGCGTTTCAGGTGATCTTACACATCCTCAGATTTTGCGATAATCCCTCTGTAATTTAGCGACGAGATCATCGCAAAATCGGATCGGATTGCGGCATTGCCGGTCGACATTGTCGTAGCAATTATGACACTCAATAATTATTCTCGATTGAGAACACAATCTAAAGCGCAGTGGCCACAGTACAGTCCCAATCCTGGTTTGCTAAAAAATTACGAAACAAAGCTTTATTTTGTAAGCTTGGCGCGCTGTCATTTACGTCACGCTGTAGGGGTAGTTCCAATAATAAGATATTTTTTCTTATTTTGTACTATGGAACATGTAATACTTTAATTTCTCAAATTGTTCTATAGGACAAGGTAAATAAGACCTCTTTACGATTATCTTACTCTTTAGGATTCTTTTGTAGCATTATTTTACCAAGGCAAATGTTTGATCAATGGTATGACAGAGTAATTGTTATTATAAAGTTTATTTAGCCTCTCATGGAAAATTTTAGGAAAATCTGATTCCCATTTTGTTCTGTGGTATGAAACTCTGGTGAAAAGTTAGTATGTAGTTTTATGGAAAAAATAGGGAAGCAAATGTGTCATTTTGTTCGATAACGTCATGTTCTATGGAACAAATGGGAACTACCCTGGTGTAGGTGTAAAACATAAATGAATGGCATGACGCAAATTAATAGCAGACACAATCCTTACTTACGAAATAAGGCAACAGATCTGACTATGCAAGTACTTATTATTATTGTTAAAAGTACCGCCTTACCACTGGAGTCGCAATTAGCATGCGTCCTGCTTGTTTTATAATGGACATTAAGGAATCTTGTTAAAAAAATAGTGATAAGTTCCGTTCGTTAGCAATAATAAGTACGCAAATATTTCGAACGCTTCCTTGAAAATAATCTCATGAGGAATATAATATCTAAACCATTACCTCTAAATAACTACACTAAGCACGTTAATATTATTAGAAATTATAATTAAATTTTAGATTAAATCAATAGATGGTTTTCTTTATTTTTTGGCAAAACAGAAAAAGTTTAAAAGCCTCTCCGCCCATCCGTTCACCTCTTGTAATAAACTTACCGTCTCGTCCCAGCACAAAAAAAGGAAAAGCAAATGCTCAAAAGTCTTAAGAAACACGCTACGTACTGGGTAATCAGTTCTTGAAAATCACCGATTGATAAAAAGTCACCAAAATGGTCTGCTTTAAAGTCATTTGGTGATTTTAAAATTCATTTATTTTTAATTTTGATGTCACCAAATGACTTAAGCAACGTTGTGCGCTGTCACAATTTGAATGGGTGACCGTAAGTGGCATTAAGAGCTGAGCGCTTCCGTGCTTCGGAGGGCTCATTAAATTGTCGGTTCCGGCAGCCACGACGGAGGCCTTTAGGCGGCCTAAAAACTCCGTCACAAGAGTTGGCCACTAGCTCATACGAACTTACTTACTCGGTCAAGACAACTTTTCAAGAATTGATACCCAGGCCCTGTTACGACCCGGATGGAGCGAAGTAGCGAATTAGTGAATACTTACCTATATTGTACATTGTACCTGTCAAAATATCTCACAAAACAAAATCATTCGCAATAATACTTTTCTGGACTGAAATGGTTCTCATTTTTAGTTTCTATAAAATATTAAAAACCATGAATTTATATAGTTTAAAAACAATATTACCCGTACCTATAAGATTTATGGAAATTGGCAGTGAACGTAACGTTTTTAAACGCGTATCCTGCCAACGATTTTCCATTCCGACACATTGAATATGGTGCTCCATTAAGTCAAGAGTGGCACTCCTTGCCAATGACAACCCGATTCGAGCATCAGGCAAATATTAGTCTACGCAAGTGTGGATGCATTAGACGTACACAAATGCAGATTATCGCGACTAACACTGTGTGTGAAGGGTGTTAACATGGCTTGGGGCGACGTGCTTTTTCTTGTAAATCCTAATTAAAATTCAATTTTAAAATAGATATTAATATTATACGACCTCGGTGGCGTGGCAGGCGACTGCTCAGCTGAAACGAGGTTCTTCCAGGTTTGTACAAAAAAACAACTATAAAATTATTGTATCAGCCATCTAGTTCCCATAGTAAGCTTTGATAAGTTTGGGACTAAATGGCTCTATGTGAAATGTCCACAAATATTTATTTTATTTATATTGACTTTACTTGTTGTGCCGACCCCACCCTAGTGGGATGAGGACAGGAAAAAATGATTTAAGTATATTGACTTAAAAATCATTGGTTATTTAAGAATATTGGTACAGATGCTGGTCAAACCTACTCCATCTAAAAATTGTTGCACTGCAGCGCGCAGCGTCTCTTTAGTGAAGGCAAAAGTTGCCTCCCGACGCTGTATATATCATCTAGTATTGATGGTAACGGCCTAGGTGTATAAGAAACATTGGTAGTTACTTTTTAGGTATGTGAATTATACCCACATTTAATGAAAATATAAAAAGACGCAGGCATAATTGTAAGTTCTTAGTCATGGCTTTAAAAAGTGAAATAAAATAATAAATAATAATAAATAACACCCAACAGTCACATACATAGTCCTGACCCCACACTAGGATTTCCTGTGTCGTGGGTATCAGAAACTACGAGTACCATGGTACCACAACACCCAGACCCAGAAGAAATATTTGCAGAACATGCAAACATTTCATCCGCAGCGGGAATCGAACCCGCGCCACTTGCGTCTCTGCCGAGCAATCGCCCGCCACGCCACCGAGGCCGTTAAATAAAGAAGAATGAGTACTCGAGATGGAAGAAAAGAAAATGCTAGGACCGGTAGAGTCACAGAACCTATCTGTATGTAGCGTGTGTACAGCACTTCCCGTTTAAAACAGGATTCTGCCCGGTATGGTAATCATTCAACCGCCGGCCGGTAAGCTGATAAGACTGACGTACTTTCCATTCAAGTAGGTTCTATTTTGATCTCTATTGCCGGCGGGCTAAAGTTCACGTGAATATGCCAAAAGCGTTTGTACCGGCGACGTAAGCTTCGCTTTGCGTTCATACAAACTCAGCTTTTTAGGGTTCTGTACCCGAAAGGTGCCAACGGGACCCTATTACTGAGCGTCCGCTGTCTCTCCGTCCATCCGTCTGTCAACGAGCTGTATCTCATGAACCTTAATAGGTAGAGACTTGAAATTTTCGCCATGTGTACTATGTAGGTGTTATAACAAGAATTAATAAAAACTAAATCAAATAAAACGGGGCTCCATACAAGAAACATTGATGTACATGTACGACGGTACGGAACCCTTCGTGTGCCAATTCTACTGGCATTTGACCGGCTTTGGCACATTTTCCGCTATGGAACGTCATACTACGGACACCGTGAATAAAAATGAATGCACCTATTAGAATTTGTTTCCAAACACACTTACAATGAAACCATTTCAGCCCAAAAACATCGCTATTGCAATATCCGCTACAACAATTACCTGTCGAGGTCGGCATCGCGGCGTGCGGCGACATGAAAGAGGAGAGCTTGGCCGAGTGATGGTAGGAGCTCATGAAGAGATCGCTCTGGTACTTGTAGGCGGGGTCACTGGCCGCGGGTTGGGTGGCCGCAGCCAGCCCTTGGAAATCAAATTTGTACGCATACCGCTTGCCGTGTACTTTTGTCATTATGTTTTTGTCGTAGTAGTATCTGCACAGAGAGAATTTATTAGTACATTGTCTAGCATTCATATTCGCAAGAACATTGTCTGTCTTTGAGAAGTTTGCTCACAATGCTTGGCCGTTTTAAACATGTAAGCTGTTATCTCAAAACTAGTCGTCACAGATTTTTCATTCGGTGTAAAAAAATATTTAACCTGACCAAGGCGACGTGAAGAAACCAATCAAGAACCAAATAGTCCTGGACGAGTCTGCCAGAACCACAGACTTGTCCATGAATATGCTTTGAACTTGCATGGGCTATTCGCCGAGCGTTAAAGGGTACCCGGTTAGTCGCAAATGCTCGCGTGACTAAGTCCACCAGTTGTCAAATCTGGTCATGGTCCCAGTTACCTGAGCGCCCGGCTCAGCTTGTCGTAATTCATGTTCGGCTTGGACTTGCGTTCTCCCCATCGGCGGGCGACCTCGTCGGGGTCTGTCAATTTGAACTCTCCGTTGGTGCCCTCCCAGGTGATGCAGCCAGCGTTGCTGGAGTCGCTCAGCAGCTCGAGAAGGAACTGCCACAGTTGGATCTGCCCTGAACCTGCAAGAAGAGGATGGTAAGCGAAAGGTCTTACCGATATGTGAGGTGTTTAATCTTGTAATAATTCATATCTACCCTAAAAAATCCAACTTTCAGAATTGTTGTTCTCTCTCAAATTGTAAAAAAACTAAAAACTTGAGTTAAACTAAGGTTTCCAATGTAGATTTTATATGATAGATAAGGTGATAAGGCTTAAGTAGTAGGTACCTACTAAGTACGATTTATTTTCAATAACATAACGCTGTGAAAGCATCTTAAAAACGATTAAATTGGTGCTAGCGACTACCCGAGATGTTCCCGATAAGAGAACCGTGCATTTTCCTTTTTAAATAACAAGTGAACGCAAGTCTCATAAAACCGTATTCTTACATGGTTGGCGGAACGGCAGTCGTCATGTTGGGGCCGACCCCACATGTCCTGATATTGGGCGGCTATGTTACCTCTCGCACGAACGACTTCGCCGCGCACTCGTGTGGAACGGCCCTTACAACGGCAGATAAGTTATTTCCATTCTGTCCGTACTTTCTTAATGATTTTGACCAACTTCGATACAAATGGGGTTTCTATTTGATACAATGATTGTGTAGGTACTTGAAGGCTTATTTTTTTAAATTGTATTTTCATTAATAATGTTGAGTAAGTGACAATAACAAAATAAATATATATAAATATTTGTAGACATTCCACGCAGCGCCATCTAATCCCAAACTAAGCAAAGCTTGCACTATGGACACCAGATAGCTGATATTACTATAGAAAACTTAAATACTTACTTTTTTATAAATACATACTTATAATACTACAATACCCAGACCCGGAATAAATATTTGCAGAACATACAATCATTTCTCTCGTGTAGCAGGATCAAACCCGCACCTCTTGCGTTTCAGCCGAGCATTCGCCCGCCACGCCAACGCGGTCATGGGTGTTGTTAAAATGTTATAAGAACAAAAAATTATTCTCTTCTTTAAAAAACTTTGTATTTGTATTACAGAGTTATTTAAAATGGCAAGCAAGTTAAATTCCTTTTCAAAATTCAATGATATTCTTATACAAAATAAATGAAATCACTAACAAAAACAATTCTATCCCTAAATGCATAGCTGCGAACGCTACCGCCGTAAAGGCGTGTTCACACGAGCGTGCACACGTGATTTATACTATTTTCGTCTCTTATGTCACAACGTTTGCTGCGCATCTCGACTCACTGTACCATTGTACTCACGGACCATCGGTTTTATTACTTGCAATTAATGCGCTGATCGGCAAAATATTGAGCCCTCGCTCGATGGATGTGGGAAATCTATTATTTTTTTGGTTGAATTGAGCTACTCGTAGTTGATAAATTGATTCTCCTGCCAATTTATGGTTATTGTTGGGAAAAGCTCCATTTTGACTGAACATTCCTTGTACTATTAAACTACACAGTTGTAATTTTGGCATTTCATGTAGTTTTAACAGTTTTAAAGATCACAAGCGAACACGGACTTGTTAAAAAAAGACCTCTTTCATCAAGCAGTGGAACAATGCTTCAATTTTCATCAAATTATTTTCGTATTGATCAATGATCACGCGAACTCCCCCAAATCCCACGCCCTACTGTGTACATAAAGGTAAGCGATACGTCAGCTTACCGCGTTAATAACCGCGCGGAACGACAGGTAAACACAAGCGTGAACGCGCCCTAATAATTACGTCGGCACGTGACAGGTAATTGTTTTAAAGTTTTTTTTCATATTGCGCAGCGCGTGCGCCGGTACAACAAAATTATACTCTATTATTTTTGCCTTTTGCCAGGTAATTTATTAAAGCTTGCTGTCTACCAAAGCAATAAAAGAACAACCTGACTGAATTTTGATTTATCAAAATGTAAATGAGGATTTTTTTTATATTTGACGACCTCTGTGGCGTGGCGGGTGAATGCTCGGCTGAGACGCATGAGGCGCGGGTTCGATTCCCGCTGCGGAAGAAATGTTTGCATGTTCTGCAAATATTTCTTCCGGGTCTGGGTGTTGTAATATTTATCCTAAGTATGTATTTACAAAAAAAAAGAATTAAGTAATTTATCAGCCATCTGGTTCCCATAGTACAAGCCTTGCTTAGTTTGGGGCTAGATGGTGCTGTGTGATAATGTCCTCAAATATTTATTTATTTATTTATTTATAAATATGATGACTGTCTTAATACAACATAATTATGACACTTTTACCGCTAAAGACACATTCGTGCTAAAAACGCATTATTTGACTTCTAATTTGTCAAAATCTGTCCAGTACTTTCGATAGAGGCTGCGAGGGAACATAAACAACGACTTCTTAGCACATAATCTTAGTTTTGCTTCGAGTAGTCGGGTCATCATCATCATCAACCAGACGATGTCTGAAACATTGTCTTTTAACTTTCACTAGTTACTTCAACTTGCGGCTTGCTTAGACGGTCTTGGTTGATCGTTGAAGTTAAGCAACCCTGTGCGCAGTCACAATTGGGGTGTGTGACCGCAAGTGGCATACGAGCTGAGCGCTTCCGTGCTTCGGAGGGCACGTTAAATTGTCGGTCCCGGCTTTTAAGTCGTTAAGCCATGACGGAGGCCTTTAGGCGGCCTAAAAACTCCGTCACAAGAGTTGCCCACTAGCTCTCATACGAACATACTATGATGCCATAAAAAGACGCGTTAGTAGACTATAGCCTTTTATTCGCCAGGTGTGATTGTGCGATCGATTTTAATGTCTAGTAAGTATTGGCTGCGGTTCTCGCAGGGACATTTAAGGTTAAACGCTGTTTAATGGTACGGCAGTGCATGTGTTTAGGCGATAGATTACAAGGAAATCTCAGGTGCCGTATCATTGAATGTTGAACGGAAGTTACGCGCGCTTTGAACCACCAATAATTAGAACTCCTATTAACTTTGGATTTAGCACGCCTTACTTTGCATATTGACCAGCATACTTTTTTATAAAATAATAAATGGGCTCTCTCTTGACCTCGATCGGAGTCGAATGAGGTCTACGATGTGGTAAGATCGCCCAGAAGCAGCTCGAACCAGTGAGGTGAAAGAATCTAAAGTGCGCCTCAAAGGTTTTTTTCGTACACTTGACACATGTCGAACTTTATAGATTCTACGACATGCCGGCTTCCTCTCGATGTTTTCATTCACCGTTTAAGAGTACTGGTAAAGCGCACATAATGTAAAAACTCACTGGTGCGCGACCGGATTTGAGCCCGCGGCCTAGGATCGAAAGGGGCCGCTAGACCACCAGTGCTCACTACGGGGTGCGTGACGTTTTGACTTCCAACACCCTATCAATTAGCATTTGACTTTCGAGGGTGATGCATATTAACCTGACGTTCTCACGGTCGGAATGACATAGTACTTTAACCTTGAAGCTAGGAGACATGACTCATGACAGCAAATAAACTCAAGTGAGTCAACAATGATAGTTGCCCGAAGTATTCTGGTATAGTAACCGTATTCTTTAAACCAGGGATCCCCAAACTATTTTGGACAAGTGACCCCTTTTCCAAAATGAACTGTTACCTCAGACCCCCATGGCCTAGACCTACTTTTAAGATCAACCCCCTTATTCATAATGGTCCACTAACTTAAAACAGCAACGAATTTTTCATCTTGTACGAACTTGTGACTTAACATTACTACAACAATGCTATTTCCTACAAAAATATTAATTGTTCTTAGTACACGTGACACAACATAAACAATACAGTACCTACCTATCTTGAAAGTTTTAAATAAGAACTTGTGTTAATTTAATAGGGGTCGAATTTTAGACCTCGTCGACCCCCAAAATCAGTTTTCGTTTATGTCGATCCCTAGGAAACCGATATCGACCCCTTGGGTTCGACCACTTTGGGAATCCCTGCTTTAAACAGTCGGTCCCGACTTTTAAGTCGTTAAGCCATGACGGAGGCCTTTAGGCGGCCTAAAAACTCCGTCACTAGAGTTGGCCACTAGCTCATACGAACATATATACATACTTCTACTTTTAACTTTATAGATAGGAATTTTATAAAGAGGAAAAACATGGATGGAAACGGATCAAAACAGAAAAACATGGCAAGCCCTGGAGGAGGCCTTCACCGTTAGACGGACCCTTAACAAAGAAAATAAATAAAATAATAAGAAAAACCAATAACAAATACACTAGGAATATATGTAATAATAAATCAAATTAGAATAATTATGATATTAAATTGTGATAATTATTAATGTTGAATTTTCTAAGGAAATTAATGGCAATTTTTTTTATTTATAAATAGACTGATAAACACAACCCTCCTAGCTTCGTGCAATCGGATAAAAAACACAGCCACTTCAAATTAATATTGGGTGTTCGGTAATATTCTGCTTATTAGCATTTGGGAGTTGATAACACAACTTTCTCACGGTAGCTGGTGGACAGAGAATCGTAGTAGAATGAATGTTCGTAAAATATGATAGCTTTACTACTAGTCGTGTCACTAGTTTATTTTAATGACTTACCCACTGGCTTACGCGATAATAACACATAAAAATATTAAATTAAAACCAAAGTCCATACTTCTAAAATAATTTAGAAAAATATCCATGTTTATTAAGTTAAATGTACTTACCCTGCTCCAGTATTTTATAAAGTTATTGTATATACAGAGAGTTACCAACTTTATTATCAATACTATAATTTAATTCGTACCTAACCGTTAAGTGGATTGAAGACTCATGTGGCATCTACTCTACAAACATTAGTGGTTTTCGTTTTGCTATTGTTAATTAATATTTTGTAAACTTTTTATTATGATAAAATGATAAATAAATAAAAAGTTCTTTTGAACCAGTGTGGTGAAAAGATTCAAAGATTCAAAGGCACTAATGTGATAGCTGAAAAACTTTTTGATTCATGTTGGGTATACTGTTTGACTTGTTTTGTATATCTTTTAAATGCATAATGACCACCAGTAAACACTATACTGTGTTTTTGGTAAAATATATTCGTTTTTATGTTCTATGGCCTATGGAACATCATCATCAGCTCATAGGCTGGACATAGGCTTCCCCATTATGAGCACCATCGCGCCCAATCTTCGGTTTGACGCGTCCAGTCTCTGCAGTCTTTCGTAGATTGTGACTCCAGCTAGCCGGAGGGCGTCCTGCCCAGTTGCTGTCTCCACTCAAGAACTCTAATTCTAATTCTAATTAATGTTAGGGGAACAAAGATCTGCACTGACGTCCCGCGGTGGGATGTACTGTGCATTATCCCCCTGCTAACCCTCCCCGCCAGCCCAACTCCTTGAAGTACCGGAGAAGGACCTTGGGATGTTGGCAGCAGTGTTCCAGTATCCTCGATGATGTTGAGGCTGTAGGTGGTGTTGATGAGGTCGATGGTGATGCCGTACAATTCTCGATGACCGTCTGCAGTCCCGAGTTATATCTTATTTCATTTGTTACGGAGCAATGTAGTATATAGTATTTTCTTTCTTTTCTTTACATGTTCCAGAGTCTCTTCCTTCCGGAGGCAGCCGCGACAGAGGCTACTGTCCGTTACTCCTATTTTGAGTAGATGGTGATTCAGCTCACAGTGTCCTGTGATGATGCCCACTATTTTACGAAGGTCTTCACGTCTCATTTTCAATAATGTTGATGTGAGGCGTTTATTACGTTCAGGGATCAGTCTTCAGGTGTGATGACAGTCCTGAACCAGACTCAAGAACTCGTTTACCCTAGCGGTTGTTGGTTCTCTGGCAGATATGACCAGCCATTTCAGTTTGCTAATTCTCTATCGATGACCTTGGTTCTCTGTCGGATAGTGTCGTTACGAATCCTACTTCCTTAAACCTACCTAGCTGTGGATATAGAGCGACAAAAATAACTTGTATTTGCGTATTACCCCTCGCGTGTCACCCTCGGGTCAGTCGGGTCAGCTACTTGTAACGATTCAGGCGAATTTACTCGCCTCACCCTGATTTAACATAAGCATGGGATTCCAGTGAGCGTGTTTGTTGACTTAAATGCCGTGGAGTATTCACTTTACAACCCTCAAGTTTTTGTAGAATTAAATAGTCACTAGATAGTAATTTGATGTGATCATGAAGTCAATTTCAAATAAAATTATACTTTAGTAAGTTAAATAGTAAGTACCTAGGCATCAATAATAAGTATCATCGGTCAAGATAAATAAAAGAAAGTACCAACATGATGATGATGTATATAGTACTGAATCCAACAAGCCATTTTGATTTGACATGGTAGAAAAATGTCAGTAAGATCGTGAAGAACAGGATCGTGTCAAATATGAAATAGTACTATGTACTTACAATCTAAATTCGTCCGGAGCACTACAGCGTCCCGTTAGTGTAGGCAAACATTGACTCCTGACGCTGTATAAATCATCTAATATAGATGGCAAAGGCCTTAGTTAGTTAAGTTACTAACTCCCGAATACTTAAACGCATCTCAGAGTTGAGCACGTCTCAAGTGACGAGTATTTGATAGATTTTCATCAAAAACTGTCAAAAAAACGTGACTTGAGACGTGCTCAACTCTGAGTCGCGTTTGAGTATTCGGTGGTAAGAGTATTTAAATTAAAGCGCATTAGTACTTGATATTAGATATCAATTTAGTATTATATTGGTATAGTAATTACCTGAATTCGCCAGCCGACTGCTAGTCGGTCCAAACATCTGATATGGATCTGAAAAGAAAATCTAACATTAGGTCAATGTCATTTTATTTATGGCAGAGGTAGCAAACGAGCTAGCGGCCCGCCGGATGGAAGGTGATTACCGCCGCCCACGGTCACCTGCAACATCAGAGGAGATTCAAGTGCACTGCCGACCTTTGAGTTTTTAGTATTAGTGGACACACACAAACATTATTAAAAACTACCACAAAATTGATGATACGATTAAGTTGTCTATTTATAACTGTCGATATTTTAAGGGCCTAACCCACGAATAATCAAACGCATCTCAGAGTTGAGTACGTCTCAAATGACGAGTTTTTGATAGATTTTCATCAAAAACTCAAAAAACCGTGATTTGAGACGTGCTCAACTCTGTGATGCGTTTGAGTATTCAGGGGTAAGTATTGCAGTACCATGGTACTCGTAGTTTCTGATACCCACTACACAGGTTAAAATAAAGTAAGGTTAAAAGAGCTACATAATGTTAATGTTTGGAAACAAGAATCTGTGGTCTTTGGATAGCCTAACTTTTTTCAGTATATTATAAAATGTATATACTTGTAGCTATTGTTGGTCGCAAGTATATTTCTGTAAATAATTTTTTGTACAATATCTATTTCAATAATTGCGTATAACATAAGTGATGACAAATCTTACTTATATTAATACGACTTTTCAGTAAAAGCATTTAAAGTTTTTTTTTCATCATAAATTGAACATAACTTTTTTCTCATGTGACCTTTTTTGGATCTGTTTTGACAGAAAAGCTTATAATTCATGGAACTTTCTAGCAAAGTATGATTATTATAAATGCGAAAGTTTGTGAGTTTGGATGTTTGTGCCTCAATCACGCCTAAACGGCTGAACGGATTTGTATAAAACTTGGAATATGTATAGTACATGTGCTGGATTAACATATAGGCTATTTTTCATCTGGGTACTACGCGAGCGAAGCCGCAGGAGGCAGCTAGTTTTCTATATAAATTGGCAGCCCCCGATTACGTACAGGGTGAAACCATAAAACTAATCCAAATATCTTGTGAAATAGTAGCAGAGGGCACTTCCCCAGCACTAGATCACTCAAGACATGGCAGATAGTGTTGCCATGGCGCCGGGGCTACAACACTGGACGAAAAAACCCGATACACCGTATAGATTGCATTTAAAGTAGCTGTATAACGGCTGCAAAGCGTTTGCATAGATAGTACCTCTTGGCGTCGTTTACGAATACTTGTTGATGGTGACAAAGTTTTGCTCCTTTTCCTGATAAAACTTTATAGGTATTTTAATTTTTTATATTCATATATTATAACTTCTCTGCTGGACGGGGAGTAAAGAAAAAACATAGAATGCGTCCAGCTGTTTCTCTCCCCGAGCATGTTGTAAAAGTCGACTAAGGGATAGTATCCTCCAACATGATGAGATACAATAAGCAAGTATTCCGAAGGAGGGTTGACGTCAGGCAGGCGGCCGGTCATAAAACACCTTAGCCAAAACTCTGACGACCCCACATAGAGTGGGATAAGGGCAGGAAGATGATGATGAAATTCATATATTATTTCTTTATATTCATAAAACTGAAGACATCGAAAAACCAGTCAAGTGCGAGTCGAATTCGCACACGAAGGGTTCCGTACCAGCGTAGATGTAAATAAATGTTTCGTGTATTGGGCCCCTTTTTATTTTATTTTATTCTTATTATTGATGGACGGACAGACGGACAGCGAAGGCTTAGTAAAAGGGTCCTGTTTGCGCCCTTCGGGTACGGAACCCTAAAAAGCAACTTGGGATCACTCCCTAATTGACCTAGTTGACAGCATCAACTTTTTGTAAGGTCGATTGGCAAATGATAATAATCATTTATTATGGTATCAATTGATAGTTATGTATGTACGTTCGTATGAGCTAGTGGCCAACTCTAGTGACGGAGTTTTTAGGCCGCCTAAAGGCTTCCGTCGTGGCTTAACGACTTAAAAGCCGGGACCGACTGTTTAACGTGCCCTCCGAAGCACGGAAGCGCTCAACTAGTAATGCCACTTGCGGTCACCCATCCCAATTTGTGACCGCGCATATCAATGCTTAACTTTATAGATCAATCAAGAACGCTTAAGCAAGCTACGCCACTAGCGCTTCATTGATAGTTATAAAAACCCGTATGTATGTTCAAATACCTATAAATGGTACATATACCCATACATGTTGAAAATTTTATTTTAGACATATAGAACAGTCTAGTCTAGTCTATCTTTTCAAATCAAGTTCACGCCAATATGAGCATAATCCACCTTGGCAAAACAAGCAAGTCATGCCCTATCGATATTATCGTCTGGCGGCCGTGAAACGAAAAAAAAACAGCATTCTGCAAAAAATCCCTCGTGAATTCCACTACCCTTCCACGGTATACAAACCCAGATCATAAAAAACTGGGTCAGTGTCCGGCAGAATGTGAGAACGTGGACACCGGTCGTTCGACTATCATTTATTTAAAATAAATGCTTTATAATTAAGATCTAATGAGTAACATTAGTTTTAAATTTTACATCGTGAGGAAACCGGCCTCTATTAAAACCTAAACGTTCGAAAAAGACACGAAAGACGCCTTAAAAGCGCACTCTACATCCTTTCACCACACTGGTTGCCGTTAGTGACATGACTATGTAGCAATAGTTTTAGAGTGTGACATTGCGCGTGGTCGATATGACGTGACTTCGTAGAAACGCCAAGACCTAACATCTATACTAAATGATTTAAATAGTTATCATAAGAAAACTTGCAGCCACCCCTGATTCAAAGTCCAACTGTGACATCAGTCCATGTTGGGGAATCTTAGTCGACTTTTACGACATGCTCGGGAGAGAAGCAGTTGGACGCATTCTATGTTTTTTCTTTACTCCCAGCCCAGCGGACAAGAAAACGTAGTTATGAAGTATTTAATTGTCTAAGTGTCAAACCGCCACCCCATGGCCGGTCGGCCACAGTCATGACCCAAACTTTGTACCATAAAAAATCACCCCCAATAATTCTATACGTTCAGTAGTGGCTATGCAAATTACGGTAATAACTCCAGCGGTACATTCAAATTGAAACAAAGGCTCCCCCTAACGACAGTTCTCGCCTTTTGTTAATATTAAAATAAAATAGTAATTGTGAACGACACTCGAGCTCTCGGACTATAAAGCGGGAGCCTGTGACTAATTTTCGACCCCAAGTCATTAATAGTGGCGTAATTACGCTCACGGTAAACTTGCATTGATTGTATTATTTACTAGCTGCCGCCCGCGGCTTCACTCGCATGGTACCCGGACAAAAAATAGCCTATATGTTAATCCAGTACATGTACTATGTATATTCCAAGTTTCATTCAAATCCGTTCAGACGTCTAGGCGTGATTGAGGCACAAACATCCAAACATCCAAACTCACAAACTTTCGCATTTATAATATAAGTAAGATGTAGAGCTAGCCTCAAAAACTTGCTTATTCCTCAGAGATAATCGCATTCAGATAACGAGTGATCTCTGAGATTTTATTTCCCTCAGAGATAACCAAAAATATTTATGGTTATCTGCCAGGAATTCCTTGGAACCAGTCTTTTTTTGAAAGGATTTTTTTTCCTGGCAGATAATAATAATTATATTTTTGGTTTTCTCCGCGGATGTAACTGTTTATCTAATAGAACTTTGTTTCCTTATTAAAAAAAACAAGTCAAACAATAATAATTTAGTCGACTTTTAGGACATGCTCTATGTACCTAGTAAAAAAAGTAAGATTAAAAGTGTGTATATTAAGGTTTTCCAAGAATAAAAGGCTTTTTATTTTTATTTTATTTATAGAACATGCTCGGGAAGAGAAGCAGCTGGACGCATTTTTACTCCCAGACCAGAGAAGTATACAAATAACTTAAATTAAAAATGTAATTTATTCGCTTAGTAACATTTCCTTCCACATTCCTTTCGCGTTCTATTCTAAAAACACTCAACAATGGAAAGTACGTTACCAGCTCTGTAACAAGCTATTGAATTTGACATTCGCGTGCAAAATAACTCAGCTCAAACAATATATGTACGAATGTTATTCTAATGCGTGAAACTACTGATTTGTATACTGGCTTGAATTATTATTATAAAGCAATTCTAAACGTTTTTCAACAGGCTGGTGTAGACTGAAAAACTTAATACGTGTTAACATATTACTATTTTACATGATTAGTATTAGTGTACAAAGCACTGGTGGTCTAGTGGTAGTCAGATCCCAAGGTCGTGGATTCAAATCCGGTACACCAATGGATTTTTCTTCTTCCTGGTCTGGGTGTTATATTTTTATGTATTATAAGTATAAGTATGTATTTACAAAAAAAAAAGTATGTAAGTATTCTATCGGCCATCTGGTGCCCATAGTACAAGCTTTGCTTAGTTTGGGGCTAGATGGCGCTGTGTGAAATTTCCACAGATATTTACTTTTTATTTTATTTTCTGTTCGAGAAATTTCAAAAAAACATCGTGAGGAAACCTGCATGCCGCAGAACCTTAAAAGTTCGAAAACATGTGTCAAGTGCACAAAACGAGCTTTTGAGGCGTATTTAAAATCCTTTTACTGGTTCGAAAGAACTAGTGACACGTTTTCCTTAATGGGGTGGGCAGAGCCACAAGTAAACATAATAAAACTTGCAGCCACTTCTGATTTAGTCCTAAGATGGATATGGTGAACCATGGTGACAGGTGATCAGCCCATCGCTTATATAGGTGGTCCATCATGTTGGAGGATACTATCCCTAGTCGACTTTTACGACATGCTCAGGGAGAGGAACAGCTGGACGTATTCTATGCTTTTTCTTTATTCCCAGTCCAGCAGAGAAGTAAGTTCCTGACCACACTCTCTACAATGTACCTATCCGATAAAATACCGACAAACTAGCGACTCTATGGGCAGTACACACTGGTTGTAAGCGCGGGCCTTCAGACATTGTGGTGTTTCAACCGACTTAAGAATGTCGTCCAATTTACCGAATGCAGCCCACCTGAGTTGTACTCTTCGAGCGATCTTCTTATTCTGATGCTCTTTTCCGAACGAGAGAATATAATTATGTCCAAGATAGACATACCGGTCAACTTTCTGTCGAACGCAAGCTCCATTAAGAAGTGGGTTGGGGCACTAATCATAAACGGAACAGTAAAATATTTTTACACGCTACCTCAAATACTCAAACTACATAGTTATTGTGATTACATAACTACCTAATACTCTGTCTGACAAGAAAATCGTTCAAATTGAGTCATCTACATTTCTATAGAATGTCTGCGAAGGCGCTACGAAGGTTCTACGAAGCTACGAGGTCGTTCTACGAAGGCGCTACGACGCCATTTTGTTTGTGAAGTTGAAAAGTGAAGGTTTGTGTTTCGTGTTGGAAATGATTTGAGGATTATGTATCGTATTTCGTGTTTACTTTGTGTAATTCGCTCTCAACTTTGCGCGTTGTATGAATACGTAATATTACTCGACTTTTTATGATAAGCAGTTGTGTTAAGCTAGTAGATTCCACTGTCTAAATGTATTTAGTATTAGAGAGTAATTTTAAATGAAATAATTATATAATTATTAGTAGAATACATCTTCGTAAAAACTTAACGGATATGTGGAAAACCGTCAATGATTTGTATTTTTTATCTGTAGGTACCCACAAGAGAGCCGTAAGCATCCTAGGACAGTATATAATTTTCCTTAAAATATGCTGACCTTTAGTTTCTATCAAGAAAACAAATTATTATTATTTGAAGCCAACTTCAGGGCAAAGGCCTCTAAATAGGGGTCTTTGGCGCCCACCTAAAGAACCACAATGGTCTAGAGATGACTGGAGAAAAGGAAGACAGATAAATACCAAGAGCTATTATGCAAAGATCTGCGATCATCCCGTTCAAAGGCCCAAAACTCAAATTAGCCAGCAAACTAGGCCAATTTACGCCGCCCGCCGAACAATCGGAAGATGAAAGAAACATCGGTGAGTAAGCGAAAAGACACGTCGCCAAAAGCACGTAATGGCTGTTAAATCGAGGGTGGTTAAATAGCTGCTTGGGGGCGAGGCGCGATATAATCGAGATTATGATGGATGAGTGGGGCTCGTTCGAATGCAGAGCTCGAACAGCTCGGGCAAATGTTACAAAAGTGTTTTAGGAAAGTTCGAATCCGATTTTGTTCATGTGACCAGGCTGGAAAGTGTTGTAACCTCCGTGGAGAGACATGCGTATTAGCCCTTAACCCCCTTAGCCTCCGCTGTCCGTCGGAACCAAAATTGTAATAGGTAAAGATGAAATTTTCACATAGTATTTCTATTGCCGCTATAACAGCAAATAATAAAAATAAAAGGGTGCCACATACTATAAACATTTGTTAAGGTACGAAAATAAAATGTAATAAGAATTGCACAAACCATTGGTGGCACGAACACACAAATTTCACATTTATAATATAGTAGGATAAATTGAGAAACAAAAGACGTCTTCTCTCATTACAAAAACTAGAAGCGAAAGAGACCTGCTTAGAAATACACGCAATAAGAAACCTTATGTCTCATCCAATAAATCACAAAATATAATAACAGGATTTTAGGATGAGCACTGCACACCACAATTATTGTTCAAAGACCATGGCCTGGATATAGAGTATCCGTCCTACTTCGTCCCCATCGCCACGATCAATATGCAAAACTTAACTTTAAACCAACAGCATAGAGTTCAAATTTACAGAGCAGATAACAAATGCAGTTCGCAGACGGACAGCGAAATCATGATTTATATACGCGAATGGAAATTTCAAGAACGATTCGGACGTGATTTGTTCACAATTAGTACCTCAGCGACTGAACTATTTTCGATTCATTACAAGTTAATCAAAATGTTAATTTCCTTTGGGATCTCTGTACTCCAGCTCGCAATGTACATTTCCCCAAGCAACGATTCAAGCTGTATAAGAGCTGAATTTTAGTTCGTGATTACACTAAAAGAGTCAATTAAGGATTATAAGGCGGTGTTATAAGTGCTTATCATCATCATCATCATCTTCCTACCCTTATCCCACTATATCTGGGGTCGGCTCTTACAGCATGAGCCTTGGATCATGCCTGACGTCAACCCTCCTTGGGATTACTTGCTTATTGTATCTCATCATGTTGGAGGATACTATACCTTAGTCGACTTTTACGACATGCTCGGGGAGAGAAGCAGCTGGACGCATTCTATGTTTTTTCTTTACTCCCAGTCCAGCAGAGAAGTTAATCTAACAAAAATAACTGGTAAATATGTAAATATTTACATCCCAAAGTAAATATATTATATATTTATTATTAGCCCTTATAATCCCAAAAGGGGCCCACTTTATACAGCTCTAAAAGACCTTACGAATGATCGCCCTTATTTCACCGATATCGCTATACCCGACGTTGAAAAAGAAAGCCAAAATACCACCAATATACGAATTCCGATTTACCTGCAACATCACAAACAGAATGACATCCCGCGAACATCGAAAATGGAATTGACAAAAGTGATTACTATTTCGATTTAGATACAGATTGGTAGGACGGTAGTACTTTGCTTCTGTTCTGCGCTGATGTGATGTGGACGAATTAAGGGTATGTGTGCGTGGCTCATTACATCTTAGTCAAATAAGAGCAAATGTAGCTAAACCTTATTTCAGTTATTTTTATTTTATGTTTTTTGTTGTTCGTATTTTAGTATTTCTTTTCTGCCTATATATAACATGTTTTAAATGGATATTTGTTGTCTGAAATAAATAAAGGCTTTTACCATCTATAATACATGATTTACACAGCATCAGGAGGCAACTTCTACCTTCACTAATGGGACGCTGTAGCGCCCGGGACGGCTTAAGATGGAGTAGGCTTGCCCAGCAACTATTCCATCCTCTCAGCTTAGTCGGTCTTGTCCGCAGGAAAAACTGCCACTGGTGCAAAGACCATTTAGATGATAGTGGTCGAAGAACTTACAAGGAGAAAGCATTTGACTGCATCTCAAGTGGTTGAACATAATGCTTGGTTCTTGATTCCATGATGTGCCAAGTAGCCGTCCAAACTAAAAACACCATAATATGCTCGCTTCAATAAGTTCTAATAATACTTGTTCTTTTTCTGTTGCTAGCCTCCAGGTAAACAGTAACGGATCAACGTGTATAGAGAAAGAGCACACACAAACGGAGACCTATCAGTGGGAGACATCCAGTTGCGAATGATGATTGATGATTAGGAGGCCTATGCCCAGCGGTGGTGTACTCAGATTGCAAATGATGATCACGACTCTTTTTTCAGCTTCACACAAATTTTTCCATCGAAACCGAAGCCACCCCATTATTTCCCCACAACAAAGTTCGTCCCTGGTAATTTATAAATTTAGTTTCTGTGATTGTTTGTACGACGGCTGATTTGATCCGAGTCGTATGATTCGTGTCACCGGAATGGGGATCGTGAAGCTTGAACTACAATCACTGGTACCTTTGAACACTGCGGGGTTTCTATTCCATATTATGGGCAATCTAATATTAAAAGAAAACAAAAAGAGGCTAAACAAAAAACAACGAAACACAAATTTAAAAAAATACATAGTTACATAATAATATTATCACGCCCGTATCCCTAATAGGGTGGGCAGAGTCACAAGAAAACATAAGAAAACTTGCAGCCACTTCTGATTTAAAGTCCCAAGATGGATATGGTGAACCATGATGACAGGTGATCAGCCCATCGCCCATATAGATGGTCCATCATTTTGGAGAGGTGTATCCCTTAGTCGACTTTTAAGACATGCTCGGGAAGAGAAACAGCTGGGCGCATTCTATGCTTTTTTTTTACTTCCAGTCCAGCAGAGAAGTAAAGAAAATTTAAAAAAGTATTGAACCAAAATTTATGTTGTGCTACGTCGAATCACAGCTCAAAAACTTATCCTAGCTACTTGCATTCACACTCAATTTGTAGGCTTACTTGGAGCGTTATCACACCGGCGATTTGCGAGCGTTTTTTCTTTAAGGCGATTTGTGAACGCGCGCGATCTCGCAGCAGGTAGATTAGGTATATTTTTACGAGTCGCTTCGCTGGAAACACGCTCCGATATCGCCAGTGTGATAACGCAATTAAGGAAACTATTCAACCCCAAAATAGGGTACGACTTTTTTATTATGCTATGCTAAGTACTTCTATAATCTATCTAGTCGTGTCGCTCTTTCAAGCCAGTGTGGTAAATAATTAAAAGTGCGCCTCATATACTCTTTTTGTTAACTTAAAACACATAAATAAATATCACCAAACAGTCACATGCATAGTCCTGACCCCACACTAGGATTCCCTGTGTCGTGGTTATCAGAAACTACAAGTACCAGGGCACCATAACACCCAGACCCGTAAGAAATATATCCCTTTCTTTTCCTACGCACTACCGCTACGCACTACTAATAGAGTGAAAGGAAGTTTTACTTTCCGTGCCACTACTATTCTTATTGCCTGATTAAACGCAGTCTTCCGGGTTCTAAACTTTTTTTCGCAGCGGGAATCGAACCCGCGCCCCCGAGGCCGTCTGTTTACAAACTTTGGTTCTGCAATATTTTTATTGAAATTGGCATTTTTTTTCAACCTATTTCGTCTTACTGCTGGGCAAAGGTCCCAAAAAGAGTTTTGAGTTTTTGAGCTCTGATTCGACATATCACAATATAAATTTGGGTTCAACATTAAAATTGGCTTAACTAAACTATATTCTAGGAAAAGTGAATGATCCGAATTGATATACCTAACTTGCAGAGACTCCCTCGGTTTATATGAATGCTGTGTTTGCCCAGAATGTTTTGTTGGCGGGCGACGGGCCGGCGCGGATGGCAAACAGCAGGGGTCTTGGCGATGTATTGCTATACATTTCTACCTCGCAGTCCTTGTATTTGCAATTTTATGCTAGTTTGAATATTAAAAGTTAAGTAAAATATTAAAATACAATGCTGATTTTTGTGTCGATGATTTAAATTGCAATTAAAGCAGACAGAAAATAATATTTTTTCCACTATCGGACACAGACAATTTACCGTAATATTGTCTCATCTTACTTATATTATAAATGCGAAAGTTTGTGAGTTTGGATGTTTGGATGTTCGTGCCTCAATCATGCCTAAACGGATGAACGGATTTGAATGAAACTTGGAAGATACATAGTACATGTACTGGATTAATATACAGGCTATTTTTTATGTGGGCGCCACGCGAGCGAAGCCGCGGGCGGCAGCTAGTTTTTTAATAATTTAAAGTCTAATTATTTATTAAGGGTATAAAAAGTTTTCATTATGTATATGTCAACGTAAAATTACAAATACCGTTAGATTATAATCTCGCAAGATTGTAAACTGTCGAACATCTACTTAAATCGAAATTAAAAGGTAGGTTGGGCTAGGTTAGTTAGTGAAAAACTACACCAGAAATGTAAAGCAGTTATATTGTAAGCAGTATGTTACGGTTCACAATCTTTCGACGTTTACAATCTCGCGAGATAGATTATAATCTAATGTTTACAATTTTACGAAATGATAAAAACAATTGTGTAAAATAACCTGAATAACTTTGCATGAGCACTATTGCTTTCCAGGTATGGCTCACTTGATATAAGGTCTTGTGTATCAGGTGTCAATAAACTGAGGGCTCCAGGTCTAAGTGCTCTCGAGTTGTTTGCAAGTGTATCAGCGGAGCCCAAACCCCTTCGCATTACGACTGATTGGAGCCGCCAAATGAACCTGACGATGTTAGCCTTTTCTACTCTAATTACGCACCATTACCAGCACTAATCTCTGTGGCAGCACGCCACGCCAAATCACACTCTATTCACACTGATTACAGTGCGTTATCGCTTAACGAGCCAGTTTCAGACTAGCCACTGTGCGTGCGGAACTGAGTCTTGCTGCGTTGGTTGAGAATCGAGAATTGCGTGGGTTTATTGATTTTTTTGGACTGTGGACGCTACTGCATTGAGATAGGGTTGAGTTTGGAGTGTGGGGGTGGAGTGAGGGGCCCGAGGCTTGAACGAGTTAATGTGTGCGGCACAAAGGACCAAATCACTGCCCTACGTGAGCCCGCGTCAAAGAGCGAATTTGTATTCCAATTATGACGCGGGCATAGACACCCAGCGATCTATGTAGGCGCCTTCATATTTTTATGATATTTGTGAAATGTTTTTAGACAATGACCTTCAATTGAAAAAAATCTGCTTTCATGTGTTATGTTACCTAAATATTTTGGTATGACAATGGTAGGTCGCCCGATCGGCGGATAGAGGCAGCGGGAAGTATTGGAGAGGCCCCAGCCACCAGTGGACTTTATAGGCTGATGATGATGACATACAAGTAAGTATTAAACCGCAAAGATACCTGAGATACTGTGTCTGTACAAAATTTTATAATTTCCTAGGTACATACTGTAAGTAAATCCCAAAATCTCCAAAAATGACGTAACAACTGAACAAAGCGAAGACAGTAGAGGCCATAAAATAATAATAAAGGGATAATTAATCGATTTCAGTGCATTACCGACCCTCCCGGTAGTTTAAGGCGCGGCCTCACTGCTAGCGACGAAATAAAATACTAAAGGAAAGCTGTTAAATGAAAAAATATAATATTTTTATTTTATAAATCGTTGTCTCTGTTATGCATACATTGTATCTCACCGGTTTTTATAAGGGTGGGCAGAGATCACGGATCTGCATTTGCTACAATCCTGACATACTTCTTTCGCTTCACTCTCTTTATATTTCTCATGCATGCTCGTTGGTTTAGGGAACTCTTGATCTGCCGTTTTTCAAAACGTCGCCGATTTGGCCCAGGTACGAAAGCCTAGGTCTTCCCCTTCCGGCTTTTAAGTCGTTAAGTCACGACGGAGGCCTTTAAGCGGCCTAAAAACTAGAATTGGCCACTACCTCATACGAACTTACTTAAAGTACCATTTACCTCAAATATGTTTCCTAAAAATATAAAAAAAATATTTTCACTTTACTTTTTTAGTTTCATATCCAAAAGCTTGTAGCATGCACCATTATTTGATTACGATGCGTCCCCCGACACAATATAGGCACCCGCAGACTTATTTTGACGTTCTATTTGTGAAGACGCACGATTATTGGCCAGTAATTGTTTCGGAAGATATATCTGTTGTTAGGGAGAATCTTCCGAATGGAGTAATAAAGGTACAGCATGTTACAGTTACTCACGGCCTCGATGGCGTGTGAGTGTTCTGCTGACGCAAGAGGTGCGAGTTCGATTCCCGCTGCGGGAGAAATGTTTGCATGTTCTGCAAATATTTCTTCCGGGTCTGTGTGTTGTGGTACCATGGTACTCGTAGTTTCTGATATCCACGGCAGAGGTAATTCTAGTGGGGTTCAGAACTATGTATGTGACTGTTGGGTGATATTATTGTTATTAAGCACTGGTGGTTTAGTGGCAGGCGGCCCCGCCTTCCGATCCTAAGGACGTGGGTTCAAAACCGTCGGATTTTACTGTTCCAGTACCAGTATTCTAAAACAGTGAAGGGAAACATCGTGAGGAAACCGGCATGTCGTAGAATCGTTGAAAGGAGCCTTTGAAGCGCACTTTAAATCCTTTCACCACTGGTTCGAAAGAACTAGTGACACAATCAGTAGCAGTATTGTTATTCTGAAAAATACTTATACCACTTTGATAAGTAAGTTCGGTTAGGTTAAGTTGTGAAAAACTACTGACCGCCGAAGCGCCAGAAATTTAAAGCAGTTAAATTGTAAGTTAAGTTAAGCTGCTTCTCTCCCCGAGCATGTCGTAAAAGTCGATTAAGGGATAGTATCCTCCAACATGATGAGATACAATAAGCAAGTGTTCCCAAGGAGGGTTGACGTCAGGCAGGCGGCCGGTCATAAAACACCTTAGCCAAAACTCTTACAGCATGATCCAAGGTTCATGCTGTGCCGACCCCACATAGAGCGGGCTAAGGGCAGGAAGATGATGAAATTATAAGCAGGTTCACAATCTTTCGACAGTTTACAATCTCGCAAGATAAATTATAACATAACGGTATTTAAAATTTTACGGTGACATAGACATTATAACTTGTACAACGCCAGAGAACTGATAGTCGGAATTATAATACAAATAATACTTAATTTGGGAAGGACAAGATCCCGTCGATCTGTCTTATCTCACCCTACCAACGATTTCGTAGGTTGTTTGTAGAAAATACTCTGGTTATAAGCCATACTAGTCATAACCTCTATACTAGATCCAGCTCCAGAAGAAATTTTTTGCATACACTAACGAGACACTTTAGTGCCCGGGGGTTTTAATGCAGGATTGCATAGATCTTAGGTACAGCTTCATTCCTTAACCAGAGAAAAGACAAGGTCAATACGTGCGGAGCTGAGCATTGAAACAATCCACAATGCTATTTTTGATTCTCCAACTATCCTGACGTTTATTTTTATCCATCAGATTTCTTTGCTCAGCCGGTCCAATACGACCGACGTTGAATCAATACCGCGTGAAATATCATACGAGTTGAGCAGAAAATAAAATGTCATGTTATAGAGCCCCAAGCTCGAAGATCTTTCGTCCATTGCTGGGAAGCACGCACGATTTCAATAATATAGAGATACTAGTTTACGGATGGCTTCGCTTGCGTCATGTTAATATTGACAACCAATTTTACCCCTTTTTGACTGTTATTTAAAGAACTTTGAAACACGTGTCCATTGAATTTGTATTTAATCCTTGAAATACAAGTTCAATGGACAAACCCTAACCAAGTTTTGAGCCAGTCGTTAAAAAAGTTCCCATCCAAACTTTGTTACCTGTTTTTTTTAAATATTATATGGGCTCTCTCTTAATATTCCAAGTCAAACTATACTTGAAGTTTCACCCTGATCTGTTCAGCTTCCGCAAGTTAAGAAGATGAGTGGGAACAATCACATACAGGTAGTATACACACATAAACTTATGCATTTCCAAAATTAGTGTGATGCCACATGACTAACAGTCGAATAGAACACCTATGTTCTTTTTACATAGGTACACTATTGTTGAGCTTTTTGATATGGTATATAGGTATGGCCAGCAGTCTTCAGAGCCAACCAAGAAAAAGAATAGGAAGAGACTGATTCTTCATTTTAAACCACAAAAGCAGCTTATTTTATATTAATTTCGACATATTTGGAAAATAATCCGCATTAGTCCTAGTACATAATTATGGTAAATTACAAATTATTAAGTAATAAATAATAAGTAATAAATTAAGTAATCTATTGTTTTTAACATCCGACGAAAATGAGGAGTATCTGTATATCTGTGTATTTGTTTCTGTCTGTGTCATCATAACTCCTGAAGGGATGAACCGATTTTGATGCGGTTTTTTCTATTTGAAAGCTGATGTGATCGAGATTGTTCTTAGCTACAATTTACGAAAATCTGTTCAGGATCATCAGCCCATTTCCTACTTAACAAATGATCTTACAATTTTTTTTAAGTCCGATTGATTTGAAACTTGGTGTACTTTTAGGGGGTTATTTAAATTTCTATTTTAAAATTACATATTATCAGTTTTCACTTATAGTTATTATATTTTCTTTGTTCACCATTTCCATTTTAGGATTTAAATCAGAAGTGGCTGCATGTTTTGTTAAATTTACTTGTGGCTCTGCCTACCCCATTAGGCATATGGGTGTGATAATTATGTATGTAGGTATTATCTTTGTCTTTAGGAAATTTGGCTTTTTGAAAAGGTGAGCTTTTAAGCTCACCCCGACTCATACGTTGTGGAAACGACATTCTAATTCCTTTGTCAAGGCACTGATAACACAATACTATACTAGGGTTTGGGAATCCTCACATCAAAGTTAAAAAGAAATCCACGAAGTTTATGTCTGTGTGCAGTGCGTCTTTTAACTGGAATGCTGAAACATCTATGTATGAACATAAACATCATTTATTAAAAATGCTATGGAACGCTGTATACGGTTAACAGACCTCGATGGCGTAGCAAGCCAGTGCTCGACTGACACTCAAGAGGTGCGAGTTCGATTCCCGCTGTGGGAGAAATGTTTGCATGTTCTGCAAATATTTCTTCCGGGTCCGGGTGTTGTAGTATTATGTATTTGTAATTATGTATTAAAAAAAAAAAGTAATATTTAAGTATTCTATCAGCCATCTAGTTCCCATGTACAAGCTTTGCTTAGTTTGGGGCTAGATGGCGCTGTGTGAAATGTCCACAAATATTTATTTACTAGCTGCCACCCGCGGCTTCGCTCGCGCTGTACCCGAACAAAAAACAGCCTATATGTTAATCCAGCACTACATGTGCTATGTATATTTCAAGTTTCATTCAAATCCGTTCAGCCGTTTAGGCGTGATTGAGGCTATCCAACTCACAAACTTTCACAATTATAATATAGTAGGATTTATTTTATTTAATAAGAAATTCAGTACTGCGTTCTCAAAAGGTTTACGTCAGCAAAAAATCTGCTCAAATGAGATTGGGCCGGACTTGTCTGTCGCATTTCGGACGAGTGGGCTAAGACCACCACTAATGGGTGCCCAACACAGGACGGTCACACACATCCAAACATCCTCACAAATTATCGCATTTATAATATAAGTAAGAAATATACCCGTAGATAGGTTTCAACAGCCAGTATCATGCCTTTGGGTGACATTTTAAATCCTTTCACCACAGGTTCGAGGGAACCAGCGACACGACTAGTATTAGCGGAACCCTGGTGCACGTATTAATTTCAGACTTGGCGGAATATTTTTAAGTAACCCTTGTTTGCGGGGGCCGCTGGCGTTGGGTGCGTCCGTTCAAACATCGGCAAATACTGTTTGTCTGTGTCACCTTCGTCGGAGCCGTCATATATTATTGAGGGATAAATGTTCAGACACTTTCCTTATGAAGATCAAGATTATTAGTTGTTTAAATTCTAAATATAGAAAATCTGAGCGGCTTTGCTCGTGTGCACCCGGATAGGCTTATTCCATTATGCTCCCACTCTCTTGATCCCAGTGGGATCATACAAAACTTTTGAGTCCATTAAGCTCCCACTAGAGAGCAGTGAACACTCATCGTTCCATTATCCCATACACCTGGAAGTAATGATGTGATGTGAAAACTGCAATAGATAGAACAGCCCTATGTAGCTAGGATCAACATGGAATAAAACCGGAGGAGTTTTTGAATCCTACAAATAGTGGGGGCTTAATGAACTCAAAAGTTTTGTATGATCTCATCGGGATCATGAGAGTGGGAGCATAATGGAATAAGCCCCCGGATAAACAGTAGCCCTTATGGTTTTATAGATCTGAACTCCCCATTATGATCGACCTATATGGGCGATGGGCTCTTACTATCTAGTCGTGTCACTAGTTGTTTCGAACCAGTGTGGTGAAAGGATTTAAAATGCGCCTCAAAGGCTCTTTTCGTGCTCTTAACACATGTTTTCGAAATTTCTACGGTTTTACGACATGCCAGTTTCCTCACGATATTTTCCTTCACCGTTTGAAAGTACTGGTATAAATAGCGCACACAATTTTTTTTCAAACAGAAAAATCCATTCACAACCGGATTTGAACCCACGACCTTAGGATCGGAAGACGGGGTCACTACCACTACTACCACTAGTGCTCAAAGTGCGATGGGCTGATCATCTGTCGTTCACCATATCCATCTTGGGACTTTGAATCGTGAGTGGCTGCAAGTTTTGTTACAATTAGTTGTGAGTCTGCTCACCTCAACTGCAACTCAGATCATTCAAATAAGTTTCATAATTAAAAGTGTTTTAATCAAGTCATTGAAACATATATTATACTTCTATCCTATTTCCAACAGCCCTGACGGAAGTAAACATATAATACATACATAATTATCACTATTATTATAACTATTATAACTATTATAACTTCTCTGCTGGACTGGAAGTAAAGAAAAAACATAGAATGCGTCCAGCTGCTTCTCTCCCCGAGCATGTCGTAAAAGTCGACTAAGGGATAGTATCCTCCAACATGATGAGATACAATAAGCAAGTATTCCCAAGGAGGGTTGACGTCAGGCAGGCGGCCGGTCATAAAACACCTTAGCCAAAACCCTTACAGCATGATCCGGATCATGCTGTGCCGACCCCACATAGAGTGGGATAAGGGCAGGAGGATGATGATGATGATGATGACATACATAATTATCACCCCCGTATCCCTGATGCCAGGGACCCATCTCACCCATGTCACCCATCCCAATTGTGACCGCGCACAGGGTTGCTTAACTTCAACAATCAATCAAGATCATCAGCAAGCTTCGCCACGAGCGCTTCATATTTGGGGTACCGATAACTATCGCTTCATATTTGGGGTACCGGTAACTATCGCTTCATATTTGAGTACCGGTAACTATCGCTTCATATTTGGGTACCGGTAACTATCGCTTCATATTTGGGTACCGGCAACTATTTATGTTTGATCCATCAAAAAACAACCACTTATCGCTTCAAAGCTAAATAAATTCGTGGCTTCGAAGTGAAAGCAATATTTTTTCACTTTCATACTGTGGTTTGAGTTGCATGCCCCGGAGCTATACGCGTACGGTAGAAGGAACACGTGAAAGCGACGCTTACAATGCAAACGCTCGAAATATCACAACGAAATCTGTGTAAGCACGTGAACATTCGATTTTATGTGTCGACGGCCTCGGTGGAGTGGCGGGCGATTGCTCGGCAGAGACGCAAGAGGCGCGGGTTCGATTCCCGCTGCGGAAGAAATGTTTGCATGTTCTGCAAATATTTCTTCCGGGTCTGGGTGATGTGGTACCATGGTACTCGTAGTTTCTGATACCCACGACACGGAATCCTAGTATGGGGTCAGGACTATGTATGTGACTGTTGGCTGTTATTTATTTATTTATGTAAAGAACAATGCTTGAAGTTCTGACATCTAAAATCAGAGACATATACCCCCGAATACTTAAACGCGACTCAGAGTTGAGCACGTCTCAAGTGACGAGTTCACGTTCTTTTTGACAGATTTTCATCAAAAACTGTCAAAAAACCGTGACTTGAGATGTGCTCAACTCTGAGTCGCGTTTGAGTATTCGGGGGTAAGAGAAGCAATCTTGTTGTTAAATTACAATGTTTAAAAAAATTATACACGAAATCTAACATTCATTAAAATAAGAAATTAAAATTATTATCCAACTATCTTTCGCCCGCGGCTTTGCTCGCTTGGTATCCGGACAAAAAGTAGCCTGTATGTTATTCCATCATACGTACTATTTATATTTCAAGTTTGATTCAAATCCGTTTAGCCGTTTCGGCGTGATTGAGGCACAAACATACATCATCACAAACTTTCGCATTTATCTTATCCAATATCCAACTTATCCAATTTCACCTACATGGCGGTTTAATTAAATTCATCGTTAATCAATGACGTCATCGGACAGAATAAAATATTTTTTCTTATTTTGTACTATGGAACATGTAATACTTTTATTTCTCAAATTGTTCTATAGGACAAGGTAAATATGTCCTCTTTTACGATTTTATCTTATCATACTTGATCTAGAAAATAATAAAATTGACATTAGCAGTGTTCATTTAGCTTCTCATGGAAGATTTTGGGAAAATCTGATTCACATTTTGTTCTATGGCATGAAACTCTGATGAAAAGCTAGTATTTAGTTCTATGGAAAAAATTGGGAGTAAATGTGTCATTTCGTTCGATGACGTCATTTTCCATAGAACAAATGGAAACTACCCGCTGACAAAAGCGGTGTGACGAAGAGCTTAAAAGTTCAAAAACATGTTTAAAGGCAAGGACCTCGAAAGTCTGTTATAGAATAGAATAGAATAATCTTTATTGTTAACTGTTGAAAGTATAAGTTGTTAGGTAAAGTAAAAAAAGTACAAACAGTTTGCCCTTTTCCGACGTACAATCAGTCAGACAAATAAAAACAAATTAAATCAGAAAGAATATAAAAAAAGTACTTATTTGAGTAATTGGCACCTCAAAACAAACTACAGTGATTCATTAAAAAATTCTTCCATAATATAGAACTCATATTATTTCACACTGGTTCTAAAGAATGCCACGTAGAATTGTCGAATATTTATTTAGGTATATAGAACAAGCCAGTGGCACTCTGACCTTTGCCCCTGTAATCCGATCGCGTGTCGGCGCCACGTGCCACGACCAAACATCACTTTTCTAATAAAACCAAAACGTACCTACGCCATTTTGTGAACGCGTTTTAATAAAATGGCTCTGGCAAGTGCTCAGAACAATAAATACATAGAAGCCATACTAAATTTAAGACTGAGTCAGCTATACCTGTCACTTTCTTCTTTATGGACATATTCTTGTCTTGGAATGAGACAAGTGTAATGAATCTGTTATTATTTTGTGTTGCTCGTACCAGGCTCAACGTCAAACTTGGTTACCATGACGTCATGGTTACCTTTGTTACGACACCAAATTAAAGAGGTAATAGAAATAGAAAGTTCATCTTGTGTGTTGGGTGACATCTTTACGTATCAGGGTTATGTTTACATTCGAACGGAGCTTTGTTATGAATGAAAAAATATAAAATTTTGTTAATATTACTTATCTGTAAAGCTTTCGTTGTAGGTAATATTAAAATTAAAGGTGAAATAATGTCTTGTGCAGTGCCAGGATGTAAATCTCATTCGTCCAGAAGGCAAAATAATGATGTGAATATAAGTTGCTACCGGTAAGTGTTTTGTTGAATTGTAGAATCAAAGTCTCAATTTTAATGTGTAAGGGGGCAAATTTTATACAATATACCATCATAGAATCATGTTGGATAAGGATTTACTGCCTGTTTTATGCAAAAAACACAAAACATATAGGTTATCATAGTGTTGTTCCACTGTACCAGATCGACTATTTATCGATAGATTACTCTTAAGTACCTACCACTGTAAGTACTTGCTTAAGTACTTTTTACTACTCATATCATATCCTAATTCCTAATATTAAAAATGTAGATACTTAGATCTTTGTTACTGATAGACCGATAGGACGGCTCAGCCGATTTAGATTGCGTTACATTACAATATAGAACAAGGGTCTCTCAAAGTAACTCTGTCTGTTACGCCTTCACGACTAAATCGCAGAACCAATTTTGATGAATTTTGGTATAAAGATAGATGGGACCTTGGTGAAGATAATAAGCTACTCGAAGTACCAATCCTGCGCAAACGAAGTCGAGGGTACCAATAGTTTGATTATAATGCTATCTTTTTTTTAAGGGATCAATAAAAATTATGCAATGGACGTGGAGTTAGCAGATTTCAGAAGTATGAACCCAGAAACTGACCCAGAAAGATGTACCAAGCGATGGTGATGATGTATTTACCTACACCTAGCTTTAGGAGAGTTCGAATTGATCCCTGGATATCACTGAATAAATGCTATTTGATTTTGACTTTTATTTGGAAATAATGAATCCTTATAGTTTCGGCATGTCCGCCCTTGTCACGGCCGTTTTTCTAGTAAACTGGTAAAGTAGCTATGATTGATTATACTGATCAGCATCATAGTTAATTTTTTTATCGATAAAGAATAGTTACGATGAGGCTATGTTCCCTTCCCTATGAAAATCTTCAATTGTCTATGATAAATATTTATCGGTACGGGACGGGAAGACGGCTGTCTTACAGCAATATATTTGTCTCTCTTTAACTAATTGTCTCCTAGCATAGGAGTAAGAAGCAACATACTATAAATATTAGCAGAAAATTTAACCTTCCTTCTATGTATTTATTGTTCTGAGGGCAAGTGCCATTCGAAACTTTGGTTGTTTTTAACTTGACTTCTTATTTCTGGCATCTGTGGCTTGTGGTTTTAGATACTCCAACTAATAAACTTGAAGAACGGACACTTTCAGAATAGTAAAGTAAAAAAAATATTTGTGGACATTTCAAACAGCGCCATCTAGCCCAAAACTAAGCAAAGCTTGTACCATGGACACCAGATGGCTGATAGAATACTTATTAACTTTTTTGTAAATACATATTTATAATCTTATATTATAAGAATCTTTGTCCTGACTGACTGACTGACTGACTGACTGACTGACAGACAACGCACAGCCTAAACCGCTGGACGTAGAGACTTGAAATTTTCAGTGTAGGTAAACCTTGGTACGTAGGGGTGTACTAAGAAGGGATTTTTCAAAATTCAACCTCTAAAGGGGTGAAAAGGGATGAAAACCTGGAATCAATTTTTGGTCTAAAACTGCACATAACCTATATCAAATTAAAGAGCCGATTTTTCTCATTTAGTTGATGTCATAATTACCTGCAAATTCTTTATTTTTGGCATGTTTTTCATGAAAAATAGAATACTTTTATTTTGACATTATGACAGCGATGATACACACAGATTAGTAATAGATGATACAAAACATATGGAAAAGGAACTGTCAATGTCAAATTACCTGTGAAAGGAAGCATAAATTATTACTGGTCTAATAAGTTTCCAATCTTGATTATTCATGGAGTTCTGACGTAATTCTACGTCTGATAACTAGATGTCGCTGCTAATTCTGATCAAATCCTAGAACGCGCTGTCGTTACGCTTTGAAAAGTTTACCTTAACTCTCAAAATTTTTACTAAATTCACCGAAATTTCTTAATCTTTAGATTTAGGTATGTTTGTTACTCTTTCACGCAAAAACTACGGAATATACTTACATACCCTATTATTCATATTCGTTTGCTAAAGTTATCCATTGCTTAAAGTTAGCCCTGTCACTGTTTGTCATTATGAAATGGTAAGAGATGGCAATACTTTAGTCATCGTTTAGCGTACACTATATTATAATGAATAATGAGGATAGTAGGTACCTACGTGTACTGGAATGGGACATAGGGTACTTTTTATCTGGGTACCGCGTGAGCGAAGCCGCGGGCGGCTGCTAGTTCATAATAATACAACACCCATAAATATTTGTAGAACATACAAACATTTCTCCCGTAGCGGGAATCGAATCCGTTATACCTTGTTGTTTGAAAAAATAAGTGTAGGTAGTAGTTTTGAAGAGAGAACGAACTCAATAGGTAGGTAGTTACTTCTATTGTTATTGGTACATTTCATGGAAATACAACAAAATAAACAGGTTTTCATCGTACGGTACCTAAGTAGTAGCAGCCTTCAGTAGGCATTCTCAGTGAATTCAGTAGTGATTTTTTTTATATCTCTTAATGCAGTCAGATATTTAAATTCGTTTGGCAGTTGCAGTGTGATTGAAACACAACATTTAAACTTTAGAATTTACGATCTAGGGATGATAGGTTCGATGATGTAGGAGCTTGGTCGCGTTACGAACAGTTGTAAATGCAACGTAGATTTAAGACGTGTCCAGGTGATCCCCGTGATTTTATGGATTTTTTTGACTTTTACTTTGTCTTGGAAGTAAAATATTGTCAGAGCAGTGACAGGTAGACAAAGGATTCAGACAATTCCAAGCTACGCATCGTAGCGGAGTTCCACGAGTTTGGTCATCTCTGCTATAGTGACATAGGCTACTTTTGTAGAGATAGTTTAGGGGTTAGAGAGTGACATAGACTAATTTTAAAGAGACAGTTTAGGGGATGGACAGTGACATAGACATAGAGATAGTTTAGGGGCTGGAGAGTGACATAGGCTACTTTTGTAGAGATAGTTTACGACCTAGAAAGTGACTTAGGTTACTTTTATATAAATAGTTTAGAGGCTGGCGAGTGATATACTGCTACTTTTTATACAGATACCAATAAAGCAAAGCCTCGGTAGGAAGCTAGTAAAAGTTGGTAATTAATATCACGTGGTTTTGCACATCGTCAAACCGACGATAGAATAAAAATCACATAGGTCCATAAAGATAAACAAAATGTGTATATTTTGTTTTCCAATTAACTAAAATCATTGCATTCGTAGGTATTTGTAATTTGCATCTAACCAGCCGTCAAATGTATTTGCCAACCAATTTTGATGTTTACACAATTACAGGTGTAAATAGAATGCACAAAACAGTGTGTACAAATGTACACATTAAAATCCAAACAGGTCTGGCCCAACCCCGGCCAGGGTAGTTCTGTTTGTTGTCGACGGTCAGTTACACAGGGTACATACATCTTATTTGTATTCAGTTAGATGCGACTGAATTCTCCAGGAAACAGTTGATCTTGCAAACCTCTTATTACATTACATGTAACAGTCTTACGTATTTTATTTGGAGATGTTTATCAATAGTTTTGTTTATTTTTTTAAACTAAACTCAATGTAACATTTTTTTTTGTATATAGACTGATACAAATGATTTGGCTTCGCATTGCGTTATTATACAATTTTGGAAACTTACGTATTGATTGATAAGACAATCTATCATTATCCTGCTATATTATAAATGTGAAAGTTTGTGAGGATGTTTGTATGTTTGTGCCTCAATCACGCCGTAACGGCTGAACGGATTTGAAAGAAACTTGGAATATACATAGTATGAGTGCTGGAATAATATAGGCTACTTTTTATTGTGGTACCATGCGAGCGAAGCCGCGGGCGGAAGCTAGTATTACCATAAATAGAAATCAGATAAGTCGTTAAAAATTGTATAGCATATAGGTACAATTTATTTCACGTTTTTTCAGCCTTGAAGTCGTATCATGGTCAAAATGTACTGTTTCAGGTTTTGATTGGTATGTACCAGTCTTATTAAACCAAGTATACAGAAAATACCAAACTTATTACTTCATAGGTTGGTACATAGAGAATAATTTGGCATCCTCTTGTACAATATTTCTTCAATAATGAAAATTTATAAAGAATATGATGAGGGTGAATGAAGCGGAAGAAGTATGTCAGGTTCGTAGCTTATAGAGATACGTGGCCTTTACCTACCCTATGGTAAAAAATCTTAAATAAATAGATCAGTAAAATATGATCAATCAATGCTCAACTGATTGCAGGATAACTACTCAATCAGCTGTTAATCAGGGTCGTAACGAAGGGTCATCATAGCGAATTGTTCAGTTACCACTCTGTACGTGACTATTTACTTATGAGTGGAACTGATATCGAATAGCATTTTTGTAGGTATTTTATTAGTATAAAAAGAGGTACTACCATAAAATAGAGTATTAGTTTATTTTAACTGGCCTGGTGGAGTAGCTTGCTTAGACGTTCTTGATTGATCGTTAAAGTTAAGCAACGTTGTGCGCGGTCACAATTGGGATGGGTGACCGCAAGTGGTATTACGAGCTTAGCGCTTCCATGCTTCGGAAGGCACGTTAAATTGTCAGCTTTAAGTCGTTAACCCATGACGTTAGGCCTTTAGGCGGCCTAAAAACTCCGTCACAAGAGTTGGCCACTAGCTCACACGAACTTACTTTTTAGCTCAGTTACTAGCATGACGGTATGCATGAGCAGAGGTTAGGTATTCTAGTGGGTGGTCGGAAATAAAGAAATTTACCGATAAGTAGTAATATTGGAAGGACGAGGCCACGCCGAACCAGGACTTACACTAGAATTTTTTGTTGGTAATGGTTGGTTTTTCAAAGCGCCATTATTGGGGATCTGTAGTGGCTTCATATCATTTAGCATAGCGCAATCTGGTAGTAACTTCTACGTCGCTGTATGTTGTGTACTGGTAGTAGCTGCCCCGCCTTCCGATCCTAAGGTCGTGGGTTCAAATCCAGTCGTGCATCAATCGATTTCCCTGTTCGAAAAATTTATGTGCGCTGTACTCTCAAACGATGAAAAAAAAACGTGAGGAAACCGGCAAATCGTTGAACCGTAGAAATTTCGGAAAAATGTGTCAAGTGCACGAAAGCAGCCTTTGAGGTGCACTTTAAATATTTTCACCACATTGGTTCAAAAGAACTAGTGATTAGTAGTAATAGCAACTATCTGATCCCCATAGTTCAGCGTACACATAATGCTTAGTTTATTAATAGATGTGTACCTACCTCGTCGCACGTTCCTGGACCAAATCGGCGAAGTTTTGGAAAAGGGCCAGGTCAAGAGTACCCTAAACCGACGAGCATGCATGAGGAATGTGATAAGAGTGAATGAAACGAAATAAGCATATTATCAGGATCGTAGCAAATGGCGATCCGTGATCTCTGCCTACCCCTATAGGAAACAGGCGTGATTTTATGTATGCATGTGTGTTATGTGATTTTTTTTATGGTGGTGTTTGTTTTTTACATGTTGTGCCGACCCCACATAAAGTGGGACAAGGGCAGGGAAATGATGATGATGATGGTGGTGTTTGTGATCTTTATGTTTCTAATGCTGTCTGACCAGAGAAGCTGACAGTTAGCTGACCGAGAGCACTGGTGGTCTAGTTGGTGACCCCACCCCACCTTCCGATCCTAAGGTCGTGGTTTAAAATCTGGTCGTGTACCAATGGATTTTTCCGTGCGAAAAATTTATGTGCGCTATACCAGTACTCTCAAACGGTGAAGGAAAACATCTTGGGGAAACCCGCGGTTTAGTCAGCTCCGCACATCTTAATTCGTCCCGGGCACTACAGCCAGCGGCCCCGTTAGTGAAGGTAAAAGTTCCGTCCTGACGCTCTATAAATTATCTACTATAGATGGTAAAAGGCCTTTGTTTTTCTAACCAAACACACAGTAATTATTAAATGATAAAAGTTACTAACCTGGTTGACGGAGGTGCGTATGAGCATCCAGTGTCGACTTCGACATCGCCGATAGTGAGTTGGTGCCATAGCCTGCAAACAAATACGACATTCAAACAATACACAGGCACAAAATCTAAACATAACGTTACTAACAGACTGTCAACCAACGCTCAGGATAAACCATACATACATACTATAATAATAATAAATAACACCCAACAGTCACATACATAGTCCTGACCCCACACTAGGATTCCCGGTGTCGTGGGTATCAGAAACTACGAGTACCATGGTACCACAACACTCAGACCCGGAAGAAATATTTGCAGAACATGCAAACATTTCTTCTGCAGCGGGAATCAAAGAGGTACTACGCGAGCGAAGCCGGGGGAGGCAGCCAGTAACAAATACATTTTCTTGTAGGCGACTAGATATACCAGACACGTAATCGTAAAAATTGCCACGTTGACCAATCATCGCATCTTTTATGATTGAAAAGATATGATTGTCTCATTTTGTATTATTTTTTTGGCTGGTTCCGAAGATTGGAGAGCTGATAGGTAATTTGCGATTATTCATTTTCCCTTTTTTCTCTCATTGAGTCTATTATTTATAGAACAATAAACTCAATGAAAAAATGGCTTCTGATAAATTGCAAACATTCTCTTAATATTATCTCTAAGGAATATTTAAATTAATTTGTTTACCTGCTTGTCTTTTGGTGACTTACGATATATTAGTATGTTGTGGGGTGCTAAAAAAGGAATTCTCGAAATTTGAACATGAAAAATATTCAATATAATATTCAATACATTTTTTTGATAAACAAAACTCAACGCAGCCAAATGCGTTGTTTTTTTTATCGCGGGGTGTACTTTATTCGCAATTAAATCTGTTAAATTGAAAGCTAGGAACCCCTGATTTCTAAATCGTTTCATAATTATCAACTCATCAGATATCTAACTCCATTCGCCGACAATGTTGGCCATTTGTTCTTTTAGGGGTGAATTCAGCCCAAGGCGTTATACAATCTTTTTATCATTCAAAACGAAGCCTTATTCATAGAGAGGTGAGTTCATTTTCGGTTGCAAGGGTACAGCTAGATTAGATTCTCTTTGAAGCTCTCAATAGGATTTCACGGGTAGTTAGTGTCAGAACAACATTGTGAAAACTACTTTGATTTTGGGTGTATTTTTGATTTCATGTTTCACGGTCCCTTGGAACAGAGGGTTGCAATAGTTGGATTTCGTTTTATTTTTCGTGAAAATGTGTAGTTTTGAAAACCGTAGTCTACCTTCCTTACTGTCCCATAGAAATAGCAGATGTTTTATATAGCCTTGTAAATCGACTTCGCAACTTTATTTTATTTTAAATCATTTCGATTTCTGTAGTAAAATAGTGCCACTGGGTCCTTTAGTTTGCGAAATCCGCACCACAGAACAAACAGCAAGCTTTTATTCGAATAAATATCACGTTACACGTGATCGATAACCGATAGTGTGTGTCGCGAACTGATCAAACACTATACCATCATGTATAGAGGACGAGCGATAATCTTCGTTTATCCCTTCAATTCAAATTCAATGGGATTTTCAGTCATTTGTATCCAGTTTGGAAAAAGCTACACTTTAGGAGACAAGTATTATTAACTGATGAGACACAGTTTTTAATATAGCAGTTACCATAGTACTTTCACGAATATTGTGCTTTGTATACATACCTACGTTGACGACCTCGGTGGCGTGGCGGGCGAGTGCTTGGCTAAGACGCAAGAAGCGAGGGTTCGATACCCGCTACAGGAAAAATGTTCTGCAAATATTTCTTCCGGGTCTGGGTGCTGTAGTATTGTGTATTCAAAGTATGTATTTACAAAAAAAAGTATATAAGTATTCTATCAGCCATCTGGTGCCCATAGTACAAGCTTTGCTTAGTTTGGGGCTAGATGGCGCTGTGTGAAATGTCCACAATTTAATGTAAAAACAAACGCAATACACCTAGTTAAGTAATATAGACAACCTAAAAGACTGTCCGCTTCGCAAATCAGTATCAACGTATCAGTACTATAATAGTGAAAGTTTTACAACTGACAACTGACTTATCGAGGACAGCCTGTATAGAGATAGCTCTTCTGTAGTTGCATTGTATGCTCTGCTAAATACTCAATAGTCGTAGTTGCATTGTATAAATTCTGCTCAATACTCAATAGTCAATGACGAGAAAAGGCACAGAATACAATAGGCAGACAGATAAAAATATACACACATATTGACTATGACTTTTTAAAGGCTTGTAGGTATTATATTTAAACAAGTATGTTATTGTTTATACGGGAGACCAGACTAGGCCCAGAGACGATTTTCTATACTACAGCAAAGTAATCATTACAGTCATTAAACAATTCGCGGAGACATCCTGGGAAATGCATACAAAAAGTTGCTAAAAAAATATATATAGCCGAATTGAGGACCCCTTTACTTTGTAATCTGTTAAAAAAGCAAATGGTTTCTGATTGCAATCCTTAAAATAACAGCAAGCCAAAAGCTAAGTCTGTCTCTGTCTGTCTCTGATACCCCTTTCAAGTGGTTAAAGCCTCGTAAACAGCAGTTTAATATAAAACGGAGGGGTGTGCGTCAAAACCACAATTTAGATAACTCATTGCCTCACATCAAAGGTTCGTCGTGTCTGTTTGTCACGCAGCAGAGGACTGGAAGTAATAACTTGTTTAAGAGTTGTTTTCTGATAAAGCTTTTTATGAACGTACGTGTTTTTATTAAAAAAAGTATTTCTAACCCCCGAATACTCTAAATCGAGTCAGAGTTGAGCACGTCTCAACTCACGGTTTTTTGACAGTTTCTGATGAAAATCTGTCAAAAAAAACAAAACGTCATTTGAGACGTGCTCAACTTTGAGATGCATTTGAGTATTCGGGGGTAAAACCTTTAGGTAGTTGAAGGCCCAAAAACATTCGGAATAAAATTTTAACAATTTAAGAGCAAAGCAAACTCTCAAACGTTGTTTTAATAGAATGAAAAACGTTTCTGAGCGAAGAATATCTCAATTAATCATGCGTCACTTCTTACAATCACTAGTCTTACTTCTTATAGTACTATTTTCATACATACATATTATCACGCCTGTATCCTTAAGGGGTGGGCACAAGCAATCACAAGAAAACTTGCAGCCGCTCCTGATTCAAATTCCCTAGATGGATATGGTGAATCATCGTGATAGGTGATCAGTCCATCACCCATATAGATGGTCCATCATGATAAAGAGGTTACTATCCTGTAGTCGACTTTTACGACATGCTCGGAGAGGGAAGCTGAACACATTGTATGTTTTTTGTCTTTACTAGTCCAGCAGAAAAGTATATTGTATCTTACTTATATTATAAATGCGAAAGTTTGTGAGTTTGGATGTTTGTGCCTCAATCACGCCTAAACGGCTGAACGGATTTGAATGAAACTTGGAATATACATAGTACATGTACTGGATTAACATATAGGCTATTTTTTATCCGGATACCACGCGAGCGAAGCTGCGAGCGGCAGCTAGTTTCAATATAATTTTTAATTTAGTACAAGTTTTACTATTCAGAATAACTGTAATATAATAAATATTCATGTTTATAATTAACTGAACCTAATATAGGTGATCTTAACTTCACATAGAGTAATTAAATTGAATATTTATAAAGACTGCAGTGCCAAAAAATCGTAAAACGTGAAAGTTTTCGTTCAGTTTTTTTCTGAAATTAACATGTAATTTTTATGACTATTACAATATTGCTCAAATCGTCATTTTGGATTGTTTTACTAGAAATGTCAGCTCAGATGCAAAAAATATTTGAAAATTATACCTACTGCTAGCTGCCGCCCGCGGCTTCGCTCGCGTGGTACTCCGATCAAAAGTAGCCTTTATGTTACTCCAGCACACATACTATGTGTTTTCCGAGTTTCATTCAAATCCGTTTAGCCGTTACGGCGTGATTGAGGCACAAACATAATAAACACCCTCACAGACTTTCACATTCATAATATAGTAGGATATACTCGGTTGTAGTCGTAACTGTAGTTTGACAGTATGATATCAGTCAGTTCGACCGCGCCTCAGTCTGTGGTAGGTATTAGGGTAGGTAGGTAAGTACAGATTTTCTAAATTACAATCATCTATGTCTAACACGGCTAGGTATATTACAGCGTATACAGTCAGCAGCGCAAGCTCAGCTCCTTCCGCCCTTACTCCTTTGTCATAAGGAATTAATACGGTATTAGCCGCGGACTGTACCCCCGTTTTCACATCACGACGCGCAAAACAATAGGGTGCTTACTGCTTCCCTTCGTCGCCTGAAGCGGTTTTTCCTTTATCTTCCGTCTCACTCAATCCTGGTGATGACACGCGAGTGGGAGGGGTGAGGAGAATCGGGACAAAAGGCACTTTCAGCTAATTTGCACCGCGCGGCCGCCGCTTTGCTACTTCTCATTTTGTCGCGGTCTCGGCTTGGAATATTGGTTTATTTTTAAGCACTTTGTTTTAAAATGAAATTTATTACAATATGCATTTGTCACCAAAATGTCTTTCTACGTTTTTTTGCGGAAATGTAAACAATTAAGGGTCTTAACCAATATGGTGAAAGCTAAAGCTTACTACAGCTTATCGTTCTTGAGTAATATTTTAAATCTTAGGTAGGTCATCGACCGTAGCAAACCAAAGTAATAAAGGATATTTTGCGGCACAAATATTTTCACAAACTTTCGGATTAATGAGTTAAATAAATAAATATTAGCAGGATATAGCATCCGAATCCTAATGAATTATAACAAGTATGAATATAAAGTTTTGTAGGTATACACAGTATATTATTACGGTAGTATATATCTAGAACTTGACATTTCACAGAGTACCTACCTATTTACAGATACACCTCAGATAGTAAAGGTACAACCTGTGTTATAAACTTTGGAATATCATCACTTTTAATAAAACAAGTCAAATGAAAATCCATTGAATAACTTTTCAGAATTCGGATACCTAAAATGGCGCTCCGAACTAATGAATATGAATGCGTAGCACAAAAACTTACACGAAATTAATGAATACAATCACGGTAGCCACCTTAGAAATGCGACTTAATAAATGGCGTTTAGTTTATGGATGCCATGGGTTAGTTATTTAAAGTTCGTTGGGGCGAGGGTCGGGGTCGCGTTGGACACGCTCGGCGTAATGTCGAATAAGTTAGATACGGTCGCTCGTTATTTTTATACGTGGGAAATTCTTATAGAAAAAGCTTATTAAAAACGCTTTATCGACTTATTATAAAAAAAAATGTTTTAGGTAATTTAAAACATATATAGATTTCAACTATTAAGAAATCTGGAGGGAATGTAGGCAATTATTTTAGTTGTTGGACGATATGAACTTAACTCATACCTATATTTGTATTGTTCTTTCAACTTGCGGTTGCTGATGATGATGATAACGGAAGTAAATACTTAGTACTATAAACTAAAGCATTTTATCATCTATACCAGATGATGCGAATTATTATTATTAGATGCGAATTGCTACCGCATATGAAAGCAGCTAAAGTTACTTCAGATAAGTTGAAAATAACAGTTTTTTTGCGACCGACGGCATAAAGCATATTGCTTGTTATCGATTAGTTTAAGAATAATAGCGTCAATAATCGACCTCTGGGGAGCATTAGTGAAATCACTCGTGACGATTGTCCGGTGCGGGGGGGGAAGTCGTCACGGCCAACGCGACGCACTCCCGGGGGACCGCTTCATGAATTGATATGTCATCGTTTTGTTAGGTAATTACTAGTGTGCTTCACAACTTTTCAGTTGTTTTTTTGCAGGAATTTTAATATATTCACTCCTTTCCATCACATCTCTTAGTTTTTAAGTGACAGTTTTAAGACCTTCGAGAGAATACCAAGCTTTTTCGAGACTAACTGAGCCTCTTCGAAGAGTTTCTTCAAATCGAGAATCAATAGGTTTGGTCACTGTTATTGACTGACATTGGCATTAGCAAAATTGTGACAATGGCAGTCACAACCGACATAATGCCTAAAATAATATACAGAAGAAGTACCAATAAAGTCTTATTCCTAACTAACTTATTATGTGTACACGCAGCTTAAGCAGCTGGTCTTAAGAATTGAGATTTTAAAGGTCAACTTGTGTTAATGCGTAAGAGTGTAAGTAAAAATATTTTCTTTGAATTTCAGTCTCTAGATGTGTGATAAGGGTTCAAAACCTTTGCATTAAAAATGGTAGATTTTGCTTGTACTACAAACATCATATATGTTACCCATAAAAGGGGTAAAACTAGGTGTAATTTTTTTTTTTTTTTTTAGAATCTAGCATTGCGCGATGCAATAAAAACTTGGGTCAAAGTCCAATACTCATTGTAAAAAATAATAAGGGGATTTAATTGTTATTCAATGGTGGCATGTTTGACCGTCATCGCTTCTTAGTATTTGCTTATAATTAAATTTTAATTTCAATCAGAACGAAAAATGTTCTAGTTTAGCAATAAAAAAACGAATGTGGTAAAAAATTAATCGTATCCAATTTCATATTAAAAATATCAAAATCAAAAGTACTTTATTCCTTTAAATCGCTGGGATCATTTGGACACGCCTTGAAACCGCGTTCAATTTGCACCTAAAGCGACTATTAGAAGATTTACTATGTAAAGCGACCATTGAAAGACCCAGGCAAGAAACCACGCTGGCCTATTTTTTTGCAAATGATCCCTTTACAATCATGTTTATAAAAAAAGTTAAAAGTATCCTAATCGGCATCTAAGCGCAAATGTACTATAATTTTAATATGATTTTGATTAATGCTAAAAAAGTGACTGTGTACAAAATAATCTGTATCCAATTTGATATTCTAATCCAAAGTCAAGAGCGCGTCGAACAATAGGAGGCATCTAGGGAAGCGTGCGCTATAATAGCTTCGCGTTCCGGCGCGCCCGTAAATGATAATCATCAAAATATTGCATCACTTATCGAAATATTGTAAGTGTCAATCAAAAAATTAAGTTTGTATTGTTAAGTTGGCAGCGGCGCGTGTTCGGCGCGCGCCCTCACGGTCGACTGAGCGTCGCGTGCGTCATTTTAGGGGACCATTGTTTTGATTTTCGCGCGTGAAATGAAATGACGTCATAGTTTAAAATTGCGCTGAAAATGAAAGGTTTTAGAAAATGAAACCATTTACGTAGTAACAGTTGCGTAGTAACTGGTTTTTACCTTGAACTACCTTTTATTTTTATTCTACTGACTTCCGTCTGTGACTTCGTTCGAGTGATAATCGGATGCTATGCGTCACTAGTTCTTTTGAACCAGTGTGGTGATAGGAAGATATTTTGTATTTTTTTAAGTTTTATGATATACCGGTTTTCTCTCAACGTTTTAGAGTATTGGAATGAAGCAAATACTTTTTTCGAACTGACAGAGATTAAAACCAACGAATGGATGGAGGAATCTTGGATAAGCGGAACCACCACGAGTCCATCAGTTACCATAATTCATATAGGCAGAACTCTAGGCCATGGGCTGAGGGCATAAGCCTCCCCTAATGAGCGCCATATCGCCATATCGCTCGCTATCGGCTTGACGCATCCAGTCTCTACCAGGCCTTTCGCAGATCATCACTCCACCTAGCCGAAGGGCGTTACATTACGTTACGTTACATTACGTTACGTTACATTACGTTACGTTACATTACGTTACGTTACATTACGTTTGCCGAGTCGCGGTCTCCACTCAAGAACTCGTTTACCCCAGAGGTTGTCTGTTCTTCGGCGGAAATGGCCAGCCCACCTCAGTTTGCTAATTCTCTGAGCTGTCTATATCGATTTCGACAAGGACAGCAGCGATGTCAATGACTCTTGTTCTCTATCGGTTAAAATCGTCACGTTTGGGGGTTTAAGACCACCAGTGCTCTCACTCAAAGCAAAAAATTTGCCACGAATACTCAAACGTGACTCAGAGTTGAGCACGTCTCAAATTACGATTTTTTGACAGTTTCTGATGAAAATCTGTCAAAAAAAAAAATCGTCATTTGAGACGTGCTCAACTTTGAGATGCGTTTGAGTATTCGGGGGTTAGAAGGCTAACCTTTGGCAGGTCTTTGTTTTCAGTCAAGTAATCTAAGAACTAACCTTGTGAACCTTGTGACGTGGCGTGTGCTGACCATGTGCTTTTGTATGATGCATCTGAAACAAAATTTACATTTAACATACATACATATTATCACGCTTGTATCTCTAACGGGGTGGGCAGAGCCACAAGTAATTATAACAACACTTGCAGCCACTCCTAATCCAAGAGTCCCAAGATGGATATGGTGAACTGTGGTGACAGGTTTAATATTACATTTAATACTAGAAGTTGTTAGCACTGGTGGTCTAGTTGGTAGTGACATAGTTATTTACAAAAAATAATAATAATAAAACGCAATGTAACCTGCTATCTGCAACCAAGCTCGGCTATTTTTTTGGAAAATGATCCCTTTACAATCCCTTGACCCTTCTCGTTTGCCTAGGAAAAGTCTCCTAGGGGAAATAGCCGACGCCAAAAGACCCGTTAGTAGACCGATGCTGCGATTTAAGGACAGTGCAAAACGTGACATGATCTCTTTCGATATTGATCCCACTAAATGGGAAGAAAAGGCGGAGGAACTGTCCCAGGCCTTTCATAGTAGATGATTTGTACAGCGTCAGGAGGTAACTTTTACCTTCACAAACGGGACGCTGTAGTGCCCGGGACGAATTAAGATGGAGTAGGCTTGCCCAGCACCTATTCCATCCTCTCAGCTTAGTCGGCCTTGTCCACAGGTAAGACATGGTCAATACGTGCGGAGCTGACTAAGCCGCGGGTTTCCTCACGATGTTTTCCTTCACCGTTTGAGAGTATTGGTATGGCGCACATAAATTTTTCGCAAAGAAAGATCCATTGGTACACGACCGGGTTTGAACCCACAACCTTAGGATCGGAAGGCGGGGTCACTACCAACTTTAACTTTACCAACCAGACCACCAGTATCTTCAATTGAAGAACTGTCCTAGTTGGAGGAAAACTCTGTTTAATGGTGTGGTTGCCCATGACCGCGTATGGTTTGATTTGTTGTCTCAAAAGCGCACATTGAGAGATGAACGTGCCCTATTCCATCAACAGGGATGACACAATTTTCGTGTCCCAAATGCGGTCGTAGCTGTCGCTCCCGTATAGGCCTTACAAGCCACAAACGAAATGACCTTGAACGATGTTTAAATCATCTTTTGTAGATGTAATAGGCCATGACTGAATAATAAAAATAAATAAACTCAAGTAAACAAAAATGTTGTTCATTCGGCAAGATTCAAAGAGCACTGGCTGCATTCCCGCGTTGTATGGTCAAAGAAATTCTTAGCGCTAGGAATGAGCCAGCTCTCTTATCACTTGCGGCGTCGACTAACAAAAGTGAAATCTTTTTATAAAAGCTTTTGTAGAAGGTCTCCATTGTCCTAGTGTTTCAAAACAAAGTGGCGCCAAACTCAGTCTTAGAATTGTAATGTGATTTGAATCCGCAATAGGCCTTATCGTGGCGTTTTCTAACTTATAATCCTTGTAAGTATAAAGATTTGGTTTCCGCCTACTATTCCGTTTTGAAACAGGATTATATGGCCAGCACGTCGCGTGCCGCTGTTCTCTGACAGAATTATATTGCCAGCACGTCGCGTGCCGCTGTGCTCTGACAGAATTATATGGCCAGCACGTCGCGTGCCGCTGTGCTCTGACAGAATTATATGGCCAGCACGTCGCGTGCCGCTGTGCTCTGACAGAATTATATGGCCAGCACGTCGCGTGCCGCTGTGCTCTGACAGAATTATATGGCCAGCACGTCGCGTGCCGCTGTGCTCTGACAGAATTATATGGCCAGCACGTCGCGTGCCGCTGTGCTCTGACAGAATTATATGGCCAGCACGTCGCGTGCCGCTGTGTTCTGACAGAATTATATGGCCAGCACGTCACGTGCCGCTGTGCTCTGACAGAATTATATGGCCAGCACGTCGCGTGCCGCTGTGCTCTGACAGAATTATATGGCCAGCACGTCGCGTGCCGCTGTGCTCTGAGAGAATTATATGGCCAGCACGTCGCGTGCCGCTGTGCTCTGACAGAATTATATGGCCAGCACGTCGCGTGCCGCTGTGCTTTGACAGAATTATATGGCCAGCACGTCGCGTGCTGCTCTGTGCTCTGAAAGAATTTTGGCATTTGACTTTTGCTAAAACTTTTTTAGTGCCTTCTACTACTACTTCATTTAAAATTGTGTGGTGAAAGAATTATGAAAATCTCAAAGGCTCCTTTTATGCCCTTGACACATGTTTTTCGAATATTTTAGGTTCTGCGACATTTATAGAACAGAAAAATCCATTGGTGCACGATCGGATTTGAACCCACGACCTTAGGATCGGAAGGCGGGGCTGCTATCACTAGAACACTACTTTAGTGAGCGATTTTCTCAAAGACTTCACTGTAAAAAAAATCAAAACCCAAATTGTGAATAATGCATTAGTCTTTAGTAGCGGGACCCCCTATTCGAGGTATTATGGGATGACAGTTGCACTCAACGGGGCTTTCAGCCTCTTAAGGCACCTCGACACCCTTCTAGAGCCATCATCCCTTAATAGCCCTGAAACGGGATAAGGGTGTGTGAACAAGAATAACTAAACTGAAACATTAGATACCTATGAAAGAGAAAAAGTTGATTTTAATCTAAAAGAATATTATGATCAATAGTTTCCGTCGGTGACTGTTAGTATCACCAGGTATTCCAGGTCACTAACTCCATATATTTCAAGTTACGGTAAAAGCCGGCGGGACTTAGGTACCTATAAACATCCTCACATCTTCCTCTTCATTTGTCCGGATTTATAATAATTATTTAAAATTAAAAATTATATGTATTACTGTGACATTTTTTCCACGTGAGCGCAGCCGTTGTTGGATACAAGTAAACTACAAAATAATACATAAAACGCCCTGCTATTTAGCCCGCGTTATTTTATTCACAAACATCATCTTCCTGCATATCTAGGAGTTGAATTTCGGGAATTCCTTTCTTAGTGAACCAGAGAAATATACCTTCTAAGTTTCATGATTCTAAGAATTATGGTTAGAGCCATGCGTTGAGTGACAGCCAGTAAGTTAGTCAGTCAGTAACGTAAGAGTTTTATATATACATACATACATAATATCACGCCTGTTTCCCATAGGGGTAAGCAGAGATCACGGATCTCAATTTGCTTTATATATTTAGATAATTATTATCATTATCTAAGTGATCAAGCCAAACGAGCGCGTTGAAATCGAATGTATTCAAAATTAGTTCACTCTGACATTCACTATTTAAAAAATTGAATTTATCTGATGTTGTAAGTTTATTTTATTGTACTAATAATTTTGGCGACCGTGACGGTCGCCATAATTAAAACAACTGTAGTAGTTATCGATGCATTATGATTAGTTATAAATTATTTGTTTATTTTTTCTTCAGTACATTTTCTACTATTCACAGACAAAGCTATAATAATATTAAACACTTTTTTCTACTAACGGGTGATCCATAATCTTCTTTCACATATTTTTTCTACGTAAATGAAACATAGGAAAAATAATTTAATTATAGTTTCTTTGTTATTGAACTCTCTCTGCTTATATTTTTGCACATAGACTTTGGAAATTACGTAGATTTGGAAATTGATTTTCTTTTATTTATTTTACGTTTAAAAAAAAGAAGCACCAAATGAATCACCCATTATAAGAAATAAAAATGAACTCATTTTTCTATCTAAGTTTGCTTTACTTAAAAAGCAACTATTCATATTTTTGATAGTTTTATTTAAACATTTCCCATGTAATAGGGAAGGCATAAAGATAAATTAATTATACCACTTCTTCAAATGCCTCGGAAAAACTGTTTGATGTTTGATTTATGAAACAAACTGAAAAATTGAGCCCATAAATCAGAGATTTAGTGACACTCATGCTCTGAAGTCACTGTAATAACCTTCAAATAGCATGACATATATAATGATTACAACACTAGCGTATTAATTAAATTAAAAATCAATAAATCATCCTAAAGTACATAATAAATAAGAAAACAACGGATGGACCTTATTTTATTTTGAAAGAATTATTTTCAGGCTTATCATTATAAGTTATTAGGCACAAATTTTGCGCTCTTAAAAATCATCTTTTTGTTTAGAAAATACTGCCAGTACACACTACCGCATGCCGTTGGTTGAACGTCACCACGCCGGCGATATCAGTGCGTGAGACACTGGTTTAAAATTAATTTCACTAATCCTAGAAACCAGCTCATATTTACGAAGATTATTAAATGCACTTTAGGTAATTATCTTGAACCCCAAATGCTTTTATGAGTAAAACTACCTTACCAGACAAATCGTACATCTGATGTCGTCTACCACCGTACTTACGGCTCCCTCATACCCACACACCAGCACAACACGTGGAACACTTCACAACACGGAAATCGAGAAAAAATATAGGAATATTCACCCGCAAAAAGCATCGAGAAGTTTGTAAAGGTGCCCGACCGACTGAGGTAGTCGGCGGAGCTCTTAATGTCGAGCATGGTCACGGCGAGCTCGGGGTCCACATGACGTCGCGCTGCGCTGCCGCGGCCGTCTGCCGGTGGCGGCGGGGCGGCGCCACGCCCCCACACGCCCCGCTACCCCCACGCGCCACCCCGCCAATCGCACACCACTCTGGCTAATCTTTATCTCACAAAAATAAACATGGTGGGCGGGAGATAATGACGCTATGACAGGCCGATAATCAAGAGGCTTTGTGGCCCGCGACGCTCCGTTACCGACCGGCTTATCCGACGCCAGATTGTTTGGACGAAATTGAACGCTCCGATACTTTTTTCTTTCTATCGAAAGGTTTTCATTAAAGCCTATTGAGAGTCGGAGTTGGCACTGGGCCCATTCGGCGAGACTGTTTGTCACGGGCGCATATTGTATTTTTTAATTCGGTTGTCCCGTTTGGACGCGGACAAAGCGGCCGCTCGCGGCCATTGTGCTGGGGCCTTTATTTTTTGCTGTAAATTGCTCGACAGCTCGGCTTTTCCTATCTCGATAATTGTCCCTATAATTGGTTGCGCTTAGCCATATTGTGCGCTGAATTTCAGCGTAAAGGCTTTTCAGGTAAATTCTGGTGGATTTTCCATCCGTTTCAAATTAATTGTGTTAAATTGCTGGAAAAGAGTTTACTTTGTTTAGCGAGAGAACGTTAGTTTAACAAGAACTCATTTTATGATATTGTTTTTAGACACATGGTTACAATGATTCCTTGCCATCGAAGCTTAGCTATGTAGATACCTAAGTAGGTATCTAAAACATAAATAAATATTTGAGGACATTTATCACACAGCACTATCTAGCCTCAAACTAGCTTGTACTATGGGAACTAGATGGCTGATAGAATACTTATATACTTTTTTTTGTAAATACATACTTATAATACATAATACTACAACACCCAGACTCGGAAGAAATATTTGCAGAACATACAAACATTTCTCCCATAGCGGGAATCGAACCCGCACCTCTTGCGTCACATAATTATGTGCGTTGTTTGTAGAAATTTATAAATATAGGGGTACAATTTTGGCAAACCACAAAATCATTATGTACGGAGAATTAAATGGATTGAATTAAAAAATCTAAAAGACAAATATCTCTTAATTTTTTTCGCACATCTAATATCAGAATGATTACCTACCTGCCAGAATATTACCGGCTGATTCTTAATTTTATTCCCAACAGTTTTAAAGGAAAGTTGTAACTGGTTATTGTTGATGAAATGTGGCCACGGTCACGGCTCCCCTCGGCATGCGACTGGACTTTACCAGCTCAATTCTAATCTATCAACATTACGCAGTTCACCTCGAGGTCAAATGGTATTACATTGGCAGTTTTTTTCTGATTGTATCAAGTTATTTGCTAGTCATATCTTTGGTTCTTTAGATCTAACAATACTAAAAAAACTACGTGATTAAAGGCTAATAATTTACCATCACAATGGTCATGATTATTGAGAATCGCATCATTATCTTTATTGAGAATCTCAGTGCAGCTGAAGACGTTTGGTCGGCCACAACAGGTGAAAACTTAGAATAGGGACACAATTGGCTTTAGTAGTAATTAAGTTCATCTTTATTGATAGCTCTTTAATGTATTTTGAAATAGGCGAGAACACGAAAAAAACAAAAAAGCTTTAAACAGTGAAGTATGTATTCGTTTTTGGTTTGTTTTTCTTCTACACAGCAACGGAACAACAAGAATTTTTGCATAGAGATACGAGTAGGAAATGGCCTGGAATATTTTGTGCAGGTACCTACTAAGCTAGTGAAGTCGTAGGTGAAACTTATCAAAACTATATTATTATTATTAAATGTGAAACTAAATCTATCAGTGCCATAAAATTCGACAGGGAGATAGATAACATCTTAGTGAAGGACATGGCTACATTTCGTCACGAAAATCGATGCAGACGAAGTCGCGGACAACAGCTGGTTAGTCTATAAAATGTATATATGTATGTTCGTATGAGCTAGTGGCCAAACTCTAGTGACGGAGTTTTTAGGCCGCCTAAAGGCCTCCGTCATGGCTAAAAGCCGGGACCGACTGTTTAACGTGCCCTCTGAAGCACGGAAGCGGTCAGCTCGTAATGGCACTTGCAGTCACCCATCCCAATTTGTGTCCGCGCATATCGTTGCTTAACTTTAACGATCAATCAAGAACGCCTAAGCGAGCTACGCCACGAGCGCTTCAATAAAATAAAATACAGACATTCATCCAGTCTTTATGAACCCCCCCCCCCAGTTGACGGCCTCGGTGGCGTGGCGGGCGATTGCTCAACAGAGACGCAAGAGGCGCGGGTTCGATTTCCGCTGCGGAAGAAATGTTTGCATGATCTGTAAATTTTTCTTTCGGGTCTGGGTGTTGTGGTACCATGATGCTCGTAGTTTCTGATACCCACGACACAGGGAATCCTAGTGTGGGCTCAGGACTATGTATGTGACTGTTGGGTGTTATTGAAAAAAAAAGTTAGTTACCTGAAACATTATAGGTGTACATTTGTGTGCGTGCATGTGCTCCACATTCTAATTAGCAATCAATGCAAGGCCATCGATCAGTGGCAAAGTGCCAACGGCAACCCACCTGTAGTCAGGGCAGCTTTGTCAATAAATAGCATAGCCTAGAGTTATTTGAATTTAGACAGAGTTTTAAAAAATATTTTAGGGCACTTATTTTGTTGGAAGGGGAAGACCTCGGCGCACGTACCTGGACCAAATCAGCGACGTTTTGGAAAAGGGACAGGTCAAGAGTACCCTAAACCGACGAGCATGCATGAGGAATGTAATGAGAGTGAAGGAAGCAAAAGAAGTATCGTCAGTCGTAAGTAGTCAGGATCGTAGCAAATGGCGATCCGTGATCTCTGCCTACCCCTATGGGAAACAGGCGAGATTTTATGTATGTATGTATTTTTAAGGCATTTTGGATGGCGCTAGGTTGATGCCATACATATCCCGTTTGTAAACCTTAAATGGCACTAGGACGATCTCATAGGTTTCTATCCTGTTTGTTGAAGTTAAGCAACGTTGTGCGCGGTCACAATTGGGATGGGTGACAGCAAGTGGCATTACGTGCGGAGCGCCTCCGTGCTTCGGAAGGCATGTTAAACTGTCTTGTCGGTCCCGGCTTTAAAGTCGTTAAGCCATGATGGAGGCCTTTAGGTGGCCTAAAAACTCCGTCACAAGAGTTGGCCAGTAGCTCATACGAACTTACTTACTTTTTATCCTGTTTATAACACGGAACTCTTTTTAGGTGTCAGCTCAGACCAAATAAAAAGAAAAGACGGCGCGCCGCGAAAAACAAAAGTGAAGCCACACAAAACAGAGCTCCTTGAAAGTAAATATACACGCTCACGCACACACCTACACTAAAACCATGCTTATCGCTCGTAGTACGTCACGAGTCTTAAAAATACAATTGTGCCTTCCTGTGTAGTGAAAACTTGTAAAAACAGCAGCAAATCACATAAAAAGTCTCACGGAATCACTTTTCCCTTGTAAGTACTTCAAATAACATCGTTTCTTAGGAATTTATAGGTTACTTGGAACACAAAACCTCAAAACCTTCGACACACATATAGATAAAAAGGTGGCTTCACTTTTGTTGTTCGCGGCGCGCCGTCTTTTCTTTTTATTTGGTCTGAGGGTGTCGGTACAAAAGGAGCAATCGAACCACAAACGCCATTTAGCGATTGTTCAAATAATTTTTGCATATAGTGCGATTTGCTTGAAACAAAATCGGTCAGATATTCACGCGGTCTGCACACAATAAATGCAAAATAAATGGACACGTGTTTTTTTTAGGATTTTTTAAGACGAGCGTTAAAATGGGGTAAAAAATTTGTGTGGGAATTTTTATACGGGCTATATACGGTTCGATTGGCTTTAAACTCGGTTTGAAAACTTAAAATAAAAATAAATTAAACGTGTTTCAACGTTTATCAAAACAACTCTCAAAGAGGGATAAATTGGGGTGTAAAAATATACCTTGTAAGCGAAGCCGCGTGTGTAAGTTAGTTTTTTTAAATGTTTCTCATGTTTAAATTAATTATAAATGTCAGTACATACTTTTTAAGCAAGTTTCACTATCAAATCGATAGTATATACTTATCAGCATCATCATCCGATCACTCCTGCTCCCTTTTAAAAAAAAGGTAATAAGTATCCTATCAGCCATCTGGTGCCCATAGTACAAGCTTTGCTTAGTTTGGAGCTAGATGGCGCTGTGTGAAATGTCCTTAAATATTTATTATTATTAAGTCAGTAAGTAATTTCGTATGAGTTGAGATTATATTTACGATACAGGTTAACTTAGTTCATCCAATCAGCTGGTTAAAGACATCCCTTCAACCTATTCTAGAAGACTTTTTTAAAATATATTTTTTTGTATTTGTTAATTCAAATGTTTTTCTAATAGATACTTCCTGGAACAAATATAAAACCTGTTATTTAAGAGCAGTTTCTGCTAACACATTGCATAAAAAGAGTTTCAAAACCTTGTTGTGTTTTTATTTTAAGTTAAAGCAATAAACATTTTAATTTAAATTTTTATAATTATACCGTCAATAAAATTGATTTCCAAAGTTCGTACATGATGAGCATGAATACAAAAGAAGTAATAAATCTGCAGTCAGACTATCAGTTCTCGCTCGGACAGTTCACACGGGGACCGCCCGCTGTTCTATCGTATCCCCATCACGATATCCCCTCATGCTATTTTGACTAGGACAGTATCACTTTCTTCATAATCTTCATCTTAATACACTAATCCCCGAATACTCAAACGCGACTCAGAGTTGAGCACGTCTCAAGTCACGGTTTTTTGACAGTTTTCGATGAAAATCTGTCAAAAACTCGTCACTTGAGACGTGCACAACTCTGAGATGCGTTTGAGTATTCGGGGGTTTGTGTTGGTTTTATTTATCCTACGTACCTACTAATTTTACTTATAAATGCGAAAGTTTGTGAAGATGTTTGGATGTTTGTGCCTCAATCACGCCTAAACGGCTGAACGGATTTGAATGAAACTTGGAATACATAGTAAATTTACTGGATTAAAATATAGGCTATTTTTTATCCGGGTACCACGCGAGCGAAGCCGCGGGTGGGAGCTAGTATTATATAAATATGTATTTACAAAAAAAAGTATAATATGAGTATTCTATCAGCCATCTGGTCATCTGGTGCCCATGGTGCAAGCTTTGCTTAGTTTGGGGCTAGATGGCGCTGTATGAATTGTCCACAAATATTTATTTATTTATACTCACTCCTTTTAACCATGTCCTCTTTCACGCTATTCATCTACCTTCTTTTGGCCTTCCTCTACCTCTAAATGCATCCATATTCATATCTCTCCTCACAACATGACCTTCATTCCTTCTCATGTCATGGCATTGATTCTAGTCACCCCACCTCCCATCACAACATTCTAGTCTAGACATAGTGAATGCTATTCAGCATTATACTCATCACTACATAGTATAAAACAAAGTCGCTTCCCGCTGTCTGTCCCTATGCACTTACGTTTAGATCTTTATAACTACGCAAGGGATTTTGATGCGATTTTTTTAATAGATAGAGTGATTCAAGAGAAAGGTTTATATGTATAATACATGCATAATATAGTAGATAAACACTGATAATTTTAAGAGGTTTCTAATGTGATGTCGTAAATAAACACATATTTTTGCTCTTACATTGCAAAAATGTACTACAGTATTGTACACCTTAAAAAGGTCTACAAAAAAGTCCACGGTGGTATATGTCTATCACCGTGCGAAGCCGGGGCGGGTCGCTAGTTATATAATAAAGTGTGTTTCAAATCAAATAGCGTTACATACAATTCGTGAGTCAGAGTGTGAAGTGTCGATTAGATGCCGGCGACGCATGATCACTTGTGTGGAGAGCTGTAATCATGCAGCACTTGTGACACTTCACTTGATAACAGCATGACAGACCGACTACTGCCAATACCCGGTTCCAATATTCTGCTAACGGGCTACAGATTATCGTTATCTGTCGAAAAACCAGTCGCCATAAACTTTTAGTAGAGAAAAAAAATTAAGCCTTTTACGATCTATAAGTAAATGATTTATATAGCGTCAGGAGGCAACTTTTACTTCACAAACGGGACGCTGTAGTGCCCGGGACGAATTAAGATGTAGTAGGCTTGCCTAGCACCTATTCCACCCTCTCAGCTTAGTCAGCCTTGTCCACAGGAAAGACATGGTCAATACGTGCGGAGCCGCGCTAAGCCGCGGGTTTCCTCACTAAGTTTTCCTTCACCGTTTGAGAGAACTGGTACAGCGCACATAAATTTTTCGCACAGTAAAATCCATAGGTACACGACCGGATTTGAACCCACGTCCGTAGGATCGGAAGGCGGGGTCACTACCAACTAGACCACCAGTGCTCTCAACCTTGACAGAAAACAACGTTGATATTATAGTAAGTTATAGCTTTTTTTCGTCTTAAGTATATGAAAATTGAGGTAGAAACTTCATGCCTACATTGCGACATAATCGCTTCCGAACGAGCGCACCCAAAAGCTGATTTAATCTGTTAATTTCTGCTTGAAGTAATGCCCGCGTCACTCTCAACTTGAATGCACTTTCATAAAGGTCTCTGCTTCAGTTCGGCCAAGCTGCGGTTAAAGGTTAACTGTTCTGTATTTACTTATTTGCTAGAAGAACGCCTCACGACTTTTTCCTCGGATTGTTGTCATATAATTTTTTATGACGATAACCGCGGCGAGGCTGACGAGTGCTCGGCTGAGACGCAAGCAACGCGGGTTCGATTCCCGCTGCGGAAGAAATGTTTGCATGCTCTGAAAATATTTCTTCCGGATCAGGGTGTTGTAGTATAAGTATGTATTTACAAAAAAATCGTATATAAGTATTCTATCAGCCATATTCTGGTTCCCTTAATACAAGCTTTGCTTAGTTTGGGGCTAGATGATGCTGTGTGATATGTCCTTAAATATTTATTTATTTATACAAACTTTATCTTCCGCTTTCTGCTGCATGTTCTAGGAGATGAATTTAAGGAGTTACTTTGTTAGTGGACGCTTACACCATATTAGAAGAATTTATTATTCATTTACTTTGCCCTCAGATCAAATAAAAAAAGACGGCGCGCCGCAAACAACAAAAGTAAAGCCACCTTTTTATCTATGTGTGCGTCGAAGGTTTTGTGTTCTAAGTAACCTAAAAATCATAGTATAATAATTAAGAAACAATGTTATTTGAAGTACTTACAAGTGAAAAGTGATTCAGTGAGACTTTTTATGTGATTTGCTGCTGTTTTTACAAGTTTTCACTACACAGGAAGGAATAATTCTATTTTTAAGACTCGTGACGTACTAAAAGCGATGAGCATGGTTTTAGTGCGTGAGCGTTTATGTTTACTTGCAGGAGCACGGTTTTGTTGTTCGCTTTTGTTATTCGCGGCGTGCCGTCTTTTCTTTTTACTTGGTCTGAGACTTTGCCGTGATTATACACGGCCTTCGTGTCCATCATCATGTATTGGGTCTTCGCAGAAACTTTATTATCTGTTACGTCACGCCATTTCATCAATGCAAAAAAGAGTAAGCAGAACAATTCAATTCAATTCAATTCAATTCATTTATTTGTCAGAAAGTAGGTTATACAAGCTTAAATTAGATAATAAAAAATGCTCTAGTACTGTCTTACCTTATATAGGCATGCAAATATTTTGTCTTAACATTAGAATAAGTAATTGGTGAAATTAATATTACATGTCAAAATTAAATACAAAATGGTCAAATGGGTGGTCTACAAATAATCGCTGAGGTCATCGTTCAAGAAGTCTGTAACACTGTAATAACATTTTTCTACAAGAAGTGCCTTAAGCTGATTTTTAAGACTCAACGGTTGATTTTCTTTTATGTTCTCAGTTTTCCCAATTACTCATTCACTTCGGGTTCCTTAAGGCGTGGAGCGAGATACTGAGAAACGTGGTATTGGGAACAAAATGCTAAATACAATTCTGCTGTATTCATTGTTTCACTATAGCACGGCTGGTCCGAGAGCACGGATATGCTCAAATCGCCGGCGTGGGGAGTCTGTTACCAAAGGCTATTGTCACAGGATCTCAGATAGTGAGCTCAATGGGTTAACTCATGCAGCGTTTATGCTAGAATTGTCTTTTATGATCTAGATAAAAGTGAAATGCTTATATCTAAACACTAAACTCATCATCATCATCATCTTCCTGCCCTTATCCCACTCTATGTGGGGTCGGCACAGCATGATCTTTGGATCAAGCTGTAAGAGTTTTGGCTAAGGTGTTTTATGACCGGCCACCTGCCTGACGTCAACCCTCTTTGGGAATACTTGCTTATTGTATCTCATCATGTTGGAGGATATCCCTTAGTATACTATTGCGGGGTTCCTCACGATGTTTTCCTTCACCGTTTGAGAGTACCTACTGGTATAGCGCACATAAATTTTTCACACAGAAAAATCCATTGGTACACGACCGGGTTTGGGATCTTAAACATTAGCTCTAATAATATACTCTAAAACGAAATCTTTATACCTCATGTGAGTGACCTAAATAGGTACCTACGGAACATTTTACTTATTTCTATAGCCTATGACTTTTTTTTTAAACCACTAAGCTGGAAATGGCTGATGGAATGTTTGAGGGTTCTGTACCGGACGGGCGCCAACGCCTAATAATAAGTCTCCACTGTCCGTCCGTCCGTCCGTCCGTCCGTCTGTCAGCGGGCTGTATCTCATGAACCGTAACAGGTAGAGAGTTGAAATTTTAACAGAAGAATTTAAGAAAAGTGTTGTGATGAAAACTATTATATTTATTTTAATTTTATACTTTATTAAAGGGACATTCTGTCACTTGGCTGTGACAGTTTTGAATGTTGACTTTGAATTGTTTTTTACACGCAAACTTCATCTTCCCTTCATCTCACTTCATCTTACGTCATAAAAGGAATATATTCTCCAAGTTTTATGATTTGATGGTTTGGTCAATCAGTAGTTTTATATATTTAGACTCAAGGCCGGATTATCTGCATTAAGCGACATCGGAAGTAGATGGTTATTTAATTTGCAAGACTTCACGACAGAAATGCTGACGTCGAATGTAGGTATCCTTTCCAATCTTATGGTACCTATGTGTTTGTATACCTAGACACTGTCCTACTTACTAGTCATGTCGTCGGACCACTTGTACCATTAGTCAGTACCATTAATGGTACAATTGGCACCGATTTGTCCCAATTGTACAATGATAAATAAAACTAGGATGGCGCCCGGGTTTACCTATTGGCCTCTGAACATCTACGAAAGATGATGCAGGTAGGTGGCATCAGTTTGGTTGAGAATCAGCTGCACACTTTCGTGTGTGGCTGAAAAGACCTATTTGAGAGCGGCAGCCTCGGCTTGTCACTAGTTCTTTAGAACCAGTGTGGTGAAAGGATTCAAAGAGCGCCTCAAAGGCTCCTTGCATTTGACACATGCTTATGAATTTTAATTTTATAGACTATCCTAGACTGAGTGTAATTAGACGTTCTCCCGAATATAAAAGATCGGTCAGTATGGGCGAAGCCGCGAGCGGCAGCTAGTGTTACTATGAAACATGATATTTACACTTTAATTTATTTACTTTTCTTTCTTTTTTAAAACGAAATAACTTCAGTAGTGGTTGTCATGAAGAGATCGCTCTTAAGCGATAAGACCGCCAATTGTTCACCAATTTAGTTATATATTTTTTTATGTTATTCTAAGGTGTACAATAAAGTATTTTCATTCATTCATTAATTCATCCAAGTTCGGGGCTGGGATTTGAAACAATGAATACCAAATCGAAAGTCAAGACTTGTTCCACGAGCCAACACGATATAACTATGAAAACAACCTTGCCACCAAACTTCGAAGAGCTCCTTGACTTAAAAATAAGGCCGAAGAAATTGTGGCTCTCTCAAACATTATTCACAGAAAACGAGAAAAAAATAAAAGGTTTTCATCGGTAACGGTATAATCAGAAATATCGGCAGCGTCGACAGTCAAGGATATAAAATAAAAACCTCCATCGGAATTGAGATAACCTAATAACTACCGTCCCCTGAATCAAACAGCCTTAGCACCTCAAGGCGTCAAGTGCGGGTGTGCGTCGTCTAACTTTATGTGTGTGTGCAGTCATGATCGATGCGCGGGGGGTGTTGCCGCTCCGTTCGCTTCCGGTATCGCGACGTTGCCGCTTTTACGGTTAGGCAGCGTTTCTGACAATGTGGAGCCTATTTTTGTAAGGATTCTGTAGTCTTTTAAAGGACATTAATAAATATATTGCCAATATTGCTTGCGGGTATGGCTGTTGTGGTACTCGTAGTTTCTGATACCCACGATACAGGGAATCCTAGTGTGGGATCAGGGCTAAGTATGTAACTATTGGGTGTCATTATTTACGACTTCGGTGGCGTGGCGGGCGAGTGCTTGGCTGAGACGCAAGAGGCGCGGATTCGATTCCCGCTACGGGAGAAATGTTTGTATGCTCTGCAAATATTTCTTCCGTGTCTGGGCGTTATAGTATTACGTATTATAAGTATGTATTTACAAAAAAAATATATATATAAATATTATATCAGCCATCTGAGTTTAGTAGAAACTTTGCTTAGTTTGGGGCTAGATGGCGCTGTGTGAAATGTCCACAAATATTTATTTATTTATTATTTCAGTAGGTAAAATGTTATAAATATCGAGAAACTATTAAGAATCGAATAAATTTGGAAATCATTCATTGCTCGTATGCTGTTATATCCTGATTCAAATGCTAAAGTTTTCAAGTAACCAAACATAATCGTACATAAATTTTCATATAGAATCTAATGAAACCCCAATCTCCTTCCATCATGCAACGGGAGAAATAGCCGGACATTACCAGCATCAAAAATCTACCGTATATTCGGTTCAATGCAAGCAGGGCTAAGACTTGCTGACTCCAGAACTATACAACCTTGTAAAACCTTAATCTAAATTAAAATTTCGCTCCGAACTAAGATCTCGCGTGCCATGTCCCAATTCGCAAGTTTAGCATTCGTGACCTGAGGTTTCTCGTAGGTAATTACACACTATGTATGTAATGTTCTCATTAGACCTTTGTCTGTTCTATGAAAAGTAAGAGTAGATATACAGTCTTGATTACAGATTCATAGATTCATTTTTACAGAACAATATGAACTTTATGTCGACTCTCACTTGTTATACTGCTATCTGGATATCCAGTGAAAGTTTTCCAAATTTGATACATTATTGATTAACAACAAACATTTATCCACAAACATACAACACTAAACCAGCCAAGTTGCCACTGAGATGTTGGCTTGCTTCGCTCGCTCGTTCAAATTTACTATTAATGTAATTGAGAAGTCTAATTACCGATATGCCTATACGTTAAAAATTAAAACAACAACAAAAGTAAATAAAACAAGAGGAATGCCGTACAATGGCACTGCATTTGACACGTGGATTCGCCAGAACCGCTCGACAGGGCCTTATTTCCCATTTCTAATCAACGCCATTTACATTGCTGGAAATTAGCGTTTTACCGTCAAAACGGGACTTGACAAAGGCCTTCCGCTATCGACAAATCGTCCAGTCTCATGCTGCTTTATTCACACATTCTAATTAACACATTTCACATATACAAACATTTCTGGAAATTGACAGATTTAAAATTAATACAGCCAGGCGGCGCGCCGGAAATGAGCTTAGACTGCCAGGGCGGAGGGCGCGCAGCCTCTGAATTAGTTCGAATCGACGAAATAATTTGATAACAGAAAATACGACTTTGGTTTTTTTCTTAATGCCGGTTATTGAATAAAATTGCAAAAGATTAGGAAAAATAAACTAAATCAAAGATTACTTTGGCTGCATCGAGCTTCGAGCGGAACTGCTGTGGGAGGTAGATTTTTTAATTAGCTTTTTTGTATATATTTCGTCTTTTGGGATTAACACAAATTATTGCGATACGACAGATACACATAGGGGAATTGAGGGCTTTAAGTGAATTTTTATTTTAGTTTATTGATGACGTAAGTTTTTCCAAACATGTTTGTTTTTGACTCGACTCGATTACGTATTTGCAGTGGTCTGCAGAAAGTGATGCTCAATGCTAGATACTGCGGCAGTTCTAAGCTTCTAACGAACTACACTAACAGGGGGCGCTATTTCAACATGTCCCGCGGCCATAGTCAGCAAGGAAATACACGAGGGAGTATTTTGAACAACATTATTTATAAAAAGAGCTATCTGTACGTCAACATTATGAGAACGTGCAAGGAAAAATGGACGAAAGACATAATAGAATGGGAAAAGGAAAGAGACAAAAGGGATGTCAAATAAAAAGATGGGAAGAGGATCTACAAAAAGGATGGAGGAGATTAGCTCGTGATAGAGAAGTGTGGAAAAAATTTAGGGGAGGCCTATGTCGATAAACAACCTGACCAACAAACTGGTGGCTGAAAAAAAGTGTATTTTATTTTCTATTATTATTATTATCTGTACGTCATCCTAAATTCCTTACTACTATTCTACTACTACTAATAGACTAATAGATTGAACCAGTGTGGTGAAAAGATTTAAAGTAAGACTCCTTTCGTGCATTTGACACAATGTTTTCAAACATTTTAGGTTCTACGACATGCCTGTTTTCTCACTTTGTTTCCTTCACCGTTCGAGAGTACTGGTAAAGCGCACATATATTTTTCTAACAAAAAATCTATTGGTGCGTGATAGTATTTGATCCCATAACTTAAGGGAAAGTCGGACCACTAGACCATCAGCGCTCTAGTAGTAGGTAGTTAGTACATCAGTATAACAAGAATAAAGAATGCAGAATTCTGGTATCCGGACTATGTAGTCGTGTGCTTTCAATTCAGAACCAACTTTATTAGGACTTTCAACTTGCACAAGAGGATTTTCCGCTTGCACTCCGTTTTCAGACGTTGCTAGGTACTTTTTATTCTTAGAAATAGAACTTGATCAGCATGATAGACTATCATATGGGCGATGGGCTGATCATTTGTCACCATGGTTCACCATATACATCTTGGGACTTAAATTACGAGTGGCTGCAAGTCTCAAATTTATATTGTAATGAGTGTGATGTTATTAAAGATAACTTGGAATTTATCAGTGTGTCCGAAATGCTGCATTCAGATTTTCATGTTTGTACAAAATCGCTTATTAGATAAAGGTAATGTAAATAGTGTGTTATCCTACCCTTCTTGTAAATAAATTGAGTTTTTAGTTTTGTTACTTCAGTTAGGTTTATGTAGTTAAGTTTATAAGCATAGTAAGTTTTTCTTGGTTTATTTTTGTTTTATTTGGTTGATGTGGTCGCAAAGCGAAAAACAGTTAAATAAATTAAAAAAAAAGATATATTATATATAAACGTAAGAACTTGTGAGTCTGAAAATTTGTCTCACAACATTATTATAAAATACCCAGATATCTTTTAGATGGGTACATACAAAGCATAATAACATCTTGTCATGTGCAAAGTTAAATTGAATATTCAAAGAAGTGAAGATTCTCGCCAAAAAAGAAATTACTTTTGAAAAAAGATCGTTCAAATTGGACTCGACGGTCGCTCACCTCACAGTGGTAACCAATATAAAAGCACGGTCTCCGTTGAAAAACTTTTACAGCGAGGACTTTAATTAGTTTACAGAGTCGGAGCACAGAGGGGGAGAAGCGGCGTGGGGGAGTCAGGGGGGTCCGACACCAGCTGTTTGCTTTGTCTGATGGATAAAGTTGGGCTCTAGGATTGCTGTATGGTACAGTTGGAGAGTTAAGTACCAGTCTCTACAAGTATTGGGATAGTTGATATATTCCATAGCTCCGTCTTTTGACGGAGAGTCGAGAAGATTGGAGAAAAGTTCTTTGCATCATGGCTAACCTTGATAAGCACACGTTGCCTTGAATTGTGTTATAGTACAGCTTGTTCTTTGCAAGATAACTTAGGATGCCATAGGCCTAGAAGAAAAACCCTTGAGACTAGTTAGTAAACAGGGAATAACTACTTATAGCAATTTAAATTGTAGTTACACAACTTCCTAGTAGCCATTAATATATTGCAGTTATCTGTCAAGAACAAAGTTTATTTTATAATAACTGGTTAGCTCAGATGATTTTATGTCAGATGGCATTCACTGCTGATTATCTACGAGGAAAAGTAACTAAGCTAAAGGAAAAATAAATCCTATTAAATAACTAGTTAACCTAGGAGGAAAAGTCTTCCATTGAATGTCATCCCTCTGAAGGCCCGCCGCCGCTATTACCAGTTAGTTTTCTAATTTAGAAAGAAACTGGTTTCCTTGTGATTTTTATTTCAACTTGCTGCATCTGTGCTCTTGAACTGGCTACTACCACAGTGAAGATTAAATATTGGGAAATATTATATTAATAGAGTAATACTGAATATCTGGCAATGGAAGGTTTTAGCTCAGAAGATTATGATAATGAAAAACTCATAAAAATAGTTTTAGTTCCTTAAGGAATCCTAGATGGAGTTAGAATTTATCTTGATGTATCCTATATGCAAAAACTATAACCTTACATTCGGACCTTAGATAAACGCTTAGTTTGTAATGGTTCTCGGATGTCCGGTAAAACACCATCTGAACTGGGACAGACTGGGATTTTTTTTAGAATTTAGTGTAACACATGTCTGAGGTGTAACAGATAAAGGTAGTGAAACGCTCTACGATTTTCATCTTCATTTTTCCGCTGCGTCCTCTAGAAGTCGAATTTCGGGAACCCCTGTCTTAGTGCACACCAGAAGAGGAACATACCATTATAAGTTTCATGCTTCTAGGGTTTACAGTTTAGGGAGTGGTTTAATTTATCAGCCAGTCAGTAACGACGTAAATGTATATATCATTCAATTCAATAACATAAAAAAACAGAAAGACAAACAGTAATATCATATCAGCGGCAGATTAGAGTAGGAAGGTATAAAGAGCATTGTAGTTGGAACGGATACCCCCTCGCCAGGAAGTGGTGACGGCGAGCGGAGACAGCGGTATCCTGAGCCCCGGGTTCTACACGGAAAAGCCACCTTAGAGCGACCCACTTTTGGAAATTTGCGTTATTGTACTCCCGGACCGGTAAATGAGGAATTGGCGAGCTTCCTTCGCCGCGTGGTCAGCGATTGACCAGTGTGATGGATGGCCCGGGGGTATGGGAAAGATTGTGACAAGTAAGGTCTTCAAGCGAACATTGGTCCGCAAGGAAGCGCTGCTGATTTGGAATAAACATTGATTTTGAAACCAAATTGGGCGTTTTACTTGGTTTCCACGATTCCGGATTCAATAACTCGCTAATTGGAAACGAGTAGGTAATTTTGAGGGTGGCGCTTTTGCTCGTACATTTTCTTTACACCAAAGGTCCCAAAGAACTGTTATAGATGGCTCAATAAAAATTTGCAAGCCTCCACCATTTTGCAAGGTGGGTGAAAAACTTTCACGACTAAAAAGTAAAAATAGTGTAAAGAACTTAAAAAATTGACAAAAGCGCCACCTAACAGTTACCAAAGAACTAAAACAAAAAAACTGAAACGAGCTTCCAACGCCCTCTCCCTTAATTATTGCGAACTAAATTGGCGGAGGGTGTGAAGGGGCGAACTTTAACCCAAAACAACCACCCTCGTGATAATATATTGCTGGAGTTCGTAAGGGGTGGCGCTTTTATTGTTTTCCAACGAATCGAGTTACGAGAAATAATGATTTTATTACGGTAAAAAAAAGTATTGAGTATACGAAAAATATATATTGAGAAGTATTTAATTTCCTACAAATAAATAGGTGTTATAGTCGTGATCGCAGGGTGTGGTAAGGTCTTCGGATACTACCTCGTTCCACAATTGGGCCGTCATCGTTTCGGCGCAAAAATGTAAAGCAAGCTGATGTCAATCGTCCATTATATCATGGCACGCAACGAGGTGGTCTGAACAGTATTCAAAAACCAGTAACATGAAAGTCGGACGCTTAGTACAAAGATGAGCTAAAGATATAGGGGTAGTTTCCATAATGTTCTATGGAATATGACGTCATCGGACAGAATAAGATAATTAAGTGTAATACTTTTATTTCTCAAATTGTTCTATAGAACAGGGTAAATAAGACCTCTTTACGATTATCTTATCATACTGGCTCTAGAAAATAATTATAATTTATTGTGGCATTTGTCAAAGTGGCTAAATTTTATTAATTTGATTGTCGCATTATGAAAAATGTCCTATAACTTGAGATTGTCAGTAATGGTTGTTCGCTACTGTACGACCGATTGACTATGTTAAATTCAGGGTTATTGTTAAAATAGAATAATTGACATTATCAGTGTCTTTTAGCTTCTCATGGAAGATTTTCGGAAAATATGATTCCCATTTTGTTCTATGGCATGAAACTCAGGTGAAAAGCTAGTATGTAGTTCTATGGAAAAATTGGGAAGAAAATGTGTAATTTTGTTCGATGACGTCATGTTCCATAGAACAAATGGGAACTATCCAGATTATACACACAGGTCGTGAGAAGAACTAGAAACGGATGTAGAGAATAGCACAGACAAAAGAAGTCTGTAGGGTCTGTACCCTACGATCTTATGAGGTTTGTTGAATAGAATAGTTCGTTGGAAGATCGTTTATTCGTTTAGTTCAGTTATGAGTTGCTGGTGTTAGTGGTTGATTGCAACTGCCCTCCATTGGCAAAAAACACGACGTGGCGTAAAATGCCAACCCACGAAAGCATGTAGGAATATTGTGCGTTTTCATAAACCGTACAAAGGCCTTTACTTCACACTCCGTGGATGCGGACAGGTAGCAGATGACGACGATAAAGGACAGTTGTAGGTATAGTACAGTCGCGGAATGAAAAGGTTCGTCACCTATACAATATATATACAATAGTTAAATAAGTAAAATGTAAATAGTCTGATATTCAACTGTAATTTGTAAAAACTCCAGATTTAGTCACAACTCAACCTCTATTAGTAAAAGTACTCACATGATCATCCTTTCTTCTCCGCTTTTTTCTTATCAGCTTTCATTTTATATGTCAACTGTGAGTCTAGCATAAGCATGTAGTCCAAGTATTTCTCTCCCCAAGGTGTGTACGACTCGTACCACTCCTTGAACATCAGAGAATCCTGTTCATCCATATACGTTGCGCCCTCGTAATCTAAGACAGCTGACACTACTTCCAAGGGCTTCAAAGGTTTGTGGTACAGTGCAGCTACTCTATCGCCGCACAGTAACGAATTCACAGCTTTGCGTATGGTATTGATATCATACCCTCTCAACGCTTGAGCAATACTGTGGACATTGAACTCCCTATTGACTCCGTGGTATTTCATAAGCATATGCGTCAATATAAACGAAATACTTCCATAGTCGGTCCTCGGTATCATTATCAAGGAAGGAAATATTTTGTACATGGCAGGACCTTTGGCCAGCCATGGTTCTGTAGCCGTGCCTAGTACTAAAATCTTATCATCGTACCCTATGGGCTTTATCAGTTCCTTGTAGATATCTTTTTGCAGACGAGTTGGATCAAACATTTTCTCTTCTTTGGGAACTTTTTTCAGGAATATTTTATCAGCGTTGTCAATAAGTATCACCGTGGGTTGCATTAATTTGCTTATTCTATTAACAAAAGTGAACATGGTTTTTAGGTTTTTGGGGCCCGGAAACTTGTTGTATACGTTCATTGGAGACAGATCAATCAAAATTGAGTTAGTTTCGGTAGCAATCGCGTAAACTAGAGTTCTCTTGCCTGCAGCTTTCGAGCCGACCAATAACTGAGACCTACATGCGTTTGGACAAGAACATCCAAGAGTAAGTACGCAACGGGTCCTCACTTGCTCTCGCACGTCACCCATACATGGAGGAGGAAAGGATGGTGTCCATAGAACGGCTCTCATATCTGCTGCTGCATAATTTTGATCACCCCAGTAATCGTCTAATGTTGTTTTTGGATATTTTCTGACTATTCCTTCATCAACTAATTGTTGAAACATCTGTTCTGGGCTTACTTTATCGGGTTTTGGAGGTTTAACCTTTCTTGGCTTCTTCCTTTTTTTACTCTGAGGTGGTTTTGCGATTCCGGCAGCTTGGTAGTCTGTTTTTAATGAGTTTTTCAAAAGATTTAATTCTAATCTCATCATTTCGTCAACAACAGGTCGAAGTTGTAGCTGAACATCCTGGTAAGCGTTTTCAGTAATGAGGTACATGATGTATCCTTTAATAGCCTCCAGTGGTGCATCAGGTACATCTATATCTTTCCACTGGCTTTCATAAGCATTCCAGGCACCAAGTAGGGGTTCGAGGTTTTTTCCTATTGATATGTAAATACCAGGATCACCGTCAGGGTTAAGACGAGACTTTTTATAATCCGAAAGACGTTTTAACTCCCTGTCACGAGCTTCCATTTCTAATCTTTTCTTTTCCTCACGGGCTGCAAGTTTATCAGCTTTTATCTGCTCTTTGCTTTTAGGACTACCAGCTTCCGCTTTTAATCTCTTCTCCTCTGCAAGACGCCATTCTATAAATTCTTCAAGCGTGAAAGTTTCTCCTTTAACTACTAATATAGAGCCACCTTCATCAGGCCAAGGAAATTCATCAAATAGTCTTACTTCGTTATACCACTCTTGAAACCATTGCCTTATTTCACCGGATATGTCTTCCATAATATCACCTTCGCGAAGTCTAAGTACCCTCGTTTTCTCTTTTACGTTTTCCGCCAGCCACTTTTCGTAGTAATTGCGTCTAAAGTTGCGTCTATCTTCTTTGACTTTTTCTAAATGAGCTTTAGCCGAGATCGGTTTCCATGATGGCACGATCATACCAAGTTTTTGTTTTAGCTTGTTATCTCTAACATGCTCCCGTTTGATTTCCATGTAACGTCTATAAACAATCTGAATTAATTTAGCAGCTTTTTGTCTTAGTGACTCCTTAGCTTGCGGTGCTTTCAATCCAGCTAGTTCGAGGTACAAATTGGCGTCTTTATTAATTTTATGAACTTTCTCTCTAGTTGCAACTCGAGCTCTTTCCATGCGCTGTATAGAATTTGTGTGTAGTTCATATTCTTCTTGAGCTCTGATGGCTTCAATCTCTTCAGGTGACAATATAACCTCCTCAACAGATTCCGGTATATCTTCCCCCATCGCCAGTTTCCGTTTAATTTCTGCTTCCTTCTCCTCTTGTTTAATTCTCTCTTCTTCGAGGCGTTCTTCTTCTCTTCTTTCTAATTCCGATGGTGTAGGCTCAGGATCACCTAACCGATTGCCGGCTAAAATCTGATCAATAATATACTGCATTTCTTGCTGTCTGATTTCAAACGGATAAAAAAATGGGCAGAGTACTTGAATGTCCTGCGGCACCATGAGCATCTGCTGAAGTGCGTTGTCGGGGTACGTGAACTCGAAAACTTCGACTTCTTCTAGCGTCCACTTAAGCTCAAGTAAGCGACAAGTGATGGCGTCAATTATTTTCTTGATATAAGGCCGTCTTTGTACCTGTTCCATCTGGTCGTAGCAGTCGCATAGTTTGTTGTAGAGGTCGCAGTACTTGCAGTATATCCTGGCGACAATCTCGACGGCCGTAGCCTGCGGCTTGATGCCGACGAACGCATTAGCAAGCTCCTGAAGGCGGGTATCTTCAGCGACTGCTGTCTTTAGTTGTTCCTTAAGTTTTAGCCAACGTTCGTAATATTCTTTGTTTGCCATCTCTGATTAAAAAAAATGTTCTGGATTTTGAAAACAACTTGTAAAAACATAACAAATGGAAAGTAAATTACCTACGTAAAAAAGTAAGCATAAAATCCTACTCACTAAAAAAATACGCCTTTTTATAAAAAAAAAATGTTTACAAAAGAGTAGATGTCAAGAAGTTGCCAAAGTTCAAGTTTCAAATGTCATCGGAATATTTTCCGGTTAAAAAGTATTTTAGGTAAAGAAGATTAGGTTCTAACGGTTTTAACCTAGGTTTTACCGAAAACGTTCACACATCTTACTTATATTATAAATGCGAAAGTTTGTGAGTTTGGATGTTTGTGCCTCAATCACGCCTAAACGGCTAAACGGATTTGAATGAAACTTGGAATATACATAGTACATGTACTGGATTAACATATAGGCTATTTTTTGTCCGGGTACCACGCGAGCGGCGCCGCGGGCGGCAGCTAGTCTTACATAAATTATAAATGCGAAAGTTTGTGAGAATGTTTAGATGTTTGTGCCTCAATCACGCCTAAACGGCTAAACGGATTTGTATGAAACTTGGAATATACATAGTACATGTGCTGGATTAACATACGCGCTATTTTTTATCCGGATACCACGCGAGCGAAGCCGCGGGCGGCAGCTAGTTTGTTTCATAAATTCTGCATGGAAAAAAGTGAGGGATGATAACAATGTGGCCCCTCGGCGATTACAATAAAAATGTTTTAAGAGCGCCTCCGTCCCATTGAGTGCTAGAATGATCGGAGATGCGCGTGCGCCGCTCGTCACCCGTTTCCGGTGCGTGACGTGTGCCACCTAACTAACGACCTCGGCGAGTGATGAGCAAAGCGGCTAGCTGAGCGAGTAAAATATTATATTTGTATGTCATCGAGTTTAGATAGGTAGTGAACAGTAGTGAACGTAACGATGTAGTTTTAAAAAGATAGAGAAGAAACACACAAATATTTGTTCTGTGTCCTTGAAGGCTTTTGTAAACGTAATGTGAATCAAAAAGTTTTTGTTAACATTTTATTCAATTTCTGCTTTTATAAATAAACTGTGTTTTTGTTAGATTTTTTACTAAGAAAGGATTGAAGATCTTAATTAGAACGTTATTGAATTGTTTTAGTGCCTTTAACCCGTTTATTTTTTTATTTTATCGCTCTGCTTTTAAGATAGTTTCACCCCAACCGCAGCACCCAAAATGCAATGTAACAATGATTTATCCACAACCCCTGGAAGTATTCATTACGGGTGTAGAATTTAAGCCATTTATTTTGTTACAGCAATAAACGGGGGAGGGGGCGCACTTTGTAATCTTAATGTTTGTATTGATACCGTTTCTGGGGAATTGAACAAATATAATGATTATAAATGTACATAATTATTACGTGTCGGCTAGTGTTAGTAATGAAGCTTTGTTTTTGTTATAATAAAATAATAATTTCATACATAAACTAAGGCCTTTTACCATCTATAGTAGATGATTTATACAGCGTCAGGAGGCAACAAACGGGACGCTGTAGTGCCCGGGATGATTTAAGATGGAGCAGGCTTGCCCAACTCCTATTTCATTCTCTCAGCTTAGTTGGCCTTGTCCACAGGAAAGACATGGTCAATACATGCGGATCTGACTAAGCCGCGGGTTTCCTCACGATGTTTTCCTTCACCGTTTGAGACTACTGGTATAGGTAGCGCACATACATTTTTCGCGCAGAAAAATTCATTCTTACACGACCGGGTTTGAACCCACGTCCTTCGATCGGAAGGCGGTGTTGCTACCAACTAGACCACCCGTCATACATAAAGACAGTCATACTTTCGTAGTGTTTGAATAGCGACATAATTTTAGAACTGCATATCCATGGCATAACTTTAAAAGCCGCTATCAACCTTTCTGAAATACTCGAAGATAAAAAACGTCATGGTTTAAATGCATTAGAACTGGGCTCAGATGACAATCACTCCTATTACCAACATTTCATTCAGTCCACAGCAACTCGCATTATGACTAAAAAAAATGAATATAACGTTTTATACTTGTAAACTATAAGACACTTGAGTGTCAAAAGTACCTACATTAATGCAAGGTACCTAAACAAAAAGCAAAGCGTAAATCATTTCGAGATAACTAACTGGCATTTATGCAAAAGTGCTACCAATCTCAGTATCTACAAATGTAATCCGAGTTAATCCACCCCAACGGAGAGTCAATCATACCGCTATTCGTTTCCGGACAAGCGAGTGGGTGGCACTGTGCAGCGATTCGGCACAGAACAGTCCGACACGGTCCTCGGCGTAACGCGGTGACTATGTGAGAAACCGTTCAATTAGGTGCTTCAATCAAAGCATGCTGAATTGAAGTATTATGGTACGAGTTTTTCACCCACTGGATCATGACAAAAAACAGTAATTGCAAAAGAAGGGTCCACTGCGATAATGATGAATGTCCTTTGTCTTTTGTTTTAAGATAATTGGGTTTTTAATTTATAAACGGTGTTAAAAAAACTCAGACCTGAAGATAATAAACAGTTTTTTTTTACATCATTTTTAAATTTAAAACCCAATTATCTTAAAACAAAAGACAAAGGACATTGATCATTATTGCAGTGGACCCTTCAAATTATTGCACACAAATTATTTATTTTGTTTATGATAAATTTTTGGCCATTTAAATAATGTAACGTGTAACCTATACTGCTGTGTTCGCGGTTTCAAGTCCCATCCATTATATGGTACTATCACCAAGTATGTTGTCCTCCTTGACGTGTCCGTCAACGGCGAACCCTATTAGCTTCGGACATGTGAGCGAATGTGGCTTGCAAAGCCTAATTTGGTTTTAATTTGGCGCACAGTGCAACTGGCCTGAGGTATTGTAGGTATAAGAATAGGAAGGCTTGGGACGGTACTTTTGTAAAAGGCGTTTTGTATCGAGATCTTGCAATCGATTTCAATTATTATCAAGTATGAAAATGATATATATGTATATATATGTATGCCAAATAGAGGTGAAGCTAGGCCACAGAACAGCTGATAGTAAGGCTCTAACTATGGGCTCTACGTATCTACATACGTAGCTGTCATTGGCAGTGCATTCAAACTTTCTCGGTTGCAGGAAATGGACGCACACACACTTAGTTCCAACTCGTTTTACGGCGCGGCGAGAACGCTATTGTATTCATCGGTTGATAATGACTTTTGGACAGTTTCGAAATGATATGTTTGTAATATCCTGTATTTCTGCTGCTCGATGAGTTTGCGACGTGATATGAGCTGCTGAGGTTTAAAAATTCAATCATTTGGTCCATTGTGTGGAGTTTGTTTTTTTAATTTACTGGATTTACTTCCCTACACGAGGGCTACATAACCCTGCTGTGAAAAGATGTGTCTGCAAGGTGGAAAATTAATCTAAAAAATTGCAAAATCAATTTTAAGGTGAATTTTAACAGTCTATTAGGGCCCTGGTTTGATGTGAGGATAAAAATTGCGGACTTTGTTATTTTATGGCAGTCTTATGAAGCTTAGCTATCCAATTAATCACAATAACTGGAAAAAAACTTCGTTGTTCTATTGGTCGGACAATGCTGTATGACCTCGCTTCATGGAGGATAAATAACGATGCTGTATGACCTCGTTTCACGGAGGATAGAATTATAAACCAAATAGCCTGACAATATCAAAGCTCTCGAGCTTCAAATCTCGATAAATAAGATACAAAGCGCAACAATTATATTGTTTATTCAACCCTAAGTTGCGTACACTATAATGGCATGGGAAAAATCCGTACATTCACGGTTGTCACCGCAAATTGCCAGCGTGCGTGCGCGCACGCGTCATCCACTCAGATAACACTGTATTGTAATGCGACTGGTATATATAACTTGTGATATCGTAATTCCATTTGATGACACGTCAGAACTAGAGATACTCAGAAGGGAACAATTGAAGTAGGTAATTGATTTGTTGTGTCCCTAGTTACTTAATCCAATGCATAGATTATCTACTAGCGACCCGGCTTTGCACGGTTGCAATAAGAGATAGACATATACCATCGTACTTTTTTGTAGGCCTTTTTAAGGTGTACAATGCTGTAGTACATTATTTTGATCTATCTCGTAGGGTTCAGCCAGTGTTTGCAATGTAAGCGCAAAAATATGTGTTTATTTACGACATCACATTAGAAACCTCTAAAATTATCAGTGTTTCTCTACTATATTATGCATGTATTATACATATAAACCTTCCTCTTGAATCAATCTATCTATTAAAATCTGCATCAAAATCCGTTGCGTAGTTTTAAAGATCGAAGCATACATAGAAACAGACAGCGGGAGGCGTCTTTGTTTTATACTATATAATGATCACAATCCATTATTATGATTAAAACAGGTGACACCCACTGGATAAAGGCCTCTTATTTATCACAAGCACGCTGCTATCCTACTGCTCTCACAATGTCCTCTAGCCACCGGAGTAGGTGGTCTGGTTAAAGCCGCCGTAAATGTTTTGGCCACCATTCGGCTATATTTTCGCTTGTGGCGTAATTTTTTCGCTTGTGGTGTAGACAGGTCCTAAAGTCTTTTACCATGTATAGTAGACGATTTATACAGCGTCAGGAGGCAATTTTTACCTTCACTAACGGGACGCTGTAGTGCCCGGGACAAATTAAGATGGAGTAGGCTTGCCCAGCACCTATTCCATCCTCTCAGCTTAGTCGGCCTTGTCCACAGGAAAGGCATGGTCAATACGTGCGGAGCTGACTAAGCCACGGGTTTCCTCACGATGTTTGTCTTCTCCGTTTGAGAGTACTGGTATAGTGCACATAAATTGTGCGCACAGAAAAATGCATTGAGACACGACCGGGTTTGAACCCACGGCCTTAGGATCGGAAGGAGGAGTCACTAACAGGTCCAGTCTCAGCTTTAATGCCACTCCTATAGGAGACAGCGCTGGTTTTCAAACTGGACCTAACAGGGTGACATCACGGGATGTTATGTTTATTTATGCTCTCAAAAATCTATCTACGCTGAAGCACGAAATATTCATTGATTTACTAGCTGCCGCTCGCGGCTTCGCTCGCTTGGTACCCGGATAAAAAATAGCCTATATGTTAATATAGCACATATACTATGTGTATTCCAAATTTCATTCAAATCCGTTCAACCGTTTAGGCATGATTGAGGCACGAACATACAAACATCCTCACAAACTTTCACATTTACATAGTAGGATTTGGTGACATTCACTGACCGTGATGAAATGAGCGCCGGTATTTATCTTGCTTTTGCATTTCCCAAACAATTAAAAACTATTTTCGCTCTCGAAATTAGAAGTGTATTTTAGTACCAGTACTTAATTAATGTTGCATACGATGCCACGTGCGCTAGTTAGTCACGGAACTCGCTCCATTCGTACTTCGAGAGCTAAACTGAATGCTCCTTTTTGTATGTTATTTTAATGTGAGAGAATAATAAAATTATTCATTCATTTTGATGAAATAAATAATAAATAGAAAAGATTTTATTTCGGACTACATGATCCATAATTTGTTAGTAAATATGTACAAGCATTTATAATAAATAATAATGAACACCCAACAGTCACATACATAGTCCTGACCCCACACTAGGATGCCCTGTGTCGTGGGTATCAGAAACTACGAGTACCATGGTACCACAACACCCAGACCCGGAAGAAATATTTACAGATCATGCAAACATTTCTTCCGCAGCGGGAATCGAACCCGCGCCTCTTGCGTCTGCCGAGCAATCGTCCGCCACGCCACCGAGGCCGTCGAAGGGTAATCAATGTATAATTAGGGTTAGTTATTTGACTTAATACTGAAATGTACTACTAGTATGCTTTTACAATACCTACCTCTTTGATTATTATACCTGTAATCAAAGACCTACCTATTACTAAAACTCTTGTCAATAATTACTCTTATTTAGAATCAGTGTGGTGAAAAGGTTAGTGTGCGGTACTAAGAGGCCCCTGTCGTTTTTTTTCTACTTTCTTTTTAGAATAGAATTAAATAAGAATAGAATAGAACAGTATATTTATTTTGTTTCCAATTAAGCACATACTTGAGTCATAGGAAAACCATGCTTACAGATTAAATTATATTTAATTATATTTCCATTCTTCTAGGTAATTTCTTATTTTACATTTTTTTTAATTTATTTTTTGTATAAAACAAGTACGTACTAGTTAAAATTTTATATCCTTAGTAGGTATTGCATGTGCAAGACACCAATTATGGACGAACTGAAGCTGTATCTGTTAGTAAGTCATATTACGCAATAAATGAATTGAACCATCGCATCCTAAATGAAGTTCAATGCGATCACCTCACATCACTCTTTGCTAATGACTGCTCGCATTTTCCCAACTTTCATCATACTTCCGCTCAGTTCAAGCGATCCTGAACATCGATTAAAGCAGGACTTTGATCTTAGCGTTCATAACTATTCCAAAATCGTTGCAATTAAAACGATACCAGAGCCTCTAGCCAAGTCCTTTTGCATTCAACGAAGTCGCTTGACGCTACTGCAAAAATGTATAGAGATGACATAGCGATCGCTAGTTACGTGGTTAAGTCAATCTTTTATGTAAATCTTACGTTACTATCTGTCCAACGAAGTAGCTAAGCTACTGAGAAAAAAAATAACATACTAACTGATATGATAAGTCACGTGGTTATATCGCGTTTGCATAAGTCAATCTAAATGATATAAAGCACTCGTGACGTAACTTGGCTTAGACGTTTTTGTTTGAAAGTTAAGCAACGGTTGTGCGCGGTCGCAATTGGGATGGGTGACTGCAAGTGGTATTACGAACTGAGCGCTTCCGTGCTTCGGAGGGCACGTTAAATTGTCGGTATCGGCTTTTAAGTTGTTAAGCCATGACGGAGGCCTTTAGGCGGCCTAAAAACTCCGCCACTAGAGTTGGCCACTAGCTCATACGAACATACATACAATGATACAAAACTCCCATGTTACTAACTGACTGACTAATCAACGCACAGTGTAAACCATAAGTCCTAGAAGGATGAAAATTGGAACGTGTATTCTTCTTATGGTGTAGAACTAAGTAAAGAATTCCAGAAATTTATATTCTATAGAGGACTCAACGGAAAGATGAAGTTTATTATGAAAAAAAAAAACAGAACGCGGATACAGCCGCGGCGCGTTCCACTTGTCCCATCTTGCGTTTAGCGACTTCGTTTGACGCAAAGGGACATGGCTGCGGGCTCAGATAGCATCAAACCGAGTTCAACGGACCGGCACATCAAACGTTAGAGGGAGAAGGCAATTATGAAACCTTTGTACCTCATCGTATTCAAAAGACATCATCTCGCTTGGCGGCATCGCTAAACGGCAATCGAGCTGTCTAGTTTTACCCGGCTGACAGGTCAGTGGAGTATGTATGCAGAATAACTGTAGTATTGTTGTAAAAATTACCTCGTAGAGCCAAAACGACTGGATTGATGAATGAAAAATATAACACATTTTCAGAATATTATAAAATCAATTACAGTGAAAACCAGATGCGAATTAGATTTTGCTTTACAAACTTTACTTTAGGTATTAAAAGCAAGAGCGTAGCATAATCACTTCATTTATTGTTATATAATCTTACTTATATTATAAATGCGAAAGTTTGTGAGGATGTTTGGATGTTTGTGCCTCAATCACGCCTGAACAGATTTGAATGAAACTTGGAATATACATAGTACATGTACTGGATTAACATATAGGCTACTTTTAATCCGGGTACCATGCGAGCGAAGCCGTTGGCGGCAGCTAGTGTATAATATAGAGAAGATTGTAAAGATATTGAAATGTAAAAAAAAGTTTTACAAATGTGTCGAGTGAGGTGTCATATGAAAGGGCTTTGTTTGTATATTCCAAAATGGTTTTTATTTTTATTCTAGGATGTATAGTTTTTGAAATACAGCAAGAAAAGTTTAATTTAAGAAACTTTTGTAACCTGAGCTCCCTTTTGTTAGAGTTTCGATGTCTTCGTAGTTCAGTTTAGACTGGATATTAGTATGGGGAAATCCGAACCAGAAGAGAAGTGACAGGAAAGTACTGTAAAGTTACTTTGGAACCGTTTGCTTTTTTTTTTGTGAAATCAATCAAGTTTTTTTGGCCAAGCGTGAGTTGGTCATTTAAATGAGCCATGTTGCTAAAATATTTGTTGATGCAAACCTATCTCAGTTAAAAAAAAAGTAGTGTACTTGTGCATAGTTGTACATAAACAAAGTGTGTACGTACAAGAGACCTCAGGGCGCAAATGCAAATCTTGCGGATTGTGGATATCGAGCGCGCGATCTCAATTCAGAATGCACTACCTACTAAGGCCTTCTACTATCTATAGTAGATGATTTTTACAGCGTCAGGAGGCAACTTTTACCTTCACAAACGGGACGCTGTAGTGCCCACTCGAATTAAAATGGAGTAGGCTTGCCCAGCACCTATTCCATCCTCTCAGCTTAGTCAGCTTGTCCACAGGAAAGACATATTCAATACGTGCGGAGATGACTAAGCTGCGGTTTTCTTCACGATGTTTTCTTTCACCGTTTGAGAGTACTGGTATAGCGCACATAAATTTTTCGCACAGAAAAATCCATTGGTACACGACTGGATTTGAACCCACCATCTTAGGATCGGAAGGCGGGGTCATTACCAACTAGACCACCAGTGCTCTAGCTACCTAGTAATCATCGTTTCCTTGCCTTTGTTCATGTGGGGTTGGCACATGTTTCTCTCTTTCATCTTTTTATATTTTTTTAATTTATTGCTTCGTAAATAAAGTTCATAAGAGCTAATAATTCTTGTGGCGGTTGTTGACGTGAAGAAAATGATAACATTTATCTACTTTTCTCCTTAGACTGTAAGTGACAATGGAAGATACTTTAATCATTTCCTAAAGTCATAAAACTATTAAATAAATCATTCAAATCGGTACCTGTAACCTTATCTATGGCTATAGAAGAGCGGGACCTTCTAAAACACATATATTTTACTTGAAAGAAGGTTCCAACTTAGTTATACAGTTGTAAACAGTTACAGAAATATAATATTTTCATTTTCAAACTAATTTTTAAAAATAAACATTTTCTGGTTCAGTCAGTCGGATTATTTTCTATTTATTTCATCTAAAATATATTTCAGAAGACTTAATTCGTCGATAAACTTGAATAGAATGACTAAACTGGGTGTATACGAGTACTTTAGTAAATACGTGTTTAAATTATGATCCGTTATCCCCTCCCGATAATATTATTCACTGCCGTACGATAATGTATTCCTGTAGGAATTTAACTTGTTTTCTATGTAAATGTCGTCGACGGGCTATCAATGGTGACGTCACTCTGATTAATGACGTCACGCCCAACCGCCGACTGGTAACTTCACTTTGTAATCGAATCACGAGTATATTTGCGAAGAGCTTGGAAAATAAACATGTTCGTGAATTCAATATCAGAATAAATAATCACGGTAAAGGATGGTTCTATAGATGTGATTCTAATTTGGAAAGAGAAAAGTAAGGTAATTGCCTGACTAACAGTGTTGTAACAAATTGAATGAGATTTATGTACCTACTGTCATCAGTACGAAAAAAACAATCCTGTTTATAATGATTTTTTTTCCAGATAGAGCGATTGAGGTGTCCACCTACTACGACAGAAGTGAAACGACGACACGTAAAGAAAAAAGAAGAATAATTTTAGTTACCTGATTTGTTTGATTTCTCCTTTGCTGGACTGGAAGTAAAGAAAAAGCATAGAATGCGTCCAGCTGCTTCTCTTCCCGAGCATGTCGTAAAAGTCGACTAAGTGATATTATTCTCTCCAACATGATGGTCCACCTATATGGGCGATGGGCGATGGGCTGATCACCTGTCACCATGGTTCACCATATCCATCTTAGAAGTAAATCAGAAGTGGCTGCAAATTTTCTTATCTTGTGGCTCTGCCCACCACATTAGGGATATGGGCGTGATCATTATGTATTTATTATGTACCTGATTTGTTTTTTTGTGGTAATATATGACGCGTCTTTTTGTAAAATGTCAGTGCTCAATAAAGCAGTTTGAAAGTATCTTATGATTATCTGTAGGACTGACCTGTGCACTTAGTGGCGCGAAGTGTGTCCGATAGCGTCGGTGTGGAGTAGCCCTTACTGAGTCCACCGGAGAGCTTATCCGACCCTGTTTGGGAATAAAAAACAATTAAAACCTTCAAATCCAAAAAATACAAAAAAAAAATTAAGTAAATATCGTATATATTAAACTCCTTATTAATGTTTCCTTCTTTCTTTTCACTCCTCCCACATTAATTTATTAACTATTTATTTTATTAATTTAAAGCATGTAACACATGTTGTGCATGTTTATTAGTCAAAATGAAGTTTAGGTTATAAGCAAAGCAGACATAATGCATTTTAGGCATTTTGCTTCTTAGACTTTACGCAATTTAGGTAATTTACTAATCAGACAATAAGCGTTTTAGGTCTTATGTTACTTTGATGTATTGCGCTTTAGATGACCTGCTCATGAGGGGTGAACTTCTCTGCTGGACTGGAAGTAAAGAAAAAGCATAGTATGCGTCCAGCTGCTTCATTTCCCGAGCATGTCGTTAAAGGACACAACCCTCCTTTTGCTCCGCGTAATTGGGTAAAATATAAATAATGATTCATCCTACCAAATTGAATTAAAATACCAACAAAAAACCCTACTCTCCCACGCGTAAAGTCAAACGTATCAAATCACTTCGCGCAATATGTTTTGAGCTATTTATTTGTGAAATAAATACGTTGGGGTACATTCGACCGTGGGGTCTATTGCATAAATCTAAAAGAGGGTCATCACTGGTGGTCTATACGCACAATTAAGTCAGTATTGTCTAGAGCTGTTCTCATGCCGCTTTCTATGCTGGAAATAAAAAATAGATTCATACCGAAAGGGCTATCTGTCTACAAAATTAAAAATGCTGCCGCACTAGTAAACGGACTTCCTAGGACATGACCTTCCACATTTTTTGAAGTCTATAAAAAGTTTGTAAAAAAATAGAAATAGTTCTTTTTTCTCCTTTTAGTATCTTAAATATTTTAAGAAACATGATCATAAAAACAAAATCAAATAATAAAGAAGCAGTACCTAATCATTCTTATCAAATCGTCTGGCGTTCGAAATTCTTAGATGATGTTTAAGGGGTTAGTCAGAGACACGTCCAAGCAATACTCATCTTCATCATAATATTATCAGTCTATGGAAGTCCACAGCAGGACATAGGCCTCCTCGAACAAGCGCAATCGCGCCCTATCTTCCTACACGCACCTATTCTCTGCCGGCAGCCTTTTGCAGATCATCTCTCCTAGCCGGGGGTCGTCCTACATTACGTTGGCTGAGTGGGTGTACAATAAACTGATAAATTGATTATTATAAAGTCGTTTTAAACTACATCTCCACAGAAGAGCTGTGACTAGCTGGCACTCCCTAGGACACTGCATACGAGCTACACGTTCTGCTTCACCTTTGTCAGCCAGCGCAAATGCTTGACGTCATCAACCTTGTTCTATCACGTCACGCTTGTATATAAGAGTACTGGTGGTCTAGTTGGTAGTGAACCCGCCTTCCGATCCTAAGGTCGTGGATTCAATGTTGTTTTTCTACTATAGATGGTAAAGGCCTTAGTTATTTATAATTTTATACCTGTGTTAAAGATATTACAAGGAGTGTGTCTTGGCCGAAAAAGCGCTTCTTGAAGAACAGCGCTGTAGTTGCTTTCGGGTTACAGCACACACTAACTGGCGGCCTATTTGGCTCACAATTTTATTAATTTTACAACTTTTGTATATGTGAACTGAATAAATAGTTTCTTTCTTTCTTTCTCATTTTATAATATTGAGTTTCGCAATCCCCATCGAAGTTGCGCGTGCGCCACTCCACCTTTTGTCAGCCAGCGCCAACTATGTGACGTCATCATCCTCTATTATCATCTCTGATTTATTACGTAATGCCAGTGATAGTGCATTAATCGTTTGTTTGGGGAAAGGGATGCTCTGTGGGAACTCAAGTGCTCGGCTTATTGGCTTACTGGTGTTAATGCTTAATTGTCTGTGCTGTGTTTTGCAAACTGAGGGGTCGTCATGATGACTGGTAGTTTTAAATAAATATTTGTAAGTAAAGCGCATATTACTGTGATGCTTATGTTGAGATGGATGTGAAGAGTTACCAGGATGGATAGTATACGGAATGAGTATATCAGAGGAAGTTTGAAAGTAGTGCTAGTGACAGAATAGATGAGGAGTAATAGGTTGACGTGGGCATGTTATGCGGAGGTAGGTAAGTCACGCTACGTCACGCTACAAGGCGAGTGATGAATATAAATTTGGATGGATACACTGCTAGAAGGCCAAAGAAAAGATGGATGGACTGTGTGAAAGAGGACAAGAGTGTGTGGAGTGAGTAGGTAGGTACTGAGATGACGAGTGATAGAAGGTGGAAGAGGAAATCATGTTGCTTGACCACTCTTAACTTGTTCAAGACGCGCCGCGTCGCGTTTTGGCAATAGGTACATATAAAATACGATAACACGGTGATTCCATAAGCGTGCCCGCGTTTGCCCGCGTTACGTTTTGTTTGGTCATCGTGAATAAACCCCTCAGGGCCTAGTAGGATGAGAACAGGAAAATGATGATGGACAAGATAAAATATGCTATAAGGAAGTTTGAGAGTGGCGATACGAACAGGCGTAAATTCAACGTAGATTTAAAACGTTTCTACATGATCCTAGAGATTTCAATGAATAAAATAAGTTATAAGATTTAATTTCTGATAAAACAAATGCCTTTTACCATCTGTAGTCGATGATTTATACCGGGACGAATTAAGATGGAGTAGGCTTGCCCAGCACCTATTCCATCCTCTCAGCTTAGTCGGGCTTGTCCACAAGAAAGACATGGTCAATACGTGCGGAGCTGACTAAGCCGCGGGTTTTCTCACGATGTTTTCCATCACTTTTTGAGAGTACTGGTATAGCGCCTAGACCTAGACCACCAGTGCTCTCAAATACGGATAAATTGGAGGTCGAGGTCATCACTTAATAATGATGGTGTTATTGATAGGTAATTTAGATTTCTCGTAATGTGTCGCTTGTTTGTCTACCGTAGGACTTGCGTAGCGCAGGACTTCCGTAGAGCCTTCGTAGAACCTCCGTAGAGCTCAGTGTTGTTTCATAGAGTAACTTGTTACATTATTATTTTGCATTTGAATGTAAAATAGTAAAACTTTTAAAATTATATCAGATCGTACATAAAATAGAAAAGAAAAAACATTACCTAAAAAATAAAATTACATATTTAACATAGAATGCGTCACCCAACCACCGTCACCCCACTCAGTGGGATAAGGGCAGGCAAATGATGATGATGAATTTGAGTGATTCAAATAAATGCCCAGTTCCGATAATCTACTAATGGACAACGGTTCGTTCATCACCATAGTAACGTTGTTATATTTCGAAAAGCCCTCTACATTTTTTTGTCAAAAAATGTTAGTTAGTAGAATACCAATATTCTATTAACGGACAAGGATCTCTCAATGGCTCCAAAACCGGGCATAAGACATTGGTCTTCTCAGTGCATCTTAAAGATAAACGGGACTAAACATAAATACCGACAAACACGGGCCCGGCTATTTGACGTAGTTACAATCTTACGTGGAAGTCTAAACTAGCCACTTCCCGACGCCAGATGGACGGACGAACAGGCGTGACTAACCTAATGAATACAAATTGTTGCTCGACCCTTTCCAAAATCAATATTTCGCGCCGCGTATCGAACCAGTTGCAACGTGATTTATTAATAATATTTTACGAAGATACCATCTAAAGTACGGCAACGTAATTGATGACAATTGGTACGGCTCAGATTGCGCGATAGGGTGCCGTAATCATTTTCGTGTTAACAACTCTTTAGTGCCCCCGGGACTTATAAATTTTAATATGTTTCTCCTAATGACTGAGATTAGGGGTTGGGTATTGCAGTTGTTTGAATATTATGTAGATTGGGTGTTTCTTTGTTTTATGTTGTTGGCACGCTCCGCTCCGTCCACCCATCAGCGGAATAGCGGAGACGCGTGCCTGTTGCAGCCTACAGCTGCATGGATGTGTTAATTTACATTTGAGTGGACTAGAGTGGACCCTCACTGCAATAATGATGAATGTCCTCTTCGTCTCCGTCTCATCTTTTGTTTGAAGATAATTGGGTTTTAAATTTATAAACGGCGTAAAAAAACTCAGACCTGAAGATAATAAAATGTTGTTAACAAACTGATTATTGTTAATAAAACAATAATCAGTTTTTTTACACCGTTTATAAATTTAAAACCCAATTACCTATCTTAAAACAAAAGATAAAGGACGGCCTCGGTGGCGTGACGGGCGATTGCTCGGTAGAAACGCAAGAGACGCGGGTTCGATTCCCGCTGCGGAAGAAATGTTTGCATGTTCTGTAAATATTTCTTCCGGGTCTGGGTGTTGTGGTACCATGGTACTCGTAGTTTCTGATACCCACGACACAGGGAATCCTAGTGTGGGGTCAGGACTATGTATGTGACTGTTGGGTGTTATTTATATATTTATTCATCATTATTTCAGTAGACCCTTCATTTGTATTCAGTACTTGTTTGATTTCAACTGGTGGTGGGACAGAGAGTCATGCTGGGCATCAAGCTTCCCAATACCAACATCCGAAGATGAACCAAGGTCAAAAATGTCAGCACACGTACAATGGAGCTCAAGTGGTGTTTGGCGGGACACCTGGCGCGACATGGTGGTGACGGGTGGTGTAAAACGTTGGCAGAATGGTGGCCGAGGGCTGGCAAGAGAAACCTTAGACGCCCTGTAGCACGATAGGTTGACGATATCGTCGGCGTCACGGGTCGTCAGTGGATCAGGCTAGCACAGGACCGGGATCAAAAGCAAGAGCAAAGGGCATAAACTCTGCAGTGGGTACGATCTGGATGCAAGGGAGGCCCATACTCTGCAGTGGGTACGATCTGGATGCAAGGGAGGCCTATACTCTGCAGTGGGTACGATCTGGATGCAAGGGAGGCCTATACTCTGCAGTGGGTACGATCTGGATGCAAGGGAGGCCTATACTCTGCAGTGGGTACGATCTGGATGCAAGGGAGGCCCATACTCCTAGACCTCACAAGTGTACAAACAAAAACATATTCTTACATATATGGTATCCTAAAGTGTCGGTATTCCGAGATAAATAACGATTTAACCTACATTCATTAACGTTAGGCTTACAATCGATTATACTTAATATAAGGAGAATTTTTAGTGATCTGTAAATCTAGGGTGCCATATTTCCAAAAACATAAAATAAAAAAGACAATTTTCCAAGAAACAGGTGCGGAAGACCCCAATCTACCTTCAGAGTCGCGCACCGTGCCAACTCCACAAAGAAGGGTCGCTCAAATTTACATTTTTTCAAATGTATTGTGAACTTTTCAATGGTGAAAAGAACTTTTAATGGTTAAAAGTTATTGTCTTCCAACCGCCTTTGTCAACGAGATCTTTTGTGCTTATTTCTCGAGAGAAATGTGAAAATGTCGAGGCTGTTGTTTCGAATCGCAATAACTGGGGCAGAAAAATACAGAGAATCACTAGGACATCCATTGTCAGCGACGTTGCTAAACAGTGTTGAATTCAAAGAGCAAAAATCTTTTTGAATTTATGAATTTTTATTCTAAGTAAAAGAGAATATTTAACTACCATACCGTACATCAAAAATGAGTATGAAAAATTATTCATATCTGGCTTTGAAAATATTACGACAAAATGTTTTTTCGTAAAGGTAACCTAGATACAATTTATGATAATCATATTTCCATTTCATTCGCGAAAACAACCCAAAGAAAATAAACGGCGAATCACGCAACTCATAATAGAGACACATTCGGCAATAATCCGCCATTTACGAGCTCGTAGACTACCTTTATTACGTCGCAGATAAAAACAGAACCATTTGTTTTCGCTAACTGCCAAAAATCTTTTAAAAACCTGCACTGAAAATGCAGTGTTATTTTTTAAGCGGTGAAATTTCCCCGTCGGCCCTCGTTAAAGCGGGGAAGCCCCGCGCCGGTCGCAGCCAACCAACTTCCCAAATAATGAACCGAATAATACAATTTTATTTTCACAACTAGTATTTATGAAGGCTGTGTGCGATGATCTTTAGGGCGGGGTGTGGGCGGGCGCGTCGCCATGGCGACTATGGGGTATATATCCCGCACGCCCCCACGTCTCCCCTAGAGCGATTGTCATCTGTGGAAGATGTTGCCTCCACTTTTCCTTTATACCTTGCAGCATCGCTTAATCTAAAAGGGTTCTTTTCGAGCTCAGGGGAAACGGGACTTTATCTCGACGCGATAAGCCCCAGAGTGTCAGCGGACTGGAGACGTGGCAATCGATATTCTTTGTGAGTTGTGCTCAGGGATCCGATACACATCGGAGTCGCTACAATGAAGCGCTGGTATCTTTGTTGTAGGTGTAAAAGTTTAAAGGCTCCGTTGACGTTTATCGCGTCGTTTTGCGAGATTTGTTAAAATGTGGATCTTTCACATACAAATAGTTAATGCTGCAAATTATGATGAGCGTTTACATAAAATCTCATATATATATGCAATGTCTTGTTGAAAAATACTTTTTTAACACGCTTATAAGATAGTTACGTATAGTCACGTCATACCACTTCTCTGTTGGAGAAATAACATAGAATGCGTCCAGCTGCTTCTGTGCCAGGTCATGTCGCGAAAGCCGACTAAGGGTTCATAAGGGTAGTATCCTCTCCAACATAATGTACGATGGACTGATCACCTATCACCATGGTTCACAATATCCATCCATCTTGGGACTTTTAATCGGGAGTGGCAGCAAGTTTTCTTGCAAGCTTTCTATAAAACTCACCTGCAGTCTTTTTGTCCATTGAGCCCAGCATGTCATCATTTCTCGCCCGGCCGAATCCAAGAGTTGCGCTAGCATCTTGTCCCAACTGTCCTCCATAGAAGTCTCCGAACGCCGTGGCGGTGCCAAGCAGCCCCGACCGATCCTGCAGCGCTGCTTTGGCTTTCTCAACACTCTGCTTCAGTTGTTCGAAGGTTGATTGGTGGAGACGGTAGGGAGGCCACTCGGTAGCCGGCCAGGGTTCTTCCTTGAGAGCACTGCGCTTCAGTTCCAAGGCCCCGGCATAGGAGCAGCTGCTTTCGTACATGGCAGCTTTGACGCCACGGAGTGCGGTCGCACACTTTATTCCTCGAAAGTCGACCCTGGGGAAGACATACTGTATGTTAATAAGCGTGCTTGGTTTATTCGTTTTCACAACAAAAATTCTTACAATACGGAATCCTCATGAAAAAATTCTAGGAGTTCTCTTTATTGATGTAACTATTTTCGTATTTCAGTATCTAAATGTTGAGTAAAAGTCTACATATGCTATCAAAACCACCCAATGCTATATTCCATTCAATAAATAAGGAAGTGCAGTCTCCTGCAATTAAATAAACATTCGATGATGGTCACATCATAATGGTGTTACAGTACTACATTAAAAAAAATAGTTTATGGTTACATTAAATTTATTTTGAAGTGATGTCGTACATCTTATTACAGGTGACTAATTAGGTACTAACCAGTTTCTGTAATTACTGTAAATGTTGCGCACGACATTTATTCATACGTACATACATAAACCACGCCTGTTTCCCATAAGGGACAGCGATCACGAATCTTCATTTGTTACGATCCTGACATACTTATTTCGCTTGCATTCTCTTCTCATGCCATGCATGCTCGACATTAATTTCATTTTCATCATACACAGCCAGATAGCAATCACTGCTAGATAAAAGGCTGATAGGCCTCCTTTTGCTCATATGACACTGACATCATATCGTCACTGGAAAGGCAAATTTACGTAAGCGTCAATCGAGAAAAAGCCGTTTAAAGTTCATTTTTTTCGTTTTTTAATTATAACTTTCTAGCTAATTATCGAATTTTGATGACGTCAACGTAAGATTTCATTCTTTTTTCATTTTCTATGTCCAGCAATTCATATTATTTAATGTATTTGGACTGCTATTTTAGGATAATAAATCAATATGCCTATTTTGGCGCCATTTTGGCGCTTACGTAATTTTGCCTTTCCAGTGACGATATGTGTCATGACCCCGCTAAACTCGTACAAAAAAGTTAAGTTTATAAACCCGTTGTAACCTGAGCTCACTCTTGTTAGAGTTTTGATGTCTTTGTAGTTCAGGTTAGACTGGTTATTAGTGTGGGGAAATCCGAACCTGAAGAGAAGTGACAGGAAAGTACAGGAAAAGTGGTTTTCTTTTGCCCTTTTTTTGAGAAATCAATTTTTTTTTCTTTGCCAAACGTGAGTTGGCCATGTCGATGTTGCCAGAAATGTATTTTATGTAAATCAACTTGGTTACATTCAAGGATAATTACATTGAATAGCAAAAAAAATGTGCGCTTTACCAGCACTCTCAAACAGTGAATCGAGATCGGTCTTCCCTGTGGACAAGGTTGACTAAGCTGAGAGGATGGAATAGATGCTGAGCAAGCCTACTCCATCTTAATTCATCCTGGGCACTATAGCGTCCCGTTAATGAAGTAAAAGTTGCCTCCTGACGATGTATAAATCATCTAAAAGGCATTATTATTGTAACATCTCTATAATCATATCATCATCGCGAAATTTTAGAAGCTGGACGAATATTGCCGAGGCGCACAATATCTGTGGTAGTACTCTGCCCTCCTAGTGAAGAACGCAGTAACTATGTCAAACATGTTTTGATACGTGAGTGAGAACAGAGTCTTGTATTTTGTTAGGCGATTTCGAATATGTTTACTGTTTAACTATTTATTGTCGAAAATGCTAGTTACTGCCTTCTTCACTAGGAGGGCAGTACTGTAGACAGTGTATCCGCTGATTAATATTATCAATCGGTCACTGCCGGTCGCGGTCAAGTCCGTATTGTCATGTAATTGCAACCGGATTTAAGATAACTCAGCGGTTCCGTCGATGTTCAGCTCAGTCAAGGTCACACAGCACCCACACTTTGGCAATAACGCAGCTTCTGTCGGCGACATTGCACGCGCGACATTTCTGCAATACATTATAGTGCAATTTCTAAATATCTGTTAGAGAATAATCCAAACATCCTGACTTACCCAATTAATAAGTATTGGTGATAATTATACTATGGTAAAAAACACTTTTACTTTTCTAATTTTCATTGTGCGCTTAGTTATTTTAAACTACGCAATGGATTTTACTATCATTTAGAGTTTATTTCAAAAGATTTTTAATAATTTCTTAATAGTATCCTCTATGATGAGATACAATCTTGGACGTTTACTCGTCCAAGGATGCACTAAGCAAGTATTCCCAAGGAGGGTTGACGTCAGGCAGGCGGCCGGTTATAAAATACCTTAGCCAAAACTCTTACAGCATGATCCAAGGATCCAAGGATCATGCTGTGCCGACCCCACATAGAGTGGGATGAGGGCAAGAAGATGATGATGAAACACTTTTACTTTTCAAATTTTCATTGTGCGCTTGGTTCCTTTAAACTACGCAACGGATTTTACTTTCATTTAGAGAGTTTATTTCAAAAGATTTTTAAGTGTAGATCAGTAGGTATCTTTTGTCTAAATTGTTCGGACAATAATGACATCACACATTAGTAGGTCGTTTCCGTACGGAAGCGGATCAGGTCAATAGTTTTAAACAATGTTTCTGATGAGTCTCACCTCATGTCGGAGATTCTCTTTCTCTTCGGCCGCTTTTTATCTTTCTTGGACTTGTCCGTCGTGGAAACTTGCCAGTGGTATCACATGTCGTGATACCACTTCACGTAAAAAATAACCACTGCCTACTCCCGATACAAGTTTTGGTTCAGCACAATTCTACACGGTCCATCTTCTTTATAACAAGGTGCCTTGGTGGCGCACTTGAAATCCTTTCACCTCACTGGTTCGTAGTGCAACGATTAGAAGTAGTAGTTTGCGCGGTGCTATCGTTTATCTCGGATATGTTGTGGGTACTATCGATAAGAGAAGCGATCGAGCGTCGAGCTGAGCCGCAGCGGACTGCCGCGCCCGCGCACAAACGGCCAAATTGAACGCATCCGGCAAATGGGAAATATGGCGTACAAACAATATGTTAACAGTTTGATTTGAACTCCCTGGTACAGAATGTGTTTAATTTTAATTACGGCAACGATATTTGTGTAAAGTGGACGTCTATCATTGCATAGCAGTCACTGATAGCAGATCATCTATCTAGGGTTGATGGTATATTACTCAAACCGGGTAAAAAAATATAAACATGAAAGTTTGTGAGGAATTTTTTGCCTAAATCACGGCTGAATTTGAATGTAACCTGAAATAATTATAATTCGAGCCGTCCGTCGCTTCTCGCACCTACCGCACGCGCGCGAACATTATTTTCTATTTCTTTTATTTATCTGTATTATAATGGTTTTTTATACATCTTGCATATAATTTAATTACGGTTTACTTTTATCTATACGAGTATAAATATTTCATTTCTCTTCCGCATCTAAAGTTTATTTCTTATCAAACTTCATTCGTATCTATTTCCTCTATCTATTAGAAGCACTCGTGGCGTAGCTTGCTTAGATGTTCTTGATTGATCGTCAAAGTTAAACAACGTTGTGCGCGGTCTCAATTGGGATGGGTGACCGCAAGTGGCATTACGAGCTGAATGCTTCCGTGCGTCAGAGGGCACGTTAAATTGTTAATTGGCCCGGCTTTTAAGTCGTTAAGACACGACGGAGGCCTTTAGGCGGCCTAAAAACTCCGTCACTAGAGTTGGCCACTAGCTCATATGAACATACATACATAATATTTCCTACCTACTGATAGGAGGTTCTAAATGTAGTGCCTAGCTGCCACTCCTGCTATACATAGCCTATGACCTGGAATGACAGATTTTAGACCATTTTTTATCCGAGTATATACAATGCGAGCAAAGCTGGTGGTATAATGAAATCTTTTTAAATATAGATTTGTCTTACATCAACTTTTTTGGTAATATTATTAATATTCTGTGATCTGGCTAGAGCTGGCTAGAGACAGGCACTTCGTACTCAAGTTTTCAAAAAATGCGAACCAACTTAAATAAAGGAGAAGGTTCCATGTTCGTCTGTACGCATTTGTTTTTTTGTATGTTCACCAATATACAAATACAAATACAAAATAGTTTATTTTGGAACAAAATATACACGAACTCATAAATAACAAGATATCTTCTTTAGTAGTTAAGAGATTTTTATGATTCTTTCACTGATGTATTTAGAATGGTCCCGCGATGGTTCCATATAAATTTATTGTCTGAGGAATTTGTACTTTTCAAGTTGTAAAATTTGAAAGTCGTAAAATAAAATTTTGAAATTACAACTATCCTACTAATTTGCTTACTCAATTTTATTTCAAAAGAGTCGATGGCCGCTGACATCCTGACATAATTATCTAAACGCCAACTACCTATTTATATAGAACTAGCTGCCGCCCGCGGCTTCGCTCGCGTGGTATCCGGATAAAAAATAGCCTATATGTTAATTCAGTACATGTACTATGTATGTTCCAAGTTTCATTCAAATCCGTTCAGCCGTTTAGGCGTGATTGAGGAACAAACGTCCAAACATCCTCAACTCACAAACTTTCGCATTTATAATATAAGTAAGATGCATATTTTACATTGAAGTCGGTTTTGTTTTTAGTTTTGAACACGTATTATTAAAAAAACAGTTCTAAACAATGTCAGTTGTTTTCTTGTTCAACTAGGAGTGTAGCTGACGATGTGGGCGCGCCGGCAGGATGTCTGCGCTACGTGGCATTACCTGATTATAACCGGCAAAAGACATTTCCGCTGCCGACCAGTTATCTAGTCGTAATCTAGTGGCTAGATGGCTTAAAACGCTGATATAACCAGTGGCGGGGCTTTAAATTCTTTCATAATACTGTTTAGAAGGAACTAGTCTCGTTCACGGCTCCAAAATACCGAGTAGGTACTTTCACTCACTAGAATGTATTCCATCATTAAACATACATATCACGCCAGTATCCCTAATTGGGTGGGCAGAGCCACAAGGAAATAGAAGAAAACTTGCAGCCTCTGATTATAATCTTATAAACTGATTTAAAGTCCTAAGATGGATATGGTGAACCATGGTCACATGTGTGAAATGACCACAAATATTTATTATTTATATTATTAATAACTAAGATAATAATAAGAACAAAATAATGAATCTAAGGATATCTTACTGTATATACAAGAAAAACATGACTACAAAAGTACTCGAGCGTAATAATTAATTCGTACATGATTTATGCGAATATTATTCAGACGCTCTGAGGCACCGGCGTAAGCTGGCACATCGCCTCGATTTATGCCTCTATGGTAATGAGTGTGCCTACTACAAGCAGGTAGTGAGTAGGTACAGTCAGCGTCAAATTAATATGAGCGTCTAGAGTAGTCAAATCGTCATCTTCCTGCCCTTATCCCACTCTATGTGGGGTCGGCACAGCGTGATCCTTGGATCATGTTATAGGAGTTTTGGCTAAGGTATTTTATGACCGGCCGCCTGCCTGACGTCAACCCTCCTTGGGAATACTTGCTTATTGTATCTCATCATGTTGGAGGATACTATCCCTTAGTCGACTTTTGCGACATGCTCGGGGAGAGAAGCAGCTGGACGCATTCTATTTTATTTCTTTACTCCTAGTCCAGCAGAGAAGTTTAGAGTAGTCAAAATGATCTGAAAAACTTAAAAGAAATTTGATATACGCAGTTCGAATCATCATATTGTTGTAAGCACCCAAGGTGTTCAAAATACCTTACTACTCATTGTTTCATATTTAAATGAGCAGTCAGGATGTTCAAAATTATCTAAGCAAACAAAGCTCTCACAGGTAATATGAAAACTCTTTTGAGTGAATACTTGAAATACCTTTGAGAGCTTTGTTTGCTATGATAATTCTGAACACCCTGACTGCTTATATAAATATGAAACAATGAGTAGTAAGACATTTTGAACACCTTTGGTGCTTACAACCATATGATGATTCGAACTGCGTATATCAAATTGCTTTTATGTTTTTCAGATCATTTTGACTACTCTAGACGCTCATATCAATTTGACGCTGACTGTACTGTACAGTTGTACGTATGTTACGTACGTTGAATACATTTGCGTTGCTACTCCTTATCTTGTGGTCAAGTGTATTTTAAAATTTTAAATCGTTTTTAGCTTCCGTTCTGCAGACATGAAAATTTTGCTTGTGAAAATGTAGTTTGACTCAGTATAGTTGAAGGATAAATGTTAAGATGATGTTAAGTAACAGTGTGGTTAAGATGAAGCACGCTTACCTAGAAGAAACCTATTGATTCTCGATTTAAAGACACTCATATTATACTCTTCAGGAAATATAGACCCCGGCAGAGAGTTCCACATTTGATAGCATCTACATACATAAAATCACGCCTGTTTTCCATAGGGGTAGGCAGAGATCACGGATCTCCATTTGCTACGATCCTGACATACTTCTTTCGCTTCATTCACTCTCATAACATTCTTCATATATGTTCGTCGGTTTAGGGTACTCTTGACCTAGCCCTTTTGCAAAACGTCGCCAATTTGGTCCAGGTACGTACGCCTAGGTATTCCTCTTCCAACGGTACCATTCACACTCGCCTCATACACCTGTTTCGTTAATCTTCTTTCATTCATCCTCTCTACATGACCAAACCATCTTAACATACCTTTCTCAATCTTCATCACTACATCTTCTTTCACTCCACATCGCTCTCTTATCACGCTATCTCTCAAAGTCAGAACCTTGCTTTGCTTCTTTGAGCATACTTTAATGAAAATATGATGGGTGACCGCAAGTGGCATTACGAGCTGAGCGCTTTCGTGCTTCGGAGGGCACGTTAAGTTGACGGAGGCGTTTAGGCGGCCTAAAAACTCCGTCACAAGAGTTGGCCACTAGCTCATGCGAACTTATTTAATGAAAATAGGATATCATACTATCAAAACTAGGTCTTTGGTTGACCTGTGGATCCAACAAAGCACGAAGCAATAAAAAACAAAATAAGTATTTTAAAATGTAGATCAGCCTTTCTTATTACATAGGTTAAAATCCCATCTATTAGCGATAACAACCTTATCGGACCAACAAAAGTACGGAGGCTAATAAGGTAATGGAATATAAAAATGTTGTGAAATGAAAATGGCAACACGGCATACATTCATTCTGTTAAATTTGCATGTGTTTGCAGTACAATAAGGCATTGTCCTAGGAGAGCGTTAAAGATAAAATTACGTAGAGAGCTTTCGAAAAATCTACCTTATACAGCTGTAGTTACATAAAACTTGGCCTATATTATCGCGTGATGCCGAAACAGAAGGTCGGAACGCGTCGCGTCGCTTCTTATCGCCTCCTATCGCTCACCTAGGACTATCAGTAAGGGGTGGACTAACCACTTGTATACCATAACTAAAATAAGTACATGTGTAGTGCTGAAACAAAAACTTTACGGTACCATTATCTAAATCTTACACAAATATTGTACATGCAAATGACAAGAAAGACGAGAATGAAGAAAGACTGTACTCCCTAGGATACTCACGTTCTTACTTACACGAACTCGGATTATATTAGTAAGATTGTAGTCCGCGTCATTTTAAGAAACACTAAAATAATGAGCACTGGTCTAGTTGTATTGGCTCCACCTTCCGATCTTAAGGTCGTGGGTTCAAATTTGGTTGTACACTAATGGATTTTTCTGTTCAAACGGTGAAGGTAGACATCTTGAGGAAACCGGCATGTCGTAGAACCTAAAAATTCCAAGTGCACGATAGGAGCCGATTTTAACTTTCACCACACTGGTTCGACTAATACTGACATGACTAATTAGTAAGTAAGTTCGTATGAGCTAGTGGCCAACTCTTGTGACGGAGTTTCTAGGCCGTCTAAAGGCCTCCGTCATGGCTTAGTAGTAATACACTAAAATACCATCAGAAATACGTATAGAAAGGAGCTCGGTTGCAGAACATTCTAGACATTTCGACTGCAGTGAATGTCCACGGCGAAAGTATCAAATGACGCAAAGAATGACATAACTTTGAATGCAACTTGAACTATTATGAAACCATCCCATAAAACACAAAGTCATAGTAAAAACATCATCATTAAATTACATTTCAAGTTTCAAATCAAATCAAATTTTTTTTATTGGGACAATTGTAAACGATGATAGCTACAGTAGATTTAGAAAAACTGTGTCGAAGCTACCAACGCCCATCTCCTCAACCAAAAATCTGAGGTATCTCTTGTTTAGGTAGGTATACACAAGATTCAATATCATAATTTATAAAGCAATTAAAACAAATACAAAAGCCATAAAATAAAAAAAGACAAAAACAAAAAGCGAAAGGGAGTTTCGGGTAGTAACCGTATATAACAATGAGCGAGCCTTGACTTCCAGCATCAAACACCTCGGAAGAATACGAAACCTCTGAAACCAAAGTCATTGAAAAACTTTTTCAATTTAACAACTCGACGAAGCCTCTTAAAGATTCCAATATTTATCCGCTGGACAAAGAATGAAAATTAAAATGAAATATTTAATATTTCTTTTTCTCTGCTGACTGGGAAAGAAAAAACATAGACCGCCCAGCTGTTTCTCTCTCCGAACATGTCGTAAAAGTCGACTATGGAGTACCTAGTATCCTCTCCAACTTGATATTCACCATATCCATTTAGGGAGTCTTGAATCAGAAGTAGCAGTAAATGTTCGTGACTTAGTGAAGGAAAAACATTAATATAAGATATGCCCCTCGGCTATCGACCCCAAAAGGGTCAAGATACATAAGCCCCGTCGAGGTTTGCATATTTAAGAACAAAATATGTGTAAAAAATTATTGGCCTTCTGAATCATAATGTTTTTTTCCAACTATGTAACAAGCTGTAAGTTTTCCGAAGAGAATAAAAGAAAAAATCTGCCCACCTTATTAGTTATTTTATTGTGCCGTGGTGCCAGAAAATCGGTAGATACATCGACATTTGTGTAAGGTTGTTTTGAAGTGCATGTTGAAAGGACCGGGCGAGCACTTAAAAGGTTTTTGGATATTTGTTTGAAATAGCTAAAATTATTTCAATAGACAAGATAGTTGAGGTAGAGGGAAGCACGAAACTTGGTAGGCCATTAGACTGCAAATACTACGAAGATTTGCTGGGAAGTTATGAGCTTAATCGATGAAAGGCTTAAAGATATTGGGTTCCTCATGGGGTCAAAAAATGAGTTTTACAAAGTCGATCGGGATGCCATATGATACCATATTCGCTTGCACCAGTGTAAGAATCAATTATGTCAATATTCCAGAGTGCAAGAAATAGTATTCATCATCATCTTTCTGCCCATATCCCACTCTATGTGGGGTCGGCACAGCATGATCCAAGGATTATGCTGTAAGAGTTTTGGCTAAGGTGTTTTATGACCGGCCGCCTGCCTGATGTCAATCCTCCTTAGGAATACTTGCTTATTGTATCTCATCATGTTGGAGAGGATACTATCCCTTAATCGACTTTTACGACATGCTCGGGGAGAGAAGCAGCTGGACGCATTCTATTTTATTTCTTTACTCCTAGTCCAGCAGAGAAGTTTAGAGTAGTCAAAATGATCTGAAAAACTTAAAAGAAATTTGATATACGCAGTTCGAATCATCATATTGTTGTAAGCACCCAAGGTGTTCAAAATACCTTACTACTCATTGTTTCATATTTAAATGAGCAGTCAGGATGTATAGTTTTTGAAATACAATGAAAAAAGGGATTTTTTAGAAAACCGTTGTTACCTAAGATCTTTTGTTAGAGTTTCGATGTCTCCAAAGTTCAGGTTAGACAGCGGCTAGATAGCGGTATAACAAGTTAGAGTCGACATACAGGCTTGATCTAGTTGTAATCAAGACATTATAATCTACTCTTACTTTTTATAGAATAGACAATAGTCTAATGAGAACTTGTTCATAAACTTGGATCATAGTGGCGGCAAGTTTTCTTATGCTTACTTGTGGTTCTGCCCACCCCATTAGGTGTACATAAACAAAGTGTTTAAGTACAAAAAACCTCAGGTCGCGACTGCTAAACTTGTGAATTAAAGACATGAACTAGGTACTTAATTATAAAATACCGACAGAGGCTTTGCTACGCGGAAAATAAGGTAGCCTATTATGCAGGCAGATTTTGATGTAAATCGGTATAGCCACATATTGATCGCATAAAAGGCCACCTATTATGTTATCCTAGGTCACAAACTAAGTACGTCTCTGAGCACCCATTATCCAATCTTTAAAAACTATTTCAGCCACTGTGATTGAGCCACAAATATTTTTACATCACTATAATTTTTCGGATTTATAATACGTAAGATAAGTAGAAGTAAGATGATCTGAATATCATCAGCAACACAAGAAAAACGGGAAAAAGTCTAGCTAGTAACATAAACCCGAATACGGAAAGCAAAATACGCAGGGAGCCGTGATTGACGAGAACTTAGGAAGTCCACTCGACACCACTCCTTAAACCTGAAGGAGTACATTGATCGCTCCATTTCATAAAAAATTGTGAAATGGAGCTCATACACGGGGAAATATATATTTTATAATTTTATTATCAAGTCAAAATATTTTAACACCGGAAAGCCTGTGCACGTACCTACAAATCATTTTCAAATATTTTACATGGCACAAATAGTACGCGCACAAACACTGTATGTTATGTCTAGATAACTGAATTTAGTGACCATCTTATGTACTTATACTAAGACAACATTAAAGCTTCTTGCTCTAGAGCTTAGACTATTGAATGGTCTCAAAAGAAGTTCCATTGATATTACCAGATGCGACACGGAGGGCACCCACTGACATTATTTGATCACATCCGAGGACTCACCTCAATTCATCATCTTCAGACTTTTATTCACATCCATGACACTGTACCGTCACTTCGAAGGATCCGACCAATAATTATGTCGTTTGAAAAAAATAAACAGATCGATAGTTTGAGAGCTAGGCACGCGTCCGCGGACAGGAAACCGGGATAATACAAGTGAGGTGCCTCGTCCGGTGGCGTGGGGGTGGTAGGCTGCGGGTGGCCACGCCCCAGGGCGGGGACTGCGGCCGCCTGCGCGGGATCATCTGGGCCCAAGCTCCCAGCTACCCCAGCTACCCCGGCTACCCCGGCTACCCCAGCTGGGATGATGGACCATATCTATGCTACATTCCGATACGGACCCCTGAAAGCGGCCGATAGCGTTGGCTGCGGGCGAATTTGTTCGCAGGTAGGTTTAATGATGCTTTTATGATGTATCTTTTGGGGCCAAGATCTATTTCATGCATTCAATGATGCCTACGAGTTACCACAGTACACTACTAGTGCTTTCATAAATTAATTTCGATAATGGGCAATGGGCTGATCACCTGTCGCCGTATACGGCGTGATAATATGTATGTATGTAATTTCGATAAATTTTTATATTATGAGCTTTTTGTGAAACTATACTGAAATCTGGAAGATTTTATCAATTAGAGACAGCCAAATCGACAATACTGGATTAACTGACTATATTTTTATAAATATCTAATAATTGGGTTACATTGTTTAACACTTCGGTGTATTGTATCAAACCAAACGTACCGTGGTCGAAACCGTATACTCCAATAATTATGTTCAACTATTTGTCGACCAGTTGAACATATTGGATAAATTTCGTCCAATTTTTTCAAATTAAAAAACTAGTTGAACTACTTGGACTAAAAATTGCAATAAGTTCAATCACAATATTTTTATAAATAAAACAGGGTTAAATAAAAAAAACTATTCCTAGCATGAATTTTAAAACAGGCAAAATCGATACCAGATGTCAGGTACTAGGTTAGCAGAAACGATGGAGAGATACGTATATTCACAAAGAGTCAAGATCACGGGTCGCAAAAATCTCTTCATGGTTTATGCATTCCTGGTACTTGGACTTCTACACTTAGATTTTTTCCAATTCGAATTAACCGTCACTCACTACACACTAATTTGCGTTTCGTAACTAATCTGTTTCCTACTTTTTTAATTAGGATTGCATTAGATCAACACAGACAATCATACAGATTTTTTGTAACGAATAGGCACCGAAACTACTAGACCGATTTCAAAAATTCTTTCACCAATAGAAAGCTACATTATCAGGGACCAGTATAGGTTATAATATATTTTCAAAAAATTAGGAACCCGTAAGAAAATTGCAATATTGTAACCCAAGGTAGAAAACCCAAAATAGTTTTTGGCGTGCTCTGCGAAAACTATTGATTATAGAACAAAACAATGTATTACACGCGTACGAAGTCGTGGGCCACAGCTAGTTTACTATAAAGTACCGGGCTAGAGTCAAGTACCTACCCACTCGAGGCCTCGTGATTCGTAAGCAAAGCTGGGTAATTAAGCCAATGCTCATTGAGTGCGGCTAATCGGGGGTCGAGGCGGATCGCGCCACCCTTCGACCATTAGTTCGCGCCTCGCGACAACTGCAAAGCTGCCACATTATTTTTCTACCCAACCTGGACGTTCTTTGTCTCAAATATACATAATGTAACACAACAATATTTAGATAACGTTACGTCCTTACTGCTTTACTTAGCCTGTTTGTTATAATATTTCACTACACTGATCTGATATTAGACAGAATACTGTTTTGACGTTATCGTTTTTGGTCGGGCATTCGAAGCTGATGGTGTTGTAGGAAGAATTGATATTGTTGAAAAGCTGAGTAATAAACTGCAGTATTGAAGATTTGGTGGTTTTAACGTAAAAAAACCTCTGTCACGTTATACATTATTTAAACATGGTATTCTCTGCGATTGTGCATCAAAATGAGAAATGCTCGTCCTGTCTGCTCAATATGAAGATGCTTGCTCCATTTATCATTATAGAGCCTAAGGATTCATTTATATTGTAACATACTTATTATGTTAATAAATTGATTTGATTTATATTTCTCTGTTGGACTGGGAGTAAAGAAAAAACTTAGAATGCTACTTCTCTCTCCGAGCATGTCGTAAAAGTCGACTCAGGAGAATCAAAAACACAGAATGATCTAAGCACAACCGACCTATGGTACAACTTCTATGGTTTGTTAAAGAGATTAAAAAACTAACCTATCTAGGAGTTAAGCATGTTTGAAAACGGAAAATTGAAAATTGAAAATCGTATATCTGCCCGTTATTTGTTTAGATAGTGTCAAGAAATCTCTATCTAATCATAACAAGCCAAGTTCAACAAAAGCTTGTAAAAATATTCTTACTATCCCTTCGTCAATACCGGCCCCCCGTAAAACAAAGCACGATGACGTGTTGTAATGAATTGATGAGCGATATACACTAACACATTGATTTGATAACACATCGCATCACCTGGCAGGGTGCGGCGCGCTCCCCTTTTTAAAAGGCCGCTTCAGACTATCAGTTTAAAATAAACCTGATGTGCCGTAGTTGTCAGGACCGTAACAACTGAAGATCCTGGAGATCTAAATTAAGTAAGCTAATAATTAAGTTAAATAAAAGCTTTTAAAATACATGCTTGGGTTCTCCATCCCCAAGATATGTCTGTGTCCACATCTAACAAGAGGAGACGAAGGAGACCTCTTTTGTTTTCTTGAGTTATACCTGGTTATGTTTTGTTATTTGTCTCTGTGTTCGTTAGTGTTTAAGTGAAACAAAACTCATGATAGGTGTTAGATAGGGACTTTGGTGATTACAAGATTAAATCTTAAGAAGATCAAGCTTCTCAAGCTTTACGATTTCGATAGTTTGTAAGCGACCTACGAAATCGTGAAGCTACAATTTTATTGTGTTTGTTTGATGGACAACTATAATAATATTTGGAATCAGTTCTATAGGGGAAACCTGCAAAAGAAAAAGGCTGAAGATGCTGCAATTCAAAAGAAATCCATCATACCTAATTCAATTCTTCGGGAAATATTACAAAAAGCTTCAAAGGTTTGCCAGTTCCAGTTTTATTTGATAAAATTGAAATAAAAAACAAAAGCTATAAGTACAATAGTATAAATATCTAATTCCTACGCCAATATTGGTGTGGGTAAGTACGCACAAATCACGAGTACATCACTAGTAAACTTTTAACAAGTTCTTGCCGGGTAGTTCTCATTTGTTCTATGGAACATGACGTCATCGAACAAAATGACACATTTTCTTCCCAATTTTTCCCATACAACCTACATACTAGCTTTTCACCCGAGTTTCATACCATAGATCAAAATAGGAATCAAATTTTCCCAAAATCTTATAAGAGAAGCGAAATGACACTGATAATGTCAAACTATTCTATTTTAACCATAACCATGAATATAACATGGGCAATAGGTCGTATAGTCTTCCATCTATAGGTGCCTATAGTACAACCTTTGCTTAGTTTTGGGCTAGATGGCGCTGTGTGTGAAATATCCATAAATATAGTAGCGATCCATTACCGCCAATTTCAAGTTTCTCTCAAAGACATTTCTTATAATGCGACAATCAAGTCAATCAAATTAGTCACTTTGACAAGTGCCACAATAAATAACTGTTATTTTCTAGAGGCCAGTTTGATAAGATAATCGTAAAGAGGTCTTATTTACCTTGTCCTATAAAACAATTTGAGAAATAAAAGTATTAGTCATGTTCTGTCCGATGACGTCATGTTCCATATAACATATGGGAACTACTCTTCTTGTCTGGACATTGACGGCCTCAGTGGCGTGGCGGGCGATTGCTCGGCAGAGACGCAAGAGGCAAGACAAGGAAACTTATAAAGGGACTTTGCTTTGCATTTTTTGCGCCAAGGATGTAAGAGTCGGGGCTAGCAGGGCTTATCTCAAATTGTTCGTTTCTCAGTAGACTCTCGGCACTGGCGGTATGGTTTCCACCTCCTGGTCCAGGGTATTATCGATGACTGGCCGGTACGTAATGGTGACGGCTCCGGTAATCAGGTCGCACACAGAGAGGCTGTGTTTGCGCCAGTGCTCATGCAGTGGCTTTTTCTTCTGCGAAGGTGAAAAATTTGTTAAAAGAATCATCATCTTCCTACCCTTATCCCACTTTATGTGGGGTCGGCACAGCATGATCCTTGGATCATGCTGTAAGAGTTTTGGCTAAGGTGTTTTATGACCCGCCGCCTGCCTGACGTCAACCCTCCTTGGGAATACTTGCTTATTGTATCTCATTATGTTGGAAGATACTATCCCTTAGTCGACTTTTACGATATGCTCGGGGAGAGAAGCAGCTGGACGTATTCTATGTTTTTTCTATACTCCCAGTCCAGCAGAGACTCGGAATGTGTTAGAAGGATAAAGATGTAAAACTCTTATGTTAATGAGACAATCAACGAACAGCCTGAACCATAACTCCTAGAAGCACGAAACTACTAGGGGTGTACTAAGCAAAGAGGACGCAGCGAAAAGATGAAGTTTGTGCAAAAAACTCAACAAAAGCCGCGAAGTCTTCCATTTTGTGGAAGTGTAAAACATTAGCTTCATAACGGTGGCTTTGTTCGCGTGGTACCTACCTACCCGGATATGCAAAATCATGTCGTTCCGTTGCTGCGTAAAAGAAGGACAAACTAACAATAGTACACTTCATAATATTAGTATAATAAAACATCAAAATAGTCACTGACAAAACCTACATAAAAGTCGCACAGGGGCCTTATTCGCTATGACCAAACAAAACGTAACGCAAGCAAATTCGGGCACGTTATAAATCAGCTGTTAATTTTCGTATGGTCAGGGGCCAGCACCGAAGATGGTAAAATCGAAAGATGTGATAATGATGATGATGATGATGATGATGATGATGATGATGATGATGACCATACGATGTTTAATATCGTACCTGGTCTTTGGTCGGCTTGGAGTAATCCATCTCGTCAGTTCGCTTCGGGAAGTCATCCCTGAAATGCGCCCCTCTGCTTTCTGTTCTGTTCTTGGCACATGCCACCACCTGCACATAATGTATATTAGTTTTTAACAGATTTAACTTTCTGAGTTCGCCTGGTTTTTTGTCTATGTTGTGAAATGTTGTCATACGATATCCAACTTTTCCCCGATTTCACTGGTGTACCCAGGGAACAGCTTCAAAGTAGCTTCATACAATATATTCAGGACGGTATGATATAATTTACATAAAATCTAAAAAACGGTCAGGTTAGTTTGTGGAAAGACACGACAAAGTAAAATATTTTTTGTGTCTCCTGGAATTGTACGAGATTAGTAATGTATCAGAGTGATTCGAAGGAACCAATGAGACGACTACAAGGTGTTATATAGTAGCAATGTATCATGGAGAATGACATAGCCAGCAGGTGCCAGGCTATGGTCAGTAATGATGGTTTACCTGAACAGCCAACTGCAGCATGTTCTGCAGCTCTAAGGTCTCCACCAGGTCGCTGTTCCAGTTCAGTCGATGGTCCGACACACGCACCTGCTGGAACGCCTTGAACCAACCCAGGATCTCCGTATCACCTGTCAACGACCTTAGACCAGTTAATCCTACAACTTAGCTAAAGGCCGACTAAGCTGAGAGGATGGAATAGGTGCTGGGCAAGCCTATTCCATCTTAATTCTTCCCGGGCACTACAGCGTCCCGTTTGTGAAAGCAAAAGTTGCCTCCTGACGCTGTATAAATCATCTACTATAAATGGTAAAAGGCCTTAGTTAGCTAAATGGCACTTATAGATACGTCACAAGTACAGTGTATGTGCGGAGCCTCTACACGAGGGAGGACCTTATCGAGGCCTACGATAAAGGAGGCTCGTGGTATCACACGATGAATAAATTAAAGTTAAAAGTAGCTATGAAACTAGGCCTTCTAACCACCAGAGACTCTAGCCAAGTCCCTATGTGTCCAACGAAGTACAGTAGTTAGATACAATTGCAAGAATGTTTAGAGATGACATAGCGACTCCTGAGCACGACTTACGACTGCTTAAGTAAATCCTTATTCTATATATTATTATCTAACTATTTGTGTAAAACTCATTTGGCCTTATCATTTAAGTATATTTGTTGTTTCATGTGTTCTGTAACGCTGTTGTTTTACCTCAATAAAATAAAATAAAAAAATAAAATAAATAAATAACACCCAACAGTCACACACATAGTCCTGACCCCAAACTAGGATTACCTGTGTCGTGGGTATCAGAAACTACGAGTACCATGGTACCACAAGAAATATTTACAGATCATGCAAACATTTCTTCCGCAGCGGGAATCGAAGCCGCGCCTCTTGCGCCTCTGCCGAGCAATCGCCCGCCACGCCACCGAGGCCAAGGGGTGCACCAAGAAAGGAATTCCCGAAATTCAACTCCTAGAATACGCAGCGTGCAGATGTTGGTTGGCGTTATGTGAACTGGGCGTTCCACTAGTCTTTATTTAAATACCTAGTCGTTCGCCTCGCACTGAGATCTCGCGCGCTTATTACCTGCGTGAAAATCCAGTCTAACCCTGCGAAAACATTGAAAATTTCAATGAAACTAACAAATGTGAGCTCAGGTTACAACGGTTACGAAATTTAACTTTTATTGTTTTATTTCAAAAATTTCGTTCAATTTTCAAGTTCATTCGCGGGCGGTTTTTTCATACGGCCAGTTTCTTGTTCGGTTATACAATGTTTGTGATCGATCTCTTTGACGATTGGAACATTTACTAACAATAATCCACATTTAAAATTCAAATAGGGACGAAAAGTCTTTTTAGTCGCTAGGGATTAAAGAGATACTTTGGTTGTTTACGATGTACCAACCAGCTCATTTTAAATAGATGTGATAAAAAAACATTTCTTCGATACATACCCTCAGCCAAGAGTTCCGCATTGCGAAAGACGCCACATTTGTTTTGCATTGTGTTTCGCATCTCCGCTCGTAGCTCGGCGGTGGGCGCGCATCCGTTCGCGTACCTCACCTTGTCCAGGTTTTCCAGAGTCGCATCGCACAAGTCCTGCAACATACTCCCTGGGTCATAAAAAACACCCAATCTTGTGTAGAAAGTCTAACTTTAGTTTTCTTATGGAAGAGGGGGCAAAAGAGCAAGCGGCTCACCTGAGATGGTAAGTGATTTAGTGAAGTGTGAAGTAACGCCATGAATGTTAAATGTGCTTTGACAAATACTCACGTCTTTTAGCTGAGGCTGCTTGTCCCCCGGCCTGGCGATCTTGCCGATGTTCTCGCTGATGGCCTTCCCAAACACCACAATGTCCAAGATGGAGTTGGCTCCGAGTCTGTTGGCACCGTGGCAGTTGCTGACCGCCTCACCGGCCGCGTGCAGCCCTGGCACGCTGCAATCCCTGCCGTTTTGGTGAACTATTACCTGTGACGGTAACCATTTTCGATCAATAATCGTTTTTAGGATTGGGTGGCATCAGCAAAAGAAGGTTCTTGGGGCATAATGTACGTAATGATCAGTTGACAGTCGCTGCAGCCAAAGTGGCTGGACGTACTAAAACGAATTGGATGTTATAGGATACACCTGAATTGCAAACGTGACCAAAGCTATGTTAAATAACAATTTTCTTTGAACATCTTGTTTTTGTACAATGGTATTTTTTTTGTTTGAGCTTGACATTATAAGGATGCAATACTGCGCAAATGACAATGCAATAGCTCCTAGGCTTAGATAAAACAGATTCTCACTTCTCCCTTATAATTGATAGGAATCCCTCCCATGGTGTAATGAACAGTCGGTATGACGGGTATGGGCTCCTTAAACACATCGGCTCCTGTGAACGTCAAGGCCGTCTCGGAGATCCCCGGCAGGCGCTCCTTGATGATTTCGGGGCTCAGGTGGTGGAGTTGCAGGTACATGTGGTCTTTCTTCGGGCCCACGCCTCTACCTATGTAAACGAATAACTGATCTCGGCGATCATTACCAACAGTATTTATTAAACTATCTCGATTTGTTAATATGTAAAGTTTATAACGGGATCAAAAGGTACGCGATTAAGTACCGTTATAAACTTTATAATATTAGCATTATCAACATCTATCCACTGTGTGATTTTGTAACACATTGGCGTAGTCGTCACAGTCTTCTACGTCACCCGTTATTTTCACACCTGCCTACTTTGGTGTGTAAGGGACGGATGAAGTAGATGACTGCAATAACGATTTTAATGCGTTACAAAATTACGCCTTGAGTCAAATTATGTGTGGGGTACCCTGTCGTATCTCAGTAGCTATGGATCTCGAGACAACATCGCGGCTGGCCAAGTCCTTTGCTTTTGGAGCGTATGTTTCCATGAACCTTGTTCCTTCGCAGTTGACGAGAAAGCCGCCTTCGCCGCGGCAACCTTCACTCATCAAGCAACCTGAGCCGTATGCACCTACAGGTGAATATTTTAAACATTAGACGATTTATACTCAAGAGACAACATTTGCAGAAACTAATGGGATCCTGTACCTAGTACGTGGGACTTGGGACAATTTTATATGGCTTGCATAGCGAAGCTGTGGGTGGAAACATGCACGAGGGAGAATCTGAGATGGATACCAGTAGGGTGGAATTGGATAAACTCCATATCCTGAAGCGGCACGCCCGCGCGATTCGCAATGGCACAGCCGTCGCCTGTACACGTGTGCGCCGCCGTGCACGAGAAGAACATCCGAGGGTACCCCCCTGTAGCTATCACTGTGTTCTTCGCTTGGAACCTGTAGGAACAATAAATAAATATTGGTGAACATTTAAGGCAGGCTAGCCTCAAACTAAGGAAAAAAAGTTTACTCCTTGTCAGCCCACCTGATGAACAGACGATTATTTGTAAAGGCCGAGTGTGGTCAGTGGACGGAGTTAATCCTGGAAGTAAATTGCACCTATGTCCAGGAGAGGACTTTTATAGGTTGATAATGATATACCAAGACTGAGCTTGTCTTCATTTATTCTAAAACGTCTCCAATTAGTCAATATTACATTGGTAGTTAAGTTTTATTAGGTATAAGTATAGATTAAGTTTTTCTTGGTTTTTATATAGGTGAGGAAGCCCTTAAATAAATAAAATAAAAACTTATTAGAGCCTTATCGCATTGAAGCGCTCGTAGCTTACTTAGATCTTGATCGTTGAAGTTAAGCAACGTTGTGCGCGGTCATGATTGGGATAGGCGACCGCCAGTGGCATTACGAGCTGAGCGCTTCCGTGCTTCGGAGGGCACGTTAATTTGTCGGTTTAATTATCAGTCCTGGCTTTTAAGTCGTTAAGCGTTGGCCACTAGCTCATATGAACTTACTTACCTGCTTATCGCATTCATGCAACATTGCGAGGGCCGAAAGTCTTTTACCTACTTTATATTCAGAATACTCGTAAGTCAGAGACCTATGCAGACTACTGTCATCCAGGTCCAAGGCGAGGGCGCCCACCACCTCACCATCTTGCACCAGCAAGTCCAGCACGAAGAACTCAGAGAACAGCTTGATGTTGCTGTACTTGGTGCTGTAGCCATACAGCGTGTGGAGAAGCGCGTGACCAGTTCTGGAATAAAAAAAAAATGTTTATTGAAATCCTAGGATTATTTAGAAAAGTTGCCATCGTCATCTACGTTGAATTTACGCCTTTTAATGCGAACCAGCGTAGAAGTTACAGACAGCAAGCCAGGATTCCCTTCACAATCTTCATACTAGTAAACTACATAAAGTGGTACATACTTTATTACAAAGTGGTAAAGTTTATTTTTGCTGAATAAGGTAATCTCAGAAACTACTATTCTGAAAAATCTTAGTAGAAATTTACACTATCCCTGAGTGCTATATTTCATTTTTAGCTAACCATTTTGAAAGGAATGAAGTCCAATTTGGTATTGTATCCGTGTTAGTTGAAAGAGCGCCCTCTATAATGCTAATACAGAACTACACAACACAGTTGTAGCGCGTTGGGAAACCCTTATATTTATTTTGAACCATCGAGTGCACCAACCCTCCGATAGATGTCGCTTTTTCAATACGTAAGGCAGGGGGATAGTTTTAGTTAAAATATTAATTTCTTATTATAAGGCTAAGTTATTATTTGCATTTATTTATGTATAATAATTGTTTTTCTTGTAACTTTTCTACAATGCACTGCCTCCATTATTTCTCCAAACAACACAAAGGTTAGCTGGAAGAAAATGCTAACTAGCATTAAGTTCGCCTATGTAACATGTTTTCTTGTGTGCAATAAAGAATTTTCTATCTATCTAAGTTCATTATGATCGCGTTAGAGCATTCACATGACGGCATATGTACGCGCGGCAGTCTGGCATCAACATTGCTTGAAATCATCTTCTCTAATCATTTTTTCCTGCATTTGTCCGTCTCAACTCGCGCGAATCAACTGAACAGCTGAGAACTTGAACCGCGCGGTATAGCGCGGTGACTCGCGGTTCAAGATCTTGCGCGCGGGTCGGAGCGCGCCGCGCGGTCAATATGTAAACGATACCTAATTGCCGCGTGGTAAGTAAACGATGATCACCGTTTATTTTGATCTTGTACCGCGCGGTCATAATGAACAATAGAATGCAGTGCTACAACTACTTTTGAGTAGTAGTGAGATTTACACTGACTGGACTAAAGGGTGCCTCAAAGAAATCCTACTGTCGGATACGGAGAGCTAATAAATAAGTAGTAGCTATTGGGGCTAGCTCAGGGTCTTTGGCGTGTTTGCGATACACTTACTGTACATTTTGTTTACGGCTGACTGTGTGCTACCAGATAGCGTCTTATCTTGGACACAACGTACGAAATTCACGGCATGCTAAATGGGTGGCCCCACTTTTGTTGGTATATTGGGGGTGTATTAGACACCTACATTGAAAGACCCTATAGTAAGAATTTACGATTATGATGGATATAAGTTGGTAATAACAGGTAGGTAGGGACGTGTGTGAATGTTTGGCTGCATATCTAGGTAGATAATGTAGCCAAATATCTACATACGTTCTTATTTTTCCTATATTGTGTGCTTCTTTCTTTAATTGTTTCTGTCATTCTTTCTGTGCCGTGTCTTGTGTTCCAAATAAATAATCTATCTATCTATCATAAGCGGAACAATAAATAATAATAAATATTTTGAGGACACAGCACCATCTAGCCCCAAACTAAGCAAGGCTTTTACTATGGGAACCAGATGGCTGATAGAATACTTATTATACTATTTTCTTCCGCAGCGGGAATCGAACCGGCGCCTCTTGCGTCTCGGCCGAGCACTCACCGGCCACGCCACAGAGGTCGCCAATAACACAATAATAACGTGTGCGTGTGTCTCTAGTTAACATGTTTAGAGCAAAGATTACGATTTCAATCTTTGGTTTAGAGGTGGCTCTGCGAGCCTTATCTAAGCTGTCGAAGACGATGCGCGTATGAATGTGTGAATGGTACCGGTCCTCAACACAGCAGGTGCGCTTGGCACCACTCTCCTTGCCCGATTTTATGGACTGCCCTCCGAAAGCGCGCTGGTAGATCTTTCCTTCCTGGGTCCGGGAGAACGGCATCCCCATGTTCTCCAGCTCGAACACCACGGTGGGCGCCTCTCGCGTCAGATACTGGATTGAATCCTGCAAGGAATAATTATAAGGTCGTTGGTCTTATGCCATGACTACTAGGTAGAGTACCTACAATAGTCAAAAATACCGACATATGAAAAAAAAAACCAGATGGCTGATGGAATTCTTATATGTATAAGTATTCCATCAGCCATCTGGTTCCCATAATACAAGCTTTGCTTAGTTTGGGGCTAGATGGTGTGCTGTATGATATGTCCTCAAATATTTATTATTATTTATTTATGATAACTTCTGCAAACATTCTAAAAAATCGTGAGCTTTATTTAACAGAGCTACAGTTAGCGTTTTCGAGATATTCAGCCCACCAAAAATATTTTTTATAAGTACCTGATCACCCAACCAGTCTGATCCTTTGACAGTGTCATAGAAATGCCACCTCCAATCATCTTCGTGCATGCTCCCTGGAACAAGATAATAAAACTAAAAGTGTCGAATGCAGTGATGCACAAATGGATTATTCTGTTAAAAAAAATATGCGCGCTGCAATACTATCAAACGGTGAAGGTAAATCGTCCGGAGGAAAACGACATGTCAATGAATTTTAAAAGGGTTAAGTGCATTTTGACGACACTGGTTTGAAATAACCAGTGCCGCGAACATAAAAAAAAAAACAATTTCAATTTATTTATTTCAGGAACTTGGTTGGTAGCATACTTACGTGGTTTTTACAGTAGGTATGTAATTTTACTGCCTTGTCCTTTTCTCTTTTTACAGTTTCCAGAATATAAAAATTAAAAGTTCAAATATTTAATTTTGTCTTAAACGAACTAATTAATGAGTACTTATTAGTAGTACCTAATGACTTTCCTTTACCAATAGAGACATTGACCCCCTGCGCGGCGATTGTATGCGAGTGCGTGGGGAACAGCTTGGTGACAAGCGCCACAAAGAAAAAGCACTGGTTGTCTAGTTGGTAGTGACCCCGCCTTCCGATCCTAAGGACGTGGATTCAAATCCGGTCGTGTACCAATGGATTTTTCTGTGTGAAAAATTTATGTGCGCTATACCAGTACTCTCAAACGGTGAAGGAAAACATTGTGAAGAAACCCGCGGCTTAGTCAGCTCCGCACGTATTGGCCATTTCTTTCCTGTGGACAAGGCCGACTAAGCTGAGAGGATGGTATAGGTGCTGGGCAAGCCTACTCCATCTTAATTCGTCCCAGGCACTACAGCGTCCAGTTTGTGAAGGTAAAAAGTTACCTCCTGACGCTGTATAAATCATCTACTATAGATGGTTAAAGGCCTTAGTGAATAGCTGAGGCAATCACCAGGGGTCATGCAGGTTGGAGTGGACCACTTAGGCAGCCTGGCAGGACTCCTAGCCCGAAAGAACCTGATCCTACCGATAGATGCGTTGATTCCGCCCTGCGCGGCGATGGTGTGCGAGCGCGTGGGGAACAGCTTGGTGACCAGCGCCACTGAGAACTGCTGCTGTGCTAGCCCCACCGCGGCGCGCAGCCCCGCGCCCCCCGCGCCGATCACCAGCGCGTCATGCTGGTGGTGATGAACCTCGTAGCTGGACTGCCGCTTCCATGCTGAATAACTCAAGTGTTTTATTCACTAGACTAGCTGTTGCCCGCGTCTTCGTACGCGTGTAGTAGGTACATTATTTTGTTCTATAATCAATAGTTTTCGTAGCGCACGCCAAAAGCTATCTTGGGTTTTCTACCTTGGGTTACAAAATTGCAATTTTCTTACGGATCCCAATTTTTTTTGAAAATTTATTATAGCCTATACTGGACCCTGATAATGTAGCTTTCTATTGGTGAAAGAATTTTTGAAATCGGTCCAGTAGTTTCGGAGCCTATTCGTTACAAACAAAAAAACAAAAAAATCTTTCCTTTTTATAATATTATATAGATAAACAAGCACAAATGACAAACCGACTCCCACGACGGAGTCGACGTTTTCTTTCTCACTCCCCCTCTGGGGGCAGTCGATAAATTCAATGTAGGTATGTATATGTCATTTATGTTCGTATGAGCTAGTGGCCAACTCCTAGAGACGGAGTTTTTAGGCCGCCTAAAGACCTCCGTCATGGCTTAACGACTTAAAAGCCGGGACCGACTGTTTAAAGTGCCGTCCGAAGCACGGAAGCGCTCGTGGCGTAGCTTGCTCAGGCGTTCTTGATTGATAGTTAAAATTAAGCAACGATAATGCGCGGTCACAAATTGGGATGGGTGACCGCAAGTGGCATTACGAGCTGATAAATTCAATACGCAAGCAACAGCCTAAGCCAAGGTTCGTACCTAAGTTCTTACCCAAGCTCTTGCCTTACTTTTCCCCAAGATCAATTTTTCTCTATGTCGCGCCCTCTGCGCTCTCCAAAGCTTAATAAGCCGATATTATTGTTTGTCGCGAATGACCGTTGGACCGTAATTACACTAGGATTTGACGGCCTCGGTGGCGTAGCGGGCGATTGCTCAGCAGAGACGCAAGAGGCGCAGGTTCGATTCCCGCTGCGGAAGAAATGTTTGCATGATCTGTAAATATTTCTTCCGCGTCTGGGTGTTGTGGTACAATGGTACTCGTAGTTTCTGATACCCACGACACAGGGAATCCTAGTGTGAGGTCAGGACTATGGTATGTGAATGTTAGGTGTTATTATTATTATTATTTTTGTTATTTATAGTTTTTATACTAGGTTCAGTAGATGGAAACCGGATTAACTGAGGTGCGCGGGCCTAAGCCAAGTACACATCAACATTTCCTACCTAAATAAATTGGGCGAATCCTTACTGAGATTGTAGTCTGCCTGCAAGAACTTGCGGACGATTCGGCATATTGTGTTGAGTATAATATTATTATTCTTTGGCAGAAAAAAATACTACGTTCATTTGGAAACGTCTTAAATATGCGTTGAATTTACGCCTTTTCGTAACGCGACAAAGCGTAGAAAATACTCAAGAAACAACGCTTAGCTACTTTTTTTGAAAATGATCTCTTTATTTCTATAAACTGAAATGCACGAACTGCAAAAAGACCTTCACCACACCACAATCAGTGAAGAATAGCAGTAGAACGCTAATATGTTTAGGTAGGTAGGTACTGCAAATACTATTGTCAAAAACTTTGTTAAAGATCATAATGGAGACTAATGATTTCGATGGATCAAGTCGACGAACAGATTATGTCAGAGATCCAAGAGGTCCAAGCGTGTATTTAATGTTAGTTTAGTTTAATTTAGTTCGTTTTTCTATTTAAGTTTTTAATACTTTCTATCCTAGGTTGCCTGGCAGAGATCGCTTGTAGCGATAAGGCCGCCAATTGTTTATACCATTATTTTTGTAACTTCAATGTTTTTTGGTATACAAGAAAGTGTTATCTTATCTTATCTTATGCGTACGGCCTAGTATCAGTAGTTCGGCTCAGACCAAATAAAAAGAAAAGACGGCGCGCCGCGAACAACAAAAGTGAAGCCACACAAAACCGTGCTCCTACAAGTAAACATACACGCTCACGCACACACCTACACTAAAACAATGATCATCGCTCTTAGTACGTCACGAGTCCTAAAATTAGAATTTTATGCCTTCTTGTGTAGTGAAAACTTGTAAAAACAGCAGCAAACACGGAATCGCTTTTCACTTGTAAGTAGGTAAGTACTTCAAATAACATCGTTCCTTAATTATTATACTATTAATTTTAGGTTACTTGGAACACAAAACCTCAACCCAAAAACGACACACACCATAAAATTGTTCGCGGCGCGCCGTCTTTTCTTTTTATTTGGTCTGAGTAGTTCAGTTATTAGTCCGGTTGACCGAACTGTTGAGACTTTTGGGTATCAGTAGTCCGGTTGGAGACGTCAACCGGACTTATGAGCCGCCTCTTGTATCAGTTCGGTGTTGGCGAATAACTTTTGTTCGTGATTGTTTGGCTTAGTTAGTATCAGTAGTTTGGTTATTAGTCCGGTTGACCGAACTACTGGGACATTTGTGTCTCAATAGTCCAGTTGTTGCGCTTGAATTTAAATATGTGGGCATGTACTTATCCTAAAGTACCTACTTATGCCTAAATGTTGAAAGTATGTAGGTACAGCTTACCTTTCAGTTTTATAAAAGGAAGTTTACGCCTGCAAAGGCCGGTTGAGTTTGTAATAATCTGAAATAAGTACTTGATGATTTTAATGTGAAATTATGTACCGAAATATATTCTACTATATTATAAATCCGAAAGATTGCGAGGATGTTCAATAGTTGTGGCTCAATAATGGTATAACGGCTGAACGGATTTTAATTAAACTAAAAATGTGCATAGTATACTTTGCTATAAAAAAACATAAGGGCCTTTTTATAGGCTCAGGTGCTAATGGCCGAGATACAAGAGGCTAATTCATCAAGCTAGGATAGCAAGCTAGTGCTAGTAATCCAGCAAGCTAGCAACTCCAGAACTCCGGCTTCATGTAAACAGTATCTACTAGCTTAATTTCCAGGCTAGTAGCTAGTAAGAAAGTTAGCTAGTTCTTTACAGCTTATGCTTGATATGATGGGTATACTATCCGTGTAGGTATCTCGGTCATTAAGGATGTTTCCCCACTTCTAGAAAATACTACAATCCACTTAAACACATATTTAGGTCGATACTGTTGTGTGAGAGCACTGGTGGTCTCGTTGGTAGTGACCTCGCCTTCCGATCCTCAGGTCGTGGGTTCAAACCCGGTCGTGTACCAATTTTTTTCTGTGCGAAAAATTTATATTCGCTATACCAGAACTCTCACAACGGTGAAGGAAAACATCGTGAGGAAACCCGCGGCTTAGTCAGCTCCGCACGTATTGACCTTGTCTTTCCTGTGGACAAGGCCGACTAAGCTGAGAGGATGGTATAGGTGCTGGGCAAGTCAACTCTATCTTAATTCGTCCCGGGCACTACAGCATCCCATTTGTGAAGGTAAAAAGTTTCCTCCTGATGCTGTATAAATCATCTACTATAGATGGTTAAAGGCCTTTTAGTTTTTCTGTTGTGTATTTTTCTAAAATTAACTTAATTTGATAGCTCTAAAATTACAGCGATCCCTGTTATCTTAGTATAATAAGAAAGGTTAGGTACTGTTAAGTTAAACAACAGAATCGATACACACGTACACGTATACATTATCACGCCTTTATCCCTAAAGGGGTGGGCAGAGACAAGTAAACATAAGAAAACCTGCGGCTACTTCGATTTAGTCCCAAAATGGATTATGGTGAACCATGGTGACAGGTGATCAGTCCATCGCCCACACCGGTGGTCCATCATGTTGGAGAGGATACCATCCCTTTGTCGACTTTTACGACATGCTCGGGGATAGAAGCAGCTGGACGCATTCTATGCTTTTTCTTTACTCCCAGTCCAGCAGAGAAGTCAGCAGAATCGATATTTATTAACTATTCTGTTATGTACTTACCGCTGATAACATTATAAGATAAATTCAAAACTATTCGTTATGTAAACACCCAATACCAAAAAATAATATTAAATTGGTTTGTCATAATTTGACAGACTGCTGTCTTGATTTTTTTTTTGCATTATTCATAAAAAGATTTTCCTACTAAAAAATCACCATCATTTTCTAGCCCTTATCCCATTTATAATACTACAGCTACATACCATGCTCTTATCAGAAGATAAGGACAAAACAATTTAATTCTACTTATCAAAGTACATTTTTTATTATGTATTAGCTTCCGCCTGCGGCTTCGCTCGCTTGGTATCCGTGTAAAAAGTTGCCTATATGCTATTCCAATACACATACTATGTATGTTCCAAGTTTCATTCAAATCCGTTCAGCCGTTACGGCGTGATTGAGGCACAAACATCATCACATCCTCACAAACTTTCGCATTTATAATATTAGTAGGATGACATGAAAAATTTCATTAAGTACTGCTTACTTCTCTGCTGGACTGGAATTAAAGAAAAAGCGTACAATTCGTCCAGCTGCTTCTCTCCCAAGCATGTCCTAAAAGCCGACTTAGGGATATTATCCTCTCCAACATGATGGACCATCTATATGGACGATGGGCTGATCACCTGTCACCATGGTTCATACCCATCTTGGGACTTTTAATCAGGAGTGGCTGCAAATTTTCTTATGATTATTTGTGGCTCTGCCCACCCCATGGGATATAATAATTTATTTCAGACGAAAGTTTTGCTTAATACTAACTTAATCTAACACTAATTCTAATTCATCCCTTTCTTCCTTTTGCCCTCTTCCAACTTCTTCCACTTGTTTCTATCCCTGTGGCAGTTCTTGGCCATAGCTTCCCAGCGATAGCTTTGAAGTTGTCTTCCCACCTTTTAAATGGTCTTCCGCTAAGGGATATGGGTGTGATAATTATTATGTAGGAATGTGTCTATGTAGAGTATGTAAAAAAATCAAGGAAATGTGAAATTAGATAAAAAGCTTCTTTGTCTCTGTCTACTACGCCCTTTCATAACCGGAACACAGACGGAGATCCTCAACGAAGTCCAAGCGTCTGACCTTTTCCTGCAGTGGTGTTGGCAAATAACACGCAGTGCTTGCAATGCAGACCACGGTCTGGATGTGAGAGAACCAACCAATGATATTTATCAAAATGGGACCGCTGAGCGTACTTTTTTAAGTCCTTTTCTTTTATTCGCGCTATACTGTATGGAAAATCATAATTTACTGGTGGGATCCAATGTCTTTCCAGCAGTGCAGCTCTTGTAAAGTCATCTAGAAGCTCGTTACAATTAAGATGATAGACATGACGTGTACGATTTTCGGGGGAGGGTCAAGTCCCCTGTGACCCCCCCCCCCCCCTCCTCGTATCGCCACTGGTCGGCAGTCAAGGTGCTACGGGGTCGATCGATAGTTAAACATACATCCATAAAAATCCTATGACCTATAGTTGCTGTTCTGAGGGGTGCATTTGTTTTGGAAATAACGCCATCTAGTTGTAGACTATAAAAACTTCTTTGTCTCTGTCTACTACGCCGTTTCGTGACCGGAACCATACGGAGTCCTCAACGAAGTCCAAGCGACATCTAGGAGATGTTCACTATAATTACTACAAGGCCTGCAATTTTCCTATTGTCATGGTCAGGAATCCTCCGTGTCGGTAGTCAAGGCGCTACGAGGTCGATACATCCATAGAAATCCTATTACCTATTATATAGCTATTATAAATATTGCTGTGTAGCAACTGTTACATTTTGAGGGTGCATTAGTTTTGGAAATAGCGCCATCTAGTTATAAACCTTCAAACGAAATTTAGGTCTCTACAGCTATCTGCGCTAGAATGTGTTCTACGAACCTACGATGTGTAATTCCTTGTTGATGAACCTCAGGGTTGTTTAATAATTATACAACTAGATAGTTACGTTGCCTACAACGACCACCCGCTCTGTCTTTATAGCTGACCTAGCATAACAAAGTATATTTCACATGAAGCGCCCACGCGACGTCTCGCTGTTACTGAGACCATGCAGGTGTGCATTCTGCTGATAAGGCAGCTTGATTCCTCGTAGAGTTAGTCTAGAGTATATTCATTCTGTTTCAAACCACTCATTGTATAAGACCTAACATTAAATAATTCAAACTCAATTATTTTTATGTTTTTTAAAAACATTTCCACGCTTTTCCCGAACAAGTCTGGCGCAGCCGGTGCGATTTTCCACGATTTTCACGAAAATCTACGGTCGTGAACACCCAAAAATCGGTATCACGGACATAGAAATTCTCACGAAAACCGACTCTTAGCGGACGTGGAAACGATACGAATCAAATAAATACGACTCCTACGGTAAAACGTGTGAAATAGTGGTTTGCAGTTTCATCTGGAGGACATGGGATCGAGCAGCTTGTGAGTAAACTTTTTCACTTCCTGTTTTTCATATTCCTGTGTCTTTTCCTACCTTTTCTCGAACTAAAATTGTCGAGCTTATTAATTGCGTTTATCTGATTTTGTTTGCACGAAATAGGCAAACTGATTTGCACTAAAATAGGCAGATCTGTTAATCGTAATTAATTTGTGTAGTTTTAGGTAAATTGTTTTACACAATATCGGTAATTCAATATAGTTTTAAGTATACTTAGTGGCACTTAAATAGGCCCATCGTTTTACACAACATTGGTAAATCGATAAATTTAATTGCACTCAAATAGGCAAATTGTTTTACACAAAAATTGGTAAATCAATATTTAGTATTAATTACACTAAGTGGCACTAAAATTGGCACACATTGATTTTACACTTATATTGGTAAATCTTTGTATAGTTAAGTGAAATAGAAATTAATTAAAATGGATTTCAAAGCCATTCCTAAAGAAACTTTGACACTTATCCCTAAATATGACGGGGAAGAAAATCTATTGAACTTATTCATATCTAAATGTGAATATGTAGTTGGAGGTAGTAAAATCGTAGGGAATGCCGCACAGAATATTTATTTATTCCATGCCGTATCCAGTAGACTCACAGGTAAAGCCGCTGCTCTACTTAGCGACCACCCGAATATAAAATCGTATGAAGAGTTAAAGGACCTTCTTACGCAATATTTCGGTGACCCTCGATCGGAAGAATGCATTGCTATTGAACTTGAGACTTTAAAGTTAAAATCGAACGAAACGTACATCCAGTTTTGTCATAGAATTCAGAACGTTAGGAGCTCTTTGTTTGCGAAAGTAAATAGACTTACTGATGAAGGAATCAAGGCAGCGAAAATGATCGTTTATAATAACACCGCGCTAAATGTCTTCTTGTATAATTTACCTGAAGACATGATTCGAATCGTACGTCTAAAAGGATGCTCTACATTGGAAAATGCCCTAAGCATTGTTACAGAAGAGGTAAATTTCAAGTTTCAATATGATGCCAAAAATAAAATACTTAAACAGACGTCAACGCAGTTACCAACCGCGCAAAATGAAACGAAACCCAAACCAGTGGCCCAAGGATTTAAACCAACATTCAATTCGGTGCCGAATAACAACTTTAGGCCACCAAATAACTTTAAATTTGGTATTCCGCAACAACAAAATGGGTTCCGTCCAAACTTTGGTCATCAAATGAGATTCGCGCCGCCCACGCAAGGTTATAGATTTGGGATAGCCCAAAACCTGTCCCAGCGTAACTTTGGTCAGGCCCCCGTTCAACGCGCGCCATTCCAATACGGCGGATACAAGTTTGGTATACCCCAGCGCCAAGGTTTTAAGTTCGGTATTCAGAACCAACCTCAAGCGAACAAATTCGGTAGTCATGTGCAAGAGCCTAGATTGCAAGACTCTGACGTCACCATGCGTACAGCCCCGATTAGACAAAACATGGTCGCGAACGAACTGTATTATACGGACGATTCAGGTTGTCAGGAGTACAACGATTATTATGACTACGGTTATGATAATATGTATAGTGAGAATGTAGAGACGAATGCGTGTGATTACATGGAAAATCTGGAAAACATCCCTGTGGAAACTGAACAGCAGGATTTTCAGGAACCAGCCTCGAACGATGCGGTGAAGTGATTAGTCTAAATTACTGTGACAGTATTTTAAAATTACCTCACGTAGTGATTCCTGAGATCAATTCCAAGTTTCTCATAGATACTGGAAGTAGCAGATCTTTTATAAGCCCCGCAAAAGCTAATGAGTTTTTTAGTGAGTTCAAACACATCGAACCGTTCACTGTGATAAGCACACATGCTCAGAGCATGCACAACGAGATAATATACATACCGTTGTTAAAGACCTTTAAGAGCACTCTTCCTCATAAATTTTATATTTATGACGTCGATGGACGCTATGACGGCTTAATAGGATCTGACCTTCTCTGTAAATTAGGAGCGAACATTGACATGCGTAACAAACTGTTACTGACACACAACGCGAGGATTCCAATCCTATATCATCCACCATATGAGATTGATCTACCGCCACGAACTGAAACGAGAGTTAAGATTCCCACCAATTTACAACACGGTGATGCGATATTAGAATACCTACAATTTCGGGAAGGCGTTCGTATGCCTACCGCTCTTGTAAAATGTAAGAACTATTTTGCAGAAACAGTTATACAAAATATAACAAATAATAAAGTCACTATTACGTTCAAGGAACCATTCGATGTTACAAAGTATGAAAATCAGGAATGCCAGGTAAATTTTATGAAAAGTGATTGTACGATTGATGAAGTATTGAAAGAAAATTTGAGGAAATTGCGATTAGACCATATGAATAAAGAGGAACGTGATAAGATTTATAGATTATGCCATGAGTATCGTGATATATTTTATTGCGATAAGTTGCCTTTGTCTTTCACTAATCAAGTGAAACATACCATCAGAACGGCAAACGAGGACCCGATCTATATTCGACCTTATCGACACCCGCCTGTCATAAATCAGGAAATTCAAAAGCAGGTAGATAAACTTTTGGCAGATAACGTAATTGAAAATTCCCACTCACCTTGGAGTGCACCAGTCCATCTGGTACCTAAAAAGTCTGACGCATCTGGCGAAAAGAAATATAGGATGGTGATCGATTATCGGCGCCTTAACGAAATAACGGTCGACGATAAGTACCCGTTGCCCAATATAACCGATCTTTTCGATAAGATAGGCAAGTCCCAGTACTTTAGCACTATAGATCTAGCTAGCGGGTACCACCAAATTGAAGTAAATGAGGCGGATAGAGCAAAAACAGCCTTTACAACACAGTCAGGCCATTATGAGTTTAAACGCATGCCTTTTGGTCTTAAAACGGCTCCCGCGACGTTCCAACGAGCCATGGATAATGTCCTACGAGGTCTGCAAGGAATCCATTGTCTTGTGTACCTCGACGATATTATAGTTTTTTCATCAAGTCTAGAGGAACATGTCGAAAAACTCCGTAAGATATTTAATCGGCTCAGGGAGACTAATCTAAAAGTAACATTAGATAAATGTGAATTTCTTAGGAAGGAGGTTCTATATCTTGGACACACCATCACCAAGAATGGCCTTATGCCTAATAATGACAAGATAAAAGCAGTCTTGAATTTTCCGATTCCGCGAACATCCACGGAAATCAAGAGTTTTCTCGGTTTAGTAGGGTACTATAGGAAATTTATAAAGGATTTTGCTAAACTGACACAGCCATTAACATCGTGCTTGAAAAAGAAAAATAAAATCGATCCGACTAAACAAGAATACATCAACGCGTTCGAAAAGTGTAAAGAGCTTTTAACAAACGCGCCGCTCTTACAATTTCCTGACTATTCTAAACCATTCGTCCTTACGACGGATGCATCAAACTATGCCATAGGCGCTGTACTCTCACAGGGACCTATAGGTAGCGATAAGCCGATAGCATACGCAAGTCGTACTTTAAACGACGCTGAAACGCGATACAGTACGATCGAAAAAGAGCTTTTAGCCATAGTCTGGGCTACAAAGCATTTTCGACCATATTTGTATGGTAAGAAATTCACAATATACACTGACCATAGACCACTCACTTGGATTAAATCGATTACAGAACCAAACAGTAAATTAACGCGATGGAAATTGAGATTATCGGAATTCGATTACGACATTAAACACAAAGAAGGGAAACAAAACATGAATGCGGATGCTTTGTCACGAATTAGAATAAACGCTTTAGGTGAAAATGATGACGTTTCGATGAAGGTCAATTTAGACAAAAAGGAACGGAAAAATTTATCTCGCGCCTCTACACCTCGCGAGCGAACACCATCTCCGATAGTGATTTCTTCCGGTTCAGAGAAAAGCAATACATCTGTAGCTGGTAATAGACCGCGATCGCCCTACTCAAATCCATCATTGGGTAGTACTACGGCATCTGCATCTGAAGGACGCGATAATGAAAGCATAGGCACAGTACATTCAGCCCGCGATTTAGATACCGACGGAATGCTTATACTACAGGAGGCTATAGACACCAAGCCGAATCAGATACTTGTTCATACATGGAATAGGGACGAGTTATCAGTAAAAGATTTATCTAGAGACAAACAAAAGGTTTTAGAGGTTCATTTACCTTTAAATAATACGGAATTGGTCAAACGGTTTCTGAAATCATATATTAAGCCTAAAATAAAATACTTCTTTTATTTTGAAGATGAATTACACCGGAAACAGTTTTCAGAGGCTTCTATATTGCTATTTCAGAAAGGAACTGTGAAGTTTTACGAATGTACTAAGAGAGTAGTTTATGTAGATAGCGAGCAGGAACAACGAGACATTGTGCTTAAATATCATGTAGGAAAGAATAGTCACAGGGGAATTAAGGAAACGTTAGTACATCTAAGACGTACCTTTTATTGGAACAACATGGATCAAACGGTGGCTAGCATCATCAATGCTTGTGAAATCTGTAAGAAAATGAAGTACGACAGAAAACCATTAAAACCGGAATTGCAGTTATCACAAACTCAGATCAGACCATTTCAGGAATTATTTATTGACACATTCTCGATTGACGGAAAACATTATCTTACAATAGTAGATGCCTTCAGCAAGTTAGGTCAAGCATTTGAGATCAGCACGAAGTCCACTCCTGAAGCAGTTAGAGCGCTGATAAAATACTTCTCTTTGTATGGAACACCTAGTAGAATCAGCTCTGACCCTGGTACGGAATTTAACAACACACTAATGAAGGAAATGCTATCATTTTATAAGATAGAACTTCATATCGGTACCCCCCATAATCCCAACTCTATGGGAATAGTCGAGCGATTTCATTCGACCATTACAGAAATATATCGTATAGCTAAGTACGAACAAAAGATAACGGACGCTGCATCTGTCATGAGCTATGCAGTAATGTCATATAACCACACGATTCACTCTACAACAGGTCTTACGCCATTTGAAGTAGTTTTCGGTCACACCGAATCTAATAGCGCATTTCATGTAGATTTTAATAAACAGTTTACTCAACAATTGGTGAAAGAACACGTTAGAAGGACAAAACATTTATACGAATATTTGACGGACAAAATTATTGATAGAAAGAGAGCTGTAATAGAGAAACGTGGTGGTGAGAAAGAATTCGATGTAGACGTAGGTGATACAGTGTTTATTAAAGGCGTGAACACAAGGCGTAGTAAAGATAAGCCGCGTTATCAGAAAGCTCAGGTTATCGGAGCTATAGAGAGAAACATAGTACCCGTTATTACACATAATCGGACTACTAAAGTTCCCATTAAAGATATCAGGCGTCCTCCACAGGTTAATTCTTCTGGCGGTCCAAGTGATCCGAAGCCAGGCCCTTCATCTGCAGCCGATTGACAAGAATCCAGGACTGCTACCTGTAAAGGAAGGTCAAGCTGTTATTAGTCATGACACATGGACTGTCATTAAGATCTTAGATTTAGGGTTTCTTCACGAGGAACTAGAATTATTTATAGATAGCTATGCCAGTTTAAAAAGACAAGTAAAAAGCTGTTTTGACACCAAAGCTTTAGATTCGGACTTCATTGAAGTAGAGTCACAAACAGATTACGTAATGAATATAACCATAGAAAAGTATAAGCAATTGATTCCATCAGTAAGATCTAAGCGAGGTTTATTAAACCCTATCGGTTCATTCATAAAATCAATCACGGGTAATCTGGATAATGACGATGCTGTTATGTACGAAAAGTTAATTCAAGAAATAAAGACAAAACAAAACGCGATTTCAAATAAAATGACAATTGTTGCCGAAATGGTGGGTACGTTCACAAAAATAGCCAATTCAACAAAAAGTAATTTTATTCAAATTGAGGATAGTATTCAAGATATTAATCGTAGTTTGAACGGATCTAAATTATTACAAATGAGTAATAAAATAATTCATTTCTATAATATTTTTATACATAACTTTCAAGTACTCTACATCAGACTGAATGAGATTGAAACGGCTATTGCTTTCGCTAAAGTTAAACTGTTACACCAATCGATTGTAAATACGGATGAGTTAATATTTTTATTAAAGGAAATTGAGAAAACAGAAAGATTAGTTTTTCCAGCAAATATTCAAAATCTAGTAAAAATAGAGCAATGTATAGAGATGAAAGCGTACATAAAACAAAATCAGATAAAATTTATTATGCACATTCCTTTGATTAGAAATGAAGTATTTAACTATTATAAATTGATTCCTTTACCTGTTAACGATAAAATCAATCACCTTACCTCTATCATCCTGCCCAAATACCCTTACATCCTTGTGAAAGGGTTGAAAGCGAAGCCGCTCTCCCAGTCATGCCGCGAGATCGACGAAGCTCGTTTCCTGTGCTATGAGAACGATATCACACCGCTATTCGAAGATAATTGCATCACTGAACTTTTGAGATTTTCCACAAATATCTCGAGTTGTCATCCTGTTCCTGTTACCATCAACGATGTAAAAGCCGATCTTATACAGCCCAATCGTTGGATCATTTACGCGAAAACCGAAACGCTTCTTACAAAATATATCGAAGATGAGGTAATACAAGAATCGATTAGTGGAACTTATCTGTTAACTATGGACGATGACTGTCAAGTTAAGATAAATGAATTGAAGTTTAAGAAACATCAAAGCCAAGGAAAGGAAATAGTTTACATGAAGTTTCCAATAATCAATTTGCCTAAAATAACGACAAGTCAATCAGATATGCTGAGGAGTCCTGTCAATCTCAACGGAATAGATCTTGCCGATATCCAGTTCCTGAATTACTTATTGCAGAAAAGTGGAAGTGAAAACATTAGTGATAGTGAAAATAATTATAGTGTTCTAGAATATAAAAGTGTTAGCATAGGAAGCATCGTGCTTTGCGCTATTGTAATAATCTGTCTTTTATTGTTAGCATTTAATCATAGAATTAAAAAAAATTGTATTAGGGGAAAAATTCGAGATAATCCTCATCCTTCGGATAATCTCGAACTTACGGAGGGAGGAGTTACGTTGCCTACAACGACCACCCGCTCTGTCTTTATAGCTGACCTAGCATAACAAAGTATATTTCACATGAAGCGCCCACGCGACGTCTCGCTGTTACTGAGACCATGCAGGTGTGCATTCTGCTGATAAGGCAGCTTGATTCCTCGTAGAGTTAGTCTAGAGTATATTCATTCTGTTTCAAACCACTCATTGTATAAGACCTAACATTAAATAATTCAAACTCAATTATTTTTATGTTTTTTAAAAACATTTCCACGCTTTTCCCGAACAAGTCTAGATGGTACATATTTTCAACTTCGTTTTTTTTATTTTAGATGACTTGGCAAGTACTTACTACCAGTCTACCTATCATTTTACAAATTAATGTGAAAGTTTGTGAACCTCACAAACTTTCACATCAAACAAATCGGATGTTTGTGGCTCAATCATGCCGTAACTGATAAACTGATTAGAATGAACATTACTAAATACATAGTAGGTACATACATATTTTCACGCCTGTATCCCTAATGGGGTAGGCAAAGCCACAAGTAAACATAAGAAAACTTCAGCCACTTCTGATTTAGTCCTAAGATGGATATGGTTAACCATGGTGACAGGTGATCAGAAATCAGTAGTGGCTGAAAGTTTTATTATGTCTGCTTGTGACTCTACCTATCCCATTAGGGATGTGGGCGTGATAATAATGTATGTATGTGTAGGCTACTTACCTACTATCCGAATACCATGTGTGCGAAGCCGGGGGTGGAAGATAGTCAATGATGAAAATTGCAATGGATAAGAGGTAACTCAACCACAGCGAAACGTCTGAATGGACTTGGAATAAGGCACTATTCATTTATTAAGTAGGTAGATGCCGCCCGCGGCTTCACTCGTACCCCTATAAAAAGTAGCCTTTATGTTATTCTATCATACCTACTGGGTATGTACTTATATTCCAAGTTTCGTTACGTCGTTATTGAGGCACAAACATACAATTACAAACATCGTCACATCCTCACATCCTCAAGTAGGAAGGATTTATTAATAATTTATTGCACAATAAAAAAAAGTACCTACGTAGGTACCAAAGGAGGGATTAATGCCTAGGCATGGTTACACCACACATAGACACACATAGGCATTATTGCACAACTAGTAACCCGCCCCGGCTTCGCACGGCCATTTTAACAAATTAGGATTTTTTTAGGCAAATTTACAACTCGGGTTACATTATTGGAGTTTTAGTAAGGATCCCTAATTTTTTTTGCAAATAATTATAGCCTATGTGATTCCGTAATAATATAGCTATCTACTGGTGAAAGAATTTTTTACATCGATTCAGTAGTTTCGGAGCCTATTCGTTACAAACAAAAAAATCTTTCCTCTTTATAATATTAGTGAAGATAAAAAAGAAACCTGTATCAAAGGAGGGCTTAATGCCTAGGCATCGGTTACACCCACACATAGACACACATAGGTAGGTACCTACATGGTTCGTGTTCGTCTCTTTGAGTAACATTATAGCTAAGTATTGCTACTTTTTAATCGGATAAAACGTGAACAAAAGCACGAGTGGGTGCCAGTTTTTAGGGTTTCGTACGAAACCCAGCGGGACCCGTGCGGGACCCTTCGGGTAGTAATTTTTGCTAGCCTTCGCCGGCCGTCCATCTATCCGTCTATCAGCGGGCTGTATCGAGGCCGTATCTCATGAACCGTAATAGGTAGAGTTGAATTTTTACAGAGCGTGTATTTCTATTGCCGCTATAAAAACTAAGGCCTTTTACAATCTATACTAGATGATTTATACAGCGTCAGGAGGCAATTTTTATCTTCACAAACGGGACGCTGCAGTGCCCGGGTCGAATTAAGATGGAGTAGGCTTGCCCAGCACCTATTCCATCCTCTCAGCTTAGTCGGCCTTGTCTACAGGAAAGACATGGTCAATACGTGCGGAGCTGACTAAGCCACTCGTTTCCTCACGATGTTTTCTTTCACCGTTTGAGAGTACTGGTATGGCGCACATCAATTTTTCGCACAGAAAAATCCATTGGTACACGACCGGGTTCGAACCCACGACCTTAGGATCGGTAGGCAGGGTCACTACCAACTAGACCACCAGTCTCCACGAGCGAGAGAATCGGGACGAGTCTGCCCTCATATCGTCGCAGAATCTCCACGAACGAGCGATAATTTCGCCGCGTATCGTCGCGAGTCGTAACGGAATCGCAGCGTTTCCGCGGCGACTCGTATCGTAACGGTATCGCCGCGTTTCCTTCACGACGCGTTGTGAAAGAAAGAATTCAGTTATGTGCTAGACGAGAGCGAAAAAAGGGCAAAGCGACATTTCGACCGAAAATTTTTCGTCCACTTCGGCCGAAATAACACTTTCAATTTTAATTTATTTATTTACTGACATTTCGCCCAACAATGGTAAAAGCTGTTTTGTACAGTCAGTGAATAAACTTAAACTGCCCAGACAAATCTCTTAAACTTATAATACAAATCATGAGCCGTTTTGGATGATACGAGGCAATAACACATTTTTGATGTCTTAAATAACACGTAAACCGACCGACCGAAAGCGCTCATTGCAAAAAAATATTGATAGATTTATTAGTAGAATATTGTGCCAAATGCTGTGAAACTACTGTGATTATTGTTGATTAATTTGTAGAAGATTTTATTGCCTGTTTAGTATGTAGTAGTAGTTATGTAGGTATTTAGTTTTTTTTGTAGTTAGAACGTGTACATTCTAAGGGATCGAAAATCTTTTTTTCATTGATAGTGGAAAATTAATCAACGTGATTGTCGTCGAGTCATTTTTTTAGTGTAAGTAAGTAGTTTATTAATGTTTAGAGTAGATCTAAAGAGATATTTTTATGATGTTGATTTTTATACTTTATTACACGTTTTGAATTATTTCTGTTTTTTTTTCACATTTGATACCTAGTGATACGTTCACAGAACAGTTATTGTATACTTAGATAGATAGATAACACTTTATTGCTTACCACACATTGAACTTACAAAATAGACAAAAAAATAATAATAATTATGGTAATAGCAACGGGCGGCCTTATCGCTAAAAGCGATCTCTTCCAGGCTTAATACCGAAAAATGTCGCTATGATCTATCTTACAATACTTACTTCATTTTGATATATTTATTACTTATTTCTTAGTATGACTGTACAAAACAGCTGCAGTATTTGGTGGTGGCCGAAATTTCAGTAAATAAATAAATTAAAATTGAAAGTGTCATTTCGGCCGAATTGGACGAAAAATTTTCGGTCGAAATGTCGCTTTGCCGAAATGAAATAAGTAGTGTCTCAGTCTGAAATGACGCTGCGTTTGACAGCGCGCCCGTTGGCGCTCGTCGCGAGAACGCCACGAGCGCGCGGCGGGCCCGCTGCTAGTCGCGACGGGCTAGCGACGATGTAACGACGTTTCGCGCGCTCCTTGCCACTCGTCGCATCGCGGCGATAATATCGCCGTGTGGAGACGGCTTCTAGAGAGTGTATAGAAATACGTGGCACTACGATAATATCTCTGCGATTCTCTCGCTCGTGGAGACAGCGCCTTATAGCCTGCCTTTAGCCAAATAATAACCCTTTTAAAAAATTAAAAATATTTATTAAACAAACAAGTAAATATGTTTATAAAAGGGCAAAAGTAAAGGTGATAATAGCAGCGGCGATCCACGACTTGACTGCTGAGCTTCGAACATCTTTCATGGCGAGCCAGCGGCCCGCATTCCACGCGCAGAACCTGATGCCGTTGCAGTAATGGAAGGCGAACGGAGCACCGAGAGCCAACTGGAAAAATACACACATTTAGGTAATGAAATGTACGAAAGAGCACTTCGCACGGTTTTGCTGCAACGACGCCTCGGCACTGCGGATCCAGCTTTTAAATCATGAGAGTTCTTATAGTCAAGGTCTAGTCAGGGCAGGATCCAATTCGATTACATTAGTACATTGAATAAGTTAAAATTTATGTGTTAATGGCCACTGTAGTGACGAAGTTTTTAGGCCTCCGTGGTGGGCTAACGACTTAAAAGCCGGAACCGACAATTTAAGCACGGAAGCGCTCAGCTCGTAATGCCACTTGCGGTCACCTATCCAAATTGTGTACGCGCACAACGTAGCTTAACTTCAACGATCAATCAAGAACCTCTCAGCAAGCTACGCCACGAGCGCTTTAAATAAATATCAATAAATTGAATTAAAACAAATAATTTCAATCAGATAACGAAATATTTTTTTCTTTTTTGTCTGGACCCCAATGACCCCCTTTTTTGTATGGGACGGCGGCGATGGTGTTTTTATGGAACGAAGGAGACCCTCACTTGAACCGTTTCAATGTTTAGTAGATTATTACCTATTTAAGATACGAATGGTTTTTTCTGCAATTACAACAATCTAAGTTATATGCAAAACATAAGTGTTCTTTCTACATAATTCAATCCACCATTTTCTATGTTATATTCGTAAGGACTTTTTAATATATTTTTTTTCCTCTTATTTGAAATATATACGACTACATTTAGCGAAACCAGCATAACGATTAACCTAAAATCGAAGATGTGTCAAGTGCACGAAAGGAACCTGTTTATTGCACTTCTAGAGCTGTAACCCAGGAGGACCTGTAACCCCATTATACTCATATAATAGTAAGTTAGTTTAGAGATAACCAGTTTAACAGTGCGGCTTTGCCCGCGTGAATAAATTTTTACATCCCATTTTACCCCTTTTTGTGGGTTATGTAGAAAATCTCTGAAATACGTGTCCATTGATTTTGTATTCAATGTAGGTACCTTTTGATTCCGAGTTACAAGCCAATCACACCGCCCGTTATAAAGTTCCCATGCAAACTTTGATACCCTAATTTACGCCTTATTAAGGGTTGTTTCTTTGTTTTTTTGTTTATTTTGTAAGTTCAATGTGTGGTAAGCAATAAAGTGTTGTCTATCTATCTGTTTCTAAAAATCCAGAAACAGGTGTTATTTTTTATTTGAAGTATTTAAACTGAGTTTCAACAATTAAAACGTTCCATAAGTACAAACTTTAGAACTACCTACCTACCGGTTATTTTGTAAATGAAAAACATTATTTTTTCAAATTATTTATTTTAAAGTTTATTTTCAAAGAGTTTTGAGAAAATCGAACCAAGGAGTAACATTTTCCATATAAACTTTACCAGCCTGTTTAACCCCCTTAGGGTTGATTTGCGAAAATTAGATTAAACATTCCAACATTTAAAGTTTCATTTTACAGAGTTACGGAGGTACACAACCATTCGCATTTTCAATATTAGTAGGATTAGTTTAACAGAACCAACTCTATTAGTTCTGATAAACTAATCTCATCATTTTACTTGTAATATTTCAGAACCAACTCTGTTAGTTCTGTTAAACTAATCTCATCGTTATACTTACTCGGAACATTTGTTCTCTCTGTATGTAGGGTATTTGTTTTGAATAAAAATTTTCTTTTCCTTTTTTTTATATAAACAAACAAAACGAGTTACTTTTTCCTGCATTAACAGTGCGTCGTAACCTTTGTTCTAACAACCCACTAAACCTAGGCATCTATTATAATGCATTTTTAAACTGGACTAAATTAAGCTTTTCTTTTCTAGAAAGGCAATTTATTATTCAAACTCTCTGTAATAGCTAGACACATAGCGTATCTAGCTGTATCTGTGTTATGGGCGTAAAGTGGCTTCGATGTCGTGCTCAATATTATCAAAGTCACTATGCTTTCTAGCCTACATTTACCAATTTGGCATGTTCCCTACTCCCTTAATTGAGTGTGGAAGTAGAGTGTTTATGTGCCTACTCCTACACTTGATTACCCAATACATTTCCCAGTTTTATTTTATAATACTATGTAATTTTTTATAAGATACTATTCTAAGGATAAACGGGGTCTAAAATTATCAGTTTGGTAGTTATCTCAGACCAAAAAAGAAAAGACGGCGCACCGCGAACAACAAAAGTGAAGCCTCATAAAACCGTGCTCCTCCAAGTAAACATACACGCTCACGCACACACCTACGCTAAAACCATGCTCATCGCTCTTAGTACGTCAATAGTCGTCGTCTAGTAAACTTAATATTTAAAAATCGAATTATGCCTTCCTGTGTAGTAAAAACTTGTAAAAACAGCAGCAAATCACATGAAAAGTCTCACGGAATCACTTTCCACTTGTAAGTACTTCAAATAACATCGCTTCCTAATAAAATTATTATACTATGAAATTTTGGGTTACTCGGAACACAAAACCTCAAAACAGAGATACACAGATAAAAAAGTGGCTTTACTTTTGTTGTTCGCGGCACGCCGTCTTTTCTTTTTTTTTGGTCTGAGGTAGTTATATTACACAAAACAATCTACTGCCGTCCGAAACACTTACCTTAATGATGAAGGTGACAGATTTGGACAAGTCTAGGCTCTGTATCACCGACACATATGTCTCCACTCCGTTGGCGAGGAAAAGGGAGCCGCCAGTCAGCAGTACCGCGTAGCCCGCCAACATTACACCTGAGGACGAGGGAAATACGGTCACACTCGATCACTTCACCAAGTAGGCAAACCACGAGGTCAAGAACTATAAATAAAAGATAACCATTACCATCTATAGTAGATGATTTATACAGCGTCAGGAGGCAGCTTTTACCTTCACAAACGGGACGCTGTAGTGCCCGGGACGAATTAAGATGGAGTAGGTTTGCCCAGCTCCTATTCCGTCCTCACAGCTTAGTCGGCCTTGGCTATGAAAGACATGGTCAATGCAGAGCTGACTAAGCTGAGGGTTTCCTCACGATGTTTTCCTTCACCGTTTGAGAGTACTGGTATAGCGCACATAATTTTTTCGCACAGAAAAATCCTTTGGTACACGACCTGGTTTGAACCCACGACCTTAGGATCGGGGTCCCTGCCAACTAGACCACCAGTGTTCTAAAATAGAAGATAAGAACTTTAATTAAAAAGGTATCACAAAGCATGTAGTTGAGGTACTAGAGCTTAGTATGGATGGATGTTATGGATAGGAATGTAAAAAATATGACAGATAGATTTTTTGTAAACTCAAGTTTGATTGAACCTCCAAAGGATGATTCAGATTCAAGTGAATCAGAAAGTGAATAAATTTATAAGAAAATTTCCCGGGCGAAAAGCTAGTGAAAGCTAGTAACAATTTGAAGAGAGCAATCTAAACGCAGCCTTACATTTTAAAAGAATGGTCACTCCCATTAACCAATCTTAGTCACTTACGGTGACTCACGCTCGTAGTCCCGTCCTGTTCACTTTCGTACAATTGTTCAAGAGAGCGCGCGCTATACTACATAGTTTGTCTCCGCGAACAGACTATAGCTCCTTTTCATCACTAACCGCAACCTGACTTGGTTATCTTACTTATATTATAAATGCGAAAGTTCGTGAGGATGTTTGGATGTTTGTGCCTCAATCACGCCTAAACGGCTGAACGGATTGGAATGAAACTTGGAATATACATAGTACATGTACTGGATTAACATACAGGCTATTTTTTATCCGGGTACCACGCGAGCGAAGCCACTGACGGCAGCTAGTATATAATATAAAACTTTCCGCATACGCGTAGACATCATAACGTATATTTTTGTGTTTGTTGATATTGTACAAGCACGATGTTGATAAAACTCGGAATAGGGATGGTTTAACTTGTTTGCTCGCCACCGACCGGTGCGTAGTTGGCACCCTTGCGAGCTGCCAGCTACGTACCGAGCCTATAGTAAATTGTATAGATCACTATTTGACCGGCACAGGTATTGTGAATGAGTTCTAAAAGCCGGCCTCATGCTTTAAAACTTCGACCTTTTGGACGTGGTTTTGGTTTCCGAATGCGCCTTTTAGTTATTTTTTTTATTAAATAAAATATAAAGACTTTTATTTCTTGGAAAACCTTAAATACACACTTAAACCTAACACTTTTAAGCTTACTTTTTTTACTAGGTACATGGGTTCTTTTATATACATTATATTTTTTTTCTTTATTGTTCCTCAAGAACCCCTTTATAGGTGAAGGCCTCCTCCAAAGAGTGCCATTGGTCTGTATCTTTTGCCTTGAGGTCCTTTCCATGTCGTCACTTTTTTTTTTATAAACGATCAAAAACTTCGGGCTAAGAATGAACTTCTCGGCAAAAGATAATAAGAAATACGACGAATTATGTGTTAGATGAAAGTGACATTAGGTTTGAATTATATGCCGATGATAATAAGTGATCTGAAGATGAACAAAAAGAACAGATGAAGCCATATGCAGGCATTGAACTACAACATCCTGTGAATGAATTGCTGTCGGGTAATTCGTCAGGGACTGTCCAATCAACAAAATCAGACCCCCGCAGTAGAATCAACGTCAGTGTCAGTGCGCGCCCGGCACTGCGATTGAAACATAAAAGATTTTCCAAGCACGGCAGGCTACGCACCGGGTGCGTTATTTTTTTTATTCATTATTAAAAAACTAAAGCATTGTGTACTTAAAAAACTAAAAAGCTAGACTTTATGAGCATTTAAGCACATGGCACAAAATAAATACAAACGGCACGGCTCATCACTTTTCAGTCTGGCAGCTAACCTGTTAAGACCTGAAATACCTATCGTTATATCGGTTGATCGGATCGACCCCTAGTGTAAATAAAATTGCCCGTGGACCCGGTAATAGGTCGACTCACCGACACCACGGGTAAACATTATTTACTTTCAGGTACCATCAAATTACGAGCTTTGAATCGTGACGTAAAAAAAAACTAACCTAATCTACACCAATAGGGCAAGGCAAATATATATAGATAGATAGATAGAAAATTCTTTATTGCACACAAGAAAACATGTACATAGGCGAACTTAATGCTAATTAGCATTTTCTTTCAGCTAACCTTTATGTAGTTTGGAGAAAAAGTGGAGGCAGTTCATTGTAGAAAAAGTTACAAGAAAAAATTATTAGTATACATAAATAAATACAAATAATATCTACCTAATTTATAACATATCTACAAAAATACCTACAGGTGCTCAATTTTGATGACTGTTCTGCAGAGCAAGATAATGGTATTATACTTTAGACTTTTAGATTTGCATATATATAGATATTTATTTATTTTCTTAAGGTTTTAACACACTGACACCACAAAAAGATTTTTTTAATCATGAGCGATCGCTGTACCAAGCCTTTAATAGAACTTTGCTAGCTATTTTTGTGCTGGGAATGTGACGATTCGGTTATGAAACGGTTTAGTGGGCGAAGACCTTTAGTGGAAACACGCTCGACACATGTGGTAATCTTACTAACAGAAGTAGGTAGATAGGTACCTAGTAAGATTTATTGCTATGATTGTTTTGATTAAATTATTGAAAATTATTTGACTAATAGAACACTGAATTTGAAATTGAACTAATAAATTGCATTTCCAGGATCATGAGAGGTCGGGGGCTAAGCCGGGGTATTCAGTAATACATAGTTGGAATTAGTTCTCCTTTGACTATGAACTGGAAGATCAGTTAATGTAATTGAGACGATGAATACCTATCTTGGTATCCCGGTAGGGGAGACAGGGGAAATGGCACTCACCCCAATGACTTGCTAAATACGGTGCACACTAACTTTGAGCTGAATGTTTTTGTCGGTAAGTTTATAATTTCAGTACTTATATTACAATTGTTTTGTATTTAAGGGTACATAAACTTTAAATTTTGCAATAAAGTAATAATTTTTATGTAATTATCTTTGAATGGTTTTAAATTTTCAACTATTTTACAAAACGATCGTTACGCTCAACTGAACGCCATTATCCTTTACTGATTTGCTGACTTTACTTTAATGCTTCTTTTATCAGATAGACCTCGAAATCGTAAAAGAACCACTGCTAAAGCGGGTTGGAGTGAAGAAGACCGCAAACACGCAAAAACTGCGGTTGAAAGTGGAATGTCTGAAAATTATAACAAATGCAGTCTTTGCGAAGAATTTGGACAAAATAATGAGCTGTGATATCACTGTTCCACTTATGGACTATGGTTTCATGTTATGTGCTCTGGATGGGATTTCCCAGAGAGATACATCTGTGATTTATGTGCTTATGAATAAGTCTGATTAGTTTTTACTTCTGATAAGGATTATTACGTTTTGTTTTAAAAAAAAGTTCTTAACTAAATAGTTAAAGATTTGTTATTATTTCATACTTCTAATAAAAAACAATTCAACTAAATTATAATGCGTTTTTCCCCTAAAGGAACGGCATTCCCCTGCCTCCCCTATAGATATTACACTGCTAGATATACTGAATGCATTCTGATTGAGCTGTATGTGTCTATTATATATGACTTATTAGATGATTAGTTGCTACGATTCTAGGAATAATAAAACAGTTATATCTGAGTCAGTGACGTCTAATACCGCTCTACATATACGTATGATGTAGGTACTTCAATTAGCTCTAATGTGTTTTCCCGGAATATACACTTAATAGAGTCTGTAATAGAAAATATTTATAAAAAATTGTACAGCACCACAGAACAAGTAATAGTACTAAATTACAAAGGATTTATAGCGGAAAGAATTTAGATGGAGAATTAGTACTGAATTCAATATTAAACTATTTTTCTTACCTCACCTCGCTCAAGATTTCATTGGATTGTCGTAGGACAAGTTTTCATACATATTTTTTTGCTATGGTTGTTAGCGATTACCTAAGAAAAATCATATTACCTGGAATAAACGTAAGTAAAAACTTAGGTATTAGTTCAGTGAATTTTTATTCGTGTAGCACCACGAGTGACTTTTTAGGGTTCCGTAGCCGTAAGTCTCCGCCGTCCGTCCGTCCATTCGCCCGTCTGTCAGCGGGCTGTATCTTTGAACCTTAATAGGTAGAGGTGAAATTTTCACAGAGTGTGTAAAAGTGTGAATTCCTATGCATATCGCTATAACAAATAATAAAAACTAAATAAAAGGGGGCTGCAAACAAGAAGCATTTATGCACATGTAGGATGGAATTTGACTGGCGGCGGCATCTGGCGTCCAATTTATCGGCGGAGGCGGCGTCATCGGTCCGATGACGATCCGTGATCTCTGCCTACCCCTAGGGAAACAGGCGTGATATTGTGTATGAATGTATGTAAAAAACCTCTATGGCAACAATCAAATCACATATACTTACCTACTTATTACAAAAAGGAGAGGAAAGACATAAAATTATATTAGCAAGATGCAAATTATTTTAGCATTTGTAGGTACTTAGGTAGGTACTTGCTTCTTACACATGTCATAATTATCATTAATATAATTTTGTCTACTGAATTAGGACTTAACCGAATCCTTTTTGCCGTAATTTGTTCCGTGTTTGTTGCTACAGTTAATATATCAGTCACTAATATGTCACTATCAGTGAAAACCTGTAATTTGCTCTCTGTTTCTATCATACTTAGATATTAAGGACATTTATTATAGCTGTTGGTTTTCCAAAAATAAATAAATATAATAGTACTAAATCGTCTGCCTTTATGGCAAACACAAACTGTGAATCAATGCGTTGCGAATTCGGAGTTAGTGTGAATGAGATTTCTGGAACGTCGCAATACCTGCGATCTCGTGCATTGCGATGGAGTCGGCAGTTTGTCAAATACATTCTTGTCGTATCATTTTCGATATCGCTGCGAAAATTGGTGCGTAAAAGTGGTGAACTCAAGTGGACCACCAACTCGGGTTTTTCCGGGTAGTTCGCATTTGTCGAACATGACGTCATCGAACAAAATGACAAATTTCATTCACTATTTGTTACAGAAATACATACTATCTTTTCACCCGAGTTTCATGGAATAATACGAGTACATCTATATTTACGAAAAAGCTATTGTAGGACTCGAGCACACGACAAAGTCTTGAGTTAGTGCGGCACGGAGTAAGCGCAAAGAGAGTACGACTGCGAGTTACTCGAGGAGTGCAGGTTCTCAGGACTACGTAGCATAGGCTTGAGACAAAGTCGATGCAATTAAATTTACTATGCACAATGTCGTACAGTACAGCTTCCGGGTACTTGGGCCTCGATTCAAGGGTGCATAGTTTATGCTTAGAGAGTAAGGTGGTATATGAGGAATATTGAAGGATAACATTTATAGGTCATCGAACCTTCGCTGGACCCTCTCTACCTATCACCACAATATATTTATTGTAAAATGGTTTCCAAACCAGCAGTGCTAATTCTACTTGTGTACGGATTAATGTTTTATAAAGATAAATAAATGTTGATGGTCGCCTAAAATCTGTCGATGATCTCATAATAAAGCCATAAATAAATAACAGCCAACGGTAACATACATAGTTCTGACGTCATACTAGAATTCCCTGTGTCGTGAGTATCAGAAGCTACGAGTAACTATTGTACCACAACACCCAGACCCGGAAGAAATATTTTCAGAATCGTAACTGCGCATCTTGCATCTTACGCCACCGAGGCCTTCGTCATAAATATATCTTAAAGGCTTTATTAATAACACTCTCAACGTGTCAACCTTAAAGGAGATCAAGTAGCACAGAATTACTTGGTAGAGAAAAAATACTACAGCACTACTGGTTGAGCCAAGCAACTTCGTCACGTCACAAATCTTTACCACTGAGACTTTCACCACACTGGTCCGAAAGAATTAGACACTAGTCAGATAGATTATTATTTATTATGCTCTGTCATCGCAAATTCAGAGTGGTGGCCTTTTTTGTTAGTAAGAATGTTGTGTTTTTAAGTTATTGTGGTAACCGAATAAATATTTTTCTATAGGTACTAACCGGTGATCCTCTGGAATATGGAGGTGGTAGCCGGCAATGTGGGTGCGTAAATGGTCAAGTGCGGAGACATAGGCCTCTTCAGGTTCATATTTTTGTAGTCGTGGTCGGTGAAACACGGCGGTACGTAAGGCTTGTACTTGATCTGATGTTTGCTCTTGGAAGTGCAGCAAGACGAGCGGCGCGGCCATGGGCTTAGACCAAATCTGTAGACAAAATGTCTGCTGATTTTAACCATCAAGATGAAAATATGGCAACGGCACAACCATCGGGTAGTTCCCATATGTTCTATGGAACATGACGTCTTCGGACAGAATAAGAAATTTTTTTCTTATTTTGTACTATGGAACATGTAATACTTTTATTTCTCAAATTGTTGTATAGGACAAAGTAAATAAGATCTCTTTACGATTTTCTTATCATACTGGCCTCTAGAAAATAATAATAATTTATTGTGGCACTTGTCAAAGTGACTAATTTGATTGACTTGATTGTCGCATTATGAGAAATGTCCTCTTACTTGAGATCGGCAGTAATGGTTGTTCGCTACTATACGACCGATTGCTTAAATGCCTATATTATATTCATGGTTATAGTTAAAATAAAATAATTGACATTACCAGTGTCATTTAGCTTCTCATGGAAGATTTTAAGAAAATCTGGTACCCATTTTGTTCTACGGCATGGAAAAAATTGAGAAGAAAATGTATCATTGTGTGAACGGCTGAACGGATTTGAATGAAACTTAGAATACATGTACTGGATTGACATATAGGCTATTTTTATCCGGATACCTTGTAGGCGAAGCCGTGAGCTGAAGTTAGTATGATATAACTTTTTCAAGCCTTTTGTTACGACAAAATAATTGTTAAGCATTTCTTTTATTTAATACTAGTTGTAACCCACAACGTTGACTGCGTGTTGGAACGTTTTTTTAGTTATATTACTTATCTGGGAGCGCAAAAGTCAACACGCGGCGTTCTCAGGCGGCCACCCATCTTAGTTGTGGCCGACTCAAACTTGCATTCTTTATTTCACCCGCTTCAGGATTATTTTTGCATCAAAAGGTAGTCTATGTCCTCCCACGAGATCTATCTCTTAGCCAAGTTTGTGTATTATAATAGCAATCAATAAATAAATTTGATTATAATCAAGGAACAGTTACATTCTCAAGCTCTCAGATCTCAGCTGTCAAAAGTAAATTTTATGATTAGACGAAGTGGCCGAAGTATACGTTACGAAAGTCTACCTTAAAAATTAGAAGACTAGATCCTTCTAGACCTTTTTTATTCTCACCGATCAAAATGCTTAGTCTTCAAACAATGGTTTTGCCTCAATATATTCACTAGACATAGCATGCTGAAACATAAACCTGAAACTCAGAGAAAGAGAGAGATCATTAAAGATTTGAAGTTATATAACACACATAGGTAGGTGTAGGGTATATCGTGTTAAGATGAACAATGATTTTTTAACTTTATATTATTTCGTTTTAGAAAATGACTAACAGAATACAATGAAATACAAATTACTAAGCGTGTAAAACTTCAGAAAATGACAAATGCAAAACAAATTGCGTGGTTGTCTGACAGGTGTAAAATAAGGCCGGATATAAATAAAATTAATAATAAATATTTATGGACATTTCACTCAGCGCCATCTAGCCCCAAACTAAACAAAGCTTGTATTATGGGAACCAGATGGCTGATACAATACTTATATACTTTTTTTTGTAAATACATACTTATACTTATAATACATAGTATTGAAACACCCAGACCCGGAAGAAATATTTGCAGAACATGCAAACATTTCTCAGCAGCGGGAATCGAACCCGCGCTTCTTGCGTCTCTGCCGAGCAATCACCCACCACGCTATCTAGGCCGTCAATATTAGTAGGATGCATCGCATATATTGCGTACTTGGTACCAGTTTGCCTCTAGCTTAATCGGTTTTCTACACTCGCACACATTGATTGGTATGGGGAACTCTAACGCGGGGTGGGCGGGGATTGGCTCAGCACAGCGTACATTAATCAACCACGAGTGGTATAACCCATGGATTGCCTACACTACACTGCTTAGACGAATAAACACACATGTTTTTGCAATAACTTTTTAATCTTACTTATATTATAAATGCGAAAGTTTGTGAGGATGTTTGGATGTTTGTGCCTCAATCACGCCTAAACGGCTGCACGGATTTGAATAAAACTTGGAATATACATAGTACATGTACTGGATTAACATATGGGCTATTTTTTATTCGGGTATCACGCGAGTGAAGCCGCGGGTGGCAGCTAGTATAAAAATAGTTATCAAATTGACAAAATGTATGTGCTCTACACCAGCACTTTCAAACATCGCATTGTGAGGAAACCGGCATGTCGTAAAAGTTCAAAACCATGTGTCAAGCACATGACAGGAGCCACGGAGGCGCACTTTAAATCCTTTCACCACACTGGTTCGAAAGAACTAGTGACACGAGTAGTAGTAGTCTATACTAATATTATAAAGAGGAAATATTTTTTTGTTTGTAACGAATAGGCCACGAAACTACTGGACCGATTTCAAAAATTCTTTCACCAATAGAAAGCTACATTATCAGGGTTCAGGGTTGGCTATAATATATTTTCAAAAAGTTAGGGATCCGAAAGAAAATTGGAATATTGTAACCCAAGGTAAAAAACCCAAAATAGTTTTTAGCGTGCGGCTCCGAAACTACTGGACCTATTTCAAAAATTATTTCACCGATATAAAGCTACATTATCAGGGTCCAGTATAGGATATAATAAATTTTCAAAAAAATTAGGGATCCGTAAGAAAATTGCAATATTGTAACCCAAGGTAGAAAACCCAAAATATTTTTTGGCGTGCGCTGCGAAAACTATTGATTATAGAACAAAATAATGTACTACACGCGTACGAAGTCGCGGGCAACAGATAGTTACTTATAAATAAATAGCATAAGTTGATTTCTGTAAGCGGTTCTGAAACTTCATTTTGCTCGGTCCGATAAATTAGTTATCCTGTTAACTTCCTTTATAATTAATTTGTTGCAGGCGCTCTTTTTACATTGAATACCTAGAAGAAAATATCGATATCGTGTCTGAAGCCAGACCGCTTGTTCCTGACGATTTATTAATAACCGCGAATCGAATTCGCACTATATTTCGCACACGAAGGGTTCCGTTTATTCGCACATTACAAACAAATAAATAATAATAATAATAAATAACACCCAACAGTCACATACATAGTCCTGAGCCCACACTAGGATTCCGTGTCGTGAGTATCAGAAACTACGAGTACCATGGTACCACAACACCCAGACCCAGAATAAATATTTACAGATCATGCAAACATTTCTTCCACAGCGGGAATCGAACCCGCGCCTCTTGCTTCTCTGCCCGCCACGCCACCGAGGCCGTCAAATTCTTATATAATAAAAAAACTACGGTTTAAGTTTCATATTATGGCTCATGAGATACAGCCCGCTGACAGTCGAACGGACAGACAATGGAGGCTTAATAATAGGGTCCCGTAGGTACTCTTCGGGTCCGGAACTTAAAAAAATCTATATGCTCGCCCTTTTTCCATGACGTCCAATGTTCTGAATCCATTCTGCGCGAACAAACTTCATATCATAAAAGTAACTTAGTTACATTCGTTGTATATTTATTTGTTTAATTTAGTGTCGCCAACCATTATGTCCACCAATTCACTAAAAAATATTAAAAGATAAATCTAAGCATGTCAAGTATCATCTTACTAATCCTACTAATATTATAAATATGTGAAAGTTTGTAAGGATGTGAGGATATAAGGATGCGTTGATGTGACGATGTATATTTGTCCATCAATCACGCCCAAACGGCTGGACGGATTTGAATGAAACTTGAAATACACATAATACGTGTGCTGGAATAACGTATAGGCTACTTTTTATCCGGGTACAACGCGAGCGGAGCCGCGGGCGGCAGCTAGTAATAATTACAGGAGACAGACAACGTGCTATTAGTGTTAGAGCGAGTTACAGGATAGAAAACAATAAAATCAAGTAAAATTTACAAAGCCGTTCTCATTTTGGAATACTCGAGGCGGTGTTTGTAACTCAGAAGGACTTTACCTTTTTACCTTTAAAGCATGAGAAATTTTCAAGAGGTTCATGTAAAATAGTAGTATAATAGTCCAAGGAATGCCTTGACGTATCATTTATTTCTTACTGAAGTCTACAAACAAAGTTATAATCAAAAATATGACTGTGTTCATAATACAAAACAGCGCTAATACAAAATATTTCATATTTTATGGTGCCTATATAATCAGTGGTTCTACTCCGCAAAGTGACAAACGATAAATAAAGCAAACGCGGCTTACAAGCCTGTGTTTCTTACTATGTCAATATTTCATTTTTATTTTGCGAATTAGACCCTCTGCACGAACATGAAATTTGTTAAAGAGGTAGATTATACTCTGGAATAACATAAAGACTACCTACTTATTATCCTAGAAAACGATCCCAAAATTAAAAAAGGGATGTGAAATGATAATGTTGATAACGCATAATTCCTTCGTAGGCTTTAAGTGGCAAGACAGTTAATCTGCTGCTTACTTCTCTGCTGGACTGGGAGTAAAGAAAAAGCATAGAATGTATCCAGCTGCTTCTCTCCCCGAGCATGTCGTAAAAGTTGACTAAGGGATAGGCCTCTCCAAAATGATAGACCATCTATGTATATGGGCGATGGGCTGATCACCTGTCACCATGGTTCACCATATCCATCTTAGGACTTTAAATCAGAAGTCGCTGCAAGTTTTCTTATGTTTACTTGTGGCTCTGCCCACCCTATTAGGGATACGGGCGTGATAATTATATATGTACAGTTAATCTGACTTTTAATAAATTTTGATAATGTCAACCAATTGCACCTGGAAGTTTTTATGAAATTCTACGGAAGCTAATGTCGTACTAGAAGTGCAGTGCTAAGGCTCAGCTACGTCACTCAGCTAGACAAATCCTTGAGAACAATGTTCATAAAGGCGTTGATAATGTCCATTCACCTAAGCTTTATAAAAGGAAGTCTATCCGAGGGTGCCTGTCAGCCTGCTTCAGAAACCTGACTTTTAAATAAAGAGCCTTACATTTCTAATATGATTTTTTCATTGTATGTTCTCTGTCCCCTACAAAAAATGTTTAGTAGTAATTACATACATACATAATATCACGCCTGTTTTCCGTAGGGGTGGGCAGAGATCACGGATCTCCATTTGCTACGATCCTGATATACTTCTTTCGCTTCATTCACTTTTATAACATTCTTCATACATGCTCGTCGGTTTAGGGTACTCTTGACGTGGCCCTTTTCCAAAACGTCGCCAATTTGGTCCAGGTACGTACGCCTGGGTCTTCCCCTTCCAACGGTACCATTCACACCATAGTAGTAATTAGCAGCAAGTACCAGTACTAAATAACACCCAACAGGCACATACATAGTCCTGACCCCACACTAGGTCCCTGTGTCGTGGGTATCGGAAACTACGAGTACCATGGTACCATAACACCCAGACCCGGAAGAAATGTTTGCAGAATATGCAAACATTTCTTCCGCAGCGGGAATTGAACCCGCGCCTCTTGCGTCTCCGCCGAGCAATCGCCCGCCACGCCACCGAGGCCGTAGGTACTAGGTACCTAAGTTACCAAGTCAACAAAGTGAGCCCTTGAAACGGCTAAGGGTAGGTAGATAAGGTAGGCTGAACTTTAAATAATATTCTACCGAGATGAAATACTAAATAAATTGGCAAATGAAACATATTATTTAGCTTACAAAACTAAGCTCATTAAACTAAGCACATAATATAACTGCTTCATTGCTACACAAGAGAAGGAAAATCCTTCGCAAGGATATTTACAGAGCAAGTTTCTTTACGTATGTTTTAGAAAGCTAATTATGTACACGTACTGTACCTACGGTGAGTATGTATGTATGAGCTAGTGGCCAACTCTAGTGACGGAGTTTTTAGGCCGCCCAAAGGCCTCCGTCATGGCTTAACTACTTAAAACCTACGACTATCTACCTACCTACTGTGAGTAATGTCATTTATCATAGCTACATAGTAATAAAATAAATTATAACCTACTAGCTGCCGCCCGCGGCTTCGCTCGCGTGGTACCTGGATAATAAATAGCCTATATGTTAATCCAATACATGTACTATGTATATTCCAAGTTTCATTCAAATCCGTTCAGCCGTTTAGGCGTGATTGAGGCACAAATATCCAAACATCCAAACTCACAAACTTACGCATTTATAATACAAGTAAGATTATAACATAGAACGCCTTATTTGTTTTTTACCATAGCAATAGAATTCAAATAAAAAATAAGTTCTTACTCTTGAAAAAGTTTTTGGCCATCAAAGTACTCGCTGTAAATTATAAAGAAGGTACTTAGAAGGATTTATGTGCATAATTTTGTTTGTAGATAAAGTTCATTAGAAAGAAGTCAAAGACTATTTCGTAGCACTTCTACGGCGTAGCTATCTCGTAGCTATACCTTGCTGTGTCGTGGTGGCTTATTGTAATTAGATAGGTGTGATCTTCAGAATACTTTTTAAGAGACGGAGAGAACAACCAAATTAAAGGATGAAGTAAAAAATGTTCACACACATCAGAACAAATGGGCGGATTCGTATCTGTCAATCGCTTAATTCTTTCAAGTCAAAGGTAAAAGATAATCTTTCGTTGTAAACTATTTTTATTTATATTATGTATATATTTTGTAAATAATACATATATCCATCCATGTTATTATCACGCTTGTATTCCTAAAGGGGTGGGCAGAGCCATAAGTAAACATAAAACTTGCAGCCACTTCTGATTTAGTCCTAAGATGGATATGGTAAACCATGGAGACGGGTGATCAGTCCTTCGCCCATATAGATGGTCCATCATGTTGGAGAGGATACTGTCCCTTAGTCGACTTTTACGACATGCTCGGGGAGAGATGTAGCTGGACGTATTCTATGCTTTTTTTACTTCCAGTCCAGCAGAGAAGTATAGGTATATTTTATAGATATATATTATTTGTATACTGTACGGGCCAACCCGCACATTCAGCACAAAATGCATTGTGCTTTAGCAAGTAGTTTACTTACTACACAATAAATCCAGTTCTAAACTGACTACGGCAACGGGCGGTCGTTTTTATTATTATCATTTCCCGGTCTAATCAAATCGTATCAATTTTATCATAGTTATGTTTAGGGTCAGCAACAGACCCTACATATATATTTAAATTGCGTGTGGTTTATGTACCTATCTTATAAGTTCGTCATATTTTGTTTGTCCTGTCTATATTTATTTACTGTACACATAAGTACATCCACCTAATGTTAAATAGCTTCTCCCTTGCCTCAAAGGTTTGTTGGTGGAAAACTCTTAAAGAGTTAAGCTCACCTTTGTTCTTTTTAACGTTTTATTTGTGTCTGTGTACAATAAAGAATTTCAGAATTTCAGATTCATAGAGCTTGAATTTTATTAGCAGGAAGATTGGTTAAATTCCACAGAAACCTCGCTTTTATAAACTGTACAAAATCAAAGAATATACCTACTATTTACAATTCAGATACCTAGACCGTGTAGTTTTATCATTCTATTTTCAAGCATTAGTTCCAAGTAAAACAGTATTTTTTTCACACAAACCTCTTTTACCAATCGCCTTGACCTATGCGAAAAGTAAAAAACTAGCTTGCAAAGCTCGAGCGAGGCACATGCATGAGCTTAATTAATAAATCTAGTCACATTACCGTTCTATCCGCTGGGAGCACAGTCGATACACAATCTTCGCCGCGGCAACGCTTTACGGCCGAACCTTTGTGGAGTCAGTAGCGCTCCCACCGATGCTGACGGCGCATCGCTGCAACTAGTGGGGGGTGGTGCGTAGGAGGAGATCATTTGAACTTGACCGCCATGCCAGCAGTTGTCTAGCCACCCCACCCCTGGCACACTACCGCTTCCGCGCGAGTCACTTTCGCGTGTATTGTGGAAGTTTTCATGCTTCCACATTTTCTCGATAAACTCTTTCTCGCTATGAATCCTAACGACGAAAAGAAGGAGAACAAAGTGGTTATTGATAGACCAGGTTAGTGAATTATTAAAATCAGTGCCATTTTTGTGTGGTTTTGAATTATTTTACTCTTTTTTGTGAGATTTGTTGGCGCAAAAGGTTTAATTTTTAAGGTATACAATGCTGTAAGTACAAATATGTTATTACCAAACTAAAATTAGGAGCCAAAAAATGATTTAGGGTAAAATCACATATTTTATATGTGGTTATAAAGACGAGATAATTATGTGGATTTGGTTCCTGAGTTTGGTTTTATTCCATGCTCGTACATTTTACTCTGAGTGTTTGGTTAATCTTGGTTGAGATTTTTATTTAAGTTGTGATCGTGAAGTGTTATTTACTGAACTAAACAAATATGATTTAGTGAGTTTACATAGATCATTCTAGAGGCGCTTATAAAGTGCAAAGGTGAACTTTAGAGACGTACAATTTGTACAACGTAAAAGTTGAAAGTATAAATCTAGTTGTAACTATTTTTTTAGATTTCATAAGATATTAAATTCTGGTAAGCTTCACATATTTTTCAATTGGAATTTACACCTAGGTACTTTAATTAAACAAATATTTTTTGCAGGAAACTTAGGTATGGTTAAAAATTATGTAGGTATCAAAATTATTATCAGTGCGATTTTATTTTTGAACTTTCGGTTTTATGTAAATGATTTTGTGAAATTTATATTTAAATTGCATTTCTATCGTCGAAATAGTATGTGCTCCAAGATGCTCTAGATTTTTCTCTTCATATTTTTTCTGTGCTCTGTACCTAAACTTTCAAACGATGAAGGAAAACATCGTGAGGATACCGACTTGTTACGAGCAGTAGTAGTATTCCTAATGTCCTAATAGTATGAACTTGACGTAGAATTTGTTTTATCAATAACATTGCAATTGTGGGTCAAGTTCGGGCCGCACAATGGTTGTCAATCATTTGACTTTATGCACAGAATCATGGACGTCAGAACGTTTAGCAATTATAAATAACAAGTTTCCGCTTGACGGCTTCGCTTGCTTTGTACCCGGAAAGTAGCCTATTTATTTATACAAAACTTACATTAAAAACTGACTGAAAGGTAATCAACGCGCAGCCTTGCAAGAAGATGAAGCCTCTATGAAAAAAATAATAGTAAAAAATTTACCTACTTATAAAGTAGGTAATATTTTTTGTTTTCTTGTTAATCTTTATACTTTATACTTCTCTGCTGGACTGGAAGTAAAGAAAAAGCATAGAATGCATCCAGCTGCTTCTCTCCCCGAGCATGTCGTAAAACTCGACTAAGGGATAGACCTCTACAAAATGATGGACCATCTATATGGGCGATGGGTTGATCACCTGTCACCATGGTTCACCATATCCATCTTAGGACTTTAAATAAGATGGCTCTGCCCACCCCATTAGGGATACGGACGTGATGATATGTATGTATGAATGTTGTTAATCTTTTATATCACATAAGTTGTGTAATGTATAAATTGATGGGTTTGATTTAATTTAAAGTTTTATTTTCTTCTTTTAGAGCATTAACATTAAAGCTTTTTTATTTATCCATATCATGGGGGTGTTAAAAAAACATAGTTCGCTTCTCTTTGGGATCTTTGGGAGTCCATGTTGGATTTAGAATGACGTCACTTAACTAATCATGCATTCAGCCCAATCCGTTGACAATAATTGCTTTTTAGTTACAAGATTTGATTCGAACTAACATTCATGTGATCTCAAACCGTAATTTTTAACTGATTTAACGGGATATAATCTCTTTACACAAACCTAAGTTTGTGTAAACATGGCATACAAATACATTGCAAGTTTAATAAAATAAAAGGCAGAATAGAACAATTAGAGCACTGGTGGTCTAGTTGGTAGTGACCCCGCTTTCCGATTCGTATTTTTCTGTGGGAAAAAATTATGTGCGCTATACCAGTACTCTCAAAACGGTGAAGGAAAACATCGTGAGGAAACTCACGGCTTAGTTGGCTCTGCACGTATTGGCCATGTCTTTCGGACAAGACCGACTAAGCTGAGAGGATGGAATAAGTGCTGGGCAAGCCTACTCCATCTTAAGTCGTCCCCGTTTAAGTTCATCCCGGGCACTACAGCGTCCCGTTAGTGAAGGTAAAAGTTGCCTCCTGACGCTGTATAAATCATCTACTATAGATGGTAAAAGGCCTCGATAAAATCCCCGTATTACATGTTACGAAGGGTTCAGCCTCAACTTACTTATAACAGATTTTGAGAGGCGTTTATTATTGAACAATGTTTGGCTCTTCAAAGTTTTAAATCATTCACAACAGTCAGGGTTTTATTTGCTGTAAATAAAATAAAATGTATTCTATTTTTAAACACCAATCTTCACCGCCGCCTCTTACAACAGAACCAAGCTTCGCAAATGTAGGTACTCGTAGCTCAATATAGGTAAAACTTTTATTTATTAACTAGCTGTACCCGCGACTTCGTTCGCGACGCGAAACTTGACAAAGATTTATACACAGTCAGTACGTCATTAAATATTGATTTCAATACAGCTAACACCATCTGTTGGTTTAATAACATAAAAATAATAAAGTGAGAATTGCGTTTTTATTAATCTTACTTGTATTATAAATGCGAGAGTTTGTGAGGATGTTTGAATGTTAGTGCTTCAATCACGCCTAAACGGCTGAACGGATTCAAATGAAACTTGGTATATAATAGTATACCTGTGCTGGATTAACATATAGGCAATGCTTTATCCAGGTACGTAGGTAGATTTTCCAAACAGCTACCACCATCTATAGGTTAAAAGCCCTTTATTATTTTCCATAAGTCCGTTAGCCATAAGTAGCAGTAAATTTCTAGGCTTGCTCAATGTTTTATGATGATTCATAAGGGAGTACTCAAATGCACTCGGGTTGAAACATAACCTACTTACCATGAATGTAGTATTACCGAGTCTGCATTGGAAGCACATCGCTGTTGCTATAAAAGAGTACCGAATACTAACTTATTTTCTAATCTTGATGGCCTCGGGCGAGTGTCTGGCCCGGCTGAGACGCAAAAGTCGCAGGTTCGAGAAATGTCTGCATGTTATGAAATCATTTATTCTGGGTCTGGTGGTTGTAGTTCCATGGTACTTATGTTTCTGTTACCCTTATGTACGTATGTGACTGTTCGGTAATAGAATAAAAAAGGCCTTTTACCATTTATAGTAGATGATTTATACAGCGTCAGGAGGCAATTTTTACCTTCACTAACGGGACGCTGTAGTGCCCGGGAAAAATTGAGATAGAGTAGACTTGCCCAGCACATATTCTATCCTCTCAGCTTAGTCGGCCTTGTCCACAGGAAAGACATGGTCAATACGTGCAGAGCTGACTAAGCCGTGGATATCCTTACGATGTTTTCCTTCACCGTTTGAGAGTACTGGTATAGCGCACATAAATTTTTCAGCGAAAAATCCATTGGTACAAGACCGCATTTGAACCCACCACCTTTAGGATCGGAAGGCGAGGTCACTACCAGCTAGACCACCAGTGCTCTAAATAATAAATGCAATAAGTATGCTTGTTATCCTATTTAGCTGTGGTTTGCTTTATTGACTTGGAAAGTATTTTTAGGTCGGCACTTTTGTTTTCACATGCAGTAGATTGACTAGCTCACTTTGCTCGCTAATTACTCCATGATATTGCTACTTCATAGGTCATTACGTCTACTTGGGTTATTTGGTAGTACTTAGGCTCTATTTTTTTATAGGTACGTGTTGTTGATTGCTAAATCTCTCATTGCTCTTTACTTACTCTGTTGTTAATAGTAGATTTTTATTGCTAATATTTAATAATGTGTTTCATATACCTATTTAGGGTAATGTGGTCGCAAAGGGACAAAGCCCTTAAATCAATAAAAAATATATATATGCCTATTTATTTAGTACCTAGTACGTCTCGGTAGTATATTATTTAAAGTTCAGCCTGCCTTCCAACCTATAGCCGTTTCAAGGGCTCACTATAACTTACTCCATCACAAGAGTTGACCACTAGCTCATACGAACTTCCTTACTTACCTTAACTTAGATACCTCTAGTGCCTGCTGTCTACAGAATCTGGCCGCAACCTACTATTAAACATAAAGTGCATTTAAGAATTGTTATTTCTGGAATATGTACATTTCAACATTCAGTCATAATAGACCGGATCCATTTGTTGTAGGGGACAGAGAACATGCAATGAAAAAAATCACATTAGGAATCGAAGGCTCTTTATTTAAGCTATTATCAAGTAGGTACAAATAAAAAGTAAAATTAAAGAAAGTCCTTAGTATGCAGGTGGACCGGCACATTCGGGTAAACTTCCTTTTATAAAGCTTAGATGTAGGTACATTATCTACGCCTTTATGAACATTGTTCTCAAGGATTTGTCTAGTTGAGCGACGTATCAGTCTAATTTTAATTCATGTTAGAGGAACAAAGATCTGCACTGACGTCCCGCGGTGGGGTGTATTGTGCATTATCCCCCTGCTATCCCTCCCCCAGCCCAACTCCTTGAAGTACCGGAGAAGGACTTTGAAATGTTAGCAGCAGTGTTCCAATATCCTCGAAAATGTTAAGGCTATTATGTCGGGAAAAAAAGAAGCAAGAGTGACATTTTAGTTGATACTAAAATTAATCATATTTTATCGGTTTAAGATCTGAAATATCGGTGTTAGAGTGCCTGCAACGCCTTTTTAAATTGAGACGTGTATAATAAAAATATTTGTAAAAAAATATGTATTCCTCTTTTCGCATACGTGTATCATGTCCTTTTGAGAATCTGTCTTTTTCAGAACAAAGGGTGTAGATGATGATAAAAAATTAATATAAAAACATTTGCTTCCTTTATGTAAACGACGTCAAATTGCTGATCTATCATTCTTATTTCAAATCACCTTCAACAAAATCAATAGCCCAGCCCTGAACTGCTTGGTAAAACAGCACTAAATGTTTGACCTAGATCTTTAAGATCAAATTCTCCCATTTACACTCCTGTAGTTGGCTCTAATTACAGACGGAATTCTTTCTTGTGGCGAGTAAGCAATGATTTCAATGAGTTGTGTAAGCGCTTGGGTTTTGATTTATTCTATACGAGTGTTAACTCATCTAGACATCGGTTGAGCAGAGAGTTTTTTGTAGTTATGGTGATAGGTAGGTGGCAAGGTAGGAATTAGAAACTTGCTTTTATGAATGAAATAACCTATATGTTAATCCAGCACATGTACTATGTACATTCCAAGTTTCATTAATATCCATTCAGTAGTTTTTGCGTGAAAGAGTAACAAACATCCATACATCCATACATATCTACAAACTTTCGCGTTTATAATATTATTAAGGATACAAATTTTGCTCTGTTACAGACTGTAATAATCTATACTATACTAGTAATAGATGGCTGATAGATACAAAACTTATATACTTACCTACCTACTTTTTTTTGGAAATACATACCTACTTATATTTCATAGTATGTATTACAACACCCGGAAAAAATATTTGCAGCTTTTTACCTTGCATCCGAGCACGCCACCGAGGTCGTCAAAATGATACCTTCATGTATTCTTTGGACCATTATGCCAGCCGTTTCGTTTCGTTTTATTTGATAAGATTATACCTATTTACCTTCTCTCCCCGAGCATGTCGTAAAAGACGACTAAAGGATAGTATTCTCTCCAAAATAATAAACCACCTATACGGGCGATGGGCTGATCACCTGTCACCATGGTTCACCATATCCATCTTGGGACTTGGAATCAGGAGTGACTGCATATTTGCTTATGACTACTTGTGGCTCTGCCCACCACAATAGAATACGGGCATGATAATAATACATACATACATCTTCAATGCACGGACATTGATCAGTCAGATATAGATAGATAGTGCACCTCGGTCAATCTTCCATTTTGTATATTTCTCTTTATTCAAAAGCTGTCTGGTAGAGATTGCTTACTAGCTATAAGACCGCTCGTTGTACGTTCAGAAGAATCAGAAGCATCGGTTACTCTGACGCCTCTGATACATGTGATAAAATCAATTTTGTTTTAATTACATTTCATATGTGTAGATTGTATTTCTCTGCTGGACTGGGAGTAAAGAAAAAACATGGAATGCGTTTAGCTGCTTCTCTCCCCGAGTATGTCGTAAAAGGCGACTAAGGGATAGTATCCTCCAACATGATAAGGTATAATAAGCAAGTATTCCCAAGGAGGGTTGACGTCAGGCAGGCGGCCGGTCATAAAACACCTTAGCTATAACTCTTACAGCTTGATCCAAGGATCATGCTGTGCCGACCCCACATAGAGTGGGATAAGTGCAGGAAGATGATGATGATAACGATGTGTAGATTATCTTAAACAAAGGGGCTATGAGTGGAACAACATTGGTTCTTAAAAACCTTCCTCACCTTAAAACGAATGAAGTCTGCAAGCTGCTTAGCTTGCAGTAAGTACGCTGTAGTAAAGTCTTAGTCCTAGCGCGCGCTCGGAGAGCGAAATCATCCACGTGGAGGCAGAAATCTGGCTGCCCGTGGCGTAGTGGTAACGAGTAACGAGGAACATAGTAGCGTAGTTGAGTGTAACTTTGTTATAACGTAGATGTGGCGTGGTTCCTGGAATGGAGTCAAAGACAAGGTCAAATTTTTTTATTCCATAAAATCACATGGATCACTTGGTTACGTCTTAAATCTACGTTGCATTTATACCTGTTCGTGACGCGACCAAGCGTTGAGCGTGGAGAAAATCACACTGCTCAAAATAGGTTTTTCAGCTATCCGTTCCGAGCGTCCGTATCGACCGTCGGTATCGCGAACTCACGATGTGACTAGGGAAAGTACCTCAAAGGTGGTCTTTGCCGTGCTGTACTATCAGAACGGATAAGGCGTATCTAGCTAGGGAAGCTGAAGGCAAACAAAAAATAATGACTGTTACAAAGAGTAATATTTAAAATTGCGAAATGACTAAAGCGTCTCAAAGAAAATGAAAATATAAAGTAGTCATGAAAGACTACCTTACAGAATATAAAATGAAGTACTAAGCGTTATTCTAGACATATTTTCATACACTGAGCGTAAATAAATTGCGAAACTGAAAATAAAATAACTAGACATAGACAAGACATAGACTCTCGTTGCATAAACACTCTGAGATAAGCACACATACACATTAATAACAGAATAGGAAGAGACAATAAAGATTAAGGATTAAAAAGAAAAATGACATTTAAAATCCTTAAAAAAATAAAACATTATACTTCCTTACCTAACAGTGCTATGTGCTACAGCACTCAGAGCAAATAAAAAGAAAAGACGCCCCGCGCCGCGAACAACAAAAGTAAAGCCACCTTTTTATCTGTGTGTCGTTTTGATGTTTTGTGTACCAAGTAACCTAAAATTCATAGTAAAATAATTAAGAAACGATGTTATTCGAAGTACTTACAAGTGAAAAGTGATTCCGTGAGACTTTTTATGTGATTGGCTGCTGTTTTTACAAGTTTTCACTACACAGGAAGGCGTAATTCTATTTTTCAATTTAAAGTTTAATAGACGACGACTCGAGAGCGATGAGCATGGTTTTAGTGTAGGTGTGTGCGTGAGCGTGTATGTTTACTTGCAGGAACATGGCTTTTATGTGGCTTCGCTTTTGTTGTTCACGGCGCGGGGTATTTCTTTTTATTTGATCTGAGACTACAGCAGCAAAAAGATCTCCACTCAGTGTTATGCTTCCCTGAGTGCTTCCAGGCTGACATGACAGGTTCGCGCTCTTATTCTGTCAAGACCTTCGATCTAGTCACTCAACCTTACAAAAACTAGATAGATGCAATTTACATTAGTGTAGAGTAAAACAAGCCTTTATACGTACTTATGTGCCATTGAAAACTCACCTTATATCAGGAACCAATACTATTTAATAATCGACTAGATTATATACAAAACTGGTTCGCAGCTAAATGTACCGCCAAGCGTGAAGTAACTCCAAAGCAAGTCTCGAATGGAATGGCAGAAATTGTAAACATGAGGGGTTCACCTGGCGTTCGAAATTGAAAGGTAATTAGTTCGGATACAACTGCTCTAAATTTCGACAGCCTCGATGTCGTCGCGGGCGAGTGCTCGGGTGCGATGCAAGAGGCACGGGTTCTATTCCCGTTGCGGGAGAAATGTTTCCATGTTCTGCAAATATTTCTTCCGGTATTATGGTATATCTGGTTCCCATAGTACAAGCTTTGCCTTTGTTTGGGGCTAGCAAATGGTGCTATGTAAAATGTTCACAAACATTTATTTATTTTAAAACATGTTATGATAAGATAAGAATCCTAAAATCTATTCCATTGATTTGATATTTTATTTGTTTTACCTACATAGCTACGAGTGTTTATTACTTTTTGCAAAAATTATTATTTTATAGAAAAAGTTACTTATTATTCCTTTAATAAACTTGTTCACTAACTATCAGAACATGTAATAAATTTTTCAAACGTTTTCGTCCCAGTGCTAGTCAAAGGTTTCCCCCGTGAGTAGGTAGAAAAAAAACTGTCCTTTGAAGCAGTAATAGTTCAGATTCTCTTGTGAATTTCCCATTTTCCTAAAATTAATTTGATAGTAGGTTAGGTACTGAAATTATAGCTGTGCTTATTATCTCGAGCACTGGTGGTTTAGTTGGTAGTGACCCCGCTTTCCGATCCTAAGGACGTGGGTTCAAATCTGGATTTTTCTGTGCGAAAAATTTATGTGCGCTATACCAATACTCCCGAACGGTGAAGGAATACATCGTGAGGAAACCCACGGCTTAGTTAGCTCCGCACGTATTGACCATGTCTTTCCTGTGGACAAGGCCGACTAAGCTGAGAGGATGGAATAGGTGCTGGGCAAGCCTACTCAATCTCAATTCGTCCCGGGCACTACAGAGTCCCGTTTGTGAAGGCAAAAGTTGCCTCCTAACGCTGTAAAAATTATCTACTAATGGTAAGAGGCCTTAGTTTACTATCTCGATTTATAAGAATAAGATATATTACACTTTTTGTCTTTTTGTTGTGAAAATTTTTCGAGTATGATTGTGTATGTTGTATATAATACTGATTTTTATGTTATATTTTTGATGGTTGCATAATTTTATTATATTCTATTCTTTACCTACGAGTACAAAGATCCACACAAACCATCACAAACTCTCGCAATTGGATTAGATGTGAGCAAAGAATAAAGTTATATTGCCTTGGTGCATAAGTGGGTGACATAAGTTTTTAAATTAAAATATATGTGGACATTTCGCACAGCGCCATCTAGCCCCAAACTAAGCAAAGCTTGTACTATGGGAACCAGATTTTTGTAAATACATGCTTATAATACACAATACTACAACACCCAGATCCGGAAGAAATATTTGCAGAACATACAAACATTTCTCCCGTAGCGGGAATCGAACCCGCTCACCACGCCAAAGAGGTCGTCGTGTCTGGATTTGTGTGGTTTCGGGTCTTATCGGCTTGGATCGGCCACGGCCGCCGCTCGGGCTGTTGAATTGAGCAACAAGTGCATTTTTAGTTCACTGACTTCCTGCGGACTCATTTGCAGACTTTTGTATAATCATTGGATTCGCGTGGTTTACATTAGCGCGAAACCATTAACCCAAATCTTTGAATTATGTGCATTCAACTAGTGTTAGATCGTGTTGAGATTTTGTTAATTATTTAACAAAAAAACTAAGGCCTTTTACCATCTGTAGTAGATGATTTATACAGCATCAGGAGGCAACTTTTACCATCACAAACGAACGCTGTAGTGCCCGGGGTGAATTAAAATGGAGTAGGCTTGCCCAGCACCTATTCCATCCTCTCAGCATAGTCGGCCTTGTCCACAGGAAAGACAAGGAAAACATCTTGAGAAAACACGCGGCTTAGTCAGCTCCGCACGTATTGTCTTATATTTTTAACAAAATTTTAATCTCATTGATTTTAAGGAATAAATTTTTTTCACTCCTACTTTGTTTGGTTTGATACCTGTTTGCTCTTTATTCGTAGTTCTAACATTTTTGTATTAAACTTGTCTTCAAAGGAGTGATCAAAGGTTTGCTTCAAGAACCTCTCTAAAGCATTCTTCATATAGGTATTCATGAATATCTGGAAATGCCAACTGAACGGCACCCAGAAGCAAACCCTCGGCACCCCCCCCCCCTCCCCCTCCTAAAACTTGTCTAGTAATTTTATTGTTGAAGTAGCTTATGCCTGCGGCTTCTTCAAGATTGAGGTGCGCAGTTGGCTTATAGAGCGCGCAGATGCCTGATAGATTGGTGTTAATTCTGTTAAAGCTAAAGATTTTTTATTTGCAAAAAGGTAACAAACAATATGGAAGACACAACATGCTTGACTAGGCAAGCCTACTCCATCTTAATTCGTCCCAAGCACTACAGCGTCCCGTCTATGAAGGTAAAAGTTGCCTCCTGACGCTCTATAAAAAACATCTACTATAGATGCTAAAGGCCTTAGTTTCTTTTCTTAGACACTACCGCTCGGCACTATTAGTAGAGTGAAGGGAAATTTTACTTTCCCGTGTTAAGCAACGTTGTGCTCGGTCACAATTTGGATGGGTGACCGCAAGTGGCATTACGAGCTGAGCGCTTCCGTGCTTCGAAGGGCACATTAAATTTATCGGTCCCGGCTTTTAAGTCGTTGAGCCACGACGGAGGCCTTTAGGCGGCCTAAAAACTCCGTCACAAGAGTCTGCCACTAGCTTTTTTATGACTCAGCAACGTTGTTCTTATGTCCAAAAATGTACAGCGCTTTTAAAGCAATATTTGTTTCAGAATTCGATCGCGAGAAATGGCGCGCCAATCACAGCCGCGAACGAGGAAAGGAGTGGGCGAGGCAGCGTCAGGAGGAAATCATCTACTACTCCCCAACTAACAAAAAGTTGGTGAAAGTCCGCTGTTACCGCGACCAGCGGGTCGGAGAGTTCAGCTCCTGAGAGTTAGCCGTTGGCCCTCAAGAAAGAGCCAAGAACTGCGCACCGAAACCTCGATCCAGGTCATCTTAAAAGTAAGTTTCTCTTCTTTTCTTAGAACAGTGTAACCGTTTTGAATTCATGATGTCATTTTAAGGCCAAAATGACTGCGATTTTATCTAAAGACTAGCTGTTGCCCGCGACTTCGTACGCGTTAGATTACTTTGGTACCCCATTAAACCTGTTTTAAGGGATGCTTTGAAAAATCCTAAAACACGTAGGTACTTATCCATTTAGACATACCTGACTCCTCCCGTTCTACAGAGTCAAACTAACTATTATCTATTCTGTGGCCGTTCGAGACATCCCGAGACGCGGTACCTACACCAAAGAATGCTCGAACTTATACTCGGGATAACTTCTAAACTAAATGTCGGATTCCAATGAATTAAAATACAATTTGTTCAGAAATAAACAGTCCTGGTCATGAAATAATTTATTTGGTTAAGGGTTCATACCTTGACGCGAATGGAACCAACCTTTGTTCCTACTTGCATTGTAATTAAATTGTCGAACACAAAAGCTGTTATTGTGACTTAACTATAATAGATGGATATGTTGTCTCGCGGACTTTTTTGTAGACATTAATAAGAGCTATAAACCTGTAGATACATTATTTTGTTATATCATTAATAGTTTTTGCAGCGGACGCCAAAAACAATTTAGGGTTTTCTACCTTGGGTTACAATATTGCAATTTTCTTACGGATCCCTAATTTTTTTGAAAATAAATTATAGCCTATGTTATTCCGTAATAATGTAGCTTTTTACTAAACAAAGATTTTTTTAAATCGGTTCAGTAGTTTAAAAAAACAAAAAAATCTTTCCTCATAATATTAGTGTAGATGAGTAGGTAGGTACGTATCAACCTTAGAATACAGAAAAAGATAGAAACCGCGATCCGTTTTATTTTCAAGCACTACAGTCTGTCCAAAAACAAACGCCCCGCCCCGCGCCGACCCTACTTCCCACCCGCGTAATGTTGCTAGCTCGGTAGTAATTTCCCAGTTTTGGGGAAAAATAAGATAATTTTATTTCTTAAACATACAACTGTAATATAGCGAAAAAGTCTATTATTATTAATTATCTACTATTTGTAAATGTATTTTTAAAATAAAACAATTTTACGATTTATGACACCCGTAGGTCTCACCCTATAGTGACATAGATGTTTCACATCAAAAAGTAGATAAATTGACTACTTACTTACATACGTAGAAAAAACTAAGTAGGTACTTAAGTACTTATCTACAATAAATGTGAGACGGTAGTAATAAACATTTAAAAAAACCAACGGCGGAGTAGGTATATTGCACTCGCGAGTGATTACAGCAATAATCCACGAACAATCTCGAATAAATTGCCCACTTTATGCAGAAAACCACATGAAAATCGATCGAGCCGTTTTGGAGGTAAGTGGCAAAGTAGGATTGCGCACAAACAAACAAAAAACCTTTCACCCTAAATTTAATACTTACCTGATCCAAGATTCGTAAGAATGTGGGGACAATGCTTTGACAAAAAAGTGGCAACACACCAAGAATGGACTCGCCCATTTCTAAAATGGGCGAGTCTAATCAAAACAATTTTAAAAGGAAAGGACAATGAAATCTTAACACGTTACATGTGATCCCCTCCTGCTTCTTTGTAGAGCCACCGGCATTTTTACAGGTGGGAACAACACAACACGGCATAATTTGCTTTAAAATGGCACCTGTCACGACGCGTGTTGACGTTCAGCGAGCCATAGATAGAGTATCTAATCTCAACTACACCAAAATGGTTTAGTTGTTGTTTCTTCAGTTTATAAGCCGCGCGCGGATTCTATCTTTTTCTATATTCTAAGGTATCAACCGAACGAAAGTAAAGGCGCAAGCGAACTCAAACGAATCACAGAGGGGGTTTTAGCATAAGCGAGCCAGACAGCGAAATCTTTTGTCCTTTTCTTTTTCGGTAGGTTAAAGGAGGCAAGCGAACATCAGTGCCTATCGCTGATTCCCACTTGCTAGCCTTCACTTTGGTTCGTCTCTAACAAATTGATCACGACAAATCTTTTCGTATAATATCATTGTTCGATTCAAAGCATCCAAGTATTCAAATAAATAAAGTAAGTAAGTAAGTGCGTATGAGCTAGTGGCCAACTCTTGTGACGGACGGTTTTCAGGTCACCTAAAGGCCTCCGTCATGGCTTAACGACTTAAAAGCCGGGACCGACATTTTAACGTGCCCTCCGAAGCACAGAAGCGTTCAGCTCGTAATGCCACTTGCAGTCACCCTTCCAAATTGCGATCGCGCACAACGTTGCTTAACTTAAACGATCAATCAAGAACGTTTAAGCAAGCTACGCCACGAGCGCTTCACTCTTACTTACTTACTTTCTACTATTACTAGCTGTTGCCCGCGACTTCGTACGCGTGTAGTACATTATTTTGTTCTATAATCAATAGTTTTCGCAGCGCGCGCCAAAAACTATTTTGAGTTTTCTACCTCGGGTTACAATATTGCAATTTTCTTACGGATCCCTAATTTTTCTGAAAATTTATTATAGCCTATACTGGACCCTGATAATGTAGCTTTCTATAGGTGAAAGAATTTTTGAAATCGGTCCAGTAGTTCAAAGAAACAAAAAATTTTTCCTCTTTATAATATTAGTATAGAATGATAATGAATTAACTATTTCATATACTCGTATAAAAAATGCTACCATAGGTACTTGTTAGAGTTATATCGAAATAATGACATTTTCTGAACTGAACAAAAGTTTGAAAGGGTTGGAGCTAGTCATTGTTCTGTTTTACAGTATAAAATAAAATTCATTTCAATGCTCTTCACCAAACTTTTGTTGACCTTTTTGTATTTGAGCAGATTTTTTAAACTCATAATAGAAATTCTGTTTCATAACATAAAATTTTGTTGCATTATCTAACTGAGATTTGTACATGCTATGTTTAAGCTATATTATAACGATGTTTTACAGATCATTGTGTTACGAGCTCCGGTGTGCATAATAAACATTTTGAACGTCAGACGGTTTATATAATCTCCTCTTCAGGGGAAAAGACATGAGTGCGTGGTGTTTAAAGTTCTTAAATGATATTTTGTGTACACTCCTAGGTACCTATTTAACGTCACAGATAGATTATATTTTCGAGAATATTGAAAATATGAGTGTTTCAAAGTTACTAGAATCTATTTTGTATTATGAATATTTAAAAAAATAATCTTGTGATCCATTTGTTGTTGATTCCATAGACTTTAAATATTATTATTGTTATTGTTCTGAAGATATAAAATATATAGGTAGTGTTAAAAGTCTTAATTGTAATTACTGTTTGCATATTCGTGTTTTCGTATAGATGTTAAAAATTTTAAATGGTTTTAAAGTAGTAGTAGATGGTCTCAATCGGGCTTTATATGTACTAGTACTAGTATTATTTAGTATTAATAAACAAGCAACATAATGATAACTCTTTAGTGGGGGGGTTTTGATCCTAAAGTTCATTGACATCGACTTAACATTTGCAACGAAGCATCGTGGGCGAAAAATTATTTTCCAGTTATTCTTAAGAACACTTCTAGTGAAAAAGAAGCGTGGGCAGATACCTACTCCATAAGATGTCATAAAAGCATATTACGTTAGAACTTACAACAGTAATAAAAGTATAGCTGAAGAGTGTACTAATAAGAACTTAACCGTTTATACTAGAGGTATTAATAATAGTTGAAAATGTTTATTGGCGGTTTAAATTAAACCGTAAAAAGATATCGATGTATTTTGTTGATTAAAATTGAATTTAAATATAAGTTGATATTTCTGTACTGTACTAACAATGCCACTTGTAAGAAAATTTTGAAAAAATAGAAAACAGCTGTACTTTTACTATACCGACCAAAATGATTTTACTTCCAAATAACTCAAAAAAATTTTGCAAAGAAAAGTCCATTGGTACACAACGGATTTGAACCTGCGTCCTTAGGATTGGAAGGCGGGCTCACTTCCGGCTAGACCACCAGTGCTCTCAAAATAATATTGCATCTTATATAAAAGGAAGCGGAAGAACATTAAAAATATAAAATTGAAAATTTTTATATGGAAAATTGCCTTTTCTCTGGTAAGGTAATTTCCCTCCGTGTGGCATAGCCGAGGCGCCCTGTAGATATATTTATGTAGGTGGCACACTCAACTGGAGGTAGTGATGGCGAATAGGTTTTCTTATTATATTATATCTTGTTACAAACATAAAAACAAACAAAAAAAAATTCCTCTTTGTAAATTTAGTGTAGATGAGACTAGTTAAACTAGTATGTATCAGAAAATAATTATAGTACCTGTTTATTGTAATATTTAAGGTAATAAGATTTTATATAACGTTGAAAGTTGAAAACTACAGTCAGTAAGGACCTACTCGGAGTGAAGAAATGATGTGATATTGTTATTCAATAACGGAAGTTTTATTATTTATATTAGATATATATTTTTATATATTATATTAAGGTATATTTATATTATAATATGTATATATAATATTTATATTTTATATATATTTTTCATTGTTGATACTAAATACGTAATGGTTGTAAATATATAATGGTTTGTAAATGGTTGACGGCCTCGGTGGCATGGCGGCCGAGTGCTCGGCTAAGACGCAAGAGGGGCGGGTTCGATTCCCGAAATATTTGTATGTTCTGCAAATATTTCTTTCTAAGTATTCTATCAGCCATCTGGTGCCCATAGTACAAGCTTTGCTTAGTTTGGGGCTAGATGGCGCTGTGTGAAATGTCCACAAATATTTATTTATAGCAAATGAATCACTTCTACACGCTATCGAGATCCCCTCAAAAATATATAGATATAGTATAAAATAAAAAGGTACAATTAACGTTATAACGTATTTATGTAGAGTACAATACTATCTAACAATTGAAATATAATTATTAAACTATTTTTGTATTAGCTAAGACGTTACTCAATAATGATTTATAATTTTAAATATTATATTGGATGTTGTCAACTTTTAAGAGTTCTTTGGTAAATGTAAATCTACCTGTCTATACTCGTATAGGTATGCTATGAAATCTTGTGGTAACCTGTCCTAAAACTTAAGTGTTATTCCTTTAAATAAACTATTCTTATAGCAGTAAAACGTTTTGAAAAATCATTTATCTATTCCATATTGTGTTAAAATTGTAAAGACGTAAGAGTCCCCATTGTTAACGATTTCCGCACACTACCTCATTTTATAACCGGACCGTCAACGACCGCCACAAAAAAGCAAAGCATAGTACATACCTATTATCACGCCCTAATCCCTATTGGGGTGGGCAGAGCCACCAACAATCATAAGAAAAGTAATGCAACCTAGCAGGCTCGTTAGGAACAATAAGTGTTTATTATATGTAGGATCATTTGTGTCATGTCAGAAATCATTAGAAATACCTACTCACAATCTATATTCAATATTTGAAATTGATTTAAATATTTCTTTAGAAACCGGTATTTAATATTCCATGTTACTTCTTAAGTCCAAGATAACTATTTCATGAAATAAACAGTGCAACTCTGTTTAGCATGCCATCATAACATAACAAATAAGTATTATACATAAGTACAAAAGTAATTGTTTGTATGTGTAATACGCGTGTGTAGCTACACGCTTTTAATACAATGCACACATGCAAAATGAGACAGTAACGAATAGAGATCGCTCACACAGAGACGCTCCAGACGTTTGGACTTCGTACAACCGTCAACGTACCTACGTAAGTACTCTGAACTCTCCACATAATTATTTATCTCGCACCAATTGGTAAAACAATTCCACCCATCACTCCGTAACGACCGCAAGAAGACCATCATCCTACCCTAACATAAAAGTAGGCCCAACAAACAGACACTACGGTTAGCAGTGATGACGCGAAATGCTCACCAAAAATAAATTCATGCTCAATCTTATATTTAGCCCAAGCGGTCGGACGAGGCCGTGCCGGCCAGTCCAACCGGGATTCTGAACCGATCACTGATCGTTTTACAATAAAGTTGGGGAAATTTGCTTGTGAAGTGCATCTAACAACAAACAAACAGCGGGGATGGTGGCTGAGGGCTGACCGGTGTCCGCTCGTTTCAAGGTAAACGCGGTGCATGAGTCTGAAATAATTCGTGCCGTGGTCATAGTACACAACCTATTCACACCTATTTCCACACAGGCCCACGCAAACATAGCGTGTTTTCAGTCACCGATGCTCACATTGAAACGAAACGTTGTGCTCTTAGTTTATACGGTGATAAAGTGAACATTTTGCGGGGCCAGTGAGAAATAATTAATAGACAAAATTCGAAAAAAATAATGTTTTAATTTGACCAAATTTTACAGACAACCCAAACAAATATTGTATACTCATTAAATTAAGTAAAACATATGGAATCTGAATTGTCGCCAGATTTTGAAAATGATATACCACCAGTGCCAATAAAGACATATCAATGGGAAGATTTACGGAGGGCTCGTGAAGCTGGAGGCTACCCTTGGACTCATCTGCTGAAAGTTCCGCTCGAAGGCGAGGTCACGGCCGAAGACATCATCAGAGAGACGACTCCGAGGAGAAGCATGTCGCGTGAAGTTTCAAGGTCTCGGACACGTTCACCGGTCGACGGCGAAGTTCAAAAGATCTTGAACTTGGACTCCTCACCGGGCAGCAGTCGTAGGCATGGCGAAGAAGGTGAAGATGAGGGAGTGCATATTCCAAACTTCTCCAAAGAAGTTTCTTTAGAAGAGGATGACTCAGCAATGGTTCAAAATATGAACGTATATTCTATCAAACGTCCAGAAAGTCAATCTAGTAGTCACTTAGTAGCACCTGTAGAAATACCCAAAAATATATCGCCTAAAGGTATACTGAAAAGGAGAGTGCCAGAACAACAATATAACATCGGAGTTTCAGAAACCAGAGAAAAGACAAAGTGTTGCCACCCTTTAGTAAATAAAATTAAGCACCTAGCTGATAAAACTTTGCACAAATTGGAACGAAATGATAATGAAAAACCACAAACACCGCTTTCTAAGCGTAAGAAAAATGATACAGAACAAGAAATAAGACTGTTAAAATCATCTCCAAGTGCAGTTCGTCGGCAAAAATTCAGTGCTATTAAACTAGGAGATTCTGACGAGATGAGTAAAACTTTAAGTGTCGATACACCACCACCCAGAAAAAAGAAAGAGCATATTTACGAAGACATAGATGATTCAAAAGGTCATGATCATGAAAAAACCTTACACTTTTCACATGATATAGACCAACAACATACACAAAAGTTTGACGATGAAAGCAAAAGCGGTAGCAACACGGAAAATGAGAGCCTTTCAAACATAGAAAAGAAATCAATTGCTTCACAAGATCCCAGTCTAATCACAGAAGATACCCCACTTAAAACAGAAGATCATGTTATGGAAAAGTTACACAAAGTAGATAAAGTAAACAAAGAAGCGTTGCTTCTGGATGAAGAAATGGACGCTGAGGAGCCAAATGTAGATGAAATTTTTCAAAATCAACTTGACGAAAGAGGACCCAACAACGAGTCCCCAAACATTACTATTACAGAAATTACAGAGGACGATCCAGCAGCGCAAGGAGACCGGCATCATGCGACCCCCATAGAGTCGTCCCCGAGCCCAAGTCCACAAGAAAGAGGGACGAGAAGCGACGAGGAACGAGAATGGTCTAAACCCAGCAGGTAAAATATTTTGCGAAAAAAGTAAACTAACAATATATTGTACTCATTTAGGTAGGTATCTAATACGTAATAGTGACATAACAGGTTTCAACACATGCAAAGCGAACGCGCTAGCTTCTGACTGTTTGTTAAATATAGATCGGCCGTACGTTCTTCCTGCACATTGGTAAGCTCTTTAAAATTGTCATCAGTGATCAGTGCTCGCGGCTGCTTTCACGTCTGTGATTAGTTCATTTACAGCCCGGCTTTGACAAAGTCGCTCGATGACTCATTGTCCTCGGAAATGACGGTCCGGTCGGTAGTTAGTAGGAAAGTCGTTTGACAATGCCTAGGGCCCGGTAGTTTGTGGTAATGACTACGCTGCGGCGATGGACATCAGAGGGTGGGACTCCACTAGAAAAGCCCGTGAGGCCGACCCGAGAGAGCAGCGTGCAGCAATTCACTCCGGACGTCCGGTGCGCTTGCCAGTTCTTTCAATGCGACTCGCTGCTGCCGGAGCGGCAGAACCCGATAGGCACAAGGCCGACGTCGCGAGCTAGCAATTTCATATCGTACGGGAGGTGAGTCTCGCCACACTGTTTGATGATTTTGTTGACATTTTATGACTAACATTACGAGGTGCAAAATAAATTGAAACGACTTTCGCCCGGCGGCTGCTGCGTCTAAAACGGGCGCCGGCAGTTGGCCTAATTGTGACTCGAGTAACATCACAGATGTTAAATATAACTCAAATATTCTGCTACGAATCACAATTTCTGCGATTTGCGTCTATATTTTTTAAATTAATTTTCGATATGCTCAGCGAGTGATTAATTGCCGTCATAAAATTACTGTACTGTCATAACACCCAGGCGAATTTATTAAGGTTATGTGTCTATCCAGTATCCAGACCTCAGTGTTTTATTTTATTTCCAGTGATCACGAATATGAAATTATCGAGAAACCATCACAGAGTATTGCTTACACTGCTCCGAGTGTAGACGAAAAAGCTACAATGGTCAAAAGTGACGACGAATTGTCTAGTACAACCTCTCTGGAGCGGAAATATTTGCAACACACCTCAGATGAAGAAGAAGCGGCAGATAATAAAGAAAACCTCGAGAATAATGATGCCATAATTAATGCCGAGGCACTTCAAAAAAATATTGAGGACAGGTATTTTGTAAATACACCATCAACAGCATCGAGAACAGAATGTGAGGTCAGCACCAGTCAAGTTGATTCATCCGCTCTAGAACAGTTACCACTTAAACGGGATAGTCGATCCAAAAATGCAGAGAGAACAAACAATAAATTTCAGCAGAGACTCCGAGAAGGCACAGGGAAGTTAAAGAGTCAAGCTGGTAAATTGAAAACAAAGCTACAAAACATCAAGACTAGTAAGTTTACTATGCCTGACAGACCAAAAATAAACTTACCAGATCGATCTACTTTTAAAATGCCAGAACGGGCTAAGGTTACAATGCCTGATAGGCCAAAATTTACTTTACCAGACAGAAGAAAGTTTAGTTTACCTGATCGTCCAAAATTCAAAAAGATAAACATTTCAGAGAAATTAAGCCTAGGCGACCGTAAAAAGTTTACATTACCCGAGAGGCCCAAGTTTAATGTACCTGAAATGCCTAAATTCAGGATGCCTGAAAGACCAAAAATTAACTTTCCAAGCCTTGGGAGAAAAAAGGAGAACAAAGTAGATACAAATACTACAGGTTCAACAACAGAACTAGCCAATACTGCTACAATAGAGTTCGAAGATAGAACTTTTCCTAGATGGTTTAATAAAAAGAAAAAATCAGAAATACCTAAAACATCATCATCACCAACTCTCAATAGAGAAGACACTCCACCACCGACGTTCACATTTACACGCGTTAAGAAGAACACCGAAAAACAGGAATCGTCTTATGTTCCTGACAGCCTCGATCAACCACGTGAGTATGGTAATGTTAGCACCGAAGATATCAACTATGTAGAAAACACTCAAACAGATGGTACAAGACGATATGACACAACATATGATTTTGATAAAATAGCTGCAGATGAATACATAGATGACGATCCCGAACATCCTGATTTCGATAACAACCATACCTCTTATAATCCCGATTCATCACCGTCTAAACAAGACCACACACCTGTCATAACCGAAATTAATAACGACGAATTTTTCGTACGACCGAGAGGAATTTCTCGTGAAGATATTCAAGTAAGAGAATACTTGAGTGACGAAACGCGACAAGCGTTCAAAACTCCGAAGAATATACTTGCTCTCATGGGGAGTGATTCGGAGATAAATGATGATCAGTACATGAACGACCCTGAAGCTGATCCAGAATTGATTGAAGATATCGATGCAATGAGGTACTCCACAGAAGATTTGAACGAGAAGGACGATGGCTACTATACATTCCCGCCTGTGCGCCCATCGCGAGCTAAGCGAAAGAAGAAATCTCAATACGAAGCAGAGTTGGAATCAACTCAATACATTGACGATAGCGCAGATCCTAGTACACAGTTTACTGAAGTGGACCTGGGCCTGCATGAGGATCAGCTCCGCGATCAGCTACACAAAAACATATCACGCGATCACGTCGAACACGAGCTGATAAACGGGGAAAACCATCATCCATTCACTCATTTGCCGGATTTACATTCTATACACGAGTATGCCAACGACGACGTTATTCAGTATCCTGAGAATATTCCGATACAATCTCAGACTCTCCCCATGCCACCGAGAAGGAAGAGAAAGTTTGGTAAAAAAGATCTCAAACACTCGTCACTGAGTGATTTCAACAAGTGTCCGGTGGAGGAAATGTGGGAAGAATCGCCTAAGCACGAACATGCCGACGATGTGAGTATCCAACCGCCACAAAAATTGGATTGAAAGCACCTTTAACAAAGTCCAGTCAGTGTCCGTTCCATACAGGACCCTAGTAAGACTACGTTTACTTTGACGGACTTTCGACATTTGACTTTGTACCATTAAGAGCACTGGTGGATGGATTTTTCTCCATTTGAAAAAAATATGTGCGCCAGCACTCTCAAACGGCGAAGGAAAACATCTTGAGGAAACCGGCATGTCGTTGAACATAAAAATTTGAAAAATATGTGTCAAGTGCACGAAAGGAGCCTTTAAGGCACACTTTAAATCCTTTCGCCGCACTGGTTTGAAATGATCAGTGACACGATTAGTATTAGAAGTAGTAGTTTTTACCATTTGCAATGGTTTTTTTTTTATGAGAACTGTCCTTGTCTGGAACGGGGTACTAAGCGTTTATAACATTTGTCTAGTAACTTGTTACTTCTCCATTAGGCACATAACTTACCTAATTGTTTTACGTTCCACTTATTACACAAAATTCAATTATTGGATACATTTGCTTGCTAATGAGTAGATAGTAGTACCATCCCAACTAACAATTATCTGTTTCAGGAATCTAGCAAGAACATGTATCTAACGGATAATGGTTAGGTACCTAATACTTATAATATATGTGTCAAATAATATAATGTACGTCTGTAAATAGTTACCTATTGAAGAAAAACGTGGTTAATCGTATACGTGGTTAATCTTCTAGCTTTTTATCTGAACTAGCGTCATATCACTCTACAGTTTGAAATGAAAGTGAAATACAAACATTATGATCGCGGTTTTGAGATAATAAATTTATTGTTTTGGCACACACCCAATGCAGAATCCTCTGTATTTTATTTTTAGATTGCGTTCCTAACCGTGTGTTGACCTAGTTCAGTCCAGCTTGATTATATGCGCAAAACATCTGGAGATGTTGTTCTTTGAATGACTTTATTTTTATCCCTGTTTTGTTGACGTAATTAATTAGCCAAGTCCACTAACTGCGAGTTAAACTACATTTGTTTATGTTCTGAAGATAAATCTATATTCTTTAATTTGACATCTGACAGCCATCCGCTAGGAAAGGCTTTACAAGAGAAGTGCATTGCCGCCAGTTAGCGCCGATATAAAAAATTGCTCGGCGTTATAAGGTCACTTATTTTGATATTGGTACTTTCGACGGTTTTCAGATAATCGTATATCGAACTGAACATGAGTACATCGTGCCTCGAGGCGAGGGTGTGGCTACCGAGCAGAGTCCGGTGGCGCCGCGCCGCACACGCTCCCGCAGCTCCCACGCCACGTCGTTCTGTGACGACGACAGAACCTCTCACGGCGCTGACTCACTTACTCTCGACACACACATGCCGCACACCGAAGACATAGACTTAGAGAGGGACATCCGACACGAGAGCCCTGGCTACGCTACAGTGGACAAAGGCTCTTATGCTCCACCCAAAGGCATTCGGCGATCCCTCAGTAAAACACCACCAGCCAGGCGACGCAAAAGCAACAGCTCTGAACGCAAGTATTACACCGTTGGCGCTACTAAAAACGTGCTGCCTGATAGACCACCGCGCAAGAAATCATCAACGAGCCTTATGACGCTAGACAGTTTCACTAAACATTCAGATGGTACGCAGTATGTTGAAATCGATGAACCTTTTGAAGATCTGCATAAAGATTTACAATCTGGGGAAGTTGTGAAAAAAATGAAAGATAGACCGCTTCCTCCTCCACCTAGACCACCCAGGGGATCGAGAAGGAAGAAGAAAAGTAAAGGGAACGGGGATGAATCTAATACTTCACAAACTGAAACTCCAATAGAATCTCTACAATCTCATGCGCATCTCCAGGATCACCAACCTGAAGATGTGGTAGAGATTGAAGTATCAACACAAACAGATCCACTACCAGATGATGTAGATTTTGAACTGGGTTATGATGAAAACCTGGATATGTCTATGTCCAGTTCGCTTAGAGATATAATCGATGATGACTCTATCTTAGCCAAAAGTCATAGCAGGTTAGCTGAAAGTCCACGGGTATCCCGCCCTACGTCTAGGTCTGAAAAGTCAGTAAAAGCTTCGGACCCAAAAATATCTGAACTCTCCAAGCCAAACATAGGACGTACGTCACCAACAGTGATATTGGTGGAAAAACGCGTTTCCAGTCCAACTCGAATTAACGAACGCCAGGAAATGGTAACAGAAGCGTCATTGACAGTACAACCCATAGATATTGATGAAACTCAGATTCCAGATGTTCCGCCTCTACCGAGGTCAAGACGCATTTCCAATACAATACAAAGTTCTAAAAATACAGCAACGTCAAGCGAGGAACGGGCTCTTGAAAGAATCTTTGACGCAAACAGAGACGTACAACTGGATAATCTCATAACTCAACGACTTCAAGTGAGGGATTTAGATGTAGGACGACTCAATGTTTCCGAGTTGCAAGCGAATAAAATTCTCGTTTCTGATATAGAAGGGATGACATTACAGGTCAGTGAACTGGACTCAAAATCAGGTCACATATCTGTAAGCGGAATTGAGTTTTCGCAATCAGTTATTGATGAGATCGTTAAAAAGTTTGCTGAAATAACAACCAGTCATACCCCGGCACCTGATAGTTTGACGGTACCTGACGGCCCACGACCGGTAGGTAGAGAAGAAGAAACACAGACTGAGCAATCAGAGATGCGGGAAAAAGTTGAGGAAGTCAAGGAAACAAAAACTAGCGTCGAAGAACCGTCAGTCACAACACCAACACCTTCGATTGCAACATCGTCCCCACCGCCAAGGCCGGAGTCCCGAGCCGAGGATGGAGCGGCTGCTCCACAAAGACCTCCACCGCCGGATCTGACACCGCTACTGTATTCGTATCTGCAGGATATGACGATACCGCCGGCGTTGTTTTACGGGCCACGTGGAAGCGCATCGCGAGCGGCATTCCCCGAGTTCCACGAGCCTCCACCGACGACGCCTTTACCACCGACGCGGCGCATGAAGCGGAAACCGGCGACGCTGCCTTCTGAGTCCAGCTCAGACGAGGCGCTAGTGCGGCCGTCTCCGAGACGCCTGCAGCCGCCAGTGCGCACGCACGAGCCCACCATCGCCGAGGCTGGAGCCCAGTTTCTCCGCGTATGCCACTCCTCCATCTCGCGGACTATAAGGAACATGTTCAACCTGTTCATGTCGTATGTGAGCGGTACTGAAGACAAGAAGGACGCTCAGATGGCGCTGGTGATATTCCTGGTGCTAATCGCTGGCTTGATCATGTTCGGCCTCAGCGATAGCCGCGCTATACACCACCACCACTGGGAGTTTTTCAATCCACCTGATGGGAAACAATAAAACGATGCCCACCATTTTACAATAAAGTTATGAATAAGTACGCACTTAGCACTATTATCGACGTAATTGTAAGTTATTCATAATATTTGAAATTAAACTGAACATTGTTTTATGTAAATAATGAAACGAGTTTTTCTCGAGTTGAAAGGTGATATCTGTTTTGCTCCTTGGTTTGTTATTGTTTTAATTAGTTGCAATGGAAATTCAATCCTACTTATTAATCGTGATTTCTAAAGCAATTTCAGTTTCATTTTAAGAGTACATAATATTTTACCATATTAATATTTAAATACTAAAATATTATACGAAACAAACACAGAATTATTATATACTTACCTAGGTGCTACATATAGGTAAGTATTTTACGAAAAACTGACTTTCCACTACCGTTTTATTGTGTCCATTTAAAATCTGATTTTTGACCGAGGGGTACCTTTACTATTACTTATTTTCTTTTTCATTCTTAGAAAGTAACTGCCTACATTAGTAGAGTAAACGAAATGACGTTTGTACCTGTAAACATTATGAAATAAAAGTGTTTTAAAAAAGTGTGAAAAGCTAGAGAGAAAAGCGTGAAAAAGCAAATTTAATTTCTCTTGAACTTCCTGTTTTATCGTTTTCAGAAATACATTTGACCGACTGTTCGTTTTCTTTTTTACGCGAATTTAGTTTCTTCAAAATACAGTATAATTACGAGTATGTTAAGAATTGATAATGTATAATATAATATATCTACTATATACTATTACTTCTCTGCTGGACTGGAAGTAAAAAAAAAGCATAGAATGCGTCCAGCTGCTTCTTCCCGGAGCATGTCGTAAAAGTCGACTAAGGGTATAGGATCCTTTTCAACATGATGGACCACCTATATGGGCGATGGGCTGATCACATCTCACCATGGTTCACCATATCCATCTTAGGACTAAATCAAAAGTGGCTGCTAATTTCCTTTTGTTTACTTGTGGCTCTGCCCACCCCATTAGGGATATAGGCGTGATCATAATGTATGTAAAAATTATTATTTACTTAAATAACAACTGTACTTATTGTGTTATTTAGTTTTATGGAAGTTGTGGGAATTGTCAAAAACGTAGTGGTGGTATTGTGCATTTTGTATTACCTATTACTTTTGTTGTTTTCTAAAGATAATAAAGTTTGTTAAATTCGTTTGTTTGTTTTAATTAAATCAAAACCTTGGTTCCATATCCGAATGTTGCCAGCGGCGACCCCATTACTGAGCTTCCGCTGTCTGTCCGTCCGTCTGTCTTGTCTGTTAACGGGCTGTATTGTGTAGAGAGTTGAATTTTCATATTGTGTATTTGTTTTCATATTGCCGTTATGACAACAAATAAAATATAAAAGGAGGACCCATATAAGAGACATTTTTAATGCACGATGTTACATTAAAACCCTTAGTGAGCGAATTCGACTCGCACTTGACAGGTTTTATTAAAACTCGCAAGTGAGACAGGATCTTAAAGTCTGGAAATGTTTTCAGAATGTTACTAATAAGATAATTCCGTAAGTTTGTGAGGATGCGATGTGAATGAAACTTGGAATACAGGTACATACATAGTTAGTTGAGCTTAACTAATTAAATAGAGTACTTTTTAGGGTTCCGCGCCCGTAGTATGCCAACGGGCCTGTCCGTCCGTCTGAAGGTGAGATTTGCGAAGGATTAGAGATGATGATTATGATATTATTGTGTTATCAAGTGACCGAAATTAAAAAAAAAAACATTTATTGCCGGTTCCAATACGAACGTTGTTTTTCTGTCAAAATATATACGGCACTTTTTAACAGATGACAACGTTGAACGGTCCGTCGTCCGTTAGGAGAATATTAGAACTAGATATGTGCTAAATACTTAAGCCATCATAATCTTAGACTTTATACAATAAACCTATGTATAAAATCTAATAATACCTAAACTAAACTAAACTTTTTACCATCTATAGTCAGGAGGCAACTTTTACCTTCACAGACGGGACGCTGTAGTGCCTGGGACGAATTAAGATGGAGTAGGCTTGCTCAGCACCTATTCCATCCTCTCAGCTTAGTCGGCCTTGTTCACAGGAAAGACATGGTCAATACGTGCGGAGCTGACTAAGCCGCGGGTTTCCTAAATAAGCATAAATTTTTCACACAGAAAAATCCATTGGTACACGACCGGATTTGAACCCACGACCTTAGGATCGGAAGGCGGGGTCACTACCAACTAGACCACCAGTGCTCTCATACCTTAAGTCTAAAATTATATCACAGTTTATGAAATAAATTCTGAAAAGCCTTTATAACATGGAAGTCTTCGTAAGGTGAGAAGAGCGAGGAAATCGCTCTTGAGTGGATTATTACATAATAAATTTACTTAGTTCCTACCTACTTACCGAGTTTATAAGCTGGGTTGGAAAGTCTTATGAATCAGACTACTAGTTGGCGAATAACAGTATATACAAATACAAATATATTTATTGGGAACAGAAAACAATTAAAACTAAAACATGTGTAAACGATACTGACGGCAAAAGTATTAAATTGTGGCGCAGCCAGTAACGCCCTCTTCGAGACACGATATATCCAAAACTACATATTAATTATTGAGCCAAGTTATTATATATTAGATTAGGTAGATGACAAAGCGTAAAAAAATTATTTTTACGTAGGCATTACACTGATGCCCTGCTTATAAGACGCTTTTCGTGACACATTGCTACGGTAGTGAACGATGTTGAATGTAATTTATGTACTGAATGCACAAGAAGAACTGTACCAAGGTTTTGGTGGAGGCATTTATAACAGAGTACCTACATGGAACATGCTGTACCGACCCCACGTAGAGTGGGATAGGGGCAGGAAGATGATGATGATGATGATTTATAACAGAGTAAATAAAATGTCGTACTTCTCAGCCAGCATTATACGACGATTGCGAGCGGCGGGCGCGCGTATCCTCTTGGAAACAGATTATTATTTCCCGTTACATTGGCTCTATTAATGTTCAACAGAGGTTGCGTCGACTCCACTGGATTTAATAAAATTTCCACTAAATTGTGCAATTCTTATTTCATTTTAAATTATGTATAGCCTGATGCCTCTTTTATTCAATCTTACTTATAATATTAAATGTGAAAGTTTGTGAGGATGTGACGATGTTTGTGCCTCAATCACACCGTAACGGCTGAACGGATTTGAATGAAACTTGGAACATACATAGTATGTGTGATGGAACAACATTTAGGCTACTTTTTATCCTGGTACCACTCGAGCGAAGCCGCGAGTGGAAGCTAGTGTATTCATAAATGACATCGTTGCTGCTATCATCACTCAAAGTTTTATTTATATACTGACGATTTGAAGCTTTTCACGGAGGTGAATAATATTAGTGAGTCCGGCTTCCTACAGAAGGATTAAGAGCTCTTGTACCATTGGTGTAACGTCAACGAAGTCTAAGCGTTTTTTTATCAGGTCTTCTAGACCTTTAAATGAGCTTTCTACGAATTATGCAATTAATGGTAATGCCTTGTTTCGCGTCGATAGCAAAACAGAACTGGATTTAATCTTAGACTCCAGATTGCGTTTTAGTATTCTCACAGATACAATTACTTCTGGAGCATTTAAATGTCTTGGTTTTGTATTGAGGAATTGTAAGGATTTCAGGTCTCCGAAAACAAAAACTAATTGTTCCACTCCTTAGTGGGATGTTGTTTGAACTAGTACGGCAGCGTCCTTTGGAACCCCTTTTACGATGTCTACAAAATGAAACCTGAAAGCGTTTAAAAACGATTCCTTTGGCATCTTACTTATTCATGCTTTAAAGGTAAAATCCTTCTGAGCTACAAATACCGCCTCGAGTATTTCTAAACGTTAGAAGATAGACGATACTTGCTCGATAATATACTTATTCCAGTTTAAACTCACAAACAATCTTTTAGATGGTCCGAATCTGCTGAAATCTCTTCGGTTTTCAGCTTTCTCAAAGCTACTTAGAGTCTCTGGTTTTATCTTTTTCAAGCAGATTATTGCAGCACAAATAAAAGCTCCTGTGTATCGTACGTAGGTGGTGCGCCAGTACAATTCTGTGTCAAAGGACAATGGGGGGCAACCCGATGTCCGCAACAGAATACTTTATTTATTGAAACATTTATCGTTTCTATTTTCATCCGAAACTAAAAAGGTACTGACCGTTGTTGAGTGCCTTATAGATGAGAAACTATTTTTATTTTAAAATATCTTACTAATATTATAAATGCAAAAGTTTGTGATGTTTGTGCATCAATCACGCCTAAACGGCTGAACGGATTTGAATGAAACTTGGAATATACATAGTACATGTACTGGATTAACATATAGGCTATTTTTTAGCTGGATACCACGCGAGCGAAGCCGTGTGCGGCAGCTAGTATCCTACTAATATTATAAATGCGAAAGTTTGTGAGGATGTGTGAATGTGACGATGTATGTTTCTGCCTCAATCACGCCAACAGCTGAACGGATTTGAATGAAACTTGGAAAATATATAGCATGTGTGCTGGAATAATATAATAGTTAATCCAATCTAGGTAAAATTTGGTAGGTTAATTACTTACTACTACTTACTAAGGCCTCTTACCATCTTTAGTAGATGATTTATACAGCGTCAGGAGGCAACTTTTACCTTCACAAATGGGACTCTGTAGTGCCCGGGACGAATTAAGATGGAGTAGGCTTGCCCAGCACCTATTCCATTCTCTCAGCTTAGTCGGCCTTGTCCACAGGAAAGACATGGTCAATACGTGCGGAGCTGACTAAGCCGCGGGTTTCCTCATGATGTTTTCCTTCATCGTTTGAGAGTACTGGTATAGCGCACATAATTATATCACACAAAACAATTATTGGTTAATATTATAAATTGTGCTATTAAGTATTACATGGTAGCATATGAGCATAATCGGTAAAGGTGTTGTAAAACATTGGGTTCCCAAGGAAAAAAAAAGTTTTACAAAAGTATAGTGGGGTGCCATAAGAAAGGGCTTTATTTATACATTCCAAAATAGTTTTATTTTTATTCAAGGGTGTATAGTTTTTGAAATGCGACAAAAAAAGTAAAATTTAGCCAACTGTTGTAATCTGATCTCTCTTTTCAGGCGGCCTAAAAACTCCGTCACAAGAGTTGGCCTTTAGCTCATACGAACTTACTTACTTACTTAGCTCCCTTTTGTAAGAGTTCCCATGTCTTTGTAGTTCAGTATAGACTGTATAATTAGCAAGATTATAATTCGCAGTAGTTGAGTTTGCTACGTATCCTATAACAATTTAGTGTCGACATAAATAAAGTCTTGATATGTGTAGATAGATTGCGCAATTGCAAAAAATAGAAAACAGTTTGTGGTAGGTATATATAATGGCATTGTATTAAGATTGTGGGTTCAAATCCCAACTGTGGCCTATTGTGTGAACGGTTTAATAATTTTCTTAACCGACTTCAAAAAAGGAGGAAGTTTTATATTCATCGATTTCTCCGTCAATTATAGACAGCAACATCTCAGTTCGGGGCAAACTACTAGTTATGTGGTTTAACACGCGATCGAAACTTGAACTCAATCGGCGATAAAACGTGTCAAGTAAATTATACATTTATTCAGAATAGGTCATTGCTTTATTTTTAGTGCTTACCTCAAGAAAAAACGGAACCGATATTCACTTTGCATCGTTTATCTGTCCGACCAAATTCAGACTTCTTTTTGAAAACAATATGAAAACTTCTGTTTCAGTCTTAAGATATTTATTGATTTTCCATAACAATAACAATTTTAACTTATAATGAGAAAAATTAAATCATACCCTTAGATTTAACATTGGGCTAAACAAATTCCGATTAGACTAATACATAGGTAGGAACTAATTAAATACATTAAACAGACAATGAAGTTATATCTTCGAAAATAGTGTTCATTTATGTCATCTTGATGTGGGTAGATTTGTAAAACATCACAAGTATAAGACCAAACCGAGCGCAGTTATGATAACAAAAGCAGTAGGGAACAATTTACACGGATCAACAAGAACTAGATGTGACAATAAGTTTCGTGGTCTCTAGAGTCTAACCTATTCGAATTAATAAGAGTATGCACCTTTAAGGGTAAGTACTTTCCCTATTCTTGTGAATGAACCTACAATTCATCATCATCATCTTCCTGCCCTTATCCCACTCTATGTGGGGTCGGGGATCATACTGTAAGAGTTTTGGCTAAGGTGTTTTATGACCGGCCGCCTGCCTGACGTCAACCCTCCTTGGGAATACTTGCAATGAATGAATTGAATGAACCTACAATTACCTACCTTTATTTAAGCTTTATCATCATCATCATCATCATCGTCATTTCAGCCTGGGTATACCCATTGCTGGGCTATAGGCCTCCGTTGGATTTTGCCATGAATCCTCGATCATGTGCGATATTCAGGCTTTAGGATATTCAGGCTTTAGGATATTTAGTTAAATTTAAGCTTAAGCTTTCGCATTATCTACTAACGTTTAATGTTATAAAACGTTATTTTCTGCGGTAGGTTTATTAAATAAACATAACATACCTAAACATAATTAATTTGTTATAATAAAACAACATTAAGATGAAATAATAAATAAACTGGTAGTTTGTATCCGTTTGAGAAAGCTCCGTAAACAATTGTAATTGAATGATGAAGCGAGCTTGCCTGAAGCGAAGCTCGATCTTGATTATACTGCCTTCACCGAAGCGGAGGCCTTTAGGCGGCCTAAAAACTCCGTCACAAGAGCTGGCCACTAACTCATACGAACTTACTTGCCGAAGATAAATATAACTTCATAAGCTAGGTTTGCAAAGATCTTTAAATAGCAAATTATAATTATATTTGTTGTTAGTTTGTTTCTATTAATTACTATGTTTAATTAAAAAAAAAATAACTTCACATCCATCCGCAATTTTATATTGATAAACCCTCTTAAAAAAGATTATGCTGTACAAACAACTCGCAATAAAAAATCCCCATTCGGTGCTAGCGACTAACTAATATGGTTCAATTAACATTGGTATTTCAGTTTTGGTACTTTGCAGTTTGTTTTATTTGTAAATAAAATTGTTTGAATATTTCCACCAAAAGTTGATTGGTTCAAAGTACTTAACAAATATATTTTTAGTTTTATTACTTACCTACTTCATGGAATGCGTGGGATTTTCCTGCAAAGTTATTTATTTGATGGAACCCTTTAGAACGATTTGATCCGAGTCGCATTTCATAACAGTTTTTAGGGTTCCGTGCCGAAAGGTTGCCAACGGAACCCTATCCTATCTAAGCCTCTGCCGTCCACCCGTATGTTTCATGAACCGTACGTAATAGGGGGAGTTGAAATTTTCACAAAGTGTGTATTTCTATTGCCGCTACAACAACAAATAGGTAATAAAAATTAAATAAAAGGCCCCATACAAAAATATTTTTTTTAATGTACGGAACCCTTCGTGTACAAATTCGACTAGCATTTGACTAGTTTTATTTTTCACTTGCCAACCGATCCGTGGTAGCCCCTAAATAAACGTAGGCAAATTCAAAGAAAATTGAATTATACCAAATATAAAATGCATTTTTTATGAGTTTTCTCTCGGTTCTTGTTGCTTAGCGGGAAGCGCGCCAGCGAACCTAATTAACTTGCCAATAGACGGATCAACGATCTTTGAGTTACTACAGGATGGGGTACTGTAGTTGTGATGCATGTGTGAGTGCCAGGGTAGGGCGGCCGCTTGCGCCATTGCACTGTTATGGACTGTAAGCCGGTTGTCGGCACCGACTTACCCGAACGATGGTTATGCAGTGTGCGCAGAACTGCATTGTGCGCGAACTGCATCACAGACCTGCTTACGAACTGAGTGATTCTGCTCGAGCCTTCGGAAAGGATTCAGATTCACTGTGTGATCAGACCCAACGCGATACGGCTCGACCCGTCGTACTTCCGACCTTGATCGTCCGCGTCGGTTACAACTTACAAACGCGCGCTTTGGGGTTTGATTGCTTTTGAAAGATTGTTTTGTGAGTGGGTGAAGGTAGATAATTATAGGTAAGAACGGTATTTTTTTTTTAAACAAACTATGCTCGGTAATTTATTCGGATAGTCCATATAGCATTTTAAAAGTTCGTTAGAATTTATGAACTTAGTAAGATGATAATAATTAAAGTTTACTCAGAATTAAAATAACTAAATTCTGTTTTTAGTACCTAAATTGTAGCACTACAGTCGCCTTCGTGATAATGTGTGCATTTTATTCGGAAATATTTTCAAAATAATTAAAATAAGTTTGAGTTAAACATAAAAATCAAATTGGGAAATTAGTTTATGGTTGCAGAATATAGCATTGAGTTTTGTTCTTTTTATTTTTATAGGTGGTAATATTAAGATAGCTTGTCGAGAGATTTACCTAAATTTAAACAACGTTGTAGGTGTTCTCATTTATCTTGTGTAGTTGTTAAAACCGAGACAAGCTTTTATATCATTTATGTTTTGTAATGTAATCACTACGTTCGCTTTATTAGTTAAATATGGGTATTTTGCAAAAAACTTCCGTTATGCATGCTTATGATAATTTGTTAATTATGGGTTTTTTTTAATTGTGTTTCTTTTTCATTTTTGTGTTTTCACTTTGGGGAATATTTTTATTTATTAATGGATTTGATTTATTTCAAAGCTTATTTTCATCTTTTTAGAGCATTTAAATAAAAGCTTGGTTTTATTAAATATTTTTTAAGAACTTTTTACTGATTTAGAATTCTGTTGCAGAGTTGTAACATTTACGTACAAAGTCAAAGTATATTTATTTCATAATTACATGTCAAAAAGATGTCACAGATGTTAGAGATTCAATGTAATTTGCACTTTATGGGCGTGCAATGATTAATTATATTTTACAAAATTAAAATTATAATAATAGTAATAATGTCAAAAAATATAAAAATAAAAGAAAATAAAAACAACAAACACAAAAAATAAAAATTAATACAACAAAGGTAGGTTTTCTACATTGCAAGTTAAATAAAATCTTTAAAAAAACTAATTAATTAGGTCCCTAGGCCTTTCAGCTCAACGGCCACTAAAACTGATTAACTGATTAGATTTATTTGATGATTATTAGTGATTTTAGCTAAACTTTAAGGTAGGTACCTCCAAGTTTGTCTTTCGAAACGAAAATATTTTAACCATCCGATCTGCATGAAACTTACATTAGAATCACGGTGGAAGGATTTGATATTTTTTAGTATTTAAATATATTAAAAAAAATGTTTTTCTCGTTAAAAAACTACCAAAAAAAAAGCATCAACCGAAACAAAGAAAAAAAAAACTTAGCTAACTAAGGCTTTTTAGTACATGATTTATACAGCGTCAGGAGCCAATTTTTACCTTCACCAACGGGACGCTGAAATGAAATGAAATTTTCCTTAGCGTTTGAGAGTACGGGTATAGCGCACATAAATTTTTCGCAAAGAAAAACCCGTTGGTACACGACCGGCCACGACCTTAGGACCTTAGGATCGGAAGGCGGGGTCACTACCAACTAGACCACCAGTGCTCTCAACTTAGCTAACATCATAGTAAATACCACCTATATTAAAATTACCACTCGCGTCTCCAGTTTCTTAGAACCCGATGCCAATTAGATGCCTAGGTATCTAGGCGCTTAAGAATCTGTTTTGCGAGAAATTACGGCGATGTGTAAATAAATTACAAAACAAAGGAGTAGGCAAATGAGCCGTAGAACGTTTCATGCTATTAGGAATATTACAGGGCTTTTAGCTTGGACACTTATTTTTACAGTGGTAACTTCTTCATAAAGTTTAATTATTGGTAATTAGTAATTAGGGTGATTAGTCGGTGATCTGAGCTCTGTTTTCTATCTGTAGACGAATTTAAATAGAAAACTCCTCATTTTCATTTCTTATTATACCGATTACTTGTTATCGTGAACATAGCCGAAAATCAGTAGATGAGATTAGCGAGGGATCGGAGAGAATGGTTCAATAAAGAGGAGACCTATATGCCCGGTAGTGGGCGGAGACCGGCTGAAATGGTGATGAATGACGACACCGATTACTTTAAAGTTTTTATTGTTATTATAGTTCGTCTTTGTACTTAATAAAATAGCCAACTCTAGTGACGGAGTTTTTAAGCCGCCTAAAGGCCTCCGTCATGTCTTAACGACTTAAAAGCCGGGACCGACTGTTTAACGTGCCCTCCGAAGCACGGAAGCGCTCAGCTCGTAATGCCACTTGCGGTCACCATCCCAATTTGTGACCGCGCATATCGTTGCTTAACTTTAATGATCAATCAAGAACGCCTAAGGAAGCCACGCCACGAGCGCTTATAAATAATAAATGGACTTTGGTAATATTAAAAAAGTCAGCGTATTTATTTGTGGTATTAGGTACTTATGTAGATACTAACAGGTAGATAATAAATACTTCAGAGATATGTTGGTTTGTGCCTGATTCCAATATAATACTAACCGGCGACAGATCGTTCATTACCAGAGCAAAGTTGTTCGAAAAATATGTACTACATTTGTTCGCGTAGAATGACCTCCAGATTCGTTCAAGTTAGGGTCTCTACCACTAGACCAATAATGAGCTCTAGAGTAAGAAGATACCAATGTAAAAGAGGGTGCAACCAAAAAGTTTGTAGGGTACTCTTTGAAAATTGATTTTATGCCCGATTCCAATATCCTACTTACGGACGACGGATTGAAAAAAATATAAAAATGAAAAAATGTTCACTACTAGATACTTACACAAAAGATAAAATACATGCAAATCATAATTTCGTGGATCGTAATATGTAGGTAAATATGTACATTGTTTGACATAGTAAATCTATCTTTCGGTCCCCATACTAGGCAAAAGCCTGTTTCGTGGCGACCAGGGAAAAAACACCCAAATAGCTTTAACAGTCTCACCTGAAAAAATTAAAAACAGAAGAAAAAAAACAGTTAACATTACATAAACAGATTGTTAGGTAATTACCATAGAAAGGTTTTTTTTGACAAAAAATATATAACTCTTTCCGATACATAACTACATTGCTATAATAGTAATGATAACGAATAAACGATCCCTTCCGTTCGTAGAATATAGCAAACGGACAAAAAAGGGTTACCTACTTAACGTCTAACAAAGTCGCTAGTCGCTGCATGCAATAATGATACGATAGTGTATGAGATCGACATAAGCAATCGCCAAATACTTCTTATCGTTATATTTTATTTAGGGTAATTTTTCCGGGTACCTAGGTACTTTTCATGCAGATCGTATTAGGTAGAGGTACTTGCCGATTCAAAATTTTTCGTAAGACAAACTTTTACCTATAGTATCTATACCAGGTACATAATTTATCTACCTACACCCATAAAATCAAATCCATCGTTTCGTAGAATTGGACCTATAAATAAACCAGGTTGAAACCAAGAGAAAGGAGAGAATTAGTCGTTCGCGACAATGTCGTCTCCAAGGAGAAGAATAACAAACACGCGCAAAAGACTCCAAGCGTTCTGGGGAAGAGTGAGAGAGAGAGTAAGGAGACAGCAGCCCCCCGCTTCCCCGCGGCCCACGGCCATCAGTCGGCTTCGGACTAACTTCAGTGGACTATTCAAGGTAATTAATTACTTCTACCTAGCAAATTAATCTACTTAACATTCTTAATTTTGTGCTAAATATGTAGGTACCTTCTATGTATTTAGATACCTATCCTATCCTATGTACTTATGCTAGGAAGGCACCTATGCTATCCTTATTCTATCCTATCTGGTACCATGCAGAACGAATTTTTTTGTATAAATAAAATACATGATGAACTTTGAATCAGGAGTGGCTGTAAGTTTTCTTATGATTACTTGTGGCTCTGCCTGCTCCTTTAGAGATACGGGCATGATAATTATGTATGTATGTACCTGTGTAAAAAACTTCTCTGCTGGACTGGGAGTAAAGAACAAACATAGAATGCGTCCAGCTGCTTCTCTCCCCGAGCATGTCGTAAAAGTCGACTAAGGTATAGTATCCTCCAACATAATGAGATACAATAAGCAAGTATTCCCAAGGAGGGTTGACGTCAGGCAGGCGGCCGGTCATAAAACACCTTAGCCAAAACTCTTACAGCATGATCCAAGGAATATGCTGTGCCGACACCACATAGAGTGGGATAAGGGCAGGAAGATGATGATGTACCTATGTAGAAAACGTGATAAACAGTAATCTCTAAGGCCTTTAACCATCTATAGTACCTAAATGATTTATACAGCGTGAGGAGGCAACTTTTACCTTCACAAACGGGACGCTGTAGTGCCCGGGACGAATTAAGATGGAGTAGGCTTGCCCAGCACGTATTCCATCCTCTCAGCTTGTTCGGCCTTGTCCACAGGAAAGACATGGTCAATAAGTGCGGAGCTGACTAAGCCGCGGGTTTTCTCACGATGTTTCCCTTCACCGTTTGAGAGTACTGGTATAGAGCACATAAATTTTTCGCACAGAAAAATTCATTGGTACACGACCGGGTTTGAACCCACGACCTTAGGATCGGAAGGCGGGGTCACTACCAACTAGACCATCAGTGCTCTCAAACAGTAATAAAATTACAGTAATAGCAATGCCAGCAATTTAGTAGGTAACTCCATTGTTATTTATTTAGGAACACCAACAAAAATTACACTATCTCGCTGAACTTATTTACTACTACTGACTTAAATCTAGTGCTCTTTCAATTAGGTAGATATACCTATAGGTGGCCACTGCATCCACATATAAATTTAAAATACGTGAACACAATAATTATCTAATTATCACGCACATAGACAGGAGGCACAATATGCAAAAATATAACGAACGTATTATACGAAAGTGAAAAAATAGTAACAAATTAAATAAAACACCTATTATTTTTCCTACTATACCTACCTGAGAGGATGGAATAGGTGCTGAGCAAGCCTACTCAATCTTAATTTCGTCCCGGGCACTACAGCGTCCCGTCTGTGAAGGTAAAAGTTGCCTCCTGACGCTGTATAAATCATCTACTATAGATGGTAAAAGGCCTCAGACCTACCTGGAATCCATCTTGAGTAGAAGGTTTCTATCTTTATTTACGTTTTGCGCCCTAGCTAGGTAGCTTTGATTATATAGACAGGTATATAATCAAAGCTAGGTACTTCCTATCGATTTAGTATACTCCTCGTGTGTGTTTCCGGTGTCCTTTGTGTGAGGTAGTCCACGTGATCGCTTGGTTGAGCGCTTATATCTTCATTATACCTACTCATGATGTAAGTAGGGATAATAATTAGGTACCTGGATTCCGGATATACGAGAATAAATAATAGGTAAGTATGTCTTATTTTTAGGTAAAACTCTGATTATAGATCCTCCATTAAGAGTGTTCGTTTTCTCCCGGTTCACTTATTATTGTATGATTAATCATACAATTCCATACACAACATTTTTTTTTCAATGCAAGTATGAGGGTAACAGCCGGTAAATAAGTGAACAATTTTAAGAGATATGTAGGTAATACAAAATAATACGTAAATCAATTTAAAACAATCAAAATAATCGTCACTGAAAAATTTTGATAACGATATTCTATTACACCGACTTGTTCCTTGAATTTCTTTGTGATAAAAGTTACGAAATGCATGTTCGCTTTTCCATTTGCCTGTTTCTAGAATCTTCTCAATGGGAAAACTTTCAAGCCAATACAGCGATGCAACAGCTGAACGAAGGGAGCCAGGAGTAGCATCTACATTAGGATCCTTTAGAACGGATTTTATCCAATTTTTATCCAAATTTATTAGCCGGCCGGGGATCACCTTTACTAGTAATAAATCATCCTTGGCACTTACAAGTTTTGCGACTTTCACACGATACCTACCTCCAACAGCCGACGAATCCAGTGGACTCAGTCAAGATTCTGGTCGGGATACTTATTGAGCCTCCAGTCTTGCGTTTTCCGTCTTCGAACCAAATTTAGGCCATAAAACCATGGAATCCTTCATCAATAAAACATTCAGGATTTATGTTTAAAAGTGTAAGATCGTTATATACAGCGCCCAGAAGTAAGTAGGAGTAGAATAGCTATTCGTCCAGAGACTTGATAAATGTTGTTGATATCTGGATGGTTCACATTCAGGCACTGCAGTAAAACTCTTAGATCCCATGACGGAGGCTTTGCTACTTTTTCTTTTGCTACTGAAATTTACAAAAAAGTTAGAAGACAAATCTGAATTAGAGGTTGTATTCGTAAATGTTGAAATTACAGACTTTTGTGAGCTAGTATGGTCTTGTATGCTAGTTTCTCTTCGTTATGTACGTAGGCCAGAAATCGAACAACTTGAATTGGATCAGGATTCCTATGATTTACAGTGATTTTCTTGTGATTTACACACCATTTGGTCCGTTTTTTCCAGACAGACGAATAGGTATTTAGTGTATAGGTATTCAGACTTTCTCCAACTTGAAAATAAAAGTGCTTATTCCTGCTCAGACCAATCTTTTATTACCTCATTCCACCCGAAATCAGCCACGTCTGTAGTTGTATGTCCTGGATTTGCGGCGGGTGTTTTCCTGTTCGAGTGTCCAACAGTACTTGTGGAAGTTTCGGAATGCAATAAGGATTCGCTATGCACGCCGTTCTAAGTCCGCTTTCCAAAATACTTTGTGGCACTTGAGTTCTATCAGTATGTAACGACCCTTTGCCGTATTCAGATAAAACAATACTTGCGGAATCACTCCGACATTTGAAACATACGACTCAGTTGGGCTCCCCATCCTATGTCCGAGGCGTCTGTGGTCAAGACATGTGATATTTGGCTCGAGTGAATCGATAAAGACTTGCCTATCTCGTTTAACCACCACTTCATGTCCCTTAAAACATCGTCTGGTAGTGGAAATGTTCCGTACGGACATCTTTTGGGTATATGTCAACTGTAGTACTGCATATTCCGACAATGTAGCCGCCCTCAAGGTGTTACGAAGTTGGCAAAGTTGAGTCTTCCCAGAAGGATCTGATCTGTTTGAGGGACCAACGGGCTTGGTTTACACGGTGTTGAAGTGTCATTTTGAGTGTGGTGCATTTTCGCTCTGATTGCGATCTGGTGTACAGACTAGTATACTACGCCGAGAAATTCCGCTGGTTTTTTGTACCTGCCGATTTCTGATGCCTACAAATGACTGCTGATGCTTTTTTGTCGATTCACTTTGGCGAAACGATGCGTTTGTGTATCTCCCAGTGCTCGTAGATGGCTTCTGCTTGTTTCTGCTACCATTGCCATATTAAACTGTGGATAAACTAGTTTCTGGAGCTCGAGATGAGGTTATGAGTTTCTCTGTGCCTCCAACTTTCGTTAAGTAAATCGAGAGAGCGGTCTCATCGAACAAATGCTCGCTACTGGGTGTATAGCTTCGATTGCCTCACTATGGAAAGAATTAGGTGTTTTTTAATCAAAACATTGAGCACTGGTGGTCTAGTTGGTTTTGGTAGTGACCCCGCCTTCCGATCCTAAGGTCGTGGGTTCAAATCCGGTCGTGTACCAATGGATTTTTCTGTGCGCTATACCAGTACTCTCAAACGGTTTAGGAAAACATCGTGAGGAAACCCGCGGCTTAGTCAGCTCCGCACGTACTGACCATGTCTTTCCTGTGGAAAAGGCCGACTAAGCTGAGAGGATGGAATAGGTGCTGGGCAAGCCTACTCCATCTTAATTCGTCCCAGGCACTACAACGTCCCGTCTGTGAAGGTAAAAGTTGCCTCCTGACGCTGTAGCAGTCAATTATTATAGATGGTAAAAGGCCCTTCGAAGCTGTATATACTCAGCTCTCCTACCACAGATAATTTGCAAAATGTCACTTGTAACAGTCGCGTGTTGCGATTCTTTATTTGAAAAGGCTTTGAATTTTTTCACAAAACAGTGTGGAGTGACAGATTTATTTTGAATAGACTAGTCTACCAAACTTTGTAACGTCACTCTAAACTCATCCTTTTGCAGTAGCATTGCATTGGATAGGGCAGCAAATGAACGCTCGAATAAGTTTAACCTGTGGTCCTCACTACCAGAAGGACGGTATTTGACGCGATTTTCATCTGACGCCGATAAAGCTGGCCCTTTGAGAGTTATAGTAGTGGATTGTTCAGACAATTGAAACTTCGTCTTTGGTTAATTACTGTTGGGTACATTCAGAACAAAATTTCACCTAGGAGACTGTAATTTTCAACAGAAACCACCGTTGATGTGTTTACAGGGACCGAAATGCTGTTATTTATTAGTTATCGATGAGACAGGCTCTACTTAGTTTGGCGTCTGGCGTTTGGGAAGACCTCGGCGCTTGAAAGTTGTTATTGCCTATGATGAAAATGAAATTTCAATTTTGCTTTGATAGGTAGGTAATAACTATTTTTTTAGATATTGTTGAAACCAGTGTTTTTCATTTTGTAGTTTTCCTTGATATTTTGTGCGGTCTGTCTTTTTTTTACACACTCGAAATCCGTAGCTCTATCTGTATTGAAATCGGACTAGATGCGATGGTAAGATAGCTTCTTAAGTTCCTACAATGTGGTAAGATAAGAAACTTACAACTAATACAAATATAATTTACAAAATACAAAAGAAACAGTTGGGCTGTCTATAGGCCGTTGCAAACGGTCGAATAGATATAACGCTGGTATAGACTGTCGAATCCGGTCGTGTACCAATGGATTTTTCTGTGCAAAAAACTTATGTGCGCTATACCAGTACTCTTAAACGGTGAAGGAAAACATCGTGAGGAAACCCGCGGCTTAGTCAGCCTCGCACGTATTGACCATGTCTTTCCTGTGAACAAGGCCGATTAAGCTGAGAGGATGGAATAGGTGCTGGGCAAGCCTACACAATCTTAATTCGTCCCGGGCACTACAGCGTCCCGTCTGTGAAGGTAAAGTTGCCTCCTGACGCTGTATAAATCATCTGCTATAGATGGTAAAAGACCTTAGACTGTCGAATTGTATGTGGTGGTAAGAATACAATTCGACAGTCTATACCAGCGCTGAAGATCTTGTACAGAAATATCTAGGTACTAACTCATTTACTTCCCGACGGGCGTTTCGTTAATAATTCTATAGGTTTTAAATTTTTAGCCCAGATGTTACTGAAACTATTTTATTCCTTTCCTTTTACTATTTTATTCTGTTGTGGTAACTTTTCGTTTTCCTAGCTAGTCTGTCTCTATTATGTTAAATGATTTTAAATGATCCGTTGTACATTTTTTAACCTTTTAGAGTAAAGCTTCCTCTTCACGGTGTTTTCCTTCGCTGTCTGAATATTTAAAGCCTTTGATACCTATCTTCTTTCTATGAAAAGTGCACGAAAAGAGCATATTTTATGTCTTTTTCTACTCTTATATTAGCCCTTGAAATTAGATAGTAAATTCCTTATGAAATAGTAAGAGCAAAGAGCGCTAAGAAAAGACGTTGTAAAAAATAAATGGCGTTACAAATGAAACCTGTCACCATGGCTCACCATATCCATCTTAGGAGTTTAAATCAGAATTGGCTGAAAGTTTTCATATGTTTAATTGTGGTTCTGCCCACCCCATTAGGGATACATAAATAGAGTAGCTGTTGTTTGTTATACAATTTCCTCTTCTCGGGAGGTTTACCTAGGCACTGCCTAGTCTTTCATGAATTTAATATATTTCTTTTGTTAAAAAGTATTCCGTTTACGTAGGGCGCCATTTTTATTTCATAAATAAAGTATTTATGTTAGTAAGAAGGAAGGAAGAAACAAAGGAAAATATTTCTTTTGTTACCAAAAACCTACATACAAGTTAAGGCACTAGTCGATACTTAGAATACAAGGCAACAAAAAAGGACACCACTTAGCATATGCGCAGACAGGGCGCTGGTATTCCATGCTCGCACAAAGGCAAAGTGCAATCTATTTCGGACAGCATGCGTTAAGTGACACTCGCACGGATAGGTAGGTAGGTATCTTGGTAGGTACCTGTTCAAGTACTTATACGGATCCGACAGATGTCACGGAATCCATGCTGCACGAAAATGACTACAAAGGACGTACCTACAGTGGCTACATCTAATTGACGTTTTTATAGGTACCTAAGTAGTTATATAGTTATACAATGCCTATTTTATAAATGTGATGTTTACTGTTCATTTTCAGTGCAAGAAAGGAGCCTTTGAGGCGCACTATATCCTATCACACGCACTATATACTTAAGAATGATTTTTGTGATGTAAGCTCAGATCAAGCCGCATTGCTAAGAATGTGAGGCTAGAACATTTTGGCATTTTTGGACAAAGGGACACAAAAAGGACCCTCTTGTGTGGTGAAAAGTTTGCACTTATCTCCCTTTTTTATTTATACATCTTTATTCATTTGTTTTTTCATCATATCACTAACAATACTACACTAGAATAATCAAAATTAAACTTTTCCAGTCATAGAAAAAAAATATACAAATATTAAATCGCAATAACGTAACCATCTCCTCCAATAGTTCAATATGAACGGACGGAGACGTATTTCGTTTATCATTTACTTATCCAGTAAGTAGGTACTTGAAACTTTATTTTCGCTTGTGAAATTTTATTGATAAAAGTTATAGGTAGGTAACCTTTACTTGTCAAATAGGTAAATAGATCAACTAGGTAGGTAACGTTACTCAGCAATTAACTAATCAACACTTTACTCAGAAATGATGAACGAGGCGTTAAGATAGAATAGAATAGATATATAATATATACCTACATATAGAATCACTTGAATTCGATTTATTATATAATGTAGGTCTATTATTATAATTATAAAGAATATAGCTGCAAACCCACTCACTCACTCACTGACTGACATCATTGTTCTCCCAGAAGGAGTAGAGATGGGCCAAAATGATGTATGGAGGAAATGTTCAGGGAGTCGATTCGAGTATGGGAAAAATCCGAAATCTTCCAAAACTGCTCCTCATCAGGGACCTCACCTACTGCCAGACGAAACTAAAAGACCGACATCCGCCCTGCTTGCGGAATGTGGACATGCACCCTGGTCGAATCCGATGTGCGGTGAAAAAAATTCAAAATGGCGGAAAACAAGATGGCCGCCATACAAACTTTGACCGACGATATCTCGAAAACTATAAGCGATAGGTATGGAGTGCTCGAACAAATGTCATAGAGGACGGCGCGATGCAAATGCCAAAGGTGTCAGTTTTTTTTTTTTTTTTTTTTTTCACCAGCAGCGATTACGTCCCTCTGCACGCAGCTCGCGCCCGCAAGCGAAAATACTAGTTATAATTATAAAGATAAAACATCAAACAAATGATATCAAACCTATCAAAGTGATTTGCGATCACTTTGATAGGTTGATATTTTTTTGATTAGGTAGGTACTAAAAATATTATAAAAATATTTTTATAGTTTTAATACCTCACTTCGAATTAAGAAAAACAATAAGTATGTATTCCTTTGTTTGTTTTAATGATAAAAACGAAGACAATGGTTTTTGACTAATATTCTTGTTTGTGCCAGAAGACTATTTATGTAGATAATTTCACTGAAAATGGTGTTATCACAAAGTTGTTTCGTACGTACGTAATCATGTTGCAGAGGCACCGAAGCACGGGTAATTTGGCTGATCGACCTCGTAGTGGCCGCCCAACCGTTCTGAGTGTCGTTCAGATTGCTGACCTTTCACCCCCCCCGGCCCTCCCCCCTTGGATGCTCAGAAGCATTTCCGCAAATGTCCGAGCCTGGGGAAGGTTTGATCTGTATTGACTAAATAGTTACGCTCAATGTGTGAACAAAAATATGATACAATTCATTTAATCTTCGTTTACTTTTTATCGCTTTTCCATATGGATGGATTGGCTCATTTTGTACGTAAAAACAATAGAAATGAAATTGTTTATAAAACTTTCGAGATTTTTTAACATATCCAAAGATTACACATACTTAGGTACATACACACTATCACGCCCATATCCCTAATGGGGTAGGCAGAGCCACAAGTACCTAAACGTAAGAAAACTTACAGCCACTTCTGATTTAAAGTCCTAAGATGGATAATGGTGAACCATGGTGATGTGATCAGCCCATCGCATAATCGACTTTTACTCTTTTTACAACACGCTCGACGAGAGAAGCAGCTGGATTCATTCTATGCTTTTTTTTTTACTTCAAATCCAGCAGAGAAGTTTGAAGATTATAACGGGACTTAATCGCGCAACTCTTTTATTTTGCCGACATTCCTGACTTTCGTATCATCAGATCACGTGTCCACGATCGCTGCAGCGCGTTCGAAACGTCTCGGTCGGGAAAAATAAATAATAAGTAGGTAATCTTTAAATATGAAATTGTTTGTTTTTGTTCTTAATGTTGAATTTTTATCAAGGAAGCGATCTAATACATATATTATTTTTAATAATACTCGTATTTCAAATATCAAAAATATGCTAAATTAAAGATATGTCTAGGTATGTTCTGGTTGTGGGTGTCTTACGAAATCTGTAGCCAATCGAACGATTCAGTTTACGCTTGGCTAAAGCGAAACAGTTCTAAAGCTTACCTACGTAATGAAAGAAAAAATGTTAGAACAATATAAAAAATATTTAACATACCTATATGAATATAATCAAGTTTGTTTCTTGAGTTTTAAGTTTTATCCTGTTAGACAGTAGAATTCATAGGTAGGTAGGTACCCAAGTAACAAGGTGACTCGCAACAACGCGTAAAATATTATGCCATCAGAATAATCAATTCAAAGAACTCAAGAAAATGGCGCCCTTAGGTGAACTAAAAACTAAAATTTTACGACAAAAGATTAGGCTTTAAGGTCTCACTATCCGCCTTCCCGAAAGGAACAAAATTTAAATTAATAAATAATTAAAGTTAAGCCATCATCTCAATAATAATATTATTTAGAGCCCGTATGTCAGTGTTAGGTAGGTAAGTACATAACTACTTTAGTGCTCCACAACAAGCAGAGAAAAACCAAAGGATTATATAATAACTAGATGGCGCCACAGGTAAAATTAAAACGCGCTATCGAAGTGTTTTCATGAATTATTGAATCGATAATATAGGTTTCTTATTAGATTAGTACCGAAAGACGTCCATCAGTATTACAATATTTATTTTGATAGGGTCTTCGATCAGCTAATAGTCTGATCGAGACCTGCAAAGCAAAGCAGAATAATCAATTACACTCGTAATTAATTAATAGATTAGTAGTCTTCTACATAATCTTACTTATTATTATAAATGCGAAAGTTTGTGAGTTTGGATCTTGTTTGGATGTTTGTGCCTCAATCACGCACGCCTAAACGGCTGAACGGATTTAAATGAAACTTGGAATATACATAGTAAATGTACTGGATTAACTTATATGCTATTTTTTATCCGGGTACCAAGCGAGCGAAGCCGCGGGCGGCAGCTAGTTTAGAATAAATCTAAGATTGGTGGAGTGAATTTGCTTTATTGTTCTGAGCTCAGAACATTGTTCTGAGGTTCTGAGGCTTCAATCAAGTTTTCAAAACTTAGTTTTGGCTCCACTGACATGTCACCTTGACAGTGATATTACCTATCTTTGTATCGCATCCATCGCATCTTTGTATTTCATTACATAGACTTGAATAAGAATATGGCAACCTCCGAGTACGGACCCCAAACCAAAAAATTAAGTGAAAGAAATTCAGACAGACAGAAAGAAGTAGGTAATTAATAATTTTATGAATTTCTAGTTCTTCTGAGAGTTGACCTCACTACAATAATTGTATTAATACCTAACTATGTGGGTACCCAAGGTAAGGTAGGTACATAATTAATGAAAATGACAATGATGGCTTCTAAATAAATGTTTGTAGAACTTTATGCAGAAAATTTTAAATAAAATAAATAAATTAATAAATATTTATTATGCAGAAAATTATTACAATAGTTCCGTTGAAACATCTTGGTAAAGGAATCAATTTGATATTTTAAGTAGGTAATCCAATCCAGCTATGCTATGCTAAGGCAACCAATGACTAGTATTGTAGTTTTTCAAGTCAAGGTGCCGCAAAAAAAAAGCAAACAATCAAGTCCTGATAAGACAGTCAGTTTGACAGTTGGACGGACGAAGTGTCGGGGTCTTAGAGCCAGTCTGACAAAATACAAACAAAAGTAGATACCTATACCTAGGTATCGCGTCGCGTGCAAACTAATAAAGAAGTTGAGTGTCGTCCGTCGGATTAGATGAGTCGCGTTCATCGCTAATCGCGCGTCGTCATGGTCGGTTTACAAACAGAATTCCAAAAAACATTACAAAACAAGTAAACATGAAACGAAAACGGGCCCGGAGAGCCTGTGTTGCACTCCCAAATCCTATGAAAACAAGAAACTGTATAAAGTTATTGAACTATTTCAAGACTTATCCGAGTGCAAGAGATAAATCTCTGCTCCGATCTCGTGCTTTCTGAGAGACAGTTGTCACAATTTAGTGATGGACATGGAGATACATAAGTGTGGGTTTTGTGGTCTTTTAGCTAGACTTTTAAGGCGGGTTATGTGCGCTGGGGTCCACCGGAGCACCAACGAGTCGTGTTACCGCGAGCTGGACGGCCAAGACGTGGTACGTGAGGTGTCACCGCCAGCCACTGCTGGCGAGGGAACGTGTTTCCCTCCATTCATGTTGTAATGTTTATACGCGTGAGCAACGCGTGAGCAACTTGTTTATAAGTTTTATCCCCACTTAATAACACCTGGCATGTCCATACAACTACCACCATTCTAACCTTGTACCTCATCCATTTAACATGATAGGTAAATTGAATAATTAGTGCCAATTATAATATGACTAGTGCATTCATAGTTATTGTAATATAGAATGTTTGGTGCTTCAGAGTTTTCAGGCTAGCTCTCCATGCTTTTGTGCTAGGTGAAAGTAGGTTTCTCTTTTGTATACTTAGAGTCTAAGTATACAAAAGAGACTAGTTATAAGACATGTCTAAGTCTTAGACATGTATATACTTACAATAAGTAAGGAATCTTACTATTCAAAGATCTAAGGTCATCTTGATAAAATACAAGCTTATATTATAAAGTCATTAAAGTGCACATTGGTCTACAATTTTTTACATACATACATTTTATCATGCCCATTTCCCTAGTGGGGTTGAGCAGAGCCACAAGCCAGAAACTTGCAGCCACTTCAGATTTAAAATCCTAAGATAGATAATGGTGAACCATGGTGACAGGATATCAGCCCATCACCCATATAGGTGGTCCATCATGTTGGAGAGGATACTATTTTTTTTTCTTATAAAGTCCCAACAGCTAGCAGGTACTTTGTTAATGAACAAATATCACGGTAGACTATTGAGTTGGTTCAATACAATTCCATCCTAGGGTGGCATGTTCTGCTAAGAACAAACCCTTTAAATAAAAGAATTAAAAAAAAATACAATTCCATTGGATACAATTCCATAGACTTCAATATAGTTGTGGTAAGTAAAAAAGTAAATACCAATAAAAACATAAAAAAAATTACAAATCTTGTTAGCCTGTACATAACTATTCAGATATATCATACCAGACGCGATATGCTCAAAGAACAGTCCCCATCTAAAAATCTGGAATGAATTTCTGCAATCCCTAAATAACACCTAAATTATACCTAAATTATTGCTCTTAGCCATCACCCGGCATGGCTATTATTACAATATTTCATTAAAGTAGGTAAATCCTCTAAAAAAATCACACAAACCTAATGCCTATCAAGTATATGTACCTGGGTTCACAGACAAATTATTTCTGATTTATGATACATTTTTGTTGTTACTCATTAAGGATATAAGGTTCTTTGGAAATATATGACTTGGTACTTCATGAGTGTGCAAAGTTCATTTTACACTGATTTTGTAAAATTTCTTGTAAATAAATAAAAATAAATAATTACTTATATTTTATAATACATAGTATTACAACACCCAGACCCGGTAAAAATATTCATAGAGCGTGCAAACATTTCTTCCGCAGCGGGAATCGAACCCGCGCCTCTTGCGTCTCAGTCGAGCATTCGCCCGCCACGCCACAGGTCGTCAATTATGGTTTACAAAACTACTTAGTCTGTTGTAATTCATTTCATAAGGTTAATTTAATTAATATACCTAAATAGTTTCATACAGTTTCATCAGTTTAGTGAAACTAAATTCGTTTCAGCTAAAGAAGCAGCCACCTAGCTTCTTCTTGTTTCATCAACTGTGATGATTAAACTAGTTTGACGACTTGTGTTTTTTTTTGTGGTTGTATTATAGTTTTACCGTTTTATTTATAAAACCGATTGTCTCACTGTCAGTTTTACGAAACGAATAAAAGCCGTCAAACACGTAAGTTAAAATATTTATAGCAAGGCATATTACGGTATATTTTCTATAGTAACCTTCAAGAGACCACAGACGCAATTATAATATATTACTTACGATTTTCCAATTTTTTCATGTCATGGTATTCATTTCTCCATGCCAAACTAATTTGGTAGTGTCAGATCTGTTAAACCTTTGAACCAGACTCGCGTTTATTCAGCGGAAGTAATTTCGCGACACCATTTTTATTACGATGGAAAAGGTTTTGCGAAAAATTGCTTTAATAAACCAAATTGGTACAACAAAACTAATAGGTGCATGAATGATGTAACAGAATGAAAGTAGGTATATATTTACATATTAAACTATCACTGAAACTAATTACATTAAATTAACTTTGCGGTACTAAATCCGGCTTTACTACGAGCGGACCATACCTACCTACATACGGTAGTATAATACATATTATATGACGAGTTAACTTGTCACAGTTGCGAGAGGTGGCCCGCAAATAAATTTACCTACTTCATTCGCAGCTAGCTAGTAGTATGCTTAGAATATTGCTCATTTCGTATTCTGTATAACTTACTTACGGCTAGTTCGCTTACGTCTTCGATCAATAATTGTTTACCTGTATGTATTCCAGCACCCATACTATGATATTCAGTTTTATTCAGATCCTTTCAGATGCGATTGATGGCTACACTATCGGGTTTTGTCAAGTGACGCGTAGAGCCATATAATTTGTTGCAAGATAGACAAGAACGTAAAGTTCAACCGATCGCAGTATAACAATAATGTAGCCACAGGGTTACAGGAGTTGGATATTATAGCGTTAATTTACGTTCTCCCTCCGCCGCACTAACAAATAAATAAATAAATACATATACTTCAGACAAATTGGAGATACAGTTTATGTAAACAAGCCGTCGGGTATCTTTCGTTATTACGATGAAATCACTAGTTTTAGGTAAATAAACCTCGCAACATAAGTTTTTACACATTAATTTAACTATTTGTACTACTTAAAATTTCCGCAAACGTGTAATGAAAAAGTAAGTTTTAGGTTAAGTATGGGTGGTTTGTTTACACAGAAACTACGAGTACCATGGAACCACACCATAACACCCAGATTTGGAAGATAATTGCAGAACATGCAAACCTTTCTTCCGCAGCGGGAAACGAACCCAGCGCGGGTTCGTTTTGCGTCTCAGCCGAGCACTCGCCCGCCACGCCACCGAGGCCGTCGACCAACAGATTAACATACCAACCTTTCTGTTTTAAGAGTCTGATTTGATCTGATCCTGCTCATTCTACCCGTCTTCGATAACCTTGTTTCTGAATAATATAATTTACCATTTTATTTATTGTATGTGAAATAAGTAATACCTACATAGATAGGTAGTTTTCTGTCGGATTATGTTTGAGATGGATCTGATTTTGTTTGTATAGAATGTTCACGGTTGCCCACGTCGTCTGCCCTCACTGAGATTAGCAAGGATACCGCAGAAGTAAAATAAATTTAGAATAATGTCAATAAGAATAGAAGAACCATCTCTTAGGCATGGTTTAGAACAGTCGAACAATGAATAAGGAATTAAACACACTCACTTATCTTTACAAGCTGTGTACCAAGCCCGTGTGATCTTGAATGATTGCGCTTCTGGCCCAATCAGAGATTCTCGAAATGAATTGTTCTTGAACTGTCGTTTTTAAATTCACCTTATCGTAGATATGCTAATTTCTAACATTGGTTTCCAACGTGTGTAGATCCCAACCCAAATGATCTTACATCTTACTTTCTTACTTATATTATAAATGCGAAAGTTTGTGAGGATGTTTGGATGTTTGAATGTTTGGATGTTTGTGACTCAATCACGCCGTAACGGCTTAATGGATTTGAATTAAATTTTGAATAGACATAGTATGTGTGCTGGAATAACATATAGGCTACTTTTTGTTTGGATACAACGCGAGCGAAGCCGCGGGCGAAAGCTAGTTATTTAAAAAAATGTAGCTGTTTTGTTAGAGATTCTCTACTTAGGTAAAATCTGTAGATCTACTAAGTTAACTGAGATAAGGTTTATTCAAAATTAGGTGTGTTCGCAGTGCGCAGTCACATGTTAAAGAAAAACACATGTTAAAGTACTGAATATGATTCGAAGGTTATTTACCAGTATAATAAAATTATATGAACTCCGCCAAATCATACATACATTGTAGAGATTGACATTCTCTAGGTATTTGAAGAACCTTTTGGCTCGCCGGTGACATAATGCATGCTGGGTACTTAAAATTCATGGTAGGTGAGTACTCAAACTATTACTCGTACCTCAATGAAAATTACCACGGTTGGAACGGTCGCCAAAGCAATGAATTAATATGTACCAACGTAATAATGTTGAAGGTTAGGCTCGATAAGCTAAGCACGTGTGTGTCCGTTCGATCCGTACGTTCGACGTACTCCTGATTCTTTATTGGTACCTAATTCTTTCTTGGAGCACTAGGTAGTCTAGGGGTAGTGACCCCGTCTTCCGATCCTAAGGCCGTGGTTCAAATCCGGTCGTGCACCAAAGTTTTTCTGTTCGAAATAGGTAATGCGCTAATACCAGTATTTTCAAACGGTGAAGGAAAACATCGTCTGGAAACCGGCAAGTCGTCGAACCTAAAAAGTTCGTAATACGTGTGTCAAGTGAACGAAAAGAGCCTTTGAGGCTCACTATAAATCCTTTCACCACAATGGTTCTAAAGAACTAGTGACACGACTAGTAGTAGTAGTATGACCTTGCATTAAAGTTCTACAGATGAAGCAATTACGTTTTCATTCTTTCTATGATTTTTTAAAGTCGCAAAAAGAAGGGTGTGTTTGTGAGAAAATTCTTCCAAACACGTGCCGTGAAAACTTTCGAGGTCGTACTGACTTTGAAAGTAAGAAAGCCATAATAGCGTTTATTGAACCGATTCCAAAACCTACTACTAGGTACGAGTACTATACACTCGTAAAGTAGTAAAACGTACTCAGCTATTATTAATTATTTATCCGTAAATATATATTGAACAAATTTTATCCTTGTAATTTCAATATATGAGTTTTCTCTATAAAATATAGGCCAGTCAATATCCACACAAAAAATGCAAACATCGCAATACAGTTTCTTGAGAGAAGTAGGTATCTTTGACTAGCTGTATCCCCGCAACCAATGGACCTAGAGTACTCGCGTTAGGTTCAAATTGTAGCAAATTTAGTTAGCTTTACAGAAGTATCATCATCAGCCTATAGCAGTCCACTGCTGGACATAGGCCTCCCCTAATGAGCGCCAACGCGCCCTTTCTTTGGCTTAAAGCATCCAGTTTCTGCCAGCAACCTTTCGCAGATCGTCACTCCACCTAGCCGGAGGGCGTCCTACATTACATTTGCCGAGTCACAGTCTCCACTCAAGAACTCGTTTACCCCATGAAGTATAGAACAAAGATACCTGAAAAACGCTTCCTTAAGGTAGTTTTTTCGAAAAAACTGAAAAAATGGCCAAATTTTTCGCAATATCTCGAAAAAGCAAAATATTTCAGCCACCGATAAAATTAGTGGCATTGGATTATAACGTTATAGCAATCGTTAAACGCAAATATCTGAAAAGGGCTGAAGTTCAGTGAATTTTTCATGGAATACTTTTTGTTTGTCAGAATTTTCCATGGATTACCTACTTTTTATTTCTCATCGTTTGAACCATCCAATGGCACCAGTTTTGTCGGTGGCTGATTCAAATGTCAAAAATTTTGTATACCAAACATGTTACATGTTCTTTTCTCATTTATGATAGTGAGGTACAAACACCAACTCGTCCTTGTCATTTGTTTGTTAGCTACGTAAATACAATTAATAATATCCGACCGATGCAAGTTCCACGCAAACTGAACACAGTAGTAGGTATATTTGTAGAGTTCTTGACTAATTTTTCCTATGACTCGTTTTCCTGACGCATTATGAAGAGCGGCTTCTTTTTTGTTCATACAAATTGTTTTAGACGTTAACGCGATTTAGTTGGTAAAAAACTGGCACTGGGCACTTTGCGAGAAAAGGTTAGAAGATGGTGATTACGTATTTTTTATACCACTAGCCTCTTACCGCGCCTTGCCTCGCGTGGTACCCGGATATAAAGTAGCCTACATGTTATTCCAGCTTATATACCCGTACCATGTATATTCCAATTTTAATTCAAATACGTTCGCCTTGATTTAGACAGAAATATCCTCACAAACTTTCGCATTTATAGTATTAGCATGATTTGAAAACTTCCCATGACAAACTCATCTCCATGTTCTAACTTAGTAGTCTGGAACACAATGTTCAAATACTTTTTTTTTCTTTGCAGCGCTTCGACCAGGGATCTACTTCTACTGATTCCACGCCGTCGCAAGAGTCAAGTAAGTTTGATTGTTTATAACATTACCTAGATTACCTACTTCTAAAATTCACTGACTTTGTCCTTTCCAAGTTTCATGCAAATCGGCTTGGTTATTTGAGCGTGATTGAAGCACAAATATAAAAATATCCAAATTTTTTTATTGATCGAGCGAGCGAAGCGGTCGATGATCTCATTGGGCGATTTGGCGTTGTATGTTTGGATATGTTTGTTAGAGCATAACTTTCGAACCGTTCATCCAATCTGTATGAAACTTGGTAGGTCAATAGATTGTGCTATGAAGATTTTCTGGGAAGCATATGAGCTTAATTCGTGAATGAGTTGTAGAGTTATTTGGTTCCCAAGAGGGTAAAAAAAAGTTTTACAAATGTATCGAGTTGGGTGCCATATAAGAGGTCTTTACTTGTACATTACGAAATGGTTTTTATTTTATTCTAGGATGTATGGTTTTTGACATAAAATGACAAAAGTAAGTTTTAGAAAACCATTGTAACCTGAGTTCCTTTTTGTTAGAGTTTAAATGTCTTTGCAGTAGTTGTGTTTGCGTCCCCTATAACAAGTTAGAGTCGTAAATTAAAACTGCTTGATTTTGTACCGTAATCAAGACATTATATCTACTCTAACTTTTATATAATAGACCATTAAACCTATGTAGGTACCTACTTATCTATGTAAATCGCGCAGGTAACAAGCGCGCGTGATCTCAGATCGGGCGATTTTTAAATTTTAAGCCATGACGGAGGCCTTTAGGCGGCCTAAAAACTCCTTCAGAAGAGTTGGCCACTAGCTCATACGAACTTACTTACTTTTAGTTTCGTCCATATCCATACAAACATTCAAACTTTCGCATTTGTAATATACGCGCATCAAAATGTCTAGGGATCAATGTATTCTATTAATATTTTATTTCCACATTGAAAGTAAATAAAAAATATATATTATTTAGATTGTGTGTCGACGAAGCACTCACTGCTTTTGCATTAATAAAGACTTTCCGCTGTTTTTGCTTAAGCTGGGTTTCGCTCCTTAGTTATCCTGACATTAAAATGTGTGACAAACAGAAAAAAAGCTTTTAAAGGTTTTTGAAACGTAAAATAAACATCTAGTTGTCTATTTCCGCTGTTAACACAATTACAGCGATTTGGCATATTTAATTTGAGTTCATCCAAATCACGTTGCGGAATGGCCGCCTGTAACAGACGATAAAGGTTTTCTGGTGTGTGTACCTACGGGATCCATATTTGGCAGAGTTCTTCTTTGAAGCGTATCCCATGCGTACTCAATGGCGATTGGGCAGGTCGATATTAGCTGCGGCAAGTGTGTTTGCAACAACCATGGCAGTGTGTGGACGTGCTTTATCATGCATAAATAGAAATGAAGCACTAAACTGAGTCCGCAAAGGAATGGCAACATTTGATTCAATCGTTTCAGCGTAAATCTGAGATTGGGACTGTATCTGATCCAAATCTATTGTTCCACCACTATATGGTTATCCAGGCATAATTTTAAAAGTTCTGGGCGTCCAGGGGTTCTCCGTGTACGTTTAGTAACTGGTCTCATACCAAAGCGAGATTCGTCGGAAAAACAAACAACCGTTCACGAGCCCATTGTAAACTGGCTCCGCAATTGCGGGGCTCAATATGTGGTACACGTAGCGGCCTTCGGGAACGCAGATTGGAGTTATGGAAGCGATTTCTTATTGTTTTATCGCTTATTAACATCCCTGAAGCCTCGTAACCAACATCATCACGGTCATTGTACGATTTTGTCAAACAGTACAGTATTACCACAAATACAGTGCGCCTTGGCAATTTTCGTCTGTTAATCCTAGAACACGCTATCGTTGCGTTTTGAAAAGTTTATCTTAGCTCTCAAAATTTTTACTAAATCACCGAAATTTCTTAATTTTTAGATTTAGGTATGTTTGTTACTCTTTCACGCAAAAACTACGGAATATACTTATATACCCTATTATTTATATTCGTTCGCTAAACTGTTTGTCATTATGAAATGGTAAGAGATGGCAATACTTTAGTCATCGTTTAGCGTACACTATATTATAATGAATAATAAGGATAGTATAGTAGGTACCTACGTGTGCTGGAATGGGACATAGGGTACTTTTTATCTGGGTACCGCGTGAGCGAAGCCGCGGGCGGCTGCTAGTGTAATATAATTATGTAGATACTTTTAGTAGAGGTAGTTTTTTTTTTCATTTGTATGTAACGATCTTGTCTGTGTGTAGTGATGTGAGCTCGTCCTCCATGTCGTTCTGACACGCTGCCAGTGACGCGGTAACGTGTCCAAAATTAAAATAACATTGCGTAGTGGCCAGAGCGATTGCCACAGTACGTTGCCGAGAACCAGCTTCAAACATTCCCACGGTTCTGAATATTTCTTTTTGGCTCAAATGACGTCTTCTTTCCATGATAAAGTTATTTTGTATTGATTCCACTTAGAAGTATGGAACAAATTGTACTGATTTGGCCTCAAACCCGTTGCAAGATTGTATAGGAATACGACTTGGTAGAAGATTTTCATCATATGACTGAAATTAAAAATAAACTATTCCATTTTAAAATGACGAAACTTACTAAAATATATCCATAGAAGTTAAAAAAATATAAAAAAAACACATATTTTGTAACTAGCAAAAACGTGATTAGTCCCTAGATACTGATGTGTGTACAAGTAGAATTCATTATGCAGAGCAGAAACCGGTTGAACCAATATTGAAATAATTGTAAACATCGTACAGGTCTACCGATCTCCATGGAGCACAGTGTCTAAGGAATAAAATAGAATATATTTTTATTTGGTACATACACACACAAGAAAATAACTAAAACACAAGTAACAAACAGAAAAATAATCATCATCGATCGTCATGGCACATGAAAAAGGATATACATTTATCATCATCTTCCTGTCCTTATCCCACTCTATGTGGGTCGGCACAGCATGATCCTTGGATCATTCTGTAAGAGTTTTAGCTAAAGTGTTTTATAACCAGCTATATACATATGTCATTTTCATACCACGAACCCCGGCGCTCCTAGGTTTGCCTAGACTAAACGTCTTGGTCAAACTCCAAACCAATAGCGTGTTGCTACCATTGACTAACGATTTTTTGGTCAGTCCTAGAAGAGACATAAATTTGGATTTTTAAACGCCAAAACTCAATTTGATGAAATCGAGGTTTGACTATAACACATATACATAATTATGTTTAAATACACATTGCTTGTCAGTAGTCGATATAGCTTTCTTAATAGGTCCTTTAAACTCTTATATTAAATCATACATCGGTAATTTATAGCGTGGTGGTGATTCAAAAATACTCTACACTTTATACTACACCGGATTATAACTTTGCTTTACCGTATAATATAATATATTTTTATTTTCTCTCACAACAAAATTAAGATTAACATAATATTATTAAAAAATATATAAACAGTAAAATATGGGGCGAAAAAAAAAACAGAACAGTAATCACATAAATTTTAGGCGGTAATTAGTTAACCTATTTTGTGAGAGACTGGTGCCTGAAATAGGTATTAAAAACCTGTGCTACAGGTCACCAGAGCCCTACTCCGCTGATTTACATAAAGTACCTTGAAACTGAAATTTTGAATAAAGATGAAAAAAAAAGAAAAAAAACTATTAATGGGGAGAGAAAGGGAAAAATAACAATAAAAAATATATACTAGTATACCTTTGCTGTCATCTCTGGACAGAGTATACAAAGAAGGAACATGATAGCATAAGAGAGCGCTTCAGAAACGTACGCTGAGGCCCATGTAGACACCTTCAACGACATCCTGAGAATGAAAGAGAATCGCTTCCTTCGTCCAAGGTTGACAGGTGTAACAACTCTATTATTACTAGCAGAGAGACTGCTGCAGACGGCAACGTACAGACGTTGGGTGCAAATTGCCACCTAATATGTATTTTATTTTCATTAGTTTTTTGTTTTATTTTATTTTGTTTTGTTTAATGGATGTTTGAGTCTGAAATAAATAAAAAATATTACTATTTGCCGACCAAGTCACGAGCAGAGGCGGCCGTGGTTCACATTCCAACGTGTCCAAAAATGTCACGCAGAAAGCTCTTTATAGGTATTTGAACATTCATGTGAATTGGCCGCAGTTTCGGTTTTACTATGCCGTTTTTAGAAAGCTACTTCGGTACGCTGTTTACGAGCCGACTTACATGTTGCGCTTTGCACAAAAACATTAATAAACAACTTGCGTTGTACGTACGCAAACTTGTGCTGGATTTGTTCCAACTTTGAAAGCCGGGAAATATGCAGTTACATTGTAAATGAGTGAGTAAAAGATTACTATGCATTAAATCTCTTTAGCTAAATATTTACCATTCATCAACATTTCTCTGGGAACTAAACCCTCAAAAATGTTGCAACTCCAATTGGAACAAGCTTCTTTTACTCCTAACGTAAAGTCTTTTTTTCACTCTAACAATATTCAAATTACTTTGTAGCCTATCTAAGAAGGATTGAGTTTATAAATATAAACTAACTTGAGAAAATATAATCATAGCTTAAAGCACCATCAGCCCCATAGTTGGCAGAACTCTCAACAAATCTCCGCCGCATGTCATAAGCTATGGTATCGCCAAAGACGCTACTACTACTACTTAGTCGTTTCACTAGTTCTTTCGGACCAGTGTGGTGAAAGGATTTAACGACCTTAGGATCGGAAGGCAGAGCCGATAGACCACCAGTGCTCTCTGTTCACGATAATACAAAAATTTCTTCTGTTACCATTATCGATCTAATTAATAACACGAGAGCATAAGAAGTTCTCGGAAGTTCTTAAACTTTTTAAAAGGTTTTTGCCAAACCTCGTAGCGAAGCCATCCACACAAACAACCGGCTCGTAATTTCAATTAACGTATACTGTAAACATTTCGTAAGTTGTTTACAACTTTCAACATTTTGCCAAACTAAAACAATAGAGTTTGTGAATTTCTTGGGCTTCGCGACACATTGTTTCGGTTTTTCGGTTATTCTGTAGCTCAGTGCGTACCGGCCGCTTCTTTGAGTCTCACTCTACATTGACACTGGAGCTTACGGTTGAAACCTTAGTCAGAAACTCATTTAGATGCCGTGAAGTAACGCGTCGCTCTGAACCCTCTACTGAACTACACTCGGATAAAATATCACTAAAGCTTTTGCTTCTAGTGGTTGGAACTGAATTATGGGCGCTGCCGCTGTAAAAGGTATTTTTAATTACTGTTTGGTAAATATTCATTAATCAATAAAAGAAAATTGTCCGCGCAACTTCGAAATTTGACCCAGCCTTAGAAATTATTAAGTTTAGTTACTGTGATTGTTGTGGTTAATCTTTCTAAACTTTATTGAACCACCATTGGTGACGTCAGTTTGACTTACATAGTTGGTTACCCCGGTTTCGAGGACCGGGATTTTAAACCTAGGATTTTTCTAGTCTAGCTTTACCGTAGGGGTAGGCAGAGATCACGGATCTCCATTTTTTTATTGGATGATTATTGATTAATGATATTTTAAATGATATATTTTACTTTTTCATTTAATAAAACATAAGTATTTTATAAAATACAGATCGTTTATTAGTTATTAAACAAATTGTACACTGAACAATGCCAGAGTTCCTCAGGGGAAAGAAGTGGGGAAGAAGTGCGTTTACTGACAGTGGTCATGGTAGAGCGAACAAATCTAATGTTAAGCAAGGTATCCTGAAGGGGTGACGATAACTTAGTCAGCTTTAACGCAACTAAAACACAGGCTTGTTTGTTCTCCGCCAAAAAGAGTCATTTTATCTTGACTCCTACTTTATGAGGTAGGTACATCTGCTCCTACCACCGAAACCTTAGAGCTTCTTGGAGTGAAGTTGACCAACAACCTTCAGCGCTTCCTTCGAGTCTAAAGCTCAAACAGCGGCAAAAAAGTAGGGAAAAAGTCCAAAAGGCTAGGTGATGAGAAGCAAATAGGTTCTAATCTCCAAAGTTTAACTAACCACCGAAGAGTTGCTTGTCTAGCAGTGTTTTACGGATTGTACTTCGGGGAGTGTGCTCTTAAGCTGCACGAGCTCATTCCACTATCTCCTTTCTACCATCGGACATCCAGACGCACTGCTTATTATCACCCCCACTTAGTGGATATTCCACCCATCCGCTCGAAACGCTTTTCATGATCTTTTATAAAGCGCACCGCTAAGAAATGGAATTCGCTGCCTGCGACTGTGTTCCCAAAGCAATATAACCCGAAACTTTTCAAATCTCGAGTGAATAGATTGCTTCTGGGCGATCTTGTTACATCGTAGACCTCCTTTGAGCTGATTCGGCTCAGATTGAGGTCAAGAGAGGGCCCATTTAATATATAAAAAGAACACTAAAATAACTATAATTTTCCACGTACATTATAAATTTAAAATGTGAATAAAATCTTATCGTTTTTTAACAAAATCAGACTTTGTGCGTGTTATAACACTTTTATAACTCCTATAAAATAAACAATTACGGTTACACCCCTTAAGCAAAAATGTTAAAAAAATTCTTTCGAAAATCACTCCTCTTCAACAGCCAAACATTTCAGCAAAAAGGAACTACATGCAGTAATGCTTTCTATAAAAGAGTTTCAAGACGACGCTATTCGCTTCCAAAAGACATGCTGCAACAAGGTTTAAATTTAGAAAAACAAATGCATAGGCATTATTGTAAAAAAATCTATAAAATCAAGTCTCTGAATAACACAATTTGAAATAAGGCTTACAAATCTAGACACAAATGCGTTGATATTTTCTCGAAATATCGCTAAGAATATATATACGAAAAGCTTACTGAAAGTATAATAACATAATCTCATAATTATAATAGCACTAAATAAGTACAAAATAACATATCAAAAAATAATCTATTTTAACTTACGTAGAAGGTCACCCCGGTCTTATGCACTAAAATTGGTTTGGTGCTAAAACTCAGGAACTTGAGACCGCGCCGTCATCGTGGTTTACGCTGAAGTTGGAGGACGTGCAATAAGGCATCTACTCGAAATCACGACGTATCGATGGCAAAAAAGAAAGTACATACCTACAACGGACAACTAAAGAGCCTTTTCTAGCGCCGGCATTTCAATTATTTTTTAAAAATAAAAGAACACTAACTAATATACTAACTAACTAATAGCTAGACATATGCTGTCGCGACACTTTTTGTAGATAATGATGCGTTCTGCAAAGTCGTAAGTACATTATTTTGTTCTATCATTAATAGTTTTCGCAGCGCACGCGATGTATGGATTTTTTTAGGTAAATTTTTTACACCTCGGGTTACATTATTGGAGTTTTAGTAAGGATCCCTAATTTTTTTGAAATTAATTTAGCCCATGTCACCCGGGGATAGTGTAGCTTCCCAACGGTGAAATAATTTTTAAATCGGTCCTGTAGTTTCGGAGCCTATTCAATGCAAACAAACAATAAAATCTTTCCACTCTATAAAATTAGTGCAGATATGGATAACTTTCTAGACGGATGACGGATGAGAATGAATTTAAACTTTGTATGAGAAATCGTATTTCCTATATTTACGAACTTGAAACTTCGCTTTCGCAGTAGCGAAATAGTCTGCAAACTTGGGTTTGAATAAGAAATAGGTGTTTATTATTTATAAAATGGAATACCAAATGTTAAAAGGGTTTAAATTGTTTGAAACTGAGTGGCGCGGTCAGCTTCAAAGTGGGATAAAAAAATATTTACCATAATGTACTATCGACAAAAGTAAACATATTGAAACCAATAACATGTGTATCCAAAATGTATTCCCTAGACGCGAGTGAAACCCTTCGGGTACTGCAAGTGGATAATATAAATATTTTTCTAAAGCAACATTCAGGGGTTTATTTGCGTTCGGTTATTCCATGGAATCGAAATAAGTGATCAGAATGGATGTGTTTTGATTGATCTATCTATTTAGTCGTGTCCCTAGTTCATTCGAACTAGTGCGGTGGAAGGATTTAAAGTGCGCCTAAAAGGCTCTTTTCGTGCACTTGACACATACTTTTGAACTCTTTGGGTTCTACGACATGCCGTTTTCCTCACGATGTTTTCCTTCACCGTTTGAGAGTACTGGTGTACGTCAATTTTTTGAACAGAAAAATCCTTAGGTGCACGACCCGATTGGAACCCACAACTTTAGGATCGTAAGGCGGGGTCACTACCTCTAGACCATCATAGCTCAAGAAATATAAAAAATGACTGATGTTATATTTATTTGCATGAATGAATAATATTAGATGCACTTTAAATCCTTTCACCACACTGGTTCAAAAGAACTAGTGACACGAGTAGATAGATAGATAGAATGTATAAAATTCCGAAGATTATGCAGTTTAAATATTTTATAAAATAACTGGCGCTATTAAAATATGATTTAGTATTGAAATTACAAAAATAATATAATAGCACATAATTATGTGATTATATGCAAAGTGATTGTCATTTTTAGTATTACATATTATGTACATACATACATATTACCACGCCCGTATCCCTAATGGGGTGGGCAGAGCCACAAGTAAACATAAGAAAACTTGCAGCCACTTCTGATTTAAAGTTCCAAGATGGACGGTATACTCGTAAATAAGACGGATTAAACAGAAAAGGTGAATACTTTTTGGTCAAAGTACAATCGCAGGACTCCTTCGGGTTATTTGAGGGCGAGAAAACTCTTGGTTGAGCAAGAACACACAGCACCATCTAGCCCCAAACTAAGCAAAGTTCTATGGGAACCAGATGGCTGATAGAATACTTATATACCTTTTTTTTGTAAATACATACTTTTTATCATAATACAACACCCAGACCCGGAAGAAATATTTGCAGAACATACCCGGGAATCGAACCCACCGAGGTCGTCCGAGAAATTGTCGGATAGGCCACAACTGGCCACAACTTACAAGGCTCCATGAGTAGGTACGGTCGACACATTGCCGCCGCCGCGTCGCTTTGTTTGACCTCGTCCTACAAAGTGATAGTTTTATCTCCTTACCTCATATAAGGTTAAATGTTTCGTCTTACATATGCTCTTAAATCGCACCAATATACTGAGACGGTAAATATTTACACTTAGACATTTTTATGGGTTATCATTTAGATTAGCGTTGGTATTCGTTGTATACTGATCAAATTAAATTGTCGGTTCCGGCTTTTAAGCCATGATTCGTTAAGCGATGATAGAGGCCTTTAGGCGGTCTAAAAACTCAGTCACAAGAGTTGGCCGCTAGCTCATACGAACTTACTTTACTTTAGTGATCAAATCTTGTAATTCGCTTGCCTTAGTTCCTAATTCCTGTCTGATTGGAATTAGATATTTTATTCACATACTTGTCTGATGATCGTACTTATGGACTCTTAGATAGATCGTGTGTTCAAATCTGTCGAGCCCTCATGAAAATTATGTGCAAAAACTAGAGCTCCCACCTTCAGCTCCAGCGGATTCTAAACCGACAATCCCCAAAGTGACGTAACAGTCAATTTATCATAAAGCAAACATTTTAAATAATTAGCAAAAAATAATTCTTGAACCAGGAAAAGATCAGTAAGACTCGTCCCGAAGGTTCCATACAAACCGGATAAAGTATGTGAGCTTGTAATGTAAAAAGTTATTTCTATGATTTTTATTTTATTATTTTATGCTGTGTGACTTTGCCACTTGCCTCTTCTCACCCTACATTTCGATGAGGTTACTCCTTCATCGAAATCTAGGGCAAGAGGAGGCATAAAATGTGACATACCTAAATGGCCGTATTTCTTAGAAGCTTGAAAGTTAAACACAAGAGTCCTTTGATCATTTTTAATTTCATCTTTGTAACTCTACCCGTTCTTTAGAAAAAGATCTAACAGAGAGACAACAAAGTGATCCTATAAGAATACCTTTTTTTAGGTAAATTCCGTGTTGGCTTAGTTGGAACGACTTAGGATCGACCTTTGATGAAGGTCGTGAGTTCAGATCCTGGCTAAGTGCTATTGTAGGTAAGCATATCGTGAGAAAACTCTATTATATTTTACTATCTGTGAGGGCTTGCAACGTGTCACGTCTAGTATGCTTGCTATTTGCAAGATGTTTGCTTGCGCCAAATGTATTTTTTGAAGTGCCTCTACAAGTCTACAAGTGCCTCTCCTTATTCCTCCTTGCCTATTCAAAAATCCCTGGAGGTGATTGCTTGAGGAAACAGCTAAGAACTTGCAACTTGGTTTACGCAATTTTTGAAGCTTATCTGAACCTATAAAACTCTTATGAAGCTGACTGACTGTCATAGTTGCCTAATTGACATTAAACGCACTATAAGTTCTAGAAGAATTAAATTTGGAGGACATATTTATTTTATGATGTAGGGGTGTACTAAGAAAAGGAATTTAGGAATACTACCTTTGAAGGAGTGAACATTTGTGTGTTAAGATGCCACGCGAGTCAAACCGTGCGGTAAATCAATAATTATTTCCTATCTACTCAGCGGACTCAATATCTATGTCACATAAATCATTCCATGTCTTGTCTTTCTAGGTCGATATTCACGATAATCTATATATTTGTTGATCAGCCTTGTCTTACAAAAATCTACATAGTTTTAATCGCTTGCTACTCCAATTGCAATTGCTCGAATGATTTGGCAATTTCTGAGTGATAAAAACTCGTTATCACTAAATTATAATAAAAGCGATAAAGCGGTGCGTGTTCGTAACGGTTTTTAGTGATAACTTTAAAATTTATCAGTGGGTTGTATGTGCAGGTATATCAGTGGGTTGTAAGTTTGGGCTGTCCTCAAAAAATTTGCTTATCTACTTAACCTGAGCCCTTACTATGATTCCCTACATAGTGATAATATCAGAAACCACAACACCTAGACCCGAAAGAATTAGCAGAACATGCAAAATTTTCTCTGGCCGCTGGATTCGAAACACTTACCAAGGTCGTCTTTATACATGTCACTTTGTCCTCTGCAAAGTACTTGTCAAATATAAGTTACCTGTTTATTGACGTATTACCTCGTGATAGGGTATAAATTTGCTTGGCTCCGAGCCTCTGGCATACGAGTATATTCAACATGTTGCGTAATCTGCAACAAAGGCTACTTATGATTTCAGTAAATTGTCTGTTTTGCTAGTTTCGGATATTGTCTGCCAGTTTCTTCCTGCGGTTTCATTAGAGGTGTACCCGGATAAATAGTAGCCATATGTTGTTCCATATAGTAGTTCAAAGCTTTGAGCTTTTACATTATTCTACTTATGTATACCTACTTACCTAGTTTTATAATGCACCTACGTTCTTACTTTCGTATGATGCATTTTTTTAGCTATGAATAAATATAGTTTTTTACATACTTCACTAGTTTTTGTGTTTGAAGCGTTTAAACCAGTCTGCCTGAGTTTCCACAAATAAGTGTCCTTTAGTTGTATCTTCCTTGAAACAAAGCTCGGAACATCTTAGTGTTATTCAAGTATTTGTCTGCGCCCAACACAACCATTCAAACCAGACAAGCGCTACTCATAGTTTGAGACAATAGTCCTCTGGTAGAACATTTGATTTCTTTGACTTGTCCTTTGACAAAATTCATAGATTGTTCAATAGTCGGCTATTTACTGATGTTATTTATATTCAAACTGTGCAATGGCAAGAAACATGAGAATTTTATGATTGATATAATGGAATGCAACCATTGAACCATTAAATCGAGAAAGGGAAACATGAAAAATCATTTTCCAGCTCAAAAGGATGATTTCATCAATAATGACCAACGCCAATTAAAATTTTCATAATTTTTCGTGAAACACTAATTGAATGACGCGATATTTATTTGTTTAAATCAATTTTACAATGCCATTACCTGAGCGTCAAAGCGACAATGAAAAAACCTACTTAATTACCTGTCTTACATAAAGAATGTATGACCATATCTGTAAGTTTCGTCACGCTAATATTAAATATATCAACATGTACTACACATAGGCTGTTGATTATTCGAAGGGCTCGCGTAAATGGTGCTTTGCTCATAAGATTAGTTCTAATCCTCGGGATCGCTAACAGGCTAGGCCGCCGCCGCGCGCACACGTAGTTATCAAGCACCTACGTAGAAACCCACACATGCGAGCACTTTTTGCACGAATTATACACCATACCTCTCATCAATGGAAAAATGGAAATTACCAGCATCGTTTCCCGTCTAACTTCTTTGTTTAAAGTAGCCTACCATGCCTGAAGCGAACAGGGTGGGGCACAATAAGGGGTAATACGGGTAAACGTACAATATTAAATACAGAAACCTTGTCATGTTCACAAGGATTCTGAATTATTTAGGCAGTAACTCACTGAAATGACTCGTTTAATTAGATTTCCGTAAACGCTAATAGATCTTCTGATGAGGATAGTAATCCAGTTTTGTCTTCAAATTTTGTGCATTTTGATAGTATGTATGTCGATACTTATGGGTCTACGGCGCCGTCTAATGGCGGTGATATTGTAGACTTGTACGTAGCGTGTTTTGTGTTATTCCGGAACCACAGACATTCACCGAACTCGCCGTTTACCGGGCAGACAGAGCCTGTAGATATTAACTCATAGGTATTCTCAGGTTCAGCAATGATAAAGGACGAGTAGTCCCTTTGAACTTTCGGCTTAATCTTATCGACCTTTACTTCATCCGAGTTACAGATGGATTTATGTAATCTTTCAATGTTGTTACCGTCTAATTGGGATGATAGAACAAAAAATGGAGAGATATTTTTTTCTACAGCCAGAATAGAATTTAGCTGAGTGTTTTCGCCTTTCTTGATTTCAGAGAGGCTTTTGTCATAGCCTTTCCTAGACTTTCCATATTATCCTTGGATGCGTTGTCTCCCTTCGACCCAGCGGCTTCCGATGCAGTGTCAATGTTGCTATTGGTTTGCGATATGTGCATGGACTTAGGTATATTTATTTTTATAAATATTTCCTATTGGTACAACTAGGTCACTATTATGTTCATTATTGTGTTTGTGAAAGCTTCATTGAAGATTAGCAAACCACTTCGTGTCATGGTGTTTCACGATGGCTAACTCAGTTGGACGCTAATGACTGACATACGAGTAGCTTGTGCTACAACAACAGCTTTTTAGAGAAACATACAACACAACAATATCTTGTTAGTTAAATTAATTCATATCAAACATTAGGCGTATTAGGGAGGAGGCATATACCTAGCGGTGGGTGCAAACGGGCTCAATAAATGAATAAATATAACAAGATGTTACAAGTATTTATTTAAAAAAACAAACCCGACTGCTTAGAATTTAGGTACATACATCTGCAATAAAAGATTTTTTGACACATGATGATTTATTTGTACCATTCTAGTCTACGTCGTAATTCATTTGAAAGAGCTTCTTAAAGCGGCCATATTGGATATTTTTACACTTTAGTGTCAAAAAAGTGTCATCGGATGTACTTATGACACTCTCATAATCCAGACGAATACAACGACACCTCATTTGTCAAAAGCCGTCCAGCCGTTTCGGCTACAGAGGCAACCAAAAAACTAATAAAAGTCGCTTCTTATAACCGCCATACTGTATTTTTACAGTTTATGCAGGGTAATGCAGAAATTTACTTCATTGAGGGCAGCTACCTTTTCTTTTGTAGTTAGAAGGTTTTGTTCTTAGGAAACCATAAGTTTATTTTATAAGCGCATTTTCGCATACTTGAAAAAAGTTACAGTCAGCTTAGAAAATTACATTTTGTCGAAAAGACAAGTTGATCACAATCGATTGTATTTCCCACAAGAAACATTTCCTAATAAATATTACATGTATCTGGTCTACGTTGACGAAAATAGAAGGCGCTTGCATAATAAATGATGCATGTCTCACATAAAATGTCACCGTCAAGGGCAGGGAAATGATCAATGCAATTTTTTATCAAAATATGAACTGGCGTAGGAATATCTAGCATTGGAGTAAAAGAGGGATCTTATTCATAAAAAGTTAGAGCAGACATGATGTCTTAATTATGGTTCATACTCAACACATCAAGTCTTTATTGATAAAAGGGCATAAGAAGTCACATTTTGAACTATGTATTAATGTAGTGGTAATATAACATTAGAAAACTAAGGCCTTTTACCATCTATAGTAGATGATTTATACAGCGTCAGGAGGCAACTTTTACCTTCACTAACGGGATGCTGTAGTGCCCGGTACGAATTAAGATGGAGTAAGCTTGTCCAGCACCTATTCCATCCTCTCAGCTTAGTCGGCCTTGTCCACAGGAAAGACATGGTCAACACGTGCGGAGCTGACTAAGCCGCGGGTTTCCTCACGATGTTTTCCTTCACCGTTGTAAGAGTACTGGTAATAGTGCACATAAATTTTTCGCACAGCAAAATTTATTGGTGCATGACCGGGTTTGAACCCACGATCTTAGGATCGGAAGGCGGGGTCACTACCAACTAGACCACCAGTGCTCTCATCTATAGCATTAGAGAACATCAAGGATCTTATTCATAAAAACTTAGAGTAGACGTGATTATTTACGGTTCATACTCTGTCTTGTTCATATTAGAATTAGAATTAGACGTTAGCTGCTTGACCACTTCTGCCGACTTATCCTTTTCAAGACTATAACTCGACAGTAACTATACTAGAGCACGAAAAAAATCGTAATGATCGTCGGCTGTTATTTATTCAGTTGTCAAATTTAAATAATCGTATTGTTTTGAATGTTGTAACTATAGAAACGGCGAAATAAAAGTCGATCTCTTGTTTACACGACCCTCACTTCAACGAACTTTGCTTGTAACAATGTCCGTCGATTTTACAGTATCACTTTTAAAAATTTAGGTATAAAAAATATCACCTATATTGAAATTATTTTGTAGATTATGAAATAAGTTAATATCTGAGTGTTGGGCAACCAAAGGGGTGGATGAAAGGCGAGTCATGCAGCAGAGATGCGAATGTTGAGCGTTGAGCAATAGGTTAGCGTGGTATGGACATGTCATGAGAAGAGAAGAATATCATGTGACGAGAAGGGTGTTAGATATGAATGTGGAAGGATATGTGGGTAGAGGTAGGCCAAAGAAAAGATGGATGGACTGCGTGAAAGATGACATGAGTAAGAAAGGAGTGAGCATTGAGATGACTTCTGACAGAGGGAAATGGAAGAGGACCCCACATAAAGTGGGATAAGGGCAGGGAAATGATGATGATGTCCCGTATACATCGTCTCAGTCCACCGGCACGTAAGATCCTTTGAATATAAACTTAGTTCTTGTTAGAATCAAGGCATGCATTACGAAGGATACGGCGGTAGCGCTCACTATATCAAATTTGAACATTGAATAATTTATCACAGTCGTATTCGTGATAATGTTGACATACCTAGAACATGCGGACCGGCTATAGCTGTTTGTATTTATTTATAACATAACTCTCTGTATAAATACCTATGGAAGTGCCAGCTTCCAGCGGCCGCCTCGATACAACAGGCGTGAGTCACACAAAAGACATCATCGCGACAGCGACTACGCATTTTTTATTCAAACGTGTAAAATCGTAATTGACTGATGAGAAAATCTCACTCAGGTAGCTAGTGCATGATATTTCATGCACTAGCTACCTGAGTGACATTTTCTCATTTGTCATTTGAAATGTCCAAAAACATTTATTTATTTTAGTTATTACTAAAATAAATAAATGTTTTTGGACATTTCACACAGCGCCATCTAGCCCCAAACTAAGCAAAGCTTGTACTATGAGAACTAGATGGCTGATATAATACTTATGTAGGTACTTTTTTTTAAATACATACTATATGATACATAATATTACAACACCCAGACCCGGAAGAAATATTTGCAGAACATTTCTCCTGTAGCGGGAATCGAACCCGGGCCTCTTGCGTCTCAGCCGATCACTCGCCCGCTACGCCAACTAGGTCGCCAAATAATGCATGAAAGGAGCCAATGAGCTTTAAATCCTTTTATTACGCTGGTTTGAAATAGCTATTGGCACTAGTAGTGGTAAAAGAAGGTAGCCCATTCCACGGTTGGTGGGGGTCGGAAAAAATTAAATGATTGATGATGATGACAGAGACCAAAATATGTGAATGCGCGCGGCGGCGATGCGGGCAGAGTTTTTTTTTTACATCCGACAGTCAATACATAGTCCTGACCACACACTAGGATTCCCTGTGTCGTGGGTATCAGAAACTACGAGTACCTACCACGGTACCACAACACCCAGACCCGGAAGAAATATTTACAGATTATGCAAACATTTCTTCCGCAGCGGGAATCGAACCCGCGCCTCTTGCGTCTCTGCCGAGCAATCACCCGCCACGCCACCGAGGCCGTCAAAGTAGAGTTTTAGCAGAGTGGTCGTGAAGCCTCGATTTTGGAATGAAGTTGAATAGTTCGTCGGAACATTGTCCATCCTAGAGGCCGTTAGACACACATGTACATACATATTATCACACCTGTATCCCTAATAGGATGGGCAGAGCCACAAGTAAACATAAGAAATCTTGCAGCCACTTCTGATTTAGTCCTAAGATGGATATGGTGAACCATGGTGACAATCAGCCCATCGCCCATATAGGTGGTCCATCATGTTGGTGAGGATTACTGTCCCTTAGTCGACTTTTACGACATGCTCGGGGAGAGATGCAGCCGTAAAACACGCAGAGTCTTATAACGCGTAGACTAAATGATTCCATAGGATCGGAAAGTTTGGGTCCGCTCTGATAGCTGTTCTCTATAGGGAGTCAAATCGAGGCAACTGGTACTTTGGTGCCTCACGCCATAAATGACAGTATATGAACGGTGTACTACGTGACGCCAAACTTGTGTTTTTGTATATCAGATACGTTTTTCCCTGATTTTGATTTCCCTGTAAAGTAGATAATTGCTTTTGTTACACAAAATGTAACTGTGAACCGATAAAAAAGTAACGTTATTAATATCGTTAATGTTTTATGTTAATAGGTAACTGTTTTAGTATTAACTAAATGTCGAATGACACTTAGAAATATAAATCTAAAGAGCATGCAACTGCCCTATTAAATTCTGCTTTTATTCAGAAGATTTTTTAATACTTTATGCATTAAATTTATTTACTTTTTCTTTAACTTATAAGTGAAATAAAAAAAAATTAGGTTTAAATAAATGGCTCGCTAAAGGCTGCCCGTTCTTAAACGAAACTAATAAACTAGTATCATAGTCAGGTTTCCGCTTTTTTCCAGTCAGCTAATAATTTTGTGTGTAGTGTATTTAACAAAAATACCATTTCATTTAATTGGTCGGACTGCGTGCTCTGCGTATTTACCGACGCCCGTTAAAGTAAGGAATTCGAACATAACTGATCGATCATTTTCCATTTTCCAATGGGTTTTAGTAAAAGTTTCTCTCTAAATGATCGATTTTGCTCTCTGGCAGGTATTGTACTGCCAAAATAACTTATCATTGTCTTCGATAAAGGTTTTGTTTACCATTGGAATGCATAGATTATGAATTTCACGGTAAATTAAAAAACACGTTTCAAATGCACGAAAGCCTTTGAGGCGTATTTTAAATCATTTCACCACACTGGTTCGAAAAAACTAGTAGTACGATTAGTAATCGTGAATGTGAATAGTTTTGAGGATTATTTTACGCTACGCACATATGTTCAAATACTTCTCTTCGGTGGAAGATGAAGGTCCCAATTTAGTTAAATTGATTCTGAGGATAGCAGCGTTCTCCAATACAAAAATCAAGATACTTGTAATTCTTCTTTGCGTAAATTATCACTGGTTACTAAATTAAAGTCCTTTAATATAATATGTTGTTTCTAGTGTTGACCGCCTGTAAATGACTAAATAAAAAAGTTCATATGTATACAAATACCACAAGTTACATCACAATTTTATTCTGCAGTACTTAGAAAAAAACCTGTTAAATAAATGTATAATGATATGAATGTTTTATTACGTTTACTGTAAGTTAATTAACTAGTGCATCAGCTATCAGAATAAGTTTGGTGAGTGGAGTGAAACGTTCTTTGCTCAATTAATGAAGTCAAAAAACAGCTTCGAAAAAGAGCATTTTCATTATTTCCGAAATCACGTTGCATAATTTAGTATAACTGTACCTGAAACAAAGCATGCTTGAGCACAATATCCATTGAATTCATTACACGCTGTAAAATTTTAGGAATGTAACAGAACAACTATCAACTAACCATGGAGCATACTGTTTTCGTTTGATATATGGCCCTTGTCGACTAGGTCTGTGTCGACAACATAGACAATATGTTGTTGATCCAATGCGCTGTCGGACGTATTGGATTTATTCAGCCTGTCCTCGGCTTTACCCCAGTAATTCGACTCCTAGTAATCAAACAAACTATATTTTTTGCATGTGCCGGGAAGGTAAACGGTAACCATAGGTGTTTGGTTTACCTGTCCAGAATGAACAGGTAAACCGAACACCTATCATTTTGTACAGTCACATTTTAGTGAACAGGGAACAGGTATGTTGATTACAACATACCTGTTGGTTAACCAATTATTAGGTCTGTCAGCAATTCCAACGTCAAAATCAAATAGTCTGTATATTTTTATTAAAATGCCAGGTGTTGGAAATGTTTATGCATAGAAATAGGAATGTATTTTTACAGTTTGTTCATGTTTTAGTAGTGAAAATTTTAACACCAACTTCTGATCGCCTGATTTTTTCTACATGCATAAATGAAGAAGATTAAGGAAACAGGTGTATGAGGCGAGTGTGAATGGTACCGTCGGAAGGGGAAGACCTCGGCGCACGTACCTGGACCAAATCAGCCTACTTTTTTAAGGGGGTGTCAAACTTTGTAACAGTTTAAGTTAAGTTTGCAAGGAAATAAGAAATACCTATTGAAATAAATTAAGATAGCATATTCATGACGGTGTTTCAAAATGAACCCCAAGGAGTAGGTATTCGGATAGTAAGTTCGTATGAGCTATTGGCCAACTCTTGTGATGGAGTTTCTAGGCCTCCGTCATGGCTTAACGACTTAAAAGCCGGGACCGACAATTTAATGTGCCCTCCGAAGCACGGAAGCGGTCAGCACGTAATGCCACTTGCGGTCACCTATCCAAATTGTGACCGCGCACAACGTTGCTTAACTTCAACAATCAATCAAGAAAGTCTAAGCAAGCTATGCCACGAGCGCTTCGGTGGTAAAAATTAAGTACATAACACAAAAACGCGGTTTAAACGTCAACATGGGGTTATAATTGCTCTGCATAAAAAAAACGGGTGAAGGATTTTCAGTCATTCTTAAGCTAGTAAAACCGCGCTGGTCTGGGTAGTACTTTACCGAAACCGTATCCTTAATTAATTAAAATTTTGTGGAATTTCAATCAGCATAATCAGAAAACACAGCCTTCTGATTCCAGTAAATAAATACAAACAGTATTACAGAAAGTTCATAGCTGTAAGTAATTTCAAACACAATTGTTTCAGAGAACGTAAACGTGAGCGATATTTATACTTTTCTTGAGTCACGTGTCGGACACGAAGGGCTCGCAGAGCATTTTAAATTATACAATGTTGTAAAACATGGAACCCACAAATCGTTATTAGGAGTAAAATAAAGGTTTTATCGTTCATGTTTGAATAAAAACAGTTGATGCGAAAAAGCTCTTTCAAACTAGTTTCGTGAACAATTTTTTCTCATGTGTTTATGTAACTTATTAACATGTGTATGTGTAACTGTTTTTTTCGTATTTTGTATGTAATGTTTGTAAATTGCGAAGCGCACACATTGTACGCGCAGAATCGGGGAGGAGGCATATGCCCAGCAGTGGATGATACCAATAATGATGATGATTCGTAAATAGATAAATAGATAAACTCTTTATTATGTATAACAACAAAAACGAAAACAAGAAAAAACAAAAAACTTAGGTACTAAAAAACAAAAAAAGATATACATAAACGGTGGTCTTATTGCTAAGAGCGATTTCTTCTAGACAACCTTGGGATGATATATGATATGATATAGATAAATAGCAACTTGTTAGTCAAAACTTACTAATATTATAAACTTGAAAGTCTATGTGGATAGGATGTTTGATTGTTTGTTCCTTTATCACGCCGTAACAGCTGAAAGGATTTTTCACACGATATAGACTAGCTTTTAAAATATTTTCTATGTTGTCGATCCAATGCGCTGTTGGACGTACTGAATTTATTCAGCCTGTGCTCGGCTTTACTCTAGTGTGTACCTAGCCGGGTGTCTTGCCCAACTCCACTTAAGATCTATTTCAGGATGTTGACTGTGTGTAAGTGGCGTACAAAAGGATAGAAATGCACAGTATCGAGGAGGCTGGCAAATCGAAAGGATAGCTAGATACTGCTAGGTAGGTGATATCAGACTAAATGATGTTGATGATGACTATAAGTTGACACTCACTTCACCGCACTGTTTTAAGACTGGTTCGGGGACAGCCTTTTAAGTACCACGGCCGCATTATGTGATATTATTTCAAACCAAATTGTATGTAATTAAAATTTCTTTAATTGGTTTTCCTCTGAAATGAACGTTGTAATTGAGATGAAAGCAGAGAATTCCACGTATTCATCAATTTCAACTAGCCATGTTATTTTCCTTATTTATTTGTTCTCGACATCTCAATTTTGGTTGAATAATATTTCAAACCATTGCTTTTATTTAATTGAACGATAAACATGATTTTTACTTTGCTTAAAAAGAGGGAGCAGTGAAATGTTTTGTCATGTTACCCTGTAAATACATTTCAGTCTAATATTAGTCATTGCCGAATGTAAAATCACATTATACCTACGATAAACGCGTCGCTTTGGTTTCAATTTGTATAGTCCGAAACAGTTCCATATAAATTGTACCGATTGGAATCTGTATTTGTATCTTTTTAAAAATAGTTGGGAACTTTTGTTCTACTCTACCTTTAAATGTGTTACTAGGATTTTTTTATTACACATTCGTTTTATTAGATCAACAAACTTTAATTAGAACTAGCTGTAGTGGTGCCACTCGCGTTTTCCAGGTATTTCTTGTATCTGATTACACTTTGGTTATTGGAGATAATGCAATGCTACGCTATCAGCAAACCAAAAGTTGTTGTTAGTACCGTGCTACGTCGTAGCAGTGCTACGCTATTCTTTTTCAGTCTAGTTCGATCGGCTACGTTAAACCAAATGAAGGCTATGCAGTTATAATTGAAGATCTTCAATATTATCAGCCTATAGAAGTCCACTGATGGATATATGCCTCCCCAAAATGACTTTGTGTTGCCACCATCCACCGATCAACCATGATCTTTCAACGTCTTCGTTCCATTTGATATGAGGCCTTCGTACACTTATTTCCCGGTTCGTGGCCGCGAATAGTTATTGAGGGCTTTTTTGCAAAATATGAATATACCTAGCGCCACATGACCTGCTTATTTTACGAGATACGTTATAGTAACTCCAGTGCTACGGATTTCCTCGTAATCGAATGTATCATGTAGGAAAATTCCATGCATTGCCCTCGCCACATTACTCGCTGCGCTACTTAACTTTTTTGTGAGGCAAATAGCGATTCAGCTCAAATAAGTCACTACTTACTTTCTGTTTAAAGACATTAGTGATGAGGCTCTGTAGTACTGAACTCTGCCCACCCGAGTTGAATTCGTCGGCTGACCTCCAAGCTAGTTGAATCATCCAGCCTAGTAGACGTAATATTCCACAAAATCGATGATATGTGCCGGCATGGATACAAACGCGGAATTCGGAATCATTCTTTCACTTCGGGGCCGGGGTGACATTATATCCGTTTTGCTCTGATTAATAATAGTTAGACCCAATTATGATAATTTTATATAGATTTACATACATACATATTATCACACTCGTATCCCTAATAGGGTGGGTTGAACCACAAGTAATCATAAGAAAACTTGCAGGCACTCCTGATTCAAAATACCAAGATAGATATGGTGAACCATGGTGACGGGTAATCAGCCCATCGTCCATATTGATGGTATGACTAGCTAGGTCACTAGTCTTCTTTTTAATTGACTTTATAAAATAATCTCGCTTCACCTGTTTTTTTAGTGTTACACATCGTAAGCCGATGTTATTTTGAGTATAATCTTCAATGACAATGTAATTTTAAGGCTTTAACAAGCTCAACTGGTGATGGAGTCGGGAGCTATTCAACTGAATTGCTCATTTAGTGACAGCGTAATACGCGTGTTTCAGCTGTTTTGTATTATATACATACTAGCTGCCGCCCGCGGCTTCGCTCGCTTGGTACCCGGATAAAAAATAGCCTATATATTAATCCAGTAGGTACATGTACTATGTATATTCCAAGTTTTGTTCAAATTCGTTCAGCCGTTTAGGCGTGATTGAGGCACAAACATCCAAACTCACAAACTTTCGCATTTATATAATAAAAGTAAGAAGTAAGATTAAAATTAAAATTTGCTTACGCATTAAATATATCTTCGGAAAATGTTTTTCAATCTTATTTTATCTTGGTAATTTAGTTTTACACAAAAACCTTCATGACATTTATAATATTTTTAATGTACATTATAAAATTATTTCAAATTAATTTAGTCGTAGGTAAATGCATGATTAATTATATTTTAATACCATGTATTCTGAATTTAAAATGTATTATAATGAAGGCTATATTTTTATGTACCCGGATAAAAATAGCCTATGTGTTAATCCAGTACATGTACTATGTATATTCCAAGTTTCATTCAAATCCGTTCAGCCGTTTAGGCATGAAAGAGTAACAAACATCTATACATACAAACTTTCGCGTTTATAATACTAAGTACGATTTAGTTTTCGATTACTCCACAAGACTTACTATGATTTCTGTGTTAATACCACTCGTTAGTTATTTAGATTATATTTGCGCGGGACAATACAAGGAAAATTGATGTAATTTTCTACCTACTTAGTAATTAATATGAATCACCTTTGGTATACTACCTACGCAGACTTGTGTTCGGAAACTCGCGGCAGTACTGTAACATATTCTAAGCGTGAAAGTATAGTGTCGGTTCCAAATATTTTCAAATTTATTTTGTAAAATCAGACTAATATTATGTTAATGTGTGTGTGTGTGTGAGTGATTGTTACCATTCTTTTTAAAGTCAGAACTTGGAATAGGTACACGTAGTTTGTGACCTGGACAGGCTACTTTTTAACCGGGTGGGTAAATAGATTTAAAAAACCCTTATGGAATATGTTTTTTTTTCAAGTATGTTATATACTTAAGGGGACTCCTCAAGTCTCCACGACATTGTCAGAGTTGAGTTTTTTTTTTATACAAACTTTATCTTTTCTTTGCGTCCAGGAATTGAATTTCCTGAATTCCTTTCTTAGTGCAGGGGAGGGATTTTAGGGGGGATTTGTGGAATGAGCCAAGGTTTTACGCTTCTAGGATTTATGATTAAGGCCGTCAGTCAGTAACGTAATTAGATTTATTCTCCCAAAGCGGTATCTACGGAAAGTCGTCTCATCATTATCATTTTCCTGCCCTATCAATTTTAAATCGTCAAAGTGCTCGGTCTTGCTACGGTTGATGTCCGGATGATAGGTAAACGAGCAAGCGGCTCACCTGATGATAAGTGATTACCATCAGACACGCCCACGGCCACCGGCCTCATCAGAGGAAGTGCGTTGCCGGATAGGGCTGATCGACAGGATTCCATACTAATTTATTACGTAGGAGCTACTGGAGCTCTTTATAAAATGGTCTGACACGACGTACGTTCTGAATAAATATAAATAAAATCTAGAATTACTCTACGAGGAATCAAGTCGCAACGTCAGCTTTGGTCTTATATTGCGTGGAGCTCCATGTGAAATGCACCTTTATTGTGTTTAGTCAGCTATAAAGACAAAGCGAGTGGTCGATGTAGGAAACGTTGAAGTTTATTTGCACGTCGTAAAACAACAGGGTTGGTTTTCCCTTGTAATAATATTCTGACAGTACCAATGTATTGTCTTAGCGCTATTTTGGTTTCACAGGAGGGTTTGGCAAAACTGATAGACCATTTTTTTGGCCTACTACCTGCTACGAGTATTGATCCGCTAAATGTTATCGGATTAAAACAAACCAAATATAACCACTGACATTGTTTACTGTGAGCTTACCTATCGTCTATGGAGTAGTCAAAATAATTGTCTATGAATCAGTAAACGAGCACTACCGCTTATTAAAAAAAAATACATTCTCATTCAATTAATGAAACTATTATGTTACTTTGAAGCTGTACCTGCAATATTTCACTTCTGTAGATTAGGTCACCTATCCTGCGTAGGTACCTATAGGTATATAATTAATATTTTGTACATTTTAGCAAATCCAAAATATTTTTTTTTCTCTTTGTACTCAACCGGAAAGTAATCCATGTTTTCCTTCAAATTATTTACTACCTGAAGTGTAAACACCAAAAATCCACGTGTTCTTTTTAAACTATTTTTCAAAACGATCAAACTGACTTGGTAACCTCAGGTACCTTGAGTTGGTAACTTGAGACAATGCAGTAACACAGACATGTGTACTAAATAAACCATAGCTTAGTTCATAGTGAGGGTTATAAAAGCGCGCTATTATTGGACAATCAGATAATGGCTCCTTACAGCCGTCGCGTCGGTCGCTCTTGACCCGGAGACAAGGTCCAGCAGAGGAATCATTCAATCAAACCTCCGGACGAAGAACTTCACTTATCGAATCATATCAAATAGGTAACTAACGACGCATTACGCATGCCTTTACAAGTACCTATCGCGCGACGTAAGAAAAGGGAAAATTTTGGGCGTTGCCAACATTCACATACATAGTTCTGATCCCACACTAAGATCCCCTGTGACGTGGGTACCATAAACTACGAGTACCATGCTCACAACCTAGACTCGAAGAAATATTTGCAGAACATACAAAAATTTATCTCGCAGCGGCAATTGAACCCGCGCCTCTTGCGTCTCAGCTGAGCACTCGCCCGCCACGGCACAAAGGCCGTCTGATACTTTTGTGCTCAAAGGATTTTCCTGTTGTCTTATTTAGGTGTTAAGTTTATTTAACGAAAGGGAATAAAATATACCTAACATAATTGGCAACATTTTTGTAAGCAAGAATGTCCACGTTAAAACTTTATCACGCTGTTTTTACGAGGCGCGAACTATAGTTTTTTACCCGACTTCAAAAAAGGAGGTTTTATGTTTGACTGTATGTATGTGTTTTTCATTAATGTATGTTCACTGATATCTCCATTAGTAGTTAACCGATTTTGATGATACTTTCACTGGTGTATCGAGAATGGTCCCAAGGCTGTCCCATGAGTATAAATTTTATGTCTGTGGGATTTATATTTTTCAAGTAATGTAAACCTAGAATACTAACCATCGCCTGGGAGGCCGCACTCAGTTATTTACGGTTATTTTAAAATCGCGGGCTTGAATCGAGTTTTTTTTCTGCGCCAACCCAGCACACCCCAAGCCGAACGGGGAAGCCAAAGCAAACCCAGCTAGGATTTTTTGTTTTCAAAGTATAAGACACCGGATCGCCTGTGAGGCGATCATTAGTACCTACAACAGTTACTTTTAGTTACTTAACTAAAAAAAATATTACTACTCGGCTGGACTGGAAGTAAAGAAAAAGCATATAATGCGTCCAGCTGCTACTCTCCCCGAGCATGCCGTAAAAGTCGACTAAGGGACAGTATCCTCACCAACATGATGGACCTATATGGGCGATGGGCTGATCACCTTTCACCATGGTTCACCATATCCATCTTAGGACTAAATCAGAAGTGGCTGCAAGTTTTCTTATGATTACTTATCTGCCCACCCCTTTAGGAATACGGGCGTGATAATAATGTAAAAATAATAAAAAAACATATGTTTTATTTTCATTAAACATAGATCTCGACAATAGAAAAATGTTGAGTTTTTACTAAAAAGAGACTGACTGCAAAACTAAAAGGATTTTCTATTCCTCGGAATTCTTCAACCGGAATGGCATGAAGCTTGTTTTGTACCATTGTGACTGAAATACCTGCAAAACATTATTCCTAGTAGACGACTCTAAGCCTCTTAACTTTTCCCTACCTCAAGCAAGGCTTGGTTTTATCGATTCCAGAAACTGCCTCATTAGGGGAACTCTACTTCACGTCACGGGAAAGGTCGACTTCATTTAAGAATTTAAAGAATATGAAGTTTTCAATAGGTTTAATTTGTGTTTTATGAAGTTTTTGTATTCAATTCAATGAATAGAAAATTTTTGAAGACATTATTTCAATCATTTGATTTTACCATTCGTTTGCTATATCTAAACTAAACAAACATTATTCTATTGTAGTTCGAGATCGGTCTAGCTGCCGCCCGCGGCTTCGCTCGTGTGGTACCTGGATAAAAAATAGCCTATATGTTAATCCAGCACCATGTACTATGTATATTCCAAGTTTCATTCGAATCCGTTCAGTTAAACTTCTTACACTGCCATGCACAATTGCACATATGCTCATTGCACACCCTCTTCCCTTCCCTCTTCCCTTTGAGGGGACTTTTTAGAAAATAATCAATTCGTTTTTTATTTGTACTACGCAAATCAGACAACCCGTTTAAATATTCCCATAACAACCCAAACAGTCCGGTATATCCCTTTTGAGGGGTTGGTTTTGAAAAATAATCATAGTGATTTTTTCTTTTGTACTGCAGCATTATAAATATTTATACAGAGATTTAAGCAAATCGTACCCACTTAAAAGTTTCCGATCTTTAACTACCCCTGCATTCCATTTCGGGGGTACGTTTGAAGACTTTTACCAAAGACTTTTATAAAATTTGTTGATGTTGAAGAGTGTTTGTGCTAAATTTTAAGTTTGAAAGTTCAAGGAATACGCTTTTTGATATACGTTCTTACCCCTTTTCACTCCCTTTACGGTAGAGTTTCTAGAAATCCTTTCATAGTAGGTATTATATCCGCCTGCGTGCTAAAAGGTCTAAATTGTCGTGCTAAATTTCAAGCCTCTAGGACATGGGTAAACTACAGCCCGCGGGCCATCTCCGGCCCTCGAAGCGTTAAAATCCGGCCCGCGACCATCAAACAAAATTCAAGTGAAGTTTTCGTATAATTAGAAATTTCATTCACATTAGCAGTGCGGGGCTCGCATAAAACAGTCACGTATTATTTCGCAAGCGCGGGCGGTACGTCAAATACATATCAATTATGTAAAATACACAAATATCAATATTTTTATTTTAGTAAATAATATAGCCAAAAATGCAACAACTTGGTCCGCCATATACCTATTTTGTAAGTTAATATTGGCACGCGAAGGAAAAAGTTTCCCTATCCCTGCTCTAAGACCAGCGGTTAAGGCTCTGCGTTGTCTATCATAGGACAATCAGTCACGACAAATAATTTTATTTTGTATTGTGATGTAATAAAACAGTAAAAATGTTGAGCAAATATAAAATATCAATGTGTTAAATCGATTAAAGTTTTAATCGATTCAAAAATAAAGTCGATTGGTATAAAAATCGCATCGGTAACGCTTTAGGACATCACAAAATGTCTGTCAACTCACTGTCAAAAGCAAATGAAATGGTTGGACGAAGTCTGACGAAGTATAATTTAATGATTATTGAAGTTTGAGAGGAAATAATGATATGAAAAATGCATAAAAAGCAATGAAAAGGCATAAACATACAAATGTTTATGCTTCAATCACGCCGTAACGGCCGAATGGATGAAACGTTGATTTTACATAATATGTGCTGGAATAACAACAAATGTCCAGATGTGTATATAAAACCGATCTATGGTATAATCCATTTACTACTCACATCAACAAAGTCTAGGAATATTTTAAACAAACCTAATTTTTGGAAAATCTGTAAATAATTTATTCAGGAAACTACATGAACTGAAAGACTTATATTCTTCATGTGTATAGTAAAAAACACGACCCCTAAAGCAAAGTTTTTTATGTTTCCCATTTATTTTTCAAAATATCCCAATAGTGTATCCATGATTCAGTAATACAAATAATATCATACGATCTTAAACAAACATTTCTATAGAAAGTAAATGCCTTAGTACGTAGACCGCGTACATTTTGTTAATAAATGCTAATTGGCATATTATTAACAGAAAAATAAATTAGGTACAGAATAGGCATGAAAATAAATAAGTTAATAACATCCAACAGTCACATACATAGTCCTGACCCCACACTAGGATTCCCTGTGTCGTGGGTATCAGAAACTACGAGTACCATGGTACCATACACCCAGACCCGGAAGAAATACTTACAGATCATGCAAACTTCCGCAGCGGGAATCGAACCCGCGCCTCTTGCGTCTCTGCCGAGCAATCGCCGTCGAATATTCATTAAAAGAGGCAAAAAGCTTATTTTATATTCAGAAACTGATTTAGGATTTAACACGAAAGTAATAAAAATAAAAGATTAGCTCGCAGTGATCCAATAATGCGATTAGCGGAACAAAAGAGACAATAGTGAGTGGCCAGCCATTAGCGGTGCGAGTAGCGGATAGGCAAAGGCGAACAAAAAGACGGCGAATAGTTAGTAAGTCAGCGCTTGTCAACCTTGGCTCGTGAGTGTTCAAAAAAGCGTGGGTGAGTTCTTCAAAAATGATCATGCTGATCATTTTTACTGATTATTAATTGCTTTTGGCTCTGGAGTTCTTGCAAGAAGATTCTCACACAGCCTGCGATATCAAGTTTCGGTTACACCAGTTCCAAACAAACGGAAGCGCCCCATCCCTGAACTCAGCTTCACAGCTCTTGCACTTAATGTTGGAGGACATAAAACTTGAAATGTACGTACAATATGCAAAAAAGGGGAAAAAGGTTGATGAACCCTGGTGTAAACGATTAGCGTAAAAACCGGTATAGATGTGTGTGGTTCGTCGTCTACAAACAGAATGAGTTGTTGATACTCGTAAGTGCAAGAATATTGCTTTTCTGCCATCAAATATGGAGAAACACTGGCCATAAGCTTTCGCTATAATATATACCAAGCATGTTGAATAGGATTCATGTCGGGCGACTGTGTTTTAAAAAGCTTTTATTATATTTAAAGATCAAACTAAAGAGCTTATTTTTCATGTACAGACCTTTCCTGTACTGTGAATAGTTTCTGAGTTATTAAGTCATTAACATAATAACGATAGACACTAATAAAAAATTGTTTATTCGATGTTATAAAGCGGAGTGATACTGTAAGTTGTAATTTATATACTTAGCCACAAAAGTTTGTAATTATAACGTACCTAAGTTATAATTACAAACTTTTGTGGCTAACACTATTATTAACAACTAACTGTTACCTATAACAGGATAATTATCAACACAACAGTATTTAGTAGGTAGCTCAGAATATTCTGTATTCTGAGGTAGGTAGTATGCGAAATATACGATTGGATAATGTGGGTATAAATTTGCAAGTGCGCTAGCTCCCACCCTAGGAAAACCTGTGTTGTGGGTAGCTAGCCTCCCTCGACCTTTGTATCCATTGTTGTCTAAGGAATGAGTTTACGCTTAGTTTGAGTACGACAATTCATGCGATTGATTAATACTGTTGTGTATAAATGAAAGTCGACGAGAAACAGTCGTGATTTTATGTACCTATGTACGTATAGGTAAGTATGATTTTAAATGGAGAGGAAAGGGGGAGTGTGGAGGTTTTTCGGTAACATAGAATCAAGCTGTAGGGGATAAGAAAGCTTCTTCTTCTTCTAATTTAAGAGCTGTGCTCTGGTCGGTAATGCAGCTCTTTCCACTAGTTCCTGTCCAGCGCAGCCTCCTTGACCTCCTTATAAGACCCGACAGTTATCTTCTCCTTTACTTGGCTCATGTAGCTAATTCGTGGCCTTCCTCTTCCTCTCCTTCCTTCTACTTTTCCTTCTATGATGGTATTAATAAAACTGTCGTGTCTTATAAGGTGGCCAATCATCTTTCCTCTTCTCTTTTCAATCGTTCTTAACAGGGTTCTTCTTTCTTTGACTCTATTCAGCACTTCAACATTTGTAACTTTTTCGGTCCAGCTAATCTTCTCCATTCTTCTCCACCCCCACATCAAGAAAGCTTCACATTCGTTAAAATTTGACGTACCGAGCCAGTAAAAATTTTTTTTTTCTACATTATTTTCTGGTAAGCAAAACTAACTTCACATATTTATTTATTTTTCCATAAATAACGGTCCAAGAGGAATTTTGGGAGTTTTCCAATCGAGTCGTAGATTACTTAGCGGTTCCAAGATGTTTGTGAGGGCAACTCTATAAAATTTCAATGCGGCACTTAGTATAAAATAATTGTCTGGTAAATAAGTGGCTTATGGTTAGTTAGCGGGATGGTTTGTGATCGGCGACTTTATATAGGTCTAGTTGTGCTCACTCTAAGGGCATTAAGTATGTTTTGCAGGCTGAGTCCCATGCCGTAATGGAATACCTAAGTACCTAGAGTATCTACTAATTGGCTGAGTGCTTGATAGATTAGTCTTATGAGTTTCTCATTTGCACTAGATCTTAGTTGCTTGACTATACAAAGCAACTTGCGTAGTCTACCACATGTAGCATCTATTTGAGGTTTCCACGTGAGTTTCCCATCAATTACTATAAAAAAGTAAGTCAGTTCGTATGTGCTAGTGGCCAACTCTTGTGACGGAGTTTTTAGACCGCCTAAAGGCCTCCGTCACGGCTTAACGACTTAAAAGCCGGGACCGACAATTTAACGTACTGATCGTAATGCCACTTGCTGTCACCCATCCCAATTGTGACCACGCACAACGTTGCTTAACTTCAACGATGAATCAAGAACGTCTAAGCAAGCTACACAATGAGCGCTTCAAATCCCAAAGTTAACATAACAATATTTAACTCTGATTTAAACAGATCAACAGATTACTGTATTATTTAGGTATTATAGCTCACTTAGTGAAAACTCTTTGATAAACATTACCTATAAATAGCCAACGCTACGTAATCACTGATAACGGATAATTTGATCACATGAAGGGACACGAAAAAAGTATCGATACTTTGTGGTACCGAGTACTTTTCCTTTTGATACCGATACTTTGTATTCGATACTTTTACACAATTAGTACTTTTTGGCAAGTATAGTTCTTTTTTTTTATCTGAAATAGGTTTGCGTTTGACCACACTCTACCTGATGTTAAGTAACAGTGTGGTCTAAGATGAAGCACGCTTACCTAGAAGAAACCTATTGATTCTCGATTTAAAGACACCCATAATATACTCTTCAGGAAATACAGACCCCGGCAGATAGTTCCACATTTTTGCAGTGTGTATAGTATCGTAAATCTTAGAAATTACCTACTTTTAAAAACTTAGATTAACGAAATGTATGTATGTATGAGGCGAGTGTGAATGGTACCGTTGTTGGAAGGGGAAGAGCTCGGCGCACGTACCTGGACCAAATCTGCGACGTTTTGGAAAAGGGCCAGGTCAGGAGTACCCTAAACCGACGAGTATGCATGAGGAATGTAATGAGAGTGAATGAAGCGAACTGCCTACCCCTATGGGAAACAGGCGTGATTTTATGTATATATGTAAAAACTTAGCTTTACGGCTCAAGCAACACTTATCTACCTACCTACTTAGGAGTCAGTCGTGTTGTTGTTTAGATTCTGAGCTGTTTAAGCTGTGGTACAGCTGTAGCTCAAATACAGGTGGACAGCAGTTCAAGTTTTTCTTGTGAATCACCCATGCTTAACCTAGACTTTTACTATTACCAACCTACCTAAACTACCACATATATACGCAGGTAACACGAAGCTACCAACTAAAATATAATGAGGAAAATAACCAAAACGCGTTGCTGTGTCGTCTTGACCAACCAGTTTTATATGTATTTATTTACTCGATTTTTTTTTCTGAAACTCCTGGAATGTATCTTAGTAGTACCTACTAAAGTGTAGCTTAGAAGTGTTTTTCAAAAAGTTGTATCCTATTTATAGTCCATTTCAGTTAGCATCGGTTCGGTGACATCACGCTAAAAGTTAGAACAATTGATAAGTGAAAAATAGACAATAGCTAAAAAACTACTGATCCGACAGCTGTCACCCAATTGATGCTAGCTGAAATGGAATAAAAGATACAACTTTTTGAAATACGCTTTACATTTTCACTATAAGTAACAAATAGTACCCATTATGTACTTGTAATTATCTATTCTCTAATTATCTATTCTCTAACGTGTAATTATCTATCATAAATTAGACGCTAACAAGAAAAGTACCTACCCGATACATTTGTTTCGATACTTTTCGAGTACCTACGATACTTTTTCGATACTACTCGTGAGTACGGTATCATTACTTTCTATTCGATATCGTATCCCTACACATGATTCATGAACATGAAATCTGGGTCAGTAACCTGATAAATCAACTTATCCTGCATCTGATATGCATCTTTTCCTCGCATCCGATATCATATCAAGAAATAAGCGCTTAACAGTATCACTCTGGTGAGTAATACTAGTGGTCTAGTTGGTAGTGACCCCGTCTTCCGATCCTAAGGTCGTGGGTTCAAACCCGGTCGTGAACCAATGGATTTTTCTGTGCAAAAAAATTGATGTGCGCTATACCAGTACTCTCAAACGGTGAAGGAAAACATCGTGAGGAAACCCGCGGCTTAGTCAGCTCCGCACGTATTGACCATGTATTTCCTGTGGACAAGGCCGACTAAGCTGAGAGGATGGAATAGGTGCTGGGCAAGCCTACTCCATCTTAATTCTTCCTAGACACTACAGCGTCCCGTTTGTGAAGGTAAAATTTGTCTCCTGACACTGTATAAATCATCTACTATAGATAGTAAAAGGCATTAGTAATGTCCAAAGTTGACATAATCTTGATTATGAATCCGTCTCCTTTTTTGTATGACATAGGAGGCCTTTGGGTTAAATCTGTATGTATGACAACGTTTTTGAAAAGGGTAAAAAGTTATTGCACACATCGGCGTCATAGAAAACCACAGTCAGATTAACAATAAAAGCTAATAAATAAATAAATAAATAAATATTTGTGGACATTTCACACAGCGCCATCTAGCCCCAAACTAAGCAAAGCTTGTACTATGGGAACCAGATGGCTGATAGAATACTTATATAATTTTTTTTTTGTAAATACATACTTATACTTATAATACATAATACTACAACACCCAGACCCGGGAGAAATATTTGCAGAACATACAAACATTTCTCCCGAAGCGGGAATCGAACCCGCGCCTCTTGTGTCTCAGCCGAGCATTCGCCCGCCACGCCACCGAGGTCGTCAAACAATAAACATAACGCTTAGTGATGACCATTTTTGATTTCAAACCTATTATCTAATTTCATCATCATCATCTTCCTGCCCCTCCCAATTTACATTAGTCAATTTGTTTGATGATACAAAATATTATTTTACTCTACTTTAAAACTATAATATGTAGCATGCTCAAGCCATAAACAAAACAAAAATGATTCTTTCACGGTCTATGCTTCAACCGCTGCCCGCAGTTATACCACCGAGCTTTGTAATAACTGCGTCAATCAATGCTCAGTGTAGCTGAACATATTAGAAAAACACCCTGTGTTCACTCGTTATCTTTTCATAACGTTACTTTAGTATTGCTCAAAAAGTTTTGAGGGCCCCACCATATCCATAACAAAACTGTTATAGCACTTACACATAAAAGCAAGGTTAGCTTGGAAAATTTTCCTAAAATTAACTAAAATTGAAATGTAGACACGATAGCATCATTGAATAAAATATAAATTAGAAATATGTAATGAGTAACTAAAAAAAGAACAAAGTAAATATTTTAATACTAAGTAAGTTCGTATGAGCTAGTGGCCAACTCTTGTGACTGAGTTTTTAGGCTGCCTAAAGGCATCCGTCATGTCTTAACGACAATTTAACGTGCCCTGCGAAGCACGGAAGCTCTCAGCTCGTAATGCCATTTGCGGTCACCCATCCCAATTGTGACCGCGGACAACGTTGCTTAACTTCAAAGATCAATCAAGAACGTCTAAGCAAGCTACCCAAAGAGCGCGTCGATTTTTTTACTGCAAATATTTCAAAACAACATAACTTACTGAAGTGTGAAATGAATTTTCCGGAAAATCCACTGAAAAATCAGATACAACAGCATTCCCCACAAATATAGCCTAACCAGTCACCCCTAACACAAAATACCAACAGGGAAATTTTTCGATATTGGAACATGAAAAACACGAATGTGGAAGCCAAATAAAGCCGGCGCTACTCGTATTCTCGCTTCCTGTATTGGTAGGTAATAGTAATTCAGCTTGGGACATTTTAGTTATTCGAGTTAGCAATATTCGTACAAAATTTGTACCAAGCTACTAAGATGAATTTGTTCAAAATATGGATGGGCAGAGTATGGCTTTGATCGGTAATCGGTATTCTACAGGTTTACCGAACATTCGTAATCAGCCAAATGTTCGATAAAAAGGCCGGATTGTAATGAAAAAGTTGCAATTATGCTTGTCTGGAAGTTTTAGTAATTGTGTAGTAAAGCCAAGTTATGAAGGGAATTGGCGAAAACTATAAAGATTACTTGCTATTTCGCATGGTTAATACTGTTATTTGTTGTTATTTTTAGTTAGTGAAAATGCCGCAATCAGTGTCCTATCAGTTGTGTTTGCCAGCATCCATCAATCAACATTACAAATCAACTGATTTGTCATGTTGAATTGCGCGTTTATGCACGCCAATTTCGGAGCGATACACATTTTATCAACCAATCAGGCGAATATTCCTATTCTTACTTATCGGACCGATACCGATCCTGTAAACAAGAAAAAATTAAACTAATAATAAATCTATATATTTATCAAAACAATAAGCATTTTTTGCAATCAACGCAAAGGACAAACTATTGAAGCTAGAAACCTGAAATTTGGAAGGTAGCTTTCTTTCATAAAAAAACCACCCACTACCTGGAAATTCAAACCTTAAAGGGGTGAAAAGGGGTAAAAACGTTTGTACGGAAGTGACTCAAGAAAAATTTAAAGAGTTTTGCTGGGAAGTTTTAATCCATTCACCGTATAGCCCTAACCTTGCACCCTTAGATTTTCACCAGTTTCACCGGTGTCTTAGGCATCCTTTAGGCAGTGTAAGATTGAAATCAATAGATACTACTCCCACTTTTGTAGTCTCCGATTAATCAATTAGAGTACAAACCGGCTTGTGAGATATGAATAGCTAGAGCTATAGAATACGGCACTTCATAGCAGACCTATGTGCCGTATTCTATAAATCAAAATCACTGACCAGTGTACTAACAGTAAGCATACTGCTGCGCTCCGAAACGCAGATTGTATGCCGGTTTGGTTCACAGGCGGGTAGATTAAAATGGATTGGGTTGCCAACTCTGCCGCATGAATGATGCACTATGGACTAAAGCCGAACTAGAGGGATGAAAGTATTGCTTATCTGAAGACCAGTCCTTTGCAGACTAAAGTAAAAATGTTTCTTGTATCGCCCCTTTTTATAGTTTTACTAGCTGTGTCCCGCGGTTTCACCCGCGTTTTTCTCGTTTCCGTGGAAATACCGAGATAAAATATTGCCTATATTATAGCCTCCCTCAATAAATGGACTATGGCCCATAACTCATTAATAGGTACCAACTCTTAACATCTTACACACGTGATAACTTTTAAACGAAATATCCGATTGAGATGAAACAAAAAGTATTTTACTTCTACATAAATACTCTTGATAATATAATGCTTTATTTCAATAAAGATAATATTACGATACATATTTAACGTAGTTTTTTTTTCTTCAGACGATTTAATAATTATTTTGAACACAAAATCGGTTATTGTGATTAAACCATGATAGCTAGATATATGTTCTCGCGGACTTTTTTGTAGGTCTTAATGGGATCTACAAACCCGTAGTACATCATTTTGTTCTATCGTCAATAGTTTTTGCAGCGCACGTAAAAATAGGTTTTCGATTTTACACCTTGTGTTACAAAATAGCAATTTTATTACGGACCCCTAATTTTGAAAAAAAAACATAGCCTATAGCCTTCCTCGATAAATGGACTACCCAACACTGAAAGACTCATTCAAATCGGACCAGTAGTTCCAGAGATTAGCGCGTTCAAACAAACAAACAAACAAACACTGCAGCTTTATAATATTAGTATAGATTTTATTTGTATTTTTTTGTTTTTATAGCGAAAATAGAAATACACAATCTGTTAAAGTTTACGTTACCTTTTACGGCTCATGAGATACAGCCCGAAGACGGTCGAACGGACAGCGGAGGCTTAGTAAGTCCCGTTGGCACCCTTCGCGTATGGAACCCTAAAATAAGGTAGGGGGCATTTGCCTCATTGTGGAATACAACAGGCTCTTGATGAGGCCCGTTTGTCAACGGGATGTGTCTCTTGCACCGTAATAAATAAATAAATAAATAAATAAATAACACCCAACAGTCACATACATAGTCCTGACCCCACACTAGGATTCCCTGTGTCGTGGGTATCAGAAACTGCGAGTACCATGGTACCACAACACCCAGACCCGTAAGAAATATTTACAGATCATGCAAACATTTCTTCCGCAGCGGGAATCGAACCCGCGCCTCTTGCGTCTCTGCCGAGCAATCGCCCGCCACGCCACCGAGGCGGTCAATATCGTAATAGGTAGAGAATTAAAATTTTAAGTGTGTATTTCTATTGCAAATGATAAAAATTAATTAAATAAAAGGGGGCACAATACAAGAAACATTTATGTAAATGTACGGTGGTACGGAAGTCTTCGTGTGCGAATAATAATAATAATAATAATAATAATAACACCCAACAGTCACATACATAGTCCTGACCCCACACTAGGATCCCCTGTGTCGTGGGTATCAGAAACTACGAGTACCATGGTACCACAACACCCAGACCCGAAAGAATGCGACTCGCACTTCACCGGTTTTTTTATGATGCATAGTTTTCAAAAAATGACGACAATTAAATAAAAGTAGGTACCAAATAATAAATAATAAATATTGAGGACATATCACACAGCACCGTCTAGCCCCAAACTAAGCAAAGCTTGTATTATGGGACCCAGATGGCTGATAGAATACTTATATACTTTTTTTTTGTAAATACATACTTATAATACATAATACTACAACACCCAGACCCGGAAGAAATATTTGCAGAGCATGCAAACATTTCTCCCGTAGCGGGAATCGAACCCGCGCCTCTTGCGTCTCAGCCGAGCTCGCCTCGCCATAGAGGTCACCAAATCGACCCTCTACTGACAAAACCTGCTGATTAATTGGGATTTGGAAGTGTGTGTGTACGAAGCAAATCTCGCTTGACTAGTCTTATTTTCAAAGAGATTTTGCAAAGAACGCGTTACATCTATTTTACCTTTACGAACTTTGAGAGTTAATGGGGCCGGAGCAATATGTACGCCTACGAACTTTCAAGTTTAGAACAAAGTTATCTATTTCATCCAGGAATTATGTTCACAACTCTTGTACCGATTATTCAGAGAGCTCTGTGTCCATCCATACACACTTTTACTGTAATTTTTATCAACGCATTTGTAAACAATGTCCTTGATAAAAACAGCCAGTGTCTGATATGTGTGTCTGTGTGTTTAGTGTCCATATCAGATATTTAATACGAGAAATATACACAGTCGTGCACCTTCCCAGCTGATAGTAAAATGTGTAACATGTACGTAGGTACTTTGATCCTTTCACCACACTGGTTCGAAGAAATCGGGAACGCGAGCAGTGGGTTAGATACTAGAATTTGTGTTGGTTTTCCGTAACGCTGACGTAGCCTACTCTGCTTTAGTACTGAGTTAATCCCTAATTTCCCTGCCAATAGCCGGTAACAGTATTACGGCTATTGGCAGGGACAAAACAGAATATTGGAATAAAGCTTAAATAGTCTTCTATAATAGCGATGCAAGATTACATAAAATGATGCATACAACGTCAGGAAGCAAAAGCGCTTGGCCGGGCGATTTTAGACTTTAAAGTACTTGAGCACTTATGGCATCCTCTCAGCTTAGTCGACTTTACCCCAAGGACGAAATTGCATAAGGCTGCAAATTATAGCACTATTAAATTATGTATTGATGTACCTGCTATCCTTTGTTCTACTTTTATTACAGATTAGCTGCCGCCCGCGGCTTCGCTCGCTCGGTACCCGGATAAAAATAGCCTAAATGTTAATTCAGTACATGTATATTCCAAGTTTCATAAATCCGTTCAGTAGTTTTTGCGTGAAAGAGTAACAAAAATCCATACATACAAACTTTCGCGTTTATAATATTAGTAAGATTCAAATAATTGTGAGTTTGTTTGTTACTTATCATGTCATAATCTCAAGACAGAGTACGATGAAACTTAGCAGGGTATTAGGTCGTGATTTGGAATAGTATATAGGTACTTTTTATCCGGGTTCCACCTAAGCAAAGCCGTGAATGGTAGCTATATATTTATTTATTTATTTATTGGAAAACCAACAGCAACAGAAACAGATTAAATTAAATATACTTATAAGAAACAGAAAGCCAATAATAGGTTTTCACGTTTAAAGTAAAATCCTATACTTGAATATTATCTCGGGCGCCTTCTATTCGGTAAATAGATATTATCACAGTAGAGAAAACAGTCTAAATACTGCCAAATTAGTAGATATGGTGGATTATTAATAAAATGGATATAATCCCGATTTTTTTCCCGATACAATTAAGCCCCATGTACTTGGTGTATTACAAAAATTTATTCGTATTATTTTCTGTCTTTCTCAGGAAAAACATATCAAGAAGAGCTAAATGATATGTTTCAAGATGGCAAGAAACATGATATGACGGGTTTGAACAAAGGAAAGCCTGTTGGGATGTTCTATTCATTTAGAAAGAAGAACAGGAAGACCCCTCTCTCCAGCGACGTGGAAGAAGAAGAAATAGTACTTGACAACTGCTATCCGATGCAAGTTCAGGTGAGTGTACAATAAGGAATTTATTTTCACCTCTCCAGCACGAAAAGGGTTAGAAAATGTGATTCAAATTATTTTGAACACGACCTTTTGTAATTAATCGACGTTCAAAAGCATAATGGGCGATGGTTCGTTCGGAAACTCATTTTGGCCTAACGAGTTAACTCATAGTCACAAAATGTTGTTGATTAAAATTTAATAAGTTTATAAATTGTGCTATACATACGTACCTACATATTATCACGCATGTATCCCTGCTTAGGGATACAGGCGTGATAATATGTATGTATGTAAATTATGCTATTGCCATATTAATTGACGTTATAATTAAACTTGTTTTAAATACTGTCCCAAATGTTTTACTCAAATTTCTTTTCTCGCTGGTAGAGGTTAAAAGTTGTAGAGAATGTATGTTTAACACGGGAGCAAATGTTTGTATGTCTCGTGCCTATAAGTCACTCATTGTGCTCAGCAGTCTATATTAGAATCTAGATTACTTCGCTAAAGTCAGCACTCGCAGCAAAAAGTAACTTTGCTCACTTGTTGAACAAATAACTACGTTCGTGCGTTCAATGTATTCTCGGTATCGGGGTGATTGACTAATGATGAGGGTAAATAAATTACCTCAATAGCTAAAGACACTTTTTGAGGGTATAAATATAATATTTCATTTAATTGTCATCATTAGTATTCAAGATATCAATACTAGAAGACAGCTACAATGACAGATGCCACGATGTTAACGAAAATCGAGCATCGCGCTGTGATTAAATTCTTACAAAACAAGGAAAAACTCAAAAAGTTATTCATGAAGAAATGGTGGCTGTTTACCAAGATTCTGCTCCTTCATTATCCACTATTCAGAAGTGGTCCAGTGAATTCAAACGGGGTAGAGAGAGTATTGAAGATGACCCCCGTGTTGGTGGTCTGCCGGTTAGTGCCCTTCCGAATAAAATGTGAAAATAATTGAGAAACTTGTACTGGAAGATGCCCGTACAAGAGTGAAAACATTAGCACTAAGCTATCCGTGGATATCATTCACACTATCCTTCATGAGCATCTGAATCTGTCAAAAGTCAGTGCAAGATGGGTGCCGCGAATGCTCACGGCGCATCAGAAACAAGTGCGAGTCGAGTGCTGTAAGGAGTTTTTGGAGCTCTGTAATGAAAATCCGCGTAGAGTTTTTGACCGCATAGTCACCGGTGATGAAACGTGGGTTCATCACTATAATCCTGAGAGTAAGCAAGAGTCCATGCAGTGGCATAAAAAAGGAACAGACCCACCGAAGAAGTTTAAAGTCACCCCATCCGCCGGAAAACTCATGGCCACAGTGTTTTGAGATTCTAAGGGAATCTTACTGATCGAATACACAAAAAAGGGTCAAAGTATTACTGCCGCATCTTACGCAAACACCCTACGCAATTTAAAGGAGGCAATAAAAGAAAAAAGACGTGGAAAACTGACTGCTGGTGTCTTGCTTCTTCACGACAACGCGCCGGTTCACACAGGGCGCGTTGCTAAAGCTGCTGTGAAGGATTGTGGATTTGAAGAAATCACTCATCCACCCTACAGCCCAGACCTGGCCCCCAGTGATTACTTTTTGTTCCCAAACCTGAAGAAAGATCTTCGGGGTAAGCATTTTTCTGACGATGAAGAGTTGAAGGCAGCATTAATGATCATTTTTTCAAAGAAGAAAAATATTTTTAGAGGGTATCGAAAAGTTATTTACCCGAGCAAATAAGTGTATTGAGGTTATGGGAGGCTATTGAAAAATAAATTTTATTTAGAATTTTCTGCTTATTATTTCATGCCTATACCGAGAATACATTGAACGCCCCTCGTATTGTAGTTATTACTTATTTTATATGAATATCATTTTTAGCAATTAAGTTCTTGAATAAGTTCTTGCAATTGGACCAATGAACAACATTTATTTATAATATTATACTGCCGTCATAAGAAAAAAGGACGTTTCTACATAAAATTCCGAAATGGTGAAAAAAATACTGGTAGATGCGTCTTTTTTTACTGATTCCGATGATGTATATAACTCAATTATGAAAAAAAAGTCAAATACGTCTTTTTTCCTTATGACGGCAGTATATGCATTTAGGCATATTTATTAAATTTCTTCGTTTTCCTAAAATGTGGTTCTCACCATGGTCTAATACAATTCTAAACCGGCAAATAAACATTATTTTTTATAAAATCTTCAGAAATGACGACGCAATAGTTTGAACTATTGTTATTTTCGGGAAAACAGATACAGCACTAATGTTTAAAATCAACTGAGTGTTGCGACTCCTATGTACGGAATTCTTCGTAATTTTTTTATCATAAATAAAGAACATGCATTTTGTGACATTTCTTACATGTGCCTGCGATCAATGCCGTATCTATTTTCCTTGTTAGTTCTTGAAAAACTAATAGAAAAGCAATATCTTTTTCAAGATGATACTAGAACTTCCTGGAAGTCACTATCGTCTGATAAATTGTTCGTCGAATTTGAAAGACAATATTGTTGAAACATGAACTTGCTCTACAATAAAACGAATTGGGTTCGTGGACAGTATTTGTGTTGTCTCCGTGTTTACTAAAGCAGATGTAACTGCTCGGAAATAGGAGTTTCACATTGTTCTACCGTGGCAATTTCGCTGTCCTTCATTGATTTGTACGATCCGTCACACAGATTTAATGACATTTGTTTGTATTCACGGTTCGTACATGAATACGTACTGTTTTACGATGTTGGCCCTCATTGCTTCTTAAGTAGTTTGTGCAAGGACATTTAATAAAATAACTAGCTGCCGCCCGCGTCTTCGCTCGCTAGGTACCCGGATAAAAAATAGCCTATATGTTAATCCAGTACATGTACTATGTATATTCCAAGTTTCATTCAAATCCGTTCAACCGTTTAGGCGTGATTGAGGCACAAACATCCAAACTCACAAACTTTCGCATTTAAATATAAGTAAGAATAAGTAAGCTACTACTATTTTCTTACAATCTCTGACATCAAAATAACTAACTGAAAAAAACGTTGCAGTTATATGTCATCTAATGAAGTTTTAAACCTGCCATTTCATTTATAATTTAACACTACTAATTTAGAATCTATGATGCGATAGATTATTTATATCTTAATTTATTTAATGGAAAAAGACAGTTCTTAATATTATTCCCAATCGCACCGGGCTCAGTCAGCTCAGTCCTTAAAACTATCTGAGAATATTGAGAGCTTCCACTGCCGATGTGTGCTCGCGGTGTCACTCGGGATTAGATATCAGATATCGCCGCCGTCAATTGCATAGACTGGAGCACGCGAGATCAAACTAATAGCCATAATCAGCATAATTATCAAGCGATCATCGTTGGCACCTGCGCCTTATTCATTTACAAGCTTGCGACGCGAATCATCAACGAATATCGAGCATAATGAATATAATATAAGCCGATTATAATGAGCCGATTCACTTGAAACCACTTGTGTAAACAATCTTGTCAATAATTTATGTATTTTCCGTTCTGTATAAGGAAGTTGGCGATGTAAAATGTTGATATTGTAGGTACGAGTAATGAGCACGGTGCGCTCAACGTTGAAGCTTCTTGTCATTACAATTCTTCATAATTTTCTCGTTCAGCGATTTTGTTTATGTCAACATTTTAATTTCAATGGCGAACACACAAATGTTAGGTTTATTACGCTGCCGTCCGATTACTAAAATGCCGTTAAGTGACATTTGTTCAAATTTGACTTTATGTACTGGGCGAAAGCCCTCTTTTTTCTCTATCGACCAGAATGCGTCATATTTTGCTATCATTTATAAGTACTGAGATTTGGAGCCGCACGTACACCTCTATCTACATCCGTTTTGGACTTTTTCAATTCTAAAATACGGGTTACTCATTTTACATTACTGAAACACAAAAAGTTAAATAAAAAATCACAAGATAAACTTGTATTCTAATGCAATATATACACTTCAAGCTTATAAAATACAAAATATTTTGGTATTTCAATAAAAACTGTAAGTCTTCAAAAAGTCTAGAAAATAAAATTTCTCACGTTTTTGTTCGTAGCCAAAATTTTGGGTTTGTCACATAACGGCATTTTAGAAATCGGACGGCAGTACGTACCTACCTTGTTTTAAGGGTATATAAAAATAAAATCCATTATCAACATCTCAAAAAAAAAATGCCATTTAGATTATGGTGGGTGGCTACATCCACGGCATTATTAGAGAATGCCTTAAGGTCTTTTATTTGTTGGGACATGATGGACACACAAAAGCACGTGTGACATAGACTGCCACTAGTCACCTCACGGGCATTGTGTCTTATTTTCATTGTCCATGCCCTATCTGCTCAAGTTACCTATCATCATACCTATGCTCTGAGCGACTTTATTTATAAGTATTTATCTAAGTCTAGTCAAGTCAGTAAGACGGGCGTTGTATTATATATTTATGACAAAAGTATTTTATTCATTGAGTTCTTATTATATCGCGGTCTAGAGAAACTTTAGTTTTGCAACTTCATGTTATATGAAGTTGGATATCTACCTATTCGTAGGTACCTAATCGTGTACTGAAACCGCGATACAATTATTGAGTATTTTAATTACTGATTATGGCGATAGGATTAATTTAATGGATAATTAGTTACTGGATCTAGATCGGTGGATATATTTCCATTTCGCACGATCAGATTATTTTATCTCAGATTCATTGGGAACACATAATATCGCAACACCCGCCTGTTACAAGCGAAATTTTTATAATGCTTTGTTCTGCGATTGTGATCAATCTCGATCATTCGACAAAATCTGCGTACTGAGGCTGGTTCGCGAGGCGAGTGCTCGCCTTGCCCGAGGCAAATGCAGACGAGGCACGTCCTGACTTAGCGAGCTCTTGCCTCGCGCGGCAGCCGAGGTACGCGGTCAGTCAGTACGCAGCAAAGATTTATATGCATGCATACTTATTATAACTAGTCCAACTGACATGACATGATTGGACTGATTGCCTTCGAAAATATTAATGTCTTAACGATACCTAAAAAAACGGTCAAGTGCGAGTCGAAATCGCACAACAAGGGTTCCGTACCATCGTACATAGACATAAATGTTTCTTGTATGGAGTTACCTTTTATTTTTATCATAATGTTTTACAGCGGCAATAGAAATAAACACTATGTAAAAAGTTTAACTCTACCTATTACGGTTCATGAGATACAGCTGCTGACAGGCGGACAGACAGACGGACGGAGTAGTATAGGGTCCCGCTGGCACCTTTCGAGTTTAGGCCCTAAAAAACCACAATTTACTTCACCTCTGATAATAAATAAATAACACCCATCAGTCACATACATAGTCCTGACCTCACACTAGTTTTCCCTGTGTCGTGAGTATCTACGAGTACAACACCCAAACCCGGAAGAAATATTTGCAGAGCATGCAAACATTTCTTCTGCAGCGGGAATCGAACCCGCGCGCCTGCGTCTCTGCCGAGCAATCGCCCGCCGCGCCACAGAGGCCGACGTGAAATTGGTATTTATGTCTAAAGGCATCGATCGCAGGATGGACATAATACTAATGATCAGCGGATGTTGCCCCTCGCCACTCAGGATTAAATTTTCAATTACGGGTTTGAATATCGGTACGCAGGGAAATTGATTATCGTTCGTCGCATGACTTAATTTGAACAACAGCTCCATTAAAATAGTACATATGGGTATATACTGCAACTTGGCAGCGAATATGAGTTAAGTTAAGCTGTTTGAAGATTAGTGCTCGTCAAATTTAAGTTTATAAGCTTTCGTGTATCCTCAACTGTTTGGTCTTATGTGACCTCTCTTGTGGATCCTATTACTAAGCCCGCGCTGTTCGTCCGTCTGTCAGCGGGCTGTATCTCATGATGGAGATTTGAAATTTCACTCCACCGTAATTGGTGGAGATTTGAAATTTCACTGAGTGTGCATTTCTATTGTCGCTGTAACAACAAATAATAAAAAATCCTATCCTACTATTATATTACAGATGTGAAAGTTGTGAGGATGTTTGTAAGTTTGTGTCTCAATCACGCCTAAACGGCTGAAGGGATTTGAATGAAACTTGGAATATACATAGTACATGTGGTGGATTACGGACGGCCTCGATGGCGTGGCGGGCGATTGCTCGGCAGAGACGCAAGAGGCGCGGGTTCGATTCCCGCTGCGGGAGAAATGTTTGCATGCTCTGCAAATATTTCTTCCGGGTCTGGGTGTTGTGGTACCATGGTACTCGTAGTTTCTGATACCCACGACACAGGGAATCCTAGTGTGGGGTTAGGACTGTATGAGACTGTTGGATGTTATAAAAGCGAGTCAAAATTGCGTCCTTTTAGTTTTAATTAATTAACATAGGCTATTTTTTATCCGGATACCAGCTATTAAATAAATAAAAAAGGGGGCCCATACAAGAAACAATTATAAAGTAAATAACCTAACAGAACATGGCGCTACTCTAAAAGCATACTTTTGAAGCAAACGTCAGTGACGCCGCGACGGAGCTGCTACGAAAATGTATTGGACATCATTGACACAGTGTTAATGATGCTCCAAATGACGTTACATGCATTTTCATAGTACTACTTAGCCATGACGGAGGCCTTTAGGCGGCCAAAAAACTCCGTCACTAGAGTTGGCCACTAGCTCATACGAACATACATACATACAATTGTACTACTTCAACTAGTAGTGTCACTACTTCTTTCGAACCAGTGCGGTGAAAGGATTTGAAGTGCGCCTCAAAGGCTCCTTTCGTGCACTTGACACATGTTTTAAAACTTTTGAGGTTCTACGTGCCGATTTCCTAATGATGTTTTCCTTCACCGTTCAAGAGTACAGGAAAACGCACGACTGGATATGAACCGACTACCGCTACCACTAGACTACTAGTTTTCATAGTAGCTCTGTCTTTCTTTGAGGTGTTTCACTTTTGATAGAGTTTCAAACGTTGTACAATGGAGCGCGATTTGAACTTTATTTACTAAATTGAATTTGGATTTGACGCACAGCACTCAGCGACTAAGATCTCGCAAATAGCTCTTTCTATCCTGGCATTTTGAAATATCTAAAGCTTTTAGTATTGAACTAGAATTTTGAAAATAAGGTTACACGCTGTTCTATCTTTGCGATTTTTACAGACTTCTATAGTGGAATTCATGGTCCATGTAATAGATGTGATGAACTCGGGCGGGCGAGTGCTCGGCGCAAAAGGCGCGTGTTCGATTCCCACTACGGGTGAAATTTTTGTATGTTCTGCAAATATTTCCGCCGGGTCTGGGTGTTGTAGTATTATGTAATACTAGTTGCCGCCCGCGGCTTCGCTCGCTTGTACCCGGATAGAAAATAGACTATATGTTAATCCAGTACATGTACTATGTATATTCCAAGTTTTATTTAATCCGTTCAGCCGTTTGGCCGTGAAAGATGAACAAACATCCGTCTTACTTACTTATATATATATTATAAATGCGAAAGTTTGTGAGTTTGGATGTTTGGATGTTTGTGCCTCAATCACGCCTAAACGGCTGAACGGATTTGAATAAAACTTGGAATATACATAGTACATGTACTGGATTAACATATAGGCTATTTTTTATCCGGGTACCACGCGAGCGAAGCCGCGGGCGGCAGCTAGTACATCCATAAATACAAACTTTCGCGTTTATAATATTAGTAGGATAAGTAAGTATTTACAAAAAAGAAGTATATAAGTATTTTATCAGCCATCTGATGTCCATAGTACAAGCTTTGCTTAGTTTGGGGCTAGATGGCGCTGTGTGAGATGTACACAAATATTTATTTATTTACTAGCTGCCACCCGCGGCTTCACTCGCGTTTCAAAGTCAAAGTATATTTATTGCAAAAATACATGTTTAGGAGATGTTGGGCAGCATAATGCCTACATTAGCGAAACGTACTCTACCTAGTTTTAAGGCATGCAGTTTATTTATTCTACAATGTCAGAATTTTAATTGATGCCAATAGGTACAATTTAAAAAAATAATAAATGAATTGAAAAGCAAATACACAAATTAAAAAATAAATAATGAAAATACAAAACGAAAGTAAAACATTTTACATCAAATTAATTAAAAAAATAATAAATTTTTGTCTTTTACAAATTCGTCAACAGAATAATAGCATTTTTTTAATAAAGTTCTTAGTTTCTTGCTAAATATTGAGCATGGAAGTTCTCTGCAAAATCGTGGAAGTTTACTGTATAGAAAAGGAGCCATGCAGAAGATACTTTCGCGCATTAAAGTAGTCCTAGAGTTGTGGACACAAACTCTACTATTATCGCGTCTGTTTTGAACTACGACATCAGACTATCGACAAGAAAGAGAGCGTTGTACCCAGATGAAAAGTAGCCTATGTGTTATTCCAGCCTGCGTATTTTGTATATTCCTAGTTTCATTTAAATCTGTTGAGTCGTTTAGGCGTGATTGAGGCACAAACATCCAAACATCCTCACAAACTTTCACATTTATAATATTTTTTTATTATAAGTAGATATATAGATCATATATATATATTTATAGACCGGCATGAGTGAAACCATTTGGGGGAGGCCTTTACCCAGCAGTGGGACAGTATAGGCTAAGTAAAAAAAAATTATATAGGGGCTCGTTTTGTGAATATAATTTTCACTGTTAAAGAGCTGCAGTAAACTTTCCTGGCTATATATTATTATTCATTGCGATTCAATTGTTACCATAAATAGGTGTTAGCCAGGATATTTCATTGCAGTTTATTAAAAGTAAATCTCGTTTTAATTCGCATACTGTAGAACTAATGGTTATTCTTCTTCCACAGCTTTTACTCTCTAAATGTGACCAATGGGAGTTCGACACACATGCGCTGGACCGAGCTACTGGCGGTAAATAATTGCAACTAATATCTCTCTGTTTGTGATTTTGTTTTAATTTCACGTGATTTTTTCTATATAACCCCCGGTTTTTACCAAATTGCCAATGTATCTACATTGTTATCCGCCAAAATGCCATACAATTTTGGACTATGTACAAAGTTGCTATGGTAACATTCCATCCGTCGCCCGTTAGTAAAATATAAGAATCTGGCATAAAAGAAATAAGTGCACCTCTGTTAATCAGTCAACTTTTAATACAATCGCAATGATACAAATGTTTTAATGATTAATTTGTGAAGCATACCATTCTCACGAATCCCACCGTGTTACATGAAAATAGTGGAAAAAACACTCACATGGATCGAACAAAATCCGTAATTATAAAGTAAACTTGCTGTGTTCCTCATTTACAACATAAAACAGTACATGGAGTACGTGAAATAAACTGTATTAACCGAATGCCTTTTATAAACTTCACCGTTCATTTATTTGTATCAGTTTTGTAGGATAGAATAGAAAAAAATATTTGAAAGACACAAACAACCCAGAACGGAATAATAAATTAAGAACAACATAGTAGTTGCAACACAGATAACACACCATTCAACTAAAACATCTACTTACCAGTGGGAAAGGTAAATTGATCCCGCTCGGTGTTACCTGACTCAGTTTTGTGCTACTTAGCACGCAAACATACAAAGAAGTGCTGGTTTTTAATGAAGATTGCGGTGCATATTTTTTTTTACTTCTCCGCTGGACTGGGAGTAAACAAAAAGCATAGAATGCGTCTAGCTGCTTCTCTCCCCGAGCATGTCGTAAAAGTCGACTAAGGGATAGTATCTTCCAAAATGATGGACCACCTATATGGGCGATGGGCTGATCACCTGTCACCATGGTTCACCATTTCCATCTTAGGATTAAAAAACGGCTTAAAAACTCCGTCACTAGAGTTGGCCACTAGCTCATACGAACATACATACATACATCTTAGGATTTTAAATCAGAAGTGGCTGCAAGTTTTCTTATGCTTACTTGTGGCTCTGCCTACCCTATAAGAGATGTGGGCGTGATATTATGTATTTTTTATGTATAACATACGTACCTACATTATTATGTTAGTCCTTACAAAATACTACCTCAATCCTTATTAACCTTGAGGTAAAACGTTTGTGTTGCGAGACAATGCGGGCTCAAACGATTAGCAAATCAGTAGACGCCACTTAAATACGAAACGTTTTAAAACAACACATTGATTAATAGGTATGCCGCTCAAGGCCCATTCTACCTTAAGATAGATAAACACCTTATTGTACACAAAGAGAACGCAGAATAGTAATATAACAAAAATATATTTTACTTTGGACGGCGTTATCGTTAAAAGCGATCTCTTCCAAGCAGCCTTTGAATGGACAAGAAATACAGAAACAGAAAGACGGTGCACAAATAGTTAAATAAATAATGAAACTCAAATACATGCATATTATCACGCCTGTATCCTAACGGGGTAGACAGAACCACAATAGTAATCATAAGAAAACTTGCAGCCTCTTCTGATCCAAGACTCCCAAGATGGATATGGTGAACCAAAGTGACAGGTGATCTACCCATCGCCCATGTAGGTCCATCAAGTTGGAGAGGTACTCCTTAGTCGACTTTTACGACATGCTCGGAGAGAGAAGAAGCTGGACGCATTCTATGTTTTTTGTTTACTCCCAGTCCAACAGAGAATAACAATAATTAAACATAAATAACTTTGACTATGTAGATTGAATGCCCCGAGAATTTGGCGGCGTTGAGTTTTTTTATTCACACAAGGTGAATTTTGGTAATTCCTTTCCTAAGTTGATCAATATTTGTTAAATATTATAGTCTATGTCTAATGTTCGCTTAACAGCTTCATAGGTACTAAATCATCTAATATTCAAATCTGTAGTTTTATTCATTACACATTATACACAATTGATGGTGAATTGAAGTTGATTTCTGTATTAACAAATTCCAAATAAATTATAATAATAATTTGAAGGATTACTGGATGGCTTACTTGACTAACAAGCCGCATTATTTCATCGGCCGTGGTGGTATTGAAATGAATTGGTGTTACATTTGTTTAAAATAATTATTTACAAAATTAACTATGTTACATTCAACATAGAAATTATCAATAGGGAGGGTATGCATGTGATTCAAATGAGGGTCAAATATTTTTTAGTACACTTAATTATATCTGAATTATACCTCCATCAATATTTAAAAAGTGCAAACAATAATTTTGGGAAATTCAAATATTTGAAACGCGACGCCATTGGTCAGAGCCTATATGCATACTATAACGTCACGTAATAGTCTATGACAACAAATTGTCAATTCCCCCCGAGAGTGTGCTGTTGTTTGGTGTTTTGCCTGTGAGTGATAGACAATGTCAATGAACGTCACACCACGCGCGCTAAAATGGCAGGCGTTTAAAGTGCCCATGTCGGTTGGCTATTCTTAACTTTTTTTTAAATACCAACCTTAAATTACTTTTTTGTCGTTGAATATTTTTTTACTATTATAAAGCGATGTAAGCTATGAAATAAAAATATAAAAAAAATGCATATTAGTAACACCAGCTCAAGTTGTTTACAACCTGCATCGGAGTTAAGGCCTTTTTGTAACAGTTTATACTCGTAATCAGCAGGCTCATACTTGTTTACTTTATAATTCAACTAGCTGCCGCCCGCGGCTTCGCTCGCGTGATACCGGGATAAAAAGTAGCCAAAGAGGCACAAACATACAAACATCCTCACAAGCTTTCACACATTTATAATATAGTAGGATTTTTAGCAATTTTGTATTGGTATAGTCTTCAGTTTTTCTCCGTGCGTACATTTCACGCACATATTAGCTGTGTTAGGGACGAGTTATTATTGTTTTGTGTCCATGTATTGAGCATAGACTTAAGATATTTTCGCTTGACCGACCGATATTTGTTTGCGACAGGTCGATGCCTGCCCATTCTGTGCATGCACCTCTTCCAAGGCTACGGCCTGATAGATTTCTTCAAGCTGCTGCCTGAAAAGTGCATGAAGCTGTTCCACACCATTGAGGAGAACTACCATGCTGCGAACCCGTACCACAATTCAGTTCACGCGGCTGATGTCACGCAGGCAATCCACTGCTTCCTTCAGCAACCGCAGGTGAGTACCACGCCCTTTTTTTTTATAACGTCTGACAATTGACATAGACTGAAATAGCCGTCGGTAAAAGCGGTAAAAGCGTTTGCAAGGCACATTTTCCGGCTACAAACGAAGGCCTTTAACCATCTATAGTAGATGATTTATACAGCGTCAGGAGGCAACTTTTTACCTTCACAAACGGGATTCGGTTTTTTCTGATTCTTCACATTCTGTTTTTTTATAATGTCTGACAATTAACGCAGATTGAAACAGCCGTCGGTAAAAGTGTTTGCAAAGCACATTTTCCGGCTACAAAACGAAAAGAATTTAAGTAAGTTCGTATGAGTTAGTGGCCAACTCTTGTGACGGACTTAAAAGCCGGAACCGACAATTTAACGTGCACTCCGAAGCACGGAAGCGCTGAGCTCGTGATGCCACTTGCGGTCTCCCATCCCAATTGTGACCGCGCACAAAGTTAGAATCTGAGTAATTCCCACGCGGCGACATATGTACCGATCATGTAGTTATTGACACCACTATTAATGTAGTCTGACCAATAATTAGATTCACGATTTTGCTGCCTGTTCCTTTGACGAAAATGATTTAGTTATGTGAAATACAGCTCACAGAGCTCAAAGAGTGACGATCGAATAGGGATCAAATTCGAAACGTGACGTATATCTGAAATGGTTCAATAGTTTTATTTTGGTCTAACTACCTTTTTGAAAACATTCCGTGTAAATAATACTAGAGCATAAAATCAACGAGATACCTCGAATCATTCTCGCATTTGAAAATAAAAGTTGAAACTTATAGGAATAGTTCTTTAGGAACATTTCTAAAATATTGAACGCTTGAAATGTTAAACTCGAATTATGATTACAATTCTTGAAACGTTGAATTTTTTAAAAAAGTTAAATTTTCTTCTTTGACCAAATACTTTATCTTCCAACGTCAGAATTATGAATCTAATTAAAAGTCGGAGTCTCAGACCAAATAAAAAGAAAAGACGCCGCACCGCGAACAACAAAAGTGAAGCCACACATAACTGTGCTCCTGCAAGTAAACATACACGTTCACGCACATACCTACACTAAAACCTCATCTCTGTCTCGAGTCGTCGTCTAGTAAACTTAAAATTTTAAAATAGCATTATGCCTTCCTGTGTAGTAAAAACTTGTAAAAACAGCAGCAAATCACACAAAAAATCTCACGGAATCACTTTTCACTTGTAAGTACTTCAAATAACATCGTTTCTTAATTATTATACTATGAATTTTAGGTTACTTGGAACACAAAACCTCAAAACCAACACACACATAGATAAAAAGGTGGCTTCACTTTTGTTGTTCCCGGCGCGGCGTCTTTTCTCTTTATTTGGTCTGAGGTTGGAGTATAATAGTTTACATTTCCTCGCCTTAGCTGAAAAAGTGCGTTACCCCGCTGGAGGTGCTGGTGGTACTGCTGGCTGCCATCACTCACGACATCGACCACCCCGGCGTGAACCACTCCTTCCTGGTGGCGACCAACCATCCGCTTGCTATCATGTTCAAGGACAAGAATCTCGTAAGTTACACCACACTATGCGCTGATCGACAAAATCAACATAGCTTTTACTATTTTACATGACTTTGTAATAACAGAAAGTTCATTAGAAAGATTAAACTGCAAACACGCTCATAGATTTTCAGGAAAATTGTTGAATAGAGTCTCGTTTATTAGAAATGCAATCTCATCTTGTTTAATATGTAGACAGCTTTTAGAATAATAATTACTAAGACTTAATGGAACACATTCAATCGAGAACGAGAGAAGGAAATGCAAAACATCTCATCTCATTTACAATCTTACTTTTTTAGAATTTCAATTACTTACGCCCTCTCTATGCCGATTTTTTCTTGCGTCATCGGCAGATGAGTTACAGGAGATGGTAATAATTATCCATGGAGCTTTTGAAAGAGCAAGAATAAAAGTTAATTTAAAGTTTAAGAGTTTTTAATAGAGATTAATGCATGCCAGCGTTTTATATTTTGATTGATGGAAAAAGAGTGGATCAAGTGAATGAGTTCGTACATTTAGGAAAAATTTAACGAAAGCTGGAAAGCGGTGGACGTTGAAAAGAGATTGCTCTGGCGAGTACTCAGCTGGAACTCAAGAGGTGCAATTTCCCGCTGCGTGGAAAATATTTGTATCCATACATATATTGTCACGCCTGTATCCCTAATGGGGTGGGCAGAGCCACAAGTAAACTTAAAATTTCTGTATGTTCTGCAAATATTTCTTTCGGGTGTTGTAATATTATATATTCAGTGTATTTATTTACAAAAAAGTATATAAGTATTCTATCAGCCAGCCTGGTTTCCATAGTACAAGCTTTGCTTAGTTTGGGGCTAGATGGCGCTGTGTGAGATGTACACAAATATTTATTTATTTATTGCGGAAAATAAAGCGAATAGGGGCACTTTATGAGCAACCGGAAAATGTCCAGAAAGGCACGGCTGGCTGTACATAGAGGAGTACGAGTGCCGACACTTATGTATGGTAGCGAAAGTAGGGTTTAGCAGAATCAACAAACAAGAAGTAAGAAGAAACATCAAAGTACAGTGAATGCAGTAGAAATGCGTGCGTTGCGAAGTATGTGTGGGGTGTATTTTAAAATAAAGTGATAAATATAGAAGAATAATAGAATTGAATAAGTATGTCAAAATCGTAGCAAAGGCAGATCCGTGATCTCAGCCTACCCCTATGGGAAACAGGCGTGATTTTATGTATGTAAAAGTTTTGAGAAAATAATACTTTAGCCTATATAATTATAATATACCTGTTGTACTTCAGGCATGTAATAATGAACTAGTATTCAGGTAATTTATGTAGAAGTCAAGTAAGAACAGTGAAATCCATCCATCCACTGGACTTTGACTACTACAAGGGGGAAGGTAGACCAAAGAAGAAAAAGATGGATTGCGTGAATGATGATATGAGTAAGAAAGGAATCAATTCTAAGATGACGGCTGATAGAGGGGAATGGGAAAAGAAAACATGTTGTGCCAACCCCACTTAAATGAGATAAAGGCAGGGAGATGATAAAATGATTCTTTGGTCAACTTAGCCCACACCTCTCACTCAGCCCATGGGCTGAAATGTCCACTACGAAAATTATTTATACGTTTCTATAGTCACCTCAGCCCGCGGGCCATACCGACCCCTTTGAAATGTTTTTTTCAGTTTTTGGTGAACTCAGCCCGCGGGCCGAAATGCCCGCTATGAAATATGTTTCTATTTTCACCCGCCCGAGGACCTAAACGGCCATTACGATATATGTTTCTATAGTCCTGATAAATTTACAGACCATACTCTTAACCATTAATTTTGACTTGAAGAATAAAAAAGTAATAATTTTAGTAAGTGTTTTAATTAATTTATCAACATTAAGCTAATTTCTAAAACGAGACGATGTAAAATCATAAAGTTCGCATTCACATTCAGCCGACCAGCCGTATTTATGCCTCCATCGCCATCGTTAATTAATAAAAGTAAAGCAAGGCTTCTATTTTTTACCCTCTGTAAAATGCTTGGGAGTAGTGTCTGAAAAGATTTTTAAAATGCCGCTATTTTAATAAAATCATCGACGCCTCTTTAGTGAAATTTTTTTGCATGGTAGAAAAAAATCCTCAAAAACTGTTTTAATGAAAATTATTGTACTAAAACCTTATTACCATAAATAATGAACTTTGTGAGAGAGAACTAATAGCTTTATAATTTATTCATTTATATCGTACGTATCCTACTTAATACATTTTGTTTGAAAGCTGCGGTGTAATGAGTTTACGTGTTGTATTTCTCTGTGTCATTGTTTGAGCGTAACTAAAATACTGAAATACTGCGAAATTTCACATGCAGACAAAATACTAGTTGTATTTCGTCCGCATGTGAAATTTTGCAAATTGCTCCGTTTACCATACTTAATTAAATTCTCTAATCTAAAAATGAATATATCAACACAAAGGCACGATTAAAGGGTTGATCGAATTGAATAAATAAATTTATAACACTGAACAATCACATAGTTCTGACACAACACTAGGGTTTACCTGTGTCACGGGTATCAGAAACTACGAGTACCATGGTACCACAACAGACCAGCATGAAATATTTGTAGAACATGCAAACATTTATCCCGTAGCGGGAATCGAACCTTAGCACTGGCTTAGCTGTTTATTTTAATTAAATAGATGGCTTTTAGTTTTCTGATTACAATTCAGGTCTAACTAAAGAACGCACGAACTTAGTTTTCTCTAAATGAAAAATACGTTGGTACACGACCGGATTTGATCCCGCAACCTTAGGATCAGAAGGCGGGGGTGCTACCACTATACCACCAATGCTCGGGTTCCTAAGAGGGTAAAAATAAAGTTTTACAAATGTGTCGAGTGGGGTGCCACATGAAAGGGCTTTGTTTAGACATTATATAAACATAGTTTGATTTTGATTTTAGGATGTATAGTTTTTGAAATACAACGAGAAAAGTAATTTTTAAAAACCGTTGTAACCTGAGCTCTCTTTTGTTAGTCTTTCCATGTCTTCGAATTTAGGTTAAACTGGATATTAGCTAGATAGTGGTATAACAGGTTAGAGTCGACATAAAGTCTTGATTTTGTACTGTAATCAAGACAATAGAATATACTCTTACTTTTTACCCGAATGCGGCGAAGCAGAAAGGAGGGTTATGATTTTGACCGATATGTAGGTATTTATAGAATTGACAATGGTCTAATGAAAACTTGTACAGCGGAGAAATAAAAAGGTTCGTCAGTTTTCAAACCTTTAGAATCTAAGGCACAGAACAAACTGTTGCATAGAAAATTATGTTTAACTTCTCGACAACAAAGTTCAAATTGACGCTCATCAAAGTTGTTTGACAATTTATCGTGTCATACGGGATAGTATCTATGTCTGACTGAATTAAAACCATAATTGATTCTTACACTAAGGCCTTTAACCATCTATAGTAGATGATTTATACAGCGTTAGGAGGCAACTTTTTACCTTCACAAACTGGACGCTGTAGTGCCTGGGACGAATTTAGATGGAGTAGGCTTGCCCAGACCTATACCATCCTCTCAGCTTAGTCGGCCTTGTCCACAGGAAAGACATGGTCAATACGTGCAGAACTGACTAAGCCGCGGATTTCCTCACGATGTTTTCCTTCGCCGTTTGAGAGTACTGGTATAGCGCACATAAATTTTTCACACAGAAAAATCCATTGGTACACGACCGGATTTGAACCCACGTCCTTAGGATCGGAAGGCGGGGTCACTACCAACTAGACCACCAGAGACTTCTTACACTAGTGCAAGCAAAAATCGACCTCAAGTTGACGATCCTTTTCATTCCGTGAACTGTACATAAAGTAAGTGTGTAAGTACAAGAAACTTCAAGTCACGAATGCTATACTTGCAAATTGAGGACATGGCGCCCAAGATCTAACTTCGGAGCGTAGTACTAGTTATTTATTTTTACAAGAAAGCTTTTAGTAAATAAATATGAGTTGATTCTGACTGCCTCAGTGGCGTGGCGGGCGGTTGCTCGGCAGAGACGCAAGAGGCGCGGGTTCGATTCCCGCCGAGGAAGAAAAGTTCTGTAAATATTTATTTATTATTTATTTGTTTGTTTAGGGAGTGCACGATCGGCCCAGGCTGCCGTACAGGGAGACGAGGAGACATGTGAGTACCACTTTAGAAAATCATCTCTTGACATTACGAGTAGTTACTTTAAATGCATAATTATTTATTGCACTTGTTTTACCAACAGAAAATACAGAAGATGCTGCTCGGCTTCGCGACTACCAAAAGCGAAGTGAGTACCCACACGAAAACGCATACATTCAACAAAAAAATAACACTACCCCATACTGAAGATTAATTACATTCAATTCATACATCTTATCACGCCCGTATCCCTAACAAGGTGGGTGGGCAGGGACACAAGTAAATAATAAAAAAGTATAAGAAAACTTGCAGCCACTTCTGATCCAAGACTCCCAAGATGGATATGGCGAACCATGGTGACAGGTGATCAGCCCATCGCCCATATAGGTCCATCAAGTTGGAGAGGATACTAGGTACTCCTTAGTCGACTTTTACGACATTCTATGTTTTTCTTTACTACCAGTACAGCAGCAGTTTTCTCATGATTACTTGTGGCTCTGCCCACCCCATGAGGGATACGGGCGCGAGATATTCTGACATCATTCACACAGTCTGGCTCGGTCTCATTATTTTTTGTTAATGTTCTTGTTTTTTTTGCAGTTCTCGGAATTCGAATCCTCTCCAGCCAAACCAGGATGCAGTGGACTGAGGAATAAGAAGAAGAAGGCAAAACCTGTAAGTACCCTTACTTATATTTTATTATTTTTTCAGGCGTATTACGTAACAGTCGCGTTCTTTTTGCTGATTTTCGTCATCGTCACCACAGCTTTTACCCGTTTGTCAATTCATATTCTTTATTTCAGGCTTCATTCGATAACGTTATAAGGTCTTGTTTAAACATAAATCTACGGCCCATATGAAGTACTAGCTGCCACCCGCGGTTTCGCTCGCTAGGTATCCGGATAAAAAATAGCCTATATGTTAATCCAGTACATGTACTATATATATTCCAAGTATCAGTCAAATTCGTTCAGCCGCTTTTGCGTGAAAGAGTGACAAACATCTATACAAACTTTCGCGTTTATAATATTAGTAGGTTTTGATTATGAATATCAAATGGTCTGATCGTTTTCGCAACACCGAAGTTCTGCGAGCTAATGTCAGTGGGATAGAGGCGTATCTGATGCGGCGTCGACCGTCGGTGCGGGCATCTGTCTCGGATGTCTGAAGAGAGGAAGGCAAAGCGAACTTGAACAAGTAGATGAAAACGCGGTGTCCAGTTTCTTCGTTTTAAAGATGAGACACATTAAACGATGGGGCATTAAACTGCACTGAATGGAGACGTCTCGTTCTGGAAAAGGTTTATAAGTTTTAGGTGAAAGGGGACGCGAACTATCATCATCTTCCTGCCCTTATCCCACTCTATGTGGGTCGGCAGAGTTTTGGCTAAGGTGTTTTATGACCGGCCGCCTGCCTGACATCAACCCTCCTTGGGAATACTTGCTTATTGTATGTATCTCATCATGTTGGAGGATACTATCCCTTAGTCGACTTTTACGACATGCTCGGGGAGAGAAGCAGCTGGACGCATTCTATTTTTTTTTCTTTACTCCCAGTCCAGCAGAAAGGGGATGCGAACTATGTTGATTTGATTATTGTATTTGACCGCACCTGTGATAACCTCATTGTATGTTTGTTATTTGAGTGTGTGTGTACGAGTTTCACGTCCAGTGATTACTTACCCATTAACTCCATTTATTGATATTTCTAAATTTATGATCATACGGTATGTATGTTCGTATGAGCTAGTGGCCAACTCTAGTTGCTGAGTTTTTAGACCGCCTAAAAAGGCCTCTGTCATGGCTTAACGACTTAAAAGCCGGGACCGACTGTTTAACATGCCCTCCGAAGCACGGAAGAGCTCAGCTCGTAATGCCACTTGCGGTCACCCATCCCAGTTGTGACCGCGCACATCGTTGCTTAACTTTAACGATCAATCAAGAACGCCTAAACAAGCTACGCCACGAACGCTTCGATGATCAAACGGTGAAAGTAACGTAAGCAAAAATAATCCTTGACAAGCCGTTGTTGTAACTTTTAGCAAAAATAAAATAGAACATATTCTATATAATTGACCCCATCGAATGGTGCCAAAAAAAGTTCAGTAGGTATATTGTTTTCATATTTAAGTCGGTTCGATTCTCGGGTGTGGCAAGCGTATTTTCAAAAAATGTTTGAATGCAGTTTTGCTTTTTAATAATAAATTAGTTTCCTTTGTGTAAAAGTTGCTATCTACAGTATTAAGTACTTAACTCCAGGCATGCAAAGCATTCCACCCTGTTAAGTAATAGCGTTCTCTTTGCACACGAGATCGAAGATCGAGACTTACTTCAAACAAGTTCTTACACATTTTATCAAAGGATCCATTTTAATGAGGTGAATAGTTGTTGCCTTCCTGTGAAACTCAATTAGTGCCAGTAATTATGCCCTGCAATCTGTAGCACGGCTGAATAAACTTTTAATACGGCCAACATACGTTCGCACAAAGCTTTTGACTTCGAAACTGGTTAAAAGTGAATTAATAAAGCAAAGTTGAGCAGTTCTTGGGCGATAGATCTACTTACGAGTACGGGTTCTTGTAGCGCGAAGATGTTTGTCGCTCGTGTGTCACGTACATGAACCCGAACTTTGTGAACAACTAACTAAGGCCTTTTACAGTAGATAGTTTGGAATTTGCGCTGCTAAATATGTACAAAAGCTGAAACGCGCTATCATTGCCGTTTGGCTTGGCCGTATAAGTTTCTTGGTTTAGATATTACTAACGACCCCCCCCGGCTTCGCGCAGGGGGTAGACATATACCATCGTGGACTTTTTTGTAGACCTTTTTAAGGTGTACAATACTATAGTAAATTATATTGATCTATCTCGTAGGGTTCAGCCAGCGTTTGCAATGTAAGCGCAAAAAAATGTGTTTATTTACGACATCACATTAGAAACCTCTAAAATTATCAGTGTTTATTTACTATATTATGCATGTATTATAAATATAAACCTTTCTCTTGTATCACTCTATCTATAAAAAAACAGCATCAAAATCCGTTGCGTAGTTTTAAAGATCTAAGCATACATAAGGACAGACCGCGGGAAGCGACTTTATTTTATACTATGTAGTGAAGTCCCCTTATGTTTAACGTTCAATAAACGTACTATACATTTTGAAAGTATATTTCATTTGAACAAATTTAGAACGCGACCCTTTCAGTACATGATTTATGATTTATACAGCGTCAGGAGGCAAATTTTACCTTCACAAACGGGACGCTGTAGTGCCCGGGACGAATTAAGATGGAGGACGCTTGCCCAGCACCTACACCATCCTCCTAGCTTAGTCGGCCTTGACCACAGGAAAGACATGGTCAATACGTGCTTAGCTGACTAAGCAGCGGGTTTCTACTCGCGTGTCTATCAATTACTAACGTAGTTTTCATTCAATTTCACAGCTCTAAGAACTTGGTTAAGAGCTATTGTCAATTTGAACGCGCCTTTTTTTGGGCCATTACCCAACACGTCCGTAGAGTGTGTAATGTAAATATGTCAGTTCCAGTTGTAACAATCGTTTGTTTGTAGACCTTATCGGAAACCTAAAAATAACTTAATTGGAGTGGGATTGTTAACACTATTTACTTGTTACGAGTAGTATCACTGATTCCTTTTGCCACTCGCTCGTAATGAGCTTGACAGTTTTTGCTTGTTTATAACAAAACTGTTGTTTGTAAAATAGTATATACTGGGCAATATAAGTCAACATAGCTAAAAATAGCCAAGTAGATCATATAATTATAATGCTGGCTTTTGTTCAGTTTTTGCGGTCTAACGCTATATGAAAGAAAGATAGAAGCTATTTATTTGGTTCACAAAAACTTATAAAAAAAATTGTGAGCCAAAAAGGCAACCACTCAGTGTTCCTCAGAGCGCGTCACTGGCCAACACACACTAATATATAGAAAGAAAGAAAGAAAGAAATAACATTTATTTGGCACACACACAAAACAAACAATTGAAATAAAAAGCGGGGAAGGAACAAAAAAGAAGTAAGAAGTACCTACAAAAGAGAGGAAGAAGGCAAACAAATAGCAACAAACATACCAAAAAAAAGTACCTACAACTAACTTTTAGGGCTTCCCGCGAACCAATCGCTAATACTAATGATACTAAATGATATATCGCTATATCACTAATACTCGCTAACGGTGTCAAGCTAGTCGCGCCATCGCTTGCGTGGTCTGCCGACGACGATATCTTGCTGTCTTAGGGCTCCACCCAGTGGTGGGTAACCCGCAGTTCGTCCAACATGCAGCAAATGTGCCCTGCCCAAGTCCATTCAACTTTTACGGCTCTTTTACGTCGACGAATAGAGTTTTTTTTAATTATCTTTCTTTTGAAGCTATCTTTTAAATATTTCTGCAAATTTTTATTGCAACATTTTTTGTACTTCCCTCTATTTAGAAACCGTATTTTAATAAGTCTGCCGTCTATGTACTCGTGTTGTAACACCGCTGGCGACTTGGCTAAAATATTGCTGCATCTCTTGCCACCGAGAAGTATTCAGTAGAAGCTGTATTTGAGGGAACTCACTTCAGTTAATATAATTGAAGAGCTACATAATTAAGATAATTCTTGTTCAAATGTTTGTATCTAATATGGGTTGGTAACATAGATTAGAAGAAATTAATTTAATATGAGCTAAGTAAAAAAAAGTTATATGTGGTAAATGATATGCTGGGTGTAATTATTATAGGTTTTTATATATCATACGTTTTTTTACGAAGTCTTAAAAATATATGAGTACTGAAAACTGTTGAAATTATTCTTTATAGCTTTCAATTGTTTCGCTCTTTATTGTTTTCTCATTAAATACTTACATTTTATCGCGCCCGTATCCCTAATCTGATAGTTATGGGGTGGGCATATCCACAAGTAATCACAACAAATGTAGCCGGAGTGGCTAATTGGATGTCCCAAGATGGATATGGTGAACCGTGCTGATCAGCCCATCACCCATATTGATTTTTCTCATTATGTTTTAAAAATAAACAAAATAGACTCTGATAGGTAATTTTTTTTCTGAATACCACTTTAGCTAAATTTTGCAATAAAATGTTGTTAGGCATTGTCGACAAATTATATTATTTTCTACTAATAATAATACTATATAGCTTTAATATTGAGCCTTTACAAAACAAAACAAAATACATAGTTACTGTAACTTGACAACAGTTCTCTTCATCATGATAACGGCCAACATAATAAATACGAATGAAAACTCGTCGATATTACCTTCGGTTTGCATTTGAACAAACTTAAATAGAATTTTTATAAAATATTTATTTCACAAAATATTTTATCAGTAGTTTTTAAAATTCATACCTTGGTTATTTCCGACTTGCTCTCGCCGTATCCGCTTTTTCCAAGTTAATTTATATACTCGTACATTTGCGATGTTCATTTTTCAATACGATATTTCGTCACCAGAATAAGTAAATATATCAAGAAGCTAATAGATATGACCAATGACCAAAGGGCTGGCGCTTACCTCGGACAAAGGATAAGTATAGCTATCCAACAGGGTAACGTCGCCAGCCTTTTGGGGACCTTACCTGCGGTCGGTGATCTGAGCTCTGTTTTCTATCTGTAGGCGAACTCAGATAAAAAACTGAGCTCATTTTTATTTCTTACTAGCTGACCCCGCGAACTTCGTATCGCCTTAAAATTAATAATGCAAGTGCTTGTTATTTAATATGAACTTTATACCATAGCAATAAAGCTCAAATTGACTACGTTTTAGTTACAGCTAGCTGCTGCTAACAGCTAGTTACAGCTAGCTAGCTAGCTGCTGCCCGCGGCTTCGCCCGCGTAGTACCCGAATAAAAAATAGCCTATAGAAAAAAGAAAAGGGCTATTTTTAGGGTTTTTCCAGCAATAATTCTAATTTTTCTCGCCGTAAAAACCATCCTTGAACTTCAACGAACATTTTAAAAAAAGATTTGGCCAAATTGGTCCAGGCGTTGTTGAGTTATGCGCTTACCAACACATTTTGCGATTCATTTTTATATTATAGATTATTTCTATACTGATTACCTTAAAGTTTTTAATGTTATTATAGTTTGTCTTTGTAAATATACCTCATGATGCTTTTCGAAAATATAAATCACAAAGAATATATCCTACTATATTATAAATGTGAAAGTTTGTGAAGATGTTTGTATTTGTGCCTCAATCACGCCTAAACGGCTGAACGGATTTGAATGAATCTTGGAATACATACTATCACGGGGTGGGCATAGCCACAAGTAATCACTTGGAATATACATAGTCGATGTGCTGGATTAACATAGGCTATTTTTTTATCCGGATACCACGCGAGCGAAGCCGCGGGCTTCAGCTAGTATAATATAGACAATAAAATGGTTATGATATTTTTTTTTCATACAGTCGCAATGTTACACTAGAGTAATCGTTAGGAAGTCTAAATTTAAAAAGTCGTAAACACAGGTTGGGAAATGATCCCAACGAATTATTGTGACAGGCCGTGACGAAAAAAATTCTGTGTTAGTTTATTATTTCTGAATTAAAATGTAGAAATTGGCTGGTTTCTGGGGCTATATTTTGTAACGTTCAGACGTAGGAAGCCACGCATCGTAAAAGGTCCACGTCTTTTTTTTCTCTTTCTGCCTTTGGCTCGGACGCTGCGCGCTGGTTGGTACAAGATTGAATTAAAAAAATCAAGTTACATGAACATCAGGACGTATTTTCAAAATTCGCATAGAAGTTCGCATGATGTTCAAAAAGGGTGGTCATTAATGTTAATTAAGGCCAAATAATAGCTTGTTTGACGACCTCGGTGGCGTGGCGGGCGAATGCTCGGCTGAGACGCAAGAGGCGCGGGTTCGATTCCCGCTACGGGAGAAATATTTGTATGTTCTGCAAATATTTCTTCCGGGTCTGGGTGTTGTAGTTAATATGTATTATGAGTATGTGTTTAAAAAAAAATTATATAAGTATTCTATCAGCCATTTGGTTGGTTCCCATCATACAAGCTTTGCTTGGTTTGGGGCTAGATGGCGCTGTGTGAAATGTCCGCAAATATTTATTTATTATGTTTTTCAACAGTGCGAATCGATCCTAGAACACCATCATTGGAGAGCGGCGTACAGCTGCATCCTTGAGAGCGGCATCTTCGACCACATGCAGGATCGGCTGCCGGAGATACAGAGCATGCTCAAATCGCTCATACTCGCCACGGACATAACGCGGCAGAACGATTATCTCAACGTGTTCAAGGTAAGTCTTAGCTTAGGCCTTTCGGTCACTTTCATACATACATACACATACATATTATCACGCCCGTATCCCTAATGGAGTGCAGAGGGACAAGTAAACATAAGAAAACTTGCAGCCACTTCTGATTTGAAGTTCCAAGATAGATATGGTGAACCATGGTGACAGGTGATCAGCCGTATTGATGGTCCATCATTTTGGAGAGGTCTATCCCTTAGTCGACTTTTACGACATGCTCGGGAAGAGAAGCAGCTGGACGCATTCTATGCTTTTTCTTTACTTCCAGTCCAGCAGAGAAGTAACTTTCGGTCACTTTCCTTATGTTATTTTATGTAATCGGCCGGAGATCTTAGATATTAATCCGACTTCTACTCGTAACTTGACGGCCTCGGTGGCGTTGCGGGCGATTGCTCGGCAGATGCACAAGATGCGCGTGTTCGATTCCCGCTGCGGAAGAAATGGTTGCATGTTCTGCAAATATTTCTTCCGGGTCTGGGTGTTGTTGTACCATAGTACTCGTAGTTTCTGATACCCACGACACAGGGAATCATAGTGTGGGGTCAGGACTATGTATGTGACTGTTGGGTGTTATTTATTTAACTAGTAAAGGCTACGTAGCTAATATTTTTATAGATGGTACTAGTACTGTTTTAAAGACATTTCATAATTTTCAGTTAAGGGGAAGTGGAGAGGTGTCTAAACTGTACTGTTATAAAAATACTACTCGTATTTTATATTTATACAATGGACTTCTTTACTAAAATAGTGTTGATGAATCGTCCTAAAATTTATAAAAGCTACATCTTATGATACCCCACGCAATGGGGATAGCATATAAATAAAATAATTACACCTCTCTCTAGAAAATGTTTTATCAAAGTTTTTATTTCACCGTACCACTGGTCACCAATATGCATAATATTTCATCGAGTATTGTTCACTGCTTTGATTGCAATCAATTCTAATTGATAATTGGTAAACAATAGCCACGTCCAGAAGCTCGGCTTGTGCTACAGTAATTAGAAGTGTCTACTGCATCGGTTCGGTCTGTACTGTATTTGTGACAATCAAGGCGTAAGGGTGCCTTATCACATCATGAATGCACGGTTTCCCATTGCAAATACACAGAGCCGGCTCGCCCGATCATGCATGGAATGCTAATAACGTGTTCAATATAATTCGATTTACGAAGCCAATAGCAAACAATGTCACTGAATTTCACACTTAAAGTAACGTAAAATTACTTTAATTCATAATAAGGCGTTGAGCGATTGAGTGACCTTACTATTTAAAGCGAATAAAGAGGAGGTGGAAATGTCTTAGCTAAACTAAGGCCTTTTACCATCTATAGTAGATGATTTATACAGCGTCAGGAGGCAACTTTTACCTTCGCAAACGGGACGCTGTAGTGCCCGGGACGAATTAAGATGGATTAGGCTTGCCCAGTACCTATTCCATCCTCTCAGCTTAGTCGGCCTTGTCCACGGGAAAGACATGGTCAATACGTGCGGAGCTGACTAAAAACTCCATTGGACAAATATCGCACAAAAAATCCATTGGAACATGACCGGATTGGAAACTACGTCCTTAGGAAGACGACGTTTCATGACGGAGGACGTCCTTACGTCGGAAGGCGGGGTCACTACCAACTAGACCACAAGTGCTCTCTTAGCTAAATAGCTTAGATATTTCCTCGGCCTCTTTATAATTACATTGGAATTTCATTCCTCCAACCTGAAAGAGACATTTTGTAGTTAATAGCTTCCTTCGTTGCATCCGCATTAAAGTAGCCTTAGGGGACATACTTTCCGCTCTTGTAAATTAAATTCTGAATGGCACGGAAATTTGAAAGCACGATACTCAAAAATAAAAGAGAGAAATATACCTTTCGCAAAATACGATTTCTTACAGCATGGCACTAGCATATTTCTTATGGCAAACATAGGTATCTCCTAAAATTATGATTTTTCCTAGCAACTAATGATTACGCCAAGGTATTATTTAAATATAATATTTCACATAGGTAAATATGATTGAGTGAGTGTTGGCGTAAATCATGGGATGAGGATGTGGTAGTGAAATCTGCGCGGACACCACCCTTAAATATTATGTTATTCCTGATCACAAACTATGTATATTCAAATTCCTTCAGCCTGATTGAGGCATAAATATCCTTACATCCTGACGAACTTTCAGATCTATAATATTAGTAGGATGTCTTTGCCCAGCATTGGGACAATAAAACCAAAGCCATATAACCAATAAAGTTACGGCGTTATAATGATACCAAACGTAAACGTCCAATCACCCAATAACGTTAATTTATGCTGGAATCCATTATTTTAGGAACCCCAGTGAATTGTAACTACAGGAAAGGATGACGGTATTAAAAAACCCTCTTTCCACATTTATCCCTTCGCTTTTCTGTACAGATTGTACGATAGGATAAAGCGAGAAAGAATGTTAGTAGTCCAATGATTACGTTGGTCAAATAACGTAATGCCTAATGCTCTTGGGACAAATACTCGTACGTAATTTATCGATTACACTTCCTTGAATTCCACATCAGTAGTAGACGTAAAATGGTTTAAATTTTCAGAACAATGTAACTCTAATACAGTAGGTTTTTTCTTTCATTCTACGTATCGACGCAGGTGAAGTAAAAAACCTATTCTCGCAGCATCGAATATGTATTATTATAATTTACTGGCTGAATTCGTTCGCGACGCCATTTACAAAGCTGTTTTGTAATTTTGTTTACGTAATATTTATTAGTTAGACTGCCTGGAGCATGGACAAATATATTTCTGGTATAACTCAGTTAATAGAGCTACGTACAGCTTGTGGCGGAAACAGCTAGTGGAGAAGTTAACGCCCGCGGTTTGAAGCGTCTGTCTCAGTTTCGCATACATAATGGAATTGATAAAAAAATGCCAGTGAATCTACTCACTAAAACAATCCCTTAAAGTAGTTAGCGAGTGAAGCGAGCTTATTCACATAAATTTTAAATTTTCATCAAAAAAATGATGATTTCCTGCTACGTCCAAAGCAGCGGCCGTCAGCCTGATTAATAAGTAAATTGTAGCGTAAAACTACTTAACTAAAACATCACGTAGCATTGTGTGAAACAGTGTATTACGATGACTTCTATGCGGTAGATAAACAAGTATTACACACATTGTTAGATTATTATTATTAATTTGTAATGTCCCACTGCAGGGCAAAGGCCTCCCTTCGCTCCAGTCATCCCTGCGAGAGAGAAAAGCTAAAAGCTGAAAGAAAAGCTTTTGCACAAACAGTTACTCGGAAATTTCGTAGAATTCAGTTGATATCAAAAACCTTCTGCACGGTATCATATACATATCTTCAGTTTCTTTTTACCTTAAAAACTTTGGTTTTACTTCAGTAATGGCTCTATTAGTTTAATAAATAGTGAATAAATGTTCTGATTTCCTTTCACAAAAGACTCACAAATAGAGTGGAACCAGAGGAACGCCTCGCAACTTTGCCCGCGTGAAGTTTTTCTCACACAAACTTTTTCCCGCGGGGTCTTGTACGAGTTCGATTTCGATTTTCTTAATGAAATGAAATGAAACATTTATTTGTCTGTGAATCTAGGTAGCACAGATGGTGTTGTGATCACAAAGTACCCTTACCAGCCGGTTTAAAAGCATAAGTGCTCCTCTATACATCATCATCATCTTCCTGCCCTTATCCCACTCTATGTGGGGTCGGCACAGCATGAACCTTGGATCAATAAAATAAATTTACCTTCATAAGTTTCACGCTTCTCTTTCATGTTTCATTGCTAAGGAGCTACGGAATGATTCGTAGCTTCGATCAATCTGAATAAAATCGTGACGATCGTTCGCTTCAAAAATACCGCTCATACACGAAGCGATTGCCCATTGCGATCTACCATTTACTTTTTTGAAACGGAGCGATAAACTGTCAAAACTGACTATGCAAAGAGCCACCGTCAATTCACCGATTCTTATTTATGATTGCATGGATTTTTGTTGCGATCTCCGATATCGTCTTAGATTGAGTAAATTGTAACGATATTGACATACAGTATTGATTCGTGTCGTGGACCGAATTGGATGAGGAAGACGCGGGATAGGGATCAGTGGAGGAGTCTGGGGGAGGCCTACACCGGTGAGGAGACGTCTACCGAAAGCGAATAGGTAATCTAAGTGGATCTAAGTGTGAAATAAATGTAAAATGAAGTAATGATAATGATAGGTACTACAAAATCTTGACTTTTTTTATTTATTTAATATCATGATTGGTCGTATTGATCGGTCTGAAACGACGGATCGTAAAGATAAATCTTATCATATATGGAGCCCTTTATGGTTTAGGTTTCGTTGGTTGTCAGTCAGTCATCAACGTAAGAGTTTTATGTATTGAGTTGTTAAACTGTACTTACAGGTATCGGAAAACAAGAGTCAACCACAATCGTCTTTCATTATTCTCATTTTCAAAGCTCATTTACCAAAGAACTCGAACACACAAAAGCAATTTACCAATTAAGAATCTTCGCTGCGAAACGTTCCCAAACACAATCGGATTAAACTTTATTGTACTGTAACTGTTGAAAGCATAAGTTGTACGGGTAAGTATAAATATATTACAAACAGTTTGCCCTTTTCTATAAAAAGGTGCTCTTGTTATCATTTATATGAACGAAAATGTTCTAGTTCCACTTTAAAATGTACTCTAAACTGATGCCACCTAAATCATCTGTAATGGATGTAAAAAGCCAAAGATGATGACTCTTGTCATACTACGAACATTTATGGCTGTGTCAGTGCCAAAGTAAACCATTGACATTAAAGAAGAATATCGGGCAGTTTAAAGTCATGACTTTTTTGGCGGACATGGACGGTAATGTCATGAAACTTGATTATGGGGCCCTAAACTATTTAGGTTAATAAATACCTATCCCCATAGAGGAAGGTATTTATTTTATATCTATAGTAGATGATTTATACAAAGCGTCAGGAGGCAACTTTTACCTTCACAAGCGGGACGCTGTAGTATCCGGGACGAATTAAGATGGAGTAGGCTTGCCCAGCACCTATTCCATCCTCTCAGCTTAGTCGGCCTTGTCCACAGGAAAGACATAGTCAATACGTGCGGAGCTAACTGAGCCGCGAGTTTCCTCACGATGTTTTCCTTCGCCGTTTGAGAGTACTGGTATAGCACACATAATTTTTTCGCACTGAAAAATCCATTGGTAGGTACACTACCGGATTGGAAACAACGACCTTAGGATCGGAAGGCGGGGTCACTACCAAATAGGACCACCAGTGCTCTCTTATTATATATGTAGTGACTCGAATGCATTAAAAACGTAGGGGGAAACTATCCACTCAACGGGTGCCTGAGGACGGTCACAGACGACGCGGCAACCCCTGAAAAAGATGGCGAGACGTTTCATACTACAATAGTGAAATTCTAGCTTTGGAGCGCAAGGATTAAAAACGGAAGGGGAGATCTTTGCCCAAAGAGGACACTAAAGGTTATAAAAAAATATGTGAAAGAATATTTATTAGTAATTCAATCTTTTTTTTTAGTTATTAGGTAATTCAGCAAGACAACACAAAGCAAATTCTATTCCATTAGTGAGTTTAAACATGACTTTTGTTTTTTTTAGAAACAACAAACTTTTGTGTGAAAACAATAAAAGATAATAATCTCTCCGTCATCCACCGTACTCACTAGACTTTGCGCCCGCAGCTTCTTTGGTAAGACCTAACATACGATCAAAATCAACTTAATTAAAATTAACAATTAGGTTACTGCAGTAGCGAAATGCAAGCAAGTAAACAACTCGCAACGTTTACTGACTGCTCTCACGACAGTTAATTAACTTGTTAATTTTAATTAAGTTGATTTTGATCAAACATCAAGAGTCAATTTTTGTTAAGAGGTATTTTTCCCTGCTCTAGTCCTTTACACGCATTAAAAAGTTTAAAATAAATAATATTTCATACATTCCCTAAAACGGTATTTAGAATGCCGGATTGTACAGATTTCCGGTAACATAATACATATTGTATACACAAAAATATTTGAAACCACTGATGTGTCTTTAATGATTTGAAATCTACCTTAACATATAATTTTAAAGGTTTTTCAAAAATATTTTTTTGTTGTTATCGATTGAGCAATTAATTTTCAATGTCGGAACCAGATATCTACTAAGCAAACTATGTTGATAGTATCACGTATTCTGTCTACCAACCAAATTCAATGCAGATAGGAAAAACATACAAATAAGTTTATTTGTCCAATTTGTTTGAGTGATCTTCGCTCGCTCGTAAAATTAAAATATTTTACAAAAGTGCTTTTTATAAAAACTCTTTAGTGTTTGGTAAGATTGCGAGGAGAATTTCTAGTTTAATTCACTCAAAGCGAAGCCTTATTTGTGGTATTGGACAATTTATTTTGTGTTGAAATACTTTTTTATAATGTAGGATCGCGGCAAGTAGTGGTTCAATTCAATTAGGTTTTACGGTTTGGAAGTGCTTTTTTGCTTCCTAACAGATGTTTATAAACTAAGGCCTTTGCCATCTATAATTGATTAATACAGCGTCAGGAGGCAACTTTTACTACACTACGGGACGCTGTAGTGCCCGGGATGAATTAAGATGGAGTAGGCTTGCCAAGCATCTATACCAACTTCTCAGTTTAGTCTTATCGACAGGAAAGAAATGATCAATACGTGCGGAGCTAACTAAGCCGCGGGTTTTCTTACGATGTTTTTCTTCACCGTTTTAGAGTGCTGTTATAGAGTACATATATGTTTCTAACAGAATAATTTATTGGTGCACGACTGGGTTTGAACCCGCAACCTTAGAATCAGAAGACGGGGGTGCTACCACTAGACGACCAGCGCTCAGATGTTTGTTAGTTGATCCAGAATCCGGTTCTCAATATGCAATGCCCCGTAGTTAAAAATGCAAACTTAAAACAGACTAAGCCAGTACGTAACGCGTAAATCAAGAAAATAATTTTATTATAAACAGTACTTATTTTAGTCTACTGACGTACGTATAATCCATCATGGGTTCAACATTTCATGATATGGATTAAGCGCTTTAATAAAAAATTGTGTATATTTTTAGACTACAATTTTGCTCAACCATTTGGATGTTATGTCACGCACAATGGCTTGATGGGACGGATATAACAATTTAGACAAGTGAGGTGCCGGTTTAGTCTGTGTTTTGTCCTTACAAGTGACCTGGGTACGTGTCTGTGGTCTGCCTCGAGGCCGCCGCAAATGTCTCGGCCACCATTCGGTGGGGTAGTACAACGTTGGGACGTCTGAGTAAAACGAAGATTCCTTTGATACTGTATTTTATGAGAATGTTTTTTTTTTATTAACCTATATCGTCCCACTGCTGGGCAAAGGTCTCCCCCAAACTCCGCCAACCATCTCTGACCTTCGAGGCCTTCCACCATTCTCTCTCGAAGGAGTCGAGAATGGTTAATTCGCATTTTTTTTTATTAATTAAATCCCATTTGTTCTATGGAACATGACGTCATCAAACAAATGACCCATTTTCTTCGCTATTTTTTCCATAGAACTAGCTTTTCACCCGAGTCTTATGCCATAGAACAAAATGGGAATCAGATTTTCCCAAAATCTTCCATGAAAAGCTAAATGACACTGATAATGACAACTATTCTGTCATACCATTGATCAAACATCTGCCTGGGTAAAATAATCCTACAAAAGGATCCTAAAAATCGAAATAATGCATATTCGTAGCAAGAATGTTAAGATAACCGTAAAGAGGTCTTATTTACCTTGTCCTATAGAACAATTCTTCAATTCAATTCATTTATTCCAATTGAAATAAATGAATTGAATTGAATTGAACAATTTGAGAAATAAAACTACTGCATGTTCCATAGTACAAAATAAGAAAAAGTATCTTATTCTGTCCGATGATGTCATGTACCATAGAACATATGGTAACTACCCATTCGATGATTGCTTTGGTCCATCGGTTGTTTTCCCAATCTCCACTTAAGCCTCGCTATCTGTAAGTAGGCCTTTAGTTTTTTAAATTTTAGTGCATAATCCTTACCTTCAGGGTTTCTAAATATAATCTTAGTAGGATTTTTCAAAGTAATAAGTATAACAGCAACTATGATATTGATAAGAAGCAGGTTTGGTGACATAAAGCAGTTAGCCAACCAAATAAACAATGCGTAACAAACAATAATAATGGTTACAATAACATCTTCCTGGACGTATGTATAAGGAATACACCGCGATGACAAAATATCCTAGATCAGTGTAGTCTACATCATACGATACACACTATTTAAGTTCTACGACATGCCGGTTTCCTCACGATGTTTTCTTCGCCGTTTAAGAGTGCTGATAAAGAGCACATTAATTTTCCGAACAGAAGAATCTATTGATTCACGACCGGATTTGAATCTTTACGATCGGAAGGCGAGGTCACTACCACTACACCACCAGTGCTCTCATGTCACTAGTTCTTAGAACCAGTGTGGTGAATGGATTAATGTGCGCCTCATTGACCATTTGACACACAGTCTCGGAACTTTTTGTTTTAGGTTCTATGTCATGCCAGTTCGCCGTTTGAGAGTACTGGTAATACTAAATTTATTTTTGAAATCATTCATCTATAGTCATGTTTTTATCTTTTTTAGTAATGGCGGATGTGTTAGTTTCTTGATGAAGAAGAATATTTACCCAAATAACGTAAAAATATATAATTTCTTTCTTCCTCTGCTGGTTATCTTTGATCGAGTATGTGCTGCTTCGCTTACTCTCAATCAACTCTGAACTGTCTGAATCCACCTATTTACTATTTAGAATTTGATTTTCCTCGACCAACTTGTCTATGCAAAGTCATTTAGATTGACCATACGTGCGTTGCAATCGCTAAATATGTACCTTCAAAGGCTTCAACTACATACTTCAAATGCAAATACCAAGCAGTTTATAGCTCCAGACTTAATTACATAGGGATTCACATAGCAACACTATGAAATATAAATAGGAATATACAGTCATTTAACCAGAGCCTTTTGACTTACAGTATACTAAGATGATGGGTTCAAATCCAATCGTGTACCAATGAATTATTCTGTGCGAAATATTTATGCGCGCTATACCAGTACTTTCAAACGGTGAAGGAAAGCATCGGTAGGAAACCCCGTCCTCTCAGCTTAGTCGGCCTTTCCTGTGGTCAAGGCCGACTAAGCTGAGAGGATAGAGTAGGTGCAGGGCAAGCCTAATCCATCTTAATTCGTCCCGAGCACAACAGCGTCCCGTTAGTGAAGGTAAAAGTGGCCTCCTGACGCTGTATAAATCATCTACTATAGGTGGTAAAAAAAAGCCTTATTATTTGACTTACATAAAAAAATGCGTGGATCTTCTTTAGGTACCTTGGAGAAGTGGACTTGTCGAATTAATTTACACGAAATTCTCATTAGTCTACTTAGTTAGAACCGGAACTTTTCTAACAACATTTGCCTTCAAAATTCAAATTATTATGTTAGTGAAAATGTGAATTGCAGAAATCCTTTGAAAAGTTATGTTGAAGTTGAATAAAAGCGCGGGCCATACGTTCTGGGCGATTTCAAAGGGTAAAGTTAGCATTAGAGAGTAGTTAGACTACAGGATGGAGAAGGCATTTTGCCTAATGTAAAAAAGTATACTAGACTAATAAAGTAAAAAGTTTTATGCACTATGAGTTACTAGCTGACCCCGCGAATACTTCGTACAGCCTTAAGTTGTTTATACACTAGAGCATTTTCTCGAGCATTTCTATGTAATGTAACGTTCTTACGAATGGTTCTTACAATACAGGTAAAAGCTCAGTTTCCAAAGCATTTCCTTGTAATGTAACGTTTCTGCGAATGCTCGGCGCTCTGTTCGACATAATGCTCACAGCGAGTGTGCATTTACCCGTAACATTTCGTTGTACCTTGCGTTCACTCTTTCTTGAATTGCAAAGGCTCGACGAAATTTTACTCCAATACGCTCGTTGGTTTGTACAATTAGGGTGTAATAAAACGGCGAGCGTGCTCGACGTCTGCTTCGTGAGGGTAATACACTATTAACATATCATAGAGAGGCTCATTGAGAGTTGTTCTTACAAGTGAATGCTTGTCTATACTCACCTTTAGAATCAATAATGCAAATGATCAAATGTTTTATTAGTTAGTTATTCTGCTATTCGGGGCGGAGACAAATCCAACAAATCAAAAATCGTGAAATCGGTCCAGCTAGAGGCCCTCACAACTATTAGGTTTTTGACAACATTTTAAGTTAGATTTTGGTTTACCTTTATTCTACATCGAATTTGGCTGGAGGATAAGTTCAAAATGCATGGGCTTTTATGTAGTTGTTTGTTATGTTTGGTTATAAAACACAATCGGTAACTTCATTTAATTTAATCTGATACTTCTCTTAACTTCTAGATGGATAGCTTAGGTACATACAGAGATTTATACATTTTCACATTTTGTATTCTCAAAATACCAACAACACTATCTGTTTTACCTCGCATCAATTATTTTCGTTTCTATTTATTAAAAATATAATAATGTATCTTTGACATTGAAGGCGATTTTCCCTCAATCCTTTTTAAATTACTTCTTTGTCTGAACCATTCAAATAGTTTTGCGTTTATACGCTATTAAATATGATTATTTAGAAGTAATCTAAAAGTTAGTACGCAGCTTATTTTAGATATTACTACAACATGAATAACTTTATGGAGAGCAGCGTGTAAAAGGATAACTTTAACTTTCATACATCTACACATGCGAGTGTGTCGCTGAACTAACTCTAAAACTGTGGATGAAATGTATTTCATGGTGCGTTGCATTACGCGAGACGAATCTCTTATATCCAGCACGTGTTTCGAGCGACTCAAAACGAATTATTTTAAATATATATAGCCTTGATGCCGAACTACGCACCACCGTAATAAATGAATATGAAATTAAAGTCTCTTCGTGTCGAATTATTTTAATACAAATATTAAAATTAAACTATGATACAGCGAGCGAATGGAGCGGAAGTAGTAGGTATGTTAGGATCGTAGCAAGTGGAGATCCGTGATCTCTGCCTACCCCTATGAGATACACGCGCGATTTTAAGTATTATCGAACACTAATGTGACAGTGTAACATCCGTCTCGTTACCAACTAGCTATTTACTGACGAAATTCGTAAAATCAATGAAACATAGTCCTCTGACGCATTTGAAAGGCACTGTTTCGTCGAAGAATATATATTTTATTCATACATACATTCATACATACATACATATTATCACGCCCGTATTCTTAATAGGGTGGAGACACAAGTAAACATAGGAATACTTGCTGCCACTTCAGATTTAAAGTCCCAAGATGGATATGGTGAACCATGGTGACAGGTGATCAGCCGTATTGATGGTCCATCATTTTGGAGAGGTCTATCCCTTAGTCGACTTTAACGACATGCTCGGGAGAAGCAGCTGGACGCATTCTATGCTTTTTCTTTACTTCCAGTCCAGCAGAAAAGTAATATTTTATTCATTGAGGTAAATATACAGTTACATTTTGAAATAAGAGATACGGCCACAGGATAGCGGTAATTATTAAATTAGTTGTGTATGTTTACTACTGCATATGTAATGTTAGTTTTGAAACAACCACCGACCTCGCATGCACAGCATAAAGCCTCCGTGCATTGAATTTCACGTTGTTATACTGGAATTCCAGTAACATTAGCAATTCTACTAAAGAGCTTAATTAGGACTTGCCTTTCTGAAAGAAAGGCTAATAACTTGTCTAGTGGTTGTGACCCAGCTCCTTGCAATGCTGGTTAATAACGGGTCAAGTGAAAAGTATGTTACAATGTACGGCGGCGGAATGAAGAGATTCGTCAGTTTTCAAATTGCTTCGTTTGACGTGTCGCTAGACATGTTACCTTTTGAATCTAAGGCACAGAACAAACTGTTGCATAGAAAATTATGTTTTAACCGTTCGACAACAAAGTTCAAATTGACGCGCATCAAAGTTATTTGACAATATTTATCGTGTCATACAGGGTAGTAGGTTTTACTGAATTAAAACCATAATTGATTCTTACGCTAGTGCTAGCTAAAACCGACCTCAAGGTGACGAATCTTTTTATTCCGTGACCGTACACAAAATAAACTTCTGTTAATTTTAGAATTCCTTGGCTTAAATTTTTATCTTGCTCATTCTATTACGAAAAGTCAGGTATTTTTAGCTCTGAGTATTTTTAGGGCCAGCATACCTTAATCTTAATTATAGTATAAGACATACACCGGACACTGCACACACAGAGCACTGGTGGCCTAGTGATAGTAACCCCGCCTTCCGATCCTAAGGTCGTGGGTTCAAATCCGGTCGTGTACCAATGGATTTTTCTGTTCGAAAAATGTATGTGCGCTATACCAGTACTCTTAAACGGTGAATCGTGAGGAAACCCGCGGCTTAGTCAAATCCGCACGTATTGAACATGTCTTTCCTGTGGATAAAGCTGACTAACCTGAGAGAATGGTATAGGTGCTGGGTAAACTACATCTAAATTGACCCGATAGTGTAGGCGAAATTTGCCTCCTGACGCTAAATAAATCATCTAGTATAGATGGCAAAGGCCTTGGTTGTTCTTGACATAGAAAACCCTTTGGCTTTTTTTTTTTGCATGTCTTTTATATTATACTAGCTGCCACCCTCGGCTTCTCTCGCGTGGTACACGGATGATATAGCCTATATGTTAATCCAGCACATGTACTTTGCTTTGAAGACATTTTAATATATTTTATATTAGTAAGATTACACCTACTCGGAAAATCAGTTCATATTTCTTCAATAACAGGGGAAAATATATGTGTGATTACTATCGTACAAATAAGCGGGAGTGCTAAATGTATTTTAAAAATGTACATTTCTAACGCGCTAGCCAAGCTGGAATGTATGGAAATCTATTTTTAACGTGTCGTCTTCTTTTAGGGTTCCGTACCCGAAGGGTGCCAACGGGACCCTATTATTAAGCCTGACCTGTCCATCCGTCCGTACGTCTGTCTGTACGCCTGTCAGCGGTCTGTATCTCATGAACCGTAATAGGTAGAGATTTGAAATTTTCACAGAGTATGTATTTCTATTGCCGCTATGACAACAATTGATAAAAATGAAAATTAAGGGGGTTCTCATAGAAGAGACGTGTTACAGTTTGCATTTTTTTGATTGATTTTAAAGGGAACGTGCTGCCACCTGTAATAGGTGGCATACAAGAAACATTAAAGTACATGTACGATGTACGGAACCCTTTTATTTTAATTTTGGGTAATGTTAGGTTAGGTTAGGTTAGGTTAGCCAAAATTAAAATAAAAGGTTAAAATTTCTTTGGTAGTAAAAAAATCTTAAAATTCCCTTGGTCAATAACCAAATGCCAAATGTTATAATGTCAATAAGTTTATATTGCAAAATGATACTGGCCACTAGCTTTTTCTGATCATAACCTAAACTACATTGAGTTTTAATAATTGTACCTACGAAATTTTAATATAAACTTCGTTATTAATAAAGATTTTTTAATTTCCTCACAGATGTAATATAAAGCAATATCACTCGGGAGAAAGTGCGATTCTTAACTCATATAAGACCTCGGCAGCGCCTCGGGCCTCAATAATAGTAATAAGTACACCCTCGTTAATATCGTTCAGTTTCTCCCCTCGGCGAGCAATGTACTAGAGTTGATTCTTTATCATTTAAAATGGCTTTGGCAGATTGTCAGTAAGTTGATAACTGTGCTTTTCTTTGTGTAGTATTTCTAAGAAATAACCAGACCAGGTAAATCACTAATGTTCTTTACTCAACTTGTCCTGTCGTGTAATAATACCGAAACGCAACGAGATAAAATACCTAAATAGAGACGAGATAGAACTTTGTTTTAATAGTCATTATACATTCCCCCTTCTAATCGGAATCTACAGCCATACCTTAAATATTGCAGATTCCTGTAAAAATAAACATAAATACCCCTAATGCGTATATCACGCATATCAAATCCCGTGTCACATCACATCCAGTAGTTGCCGATCCGTGTATCTCCAAACTCGCTCAGCTCGCTCCAAAATCATATCGTGGTACAAGTAGCAATGTGGTATTGTTAGACAATGTTACAAAACTACCCGCCTCAAAAAAAATTGTGAAGACATCTATTTTGTGTAAATTAGGTATGTTTTAGTTTGTACGCTCGTTGTAAGTAATCACCGTAATAAATGTATTTTTAAGTTCTCATTACTTAAGATAATGTAAATTATTTATGCGAATAAAGTATCTTAAACCGTAAACATTCTCCCTTGTAATCGGAAACTGCCATACCTTGAATATTGCAAATTCCGGTAAGAATAAACATTAGTTAGCGGGGGTCTATTGTGAAACTCGAAAGTCTAACTCAAGCAGCGGTGAATTGAAATGAAATAAAACTACTCTTTGTATTGGTTTTAATTAAAATGCTTTCATGCTGAAAACAATTCCGTTGTTTAAGATAATCTCTAGCATACTTTTTACGTAGAAACTAGGAAGCAAAAGGAGGGTTGCGTTTAATGGTCTGATGCACATAAAAAAGATTTCTTCTAGTAGAAATGAAATCATTGTACATATATATATATATATGCGCAGTATACCTATATTTTGGTTTAAATATTTAGTATAACATTCACGCCTTTTCATTTATGTAGATTCTAACTTTTACGGAGTAGGGTTTAAGTTTTGGAGCTTGTTTATTCGGAAACTCGATAGTTTAGTGGCCTATATTGTGTATAGCTTTATCTACACAGTGCTCATTAATATAAGGTACATTGCTTTCTGTGCGTAACAGATTTTCTAGGCCGGCCGATTATGTGCATGCATTTGAAATTGAACGCATGGTGACTATCCGCAGCACCAATACATTTGACGAATAATGGATGGATGTCCATCAGAGTACTGGTGGTCTAGTTGGTGGTGAACCCGCCTTCCGATCCTAAGGTTGTGGGTTGAAAGCCGGTCGTGTACCAATGGATTTTTCTGTGCGAAAAATTTATGGGCCAGTCTATACCAGTACTCTCAAGCCGTGAAGGAAAACATCGTGAGGAAACCCGCGGCTTAATCAGCTCCGCACGTATTGACCATGTCTTTCCTGTAGACAAGGCCGGCAAAGCTGAGAGGATAGAATAGGTGCTGAGCAAGCCTACTCCATCTTAATTCGTCCCAGGCACTACAGCGCACCTTTTGTGAAGGTATAAGTTGCCTCCTGACGCTGTATAAATCATCTACTATAGATGGTAAAAGGCCTTAGTTAATTATGTCCATCCGTAGGTACTTGTATATATGACTGCCTGCTCCTGATTTAAATGCGCTGCCTCTCGGGAATCGAGTCACGATATTAGGCAAATCTAGAGATCGCACTGACGTGCGCACTGGCACGTTTTGTACGCGCCGTTTCATGAAGCAGATAACACCCAAGGCCCAAAGGTCACATACTTAGTTCGGATCTCACGCGGAGGCAAAATATAATTATACATGGTGGTACATTTAGATCGGTCAGTATGGGCAAATCTGTAATTATAATACATACGAAGATCTGTTCTTAGGATTTTACGATTTTAGTGACAGGAAAAACTGCATACCTTTTTAGATTAAAAAAAAACTTGTACTCAGTTCGGAAATCGAATCCGGCCGTATTGAAAAATAAAACTTAAGTAAATTTCAATAAATGCATCATTTTAACAATGACGTTGGATGGGGAAGGACAAAAATAAACAATCTTTCTGTCGCAGTAGACAGGAAATCTAATTTAATAATCGAAGCTGCGGTTATGTAATTAGATCTCACCTTCCATCCATCAACTGGCGTCGATTGTAGCCTGTAAAAGGTAATAAGGCTACCTCAGTAAAGAGGCAGTAAATTATTCTAACCACATCCACAGCTCGTTACAAGTACAAGATGGCATTGTGAGTACAAGTTGACAAGCCTCGGTACTAAGCGTTATTTATTAAAAAGTTCCTTATAACGTTTTCGTCCCTTTTCAATAATTTAGCGGTTGAATTTCGAAAAATCCTGCATTCCTAGCTACTGTAGTTTGGCCTGTACGTTGATTAAAGAATGCTTATTTTTTTATACATACATAATATCATGCCCGTTTTTTAGTTTTTTTAATCCCTAATGGGGTGGGTAGAGCCACAAGTAATTATAAGAAAAGTTGCAAACACTCCTGATTCGAAATCCCAAAATGGATATGGTGAACTGTGTTAACAGGTGATCAGCCCATCACCCATATAAATGGTCCATCATGTTGGAGAGGATACCATCCCTTAGTCGACTTTTACGACATGAGAGGCAGCTGGGCACAGATAAGCAGCAGATAAGTTATTGAGAGAAAACAAAACACTTATTATACTTTTAAACAAGCAATTTACAGTATAGGTATTTAAGTGGCTTTTGTTTATTGTATACTAGCGACCCGCCCCGGCTTCGCACGGGGATAGACATAATACCATCGCGAACTTTTTTTTAGACCTTTTAAGGTGTACAATACTATAGTACATTTTGTTTGATCTATCTCGTAGGGTTCAGCCAGCGTATGCAATGTAAGCGCAAAAAAATGTGTTTTAAGACATCACATTAGAAACCTCTAAAATTGTCAGTGTTTCTCTACTATATTATGCATGTATTAAACATATAATCACTCTATCTGCAAAAAAAACCTCATCAAAATCCGTTGCGTAGATTTAAAGATCTAAGCATACATAGGGACTGACAGCGGGAAGCGACTATGTTTTATACGATGTAGTGAGTGTAATGAATTGTAGGATATTCCACACCCGATGGACCGACGACATTATTAAGGTCGCGGATCGGTTAATGGAGACAGTACAAAATAGTTCGTCCTGGAGACCTGAGTCCAGCAGTGGACTTGTATTGTAACTGATGATTATGTTTATTTTTATACCGCCTAAATTTTAATTATTTGAGCGGTTTTGCCCACTCTGCCTCATTAGGGATACGGGCGTGATTTTTCGTTCTTTTCAGCCTCGATATACCTATCTAGTTGTATCACTAGTTCTTTCGAACCAGTGTGGTGAAATAATTTAAAATGCTCCTCAAAGGCTTCTTTCGTGCACTTGACAAATGTTGCTTTCCGATGTATGTACTCACGATGTTTTCCTTCACCGTTCGAGAGTACTGGTATAGCGCACATAATTTTTTCGAACAGAAAAACCCACTGTTACGCCGCTTGATTTGAACCTACGACCTGAACGGTCAGAAGGCTATCACTAGACCACCAATGCTCTTACCAGCCTCGATAGTACTTTCTCATTTTCGTAAGTATACAACAACTTACGAACTGTAAACTTTACGAACGCTCACAACAGCTGTGTTTATATTGTTAAACCGATTATATAATCTGTGCCTAATTGGGGTCGTGGTTCATCAGGGTTCACCCCTCAGACATAAGATGAGAATATTTACACGATAAATCTCAACAAGGTCGACAAGAGCCTTAAAGTCAGCACATCAGTTTAACAGGTGGTTTGCCAACTCTTACATTCCAACTGAGCATTGCGCTCAACGAATTACTATACCCACTTTTGTTTAAAAGATTTGGATTCTGTACCGTACCGCATACTTCAGATTGTATTTTTGTTAACCTTGTTGATGTACAGTCAGCGTCAAATTGATGTGAGCGTCTAGAGTAGTCAAAATGATCTGAAAAACATAAAAGCAATTTGATATACGCAGTTCGAATCATCATATGGTTGTAAGCACCCAAGGTGTTCAAAATATCTTACTACTCATTGTTTCATATTTATATAAGCAGTCAGGGTGTTCAAAATTATCTTAGCAAACAAAGCACTCAAAGGTATTTCAAGTATGAGTATGATGATTCGAATTGCGTATATCAAATGGCTTATGTTTTTCAGATCATTTTGACTACTCTAGACGCTCATATCAATTTGACGCTGACTGTACTAACGTGCAAATATAAAATGTAATCTTAATACATTGTTATATTTGACGTGCCTGTATCTACCCTCTATAATTATGGCATTAGCTTCCTCAAGGATCTTACGTAATTTTATTTATCTAAGGTGAATAGGTATGGCATCAAATTACGATCTGATCCGGTCTGATCAGTACACCGTTCCGTCACACGCAAAAAACAGATTCGCAGGAATTACTAAAAGTTGACATCCACACCGTACCGTTCCAGAACCTGTAATCTAAACTAATATTATAAAGAGGAAAGTTATTTGTTTGTAACGAATAGGCTCATTTAAAAAAAAAATTCACCAGTAGATAGCTACATTATTACGGAATAACATAGGCTATAATTTATTTTCGAAAAAATTAGGGATCCTTACTAAAACTCCAATAATGTAACCGGAGGTGTAAAAATTGACCTAAAAAATCCTAATTTGTTAAATACCCGTGCGAAGCCAGTTGTTTTGTATACTGTTTCTGTTTCTGCCAATGCGGCAAACCGAAGAATAAGCTCGATGGTGCTCAATATTGCTGGACATAGGCCTCTGCCTATGTCCACGTGGACTGCTCTAGGCTGATGATGGTGATGACTGCCGGTTGTATTAGGTACTCTGGGTAGTTGGAATCATTTTCAGTAATAGGTCTCGTGTACTTCGTGGCTCATCAAAGCTATGCCCAATAAACATATTTATTGACACTGCTTTCATTGACGTGCATGAATATAGAACCGAGGCCGTTCTAAAATTATCTCATTTATCAGCCGGCTGGACTTAATATAGCGAACTTTATTCTCGTCAACGCCTAGTGTCATTAGTGCCTGTAACGATTGGGCGTTTTTTCGATGACACGAGCTTATAAAGCAAATTCAGAACCTCCTCTTTTTTGTCTAAAATTAGCTCTCTGAAAAGGTAATCACTGAAATCTTACTTAAATATATTATAAATACGAAAGTTTGTGAGTTTGGATGTATGTGTCTCAATCACGCCTAAACGTCTGAACGGATTTGAATGAAACTTGGAATATACGTAGTACATATAACTGGATTAACATTATAGGCTATTTTTTATCCGGGTACCTAGCGAGCGAAGCTGCGGGCGGCAGCTAGTAAATAAATAAATATTTGTGGACATTTCACACAGCGCCATCTAGCCCCAAACTAAGCAAAGCTTGTACTATGGGCGGGCATCAGATGGCTGATACAATATTTATATACTTTTTTTTGTAAATACTCAGCCGAGTATTAGCCCGCCACGCCACCGAGGTCGTCAATGTTCTTTTATGTCTCTCTTTAAAATATAACTGAATAATTTTATCTGTACAATATTTTTTACTTAATAAACAAATAACACCCAACAGTCACGTACATAGTTCTGACCCCACACTAGGATTCCCTGTGTCGTGGGTATCAGAAACTACGAGTACCATGGTACCACAACACCCAGACGCGGAAGAAATATTTGCAGAACATGCAAAAATTTCTTCCGCAGCGGGAATCGAACCCGCGCCTCTTGAGTCTCTGCCGAGCAATCGCCTGCCACGCCACCGAGGCCGTCATCTTCTTCATAATCATATTTTTGTATTTTTTCTGAAAATTGATTTACATAATGATAAATTGAAATAGCTTCAGAACCCTCGCGTATCAGAAGCCTTTCGCCCGGCACGCCACCGAGGCCGATAGGAATCGAAAATATTGAACTGTGGTATTTTGCAGGACCATCTGAAACACAACACTTTGGACATGACCCGCGCCGACCACCGCCACATGGTGCTGCAAATGGCGCTCAAGACGGCAGACATCTCCAACCCTGGCCGGCCCTGGACCATCAGCAAAAAGTGGAGCTACAGCGTCTGCGACGAGTTCTACAACCAGGGCGACAAAGAAGAAAAACTCAACATTAAGATTTCAAACTTGTGCAACCGCAAGAAGGATACTATGCCCAAGATACAAACAGGTAACAGTTGCTTAGCTCACATTAGTAGGTTATAAAGCAGGCAAGCAAGTTCGTATGAGCTAGTAACTCTTGTGACGAAGTTTTCAGGCCGCCTAAAGGCCTCCGTCATGGCTTAGCGACTAAAAAGCCGGGACCGACAATTTATTGTGCCCTCCGAAGCACGGAAGCGCTCAGCTCGTAATGCCACTTGCGGTCACCCATCTACATTGTGAACGCGCACAACGTTGATTAACTTCAACGATCAATCAAGAATGTCTAAGCAAGCTACGCCACGAGCAGGTTATTGGGGTCGGCACAATAGGGTAGGGTAGGAAGATGATGACAACATTGTCTTACTTCCACTCACCTCTTTCATCAGCATTTATTCAAAGTACCATTCCGAGATGCAACACTGACTTTGCTAAAAGCTACTCTACCTTTCTTGGTGCTTACCTATACAACAAAATTAATACTCAACTACAATACACAATGTCATTCAATCAATGTAAGTTTGTCTTGAATAATTAGCTGCTCAAAGTAAACTACCTTGAAACAGAAAAAATATTCTCTCCTTATAGTATTCTTAATATCATTATTCTCAGTATTTACTGGCCACTAGCTCATACGAACTTACTTTTTTTTATTGTATATTTATGTATGTACTTCAATTTAATAAGTCCTGAGGAATGTATAGACATGCCATCATACAGGTCATACCTAGTTTTGGTGCCTATGTCTTTCCTCTATGCATTGTACGTACCTATAAACTAAGAGAAATTAATTGAGCTTAAGTGCTATGTAATGTTTGTCGTGAAATAAATTTATGTTCTCTTCTAAATTGATAATACTTTTCAGGATTTTTTCGCTACGTCGTAACTCCGCTGTTTACCGAATGGCATCATTATCTTAAATCAGATCTGTCAAAAGATATGCTGAAGAACCTCGTTCACAATGAACAGGAGTGGACCAGAGAAGACTATAGGTCCGTTACGTCTGAAATACCCACGATAAGCGACGCGGATATGGTTGAGAATAACCTGTTGACTAGTCTCAACGTCTCGGCGAGTTCAGATATGTTGATTCCCACGTCCATGGCTTCGGTGAATGCGGGTGTGCCGCGCCGGGGCTCCTACAGCCCCTCGAAGCAGTCTTCGATAAAGGAAACCTTTCGGCGATATTCTGCGCCTTTGCATACGTTCTGTGAACCGCGCCGAAAGAAATTTCTTTCGGAGGTCCGTATCCGCCCGGATCTCGCGGGATTCTTTGCCCGCCCCATCTCTGGCATCTTACCCCGCCCCGCGTCTACCACCTGTGCCCGCCCCAGCTCTGCCATCTCTGCCCGCCGCACCTCTGCCATCTCTGCCCGCCCCACGTCTGCCATCTCTGGCCGCCCCAGGTCTTCCTCCTCTGGCCGCCCCGCATCTGCCACCTCTGGCCGCCCCGCGTCTGCGCCCTCTGCCCCAGAATGGGACAAGAGCCGTTACCTATCCATGTTGGAGATCGCCATGATAGTTGCGACTGACAAAAGCAGCAAAGATGAAGCCCCGCCGTCGGCCGAAGTCGCCGCCACTGAACAACTCATCGACTTAAGCACCCCGCGTCACAACCTGCGCGGCTTTACGGTGCATTTGGACAGTGATGACGAAGATGATGACGAAGCCAGCTCTAATGGAAAAAGTAAGCATATCTGACAAAATCTCTAGTAATTCAGTACATTTTAGAAATGAAACTTTAATTAATAACTTTAATAAGATTTAATAAAAACTTAGCCTGTACCATTAGCACCTTTGTCAAGCTCAGAGGCTAAGCACGTTAACTGTATGGTGTCTTTTTCACTGTTTGGGTGTGTCTACGAGGAGTTCACTGATGCGAAAAGATTTGAGCCATACCCATGGCCCACGGCTAGCAACACTCGACCACTCGCGCCGCCTAAAGCGTGCGCCACAAGTAGCTACGCGAGCGGCATATTTTTATTTTAGATATATATTTTAGCGATGAGCATCCGTGCGTAGTTTAGCCGTGGCGTGAGGTGCACTGAAGGACCCTGCCTACATTCTCATACCACTTACGATGTAGCCTCACCTGTCGCTTCCGTGTAGGCCTTACAAGTCACAAACGTACGTCACTTTTTGATTTAAGAGCTAACAGCATGAAATATATGGGTATTAGGAGACAGTAAAACAGCTACACGGCTGCATCTCCAGGCACAGTGGACATCCTCTCAAATCTCCATGCTCTCGAGATACGAGAATTTTGTTAACGCCCTAGTTTTTTCTAATTACGAGTTCTTAGATTTTTATAGTCTGAAAAGAGGGGTACCCCATAAATACGGGGCATCTGGCAACCCTGAAGTGAAAGAAAATGTAGTGATGGTGATTGAGAAGGGTATTTTATGATGGTTTGGCCGTGTAGAGATGATGAATGAAAGAAGATTAACGAAACAGGTGTATGAGGCGAGTGTGAATGGTACCATTGAAAAAATGGCGTACGGACCTGGTCCAAATTAAGTATAACTTTATGAAGAAAGGCCAGATCAAGAGTCGGTACCCTAAACAGACGAGCATGCATGAAGAGTGAATAAAGCGAGAATAGTATGTCAGGACAAATTTCGCAAATGGAGATCTCTGCCTGCCTCTATGGGTAACAGGCGTGATATACAGTGTTTTTTGTATGATAATAACATTTGCTTGAATATGACTAACTTCCGCTGTTCCGATTTTTTTCTTCCGATACAATAAAATAACCTTTACATGAAACTGAGTCGATCCGCATTAAAAAAAATCATCAAAATGACTCATTTTGATGGACAACGCGCGCTCGACCAAAATATTTAGCGTGCCAAAACTGTTTTCACAAAAAAAGACCTAATGGTTCCTAAGACAGTTTTCCTGTATCTTCTATGGCTTCAGATGCCCACATACTGTAACAGTTAAAAAATAACACTGTATTATGTGTGATTTCAGTCGGCCCCAGAATCGGGTCAGTGATCATTGAGGAATCAAGCCTCTCATCGGGCTCGCAGCTGACTTCGCGCGGCAACGGTAGCAACGGCCACGGCAGCAACGGCCACCACTTCCTGGTGCCCTCGCTGTCAGCGCACACCGCCTCCGCGCCCAGCTCCGAATCACGCCTGGATACCCAACTTGAGGAGGATACCCCAGGTCAGTACTGACCAAGTAAAAGGTGGGGGTAGTGGTAGCTCTACCACCCCCTTTTACTATTTATACCTCTCTTATTCCAGCCAAACCGTGGAGGCCGACAGGTAATAACCGGATGAAATAATGATGAGGACTATGCTAGCATCTCCACGCGTGTCCTCTCGTTTGTTGCCTTCCTATTATAAAGTATCGTAGTGTTAATCCAGGTCATAAAAACTGTATTTAAAGTTTTAGACAAATCTGTTCAGCCATTAAGCAGATTAATGGAAACACATTTATACAAAAACGGTCGCATTTATAATATTATTGTGAAGATTTATTCCTGCGAGCACTGGTGGTGTAGTTGATAGTGACCCCGCCTTCCGATCCTAAAGTCGTGGGTTATACGCGGTTATGTACGCTATACCAGTACTCTTCAACTGCGAAGGAAAACATCGTGAGGAAACCCGCGGCTTAGTCAGCTCCGCACGTATAGACCATGTCTTTCCTCTGGACAAGGCCGACTAAGCTGAGAGGATGGAATAGGTGCAAGCCTACTCCATCTTAATTCGTCCTGGCCACTACAGCGTCCCGTTAGTGAAGGTAAAAGTGGCCACCTGACGCTGTATAAATCATCTACTATAGATGGTAAAAGGCCATAGTAGGTGATTTATTCCAAAATAAGCAAAAGCCCAAGCAGATATACCTTGGTATGTGCGATGTCATTGCGCTAGTTGCCCGTAAAACCTGTTTTATTCCGTGCCTTCAGCGCTCGACAAAATTTTCAGCTGCCATATGTTTTTGAAGTCTAGGGAACTGTAAATAACGCGATATTTTTTTTCCCCAGTGCCGAAGACAATCGCCAGCAGCTGCGAGCTGATCTTCACCGCAAAGGCCGTAGACGAGGTGACCGACGTGCTGTTCCCGCAGCTGTGCATCAGCGGGGTGGGGACTGTGGGGGCTGTGGCGGGGGGGAAGGGAAGGCGTCGGGGCTCCGCGCCCGCTCCCATCGCTGCCTCTGATCTACAGCGACTGGCCTCCAGCCTCTCGCTGCAGCTGGGACGTAGAAGGCAGAGCGCTTCGTGCCACCAGGTACTATACTCACACACTAAACAAACAATGCGATGACCTTGGTGGCGTGGCGGGCGTGTGCTCGGCTGAGACGCAAGAGGCGCGGATTCGATTCCCGCTGCGGGAGAAATGTTTGTATGCTCTGCAAATATTTCTTCCGGGTCTGGGTGTTGTAGTATTATGTATTATAAGTATAAGTATGTATTTACAAAAAAAAGTATTGTATAAGCCATCTATCTCACGTTCCCATAGTACAAGCTTTGCTTAGTTTGGGGCTAAATGGCGCTGTGTGAAATGTCCACAAATATTTAATATTATTATTATAATACACAGTCACCAGCAGCTCTTCTACAGTCACATACTATGCAGACAACGGACGGTCGCTACCAGCTGCAAGCTGATATTCACCGCAGTAGATATCACACAGAATCCAGCCAAAGCAATAAAAAGACAGGCAATCCTTCGCAAAAAGTTTTTTTTTTTACATGTACCTACGACACTCCAAGTTTGTTAGTTCTTTGACGTTCCAGAATGAAATTAAATACTTTTTGATTAAATGAAATACTCACAAACCTTCTTAATTTCAACAAAACTAAGGCCTTTTACCATCTATAGTAGATGATTTATACAGCGTCAGGAGGCAACTTTTACCTTCACAGACGGGACGCTGTAGTGCCCGGGACGAATTAAGATGGAGTATGCTTGCCCAACACCTAATCCATCCTCTCAACTTAGTCGGCCTTGTCCACAGGAAAGACATGGTCAATACGTGCGGAGCTGACTAAGCCGCGGGTTTCCTCACGATGTTTTCCTTCACCGTTTTAGAGTACTGAGATAGCGCACATCAATTTTTGTCATAGAAAAATCCATTGGTACACGGCGGAATTTGAACCCACGACCTTAGGATCGGAAGGCGGGGTCACTACCAAGACCACCAGTGCTCTTCAACTCTTCGAATTTCAACAACAGTTTGTGTTTTTGTTTTTCAGTGGGTATCAGCTGAGGAAGCACCCGCTGGCGCAGGCGGCTTGGTTCGGCGCGGCTCGCTGCCTTTGGAGGCTATAACAGGTGAAAAACGAACCAAATAAAAAAAACACACCCAACCGTCACATACATAGTCCTGACCCCACACTAGGATTCCCTGTGTCGTGGGTATCAGAAACTACGAGTACCATGCTACCACAACACCCAGACCCGGACGAAATATTTACAGATCATGCAAACATTTCTTCCGCAGCGGGAATCGAACGCGCGCCTCTTGCGTCTCTGCCGAGCAATCGCCCGCCACGCCACCGAGGCCGTCAAATATATGTTTTTTGTTGAAATAATACCATAATACTATTTAATAGCTGCACACACTAAACTCCTGTTAATATAATCAACATAGAAAAGTAATTATCGACATTGTTGAACGCTTTCGCTATAAGAAAAATGTAATTGATATAATGGACATTGGACATAAGTAATTGAAATGTCACGTCAAAACCGACAAGTCATATAGTCAGTCATATATAATCTCATGAACCGTAATAGGTAGAGAGTTGAAATTTTCACAGAATGTGTACTTATATTGCCGCTATAACAACAAATAAATATAATAAAAGGGGGCCCCATACAAAAAACGTTTACGGTACATATACGGACATAGACAGACACTCGTTTATTTGCTGCAAGCACACATACACATTAATGACAAAAGAGGTCGAAACAATAAAGTGTAAGAAGTAAAATGACACAATCAATTATTATTATTTTCCAGAGGTCAGTGTGATAAGATTATCGTAAAGAGGTCTTAATTACCTTATCCTATAGAACAATTTGAGAAATAAAAGTATTACAATGTTCCATAGTACAATATAAGAAGAAAATATCTAATTCTGTCCGATGATGTCATGTTCCGTAGAACACAATGTTATTATAATATATTATGTTTATTATTTCAGGTATTTCTGCTTAAATGGACGAAATTTACCAGTGTAAATGACCACAACCCGGAGTCGACGTGATTCTAAGTAACGGATTATAAGTACGAGACAAATTTCTTAAGCTATTGGACAATTTTAAATCTGTCTCGTTTTTATAAGTACTTATCACAATGCCAGGGGCTTACACAGGCGAGCCCCACGAATTGTCATCACAATGGTTCACCTTGAATTTTCTCAAGACTCTGTACCTAATACAAAATGTTAAAAAAACAACCTGAACAGATGATGTAGTACGGAATTCAGAATGGTGAGCCATATTTATATTTCGGATACTGCCACTGAAAAGTCCAAATTTGGCCATTTTTATTAGTATCATTAATTAAATGTATTCAGCGTCCAAAATGTAGAAACTCCCTAGTTTTATTAGCCTTCTCTTTCTCGATATGTAGTGCCATAGTTGGGTATTAACCTATTTATAAAAACTCATTATGTATATAAGTACATTGTACATAAAGTCTAAAATGGTGTAGTAGTACATTTTTATTGTAATACAATTTCCATTCGCTGCTTCATGTTATCGTGGTTCAATCACGGCTAATCGTGTTTGAGTGAAACTTAGATAGCTTGTAGGTATGTATCGTGGACTAGCATAGACTACTTTTTTCTGGTTATCTTTTTATTTGGGCTTATAGCCGAAATAAAAACATGACCAGAAATAAAGTAGTCTATGCAAAGTCCAAGGCTATCTAATTTTCTCTATTGAGGGTAGTCGATGAAAAAATCATTTTGTGACGACGAAATGGGATAAGAGCAGAAAGATGGACATGAAAGCAAAACCACGTTCGGTAGCCTATAATTTGTTAAGTAGCTTATAATAACTAGTTCACATTTGATATCACAATTTTAGAGTTCTTGCTAATTATGTAGTATTGTTGTTGGCTGTTCTACACTTGTATAAGAAGTTACGATTATAGTTAGCTGTATAAATGCTAGGGGACGATAGACGTCTATGACAACAGAGCAAAGCGACTTTGCGTCTAAGTCGCTAGACGCTACTCCAAAAAACTGGGGTTAACATAATGCAAAGTAACGTTACTTCACGATTGCTTATGTCAATCGCATTAGTTTCACGCTCTGGACAAATAAGGTCTGCCGTCCTCAGGCGCCCACCTTTTTTGAATAGTCTATAATGCTTTCCCACTTCTGGGCATAAGCTTAAAGTCCAGGACATTGCCCACTCCTGCCAATCCATTTGAAAGATGTCCAAGTCATCTAGTCAGCTCTCTTTGCCGCCTGTAGGCAACCATCCTGAGTGAAACATCTTTGCAAAAATTAATGGCATTGACGTTAGCTGTCGCATCACCACGTGACTTAGCGATCGCATACGTCAGTTAGCCAGTCTTTCAGATTGCTTTGTGGGTGATATTTTAGCCTGTCCACGTTATCGACTCTCGATTGAAGATCTAATTATAAGTAATATAATTGTATAATACTGTTTACTGTAAATATTTGTGTACGTAATTATAACTGACTTTTTTAAGGGCTGTTTTTTTTTTTAAACGCTTGTTTTCGTTTGTCCAATTTAGATGATACATTAATTTACTCTCAGGAGTAAATTAAATCAAGTACCTTTTATTATTTGCTCAAATTAAGTTGTGTAAATACTTTACTATTAGAAATTATTCTGTAGCATTAAGTTTGATTTTATTTTTCTATTTTACTTTGCAATGTAATTTAAAATCAACTCGAAGTAGTAGTGGGCTTAAGAATTTAAAATAGGTTACTGTGTGTTTTGAATTTTTCTTATGACTTATCGTGACGTAACCAGTGAGCAGTAGATCAAAATATACTTTGACCAGTAGTTGGCTCTACGGCGTTATATTATATTATTTAATGATTTTTTTTTAATATAGACGTCATAATTTCAACATTTTTATTCACTAGGCACTGCGCTAGCGCGGATTTAGCGATAATGGTGTAAATTAGTACTAGTTTTTCTATAAAATCAAAAAAACAACTTTAATGTTTGAAAAAAAAACTCCTTTCGTCATCATATAGCACCTAACAGGTAGAATGCGTTTCGGCAATAAGCCACCTTATATTAATCACTCGTGAAAAAACTCATCGACAAAAAAAAACTGGTTTTAAGAGATGATAACATCTCATAAGTTTTACGGCAAAAGTCTAAATCTCTTAGGCATTCATCTGCATTCATATAATGGGACCACCTCGGGACCTCTCTCTAGACACCAACACAATAATCATCCAAAAACAGCTCAAAAAATCCTCTGTCTTTCTTTATAAAACGTTAAAAAGTTCTAAAAAAATAGTTCACTTTTAACTGCCGTAACTAGTAATCCTTAAACGATTTAAATAATTATTATTGGTAGATCGTCAGTATTGTTATAATATGAATAAATAAAATTGTATATCAATATCCGTTTGTGTAAAAATGTTTTTAACTGTATCGGTGTATTTTGAGGCATAAAGATAGTTTTAAAATATTCATGACTTTGGTGGTTTTTTTCAATATATATTATTAAGTGATTGATAATAAAATTAGACAATTATTTGCATAATATGTTGTGCCGACCCCACATAAAGTGGGATAACGGCATGGAAATGGTGAATTGCATAACATTCGGTCATACATAATCTTTTCTAATGTGCGTTTAAATATTAGCAAAGCTTTCGGTACGTATCGAATCAACTTATGTCTCGATCGATTATGTGAATTGATGTATTGCTAATACAACTAGTCGCTTCACGAGTTCGCTCGAACCAGTGTGGTGAAAGGATTCATAGTCCGCCTCAAAAAGGCTCCTTTCGTGCGTTTGACACATGCTTTTGATGTATTACTAGTTGTTAATTAATACTTATGGCTATCTGTGTTTAAAAAGATAAAAATCCAAAAAAAAAACTAGGTGATTAGGAATACTTAGGAATTTCTGTCCGAATTTTTTCCAATTTCACAATGTGTCATGTCTGGTGTTTATTCGACCTACAGTCAGCAGACAGACGATCACCATTCACTTGTAGGAGACAAATATTTTATCTCATTAGAACATTTTTAACAATAAATTAGACCAACGTAAATTATGTACCTAGTGGTATTTCTTTAGATTTCTGATTAATGTCGGTGTGCTTATATTGCATGGTAGATTAGAACGTAAATAAAAATAGACTATTGGGGAACTCAAGTATAATCATAGGCCTCATAGAAGTTAGTGGATTGGCCTATAATACCTACTATAGATAAACATTGTACACAAAATAAATTTTGAACATCCTCTTTTTTAACAATCCTTATCTATTCCAATTAGTTTTTTTTTATTTAGTTGGCGACTTAGTACTGTGTCACTGGTACTTCAGCCATCTTGCTGTAGGTCAATGTCCCGGCGACTGTGTTGGCAGTATTTAATTTATCTATTGAATCTCGAATAAGTTGTCCGTTTGCAACAGATTCCGGGATTGGATTGTTCTAAGGTTCGATTTGATTAGGTTCGTGATAAGTTTTTAAATTTTCAAATTGATGAAGTGATGAGGAGCTTTATGCTTTCCGCGAGGAACATTATTTTTAGTTTTCTTTCTGTAACAACCGAACGAAATCAATACAGTCAACGAATAACCCCAGAACACCTATAGATCCTAAAAATCAATTTAATTAATAAAATAAATCTATAGAGATCTAATAAAGTTACATATAAATTTTCTGGGGATGGTTGTTCAGTCGTTTATATGTCTATTTACAACTTTTTTGGAGTTTTTATTACAAAATCGTGTCAAAGGGTAGTTATTTTTTTTTTCAATAACAATGACGAAAACTGCCAATTAAAGAATCTTAAATGGATAAACTAATTTAATCTAGTCATACTAATAAAATATACAAGATGTTCTCGGAAATACGATGCAATGGAGGCTAAGGGTCTGGCCTATGTCCGCTACGTTATGTTATGTTACAGTTACTTTTGTTTTAGAACAAAGATTCCAATCATTACACTTACGAAACAAAAATAAGAAATCAAACTATTTATTTGCAACAAACACAAAATTAAATTAAACTTAATATAATCATGAAACAGTTGTCAACTCAGCATGAGCAGGATGAAACAGCAGCTAGTTATTGAAATAAAAGTCTACAAGACACTAGTGATTTGACAAAATTTCAGCCAGACAGAGTAAGCTGAATTGCAAGAATGTGATCATGCGTTTTCAATCGAAGTTGTACAGGCACACTAGTGTCACTGGCTGATATGTTGTTTCTAGTGGAGTGCCGGAACCTCTGAACTCAGTTCCACTGAATGGATTTTCATGAAACCTTTCCGATTGTATTGTTAAAACAATTCTGAGCAACAATTTTAAATTTTTCCACATAATATTTTTCTTTCTGAAACTTCGGCTGGAAATTAAAATATAACAATAATTGGACACAATGTTTCAGGGGTCTTCAAATATCCCTCAATAAAGGGTAATAATTGGGTGTCAAAGTTTGTATGGGAAATTTTTAACGAGCAGTGCAATGGGGTTGATACTCGGTTTGGGTACTTTAAATAGAAAATAAATTGACACGTATTTAAGTATTTCCAAAAAACATTAAAAGGGGGTAAAATGTGGTGTCAAAGATGGTATGGGAATTTTTACTGTTTGGAAATTTGAAATAAAAAATTCCAGAGTTTTCCAAAATTACTCTCAAAAAGGGGTAAAATGAGGTAAAATTACTATTATTCATTTTAATCATAAAAAAGTTTGATCGGAAAAAATAATGGTTTAACACTTAACCTAATTAATGTGTAAAAAACATATTCCAAAAGGTTTTATAAAAATCCGTTTAGTGGACCCGGGTTCCAAGGTGTACGGGAAATTCAGTGGCTGGTATTGGAAAGACGTACCTGGGTTCACGGCTGACTCGAGTCCGGGGGCCTTCCAAGATAGCACCGATATTGTCCGCACTTGTAGAAATCCACAGGACTGGTGAAAGGGTCTCACAGATCGTGTCGTCTGTTCGAAAAGAAGGACCGTAGACACGCACACACAACGCGATAGAATACCGGCGCGGGCGCGTGGGAAAATCGGGGCAAACGGCAGTCAGGGTGCGTAAACGTTCGTCTCCGATGACGGTGGAGCGAGGAATGTTCGTTGGCCGATTCCTTCACGAGAGCGCGTGAGAGGCGTCGTCAAACCAACCAGCCAATAAGAAAACAGATAGGTCAAAAAGGATTTCTCGACCTACCCTCCAAATTGTGTCTGCTTGCACAGGAAATGTATTGCTACCCACACCAACAATTTAAGAATGCACTCATTATCATCATCACAATAAATAAAACAAAAATGTGAAAAAAAATCAATTCCGGTACGGAACATAGCCGCTCACCTTAAAAGAACGTGGTTGTTTTAACGAAATATACACAAAAAAAAGTAAGAAATATGAAAGGAAAAGGAAAAACAAAAATATATAATATTTGCTTAGGTACTAACTAAATGCTCAACTGAAAAAGTAGACTTATTAATCTAACGGAAGCGGACAAATCTTAACGACGGGTCTCCTCGTAAAAGAGTTTCCCATTTTAAGAGTGACAGCACGGGTAATGTTATCACTGCCCGGGTGCAGAGCGTGTACTCTGGCTAACCTCCACTGTAAAGGGGGTAGGTTGTCATCACGCACAACAACAATCATGCCTTCACGGATTGGAGGTCCACGATTATGAAACCATTTTTGAGATTGTTGTAATTCATGTAAATACTCGCAACTCCAACGTTTCCAAAAATGTTGAACGCTTTGTTGAATCCATCGCCATCGAGTAAGCCGATCAGGATTAAAGTCCGCCAACGAAACGTCCGGTAGGGCCGTGATAGGACCGCCTATCAAAAAATGTGCTGGAGTCAGCGGTAAGGGGTCTTGGGAATCAGTACTCAAGACGCAAAGAGGGCGCGAGTTCAACACTGCCTCAACCTGACAAAGAAGAGTATGCATTTCATCGTAGGTTTGTGTGCGAGTACCAAGAACACGATACAAATGATGTTTGAAACTTTTTACACCAGCTTCTACCAATCCACAAAAATGTGACCCGGTAACGGGTTGAAAATGAAAAGTAAGGTTTTGACCTAATACCTTTTCATGAAACGCCTTTTGAACTGAATCTGAATTTAGAAATGCATATAACTCTTGTAAGTAGTTATTACACCCAACAAAGTTTTTGCCGTTGTCAGAGTAGATGTCCGTACATAAACCCCGACGAGACGTGAAACGTCGTAACGCAGCTAAGAACGATTCAGTAGTAAGATCTGAAACTAATTCGAGATGTATCGCTTTTACACTCATGCAAACGAAAACTGCAACGTAGGATTTTATTATTTTAGCGTTCCTAACCTTATTAGCGCGCACATAAAATGGTCCGGCGTAATCAACAGCTGTTTTTAAGAATGGACGCGCTGATTGTATACGTACGCTAGGTAAAGGAGCCATGCGTGGCTGTGTGTGAGTCGGCCGCGCTCGAAAACAAGAAATGCATTTATGTATACGCTGTCTGATTATGTTTCGTGCCGATAAAATCCAATATTTTTGCATCAACAAATATTGCGTAGACTGGGGACCAGCATGTAAATGGGTGACGTGTGCATCATCAATAATTAACGTAGTTAAATGATGTTTTTTAGGAAGTATCAATTGATGTCTAGATTCAAACGAAAGAAGAGATTTATGCAATCGCCCGCCCACACGTAATAAGTTGTCCTTATCTAAAAACGGAGATAAGCGTTTCAATTGACTTGAGGATTGTTTCCCCAGTGTTATGTTTTTTATATCGTCCGCGAAAACGGACTGTTGAATTCTACCTATTATTAACTTTAGGTTAGAGTTATATTCGGGCACAGTAATGTGCGCAGGGAAAGAAGTTTGAGTTTTTCTACATTTATGATAAAATCGAAAAATGTACGATATGACACGAACCAGTTTTCCTAACGATGAAAATTTTGAAAATACCTCGAGCTCGCCTACAGAAGATGGTGTTGCGAGAAGAGGAGGATTGCGTTTTTCTTCCTGTGTAACAGGACCTTGAATGAGCATAGGCCACAATTTTGGTTCTTCAACTAACCAACTAGGGCCACAGAACCATAAAACGTGTTTGACAAACACCGAGGGCAGCATGCCTCGGGAGGCTGAATCGGCCGGGTTGTCGTACGATGGCACATGTCGCCAACAACCGGCTGTTACTCGTGACAGTATGTCACTGGTACGATTGGACACGAAAGTTTTCCATTCATGTGGTGATGAGCGTAGCCATGCTAACACAATCGTGGAATCTGACCATGCGTAGACATGATCGAAATGAATTCGGTCGCCGTAAGCGAGCATTACTTTTCTTATTAGTTTAGATAACAGTTGGGCTGCCATAAGTTCAAGTCGCGGGATAGATAAACGCTTCAATGGCGCAACACGCGTCTTTGCCAACACAAGAAAAACACGAATCTTGTTGTCGCTGCATTTACACCTAACATAAACACATCCAGAATAAGCTCGTTCACTAGCATCTGAAAAGCCATGCAACTCGATCGATGTAGCCTTGTCGAAAATGTGACGAGGGAAAAAACATTCAGCTAAGAGCGGAAGCTCACTGGTGAAACTTGACCACGCGTTGACTATATCAATGGGCGGTGACTCATCCCACCCGGTCCCAGCGATCCACAGTAATTGCATAATATGTTTTGCATACAAAATCACAGGCGATAATAAACCTAGGGGATCGTAGATTTTTGCGATTTCCGACAAAATGGATCTTTTAGTACATGTCGAGTCAGAAGATTGAACATTGAATGAGAAACCATCCGAACAAGGGTTCCATTGGAGTCCGAGTACTTTTAGTGAAGTATCATTCTCCACTAGTGCGAACGAAACATTATCCGGCCGCTCACCGTGAGGTGAGGGCGCTGCGGCGAGAATCGCCGGCGAGTTACTATGCCATTTTCGAAGTTCGAACCCTGCGCTTGCACAGACATCTACTAATTGTTTTTGCAGAGCGAGTGCCTTGGCCTCGTCGGCCTCTCCTGTAATAATATCATCGACAAAGACGGAGTCCATCAAAACTGCTGACGCGAGCGGAAATTTCTCAGCCTCATCCTGTGCGAGTTGGCGCATCACACGTAAAGCGAGATAAGGAGATGAGCTCACGCCGAAAACAACAACTTTTATTTTATAATCCAGAATGGGTGCGTCAGGAGAGGATCGCCAAAGTATGCGTTGATAGTCCCAATCTGAATTTCTAACCGCAATATTACGGTACATAGCTTTGATATCAGCTGTAAACACGACATTATGAATTCGAAATTTTAACAAAATATCGACAATGTCCGAATGAAGCTTCGGACCGGTAAGCAAAAGATCATTTAATGAGTGACCATTTGTGGTTTTACAACCAGCATCGAACACTACCCGAACCTTAGTAGTTTCGCTAGACTCTTTGACCACGCAGTGGTGCGGAATATAATAATGAGAAGTATCATCTTTGGAGGGGGGATCACAAAGTTCCATTTGGTTCAAATCTAAATACTCTTGTAAGCACGAGTGGTATTCCCTTTTCAGGGCAGAATTACGTTCTAAACGATATTCTAATTTTCGAAAACGCGAGAGAGCGATGTCACGGGATTGACCTAGTATAGGTGCACTTTTGAATGGAAGGGCCACTACATAGCGACCGGATTCGTCACGTGTGTGCGATCCTTCGAAAAAAGATTCGCACAATCTTTCATCAGCAGAAAGGGTTTTTTCTTCTGGAACTGCCTCCAGCTCCCAGAACTTTTGAAGGTCGTTGTCCTCGAAAAAGGAGCTATGACAAACCTGGAGTGGCGGCGGGTTCACCACATCGAAAAAAACCTTTCCCATCAACAAATAACCGAAAATACTATTCATTGCAATCGGTGCATCGGGGTGACCTTTGACAATGTTTCCTAGCAAAATGTGAGATAGAATATCTGCACCTAAAAGCATTTCAATGGGTTGAGAGCTGTGAGCATTAAAATCAGGATCAGCTAAATACAAATTTTTGATGTGCGGCCACGCATCTATAGGTACCGGTATTCTAGGCAGGGTCGAAACTAGTTTTGGTAAAATTAAAGCCTCCACTGAAATAGCTGGTATATCCTGATTTCGAGGACTGATAACGCACGTAACTATACCTTTAGGATAAATCGGTTTTTCTTCACCGATACCAAAAATCGGAATATTAATATTCCTAAAGCTCAAGCCTATGCGTCTAGAACAAGCCTCCGTAATAAAACTAGCTTGACTTCCCGAATCAACTAAGCAACGTAATTGATGTTTCACCGTACCAACGTGTATATTGACGAGCGCGGTAGAAAGCATTACGGTCCATTTCCTCGTAGAGGGCGCAATGGACGACTCGCAGTTCGCGCTTATCGCGTGGTTCACGGCGGTCGTTTGAGGTAGCACGGCAGGAGGGCCGGGTTCAGACGCGACAACCATATGTTTCTCCGAAGGAGGGAAAGAGACGGCCTGATTCGAATGAATAGGCTTGTTTACCTGATTCTCAAAGTGCAATAATGAATGATGTCGTTTATTGCAAGATCGACATGTATATTTTGAATTACAGTTTACGAGACTATGACCAACATTCAAACAATTGTAACAAACATTTTTGTTTTTTATGAAATTATACCTATCACCGGGAGACATACTCAAAAACTTAGAACACCTCGGTAGGATGTGCTGCGAATCACACAAAATGCATTGCTTCTCGCTTTGTCCGTCGGATGATTCAGTAGCTGCAAACGAGCGACGCGGACCCGACCCGGAGGGCGCATTCGATCGATATGGATCCACGCTGTTTGCGCGGGAACGAGAACTACTATCTACCCGCTTCGATTCCTTCAATTCACCACCGTTCATAATTTCAAATGTGGAAATTTCCTGTTCTAAGAACCTAATGAGCACATCTACGTTAGGTATTTCGGACGGCTTTGGAAGAGATAATTCAAAACGCTTACGAATGGTATTAGGAATTTTTCGCAACAAAACGTTCAACAAAATGAAACTCCATTCATTCACTGGGAAACGCATCGTTTCAAGAGCCTTAATATTTTCCATGTATACGTTTAGCAAATTTCGTAGATTGGAATATGACTCATTGGTACAGGTGTCACAGTCCAGAATGCGATCCAAATGTTTCGAAGCAATAATTCGGCGGTTTTCGTACCTATTTTTTAGTATATCTAACGCAACTAAATAGTTTTCATCTGTAATGGGAATCGATTTAATCAAATTATGAGGTTCGTTTTTTAAAGTTAACAACAGATAACGAAACTTCTCCGCTGGCGTGTAGGCATCATTGTTGTGAATCAACGCTTGATATAAATCAAAGTATGAGGGCCAATCAGTAGATTCACCGCTAAATGACGGCAACGGTAACGTTGGCAATTTATGTAAATGCAAACTATGATTATGTGCATGAGGCATTGAATTAATGGTAGTGCGACTCATGCGCCTAAATTCCTGACTGGCTTCTTTCAAATTATTTACATGAACTAAAATAGCATAATAACAATCATTAAAATCGTTACGAATTTTTAACTGTTCGTCTTTGTTAAACAACTTCGACTTCATCAACGCTTTTTCAATTTTAGATTGAAGTTTACTAAACTTTCTTTGTTGAGCATTTAGATCAGTAGATCTTGATTTGAATTGAACTTGATCAGTAGTAGCAAATAATAACGTTCTTTTAATGTCTTCTAGAATAATATCTCGCTCGAAAATATCTTGTTCAATTCCCGCGTCGTCCGCCATTTTGCGTAGCAAAGATGAGCAAAAACGACCAACGGAAAATTACAAAATGTACACGTAGTGTAGCAATGAAACCAATGAAAGATGACACAATCTGGAGGAATCAAGAAATATATCCGGCTCGAACGGATCAAAAAGTATGTACGGGAAATTCAGTGGCTGGTATTGGAAAGACGTACCTGGGTTCACGGCTGACTCGAGTCCGGGGGCCTTCCAAGATAGCACCGATATTGTCCGCACTTGTAGAAATCCACAGGACTGGTGAAAGGGTCTCACAGATCGTGTCGTCTGTTCGAAAAGAAGGACCGTAGACACGCACACACAACGCGATAGAATACCGGCGCGGGCGCGTGGGAAAATCGGGGCAAACGGCAGTCAGGGTGCGTAAACGTTCGTCTCCGATGACGGTGGAGCGAGGAATGTTCGTTGGCCGATTCCTTCACGAGAGCGCGTGAGAGGCGTCGTCAAACCAACCAGCCAATAAGAAAACAGATAGGTCAAAAAGGATTTCTCGACCTACCCTCCAAATTGTGTCTGCTTGCACAGGAAATGTATTGCTACCCACACCAACAATTTAAGAATGCACTCATTATCATCATCACAATAAATAAAACAAAAATGTGAAAAAAAATCAATTCCGGTACGGAACACAAGGTTTAAACCGCACGGCGGCGCTCCACTATTATTCCGTTGTTTCGTATTTCCGAAAACACAAAATTACTCTTTTGTAACACTGTAAATAGAAAATTGTTAGTAGGACGTATTAATAATTTTACATGTAGATAGATTAGATAGTAACTATATTGAATTGTTCTTGTGATTTTTTCTATTTGTAATAGATATACAAATGTTATTTTTACTGCGACAGTATGGGAAAATCCGAAACCAGAAGAGATACAAGAAGTGTCTTAGGAACCATTTACTCTTTGTTAATACAATGAAATGATCCTTGTGAGAAACTGAGTCGATCAGCATTAAAACAACACATTTAGAATCGCTAAATTATTTTGTTTATTTTGAAATTTTTAATAGGTACGTTAAACTCATGCTTGACCAAAAAGTACTATTATTCAGTTAAAGTAAGTTCGAATGAGCTAGTGGCCAACTCTTGTGACGGATTTTTAAGGCCGCCTGAAGGTCATGGCTTAACGACTCAAAAGCCGGCACCAACAATTTAACGTGCCCTCCGAAGCACGGAAGCGCTCAGCTCGTAATGCCACTTGCAGTCACCCATCCAAATTGTGACCGCACACAGGGTGGCTTAACTTCAACAATCAACCAAGAACGTCTAAGCAAGCTACAAGCGCTTCTATTCAGTTAAATTCATTTTTATAAATTAGAGATATAAAAATAAATACCAAAATAATTTTAAGTAAAAAAAGGAGCAAACGATTCCATCTCTACTGGTTTCAGATTTCTCCATAATGTTCCAGTATAAAAATATTTTGTACTAGCTTTAAGAACTAAATGTGTAGTGAAACAGTGTTAATCCATAAAGAATTGCGTTCATCAGCATGCACATTATAATAAGCACGATTATTCTCAAATGATTTGTCCATACATAACTACTTCAAGAAAATATGATTTTTGACTATGTATTCTGATAGTAAACTCGCATGTTGGTGAACTCTGCCTTACTTATAAACGTAACTAAAGTAAACCACTGTTTAAAATTAGCTGTCACTGTTTGTCACTACCTTAAATAGAATTTCTGCCACGGAAAATAATGAAATGATGGTTGTCGATGGTGGTAATTATAATTAGTTGTGCATCATCTAAACAACTCTAGTTCCTCAAAACATTACTTTGACATTGATGGACCTTTACAATATTCTACTTTAAACGATCTTAAATTTTAGTCAGATTTCAAGACGGGTTTATAAGTAAGACAGCTTTAGTTTAGTAAGTAAACGTTTTGATCGAAAATTAGAATTTTCTTCTCTATATAACATGTTTTTTATTTCCTCTGCGTAACCCCGTTTAGATTTATTATGTATAGAATACTTACTTCTCTGGACTGGGAGTAAAGAAAAAGCATAGAATGCGTCCAGCTGCTTCTCTCCCCGAGCATGTCGTAAAAGTCGACTATGGGGTAGTATCCTTTCCAACATGATGGACCATATGGGCGATGGGCTGATCACCTGTCACCATGGTTCACCATATCCATCTTAGGATTAGATCAGAAGTAGCTGTAAGTTTTCTTATGTTTACTTGTGGCTCTACCCACCCCATTAGGGATACAGGCGTGATAATATGTATGTATGTACCTACTTACTACAATGTCACTAGTTCTTAGAACCAGTGTAGTAAAAGGTTTAGGGCGTAGGTCTCCTTATTTAGAAAGTTATAGCTTCTATAATATGAAGGGTTTCCTCACGATGCTTTCTTTTTTTACTACTAAAGGTAGATAATTAATCGTGAATTGCGCACATAAATAACAAAAAAAATCAGTTCACTGTATATAGATACTAAAAATATATTTAAAAATCTTTCGAGGTATTAATCCTTTTAACCCAAATAGGTTTGCGGTAGAGCACACTCTACCTGATGTTAAGTTACGGTGTGGTCTATATGAAGCACGCTTACACGAATCCGTATGAAGGACTATAAATAAAAAAGACACCTGTTAAAACAACAATGATTTTTATTACATAAATTACTAACAACAATTTTTTTGTTGATCAAATCTTTAAATACCCACTTTCGAAATTAGTTTTCAAACAATAAAGATACCATATTCCATTTCTTAATTTATCATGATTTTATGAGTCTTCATTTTTTTATGGATCATCTTAAATCGACTTTATATGTTAATAAAGTTTTCGATTTTGTATAGTTTCATTTCACGTGTCGTCGCTAGAAAGCTCAAACACGTTCCAAAAATTGCATATAAAAATACGTCTGACTGTGTTTGAGGTAACGTCTCACGCCAATGTATGAATATCAGCAAAACGCTTCGATAGCGCGTTCTAACTTTTGCTACCAAATTAGCAGCGCCATCTAGTTTGCAACGGGGTAAATTGCAAACAAAATAGGGTGAGTTTGTTCCAAATAAAATAAAAAAATAATAAGTATTAATAAATATTGTGCTATGGACTAAGTTGTCTGAGAAAAAAGATTATTATTATAATAAAAATAAAGCTAGCAGAATTTAGGCGAGCAGCTGGCATTTTGTTCAAAATTAAAACTGGTCACACTGGTCAGCAAGCAAGTCCTACATTTTGGAATACTGGCCGGATCGGACTATCGTCGCACGCAGGCGCCCACGTACCTAGTCCCTCATAGCTTTGTGTAAAATTTTACTGGTGAAAAGTGAAGAGAAGCTCTCAGGTAAGCTGATTGTTATTAAAGCGAGATTACATTCGGATAGAAAACCTGTGCATTATGTAGGTTTGAGTGTCTCTGCACAGCCTCCGCTTCCCGCCCTCGCCAGTCGCGCGCGATCGATAACGACGCCACTAGCCATTTTCACAAAGGGCTAGATCCTTTATGTAGCACCTGAAGCTAGTAAATACGACTATTTCCGAATAACTTGGTCCAATGCATTTGTTATCTTCCTTATAGGTAGTCTACGCGTCTCATGAAATCTATATATATAGGTATAAAAATCAATTGCTGTTCGTTGTCTTGCTAAAATTCGATAACGGCTAGGCCGATTCAGCTGATTTAACTATTTTTATATCCGGGTACCGCGCGAGTGAAGCCGCGGGCGACAGCTAGTTATAAATAAGTATTCCCGGCCGCGCGATTTACACAAAGAGCTACCTAGATCCTTTAGGTAGGTAGCCTACCTGAAGCTAGTATGACCCTTGTATGACCCTTTCCCAATAACTTGCTCCAATGCATTTGGTGGGTATCTTCCATATTGGTCTACGCGTCTTATCTTATAATATAAAAATGAATCGCAAAATGTGTTGGTAAGCGCATAACTCAACAACGCCTGGACCAATTTGGCCAAATCTTTTTTTAAAATGTTCGTTGAAGTTCAAGGATGGTTTTTACGGCGAGAAAAATTAGAATTATTGCTGGAAAAACCCTAAAAATAGCCCTTTTCTTTTTCCCATACAAATGACGAATGAACAGGACGAAGTCTGTCGGGTCAGCTAGTGAAATAATAATAATGTATTTTAACAAAATTATGACAAAGGTCTAGTTTCCTAGGGAACATCTGGTCAAAGAAATAAAGTAAAATAGAGGGTACCTAGATAATTTTGATAGATCAGGCACTGTCCAGAGCACCGTTGGTCATGCAGACATGGGTAATTAATTACCCCTCAGGTACCTGCATTTTCGTTTTGCAACAAAGAGAAAGATGACAGTCCGCCATTTTATGCGTGATGGAATTGGACTACTTACGTACCTACCTACCTAAGTACCACCTACCTACTGATTTACCTACTACTAGATTTTTTGAGTGTCTTGGTAATATTTTGAAACAATTAGAGTTCAATAGGAAATAAGGAGGAACCCTGTAACGCCATCTAAGATATTTACTTAAACCAATATTTTATTTCCTTGTGATGAGGAATGGTTTGGAGGAGTTTTATTTAAATAAATAATAAATAAATAAATATTTGAGGACATAATCACACCATCTAGCCCCAAACAAAGCAAAGCTTGTATTATGGGAACCAGATGGCTGGTAGAATACATAATATACTTTTTTATTGTAAATACATACTTATAATACATAATACTACAACACCCAGACCCGGAAGAAATATTTGCAGAGCATGCAAACATTTCTCCCGCAGCGGGAATCGAACCCGCGCCTCTTGCGTATCAGCCGAGCACTCGCCCGCCTCGCCACAGAGGTCGTCGATTTAATGTTTTATCTATTTGTCCACTCTACTAGTTACCACCATTATGAATGTATTTACTGTGAAGCAACCAGCCGTAAACTTTAGAAGTAAATTAAGTAAGTAGGTAATAGGCAGTGACGGATTAAGACTACCTACTTGATGCCCTAAGCAATCCATGCCTGTGGGCCTTTAAACCTTTACCGCCTAAAAACATTAGTTTTTTGTAAAATGAGATGATGAGATGTAACGTGAGATTTAGACGCCCTAAGGGCGGATTTTTTTTTTGTGCTTCTGATTTCTTTTTCTGGTGCCCCCTCAGGCGTGATGCCCTAGGCAATTGCTTATCCGTCACTGGTAGTAGGTACTTACTACTTACCTATTCAAAGAAAAGGGCGGGAGCAGCTAGATCCAAAGATGCATACCTACCACATGAACAAAGGCTTAACTTTTAATTATTGTTTACAGTTCGTTCCAACACACCGCGTAGACGAAACGTAACAGAACCTGATGCAGGGGCAACACTGCCACTGGTGCATTGCCTAAAGAAAAGGTCAATTTTCAATTATGTTTCGCAAAGTCCGTCTTCCTGCCGGCGTGGCAGCTGAGGTCAAAAAATCTACTTGGCCCGAGTACTCAGTGATCAATCTAAACGTCTGGACTGAGGAAGAGCATAAGCAGCTAATTGCCATGACAACCCAAAGTGGAACTAAGGATTTTGATTCCATTGCAGTGGCAATGAACACATCCCGAACACCCTATGAATGCTACCTATATCTGAAAATAGTGACTTTTCTTTGCGGGTATATGGACAGAGATTGGTCACATCAAGAAACAAAGACCCTAAAATCGCTCGTTAATAGCTTTGCGGACAACCAACGCATACCGTGGGGTCGCGTGGCAGCCTCTATGAAGAACCGCTCTAAGTGCGAGTGTTACGCCAAATACTGCTTCATTAACAAGGCGAAAAGAATGGGTAATTACTTATGGGAGGAAGATGCTGTGATACTCAGCTTTGTTAAAAACTTTGGCTATCGTTTTAAAGATTTGGCCAATATTCTCAAAGGTCGCAGCCCTTTTGATTTGGAAGCGCGTTTTAAGAAAATACGTAAGCTTCAAGCCCGGGGAAACTGGAGTTTGTATGAGGATTACATGCTCAATGTCATCATGCAATCTTGGCTTGTCCCTCAAGGAAAGAAGTTCAGCGATTTTGCACATCTAGCAGCTAGGACTCACATTGCACTCTTTAATAATAAAACTGTCGCCGAAGTAAAGAAGAGGTAAGTAAGAATCGTCAGAAAATATGCAACGCCCTTCTGGCTAAGTGTGTGTGTTAGGAACACATGGACGCTTAGCCAGAAGGGCGTTACCTGTGAACTATCGTCACGTTAGTTTCAATCAGTGTTAACGACGATTTTGTCTTGATTTCAGGTTCAGAGACCTGAAGGCTTGGAAGTTGAAACACCGAAGTCCGGACATGATCAACGCTCTACACCGCTCTACTTGGGCCAGGATAAAGCCGAATCCCGAGTTCACTGAGGACCTCGCCTTAGCTCTCAAATGCCTTAAGGATAAGTTGGTAATCGAACTTGAATCTTATCAAGAGGCCGATGCCGCCAATGAACACATCAACTTTTTGGTAGGTTGTTGTGACGATTATCCTGATCATATTTTGATGCCGAACTTAGATTAAAAAAGCATATGCGTCCAGCTGCTTCTCTCTCCGAGCATGCCGTATAAGTCGACTAAGGGATGGTATTCTCTCCAAAATGATGGACCACCTATATGGGCGATGGGCTAATCACCTGTCACCATGGTTCACCATTTCTATCTTAGGATTTTAAATCAGAAGTGGCTGCAAGTTTCCTTATATTTACTTGTGGCTCTGCCTACCCCATTAGGGAAACAGGCGTGATTTTATGTACCTATGTAGGTATGTAAAAATTGAAACCTACATAATTCGTTTTTCATTTTCAATTCCATCATCATTACCTACCATTATAAATAAAGAAATTCAATAATATTTTGACAAATAGAATTCTATTATAATTTCTTTTAAATATTTTCACTAGCCAAGGAAATTAAAATTTGAATTTAATAATTTAAATAACATTTTATTGATTATTTTCTATGAAACAAAACACATAGTCACTACACTGGTAAAGAAATAAACCGCTATGTATTCGTTAGCGGCGTACAACACGATATAATATAGAGCGCTAACTTTGTAAATAGGTACGTAAATTATGACAGAAATTATCAATTTATTTTATTCAAAACATAAAACAGTACCTAGTTTTATTTTCGAAATAAGGTGAGTTGATTTAATTTTGTGCTTTGGTTATCGATTAAATGACTTTTTTTTGTACTCTTATGTTCCGGAATGTACACAGCTAACTTTAATTGGCGGAGTATATTTCGCCTTAAGATTATTCCGTAGTATACCCGGCTATCTAAGCTTATAATGAAAACTAACAAAATATGCAGTTTTAACTCAAAATAATTGAACTATACGCTCTGTAAATTTCATTAATATAGCTCCAGTAACAAAGGAATTATCGCCATTTTTTCTTTAAAAGCGCCTCCTGTAAACCTACGATTTTCGAGTTGGCAGAGTATAACTTAGAAGCATCGATATTAGGAGGCGAGTGACCATAGACACAGGACTTCAAGGGGCAAGTCTCCTTGGCTGAGTAGATTTGGGTTTTCATATTGCGGCGCTAGCAAGTACCTACCTGATGAGTGTTACTACTTGTGGTATATTTATTTACACGGCTCATAAATTTTACAAACAGCTACTTACCACCCCATTAATAAATTAATAATAAGCATATACCTGGAAGAGATCGAGTTTATCTATCCTAACTTTTGATGTTATTAACATATTTACACACTTTCTATGTAAGAAGTAGGTAGGTACATTATAATTATAACAGGAATTATATAATAACTTGAGGGACATCTTAAATCATAGATCTAAGTACCATCAGCAATAGCATATGTAATCGGGCGATACTATAGCGACAAGTTTACCAAATCATCTTGTGTGAAAAATGTATTGTACCTACCTACTCAGATAGTTTTAAGCATTTTAATCAATACTAGATACCTACTTATTTATGTACGGTATCTATACATAACTACCTAGTCAGTAGTCACATGTCTATCTACTAAATAATAAACAAAATACATACACTTAATAAAGAAGTAGTATTTAGATAAAAATGATGTTTCAATTATTATCCACTACTATCTATATCCCCTTACCTATTTGTAACAAACAATCACAGAAAAACAAAAATTCGAACCAATGAGTAAAATATTTTTTATTCGATCCGAAAAAGAGATCTAGTTATCATGGACTAATTCTATATCTAGGCTACTAGGTACAATAATGTTATACTGACTCATCTTACTTCTTACTTATAATTATTATAAATGCGAAAGTTTGTGAGTTTGGATGTTTGGATGTTTGTGCCTCGATCACGCCTAAACGGTTAAACGGATTTGAATGAAACTTGGAATATACATAGTACATGTACTGGATTAACATATAGGCTATTTTTTATCCGGATACCACGCGAGCAAAGCCGCGGGAGGCAGCTAGTAGGAAATATAATGTCGAGGTGACCATAGTAAATTGGCAAAGCAGGTAAAGAAAAAATATACCTAATTAACATAATTTAAAGAAAATACTTTGAGAAAAGGCATTATTACTTATATTGGATACCTATTAAGCTATTGACTTTAATTAACACGGTTAGACCAATTACATTAATTAAAGAAAGACTTAATTAAAAAACTACATTTCGCACCTTGAAAACAAAAGTAATTGCCTTACGGTGACATCTGAAATCTACAGAAAAAACTACCTACGTCATTTCCAAAGACCTGTTTCTCAATAGTTCACTTAGGTCTCGCTAGGTGTCACCATGTGTCACTTCAAACTTCAAAGTTCTGTGCTTGTTCGTTAAACAAAAATAATGCTGATTTCACGCGGGGGCAGAACAGTGGGTGGCATAGTAGGTACTGCTACTATTTGAACGCAACGCACAGAACAGTACTGTCTTGACAGAAACTAAGGCAGAACAGTTAATAGCTTGCCGGCCTATTTTTTCGGGGCAGTTTACTCCAGTAGTTTCGGAGCCTATTCGTTAAAAAAAATCTTTCCTCTTTATAATATTATATATGACTAGCTGTTGCCCGCGACTTCATACGCGTTAAATTTCAAACCGAGTTTCACCCCAACCTTCCTTCCTTCTTAAAGAATTTTTGAAATCGTTCCAGTAGTTTCGGAGCCGCACGCCAAAAACTATTTTGGATTTTCTACCTTGGGTTACAATATTGCAATTTTCTTACGGATCCCTATTTTTTTTGAAAGTATATTATAACCTATACTGGACCCTGATAATGTAGCTTTCTATTGGTGAAAGAATTTTTGAAATCGATCCAGTAGTTTCGGAGCCGCACGCCAAAAACTATTTTGGGTTTTCTACCTTGGGTTACAATATTGCAATTTTCTTACGGATCCCTAATTTTTTAGAAAATATATTATAGCCTATACTGGACCTTGATAATGTAGCTTTCTATTGGTGAAAGAATTTTTGAAATCGGTCTAGTAGTTTCGAAGCCTATTCGTTACAAACAAAAAAACAAAAAATCTTTCCTCTTTATGATATTAGTATAGATTTATAAATTTTTCTTTTCTATTTATTTCATTATCTACCATTTCAATTAGCTCATCCAGAGCAATTTGTGCTGCAATTTTAAGTAAGTGGCGTAAATGTTGCCGTTGTTTGCGTCGACACTCCATCGCTATCATTCGCGGACTGTCCCATATTTAAACGCCACTGTCCTTCCAAACTGTTCTGTCCCATGTTCTGCCCCCGTGTGAAATCAGCTTAGGCCATTCCGCGTCCGGTAATAGTGTTCTCAGGTGCGTCCGGTCGTCAGCGACAACTGTTTATGGGGTACGTGAAAAGGTGAACTATTTTGTTTAGTGTCAGTTATGTCGTAACTTTTTATGAAAATAAATACTTGATAATAAAATTGAGAACAAAAGTGACACTATACTGAACTTTTTTTAAATTAATGGCACTAAGCAAAAAATATGCTTGAAAATGTGAGAACTAAAGTGGCGCTATACTTACTGAACTTTTTAAATTCATTTTTACCGTACCTGTTTATCTTATTTACCTGTTTATCCAATAGGAATTAACCAAATTATGTTAGAATAATACCAAAATTATTAATTAAACCAACAACCAGTGCATTGCATATACTTATTTCAATCCATAGTCGAGTTATTGACGTCATAAAAATTACAATAACTTTAAAAAATACCTACTGAAAAATGTGGGTTTTTGTTTAATGTCACTTTTGCTTTCAAGGGGCGAATTGTCATAAAATAAATAAATTGCTAACCCTAAAATTTAGTTTTTTAAGTTTTATTAAATCAATTAAACCCTAAAATTACATTTTTTTTTTAATCTGGTCACACTGCCAGACGCACACGGACGATCGTCGCACGCAGGCGCTCACGTACCTAGTCCCTCATAGCTTTGTGTAAAATTTTACTGGTGAAAAGTGAAGAGAAGCTCTCAGGTAAGCTGATTGTTATTAAAGCGAGATTAAATTCGGATAGAAAAACTGTGCATTATGTAGCTTTGAGTATCGCTGCACAGCCTCCGCTTCCCGCCCTCGCCAGTCGCGCGCGATCGATAACGACGCCACTAGCCATTTTCACAAAGAGCTAGATCCTTTAGGTAGCACCTGAAGCTAGTAACTATTTCCGAATAACTTGGTCCAATGCATTTGTTATCTTCCTTATAGTCTACGCGTCTGATGAAATCTATACTAATATTATAATGAGGAAAGATTTTTGTTTGTAACGAGTATGCTCCGAAACTACTGGACCGATTTCAAAAATTATTTCACCAATACACATCAGTACACTACTACAATACACATCAGTACAGTACCAATACACTATCAGGGTCCAGTATAGGCTAAAATAAATTTTCAAAAAATTAGGGATCCGTTAGAAAATTGTAATATTGTAAACCCAAGGTAGAAAACCCAAAATAGATTTTGGCGTGCGGCTCCGAAACTACTGGACCGATTTCAAAAATTCTTTCACCAAAGAAGGAAGGAACGAAGGATATCTATATGTAGGAATATCATTCTATAGATCAACAAGTCCACGATGGTATATGTCTATCCCCGTGCGAAGCCGGGGCGGGTCGCTAGTGTATAATATACGTATATTAATGATAATATTGGAGAAACAATACCATTAAGGCAAATAGATACTATTAAAGAGAACAAATCAATATATACGGATGTCACGACATTATGCGAAATTTTTAACAACAGTCGATAGATCTTTTCACAAAACATAATCTTAGCGTAGATCAAAATTCAAAACATTTGTTTGCTAGTCTCCCTACTCGCCAAGAGATAGTAGAAGTATAGCGTGAATGGTGTGAAAAGTAGATTTTTTGCTGTTCTTCCACTTTCAAAATTCAATCTAAATTCTAAACTCAATCAAAGTTTGTTTATGTACCCTATATCAAAATAATAAAGTTGTGTTGATTGTGTATTCTTTTGAGTTTTGGTATGCAATGTAGGTAGTTTATAAAAATCCACCAATAAATATTGTATGCCCCTGAAGAAAACCTAAATGCCGAAGCCGACGTGCAAGCAGTGCGGCTCCACCGACTCGCTGCTCTGGCGGAAGCAGAAGGGCGGGCAGATCTGCAACGAGTGCTATGCAAAGAAAAGCAAGGAGGCGCGGCCCGAGGTGAGGAGCGAGGACGACCGCGTCGTGGACAGCCAGAATGGAGATAACACTCCGGCGAACGACACGGGCCGCGCCGCCAGGAAGAGCACTCGCGCGGCGCGGCAGAAGGCGGCGAGCAGCGCCTCGCCGCGCCGTGCCGCGCCGAGCAACGCCTCGCCGCGCCGTGCCGCGCCGAGCAGCGCCTCGCCACGCCGTGGACCGCCGCGCCGCGCCGCGTCTCGCCGCGCCCCTCCGCCTGGCCGCGGCCGCCGCTCCGCCCTCAAGAGCACCCCGCAGCGCGCGCCCACCGACACCGCCACGCTCGTCACCAGCGACTCCATCTTCTTCAAGGTAACTTTCTAGCTTGCGACACTTTCAAACTGATAATGAAGACAGTGTCCTTCTACACCCCCTTGTTCTAGCCTGCTTCTGTGTATGTTCACCATCGAGAACTTAAACTTACCAAGTTATTCCAAGCATCCCTTCTAATTTTATTTGCTGGTTGTGCACTAATTCTAATTATAGTTATGGGAACAGAGATCTACACTGACACCCCCGCAGTGGGGTGTGTTGTGCATTATCCCCCTGCTGACCCTCCCCCTGACAGCCCAACTCTTCTTCATATCTCATTTTCAATTACATTGATGTGAGGCGTTTATTACGTTTGGGGATCAGTCTGGTTGTGCACTACAGAGCTAAGTTTTTAATTCAGCAGTAACTGTTGCAATTGTAAATTTTTTTAGGGTTCATACATGCAAGTGGGTGACGTTGTCTCGATGCTGGATGTGGATGGCGGCACATACTATGCTCAGATCCGAGGGTTCCTCACGGACCAGTACTGCGAGAAGAGTGCGGTGGTGACGTGGTTGCTGCCCACCAAAGCCAGCCCTCCCCCTGAGAAGTGCTTCGACCCTGCCACATATATTATTGGTAAAATTCCTGCCTCATATTTTGTTATCATAATATTTAATTATGTTGTCAGTATTTTGCATAACACACAACAATCTTAATTAAAATGACTTAGAGTAGATTTCAAGTCTTGATTATAAACTGTAAACTAGTCATGTCTATTTTACTTAAAATAATCCCGTGTTAGTGTTGTCTAGTGCTATCCAAATCAATACTAATTGTACAATTTTTTTTGGTTATTGCAAACTCCTGTCACAAGTTAGCTTTAGTAGCTAAGCATTGTTCTTACCTTTATTTTGTTCCAGGTCCAGCGGAGGAGCTTCCTCGAAAGCTGGAGTACATGGAGTTTGTGATGCATATTCCTTCAGACTACTACCGCGCCGACACGCCCTACCCGCCCTGCGGCGCCGGTGACCTGGACAATTGCAGTGGCTTTGTGTGGACCTCCATGGAGCCAAAGGAACGCACCCAGACTTAGAAGCCGGGACCGACAATATAGTATATTTTCAGTTTCTGATTTTTGATTTTTTCTATTTGTATTTTTACTGCGACAGTATGGGAAAATCCGAAACCAGAAGAGATACAAGAAGTGTCTTAGGAACCATTTGTTCTTTGTTAATACAGTGAAATGATCCTTGTGAGAAACTGAGTCGATCAGCATTAAAACAACACATTTAGAATCGCTAAATTATTTTGTTTATTCTAAAATTTTTAATAGGTACGTTAAACTCATGCTTGACCAAAAAGTACTATTATTCAGTTAAAGTAAGTTCGAATGAGCTAGTGGCCAACTCTTGTGACGGATTTTTAAGGCCGCCTGAAGGTCATGGCTTAACGACTCAAAAGCCGGCACCAACTATTTAACGTGCCCTCCGAAGCACGGAAGCGCTCAGCTCGTAATGCCACTTGCAGTCACCCATCCAAATTGTGACCGCACACAGGGTGGCTTAACTTCAACAATCAACCAAGAACGTCTAAGCAAGCTACAAGCGCTTCTATTCAGTTAAATTCATTTTTATAAATTAGAGATATAAAAATAAATACCAAAATAATTTTAAGTAAAAAAAGGAGCAAACGATTCCATCTCTACTGGTTTCAGATTTCTCCATAATGTTCCAGTATAAAAATATTTTGTACTAGCTTTAAGAACTAAATGTGTAGTGAAACAGTGTTAATCCATAAAGAATTGCGTTCATCAGCATGCACATTATAATAAGCACGATTGTTCTCAAATGATTTGTCCATACATAACTACTTCAAGAAAATATGATTTTTGACTATGTATTCTGATAGTAAACTCGCATGTTGGTGAACTCTGCCTTACTTATAAACGTAACTAAAGTAAACCACTGTTTAAAATTAGCTGTCACTGTTTGTCACTATCTTAAATAGAATTTCTGCCACGGAAAATAATGAAATGATGGTTGTCGATGGTGTTAATTATAATTAGTTGTGCATCATCTAAACAACTCTAGTTCCTCAAAACATTACTTTGACATTGATGGACCTTTTCAAAATTCTACTTTAAACGATCTTAAATTTTAGTCAGATTTCAAGACGGGTTTATAAGTAAGACAGCTTTAGTTTAGTAAGTAAACGTTTTGATCGAAAATTAGAATTTTCTTCTCCATATAACATGTTTTTTATTTCCTCTGCGTAACCCTGTTTAGTTTTATTATGTATAGAATATTTACTTCTCTGCCGGGCTGGAAGTAAAGAAAAAGCATAGAATGCGTCCAGCTGCTTCTCTCCCCGAGCATGTCGTAAAAGTCGACTAAGGGGTAGTATCCTTTCCTACATGATGGACCACCTATATGGGCGATGGGCTGATCACCTGTCACCATGGTTCACCATATCCATCTTAGGATTAGATCAGAAGTGGCTGCAAGTTTTCTTATGTTTACTTGTGGCTCTGCCCACCCCATTAGGGATACAGGCGTGATAATAGGTATGTGTGATAGTATGTATGTAGGTACTTACTACAATGTCAATATTTCTTAGAACCAGTGTAGTAAAAAGTTTAGGGCGTAGATCTCCTTCGCGCATTTAACACCTAGGTATTTAGAAAGTTTTAGCTTCTATAATATGAAGGGTTTTCCTCACGATGCTTTCTTTTCTTACTATTAAAGGTAGATAATCGTGAATTGCGCACATAAATAACAGAAAAAATATCAGTTCACTGTACCTATACTTATACTAAAAATATATTTAAAAATCTATCGAGTTATTAATCCTTTTTTTAACGCAAATAGGTTTGCGTTTGACCACACTCTACCTGATGTTAAGTAACAGTGTGGTCTAATTTGAAGCACGCTTACTTACTTATCGTATCGTTCTTTAGAACGCGTAATCCAGTTTGGCGTTCCACAGGGGAGTATCCTGGGACCTTTACTATTTATTATTTATATAAACGACCTACCAAGATCAGTCAATCAACCATCATCATTTTCCTGCCCTTATCCCACTAGGTGGGGTCGGCACACCATATTTCCCTCTTCCATTTTCTCCTATCACTCGTCATCTCCGCACTCGCTCCTTTCACACGCATTTCCTCTTTCACACAATCCATCCATCTTTTCCTTGGCCTTCCTCTAGCAGTATATCCATCCACATTCATATTCATCACTCGTCTTGTAACATGACTTACTTCTCTCCGCATAACATGCCCATACCACGCTAGCCTATTACTCCTCATCTTCTCTGTCACTGGCGCTACTTTCAAACTTCCTCTAATGTACTCATTCCGTATCCTATCCATTCTAGTAACTCCACACATCCATCTCAGCATTCGCATCTCCGTAGCATGCAATTTTCTTTCATCCGCCGCTTTGGTTGCCCAACACTCAGATCCATACAGTACGACAGGTCTTATGATCGTTTTGTAGATTTTCCCCTTAAGTTTAAGGGGCATTCGCGGATCACATGTTGTTCCTGAGACCTGTCGCCATTTCATCCATCCCGCATTCATTCTGTTTTCAACGTCCCGGTCGATCTCGCCGTCGTTTTGGATAGATGAGCCGAGGTACCGAAAATCGGAGCAGACTGGCAGGAATACACCATCTAAGGCTATAGGGGAGAAACTAGAAGGACCACCGAAATCACAGAACAGATGTTCAGTTTTGGTCCTACTGATCCTTAAGCCGACATTTTCCAGTCTCTCCCGCCATTTTCCCAGCCTGCTCTGGACCTCAAGCGCATCTTCTCCGACAAGCACGATGTCGTCGGCGAACAGCATGCACCAGGGTGCCTCCTCCTGTATGTCTGATGTCAGAGCATCCATTACCAGGAGGAACAAATAAGGGCTTAAAGCCGATCCCTGGTGCAAACCTACAGCCACATCGAACTTGCCGGTAACTCCAGCCTCGGACCGGACGTGTGTAATCGCTCGACTGTACATTGCCCGAATGAGCCGTATGTACTTCTCAGGCACTCCCTTCACTTTCATACTCCACCACAGAACCTCCCGGGGTACCCTGTCATACGCCTTCTCAAGATCCACAAATACCATATGCAAGTTTTTGTGTGCACGCCTGTGCTTTTCACACATTTGGCGAAGTGCAAATATGGCATCCGTGGTTCCACGTCCAGGCATAAACCCGAACTGGTTCTGTGATACCTCACTCTCTTCTCTCATTCTTCTCGCTATCACTTTTTCCCATATTTTGATACTATGTGACATGAGCTTTATTCCTCTATAGTTGTTACAGACCTGTACATCACCCTTATTTTTAAAGATGGGCACCAGCGAACTATCGCACCATTCGTCCGGGATCGCCTCTACTTGCAACAACTTGTTGAAGAATAAAGTCAGCCACTCCCATCCATCCATTCTTAAACACTTCCACACTTCTGCTGGTATGCCGTCAGGCCCTACCGCTTTTCCATTCTACATACCTTGCACAGCAAATTTTACTTCATTCATACTTATCTCATTTACTACACCTATATTACCGAATACATCCTCTAACTCTCCACTCCAGTCGTTCTCCTCATTCATCAACTTTTTAAAATATGCCTTCCATCGTTCCTTTATTTCTTCATCATCCGTCAAAACCTTTCCTTCATCATCTTTTTTACATTCGACATGGATGATATCCCTTGCATTCTTTTCTCTTTCTTTCGCTATTCTGTACAAGTTCTTTTGACTATGAGGACTTTCCAACGATTTATACAGCTGGTCCTATACTTTGGCCCTTGCAACAGCAACAGCTTTCTTAGATTTCCTTTTACACTCCATATATTCTGCTCTCCATATAATCTCTTTCATTCGGTCATTTCCATCCTGTACACTCTTCCAATCTTTAAATGCTTGCTTCTTATCTTTCAAAATCTTCTGTACTTCTCCATTCCACCACCATGTATCCTTATCTATCTTTCCTTTACCTTTCGTTTCACCAAGGACATCCTTCGCTGCACTCCTGATACACGTCGCCATTTCGATCCAACATTCATTCACCGACTTTTCTTTCTCATTCTTACTATACTTTCACTTATCACTCGTTCATGGAATTTTTCCGCATACCTACTCGCTTTTTCCTAACAAGTGTCACTTGATTCTGGGTGGGGGCCGTAACTTGTGCTTAGTCCGGGTGACCTTAAATTTCAGCTCGAGTAGTACTAGTCTATGTTGGGATACTAGGCTCTCACCAGGTATGACTTTGCAGTATTTTGCTTGGCTAATGTTATTTCTTTTAATAAGGAAGTAATCTATCTGGGTCTTATGATTTCCACTTGCGTAAGTTATTAAATGTTGGTCTTTCTTTTCAAAGAATGTATTAACAATAGCCAAGTCAAATGCTGTGGCAGCTTCTAACAGAGCCTCCCCATCTTGGTTCCGATTTCCAAGACCCTATCCCCCATGCACTCTTTCATATCCTCCGTTCATTCGTCCCACATGTCCATTAAAATCCCCCCCTACATACAATTCCTCACTATCCGGTATACTCATTACTGCCGCATCCTCCCAAAACTTCTCTTTCACTCCACCATCACAGCCAGTTTGCGGCGCATACACACTCATTATATTTAAAACTAAATTATTCAACAATAATTTAACTACTATCAATCTATCATTCATCCTCTTAACATCCGTCACACATTTTTTCAGTTCACCATCCAGCACAACTCCCACACCGTTCCTCTTACCATCGCATCCACAGTAGTAAAATTTATATCCCACTCCAATCTCTCTAGCTTTCGATCCCTTCCACTTCGTTTCTTGCAAACACGCCACATTTATTCGTCTTCTTTCTAAAACATCCGCTAACTCTCTTCCTCTTCCAGTCATCGTTCCCACATTCCAACTCGCAATCCTCAATCTTACATCACGGACTCACGTCTTATGTTACACCCGTCCCTGATGCAACAACCCTTGTCCATTTCTCGCGGGCGCCGGGTGCTGCGCCTGCGCGTCGCCTGAGGGGTCCCTATGGTATGATGCCCTAGCATGGTCACTAATTCCATTCATTCTGAGATCCATGATGTAAAAGTTTTGGCTTGATTTTTACGACCGGCCGCCTGCCTGACGTCAACCCTCCTTGGGCATCAGTCAATCAACCAATGACCTTATTTGCTGACGATAGTACAATAACAATAAAATGTGATGGCATAAATACTTACAATTCTGACATTAACAATTCAATAAATTCAATAATTAAATGGCTTGACAACAATAATCTGAAAATAAATATAAATAAAACAAACATAGTTAGGTAATGTACCTACTTAGTACATTTTAGTCAAAGAATGAAAAATTATCCTCAAACCTAAAAAAACCTACAATTTAATGGAATCTTGTTGATTCTACCACGTCTACTGACTGAAAGCTCGACGATTCTGTATAATACTATGGACACCACAAAAAATTGGAATGCCTACCTAGGTAGGTACCTACTAATTAGAATGTTAATACGTGTTATTCAATAATCAATATTTTTATATAATAATTTTGTTTTTATACATAACATTCGTTTAATTGTATTTGTCTTCATTCAATAGCAGAATTTTTGCATTTATTAAAATAAAGTTAGCAGACTTTAGCAGAATTTAAGCGAGCATCTGGCATAATGTTCAATTTAAATCTGGTCACACTGCTGGCCGAATCGGACGATCGTCGCACGCAGGCGCTCACGTACCTAGTCCCTCATAGCTTTGTGTAAAATTTTACTGGTGAAAAGTGAAGAGAAGCTCTCAGGTAAGCTGATTGTTATTAAAGCGAGATTAAATTCGGATAGAAAAACTGTGCATTATGTAGCTTTGAGTATCGCTGCACAGCCTCCGCTTCTCGCCCTCGCCAGTCGCGCGCGATCGATAACGACGCCACTAGCCATTTTCACAAAGAGCTAGATCTTTTATGTAGCACCTGAAGCTAGTAAATAACTTGGTCCAATGCATTTGTTATCTTCCTTATAGTCTACGCGTCTGATGAAATCTATAAGTAGGTAGGTACTAATATTATAAAGAGGAAAGATTTTTTTGTTTGTAACGTAGGCTAGTAGGCTCATTATTCATTATTTCACCAATAGAAAGCTACATTATCAGGGTCCAGTATAGGCTATAATAAATTTAAAAAAAAATTAGGTAAGAAAATTGCAATATTGTAAACCCAAGGTAGAAAACCCAAAATAGATTTTGGCGTGCGGCTCCGTAACTACTAGACCGATTTTAAAAATTCTTTCACCAAAGAAGGAAGGACAGAAGGAAGGAAGGATATCCATATGTAGGAATATCATTCTATAGATCAAGTCCACGATGGTATATGTCTATCCCCGTGCGAAGCCGGGGCGGGTCGCTGGTGTATAATATACGTATATTAATGATAATATTGGAGAAACCATACCATTATGGCAAATAGATACTATTAAAGAGAACAAATCAAAATATACGGATGTACACGACATAATGCGAAGTTTTTAATATCAGTCGATAGATCTTTTAACAAAACATAATCTTAGCGTAGATCAAAATTCAAAACATTTGTTTGCTAGTCTCGCTACTCGCCAAGAGATAGCAGAAGTATAGCGTGAATGGTGTGAAAAGTAGATTTTTTGCTGTTCTGAGGGTGTGAATGCCGTTCTTGTTATGTCAGCGAGTTGTCATTGTCATCGTGTCGGACTGATAGTTAGCCACTTTCAAAATTCAATCTAAATTCTAAACTCAATCAAAGTTTGTTTATGTACCCTATATCAAAATAATAAAGTTGTGTTGATTGTGTATTCTTTTGAGTTTTGGTATGCAATGTAGGTAGTTTATAAAAATTCACCAATAAATATTGTATTCCCCTGAAGAAAACCTAAATGCCGAAGCCGACGTGCAAGCAGTGCGGCTCCACCGACTCGCTGCTCTGGCGGAAGCAGAAGGGCGGGCAGATCTGCAACGAGTGCTATGCAAAGAAAAGCAAGGAGGCGCGGCCCGAGGTGAGGAGCGAGGACGACCGCGTCGTGGACAGCCAGAATGGAGATAACACTCCGGCGAACGACACGGGCCGCGCCGCCAGGAAGAGCACTCGCGCGGCGCGGCAGAAGGCGGCGAGCAGCGCTTCGCCGCGCCGTGCCGCGCCGAGCAACACCTCGCCACGCCGTACCCAGCCGCGCCGCGCCGCGTCGCGCCGCGCCCCTCCGCCTGGCCGCGGCCGCCGCTCCGCCCTCAAAAGCACCCCGCAGCGCGCGCCCACCGACACCGCCACGCTCGTCACCAGCGACTCCATCTTCTTCAAGGTAACTTTCTAGCTTGCGACACTTTCAAACTGATAATGAAGACAGTGTCCTTCTACACCCCCTTGTTCTAGCCTGCTTCTGTGTATGTTCACCATCGAGAACTTAAACTTACCAAGTTATTCCAAGCATCCCTTCTAATTTTATTTGCTGGTTGTGCACTAATTCTAATTATAGTTATGGGAACAGAGATCTACACTGACACCCCCGCAGTGGGGTGTGTTGTGCATTATCCCCCTGCTGACCCTCCCCCTGACAGCCCAACTCTTCTTCATATCTCATTTTCAATTACATTGATGTGAGGCGTTTATTACGTTTGGGGATCAGTCTGGTTGTGCACTACAGAGCTAAGTTTTTAATTCAGCAGTAACTGTTGCAATTGTAAATTTTTTTAGGGTTCATACATGCAAGTGGGTGACGTTGTCTCGATGCTGGATGTGGATGGCGGCACATACTATGCTCAGATCCGAGGGTTCCTCACGGACCAGTACTGCGAGAAGAGTGCGGTGGTGACGTGGTTGCTGCCCACCAAAGCCAGCCCTCCCCCTGAGAAGTGCTTCGACCCTGCCACATATATTATTGGTAAAATTCCTGCCTCATATTTTGTTATCATAATATTTAATTATGTTGTCAGTATTTTGCATAACACACAACAATCTTAATTAAAATGACTTAGAGTAGATTTCAAGTCTTGATTATAAACTGTAAACTAGTCATGTCTATTTTACTTAAAATATTCCCGTGTTAGTGTTGTCTAGTGCTATCCAAATCAATACTAATTGTACAATTTTTTTTGGTTATTACAAACTCCTGTCACAAGTTAGCTTTAGTAGCTAAGCATTGTTCTCACCTTTATTTTGTTCCAGGTCCAGCGGAGGAGCTTCCTCGAAAGCTGGAGTACATGGAGTTTGTGATGCATGTTCCTTCAGACTACTACCGCGCCGACACGCCCTACCCGCCCTGCGGCGCCGGTGACCTGGACAATTGCAGTGGCTTTGTGTGGACCTCCATGGAGCCAAAGGAACGCACCCAGACTTAGAAGCCGGGACCGACAATATAGTATATTTTCAGTTTCTGATTTTTTATTTTTTCTATTTGTATTTTTACTGCGACAGTAAGGGAAAATCCGAAACCAGAAGAGATACAAGAAGTGTCTTAGGAACCATTTGTTCTTTGTTAATACAATGAAATGATCCTTGTGAGAAGCTGAGTCGATCAGCATTAAAACAACACATTTAGAATCGCTAAATTATTTTGTTTATTCTAAAATTTTTAATAGGTATGTTAAACTCATGCTTGACCAAAAAGTACTATTATTAAGTTAAAGTAAGTTCGAATGAGCTAGTGGCCAACTCTTGTGACGGATTTTTAAGGCCGCCTGAAGGTCATGGCTTAACAACTTAAAAGCCGGGACCAGCAATTTAACGTGCCCTCCGAAGCACGGAAGCGCTCAGCTCGTAATGCCACTTGCAGTCACCCATCCAAATTGTGACCGCACACAGGGTGGCTTTACTTCAACAATCAACCAAGAACGTCTAAGCAAGCTACGCTACAAGCGCTTCTATTCAGTTTAATTCATTTTTAAAAATTAGACATAAAAATATGCCAAAGTAATTTTCAGTAAAAAAAGGAGCAAACGATTCCATCTCTACTGGTTTCAGATTTATCCATAATGTTCCAGTATAAAAATATTTTGTACTAGCTTTAAGAACTAAATGTGTAGTGAAACAGTGTTAATCCATAAAGAATTGCGTTCATCAGCATGCACATTATAATAAGCACGATTATTCTCAAATGATTTGTCCATACATAACTACTTCAAGAAAATATGATTTTTGACTATGTATTCTGATAGTAAACTCGCATGTTGGTGAACTCTGCCTTACTTATAAACGTAACTAAAGTAAACCACTGTTTAAAATTAGCTGTCACTGTTTGTCACTATCTTAAATAGAATTTCTGCCACGGAAAATAATGAAATGATGGTTGTCGATGGTGGTAATTATAATTAGTTGTGCATCATCTAAACAACTCTAGTTCCTCAAAACATTGCTTTGACATTGATGGACCTTTACAATATTCTACTTTATACGATCTTAAATTTTAGTCAGATTTCAAGACGGGTTTATAAGTAAGACAGCTTTAGTTTAGTAAGTAAACGTTTTGATCGAAAATTAGAATTTTCTTCTCTATATAACATGTTTTTTATTTCCTCTGCATAACCCCGTTTAGTTTTATTATGTATAGAATACTTACTTCTCTGCCGGGCTGGGAGTAAAGAAAAAGCATAGAATGCGTCCAGCTGCTTCTCTCCCCGAGCATGTCGTAAATGTCGACTAAGGGGTAGTATCCCAACATGATGGACCATATGGGCGATGGGCTGATCACCTGTCCCATGGTTTACCATATCAATCTTAGGATTAGATCAGAAGTGGCTGCAAGTTTTATGTTTACTTGTAGCTCTGCCCACCCCATTAGGGATACAGGCGTGATAATATGTATGTAGGTATGTACTTACTTATGTCAATAGTTCTTGGAACCAGTGTGGTAAAAGGTTTAGGGCGTAGGTCTCCTTCGCGCATTTAACATCTATTTAGAAAGTTTTAGCTTCTATAATATGAAGAGTTTCCTCGCGATGCTTTCTTTTCTTACTATTAAAGGCAGATAATCGTGAATTGCGCACATAAATAACAGAAAAAATATCAGTTCACTGTACCTATACTTATACTAAAAATATATTTAAAAATCTTTCGAGTTATTAATCCTTTTTTTTAACGCAAATAGGTTTGCGTTTGAGCACACTCTACCTGATGTTAAGTAACAGTGTGGTCTAATATGAAGCACGCTTACACGAATCCGTATGAAGGACTAAATAAAAAAGACACATGTTAAAACAACAATGATTTTTATTTCATAAATTACTAACAACAATTTTTTGTTTGATCATATTCAAAAGGCGTGCTTATTGTATCAAACTACCGTATTTACATTTGGCTCATAAAACAGCTATAAGTTCAATTCAATTTGACCTCGACCTCGGTGGTGTGGCGGAAATGTATTTACAAAAAAAAAAGTATTTAATGTATTCTATTAGCCATCTGGTTTCCATAGTACAAGCTTTGCTTAGATTAGGGCTAGATGGCGCTGTGTGAAATGTCCACAAATATTTATTATTATTTATTAATTTCGTGCACCTGAGAAATGACTACAGCTTTCTGATGCCAATTTACGTTGCATAATAAGCAGGAAAAGTGCCTACGCCAACTCTCCGACGTTGCGTACTTGGACTCAGTTTGTTTCTAACTTTATCCTATGCATCGCTATCACACGCGTCAAGTTCAAGAGTCTGATGTCAATGCGTTGCATAAGTTTGTACGTGAGCTCAGTTTGTTTCTAACTTTATCCTATGCATCGCTATCACACGCGTCAAGTTCAAAGAGTCTGATTTCTAGCTACGTCCGTGCTCCGCAGTAGTCCCGTAACTCTTTTGTGCGTCTACACGCCCGGCTGCGCGTCAGGTTTGGCCGAAGGAGCCCCTACAGGCGTGCCTTCACTTTCAGGGTTGGCAGTTTTCTCCATGTTCTTCAGATTGTTCTCGAACTCAACGGGGTCGATGAACTTCTTTCCGGGGAAGGGTGGCGGCCCGAGAATGGCCTCGACTTGCTTGTAGTTGAGCGTTTCTGCTTTCAAAAGCGCTTGGGCCAGCTGAAATAAAAAAGATTTCCTTATCAATCTATATCTAAAAATATATTTCACTAAGTTTATCTAGACGACAAGAAAGCATGATCTGTTTTAAGTAACAAAGTATCATTTACTGCTTATGACCTACACAATCGATATCCAAATAGAAATAATGTAAGTTTTATTTTTCAATACGACCGGGTTCGATTCCCGAACTGAGTACAAGTTTTTTTAAGCTATGTATGCAGTTTTTCTTGTCACTAAAATCGATGACATGGTTCGTAAGAACACAACTCTGTATGTCTTCTAGATACAAACTTGCCCATACCGATCAATCTAAATGTGCCACCCTGTATACTTATATAATACTACTACACCCAGACCCGGAAGAAATATTTGCAGAGCATACAAACATTTCTCCCGTAGCGGGAATCGAAGCCGCGCCTCTTGCGTCAGCCGAGCACGCCATGCCACCGCCGTCAAAAGGTACTCACAGCGTCCAATTTAGGCTGGTTAGCCCTCAGCACTTCCTCGGTTCTGTAATATGCGCTGGCAATGAGTCTCCTTGCCTCCACGTCGATGAGGTTCTTGAGCGCGCGGCTGAAGGGACTCCGGCCGTGCTCCTTGAGATCGGGGAACGAAAGCAAGCCCACTGCCGGAGACATCCCATACACTCGAATCTGCGGAGCAAACGGTATGTATGCTCGTATGAGCTAGTGGCCAACTCTAGTGACGGAGTTCTTAGGCCGCCTAAAGGCCTCGGTCATGGCTTAACGACTTAAAAGCCGGGACCGACAATTTAACTTTATCAGTGCTATACTATTTTATCTTCGCTTTACGAACAGACGTTAATTCAACGTAGATTTAAAACGCTTCTAAATGCTCGTAGTGATTTCATATCCCTAATGGGGTGGACAGAGCCACGAGTAATCATAAGAAAACTTGCAGCCACTTCTGATTCAAAGTCCAAAGATGGATATGGTGAACCATGGTGACAGGTGATCAGTCCATCGCCCATATAGGTCCATCATGTTGGCGAGGGAGAGGATATCCCTTAGTCGACTTTTACGACATGCTCGGGGAGAGAAGCAGCTGGACGCATTATATGCTTTTTCTTTACTCCCAGCCCGGCAGAGAAGCATTTAGTAGTGATTTCAACGAATAAAATACTTTAACTGTGACTTCGACTTTACGAGTACCTGTGCGTAGGCTATCTTGGTGACTTTCTCCAGGTCGTTCTGAGCGCCGCTGGTCACAGAATTGAACATTATAGCTTCGGCCGCGCGCCCGCCAAGCGCCATACACATTCGGTCAAATAGCTGAAACAGTAATGATATAAACCATAATAATATCCTACTAATATTATAAACGCGAAAGTTTGTACGTATGGATGTATGGATGTTTGTAACTCTTTCACGCCCAAACGGCTGAACGGATTTGTATAAAACTTGGAATATACATAGTACATATTGTACTGGATTAACATATAGTCTATTTTTTATCCGGGTACAACGCGAGCGAAGCCGCGGGCGGAAGCTAGTAATATTAATAATGCGAAAATAACTGTCTGTCTGTTACCTTTCCACGCCTGAACTGCTGAACAGGTTTTAATGAAATTTGGCAAGGAGATAGATTACCTCCCGACCCGAAGAAGGAGATAGGCTACTTTTTATCCCATAAAACGATGCCAAAATAGAAAAAGGATGTCAAACGATAACCAGGATAACACGTTTATAAAATTTTGATAATTGTCAATGTCATTCATATCAAGCTTTCTCTTTCTCGCAGGGCTGTGGGCAAGGGCCTCTAGCTGGAAAGATTTCATGATTTTTGATTTGTTAGATTTGTCTCTGAACCGAAAAGCAGAATAGCTACCTAATAAAACATTTGAAAGTTTGCATTATTTGCATAGACAGCAATGCATCCAACTCTGTAGTCACATTTGAGGCAAACTCGAAAGAAGGCAGTGGGTGATACCAGCAGTGGCGGTTTACGCATTTCCCAAATATAGGCTATTGAAATTTTGCCGCCCTTACCTCTAAAATTGTAAAATTATCTTTACAATCCAACAATTCGCTTCAAATTCGCAATTTCGGACACTAACTCAAAGAAAGTGTGGACAAAGGCCGATTTCTGGTTAGGGCCATGAACTGGCTGTTTTACCATAGAATATAGAAGTTTGCGGTACCATTGAATGTACAATTAAAAGAATGGAAATATGTCTTGTGGACTTCTAGAGAGATCAAATCAGAAAACCGTCTTACAGAAATCTTTTCGATTTCTGTAAGACGGCTAAAAAAACCTTTTCTCTAATTTGCCGCCCCAGGCTCAAGCCTGCATAACCTGCTGGTAAATCCGCCACTGGGTAGCTTGAAATTATGGTGATGAACTGTTAGTGACTGCAGAGTGTGACCCAGACTGACACCCACCTCTTCCTTAGAGTAGAGTTTCTGATCTGAAGTGGTGTACTGGGCGAAACCGAGGGCCATATTGGTCCGCGGTACTATGGTCACCTGTGGGGAAAAAATGAGTTAACAATTATCATTTTCGGATTATACTACAAGCCGTTTTCACGATGTTGACCTACAACTGTTTGGGAGTCAAGAATCGTTGAGCTGGTAAGTAAACTAAGGCCTTTTACCTAGTAAGTTTTATATAGTAGATGATTTATACAGCGTCAGGAGGCAAATTTTACCTTCACAAACGGGACGCTGTAGTGCCCGGGACGAATTAAGATGGAGTAGGCTTGCCCAGCACCTATACCATCCACTCAGCTAAAGTCGGCCTTGTCCACAGAAAAGACATGGTCAATACGTGCAGAGCTGACTAGGCCGCGGGTTTCCTCGTACATGACCGGGTTTGAGCCCACGACCCTAGGATGAGAAGGCGGGGTCACTACCAACTAGACCACCAGTGCTCTCGGTAAGTAAGCGCACAAATATAGCAGCTCTTGTAGAGCTATATCGACGCGGCGATCTGTGTTCTGGAGCGATCAATGTTGCGTATCTTTTCGGTTCCGAATCCTATATTTTCAATAAAATCAATAATAATAAGTAATAGTAGATGTACATACCTTTAGCAATGCGTCGGTGTGTTCCAGCAGCCAGCCGACGAGTGCGTGGCCGGACTCGTGGTACGCCACTATTTTCTTCTCAGCCGGGGACATAGCGTGGCTCCTTTTCTCAGTGCCGCCTGATAAAGATATCAATATAAGCCGGGAACATAACGTAGCTTCTTTTCTCAGTGCCGCCTCACAAAGATATTAGTTAAGCCGAGAACATAACGTAGCTTCTTTTCTCAGTGCCGCCTGATAAAGATATCAGTATAAGCCACGGACATAGCGTAGCTTCTTTTCTCAGTGCCGCCTGATAAAGATATCAATATAAGTCGGAGACATAACGTACCGTCTTTTCTCAGTGCCGCCTGACAAAGATATCAGTATAAGCCACGGACATAGCGTAGCTTCTTTTCTCAGTGCCGCCTGATAAAGATATCAGTATAAGTAGGGGACATAACGTACCGTCTTTTCTCAGTGCCGCCTGACAAAGATATCAGTATAAGTAGGGGACATAACGTAGCTTCTTTTCTCAGTACCGCCTGACAAAGATATCAGTATAAGCTGGGGACATAGCGTAGCTTCTTTTCTCAGTGCCGGCTGACAAAGATATCAGTATAAGCTGGGGACATAGCGTAGCTTCTTTTCTCAGTACCGCCTCACAAAGATATTAGTTAAGCCGGGAACATAACGTAGCTTCTTTTCTCAGTGCCGCCTCACAAAGACATTAGTTAAGCCGGGAACATAACGTAGCTTCTTTTCTCAGTACCGCCTGACAAAGATATCAGTATAAGCTGGGGACATAGCGTAGCTTCTTTTCTCAGTGCCGCCTGACAAAGATATCAGTATAAGCTGGGGACATAGCGTAGCTTCTTTTCTCAGTACCGCCTCACAAAGATATTAGTTAAGCCGGGAACATAACGTAGCTTCTTTTCTCAGTGCCGCCTCACAAAGACATTAGTTAAGCCGGGAACATAACGTAGCTTCTTTTCTCAGTACCGCCTCACAAAGATATTAGTTAAGCCGGGAACATAACGTAGCTTCTTTTCTCAGTGCCGCCTGACAAAGATATCAGTATAAAACCTTCCCTACTAGCTGTTCGGTGAAGGAAATATTGTAAGTAAACTTGCGGCTTCGGACTTCTTTAAAGTCAACCTTTAAGACCCAGTGGCGTGACGGCCGAGTGTTCGAGTGACGCTAGAGATGCGGAAAAAAAATTAGAGTCAGCTTGTAACGTTCGATTTTTCCCTCCTTTTTATTTGAAAGTTCCGTTCAGCGAGATTTGCTGGTCACACTCTGGCTTGGCACGGCTCGATTAGTGATTTGTAAGTGTCAGTGTCTTTATCGAGACGAATCGAACTGTCAATGTCGTGTGAGTTCTTTCGTCTCGCTCGGTCAGAGCGAGAGGGCAAGGATCTTTTTGACGGATCGATGTTGAGAACGTGGCGTGGGTCTTTTGATAAAAATTGTATTTGCTGGCTAATATATCCTGGTTTCTGTGTCTGGCGTAGCGGGAATCATCCACGGGAGAGCCCACGCGTGTGATTCCTTCGGGCGCACGTGTTTTGTGCGTATTATCAGCTTTGTGCCTCTGGTAAGTCTTGAACTTTTGATCTTTGATTTTTGTCTTCCTCTATTGCCGAGCGGAGCTCGTGGGACATCCTCAACCCTGTGCATGAATACACAAGGGCAGAATTTGCTAAGGTTGCACCCCGCTTCGCAGGCTAAAGAGCACTTTCGCTTACACCGGGCTATGCAATTTCCAGAAAAGAGGTGCTCCGTACGGGCGCGAACACGTGGCGAGCACGTGTCGCAACCTTTCTACCTGTCGCCTTCTGGCGCACGCTGTCGTCGGCGAGGGTCCAGAGCGCCAGCGTCCCCTGCTGTGCTGCTATGACAAGACCGAAAATCCTGGAGTGGCGTTTCCCTGCCTTTTTGTGACCTTGTGGTGGCTGGTGTCAGTCAGTGAGTGTACCTGATAGGTTCGTTAAATCAAGCGTTCCTGTAGGTTCGCTCGCGCGAATTTCGTCAATTTCGGAATTTTACAAACCAAATCTAACCAAAACTCTATTTTTGTGGATCGTTGAATCAACGGTGAGGTGCGGTGGACGGATACTCCTGAGTAGGCCGTGACTAAGTGGGCATCCGGTTGATTTACAAGGCAGAGTAGATCAGGGCAGGTCATTAAACCCGTTTATTGTTAATTTACATTTTAATTTTTACCCGCTGAGATGAACCAAGTATTAGAGAGTAATTTTATGATCATATGTCAGAGCAGACTGACGAAGGTAAATCACAGTAGTATTGTGTAGATGAACGGTGGATGAACTGTGAATGATAGCGTTGTAGTTTGTAATAGTCTCGTCTATGAATTGTAAGCGTTTCAATAAAGTTATTTTTTTTGGGTTTACTCATAGTAACTAGAACAGTAGTGTGTAATAGATGCGGCTAAAAAGAACTGTAAAACCTTTCGATAATTTTCTTCCTTTTCTGGTAATAAAATTCCTGTAATAAACACTTGATAATCAACACTTTAATCTTTATATTTTTGTGTGGCATCCTTTCCTACCTAGGGGGGAAAAATAGCTCACAAGCTAATAAATAAATAAATAAATAACACCCAACAGTCACATACATAGTCCTGATCCCACACTAGGATTCCCTGTGTCGTGGGTATCAGAAACTACGAGTACCATGGTACCACAACACCCAGACCCGGAAGAAATATTTACAAATCATGCAAACATTTCTTCCGCAGCGGGAATCGAATCCGCACCTCTTGCGTCTCTGCCAAGCAATCGCCCGCCACGCTACCAAGGCCGTCTCAATAGCTGAATGGATTTCTACAAAAAAAATGACAAAAGATGACAATCAAATGTCAAAATAGTGAAAATTCTGGATGCGATTGGCCGAACCAAGCGAGCAATTCATTTCCCGAATTCATAGCAGATCCTTGGCCGTTCCTCTAATTCTCGTAAAATGGTTCGAATTTTTGCTGAATCCTAGACAATTCTATTCAGCGGCAGATCCATATTCGGCGTTTAAATTGCCACTCGAAAAAATAAATATAGTAAATTTATGAACCGCCATTTATAATATTAGTAGGATAATATAAGCCGGCCGAACGTACCTAACCTGCGAAGGCGTATGTTCGTATGAGCTAGTGGCCAACTGTAGTGACGGAGTGAAACCCCTGGCGAGGGGGCTGGATCCGTTAGTACGTACCGACGACTCGTTCGACGGCGTACTCCAGATCTTGCGCTTTCACGATGGTCTGCCGGTGGCGCGCGGCGTGCAAGGCTGCCTCATTGCACACATTCGCGATGTCCGCGCCACTGAACCCAGGCGTCAGGTACGCCAACCTGAAGTCAATTATAATAATAATAAATAACAATGAAGCTGCTTATTCAGACCATCATCCCTGCCTTTATCCAACTTAAGTGTGATCGGCACAACAAGTTTTCTTCTTCAACTCCCCTCTATCAGCCGACATTTTCAGTATTCACACCTTTCTTACTCATATCATCATTCACGCAATCCATCCATCTCTTCTTTGGTCTACATCTACCCTAAAAAAAGACCAACTAAAAATATTTACATTTTACGGTAAGAAAAAGTTACTTCTCTGCTGGACTGGAAGTAAAGAAAAAACATAGAATGCGTCCAGCTGCTTCTCTCCCCGAGCATGTCGTAAAAGTCGACTAAGGGACAGATCTCTCCAATATGATGGACCATCTATATGGGCGATGGGCTGATCACCTGTCACCATATCCATCTGAGGACTTTAAATCGGAAGTGGCTGCAAGTTTTCTTATGTTTACTTGTGGCTCTGCCCACCCCATTATTACTCATACGGGCGTGATAATATGTACATGTATGTATGGTAAGAAAAAAAAACTAAATAAACTTACATTCTACTACTTAATCTATACTTAATTAATTTCATCAATTAAAAAAACCGGTCAAATGAGAGTCCAATTCGCACACGAAGTTAAACAACACAAATTCTCCAAATTCTTTTTTAGTATATACTATAATATTTTATCATTTATAATTATCACACATACATACTTCTTTTCTTTAATCAAATCTTTAAAAACCTAATTTCGGAATTAATTAGTTTTCAAACAATAAAAATCCCATATTATTCCATTTCTTAATTAATCATGATCTAAGTCTTAATTTTTTTATGGATCATAATAAATCGACTTTATGTTAATAAAGTTTTCGATTTTGTATAGTTTCATTTCACCGTGTCGTGGCTAGAAAGCTCGAACACGTTAAAAAAATAGCATAGAAATACGTCCAACTGCAATTTGAGGTAATGTCTCACGCCAATGTCTGAATATCACCAAAACGCTTCGATAGCGCGTTCTAACTTTTGCTAACAAAGTAGCAGCGCCATCTAGTTTGCAACGGGGTAAAATTGCAAACAAAATAGGATGAGTTTGTTCGAAATGTTCCAACATCGTTTTTTATGTTTTGTTTTAGTTTATTTTGTTGTTGATATTAATTTACTGATTCATATTGATCTTGACTGTAAATAAAATTTAAGTTCCTTTGCAACGGGGTAAAATTGCAAGCAAAATAGGGTGAGTTTCACAAAAACTAAGTTCGAAATGTTCCAACATTGTTTTTTGTTTTGTTTTAGTTTATTTTGTTGTTGATATTAATTTATTGATTCATATTGATCTTGACGATAAATAAAATTATTGTAAATATAAACACAAAATGACAAAGTGTCATTTAACTCTTAGAAAGCTGACTAGCCTGAGCACGCAGATTCAATCGCGTTATACTCGAATAAAATGTAGCCTATATGTTATTTCAGGTTTTATTCAAATCGTAAACCGTTCAGCAATTAAGAGAAAAACATCCTGACAAACTTTTGGATGTTTGAGAAGCTCCGGAACAAAACCCGTTAAAAGCACTTTCTTTGTTTTTTCAGAAAACGCCAATAAGTGATTTACAAAGGAATCGTAATATTTATTGATCAACTAAAATATGATAAAATGTACTCTTAGGATGAGCTTTCGTAAACATGGTGTTAATAGAATCGAATGTCAATAGTTTTCTTAGAATATCAATTTAAAAAAAGTAATTAACAGGTTTTGGTCAGACAATCGGTTATTATCGGTTTTGTTTCATCGCCCCTGGTTTTATCGATCAATGTAGGTTTATTTTAGGTTATTAAATATAGAATAGAAAACAGTCTTTGTCAATTTGTGTAGCTGTGTGAAATGTCCACAAATATTTATTTATTATACATAGATTTATCGGTTGTTGATCCGAAAATTAAAAAAAAAACATGTGATGGATTTATAAATATTCATGTTTTTGTCGGATAAATTCTTATTTCGTACGTTTTTAACGTTATTTGATGGGCTCTGAGTGCATTAGGACATGTATGATTGATAAACTGTCGGAATAAAAAGATGTAAAGTGCTTTTAAATGTTTTTGTTCTGGAGCTCATCATTTATTAGGAAAAGTTTTTAGTTTTTGGGTAATACTTACCGTTTGACATAGTATTTGGGAAGTTCCTCCAGCACTATGGATTTGAGATGCCTGTGGAAGATTTCCTCGCGCTCGATGAGCGTCGGCAAGTCGATGAGAATGTGTCTGTCGAAGCGACCTGGCCGCAGCAACGCCTGCAAACCATGTTCATTTCAATCATACCTCACGAAAACTAAAAGAGCTTATTATAAAATACCAGCAGTTACCTACGCATATATCCAGTCTAACCAGAACTACAAGACATAAAAACTCGTAACAAAAGGGCGCACAGGTTACAACGCTTTTCAAAATTTTACTTTTTAGGGTTCTAGGCGGTGTCAGTTTGCACATGGTTTTTTGTAGTATTTTTTCTCAAAAGACCTAAAATTTACTAATTTGTACAAAAATAATACTACAATTAAAAAAGGGGGTCCTCATAGACGTGTTTCATTTTGAAATTTTTGCTTGATTATATTATAATTGATTGATTTAAATAAAATTATAATAGTTGTCATATAAGAAACACTTATATCTATACTAATAAATAACACCCAACAGTCACATACATAGTCCTGACCCCACTCTAGGATTCCCTGTGTCGTGGGTATCAGAAACTACGAGTACCATGGTACCACAACACCCAGACCCGGAAGAAATATTTGCAGAACATGCAAATCTGCCGAGCGATCGCCCGCCACGCCGTATGGAATGTAAAGCAATATTTATTTACCTTGTCAAGCACGTCTGCTCGGTTGGTGCTCGCGAGCACTACTACGCCTTCCCTGGTCTTCATGCCGTCCATTTCCACAAGCAGCTGGTTAAGAGTCTGCTCGCCCTCGCCCCCGCCGGGGCCCAGCGACGCCGGCCCCGAGGACCGAGCGCGACCCACCGCGTCCATCTCGTCGATGTATATGATGCACGGCGCGCGCGAAGCCGCCTCCTTGAAGAGATCCCTGCGGGGCGACGTTATAAAATCTTACTTATATTATAAATGCGAAAGTTTGTGAGGATGTTTGGATGTTTGTGCCTCAATCACGCCTAAATCGCTGAAAGGATTTGAACGAAACTTGGAATATACATAGTACAGCTAGTGTGTAACGTTCGATTTTTCCCTCCTTTTTATTTGAAAGTTCCGTTCAGCGAGACCAACTGTCAATGTCGTTTGAGTTCTTTCGTCTCGCTCGGTCAGAGCGAGAGGGGAGGGATCTTTTTGACGGATCGATGTTGAGAACGTGGCGTGGGTCTTTTGATGAAAATTGTATTTGCTGGCTGATATATCCTGGTTTCTGTGTCTGGCGTAGCGGGAATCATCCACGGGAGAGCCCACGCGTGTGATTCCTTCGGGCGCACGTGTTTTGTGCGTATTATCAGCTTTGTGCCTCTGGTAAGAGTCTTGAACTTTTGATCTTTGATTTTTGTCTTCCTCGATTGCCGAACGGAGCTCGTGGGACATCCTCAACCCTGTGCATGAATACACAAGGGCAGATTTGCTAAGGTTGCACCCCGCTTCGCAGGCTAAAGGGCACTTTCGCTTACACCGGGCTATGCAATTTCCAGAAAAGAGGTGCTCCGTACGGGCGCGAACACGTGGCGAGCACGTGTCGCAACCTTTCTACCTGTCGCCTTCTGGCGCACGCTGTCGTCGGCGAGGGTCCAGAGCGCCAGCGTCCCCTGCTGTGCTGCTGTGACAAGACCGAAAATCCTGGTGTGGCGTTTCCCTGCCTTTTTGTGACCTTGTGGTGGCTGGTGTCAGTCGAGTGAGTGTGCCTGATAGGTTCGTTAAATCAAGCGTTCCTGTAGGTTCGCTCGCGCGAATTACGTCAATTTCGGAATTTTACAAACCAAATCTAACCAAAACTCTATTTTTGTGGATCGTTGAATCACCGGTGAGGTGCGGTGGACGGATACTCCTGAGTAGGCCGTGACTAAGTGGGCATCCGGTTGATTTATAAGGCAGAGTAGTTCAGGGCAGGTCATTAAACCCGTTTATTGTTAATTTACATTTTAATTTTTACCCGTTGAGATGAACCAAGTATTAGAGAGTAATTTTATGATCGTGGGATATGTCAGAGCAGACTGACGAAGGTAAATCACAGTAGTATTGTGTAGATGAACGGTGGATGAACTGTGAATGATAGCGTTGTAGTTTGTAATAGTCTCGTCTATGAATTGTAAGCGTTTCAATAAAGTTATTTTTTTTGGGTTTACTCATAGTAACTAGAACAGTAGTGTGTAATAGATGCGGCTAAAAAGAACTGTAAAACCTTTCGATAATTTTCTTCCTTTTCTGGTAATAAAATTCCTGTAATAAACACTTGATAATCAACACTTTAATCTTTATATTTTTGTGTGGCATCCTTTCCTACCTAGGGGGGAAAAATAGCTCACAAGTGGAAAATAATTGTGGACGCCCGTTTCATAGTGGAAGCCGTTGAGCTTGCTTTTTTCTATAATAAAAATTGATAAATGGATTGATTGATGATTATTTAATTTAATAATTTATAATAACAGATCACCCGAACTGGACAAGCGTGGTGGGATAAGGTCCAAACCCCCCAAATATGGACAGACACAATCAACCAAGGCCCCAAGTGCCACCAGCGGCTGTGCTGGCGTTGATGGGCGCCATGCCAGCGCTGGGGTCAGGGGAGCTAAGAGTCTCCAGGCAAGATCCTATCGTCAAACGACCTCGGCTACACCGGAGGGACAAAGGCGTCGGGCTCGACCGAGAAAGCGTTGGCGGGACGAACTCGATGCCTTCGAAAGAGGATGGTGGAAGAAGGCTCAGGATAGGGATGTCTGGAAGTGTTTGGGGGAGACCTTTGCCCAGCAGTGGGACGAAATAGGTTGAAAAAAAAACAGAACTACTGACCTTACTCTGGCGGCTCCGAGGCCGCCGATCATCTCGATGAACTCTGAGCCGTTCATGGAGAGGAAGGGCACGTTGGACTCTGTGGCCACCGCCTTCGCCAGCAGCGTCTTGCCGCAGCCGGGCGGTCCCAGCAGCAGAGCACCCTTCGGCACCTGAGCACACAATAATACGTAAAACTAAGACCTCTACTACCTATACTAAAACTAAGCCCTTTTCCCATCTTGGGAAAATCCATTGGTACACGACTGTTTGAAACCACGACCTTATGATCAGAAGGCGGGGTCACTACCAACTAGACCACGGTCACGACTAAGCCACGGTGAAGGAAAACATCGTGAGAATAACAACTAACAATCTAAATATATCAAACTTTTACATTAAAGTAAGTAAATTTGTATAAGCTATTGAAAAGATTAGAAAAAAATGGTTGTCATTTCGAACATCTACTTAATGAAATTAAAGGATATGAAATACAATGCATTTTATTCATTTCAGATATCATGTTTCATAGCAACATTTACTGCTTATGACCTACACAATCGATATTCAAATAGAAATAATATAAGTTTTATATTCAATACGACCGGGTTCGATTCCCGAACTGAGTAGAAGTTTTTTTTAAATCTATGTATGCAGTTTTTTTTGTCACTAAAATCGATGACATGGTTCCTAAGAACAGATCTTTGTATGTCTTATAGTTACAGACTTGCCCATACTGATCGATCTAAGTGTTACACCCTGTATAAATATGATTATATTATAATATTTATATGAATATATGAGAGCACTGGTGGTCTAGTTGGTAGAGACCCCGCCTTTCGATCCTAAGGACTTGGGTTCAAATCCGGTCGTGTACCAATGGATTTTTCAGTGTGAAAAATTTATGTGCGCTATACCAGTAGGTACTCTCAAGGAAAACATCGTGAGGAAACCCGCGGCTTAGTCAGCTCCGCACGTATTGACCATGTCTTTCCTGTGGACAAGGCCGACTAAGCTGAGAGGATGGAATAGGTGCTGGGCAAGCCTACTCCATCTTAATTCGTCCCGGGCACTACAGCGTCCCGGTTGTGAAGGTAAAAAGTTGCCTCCTGACGCTGTATAAATCATCTACTATAGATAGTAAAAGGCCTTATTAGTATATGAATATACTATAGGACAAAAATCAGGCAGTAAGTCAGTCAAACAATCCGACGACGACTTAAGCTTGACGTAATCAGATCCTTCAAAGGGGCAAGTCTTACCTTAGCACCCAAGTTCTTGTAATGTTCCGGCCTCTTCAGATAGTCCACGAACTCCATGACCTCTACTTTGGCTTCCTTCAGGCCGGCGACGTCCTCGAACTTCACGCCCTTGCCTTGCCCGCTCATCGAGTCCACCAGTGTGAACTTAGCGCGACCCAACTGGTTCTGAAAACACAAATCTTTTTATAAATAAAACAAAAAAGGTAAGTTTTTTTAGGGTTTTGTACCCAAAGAGTGCCAAAGGGTCCTATTACTAAGCCACCGCTGTCCGTCTGCCTGTCTGTCCGTCCGTCTGTCAGCGGGCTGAATCTCATGAACCGTAATAGGTACAGTTGAACTTTTGCCAGTACGAGTATGTCCAAATCCAATGATGCAGTTTTAGTTTTCATCAAAATCGGGCCCTGCTTTGAGTACTTTTCGCTATTCCTCATAGTTTCCACTTTGGCCATGCACGCCCACTTGAAATATTCACCTGTATGCATTGCATAATGTTGACAAAATTCAACAAAATTGACAATGCCACCGAGTTATTTGGTGTTTTGCCTGTGAGTGATAGACAATGACGTCCCACCACGCGCGCCAAGATGGCAGGCGTCTAAAGTATCCGTGTCCGCTTTTATTTTAATTTGTTTTTAAAATCCTACTAAAATTTTTTTTGGCTTTGAATAGTTTTTTACTATAATATGTAAACTATCAAATAAAAATACATGCATATTCCCGAAAATACATAAGAATCTAACACTATATCATTATCAACTACATCGGTATATATAATACTCCTTGCTACAAGTATTTTGCCAGCCTACTCAGTCCTTCAGCATTATGTAGAAATTTATTTCCTTAAGTTTAATGTCAACTATCTACAATATATGAGCTACAATAAATGCCTTCAATGTCAGCCTTACCTTAATAGACGGCTGGAGGTTAGCATAGAAACAAACTTTCGTTAGATCTTATTAAAACAGTTTAAAAAGATGTTTTGTTATTGGTGTTCGATAAGCATAGTGTTTGTTTATTATTTCTCTTAACCGCTACGCTACACATTTCATCTCAACTATTAAAATAAATGCCGGCCAAGAAAAAAAAAACAATTTTGTAGTAATCATTATCTCATTAATAAAGTTTAAAATGACATCTGAATCTTTAAAAAACCGTATAGCGCATGCATACAAGTTGCTTATTTAGTAGCGCCATCTAGTGAAACTCAAGGATACTATTACTTTGCACTAAAGGCAACTAGATGGCGTTACTGGACCTGCCATAATTCTATCCAATCAAATTAAATCAGACAGTTTCCTTATTTAATACAGTTTATACACTAGGAAAAGTCAACACAAAATAAACAAGAGAAACAAAAAAAACCTGTAAAATTAACTATGTATGCTTTACATACTAAAGATTCGCTAAAATAGCGCTTATTCGTAGGTTTTCTGGAACGATTATACTCAGTAAGAAGCCAAGAAGCAACTAAAAACTAGTTTTACTTACAAATCCACCAATATTGATGTTCATTCTCATACTCTTGGTGGAGTAGAGGAACGAAAGTATGACGGCTCCGATGAGCAAGGAAGTGATAATTTTCCCAGCCATGCTCCCATTGCGGTCGTATATCACCCGGACGCCTTAAAACAATAATAGTTTCAACATTATCATCATGAATAAAGAATAGATAAATATAGCTGGACATTCAACAGAGCGCCAGAGAGTCGACAAATTAACTATTTTTATGGGCAACTCACACTTGATAAAAAAACGACTGTTTAAACACAAAAAATCAATAAAAGAAAAAATGTGACAAGTACCCTTTTCGAAATTAGCCTTTCACATTATAATAACAGCCAAACACAAAACCAACTTCACCTCACCTGAACCAGTGTGGTGAGAGGATTTAGAGTGCTATAGGCTTCTTTCGTGCAATTGATACATGTATACGAACTTCTTTTAGAGTTCCGTACCCGAAGAGTGGCAACGAAACCTTATTACTAAGCCTCACTGTCCGTCCGTCTGTCTATCCGTCCGTACGGCCCTCCATCTGTCAGTGGACTATATCTCATGAACCGTAATAGGTAGAGTTGAAATTTTCAATGTATATTTCAATTGCCACTATAACAACAAATAATAAAAATATAATAAAAGGGGGCCCCGTACAAGAAATATTTATGTAAGTACATGTACGAAACCTTCGTGCGCGAATACGACTCGCACTTGACCGGTTTTTTTCACTTCACTTCACTATGTTTTCCTTCATCGTGAGAGTATTAGCACACATAATTTTTTCGAACAGAAAAATCCTTTGAACCCACAACTGGACCGAAAAGTCGGCCGCTACCACTAGTCCACCAGCGCTCTATGCTAGCTAGTTATGTAATAGGATCCTTTGAAGTGAGCCTTTAAATCCTTTCACCACACTGGTTATGTAGAACAGCTTGAGAGGAAGTTACAGACCTTCCTTGACCCCGAGACTTTGTTCCACTTCCCGTAGTTTCTCCTCAAAGCGGTGAATGTCACCCACATTCATGTGGTACACTCGGTGAGAAGCCTGGAATATTAATGCATGTTACTGAGCTATGTTTTAATAAAAAGTATACTTTAAAACCTATATGTATAAAACAACTAGCTGCCTGCCTATATGTTAATCCAGCACATGTACTATTCATATTTCAAGTTTCATTCAAATCCGTTCAGCCCTTTCTTCTGCACAAATGGTTCAGCACAAACCTTCACATTTATAATATAGTAGGATAAGCATTTTTCTGCAATCAACATACAGACCGAACTACTGAAGCTTGAAATCTGACACATGGAAGGTATATATTCGTATTCATATTCATACCTCTGGGCGTGAAATGGGGTGAAAACGTTTGTATGAAACTTTTTACTCTTTGTGCGATAATGCTTGAATTTTTTTACTGGATACATAATAAATAGACAAGTGTTTCAGGATATTTCATAATAACCATGAAAAAAGGATATTTGGTGTCAAAATTTGTATGGGAACTTTTTAACAGGCGGTGCCATTGGCTTTAACTCGGTTTGGAGACTTTAAATAGAAAAGAATGGACACGTGTTGCAGGGTTCTTCAAAATAACCCCTAAAAAGGGGTGTTAAAATTTACACGAAGCAAACGAAGCCCCCCTTTTAAGCTAGTAAATAAAAATAACAGGTAATTTGGGTGTTGTGATACCATGGTGCTCATAGTTTCTGATACCGACGACACAGGGAATCCTAGTGTGGGGTCAGGACTATGTATGTGACTGTTGGGTGTTATTTATTTATTATTATTATTTACAACATTACCAAGGTGTTTCAAGGAAGTTCTAAAGTTTGTACAGGAACTTTTTAAAGAACGGGCGGCGCCGGCGTTGCTTATAACTTGAACCAGTGGCGAGTTTTTTAAGATAATTCTCAAAAAGGGGTAAAATGGGATGTCAAAATTTACACCTAGATTGACATTAATAACCGTAGTTAACCTGATTACTACATAATGGCTAATTACCGTCATGCTTTGCCCATAACATAATAATAAATAATTGTCCACCATTGTATCTAACTGGTTTAATCATTATTCTATGTTGTAACTAAGTATAATTATATGAACAGTTCACAACAAAAGGTCTTATGAATCAGATATATAAATAGATAACCTAACTATTTACTGTGTATAAGGAAAAACAAACAAAGAACCTAACTTAGATAAAAACAGACACACAAACGGCGGTTTCATCTCTTAGATCGATTTCTTTCAGACCACCTTCTTGTAACTTGCCTATGGCCATCACAATAGGCAATCTCTTATTTTGCAACTTTAAAAACCACCCAATAACGTGATTATAAATAATAATAACAATAATAACACCCAACAGTCACATACATAGTCCTAACTCCACACTAGGATTCCCTGTATCGTGGGTATCAGAAACTACGAGTACCATGGTACCACAACACCCAGACACGGAAGATATATTTGCAGAACATGCAAACATTTCTTCCGCAGCGGGAATCGAACCCGCGCCTCTTGCGTCTCCGCCGAGCAATCGCCCGCTATGCCACCGAGGCCGTCTCGGAAATAAAGAAATAAAATAATCTTCAGGCTTTTCGCCCGCCTAACATAATACCTGAAAGCCAGTACAATATAAACACACATACATAAAATCATGCAGAGATCACCATTTGCTACGATCCTGACATACTTCTTTCGCTTCATTCACTCTCATTAAGTCATTACATTCCTCATGCATGCTCGGGTACTCTTGACGTGGCCCTTTTCCAAAACGTCGCCGATTTGGTCCAAGTACGTGCGCCGAGGAGTTCCCCTTCCGACGGTACCATTCACACTCGTCTCATACACCTGTTTCAATATAAACAATATGTTTACAATATAAATACTCACTCGTTTCCCTTTAAGTACAGCTCCTTCGTGGAGTATAATCGTGACCACCTCCATATCAGGGCGGACTATCAGTTCTTCCACTTCTCCCTTCGAAAGCATTGAGTACACGAACTCATTCCATGACACGTACCGAATCAGCTGAAAGTGGAGAAAATTATATGATATATAATTATATAGTGGGTCCTTTGTGGTCCTTTGGTGTCGAAATTTACACTACGCGAATGAAGCCGCGCGTTTTAGCTAGTAGGTACTCTATAAAATCAGGAAACAATGTATGTCCATGTTTTTCACACAAATGGTTATTTTGGTGGAAATCGAACCCACCACCTACAGCGCAGAAGGCAAAGCTACAGACACACTATTTATACTATAGTAACTGAGCTATGAGACCAATATAAGATCTAAATGGCACCTCCATTATGAAAATAGCTTTGGTGCAGGTTAAAATGCTATTAATGATAATTGTAATGTTATCCACATTGGCTCTCAACTCCAACCTTTAATTAAGGTTAAATTAAACTTTACCTTCATACTCTTTCTTAGTAACTGTGTTTAACTTACGTTTTGTTTTTTTTTTTTTAATCTACACTAAGGGAGTAGCATCCTCTCCAACATGGTGGACTACTTATATGGGCGATGGGCTGATCACCTGTCACCATGGTTCACCATATCCATCTTGGGATTAAATCAGAAGTGGCTGCAAGTTTTCTTATATTTACTTGTGGCTCTGCCCACCCCATTAGGGATACGGGCGTGATAATATTTATGTATGTAATCTACACTAATATTATAAGGAGGAAAGATTTTTTTATGTTTGTAACGAATAGGCTACGAAACTAATGAAGCGATTTAAAAAAATCTTTCACCAGTAGATAGCTACATTATTACGGAATAACATAGGCTATAATTTATTTTCAAAAAAATGAGGGATCCGTAAGAAAACTGCAATATTGTAATGGAATAAATAGAATTTTTAAGCGGCCAAGGTCGCGGATTGACGGATTCCCCGTTTCTAAACTAGATGGCGCTAGTAGTATATTAGAACGCGCTATCGTTGCGTTTTGGGGCAGGTATCTCATCCCTGACCCAAAACAAGGCTGGAAAGGAAAGCTCGATTGTAAAATCATTCAATTAAATAAAATTATCGTATTTTTTAAAAGCCGTGCCGTGATTTAATTTATCACGGTGGCGCGATCTTTAATTAAAGCAGGAATGTTCTTTGAACTGGACCTAAACGTTTCGTACCTCAAAGTGTAACATCATCAAATTTCATAAGAAAAATCATATTGTTCTTCATACATACAAATTATCACGCCCGTATTCCTAATGGGGTGGGCAGAGCCACAAGTAAACATAAGAAGACTTGCAGCCACTTCTGATTTAAAGTCCTAAGATGGATATGGTGACAGGTGATCAGCCCATCGCCCATATAGATGGTCCATCATTTGGAAAGTCTATCCTTTAGTCGACTTTTACGACATGCTCGGAAAGAAGAGCATTATTGTTCTTCTTTTTTAATTAATTCATTTTATTCTCAAACTAGCTGCACCCCGCGTAAGAGTCGATTCTTTGGGAAAATTTCGGGATAAAAGCTACCTATGCATTATTACAGAACTCCAGCATATTTATTAAAATACATTGATACAAAATGTTATTGATGTTTTACTACTACTAGTCATGTCACTTGTTCTTTTTAGCCAGTGTGTTGAAGGGATTTAAAGTGCGCCTTTTCTCTTTTCTCCACTTGACACATTTTTCGAATTTGTTAGGTTTTACGACATGTCGGTTTCCACACAATGTTTTCCTTCCTTTAATTTTAATGTTGTGAAATAAAAACATACCTCATTTTGAGTGTTGTCACTCGGCATAAGCATAGAGCTGGTCATAATGAGTATTATGGTTGTCACCATCCAAAAGGCAGCCTTCATGAGGAGCGAGGACATCTCTTCATTTTTGTTCTTGTCTTTCTTATCCTGAAACATTATAAAGGCATCTAAGTGGAATGATTCCCTCAAAACCACGATTAAACACGCCAAGGATTAAATATTCAGAAAAATCAGAAGATCCAAGGCTCAACTAAAGCAGAAAGTCACAACCAAGAACCCTATGTAGTTATAATAAAAAAATATGATAATAATAAATCTCATTAAATATTATATTCGGAAGTTTGTAAAGGTGAACAGATTTCAACATCAATAAATGCAATATTATTTAAAATTAGGTATTTAGGATACTTAAAATACAAAATCAAAGAACACATGTTTCAGAGTTTTCCAAAACCAACCACAAAAAGGGGAAAGGGTAAAATGGTATGTAAATATGTGCATGGTATTAACAAGCAGGTAAACTAGCAGAATATACATAGTATTCCGCTAGTAGTAGTAGTAGTAAAATATAGGCTACATAGTACTTCTAGTACCACTACTATCATGAGCCATGCCAAAGTCAATGGGTTGTTTGGTGGTTTTCTTTGAGGCAATTCATGAACTCGCTGCAGGTATACTAAAACATGTATGCAAATTGCTAGTGTGATACAAGTCCTTTTACCATCTATAGATGATTTATACAGCGTCAGGAGGCAACTTTTACCTTAACTAACGGGATACTACGCTGCAGTGCCCAGGATGAATTAAGATGGAGTAGGCTTGTCCAGCACCTATTCCATCATCTCAGGTTAGTCAGCCTTGTCACAGTAAAGATATGGTCAATATGTGCGGAGCTAACTAAGCCACAGGTTTCCTCACAATATTTTCCTTCACCGTTTGAGAGTACTGGTATAGCGCACATAAATTTTTCGCACAGAGATATCCATTGGTAACCCACGACCTTAGGATCGGAAGGCGGGGTCACTACCAACTGGACCACCAGTGCTCGTGGTGTGATAACACCTTTAGTAATAAGTGGATTACCTTGTCTTTATCTTCATTTGGATCATTTCTGTTTAATCCAGATGGTGTTGTGTGCAAACCTCTTAAGAAGACATTGGTTTTGAAGCTCGGAAGGTTGGATCGAGTCAGCAGTGCACATGCTGCTTTATACTCTGCGTTGAAATGTCGAAGTTGCTACCAACATAAAAACAATAAACAATTATGTAAAATCTTTCGAGTTGTTGATTTAAATTAAAACTAGGAATAAATGTAGTTTGTGACCTGGATTATCATAGAGGCTACTTATTATTTGGATACTTACTATGTAAACAGACTGAAGGGTAAGCTAAAAATATTATTCAAAAGTTTTTGAGGAGGCTTCCATATTTGAACCTCAACCAGTGTCACAGCTAGACCGATTTGAATGAAACTTAAAAATAGTTTTGAGGTCTGGAAAATATATAATTTACTTTGTATCTGCTTTTGAAGCCACAAGGAGAACAGACAGCCTTATTGAACGAAAAATAAAGTAGAGAAATTCCTACAAAAATGTAGCAATATAATTATAAACAGAGGTTAGTTTTATGGAAAAGGACAACAGGAAAATAGTTCTAACAAAATTATTATGTAACACAAACATTTAACAATATTTCGTCTTACCGGATTTTTTGATTTGTTGGTCAAATGATGAAGCACTGAGAATGATCTGCACAACTTAAGAAGTGTTCCTTCGAAGTGTTTGTTTACTCGTTTCTCTGCAGCTACATTTCGTACATCAAAACAAAATTTAGACTGAATTTTTGACGCCGAGAGGGTCGGCAAACGTTTAATTAACAACATCTTGTATGTTCAAGCATCTAATAAGACTTCAAAACCCCATTGGTTTCATGCTTCTATTAGGTTAAAACTAGTTATTTATTTATTTACTTCCTTGTTTTCCCTTCCTTCGGACCGGACAGATAAACGTAGTAGAAATCTTTTTGCCTGCAGCGCCGCCCCAGTCAGTTTCACTCAGCCAGTGTCACTCAAAGAGAATGCCCTAAGTAAGTTGGTGTCACTGTCACATCTATTGTTACACGATTTTGTACTCTGTGTAACTCAATAGATCGAGATAAATCGTGTATCGCATTATGATCGCAATCTATCGCAATCGAATATATTTTTGAAAGTTGATTGCGATTGACACCTATCATCGAGATCAATTGGTTTTCTGAGGTTTTCTGTAAAATGCGAGTCGAGTGAATCGCATTCATTGCTGATGGATGAGTGAACGATTCTTCATACAAAATGATTTAAAACGAGGTAATTTCAAACAAATCGATCGATTGAAAACGTCAAATGATATTGGTGACTCTCGAGATATCTCAATCGACAATCGCATTCATCGGTAGGTATTCAATTAAAATCTCAATTTAAATGGTTCTGTACCCGAAGGTTGCCAATGGGACCTTACTTTGATTATTTACGTGTCTAGATGGAGTATTGTCAAATAAACGGCACGCAAAAAACGGGTCTGACTGAGAGACTGTTGAGCTGAGAGCACATTGAGAAGAACAGAGCCAGCACTCTCGGTAGGTGAACACCTGTCTTAGATGCTCCACACTGATGTGGTCATGACCAGGAGATTTCCCACCAGTCATATATAAATATATAAATCATCATCATCATTTTCCTGCCCTTATCCCACTAGGTGGGGTCGGCACACCATGTTTCCCTCTTCCATAAATAAATAAATAAATCCTACTAAATTATAAATGTGAGTTTGGATGTTTGTGCCTCAATCACGCCTAAACGGCTCAACGGATTTGAATGAAACTTGGAATATACATAGTACATGTGCTGGAATAACATTATAGGCTACTTTTTGTCCGGGTACCACGCAAGCGAAGCCGCGGGCGGCAGCTAGTAAAGCAATAAATAAATAGGTACTTGTTGACCATGAAAACAGTTTTCATCCTTGAATGGTATATTTTAGTCTGGACATTTTAAGCCCGAAGTAAAAGTAGGGCCCCGTTGGCACCCCTCGGTACGGAACCCTACAAAGTGTATTGAACTTTTCGAAATCCTATAACGCTGCTTAGTGAACCATGGGGAATTTTAAAAACAAAGTTGTGTAGGTAGGTACCTACTCAAAGTGTTTTTATGACTTCACTTTTAAAAGTATTGCAAAGGGCAGAAGTGAAGAAGTAATTTTAAAGTATTAACGCAAAGAAACCTGTAAAAGTTATATTATGGGTACCTACTGAAGTGCTAGTTAAACTTTCCTGACATTGGGTTATTCCCGTTGAGTCACACCATTTCGATCACACTGTGACTCAACCCCGAGACATTTTTGAGTAAACGAATGGAAATACCTAATTGAAGTGTTTCAAATTACCTACGTCTACATTATTTAATTAGATTTTACGAGTTCAGTAACCTGGTTCCCAATATTATATTATAGGACGAACGATCGTTCATTAGCGTAGCAACATTTTTTGGCAGAATAACAATAAATAAATAAAAAATTATATCCGTTGTTACCCATACTTTTTTACCAAGATATAGCCTTACCTACAGGTAGAGTTATTTGATATTTATTGGTACCTACAGTCAAGAGCACTTATCCGATTATTATTAGAAATGCGAAAGTTTGTGTGGATGTGACGATGTCTCAGATCAAATAAATAGAGTTCTTTTTATTTTGTTTGATCTCACGCCGTAACGGCTGAACGGGTTTGAACGAAACTTTTGGAATCAAAGTCAAAAAAAAATTATTCCATAAAATCACGGGGATCACTTGGACACGTCTTAATTCTATGTTGCATTAGGTACACCCTCAGAACAATAAATACATGTTCTGAGGTTACACCCTGTTCGTAACGCGATCAAGCGGGGAAGATACAGGCAAAAAACCACACTTGGCTATTTTTTTGTAAAATGATCCCTTTACAATCAGTTTAGGTATAAAAGGAGTTAGAGCATTGTTCAGTCCCAAGCCTTTTGTGTTTTATATAATAGGATATTTTATAGTAAGCTGTTTTAAACAACTTTCGTTATAAAAGAGTTTTAAATTTATTAACTGACAAATATGTCATCTCGCTTGGGACTTAGAAGAAGACTAAAGAAGCGTAGGTACAAATGATTTGTTCACTTTATCTAGCCTAATCGTGGGTACAGCGAGTTTGTCACTGGAATGCCCACATGATGGCGGACTACTGTTGGAGCATTAAAAACAGCCCCTGTGAGCCAATTCAAGCAAGAAAATCTTATAAAAGATTTTTTTTGGTAGGTAAGTAGTTTTTGTTTTTCTAATGTATTTTTTTTAAACTATAGTAATTTATTCTTGAAAATCGCTGTTTTATTATACAAAAACTAAAGCTGCTACAATAAATCTCGCTTCAGATCTAAAATCTTCACCCCAAAAAATACAGTAATATTATAGTCATTATATTTCATGCAACAAAAATGCTGTTCATAATATATTTCATGCTGTACAAAAGGGAGTAGTATCCTCTCCAACATGGTGGACTAGGTACTTATATGGGCGATGGGCTGATCACCTGTAACCATGGTTCACCATATCCATCTTGGGACTAAATCAGAAATGGCTGCAAGTTTTCTTATATTTACTTGTGGCTCTGCCCACCCCATTAGGAATACGGGCGTGATAATATTTATGTATGTAGTCTACACTAATATTATAAGGAGGAAAGATTGTTTTTTTGTTTTTATGTTTGTAACGAATAGGCTCCGAAACTACTGAAGCGATTTAAAAAATTCTTTCACCAGTATATAGCTACATTATTACGGAATAACATAGGCTATAATTTATTTTCAAAAAATGAGGGATCCGTAAGAAAACTGCAATATTGTAATGGAATAAATAGAATTTTTAAGCGGCCAAAGTCGCGGATAGACAGATTCCCCGTTTCTAAACTAGATGGCGCTAGTAGTATATTAGAACGCGCTATCGTTGCGTTTTGGGGCAGGTATCTCATCCCTGACCCAAAACAAGGCTAGATAGCTCAAGAGTAAAAGCACAATGAATTATAATTACAATATTTTTTAGAAGCCGTGCTGTGATTTAATTTATCACGGCGGCGCGATCTTTAATAAAAGCAGGAAAGTTCCTTGAACTGGACCTGAACGTTTCGTACCTCAAAGTGTAAGATCATCAAATTTCATAAGAAAAATCATATTGTTCTTCATACATACAAATTATCACGCCCGTATTCCTAATGGGGTGGGCAGAGCCACAAGTAAACATAAGAAAACTTGCAGCCACTTCTGATTTAAAGTCCTAAGATGGATATGGTGACAGGTGATCAGCCCATCGCCCATATAGATGGTCCATCATTTGGAAAGTCTATCCTTTAGTCGACTTTTACGACATGCTCGGGAAGAAGAGCATTATTGTTCTTCTTTTTTAATTAATTCATTTTATTCTCAAACTAGCTGCGCCCCGCGGTTTCACCCGCGTAAGAGTCGATTCTTTGGGAAAATTTCGGGATAAAAGCTACCTATGCATTATTACAGAACTCCAGCATATTTATTAAAATACATTGATACAAAATGTTATTGATGTTTTACTACTACTAGTCATGTCACTTGTTCTTTTTAGCCAGTGTGTTGAAGGGATTTAAAGTGCGCCTTTCCTCTTTTCTCCACTTGACACATTTTTCGAATTTGTTAGGTTTTACGACATGTCGGTTTCCACACAATGTTTTCCTTCCTTTAATTTTAATGTTGTGAAATAAAAACATACCTCATTTTGAGTGTTGTCACTCGGCATAAGCATAGAGCTGGTCATAATGAGTATTATGGTTGTCACCATCCAAAAGGCAGCCTTCATGAGGAGCGAGGACATCTCTTCATTTTTGTTCTTGTCTTTCTTATCCTGAAACATTATAAAGGCATCTAAGTGGAATGATTCCCTCAAAACCACGATTAAACACGCCAAGGATTGAATATTCAGAAAAATCAGAAGATCCAAGGCTCAACTAAAGCAGAAAGTCACAACCAAGAACCCTATGTAGTTATAATAAAAAAATATGATAATGATAAATCCCATTAAATATTATATTCGGAAGTTTGTAAAGGTGAACAGATTTCAACATCAATAAATGCAATATTATTTAAAATTAGTTATATTGTACCTAACCTACCTACTTAGGTAAATATATAATACGGGATACATTAATATTTCTGTTATATATGTAACTAGCTGTTGCCCGCGACTTCGTACGCGTGTAGTGCATTATTTTGTTTTTTTTTTAGCTAACAATCACATACATAGTCCTGACCCCACACTAGGATTCCCTGTGTCGTGGTACCACAACAACCAGACCCGGAAGATATATTTATAGATCATGCAAACATTTCTTCCGCAGCGGGAATCGAACCCGCGCCTCTTGCGTCTCTGCCGAGCAATCACCCGCCACGCCACCAAATATTTTGTTATATAATCAATCGTGTTCGCAGCGCACGACAAAAACTATTTTGGGTTTTCTACCTTGGGTTATACAATATTGCAATTTTCTTACTTTCTATAAGTACCTACTGCTCCCTGATAATGTAGCTTTCTATTGGTGAAAGAATTTTTGAAATCAGTCCAGTAGTTTCGGAGTCTATTCGTTACAAACAAACAAAAAAACAAAAAATCTTTCCTCATTATAATATATATCACTTGGTACTCGTTGTTGTTTTTTTTATATACATTTTTATTTTTTGTTGCGTGTTTTTTTCATGTTGTGATTCCACCTAAAGGTTGGATCTGAAAACCAACGCTACTTTCAGTTAAAGCTGGTAGTAGCACATGCTGAGCTCTGATCTCTTTGGCCACACAACAACGCCGATTGGTTAGTTAATTAATAATAGTTAGTTGTTGTATTTTTTTGTTTTTGTTGCTATTTGTTTGCCTTCTTCCTCTCTTTTGTAGAATACTTAGCTGATTTTTTGTTCCTTCCCCGATCGTTTGTTTTGTGTGTGTGCCAAATAAATGTTATTTCTTTCTTTCTAATAGGTTTAGGTAGGTACATAGAAGAAAATTAATATGACGGCCTAGGTGGCGTGGCGGGTTGCTCGGCTGAGACGCAAGAGGCGCGGGTTCGATTCCAGCTGCGGAAGAAATGTTTGCATGTTCTGCAAATATTTCCGGGTCTGGGTGTTGTGGTGCCAATGGTGCCATAGTACTCGTAGTTTCTGACACCCACGACACAGGGTATCCTAGTGTGGGGTAGGTAAGGACTATGTAACTATGATTGTTTAGTGTTATTTATTTATTTATTTCGTAGGTACATCGGCCGGTAGGCGTACCTACATAATCACATGACCACTTCGACTTAGGTATAGCCTACGTATAGATACCTAGATACTATTACAAGTACTTTTTTATTTGCCTTTACATACATACTTACATAGATATTATCACGCCCGTATCCCTATTGGGGTAGGCAGAGCCATAAGTAAACATAAAAGAACTTGCAGCCACTTCTGATTTGGCCCTAATATGGTGAACCATGGTGACAGGTGATCAGCCCATCGGTCCATAAAATGTAGAGCTGTTTGTTACCTACTGATATATTTTCTACTTTTGGGAGGGCAATGGTAACAAAGACCTGTTATTTTTTTTCTATAGCATTTATTGTTACAAGTTTTCCATTCCCTTGTTTTAGTTGGGTCCACCCCTAACAGAAGCGGCGAAGTCCCTTTCCACCTGTATGATTAAAATATAGCAAGCACCATGATGCGTTGCAAGCTCGTTTAGATCAGGCGCTTTTAAAATTGGTGTTAACTAGACATCGGATTATATTATGCACTATCAAAATGCCTAAATATGCATTAAAAAAGGACGAAATTTGCTCAAAATATGCACAATCAAAAAACCATTTATTATTAGAATTTACTTTTATTGTCACATTATATTATATATGATAGCTATATAAGTAAGTATAGATATATAAGTAAGTGGACATATATCAATATTAGTTACATATATTTATTGTTATTATCATAATAAACTATAAATTATATACCAGAATTATACTTATCTATTATAATTCTTGTGACTATAAACAATAACATTTTTTCAGATTTTCTGCAACAAACTTGTGACGTTTATCACATAATAAGTAATTTAAATGCTGAAAATGACCTTTCAACGTAGCGGGCGGCAGCTAGTTTTTGATATTTAGTTACCTACATACAAATTATCATGCTCGTATCCCTAACGGGGTGGGCAGAGCCACAGGTAAACGCCACCGAGGCCGTCAAACCTACATAGTGCATGGTACTGGATTATATTATACATAATAAGGTACCTGCGGGTAACATGAGCCGGCGGTTTACAAGGCCCACTACTACTAAAACGTAACGTAGGCACCTAATTCCAAAATGTTTAAGGTTTATTATTATACTCTGGTCACGCACACATTATAAAGGACCAATAGAAAGGCTAAAATCAAGAATCGCGTCCCGCTCCGATCCGTCAGCTTGTCAGTAGCCACGAATCCGTCCACGCAGTTGGTATGCATCACTCCATAGTAAAAAATTCTCTACGAAAACGGATGGATTATTATGTAAAATAGCTTGTTGTTTACAGAATCTGCTGTTGTAAAGTTAAAATAAGTTATTAATGTTGACTATTAAAGGTAATTTTAAGCATTATCAATATTTAGGTATTAATTTTACATTTAATCTTGTCGAACTTGTCTCATGGTCTAATAAGGGCCACTTACAAAGCGTATAAATAGGGCCGGCCCTTATATTAGGCTCTCAGATTGTATAGTAACAAGTGAAAAAATACATTAATTTTATGATTTTCCTGCCTTATCTATTGTATATTGTATCTTTTGTATTTGTTAACAATTGGTATAGGTAATTCTCTTCATTTAGGTACTCAGCTTTATTTTTTTTAGGTCAACGTTCTCGCGGCCTATCACCCACAAGATGGACAGATCTCATTAGATCATCTACGAAGTGTTCCCTTACTGAATGTAGGTACACGCAGTGCCATGAATAGAGAGAGATGGAGAAGTCTCGCAAAAGCCGCAACCAACCTAGCAGACGATCCATAGCCACGACCACTCCACCAGGAGTGTACGACTAAGAAGAAGAATTTAATTTACCTACTTTGTGTCTTAACAAATTATTGAACCTGCAAAAAAAGAAGAAAGAAATAAGGAAACTATTTATTTGGTTCACAAACACCTACCTACTTATAAAAAAATTATTAAAATTACACAGTTAAAACAATATTGTATGGATTATAAAATGATCTGAAATAAATGAATAATAATAATAATACCTATTGATGAAAAATTGTGACAGAAACAAAAAAAAATGTACTTTTTTAGACTCTTCTTGAGCCGGATCAGGTGAGCTATCTATAGACCGTTTGCAACGTCCTTTAGGTAGCCCGACCGTTTCTTTTGTATTTCGTAAATTATATTTGTATTAGTTGTAAGTTTCGTTCTGTTAATAAAGATTCTTTTAATCATTGGTATTTCGTGTCTTTTTGCTATTTCATTGACGCTTAGTAGGTACCTACCTAGGAAGGTATCTACCTACTCGTTCATCTTAAAAGAGTAAAAGAGGTCGTCCTTCATCCAACAGCGTCGAGAAAGCGCTAGAAGCCAAGAGACGTCGTGGTCCAATGAAGACAGTTCCACCAAAGGATGTACGGACCGATGGAATTGGACACAACGAGCAGAGATGTGATACCAAAAACCGGTGCAAATTGCCAGGCTGTAAAGGTTTCTCACGCACTGAGTGTGCAAAGTGCAGGGTAGCTCTTTGCCACACCTATAATAGGAATTGCTTCGCTACCTTCCATACATCATAAACAAGTAAAAAATAATCCACGCGTCCTAAATACGACGCCACACGCATGATGTAGACATTTGGCGACATACTAGTTTTTTTCAAATAAATACTTTTTATTTTCATGTACAGGTTTTTTATTACTCATACCTATAACTATGTAGGAATACCTACCTAAAAACATTTATTTCGTAAAATAATAATAATTCATGCAGGTAAGGGTTAAATTTCTGCTTGCTGCAGCCAATTATTGGTCCTCCGTCCATGTAATGACATGTGATTAGACCCCGGCTTTACTCTTGTATTTTCGGGGCATTTCCAATCTGAATCATCATCATCATCATCGGCTTCCTGCCGTAATCCACCTCTATGTGGGGTCGGCACAGCATGTTCCTTGGATCATCCTGTAGGTAAGTGTTTTGGTTAAGGTGTTTTATGACCGGCCGCCTGCCTGACGTCAACCCTCCTTGGGAATACTTGCTTATTGTATCTCATCATCTGTATCATCCCACTAATATTATAAATGCGAAAGTTTGTGAGGATGTAAGGATGTGGGGATGTGACGATATATGTTTGTGCCTCAATCACGCCGTAACGGCTGAACGGATTTGAATGAAACTTTGAATACACATAGTATGTGTGCTGGAATAACATATAGGCTACTTTTTGTCCGGATATCACGCGAGCGAAGCCGCGGGCGAAAGCTGCAAACCCACTCGCTCACTGACAGCATTGTTCTCCCAGAAAGAGTCGAAACCGGTGAAAATTATGTATGGAGGGAATGTTCAGGGAGTCAATTCGAGTATGCGAAAAATCCAAAATCTTCGAAAACTGCTCCTCATCAGGGACCTCACCTACTGCCAGCCGAAACTAAAAGACCAAGACCAGCTCTGTTTGCAGAATGTGGACATGCACCCTGGTCAAATTTGATCTGCAGTTAAAAAGAATCAAAATGGCGGAAAACAAGATGGCCGCCATACAAACTTTGATGGACGATATTTCGAAAACTATACCTAAGCGATAGGTAGGGGGTGCTCGAACAAATGTCATAGAGGATGTTGCAATGCAACTGTGCGAGTTGAAAAAATTCAAGATGGCGGATTCAAGATGGCGGCCAAAATATTAGTTTATCCGATTGGGCTGAAATTTTGGTTCCGAATCTTTTTGAGGTCGCTGATGCCAAAGGTGTTTTTTTTTAAATAAAAATTTGACTTCTCTTCAGCTCGCGCCCCCACGCGCCTCACTAGTTTACCTATAACATAAGTAAGATTTTGTTCGTATTATGTGAACATTTAAGACATGTATGTCGTTGTAAATGCAACGTAGATTTAAGACGTTTCCAAGTGATCCCAGTGATTTTAGGGAATAAAAAATTTTGACTTTGACTTTGACTTTGACATTTCACACAATTGTAGCCACTGAGGCGTCTATTCCGCTTGGGCGACTTACGCAAGCTGCCGGATAAAAAGAATAGCCTGTATGCTAATCCAGTACCACGTACCTACATGAATATTCCAAGTTTTCTTTCAAATCCGTTTAGAGGTTATTTAGGCACAAACATACAAACATACAGACAAACATACACATACATCCGCTGAATTGCGCTGATCCTAGGAAGCAGAGCGTCTTAGCCTTAAGATTTTGCATCTTAAGATTTACAAGAGGTCTTAAAGATTTACAATCTCCCTCCGAGTAAGTATTCCGCGAGTTGCCGGACTCCTCTTCGATATGTAAATGGAAACTTAAAATGTTATAGGTGACAACTCTCCATTGCTCGCCATGATGCACTGGACCAACGAGTTATTAATTACTATCTACGCAAATCTATTTATAGACTATGAACCGAAGAAAATTCAAAGTCGCAACTTGACAGCGAGGAGGACCGCGCGGAGCATGCGCGACGTGAAATGACAAACTGGTCGCTGCATCGCTTAAAGATTTCATGCCGTCTAACCATATATCAAAACATTCAGCGCTGGATTGCTGATTTGTTATAATTTACTCGCGACCAAAACGTCGTAAGCGCCATGAAATTCGTGGCGCTTACGCGTTTCGTTCAACATGGTGTAACAGGTGTCGCTTTTTCCTTTATAAGAATTATTTTTTGTCTGTGGTATTACGATATTATTTCCTACTATTTATTCACATAATACAACGAATAATTTTACTGTATTGTTATATCTCGTTATTTACGTCCAAGGTTTACAGTTAAGTTTGGATTTTCTCATTATTAGCGCGGCTCTACACGCGCCCACGCTGATGAACGTCGAAGCCAGACTAAAGTAAGGGTGTTGCCACCTTGGATTTTTTAAAGCGCTAGGTCAAAAGTAAAATGTCGCCAGATTTCTGATATTTGAATTTAAAAAAAAACCAACAAATTCCGCAAAATTATCTCAGACTCTCAGACGAGACCAAATAAAAAGAGAAGACGCAGCGCCGCGAACAACTAAAGTGAAGCCACACAAAACCGTGCTCCTGCAAGTAAACATACACGCTCACGCACACACCTACACTATTTTTTATATATTTTTATACTTTCTATTTGGTCTGAGCTCAGACTAAAGAAATCCTATTTTAAATTAAAAACGGACGAATAAATAGGTATGTATAAGATGCAGAAAAAATAATTGTATCTTAATGATTAAACAATTTTACGTAGGTATTTTTAAAATTTGTTTTTTTTTTACCAGAGACCAATATAAAGTTTTTAATTTACCAAACATAAACATTATATTCGGTATAACTTAACAGAATGTTTAGTACCCATTAAATTTATAAAGGCAGTGAAATAAAACCACATTAATACCTACCTATGTTCAATGTTCATTCAGCCTTCGTATCATCACCAGGTAAAAGTTTAAGCCAGATTTGGAATTCATTTAGCGGTTCCCACTGTTTTCTATACATTTGTGAATAATTTTTTTTCTTAAAGTGGAACTTCCAATATTAGATAATTATTTACCTACAGCTTCAGGAGTTCACACACTGTTACAAAACACGACTTTTTCAAACTTTAAGCCTTTTCAACAACACAACACAAACCAAATTCAGGACATAGAATGACAGATAAAAGAACACATTAACTTACGAGTGTGTCTAGGGATTGCCTGGTCATAAAGTAAGCATAGAGAACATTATGAAATTTCGGAACAATAGGGGGGCTTTCCTTTTCAAAAATGTGTTCCTAGATTCCACGTTGAAAAACCGCTAAATACCACTAAAAAATAAAAACGTGATTTAGTAAAAAAATACCACTAGAAGCCTTGTAAAAGAACCAGTTCTGGCGGGAAAACCACCAAGGTGGCAACACTGGCAAGGTGTACGGCCAGTGCTGCCAGATCAAAATATCCATTCAGCGCTAACAGCAATTCAAAAAGCGCTAGAATTTTTAAAATCAGCGTATCAAAAAAGCGCTCAATTCGCGCTATATAAAAAAGATAACTTCACAGGTAGTAGGTACTAACTTCTCAAAACTGACTGACACGCCAAGATAACTTGAATTGTCCACGAATCTGAATATTTATTTAATTAAACCTCATCACCATAACATACCAAACCTCGTACAAAATAGACCATTCAGAGAGCATACATTCACCCCCTGAATAAGTAAAACTCACTATACTGCATAGCCATGTCAGAAAAAAAATACATTTATTAACATAACTTATCCCATAGATAAAATATTTGTGTTGCCACCGTAGAAATCAAAGAGCGCTAGATTATCCGCTAGCCGCTAAAGTTTTTACTCGCGCGCTAGGTTCATCAAAAAAGCGCTAGATCTAGCGCCGTAAGCGCTAAAATGGCAGCACTGGTACGGATTGCAGTACACTTCAGTGTTCGGATCGCGTAATCTAGTAGGTACATAAGTATCTTATATTATAAGAATCTTTGTCCTGACTGACTGACTGACTGACTGACAGACAACGCACAGCCTAAACCGCTGGACGTAGAGACTTGAAATTTTCAGTGTAGGTAAACCTTGGTACGTAGGGGTGTACTAAGAAGGGAGGGGAGAAAAGGGATGAAAACCTGGAATCAATTTTTGGTCTAAAACTGCACATAACCTATATCAAAATTAAAGAGCCGATTTTTCTCATTTAGTTGATATCCTAATTACCAGTAAATTCTTTATTTTTGGCATGTTTTTCATGAAAAATAGAATACTATTATTATGACATAATGACAGCAATGATACCATAGATTAGTAATAGATGATACAAAACATATGGAAAAGGAACTGTCAATGTCAAATTACACTACATTCATTAGCATCTAAAAAAATAGTTGCGATAATATTTTGGACTGTTAACACTGCAGGTGGGTTACTATGTGGTCTTAGAACAGGGAAGTAGTTGAATTGCTCGACTTTTTTGTGCTTAGTAGGTACCTACGTGTGCTGGAATGGGACATAGGGTACTTTTTATCTGGGTACCGCGTGAGCGAAGCCGCGGGCGGCTGCTAGTATGTACATAAAATATAGGTATATCGATGCACTGGACACTGGCACTTGTCTAGGCCTTGTACACAATGGCGAATGGCCTGTACTGGTCGGGCATGGGCCAATGTGTGAGGCCCTTTAAGAGATTTGTAATCCTAGACTACTGCCCGCAAGGAGGCGCTACTGTACTGTGAATAGAGCTTGACAAATCGGATTTATGCTATCGATATTATTTTATTTTTTATTTGAGTAACCAACATAATATACATCAATCCAATCACATAACATAAACTGCTTCAATATAAAAACTTGACGAATCCTACTAGGTATAATATAAATCTGAAAGTTTGTGAGTTTGGATGTTTGTGCCTCAATCACGCCTAAACGGCTGAACAGATTTGAATGAAACTTGGAATATACATAGTACATGTACTGGATTAACATAAAGGCTATTTTTTGTTTGGGTACCACGCGAGCGGACCGCGGGCGGCAGCTATTATAATTAATTATTCACAGACAGCATGCGAAAAACAAATACTTAGTAAGTAGGTAATATTAAATTAAAATGGTCGAGCGAGTAAAAAATATCGATTGAATAGTGATGTAGGTATTGCTTTACAAATTAGAGCCGATTTTTCAATGGTCAGTTAAACGACGAGATAAGATTAATTCCACAGTTAACAAGATTCTCAATTTTACAATTAACAGGTTCTAACGGCCAGTTAAGCTCCCTAACTAGCGAATTAACTTAACTGGCCCTTTACACCCCAGTCAGCACAGTTCTGTCATTGTGCGAGGCAGTGTTCGTAGGCAATTTTGTGTTGAGAACACAGTTACAAAGACAAACTATAATAACATTAAAAACTTTAAGGTAATCGGTATAATAATAAGAAATAAAAATGAGCTCAGTTTTCTATCTAAGTTCGCCTACAGATAGAAAACTAATTTTTGTGTTATTAAGGATATTTTTGATTTTGATTCTATTGACGATGGAACAATCGAAGAAGATTAGAGTCTGGCTAACGAAAACTGGAATTATTTGCAAAGTTTTTACCATGCCAACTCTAAATTCTAAAACGAACGTCAACTTCAATTTCGTTCAGGTTATTATGACAATATTATTTTTATACTTCATTCAAGTACCTACGTACCTACGTAATATTATTTTTACCTAAAAATTGTCTATTAAATTATATTCTAATATAAATTCATATTAATTCTTTTTAGGTGTAACACTTTAATAATATAATAACTCATCTGCTGTTGATTAATTAATTACAATTTAAATATACTATTTAGAAATCATTAATTAATTACCAAGTATCAAATTAGGTTATTCCAATTTACTCGTCGTATTTTTTATGTTGCCATAGGTACTTATATTATTTACCCCTGAATACTCAAACGCGACTCAGAGTTGAGCACGTCTCAACTCACGGTTTTTTGAGAGTTTCTGATGAAAATCTGTCAAAAAAAAAAATCGACATTTGAGACGTGCTCAACTTTGAGATGCGATTGAGTATAAAATTTGCGGCCCTTTTCCAGTGCCAGCTTTCGTTAGCCAGGCCAGACTCTACAAGTCTACATCATACAGTGCTAAATTATTTAAATCCAGAGAGAAGACAATGAGAGAGATCTGACAATATTGTATGGGACGATAAGAAATTTCATAGGAGATTTCATCTCGAAAAAAGTACCTACCTACTGTACAATTTTTATTAACACTCATTGGAAGTTAAATTTTCTATCTATGTACCTAACAAAAACAATTATTTTTGTATAGTAACTCTCCAATCTATTTTACATTTAAACAACTCTTTTATATTTCAGAAACGAATAAATTTGAAACTGTCATTGCTGACCAGCCAGAACACCAACGCAATAGCATAAGAGACTCGACTCTATGTTAGTATATTTTGAAAGTCTAATCAACCAGTAATAATACTTAATTTACTTTGAACAGTACTGTTTTAAAGAGGCTTTTAACAATTTATTACAACATAACTAAAATGTGTTGTTTTTATGAGGTATACATTAACATTTAACATTTATTTGGCACACACAAAGACATTTACAAACGGAAAAGGGACAAAAAGTGAGGTACAAAAAGAGAAAGAGAAGACAAAACAAACGACAAAGGTAACTATTATATTAAAACTAGAATTAATACATAGTCTGATTTTCACCCTTACCGCGGACCAATCGGCGTTTTATTGTGGCCAAAAAGGTTATCTTTCAGCATGTGCTACTTCCAGGTTTTAACTAGAAATAGCGCTGATTTTCAGAGTAAGTACCTACACCTACCTACCTTCACGTTACAAGAAAGCGTAGTCAATTATTAGCAATAATTTGTGGTGAGGTTGTCACTGCTTTTGAATGATTATCAGAATTCAACGGGATTGGTTTGCAGTAAGTCGTATCATTTTCAACATACAAAGATGCCTGTCTCTTTCTAAAATCTGTAAACGTACATAAGCGTGTCTCGCTCTCGCAGATTTAGAGTGAAGCTAGTCACAAATATAGGTCAGGTAACTAACTAAATGCTAACTGAGCTTTGAAACTCTTTATTCGTTCGTTAAAATCTCAGATAACGTTATTGAACTGTTAGCTATCTGACGTTTTATCTTTTTTATTTTCTATTGAGACTTAGGATTAGCTGCCTCTCGCGACTTCGCTCGCGTGGTATCCGGATGAAAGATAGCCTTTTATGTTAATCCAGCACAATGTACTATGTATATTCTAAGTTTCATTCAAATCCGCTCAGCCGTTTAAGCGTGATTGAGGCACAAACATCCAAACATCCTCACAAACTTTGAATATTGCATTGAAAAAAAATTGTTGTCATTTCTAACATCTACTTCATTATATTAAAGGATAATAATATGAAATAAAATGATTTTATATTCATTTTATATAGGTACATATTATAGTAGGTAATATTTACTGCTTATGACCTACACAATCGTTATCCAAATGGAAATACCTACCTACCTAATGTAAGTTTTATTTTTTAATATGACTGGGTTCGATTCCCGAACTGAGTACTTACAAGTTTTTTTAAATCTATGTAGGTATGTAGTTTTTCTTGCCACTAAAATTGATGATATGGTTCCTAAGAACAGATCTTTGTACCTACTTAGGTATATCTTATAGTTACAGGCTTGCCCATGCTGACCGATCTAAATGTTACGCCCTGTAGGTATAACTGGATAGGTAGGTTAGGTACTTCAAATTTCTATTCCTTAAACATTTTCTTTCTCTGTATGAAATTAATGTACCTACCTACCTAGGTATAACTACATTATTTGGGATTTCGTTTGTAAACATTGTTTTCATGCAATGCAAACACTTAATCTATTCAACTTATTTACAGCATAGCCTGCAGTAAAAATATTTGTCTTAAGCAGTCTTAAAATAATTTTGGAATGTATAAATGGTAAATGACATTTATTTGCAAGAACACAATGGTGATAAAATAATATGGTCTTAAAAATACATTCAAATATATGTCTTACCAAAATCTTTGACATACAAATAATGTTAAGTAATTAAATGTAATGTTATAGGTTATTTTTTGAAATATACGAGTCTGGATTATTATTTCTATAATCTAAGGATGTTATTTTTCCAAAAAAGTGTTATTAGTGTCAATTTAATATCTCTCTGACAAATTCTAGTAGGTACCTACCTACCTAATTTTTATATCAATTTATCATTCATGTTCTATGTTTACATGCTATAAAAAGCTGATCAAGGTTGTACCTACATAATCATTTTTACCATCTATTGTTTAAGCCTTGTTTCACAAAATAAAACGATTTGATTTGAAAAAAGTTTTCAAAGGTCCTGATTTAAATTTCTTGTAAGTATGAAAGAAAGAGACACCCCTTAAAAACAAAATGTTAGAAACTCTTTTAAAGCTTTCTAAAGTATTACCGATTTTTCAGAGCAGGATTTTTTTTCATTGATTGACCAACACAGTTCTATAGAAATAATGGAAGTTACCAGATATCATGGGTTCTATAGAACAAATGGGCTAGTTTTCGTTTCAATAGTCCTAACATTGAAATACAGGAATAAAAAAGTTGTAACGTTCTATGACGTAACAGTCCTATAGAACAAATGGGAGTCACTGTGATTTTTGAACATGTTTTATGTTTTTCATTGTTTCAGTTGCATTGTTATAAAAACTTTTATGTGGCGAATTGATTTTAAAAGCAACTCTCATTTTGCCAGGTACTCGTCCTGCTGTTGACCCATTGCAGCTATCAAATAGTTATTCAAAAACTTCAACTGCATCTGCTGTGGTTCCAGTGTAGCGCTCGCGGAAATTTCATCATTTCGTTGACCTGGAATGGATAAAGTTTTCTATCAGAAATACAGTATTAGCCAAGGCACGAGAAAATTGTTAATGCTACGTATTAATTTATTGGAATACTAGCTGCCGCCCGCGGCTTCGCTCGCATTGTACCCAGATAAAAGCCTAGGTATATGTTATTCCAGCACAGGTATTATGTATATTCCAAGTTTCATTCAAATCCGTTTAGTCGTTTAGGCGTGATTGAGACACAAAAATCCAAACATCCTCACCAACTTTCGCATTTATTATAAAAGTAGGACCAGCTGCCGCTCGCACCCCGCGGCTTCGCTCGCGTGGTATCCGGATAAGAAATAGCCTAGGTATATGTTAATCCAGCAATGTACTATGTATATTCCAAGTTTCATTCAAATGCGTTCAGCCGTTTAGGCGTTAAAGAGTGACATCCATACTTACAAAATTTCACGTTTATAAGGTAAGTATTTGTAGGAAGTAGGATAATAATGCAATCAAACAACAGGTTAATTTGAGGCACAAACAACTCTAATTATTATTTATTATTGACCAATGACCAAAGGGCTGGCGCTTACCTCGGACAAAGGATAAGTATAGCTATCCAACGAGGTAACGTCGCCAGCCTTTTGGGGACCTTACCTGCGGTCTGTGATCTGAGCTCTGTTTTCTATCTGTAGGCAAACTCAGATAAAAAACTGAGCTCATTTTTATTTCTTATTATTATTATTATTATTATTATTATTATACTGATTACCTTAAAGTTTTTAATGTTGTTATAGTTTGACTCTAATTTGGCGAAAATAAATAAATAAATATTTGTGGACATTTCACACAGCACCATCTAGCCCCAAACTAAGCAAAGCTTGTACTATGGGAACCAGAATGGCTGATAGAATACTTAGGTATTGCTTTTTTTAAGTCGTGGTCGGTCAAGAAAGCATTGGCGGGACGATCTCGACTCCTTCGAGAGAGAATGGTGGGAGGCCTCGAAGGACAGAGATGGTTGGCGGAGTTTGGGGGAGACCTTTGCCCAGCAGTGGGACGATATAGGTTAATAAAAAAAATGCTTTTGTAAATACATACTTATAATACCAACTTAGTATTCCAGAACACCTAGACCCGGATGAAATATTTGCAGAACATGCAAACATTTCTCCAACAGCGGGAATCGAACCCGCGCCTCTTGCGTCTCAGCCGAGCATTCGCCCGCCTCGCCACCGAGGTCGTCTCCGTCACTCGCCGTTGACGAAAAACGAGATTCGGTCGATTCGTCCGAAACTTCGCATATTTCCTACTCGAAATCCATTCGTTTATAAGCTTCACATTGAACATTTTGACATTCGGTTTCTTTAAACTTACTCTAATTTTCATGAAAGTTCCAAACGAATACCTACCTATTTGAGTTTGACGGATCTTTGTTCGTAATTTTAACCTCAAACAACGAAACAAACTGCTTTTTAGACCACTTTTTAATTAGACCACTTGTACCTACCACTTCACCAACTTCTCTGCTGGACTGGGAGCAAAGAAAAAAACGTAGAATGCGTCCAGCTGCTTCTCTCCCCGAGCATGTCGTAAAAGTCGACTAAGGGATAGTATCCTCCAACATGATGAGATACAATAAGCAAGTATTCCCAAGGAGGATTGACGTCAGGAAGGCGGCCGGTCATAGAACACCTTAGCCAAAACTCTTACAGCATGATCCAAGGATCATGCTGAGCCGACCCCACATGGAGTGGGATAAGGGCAGGAAGATGATGATGATGATAATGTGCTTTAGTACCTACCATTCGCTTCTGTAGTGCGTCAGGGATGTTTGCAGAGTTTCAAACAGATGGTCTCGAAGCCATCCTCCGCAAAAAAACAGCATCCTTGATGCGCAGATTGCGGGACAGTCAGAACAGCATCCTGAAAACTATATCAAATAGGTTTAACTCTCCCATATGGAGGCGCTTCGTGCTGAGTGGTTAAACTCACTTGCCCCCGAGTACTCAAACGCGACTCAGAGTTGAGCACGTCTCAAGTCACGGTTTTTTGTCAGTTTTTGATGAAAATCTGTCAAATATTCTTTACTTGAGACGTGCTCAACTCTGAGATGTGTTTGAGTATTCGGGGGTTAGTCTACGTGCGGAGCTGACTAAGCCGCGGGTTTCCTCACGATGTTTTCCTTCACCGTTTGAGAGTACCTACTGGTATGGCGCACATAAATTTTTCGCACAGAAAAATCCATAGGTAAACCATTGGATTTGAACCCACCATCTTAGGATCGGAAGGCGGGGTCACTACCAACTAGACCACCAGTGCTCTGATTCTTGACTTACATAGTTTTAAGGAAATTACAGGCTCAAATTAGAACACACACACACACATGTGTGTGTGTGTGTTGTATGTATACAGAATCGAAAATAGTGTCTTTTACCACCTAAGGCAAGGTCACACGGAGAGTTCCAGACTGAAACAGCTTAGGTATATTTAGTATGTTTGCATTTTATTGTAGGTATTCAAATTAAAACAAAATTTACATAGGTAAATATACATTAAATCTTCTCTTTAGGTGATTCTAGTTATCCTATAAGAGAGCAAAACGACACCACTTATAGATAATGATTATTAGGTACCATACAAACATATTATCATGGGGTGGGCAGACAAGTATATATAAGAAAACTTGCATCCACTTCTAATTTAAGTCGTTAATGACATTTATGTATGAATGATATAAAATAAATAATAATAATATTTATAGACATTTTACACAGCACCATCTACCTAGCCCCAAACTAAGCAAAGCTTGTAATTATGGGAACCAGATGGCTGAAATAATACTTATATACTTTTTTATTGTAAATACATACTTTATTAGACACAATAATCACAACACCCAGACCCGGAAGAAATATTTGCAGAGCATGCAAACATTTCTTCCGCAGCGGAAATCGATTCAATTCAATTCAGTTCAATTCAATTCATTTTATTCGTGATACACAGGTAATAAATAACAGATGTTACATATTATATAGAATTGGGGTTCACTGTGACCTGCCTATATAGGCGTACAAATAATAATTCACAAAACATCGAACCCGCGCCTCATGCGTCTTGGATCATGGTGTAAGAGTTTTGGCTAAGGTGTTTTATGACCGGCCGCCTGCCTGACGTCAACCCTCCTTGGGAATACTTGCTTATTGTATCTCATCATGTTGAAGGATACTATCCCTATATATAAATAAATAAATATTTATGGACAATTCACACAGTGCCATCTAGTCCCAAACTAAGCAAAGCTGGTACTATGGGCACCAGATGGCTGATACAATATAATACCTACTTATATATATTTTTTTGTGCAATACATACTTTTATAATACTACAACACCCAGACCCGGAAGAAATATTTGCAGAGCATGCAAACATTTCTTCCGCAGCGGGAATCGAACCCGCGCCTCTTGCGTCTCAGCCGAGCGCTCGCCCGCCACGCCACCGAGGTCAACCTTTATTTTATTACCTCACCAAAAGATCGCACCCTGGCTTCAGTTTTGAGTTCCCAAAATCCATCACCCATAATGGAAGCACCTATTTATTATATAGAATAGAATATGTAGGTATGTATGTTCGTATGAGCTAGTGGCCAACTCTAGTGACGGAGTTTTTTAGGCCGCCTAAAGGCCTCCGGCATGGCTTAACGACTTAAAAGCCGGGACCAACTGTTTAACGTGCCCGTGAAGCACGGAAGCGCTCAGCTCGTAAAGCCACTTGCGGTCACCCATCCCAGTTTGTGACCGCGCATATCGTTGCTTAACTTTAACGATAGATCAAGAACGCCTAAGCAAGTTACGCTAAGAGTGCTCCGCTTCGCTTATTATATAGAGAACTGGGGTGTGGTAAATGGTTCACCTAAAATAGCCGAGGCCGCCCTCCGAAAAATTAGCTGCAGCTTTATTGGCCAAATGTGACTATCGAACCAACTGCGATTTGCAATATATTTATACTTCAGCCAAACTATAGACCGCAGACAGGCGGGGTCGCAACATGAAATTTTGGGGTCACTAATAATAGAATTATGCCTAAATCAGATTTTACTGCACAAATTAAATGGAAGCCTTCTATTTTGATAGGCATCACGGCTAGGGGCAGACAATTTTGTTTATTTTGGGGGGGTCATGACCACTGTGACACCCCCATTCGGACCGCGCCTGGATATTAGTGTGTGACGTCTGAGCCGTCAACGTCACGAGCATCAACTGAGAACGCGCTCTAAAAAGTTTTAGTTTGAATTTTCGGAATGATCTAAGGATGTTCCAAACTTGAATTGAAATATTTGAAGGAAGTTCTAAACTAAAAGATAGAATAGAAAAGACAAAAGACTATCGCGAAATCCGCCGAATAAAAGGCGGCACGAGCCGAGCGGCCGGCAGTCGTGCCTAGTCCAGCGAACCGAAAGAAGCTGGAGAGAGAGGAAAAGTCAAGTGAAAAGTTAAGTGCAGTAAAGTGAGTGCCGTGAGAGGACTACGTCAGTTCTGTGACTACGTGGTCTCTACGTCCTTGGAGGAGGACTACGTGGACTCTACATCCTTGGAGGAGGACTACGTGGACTCTACGTAAGTGAGGAGGACTACGTCGGAAACGAGCACATGTGAAAGCTACATTCAGTGTGTGGTGTCTTCAACAAACGTCGTCTCAGAAGACCAGTAGTTCCTTCCAATCCCGTACCCACTCCCGTAACACTATTTATGTAAACAAACCACCTACACTTAACCCAAAACCTACTTTTTCGTTACATGTTTATGAAACTTTTAAGTAGTACCTACTTAGTACTAATAGTTAAATTTACCTAAAACTAAAATGCTATCATCGTAATAAAAAAAAATACGCGACGTTTTCTTTTACATAAATTATATTCCCAGTTTGGCTAAAGTATAAGTATAAGATTATAATGTCAGTTTCAATCTAATTAATTACTTTAACGGAAAGAAACTTACAACAACTAATACAAATATAATTTACAAAATACGAAAGAAACAGTCGCTATCTTAAAGCTGTTGCAAACGGATTAATTAAATAATCAATTCATCTAATTAATTAATTTGTCTATTTTAAACTAAGAGATAGTATCCTCTCCAGCATGGTGAGATACAATAAGCAAGTATTCCCAAGGAGGGTTGACGTCAGGCAGACACCCGGTCATAAAACACCTTAGCCAAAACTGTGCCGACCCCACATAGAGTGGGATAAGGGCAGGAAGATGATGATGGTGATTTATTTTAAACACCTTTTTAAATTGCTGGAGAGTTTTTGTGCCAATTATAATATAATATTATTGCATACCTACCTAGTTATTCCCAAAACCTTTTCGCCTGAATTTTGCCTTCAACGCTCCTTAATCTTCCATAATCAAGGTCCCTATTAATTAGTGTACTAAAAATATAAATTAATAGTACTTTAATACTATTACAATCTAGCCAAGTAGGCCAGTTAGTAATTTGACTTTGACCTAGTTTTATAAAGTAAATTAAATCTCAGAATAGGTCCATGAAGTCCATCCAAGGCACTTTTCTTACTCTCTCTATTAAGGGGAAAACACTATAATTATTATTATTTTTATAAGAATGTCGCGATATTTAAAAAAATAAATGAATTTGCCAACACCTTAGCCAAAACTCTTACAGCGTGATCCAAGGTTCATGCAGTGCCGACCCCACATAGAGTGAGATAAGGGCAGGAAGATGATGAAGTGAATTTGCCACCAGTTTTTAAATCCAGCAACTTGTAGGGACTCAAAATGCAGACTGCGCCTTGAGACTTTTAAAATGAAATCACTTGTTCGGCGTAGGACAGTGCTTGGATTCTGACAGATTCGTAATTCGGCAGATTCGCTACTCGACAGAAAGTAGGTACCTACAGGTGTAAATAAAAAAGCAATTGGAAACAAATAATATTTTATTTCTACATAAAGAATTATAATTTATTTTTTGCTACGAAGAAATAAATATTTTATTTGATTTTAAATATAAAATTTACTTGACTTAACCGTTTCTAGCTATCAATTACGCTAAGCTTTGTTCAATGCCGCTGTTGCAATTTTTTTCTATTTGATTACTTTTTTCCAATAACTTTTAATCACGTTTCTTACCTTTGCAATGAATAAGTTCTTTTTTTATCTTCATATTCATCTTAGCAGTTTAAATCAGAAGTGGCTGCAAGTCTTCTTATGTTTACTTGTGGCTCTGCCCACCCCATTAGGGATACGGGCGTGATAATATAAATAAATAAATAACACCCAACAGTCACATACATAGTCCTGACCCCACACTAGGATTCCCTGTGTCGTGGGAATCAGAAACTACGAGTACCATGGTACCACAACATCTAGACCCGGAAGAAATAAGTATTTACAGATCATGCAAACATTTCTTCCGCAGCGGGAATCGAACCCGCGCTTCTTGCGTCTCTGCCGAGCAATCGCCCGCCATGCCACCGAGGCCGTCAATATGTATGTATATCTTAAAAGCGTGATTCTTTCATTAATAATTGAATAAAAATATACAATGGTGGCTTGATGGGAAAGCTTTTTTTAGCCTCCCTTGTCACCCATAATAGAGATATAAATTTTCATAATAGCAAGTAAATACATTCATGTATAAATTCCTATCCACTGTGTTTAAAATTAATTGCCAATTGTATTCCTCAGAATCATTATGGATTCTTCATTATGCTTCATAAGCATTCTTGAAAGTTTAATGCCTGTGGCTTAGGGTATCAAAATTGGAGGCAGTATAATATTGGCAGTTGCATTAGGCACGTGATAAATATTCCGTTTTCAATGATATGAAAATATTTTTTTTGGTTTTTTTTAAGTATGACTTTCTAATAATGAAAGTTACAACCAATCACTTTTACACCAGGATAAACTACCTTACTGCTATAATGGTTGACAATCAAAATCACATTTATGTAGTCCTATTATCACGGAATTGGTCCCTCCATAGTGAAAAAAGTCTTTCGTAGGTCGCCTGCGTTTTATTGGCTCAAAAGTAAGTTCGTATGAGCTAGTGGCCAACTCTAGTGACGGAGTTTTTAGGCCGCCTAAAGGCATCCGTCATGGCTTAACGACTTAAAAGCCGGGATCGACAATTTAACGTGCCCTTCGAAGCACGGAAGCTAAGAGAAGAGAAGAGAAGAAGAGTGAAATGCACAGGAACAAAATTCACAGTATTATCATCGCGAGAAACATTTATATGTAAACTTTATACTGGGTAAAAAGGAGAGGGACATAATTTTGAAGGTACCGTCACCGTAAAAATACTTATGTTTTCTAAGTATTCTTTCGCCAATGGCGTACCAATAAATCAAAATTTTGTTCTCGATACCATCATCAAATAAAAGGAAATCAACCCACAAGGATATGCGGTAATTTTAGAAATTTCAGGTCTTTGTCAGCTTTTGTGTTCATTTTTAAGTAATAATTTCTAGCTTTTTACAATACATATTTTTTCTAAGTAAATGTTGGTTTGTTTTCATTGCCTAAGTACTAATCAACAGTGTTCATAAAATTTTCTAATAAATTTGAAATTGGTATGAATTTATCGCAAACTAAAGTTTGACATCTCATTCATCAAACTATCGTGTTCATCAAAAACCGTGTTTCACACACACACATAGCTAGACTCTTTAAAAATTCAGTTTGTTTATCCAATGTCAACAAAGTGTTACATTCTGCTTTAGTGCTTACTGTATCAGTTTGTTTTTTGTTTCACATTTATTTTTTAGTACAAAATTGTATCCATGGCCGGCACTTAAAACTACGGAGTTTCCTCTTCTACTCAAAATGAATTTTGAATTAACCTCACCATTGCTGGGACCGGCGAGATCTACTAGTATTATTTATATTTTAAATAATTATAGAATTTCACTACACAAATGAACACAATGATTACACACACACATATCACGCCTGTATCCCTACTGTGATCCCATCCCATGCGATAAAAAGCGAATCCATATAAAAATAATAAATAACACATGGAATAGTACTGGGAGTTCAAATAAATTTTCAACTTGATGGGAGTTTTCAGGCCGCCTAAATTCTTACTTGCTTAAGGCCGTCATGACTTAACGACTTAAAAGCCGGGATCGACACCCTCCGAAGGGCGGAAGTGCTCAGCTCGTAATGCTACTTGCGGTCACCCCATACAAATTGTGACCACGCAAAGCGTTGCTTAACTTAAACGATCAATCAAGAACGTCTAAGCAAGCTACACCAAGAGCGCTTCAAAAATAATGAAAACATATCTACTAACAACAAGCCGCGAACGAGATAAATATTTATGTTATTGAATAATACTTAGATTTTAGTGCTAAAGTAAAAAATAAAAAATAAACTTACGGAGAACTTCTTGCTTTGTGTAAGTAACATCCGCACAGTTACTAGGTACTCGCTCACGATGCTTTCCTTAGTGCGGCTTAGTCAGCTCCGCGCGTATTGACCATGTCTTTCCTGTGGACAAGGCCGACTAAGCTGAGAGGATAGAATAGGTGCTGGGCAAGCCTACTCCATCTTAATTCGTCCCGGGCACTACAGCGTCCCGTTTGTGAAGGTAAAAGTTGCCTCCTGACGCTGTAGAAATCATCTACTATAGATGTAAAAGGCCTTGGTTTACTACTCGCTCACTACTATGTATGTATGTATGTTTGTATGAGCTAGTGGCCAACTCTAGTGACGGAGTTTAATGCATAGGTACCTAATAAGATTAATTGAATTTAGAATAAAGATAAATGCTTGCAAATAAACATTCACGCTCACGCACTCACCTATACTAAAACCATGCTCATCGCTCTTAGTAGGTACGTCACGGGTCTTAAAAATAGAATTATGCCTTCCTGTGTAGTGAAAACTTGTAAAAACAGCAGCAAATCACTTAAAAAGTCTCACGGAATCACTTTTTACTTGTAAGTACCTACTTCAAATAACATCGTTTCTTAATTATTATACTACGAATTTCAACCTCAAAACCTTCGACACACAGATTAATTTCATTTTGGTCTGAGATTCTAGGATTTTTAAAGCATAGACGTACCTAATTATCAACCTCGTAGGCGTAATTCGACAAATCAACCTTTGGTAAGGATTCATTTTTGGAAATCCAATTTAGAGAAACCAGCAATCGATTAGAGTACCTACCTACTTGTAATACTAATAATTTCAATATCATCATCATCATCATGATCATCTTCCTACCCCTATCGCACTCTAGGTGTCGGCACAAGAGAGAAGAATTTTGGCTAAGGTCTTTTATGCCTGTCGTCATTTCAGTGTATCGGAAGAAAATATCTCAACATTAGAAATTAATGTGGTAAATTGGGGGGATAATATATAAGCTCTCGAATCGTGGGTAAATTTCCACACGTGTACTCGTAGCAGTTTCGTTTGCAATTCAACACGTTCACTGAGTACTTTTTACGTAATTGTTAGATGAAAAAAATTTCCACGACGGCAACGGTTTCGTGGAAAAATTAACATCACGTTTCACACTTCTTTAATGTTAAGGAAAGTTTGTAAATTTTGGAAGTGCTTTATACGGTTTCATGTTTTCTTTTCGGCTTACGTTAATTAATACTTGTGCCAAGTGCCTACCTACATTAGCTGGTTACATTTTCATTATTCTACATTCCCTATTAGAAACAAGTACTTTACTAATAAAATCTGGTATTAAAGTAACTGAAATATCGAAAAACTACCTACCGTTATTACCACAGAATCACTACTTGTATGTACAAATATTAATACATCAGACTTTTTGGCATTGATACGATTTCTTACCAAGAAATCGAATCGATTTGTTACCAAGCTGGCTATGGAAACTGACGACGTAGCGAGAACGGATACGTATTTTAAGAACCAACTTGATTATGTTGTCACCAGAAGTGTAGCGGTGTCTTGATATCTTACTTATGTATATTAAAAATGCGAAAGTTCTTGAGGGTGTTTGGATGTTTGTGCCTCAATCACGACTGAACGAAACGGATTGGATTTGAATGAAACTTGGAATATACATAATAAGTGTGCTGGAATATTATACAGGCTACTTTTTTATCTGTGTACAACGCGAGCGAAGCCGCGGGCGACAGCTAATCTGTTTATGAAGGCGTTTAATTATAGAGAAGCGACTCGTAAATGTAGGTGACCTTATACCCTCGGCAATCACAAATCGCCTCGAAGAAAAATAAAAATAAACACCTAAGTACCTACCTAGATACAATGTTATGAAATATTTGTTATTTCTAACATCATATTATTTTTACTAATAAACATTGCAAAACAAAAACAAACCTACAAATAATACAAGTACCTACCTATAGTAGGTAGGTACACCTACCTACCTATATAACATGAAATAATAATCTTATATTATAAGAAGCTTTGTCCTGACTGACTGACTGACTGACTGACTGACTGACAACGCACAGCCTAAACCACTGGACGTAGAGACTTGAAATTTTCAGTGTAGGTAAACCTTGGTACGTAGGGGTGTACTAAGAAGGGAGGGGAGAAAAGGGATGAAAACCTGGAATCAATTTTTAGTCTAAAACTGCACATAACCTATATCAAATTAAAGAGCCGATTTTTCTCATTTAGTTGATGTCATAATTACCTGTAAATTTTTTTTTTGGCATGTTTTTCTTGAAAAAAAGAAAACTTTTATTTTGACATATGACAGCGATGATACCACAGTTTAATAATAGATGATACAAAACATATGGAAAAGGAACTGTCAATGTCAAATTACCTGTGAAAGGAAGCATAAATTATTACTGGTCTACGTTAGTTTCCAATCTTGATTATTCATGGAGTTCTGACGTAATTCTACGTCTGATAACTAGATGTCGCTGCTAATTCTGATCAAATTGTCCCTTAGTAATAATCCTTATGCTTGGTCGCGCTTGGTCGCGTTACGACCGGGTGTAAATGCAACGTGGATTTAAGAGGTGTCCAAGTGATCCCCGTGATTTTATGGAATAATTTTTTTTTGACTTTGACTTTATGGTGTATCGGGCGAGTAAGAGGCGCGGGTTCGATTCCCGCTACGGTAGAAATGTTGTCTGGGTGTTGTAGTTTTATGTATAATCTTGTAAGTCCGACATGGTCGCAGTGCGACAAAGGTCCCCAAAATAGATAAGGAAAAAAAAGTATGTACTTATTTACAAAAGAAAGAAGCGCTCGTAGCGTAGCTTGCTTAGGCGTTCTTGATTGATCGTTAAAGTTAAGCAACGACATGCGCGGTCACAAATTGGGATGGGTGTCCGCAAATGGCATTACGAGCTGAGCGCTTCCGTGCTTCGGAGGGCACATTAAACATCAGTGGGTCCCGGCTTTTAAGTCGTTAAACCATCACGGAGGCCTTTAGGCGGCCTAAAAACTCCGTCACTAGAGTTAGCCACTAGCTCATACGAACATACATAATACAAAAAAAGTATATAAGTCAATTCTATTAGCCATCTGGTTCCCATAGTAGGTACAAGCTTTGCTTAGTTTGTGGTTAGATGGCGCTGTGTGTTGAATGCCCACAAATATTCATAAAATAAAATAAATATAATGGTAGAGCAAAAATGCTTATAAATTTTACTTCTTCACTGGACTGGGAGTAAAGAAAAAACATAGAATGCGTCCAGCTGCTTCTCTCCCCGAGCATGTCGTAAAAGTCGTCTAAGGATCCTCACGAACATGATGAGATACATTAAGCAAGTGTTCCCAAGGAGGGTTGACGTCAGGCAGGCGGCCGGTCATAAAACACCTTAGCCACAACTCTTACAGCATGATCCTGGATCATGCTGTGCCGACTCCACACAGAGTGGGATAAGGGCAGGAAGAAGAAGAAGGTAGAGCAAAAATGCCTTACGTCGTCTAAACAATAAATAAAAATAAAATCTCACCTGATCGAGATCGTCTGTAGGTACTCCAACGGGCAAGTGACTCGGTCGACTGTACAACAAGCGCGTTCCTTTCTGCTGACATGAAAAAAAAAAACTATTTGTGAGTTATGAAAGCAACGTAAACGATATACCTAACTTTTATTTTTTAATTTTTACCTTTTGTTATCGGTCACACTGCAGAGCATGGGCCCCTTTCTTCCATTTTAAATTGAAATTTCAGTCCAACAATCCTATTAGAGTAGGATATTTAATCGTAGGTAGTATTGTTCACCGAGGAGAGAAACTGATCGATTATAGACACGGGTTATGAACCTTTAGCTGTTACAGGTGTGAAGAAAATATAAATAAATCTTTATTAATTTAAGTTTATATTAAAACTTTTTTAGTGGTCAGTATCATTTTACAGAAGAAACGTGTCTTTTGTATTGTAAATATAGACCGATCAAGGAAGTTTTAAGTATATTTTACCAAGAAGATTTTAAGTAGTCATATAAGTATATTACACAAAATAAAATAAAAACAGCAAGTAACAAAGGATATCGTCGATACGTCTGTCTTGGTTCTGGGAAAAAATGGGGCCCTGAGTAAACGGAAAACTTTTAACAATAAAAATAAAAGAAATTATATTAAGTCAAGGCAAGGTCATTGTCACCATCGCCTTCCCAAAGAGATTATTAAATAACAACAATGGAATTCCATAAAACTTTTCTGCCATCATCATCATCATCTTCCTGCCCTTATCTCACTCTATATGGGGTCGGCACAGCATGTTCCTGGGATCATGCTGTAAGCGTTTTGGCTAAGGTGTTCTATGACCGGCCGCCTGCCTGACGTCAACCCTCCTTGGGAATACTTGATTATTGTATCTCATCATGTTGGAGGATACTATCCCTTAGTCGACTTTTACGACTTTTCTGCCAGTTAGAGATAAATTTTCTTACATATTTGTATGATGACAGTATATGTCATTACTGTCAGTTCTTCTCTGTTATAGAAGAAATATGAACTGACTTTCCAAGCCGGTGTAGTATAAAGCCAATTATATTTTGCTACTATTTTTTTTAAATCTAGAAAACCATGATACTTTCATAATCATCATCATCTTCCTGCCCTCATCCCACTCTAGTACTGACGATGATGATACTTAAATAGGTTAAATTTTTTTTTTATTATTTACTTACAAACTACCTACTAAGAAAGATCACCTGACACGATCTTGATCCACGAACAGCTCTCCCGCCAGAGCCTGTAACAGGTTTTTAATTTACCGGTAAATAACGGTATTAAGGTTATTTCGTTCTGAGCGCGAGCGTTCAAAAAGCCCCTTTAAAAAGCTTTATAAACCGGTTTATTAAGCGAGGCGATGTGGTCCTCCGAAAGGTGAGCGACGCGACAGCAAAGCGGCGGCGAGCGGTGCACAGCGCGGCGTATAGTACCTACAGTAAGTCAAATGGAAAAGACCTTTTCGTTCTATACCGGTTTTTCGAGGTGAAACCCTTTGAATATTATTCTTCTTTGTATTAACCGTTTTATTTAGAGTTTTAGTTCGAACAGAAGACCGGTTTCCAAGCCCTGATTCCTGCTGTTATGCTCAAGGCACCAACAAACGAAAAAGACGCGGTTATTTTTCAGAAAAAAAGGAATTACTAATTACCCACCCGCCTTGCTTCGCTCGCTTGGTGTAAATCTTGACACCCCTTTTACCCCACTTTTAAAGATATTTTGGAAAACTCCTTCTTCTTCTATCGTGTCAAAGGTTCACATCACACTATCTTGGAGAAGAACTTAGCCACTTCCACAGCGTTGGGAGTGGCATTGTTCAGGTCGTCTCTCGTGCAGGTGGTCGGGCACAAGGGGCAGCTGAGTAGGTGGGCCATGGTCTGTATTGGGACGCCACAGTTGCAGTCAGGCATGGATGAGTCCCTCATTCCCCATTTGCACAGGTTCTCTCTACAGCGGCCAACTTGGGTCCTGAGACGGTTGATGGACTTCCAGATCGGCCAGGAAAACTCCTGACACGTGTCCATTTAATTTTATTTTGAGCATCTGAACCAAGTTTCAAACCAATCGCATCGCCCGTTAAAAATGTCCCATAATAACTTTGACACCCCATTTTAGCCCCTTTTAAGGGTAGTTTTGAAAAACATTGAAACACGTGTCCATATTATGTATCCAAACCGAGACACAAGCCAATCGCACTGCCCTGTAAAAAGTTCTCATGCAAACTTTGACACCCCTTTTTACCCCTTTTTGAGGGTTATATTGAGAAACCCTGAAACACGTGTCCATTTAATTTGGATTTTAAATTTCGAGACGAAGTTCCAAGTAAATCGTACCGCTTGTTTAAAAGCTCCCATACAAACTTCAGAACTCCATTTAAACCCCAAGGGCTAAATTTGCAAAAGTACCTAGGTGTACCTACATGTTGTATTATTTATTCAAAAGTTTATTTGTACCGTGTTATGAGCGACTGTTTTACCCCCTTTGGAGTTGATTTTCGAAAATTTTATTAGCCTAGATATTATTCTAGAATCTAAATTATTTACTTTCTAAATTTTATCAAAATCGATTTAGTAGTTATGAGAATACATTGTAACAAACATTCACAAACACAAACTTTCGCAAAACTATAATGGAATATTTATTCTGTTTTTTTGAGCGTTGGGATTAAAATACTTAACACTGTCATACAGTTCAAATTCCATAGGCGATAACAATTTACGGCAGTTTCAAATGAACACCATACCTACAGAATATTATAATAGTCCATCATACAGATCATTTTCCTACGACACTTCTTGTATCTCTTCTGGTTTCACAACTACCCATACTGTCCCAGTTAAAAAAAATCACTGCATGGCTATGGCAAGTCATTTGTTTTTTAATTTTAAAAGGCTGCCTATTCTGAACGCTGGCCTTTGACTTGTCATACTGGCTGAAGGGGCGTTCGAAAAACGTCGAAAAAGTCTATTGCGCGAAAAGGAAAACTTCCTGTGTTCTGTGTTTTTATGGTGCCAATCAATCAGCGGGGGATTTGGAAGCGGATATAATTCGGACATCAATATTTGAACCTTGAATTACTCTTGATTATCTTATTTGAAGGACAACCAATAATCAAACATTTCCAATACTAAGAAATCATTTATAAATTATATTGATAATAATTATACAATCTATACTAGGTTGACCTACTAATTATTTTTAAGTGGGATTTAAGGCCCAATGATTACGATGCCACGTTAAATTCAGAATCATAATTACACGTAAACATCATACGATTCGATTGTTCGTTGAAGTTAAGTAATGGCGTGCGCGGTCACAATTGGGATGGGTGACCGCAAGTGGCATTACGAGCTGAGCGCTGCCGTGCTTCGGAGGGCACGTTAAATTGTCGGTCCCGGCTTTTAAGTCGTTAAGCCATGACGGAGGCCTTTAGGCGGCCTAAAAACTCCGTCACAAAAGTTGGCCACTAGCTCATACGAACTTACTTACTGGATTTTAACCTCAATGATGTATGTAGGTCGAAATTGTTTGATTGTAATTTTATTTCATTACATGGTCGTACTGTAAAAGGAAAGTTTAGTCTCATTTTTTTCCATTCATACCCATGCGAAGCCGGAGCGGGCAGCTAGTATTTAATATGAATTTCAACCCGATACCGCTGTGATAAATGGTCGCACAGACGAAAAAATACAGTGTTCCTATATGTAGTCAGTTTTTTTCCTTTGAGATTTACGGAACCCGAAAAGCAGCCAATGATAAAGAGGTTGGGTAGCTCCTCAGAGGAACATCGCACATAGTTGGACTCACTTGCAAAGATTTTCCTGCAGTGGAGGGCCAAAGGAATGCTCGAGATCTTTCGTCGACATCATTTTCTTCACAAACTTCAACCGCCGCTGCAGTTTCTTATGAGTAGAATTCTGAAAATTCTTTAGTATTAATGATGTATTTGATGTGCGTTTGAGTTTTTTTTTGTCGTTTGTGATCATTTGATATATCTGCGTATATTTGAGAGCACGGGTGGTCTAGTGGTCATAAAACACCTTAGCCAAAACTCTTACAGCATGATCCAAGGTTCATGCTGTGCCGATCCCACATTGAGTGGGATAAGGGCAGGAAGATGATGATGATGATGAGTGGTCTAGTGGTAGCGGCCACGCCTTCCTTATAGATCATGGGTTCAAATCCGGTAGGGCAAACATGAGGAAACTGGAGTGTTGTTGAACCTAAAACGTTCGAAAACATGACTGTGTCATGTGCATGAAAGGAGCCTTTGAGGCGCACTTTAAAATCTTTCACCACACCGGTCAGAATGAACTAGTATTAGTAGAAGTAGTATTTTTGTCGTGACTGACTGACCTATGATAGTTGAGAACCACTTATAATCTACAATATTACAACACCCAGACCCGGAAGAAATATTTGCAGCGCATGCAAACATTTCTTCCGCAGCGGGAATCGAACCCGCGCCTCTTGCGCCTTAGCCGAGCACTCGCCCGCTACGCCACAGTAGGTCGCCAATGAACCTATAATAGTGTTAAAGGTTTGAAATGTAGACTCCCTATTTGACCTTTAGCAAGGAAAATTAAATTATTATTAACTAGCTGCCGCCCGCAGCTTTGCTCTCGTGGTACCCCGATAAAAAGTAGCTTTTATGTTATTCCAGCACACATACTATGTATGTTTTTATATTTATACTTATTTTTTTATATTTATAATTTTTTATACTATCTATGTTTGATTTTTTTAGCTGAATATTTCAGTATTTTATTTATAAGAATATTGTTTGTTTTAATTTTTATTTCTAAGTTTCATTCAAATCCGTTCAGCCGTTACGGCGTGATTGAGGCACGAACATACAACATCCTCACAAACTTTCACATTTATAACGTAGGATTATTCGACGGAAGTTACTTATGTAATGATGATATTGATATTAAGTAGGTATATTTATAGAAGAGACTAACGGTATTCATAAAAACGTATACGAGTTAACTTGTGGCTCTGCCCACCCCATTAGGGATATGGGCGTGATAGTATGTATGTATGTTTACGAGTTCTCGGAAGCTTTAGATAGGTTTTATCATTCAAAGAGCTGGTTCTTATTTGGCTCAATGGACCACAATGGTGCCATTCAGCGTGGCAATGCGGCCAGACTGTTTCTTCTGAATTTTCTAAATCATATTTTGTGTTAAGCTGTTTGGCCCACACGACACAAGAGGGGACCAATAATTAGCATAAACCAATTTTTTATCTAACATTTTCTATTTCTGTTCTTCTGTTTAATCCTTTTGTAGGTACCTAAGTTGTTTCAAATGTTTTGTGTTCGCTGTGTATTGTCCTTCAAACAAACAATTTATATTTCTGCTCTATTTCTTAGTAGAAAGTTTATATCTGTTTTATTTTATTGTCTAAATGAAAATTATATTTATGAATGTCCAAAGGAATTTTCCTAGAAATACGTCATTTATAACTACATACCTACTATACTAGTATAATATTAATCTGGATAAAGACATTTACTAAGTAGGTACACCATTAATTATCATCATCCATAGCCAGTTTTTGCCCACTGTTGGGCAAAGGCTAGCCTCATCCAATTACTGCCTATGGCAATATCGTCTGCCCATCTTGTTGTCGGACATTTATAGCCCCTCCAGACTAAGAGAAGGCTATTACATTTCTACAGCCACACATCGGCGAATATTCACTAAGGTCACCAAAATCGATGTTCGAACTCTGTTGTAAGTTGTCTAAAAGAAAATGAAATTACAACATTTTTCTTTGGTTCCATAAAGTGAAAATAAGATAAGAGAAAAGAACACGATTACAAAAATATTTATACATTTATTTAGTTTTTTATTCATTTTGTAGTTTTCTTGTAATTAATTCATTTGGCGGTCTCACTCTATCTTTCTTTTATGCACCCCAAATCCGTAGAGCTATATATATCTTTCATTTCGACCCGAAATCGGTCTAGACGCGGATCTAGCTAGGCTTTCATCATTTTATATTTCCAGACCTAATCAGTTAAATTAACCTTATACGTTCATCTTTACGCAACATAAATTCACCCGATCATGTTAGTTTATGTATGAGCTCGATATGAGATTTCAAATAGCTTCTATCTTTGTATTTGTAAACTGTAAACAGGGTAGATTAATTCGACAATGTTGGAATTCCATTAATTCGAAGTACACAACTGATTCGGATTACATTGTTACACTTTGACGGCCTCGGTGGCGTGGCGGGCGATTGCTCGGCAGAGACGCAAGAGGCGCGGGTTCGATTCCCGCTGCGGAAGAAATGTTTGCATGTTCTGTAAATATTTCTTCAGGATGTGTGTGTTGTGGTACCATGGTACTCGTAGTTTCTGATACCCACGACACAGGGAATCCTAGTGTGGGGTCAGGACTATGTATGTGACTGTTGGGTGTTATTTATTATTATTATTTTGAAATGCTATCTATAAGTAAAACTATAATAATATTAATATTATATTATCTATCTATAATATTAATGGTGGGAAACCGCAAGACCGGCATAAGTGGAAGCATTTGGGGGAGGCCTTTGCCCAGCAGTGGGACAGTATAGGCTAAGTAAAAAAAAAAAAAAACTATAAGTACTTTGATGATTCGAATTTCTGTCTAAAACACTGATGAATTAAAACCTATAAAGTTAATTTCAATCCAACGGGTTTGATTCTATAGGACTAAATTTTAAATTAAACTACATTTACTAAGACTAAATCTTATGATTACTTGTGGCTCTGTCCACCCCATTAAGGATAGCGATGTGCGAGTTGAGTTGGTTCAGTACCCACTGGACCTTCATAATTGGACCCTACCTTCACTATAGGACCTATTCGACCTCCTATCAAAAACTTGGTTACCACTGGACCTTCAAAATAGGAACGTACTTACACGATAGGACCTATTCGACCTGCTTGTTTAACTCAAATCGACTCGAGTGAAACTGTCAATGAGTCAGATCGAATCAAATTTGATCCATCTGGAATCAAGTCATTTGACACGCAAATGATAGACATTCCAGTGACGAGTGGGCGCAGTTTTGTTTGTTTGCCATTCAACGCGAGATAAACAAGTTTTGTTGAAATCGATAAATCGATGGTCCTTATAAACAATGTCGGATATACTTTTTTACCAATTTTTACCGGCGCGCCGCCGGTTCCTGCAGTACCCACATTGTTGCGGGGACAAAGTTATAACTACCGACAATATTAACAAAAAACTGACGAAATAATCATGATTTTCAATAAAACAAAATATTGTATACCATAGTATTTTTTAGATTCTATTTGTACAGGTTCGCTTTGTTATACCAAAATAAACACATTGATTCAGTATGCAAACCACACCACCCTATCGCGCCCAGGCTGGCGTTCGAATGTCGTGTGGGGTAGATTTTATTTCAATACGCTACATCTACCTTTTACAAAAAAGAAAATCAAAAGTGTGGCTTAATGGCTTTCGCACATTAATCATATAAAACAGTAAAGTATAGTATGTAGCTATTTCACAACTCATTACTTAGTACCTAGGCATTTAATGATTCGTTTAAACATAATTTCAAAACAATTATTCATTACTACACCTACTCAATTTTGTCCGAACAGACCTTTCACTCTCTATACTAAACTTAGTCCATCTAACACTGGAATACAATGCATTACCTTATTTAAACATTATCATTGATAGGGCAGTAGTATTATTTCGTATTTCAGTTCTGTAAGACGAAGAAACAACGAAGAAAAGGAGTCACATAACCACTAACAAATCTGGAGTAAATCAAGTACGTGACCTTGAAATGCCTGAAGAGGAGAGAGAGACTGAGTATGTTTTTCATATCGATGATGACGTAGAATTTGACTGCACTATTGGAGGAATAAAAACCAAAGTTCTGGTAGACTCTGGTTGTAAGCAAAATTTAATAACCGAGGAAACCTGGGAGACCATGAAAGAGAAAAAGGTTTGCGTATATAACCAAAAAGCAAATCCAGATATAAAGTTCATGGCATATGGGAGTGACAAACCTTTGAAAATCAAAGGTTCATTCGAGGCTCACATACAAATTGGAAAGAAGTCAGAAAACTCAACTTTCTATGTCATTGTTGATGGTACAAGGAACCTGTTAGGTAAAACCACTGCAATATCATTAGGAATACTCAAAATTGGCCTGAATCTGGATGAAGTCAATCAAGTCGAAATTAAAACTTTTCCTAAGTTCAAAGATGTGCTGATCAATTTGCCAATCGATGATTCTATACCACCCGTCTCCCAACCTTACAGGTATTATAACTAAATAGTTATCGCTTCTTGTCACTGATCAAGTGGTTATTAAAGTTAATTTGTTGATTTAATTCTGGTATTATTTATTCATAGGAGGATCCCCATACCATTAGAGGCTAAAGTCGAAGCCAAAATCGAAGAGCTCTTGGAGAGGGACATAATAGAACCAGTCGTAGGTTCTTCAAAATGGGTATCACCAGTGGTGCCTGTTTTAAAGAACAGTGGTGAAGTGCGTCTTTGCGTTGATATGAGGCGAGCTAACGCGGCTATTGTCCGCGAGAATCATCCATTGCCAACAATGGATAAGTTATTGCCTAAAATGAAAAATGCTAAGTTCTTCACAAAACTAGACATTAAAGACGCGTTTCACCAAATCGAAATAGTACCTGATTCGAGACACATAACAACATTCATCACTAGTAGGGGACTTTTTAGGTACAAACGTCTAATGTTTGGGATATCATGCGCACCAGAAATCTTCCAAAAAGTAATAGAATGCATGTTGTTGGGCTGCGAAGGCGTGATAAGCTTTATCGATGACATTCTGATATATGGGAATGATCTACAGGAACATGACATGAGATTAGGGAAAGTGATGAAAGTTTTAGAAGAGAACAATGTTATTTTAAGTAAGGACAAATGCATGTTTAGGAAGAGAGAAGTTAATTTCTTAGGACATCACTTATCACAATATGGGATCAAACCCCTAGAAAAATATATCTCAACCATACAAGGGTTTAGACCACCTAACACCATAGGGGAGCTTCAAAGTTTTCTTGGTCTCGTAAATTACGTGAGCAAATGGATCCCCAACTATGCAACGATAACGGAACCTTTAAAAATGTTACTTCGTAATAAAAGTGGAGACAGATCAGAGATTCAAGAGCGCTGGGGTCCAAACCAACAAGTTTGTTTCGAATCACTTAAACAAAATATGACTAATATTCCGACCCTAGGATTCTATGATGTAAAAGATCAGACAGTCGTTATAGCGGACGCCAGCCCCGTGGGATTAGGAGGGGTTTTGATTCAGATCAACGAGGGACCTAGAGTTATTGCATATGGCCACAAAACCCTAACAGACTGTGAACGTCGTTACTGCCAGACAGAGAAAGAAGCTCTTGCTTTGGTATGGGCTGTTGAGCACTTTCATATATTTTTATACGGCAAAGAGTTCCAGCTTGCCACCGATCATAAGCCGTTAGAGGTTATATTTGGCATTAAATCAAAACCGTGCGCTAGGATAGAAAGGTGGGTTATGCGCCTACAATCGTACAAATATAAAGTAGTTTACCGACCAGGTAAGAGCAACATTGCAGATTCCTTATCCAGGCTCTGTAACGGTATAAATACATCGACCCCTGAGTCAAAAGATCATCATATTTACCAAATTGTTGAATGTGCAAGACCAGTAGCGGTATCACTCAAAGAAATAATAGACTGTTCAAGAGAAGATAAAGAAATCATTCAAGTCAAAGAAGGCGTATATCATAACAAGTGGGTTGATGATATAAAACTGTACAAGATCTTTCAAACCGAACTTTGTTTCTATGAAGGCGTATTACTGAGAGGAATTAGAATTGTCATTCCGTCCCAACTCCGAGAACGAGTTTTAAGAGCTGCTCATGAAGGACACCCAGGCATAGTGGCGATGAAAGCAAGGTTAAGAACGAAAGTCTGGTGGCCAAAGTGTGACAAAGACGCCGAAAATATGGTGAAATCATGCAAAGGGTGTACCTTAGTATCAGCCCCAAATCCACCAAACCCTATGAAACGTCGAGAACTACCAGAAGAACCATGGATTGCCATTGCTATAGATTTGATGGGACCACTACCTTCCGGAGATTACCTATTTGTAGTTGTCGATTATTATAGTAGGTATAAAGAAATTAAGATATGTCGGAAAATCACGTCTGCAGAAATGGTGGCACAGTTAAAAGAGATATTTAGTCGATTGGGAAATCCAACATCAATAATAGCCGATAATGGGAAGCAATTCACAAGTGAAGAGTTTTAGCGTTTCTCACAGAAAGAAACATTATTCTGTATAATACGATACCGTATTGGCCCCAACAGAACGGGGAAGTTGAAAGACAAAATCGCGACATATTAAAAAGACTTAAGATAAGTCAGGCGGAAAAAAAGATTGGAAAGAAAGTTTATTAGAGTACTTGTGTATGTACAACAGTACACCACACTCAGTCACTGGCAGAACACCATCCGAACTATTCTTTAAAAGAGTTTTTAGAGACAAACTACCAATGATTAGAGATGTGTCTCAAGGACCTTCACCAGATACAGAAATGAAGGACAGAGATCAAGAAATGAAAGAAAAAGGAAAGGAATATGCTGATAGAAAGAGAAAAGCTGAAGACTGTGACCTAATGCCAGGAGATAAAGTATATGTTAAGAATATGATCAAGGAAAATAAACTAAGCCTAAACTATGATACGACAACACACACTGTAGAAAAAAATGTTGCGGGAGATGTACAAGTTCGAAATGACGAGACCGGCCAAACTCATAGAAGAAATGTCGTTCATCTGAAGAAGATTCAAGGTGAATGGAAAGTGTGCAAAGATAGGAATGAACCCGATGAAATGGACGATAAAGCTAATGAAGAAACAATAACATAAATATAACTAATAAGATGACTAGAGTGAGAATCTGATTAAAACATTAAGTTTATTTTTCACAAACAAATCATTTATAATGGAAATAAATTAACAACCTAATTACCTGACTACATAGTGTGATTTTATTGATCTAAAAAACATTTAAAATAAAAAAGGGATGTAATGTATTGCGATCGTCTCGAGCGCCGACGTCACGAGGCCAGTTGGGACGCGACCGTCGTACTGGGTGGTTGTGTAACTGTGTGCGTGGTGCGGTGTTGTTGAGCCGAGAAATACTCCAATATATAGGGATAATACAGGTACCAATCAATGATTAACAACTCGGATAAGAAACACAGTATCGTTCCACAATGCACGTAAACAAGTACTTGTGGGTAATTTTATTGCTTGAAAACTTTTATTTTCGTAACTGCCTCGAGGCATTTGGTCAACCAAATTAATGTTGTTTTGTTCATCAAAACTTAGGTAAATGATAGTAAACCCTAGCACTGACATTATTCCAAACTAAACACTTACCTTCATAGGTGTTAGTAGGTAGGTATGTATTTAGAACAGTAGGTGTAAAATGGTTTTATGCAGTGCGTGCCAATTCCAACCATCAGAATGAAATAGTAAATAGCTATAGTCACCATCTTGACCGTTCTTTTGCAAAACAATGTCGATCCATTAACTCACTGATTTATCACTTTTTCTGTTAAGTTTATTTGGTATTTTTATGTTGTTATCCTGGCAGGGTCGCCACTTGTACAGGTTCGCTTTGTTATACCAAAATAAACACATTGATTCAGTATGCAAACCACACCACCCTCTCGCGCCCAGGCTGGCGTTCGAATGTCGTGTGGGGTAGATTTTATTTCAATACGCTACACTATTTATGTAAAAAAGTGAATATTGGTAAGTAAAGATGAATATTCGACATTGTTAATTGAAATTTTTGTTTACATTTTAATGGCTTTTTATAGCCGCCTTTTAGATATTTTTTCTTTATTAGGTATAGTCTGACTAATCGTATCCTGACGAATCCAACGACACCTCATTTTTCAAAATCCATCCAGCCGTTTGGACTATGGCTTCAGCAAAACGAATGCACATACCCACATGCAAATGTGCGTATTGTGCATACATACACCTCAATTACATTACCCTCCTTCGCAGGGGTACCTATCAGAATACCCATCTAGCAAAGCGACATTCCGTAAAATAAAATGTTCTAGTAGCAAAACATCCATACATAATCGCAGTCACCACTGAGCTTTTTGTAAGTTTTTGTGCGAGACATGCAAAAGCGCTGGTCTTCTGTGCTCATCAAAAAGATCCTCAAAATTCACCTTGATGAATGTGGACGACCTTTGTGGTGTGGCGGGTTGGCGCCCTGGTGGTAGCGCGTGGATTTAATATCCGGGACAGAAGAAATGCCCTCAATGTTATTTATTTATTTAATGTATCTGAAAGTCGACGACACAGGGAATCCATGTATGAGATGAGGTCTATGCATTGTGAATGCACAAAATGAGCCTTTGAGGCGCACTTTAAATCTTTTCATCACACTGGATAGTGACACGACTATTAGTAGTAGTTTGTTTTTATAATTTATCAAACACTAGCTGCCGCCCGCGGCTTCGCTCACTTTGTACCCGTATAAAAAGTAGCCTATATGTTATTCCAGCACACGTATTATGTATATTCCAAGTTTCATTCAAATCGGTTCAGCCGTTTGGGCGTGGTTGAGGCACAAACATACATTGTCACATCCACACATCCTTACATCTTCACAAACTTTCGCATTTATAATATTAGTGGGATTAAATCCATACATCTTTCTATAATGATTTGTTTACCCTATTAGAATCCTCTGTAACGCGACAAGAAAGGTAACTGGGTATTTAATTAAAATAAATAAATAACACCCAACAGTCACATACATAGTCCTGACCCCACACTAGGATTCCCTGTGTCGTGGGCATCAGAAACTACGAGTACCATGCTACCACAACACCCAGACCAGGAAGAAATATTTACAGATCATGCAAACATTTCTTCCACAGTGGGTATCGAACCCGCGCCTCTTGCGTCTCTGCCGAGCAATCGCCCGCCACGCCACCGAGGCTGTCAAATTAATTCGACTTCTTACATTTCATCGTCTTCACATAAGGCGTGGAGGTTGCATTGTCCTTCAAGTGCCCCTGTACGCATTCAAGGTTGATCGCGACCTTGAGAGCACTGGTCGTCTAGTGGTAGCGGCCTCGCCTACCGATCCTTAGGTCGTGGGTTCAAGTCCGGCCGAGCACCATAGGCTCAGATCGTAATGCCACTTGCGGTCACCCATCCCAATTTGTGACCGCGCATATCGTTGCTTAACTGTAACGATCAATCAAGAACGCCTAAGCAAGCTACGCCACGAGTGCTTCAAAAAATGTATGTGCGCTATACCAGAACTCTCAAAGGGTGAAAAAAACGATCGTGAGGAAACCGTTAGCATGTCGTTAAATTACAAATATGTAAATAAATAAATAAATAAATAAATAAATAACACCCAACAGTCACATTCATAGTCCTGACCCCACACTAGGATTCCCTGTGTCGTGGGTATCAGAAACTACGAGTACCATGGTACCACGACACCCCGACCCGGAAGAAATATTTGCAGAACATGCAAACATTTCTTCCGCAGCGGGAATCGAACCCGCGCCTCTTGCGTCTCCGCCGAGCAATCGCCTGCCACGCCACCGAGGCCGTCAAAATTAAATTAAAATAGAGGCACAATTAAAATAAATATAAATAACTAGCTGCCTGCCGCGGCTTCGCTCGCGTGGTACCCGGATGAAGCATAGCCTATATGTTAATCCAGCACATGTTAACTATGTATATTCCAAGTTTCATTCAAATCCGTTCAGCCGCTTAGGCGTGATTGAGGCTCAAACATCCAAACATCCTCACAAACTTTCGCATTTATAGTATACTAGCTGCCGCCCGCGGCTTCGCTCGCGTGGTACCCGGATAAAAATAGCCTATATGTTAATCCAGTACATGTACTATGTATATTCCAAGTTTCATTCAAATCCGTTCAGCCGTTTAGGCGTGATTGAGGCACAAACATCCAAACTCACAAACTTTCGCATTTATAATATAAGTAAGATATAAGTAAGATAAATATTTGTGGTCATTTCACACTCTAGCCCTAAACTAAGTTAAGCTTGTACTATATACACCATACTCCACTTATCTACTTATTTTTTGTAAATACATACTTTAATACATAATAAAACAACACTCGAACCCGGAAGAAATATTTGCAGAGCATACAAACATTTTTTTCCGTAGCGGGAATCGAATCCGGGCCTCTTGCGCCTCAGCCGAGTACTCGCCCGCCACGCCTCCGGGCTTGTCAAATAAAATAATAGTTTTCCAAAGTTTGGGGATGTTTGTTTTGTATGCTTTTTTTCTATTATGTAATGCGCAGCCGCGAACAAAAAACGTACAATGTGGGCGGTTGACAGCTATATAACGGACAATTTATATGGGATCCACTAGTTATTATTTTTTGACGCCCCAACGGGAACACGCGTCCCTTACTGAAATCGGTTGCAGGTAATTCTCGCGAGATAGTTTAAATATCTTGGGAAAACAATTTGTTCTTTAAAATTTTAATTAATTTGTTTCGAACCATAATTTAATTTGTGAAAGTTTAGTGTTTCAGGTCGTAGTCGACGTATGCAAAGAAAAGTAAGTAATATTCATTAATTAAGGTACGGCAGGCGAACATTTTAAAATTTATCATGATGAGCTGTCTCTTTTTAAAGAAATTATCAAGCAGTTTTAAATACTAGGACTTTTAAAGATTGTAAAAAAAATCTTTTAATAATTTGGGAGTACTTTACGCGCCTATAAAAGTTCCGTCACAAAACTTGGCCACTACTAACGAGCTCATACGAACTTATTTACTTGATATTCTATGTCTGTCTATGCAAGGGTGAAAGTACGCCTCAAGTAAGGCTCCTTTCGTGCACTTGACACATATTTTCGAACTTTTAGGTTCTACGACATGCCGTTTTCCTCACGATGTTTTCCTTCACCGTTTTAGACTGGTATAGCGCACATACTTTTTTTGAACCGAAAAATCCAGATCAGAAGGCGGGGTGACTACCACTAGGCTAGCAGTATAAATGTACATCATCATCATCTTCCTGCCCTTATCCCACTCTATGTGGGGTCGGCACAGCATGAACCTTGGATCATGCTATAAGAGTTTTGACTAAGGTGTTCTATGACCGGCCGCCTGCCTGACGTCAACCCTCCTTGAAAATACTTGCTAATTGTATCTCATCATGTTGGAGGATACTATCCCTTAGTCGACTTTTACGACATGCTCGGGGAGAGAAGCAGCTGGACGAAGAGAAGTAGCAGTATAAATGTACACTAATTACTAAATAGTATAATTAGATACAAATGTTTTTAATTTGTTGTTTGGGAATGACGATAAATCGGGAATAATATCAATATCTATTATAATCAGAGCCGCCTACTGAAGTCGGCTGGTATATAGCTATTGCTATGTGTTGCGTCACATTTTATTTTGCTGTAAAATATTTCATACAAACATATCTCCATAATACAGACTTTAGTACGGGGATAGTTAGATATTTTTACCTCACTGTGGCGAAGCCAAAAGGGGTATGTGTTACACATGTATGAATGTCTGTCTCTGGGTTCCATCGTAACTACTAAACGGAAAAACCAATTTGATGAATGTCGTTAGATTAGTATTTTAATCCTTTGAATCTTTTCACCACACTGGTCCGAAAGAACTAGTGACACGACTAGATAGATAGTGTTTTAATATTAAGTTTATTTGCTGTTCTGAGTTAAATACAATAAAAAACAAATGTTTACGCCAAAATGTATGTTAATGACAAAAATAATCTCCCATACCTATCAAAATGAAAGATTTTTAAAGGTAATTTCAGAAATATATAAAACTTATATGTTTTAATGTTATTTGTACGTAACGAAAATTATAGGTAATTGAATCATTATTTATAATTCACAATAATTGTAGGTACCTGAACTAAAAAGCTGAAAATCAAGTTTATAGCGGCGATAGGCTCCATACAGATTTAGAGCTTGTAGACAAATCTGTGAATCGACGCAATATGAAATCGCAACGCAGAAAAGTGCGATGCGATTTCGTGCGGTAAGGGGTCGCTCTTCTACGGTCCGAATGACCATTCCACATCGCAGGAATACGCGATGGATCAATCCTCAAGTTCTTGCGATAAAATAAAACAAATATTTGTGGACATTTGATTTGAGACTCTTAGATTTTTTCGATGCGACCGACGTTGCATCGCAGTTATGTACAAGCCCTTATTAGTTAGAGTTACTAAGGCCTTTTATCATCTATATAGTAGATGATTTATACAGCGTCAGGAGGCAACTTTTACCTTCACAAACGGGACGCTGTAGTGCTCGGGACTAATTAAGATGGAGTAGGCTTGCCCAACACCTATTCCATCCTCTTAGCTTAGTCGGCCTTGTCCACAGGAAAGACATGGTCAATACGTGCGGAGTTGACTAACCTGAGAAGATGGTATAGTTGCTAGACAAGCCTACCTCATCTCAATTCGTCCCTCATCTTAATACAACGTACTGTTATGTAGGCAAAAGTTGCCTTTTGACGCTGTATCATCTACTATAAGGCACAGGCCTTAGTATATACATATTAGTATATACGTATGTAGTATGTATGTTCGTATGAGGTAGTGGCCAACTCTAGTGACGGAGTTTTTTAGGCCGCCTAAAGGCCTCCGTCATGGTTTAACGACTTAAAAGCTGGGACCGACTGTTTAACGTGCCCTCCGAAGTACGGAAGCGCTCGTATTGCCACTTACGGTCACCCATCCCAATTTGTGACCGCGCATATCGTTGCTTAACTTTAACGACCAATCAAGAACGCCTAAGCAAGCTACGCCACGAGCGCTTAGTATATATAACAGCATATAAATATAAATATATATATATATATATATATATTATAGTATTATGTTTAACCTTTGAAACCAGATATAAATACCTCAACGGCCTAAATACCTCCGAACTCCGAAGCCCCTAGAAATGCTTTTGTTCAAGAACAATGAATCGAAATATTGGCTTACTGAAAATTAACATGCATTGCATAAAATGCCCTATAAAATAGTAAAATCAACAGATATGACGTAATTGGATACGTATGTGCTACCTACTTATGTTATTAATATTATGACAATGCTTATTGCATTGTTCTAATTAATAACAGAAATAGTATCGGATTTACAGGAACCTGCTAACTAACTGTGATACCGAATATTGGTATTGCGTAATTAAAAATGTTTAGCTCTAGTTATCTCGGATTTCATATTGCTTTCTAGGTAAGTAAGTAAGTTCGTATGAGCTAGTGGCCAACTCTTGTGACGGACTTTTTAGGCCGCCTAAAGGCCTCCGTCATGGCTTAAAGACTTGAAATCCGGGACCGGAAATTTAACGTGCCCTCCGAAGCACGGAAGCGCTCAGCTCGTAATGCCACTTGCGGTCACCCATCCCAATTGTGACCGCGCAGAACGTTGCTTAACTTGAACGATCAATCAGGAACGTTCGACGTCCTTGATTGATCGCAGGCTACGTCACGAGGGCTTCCTGGCTCTCTAGGTAACATCTCATAAAATATTTAACTTGTTTATGAGAATACTAATAGTATTTCGCTCTTTGACTGTACCTAGACCCTTTCAGCGCGCTGCGTGGGTTTTTCATTGAAATTGGATTACATATAAAATTTCCATATTTTCAGCCTTTTAGCTCGCAGCATCACTATTGTCATCATCAACAGCCTACTGCTGGCTATATTATTTTAAACTAAGGCCTTTTACCATCTATAGTAGATGATTTATACAGCGTCAGGAGGCAACTTTTACCTTCACAGACGGGACGCTGTAGTGCCCGGGGTGAATTAAGATGGAGTAGGCTTGCCCAGCACCTATTCCATCCTCTCAGCTTAGTCGGCCTTGTCCACAGGAAAGACATGGTCAATACGTGCGGAGCTGACTAAGCCGCGGGCTTCCTCACGATGTTTTCCCTGGACCACCAGTGCTCTCTATCTCATATACCACTGTAACTATTGGTTATTTAATTCTGTTTACAAATAAGTATATTTTTTTCTAGGTAAATAAGAAAGTGTGAAGATGGACAATCGCGGGGCTACCCCGAATTGGATCCGCAACCTGTTAGGCATTGAGAGCCAAGTAAGTATGGGCATATAAGTTTTAGTTATATAGATCATCATCATCATCTTCCTGCCCTTATCCCACTCTATGTGGGGTCGGCAAAGTATGAACCTTGGATCATGCTGTAAGAGTTTTGGTTAAGGTATTTTGTGTTTTTTTTTTTATAGATATCTCATATTATTTGACGGCTTCGGTGCCGTGGCGGGCGATTGCTCGGCAGAGACGCAAGATGCGCGGGTTCGATGCCCGCTGCGGAAGAAATGTTTGCATGATCTGTAAATATTTCTTCCGGTTCTGGGTTTTGTGGTACCATGGTACTCGTAGTTTCTGATACCCACGACACAGGGAATCCTAGTGTGGGGTCAGGACTATGTATGTGACTGTTGGGTGTTATTTATTATTATTTTTGTATTCGATGAGATGTAGGAAAATTGGATGTTTCCTTAGACAAGTACCAACAAGGCGAAATCGAACATGCATTTTTTTTTAGGCTGAGATTACTCTGACTCGTGCCGCAGCGATCAGGCGTAGGGATGCTGCCGCGCAGTTGAACGGCGACCATCAGGTAACCATAAATAATAGTGAAACTTATATTAATAGAATACTTAAGAAAAAAAAATTATACTCATATAATTATACCCAGACACCGAACGAACGTCATTTGTTCATCACACAAATGTTTGTCTTGGGTGGGATTCGAACTCACAACCCCTACAACAGAAAGCAGAGCTACTACCGACTGCCACCTATAGTTTATAGAGTACACGATTTAAACATGATTTCTTTTCTTGTGAGAAATAGTTTATCTTATGAATATCTTATCTTATCTTTTTACTTTCAATGAATTATATTTACTTCCTATTTGAGAATAATATTTTTTTTGTAAAAGAAATATTGACCTTGCGTACGGGGAAAATGATTTTATCCGATCTGTTATTCTGTCTTAGTAGTATCAGAGTGCCCTTGAAAAAAGCTCAGCGGGCTTAACGGTTTTACAGGATAAACATTAACGTATTAAGGATAAGTTTTTTAGATAAATAAAATATAAACATTCAACATCAAATAGGTACGATAAACCATTAAGGATATTAAGAAAATATAATGAATTTATTTATGTTTGGAGGCAGACAAACGTTGAGCCGTAGAGACGTCCCTAATACTACCAAAAGTGATGTGGTTAGACCGCAACATAATACATAAATGATGATATGTGTTCAAAGACTAATTTATTGAATGGAAACTATGTGGTTAGGTAATTACATATTATTTTCGTAAAACAAATATTACACCTGAATAAAGCGATTGGAAAATCTGTGCTATCCCATGATTTATTAGTACCTACAGATAGTTAAAGCTTATAGAAAAATCCAAAGAGCTTCATCATCATCATCATCCGCCGATAGCAATAAGTATGTATGTTCGTATGGGCTAGTGGCCAACTCTAGTGACGGAGTTGTTAGGCCGCCTAAAGGCCTCCGTGATGGCTTAACGACTTAAAAGCCAGGACCGACTGTTTAACGCACCCTCCGAAGGACGGAAGCGCTCAGTTCGTAATGCCACTCGCGGTCACCCATCCCAATTTGTGACAGCGCGTATCGTTGCTTAACTTTAACGATCAATCAAGAACGCCTAAGCAAGCTACGCCACGAGCGCTTTTTTCAGTCCACTGCTGGACATAGGCATCCCGTAATGAGCGTTATCACGCTTTATCTTCGGCTTGACGCATTCCGTCTCTGCCAGGCCTTTTACATATCGTCACTCCACCTATGCAGAGGGTGTCAAAGCACTTAACTACCTTATATGACAGCCTCGGTGGCGTAGCGGGCGATTGCTCTGCGGAGACGCAAGAGGCGCGGGTTCCATTCCCGCTGCGGAAGAAATGTTTGCATGTTCTGCAAATATTTCTTCCGGGTCTGGGTGTTACCATGGTACTCGTAGTTTCTGATACCCACGACACAGGGAATCCTAGTGTGGGGTCAGGACTATGTATGTGACTGTTGGGTGTTATCTATTATTATTATATAGTTATGAAGAAGATATCAAAAAGTGTCGCTTTGCAGGACGCCGATCAAAACACTGCTGCTGCCAGGGCTCCACGTAGTGTATCTGCCTCAGCTCACGCGGTACATACTTTTATTTAAATATATTTTTATTCATTATATTACTAGTAGTTTGGGTCGCGACTCGTGGTCCCACTAATTTGACCCACTGGTGGGACAGTGTGTCGATTTAATGGGCTCGTGGTCCCACTGTTTGGTGGGACCATCAGTCAACGTAATGCAGTCGCTCGTGGTCCCACTGCTGATTTGGTCATAAGGGCTATAACACAAATATATTTGGTGTAGTCTCAGTAGTCCGGTTACAGTTAAGTCAACCAGACTTCTGAGTCGTCGAGCGACTCAGAATCAGGAATCGATGGTCGATCGTGGATCGACTCAGGAATTTATTATTAAATTATTTTATTTTATTATTAAAGTTTTTCCGCCTAAGAGGGATTCAAAACAGGAATAAGCCAAATACAAAAGGCCAGCATAAAAACGTGAAGCAAAATAATTATTTTTATTTCTAACAATGAACTTAATGAACAAAACTTAGAGTTTGTTCTCTTTAAACTAATTTTTATATTTATCTTAACTTTTCTAAAAAATAACCAACTGTGATCTGCTAGTTTATCAGCTGCATTTGTGACCGTATTATTAAGTCGTCTTTTAACAGTTGCAACCGATCTCTTTTCTTTTCGAAAGTATTTTTTGCAGTAAAATCTTCTTTAAGTGTATGCAGTAGTTTCAAAACAGTAACATAATTTTTATTTATACTTTTATTGAGTTTTGAATTCCAACTTTCGCATATGCTATTAGTGCGATGTCTTTCGCTAGATACACACCATTCCCTTACATTTTTTTCAGATTTGACATAATATTTATCAAAGTATGCCATAAACACGTTCATTTTCTCCATGTTCATACATTCAGTTTTGATGAATTCCAAACCTTCTTGAATGAACTCTTGCGGCAAAAGGGGAAGAGCAGAACATAATCCAACTATTCTTTTATAGATTTTTGCTTTCAGACCTAACGTTTAGCTTTCTTGTAAAGGCTCCGCACGAAATGGGCGTAACATCTTTTAATAATTACGGTAGGACATTCAGAAAATATTACATCCAAAGCATTGGTAGGAGCAATTTCAAAATCGGCGTGAATTTTTATAGGATTCCATTCTGGAAATCGTGTCTTAATGATGTCAAATAATGCGAAGTATGAGTTTTCTTTTTTGTCACTCATGAGAGCAAAAAATAATAGAGCAACTTTTGTTTTGTCAGTAGTACTCCCCGTGTCTCCATGTATCACCATTAGCTGATAAAAAGGCTTGGGAGTGCTTTTAAAGGTTGCATAAAAAAAAATTCATCGGTAATTGGTAATAATTGCTCAGTTCTTTCTGATGCAAATACAATGATTCTAGCATCGCCGCCAATACAAGTATAATCTGCTACAAGAAATGATTTGAAATTTGCGGGAATTTCAACCTCATGTAATGTCTTGTAAACCAATTTCTTTAATTTTAGCTGTTTTTTTCTTTCGCTGTACAAAGCACATTTCATTTTGTCGAATGACGACACGTTTGTAACAAGGTTAATGCCTTCGTCTAATAGGGGGTCAAAGTGTTTTTTATAAATTTTAGGCATTGGCTCGTCCGAACTCGCAGCTTCTTTTTTCGCTTCTATAACTTTTAGTGCCACCCTGTTTTTTGCCATATCTGGTAAACACTCGGATTTGTGAACCTTGCTCTTAAACACTGTGTCATCTTAATTTAATAAAATTTGGTCAATATAATGCGAACCCAAAGTAAATTCTAGTTAAGTTTAACGGCAGAGACGTAACGTTTTGTTTACTTGAATTATAAAAAGTAATCAATAAGAGGCGATGAACGAAATCGCGGGCAAAAGCTATGTTTATGTGTACGAATAAGTGAATTATTCAACTTACATCGCACACTGTAATAGAACTTGATGCAGTGGGGCCACGAACCTACGATTTTAACTATGACTGGTAGTCCCACTAAGCAGTGGAACCACGAACCCATGATTTCAGGGATAGTGGGACCACGAGTAATAGTGGTACAATCCCAGTGGGACCACGAGTCGCGACCCAGTAGTTTGCCTCGAACTGAGACCAACAATCGAGTTCTGCTCAAACAAACATACAACGCCAAATCAGCCATGTTGCCACTGAGATCTTCACTCGCTTCGCTCGCTGAATCAAAAATACCTAAATAAGTATTTTGTAGGTAAATAACTAAGGCCTTTTACCATCTATAGTAGATGATTTATACAGCGTCAGGAGGCAACTTTAACCTTCACTAACGGGACGCTGTAGTGCCCGGGACGAATTAAGATGGAGTAATCTTGCCCAGCACCTATTCCATCCTCTCAGCTTAGTCGGCCTTAACCACAGGAAAGACATGATCAATACGTGCGGATCTAACTAAGCTGCGGGTTTCTTCACGATGTTTTCCTTCACCGTTTGAGAGTACTGGTATGGCGCACATAATTTTTTCGCTCAGAAAAATCCATTGGTACACGACCGGGTTCGAACCAACGAAACGAACGAACCAACGATCGGAAGGCGGGGTCACTATCAACTAGACCAGTAGTGCTCTAGATTAATAAAGGCATTCGTTTCATGCGTTCAAACGGGGGCATGAAACGCTTTTAAAAGTCCTATTTTATTGAGTACCGATTTTGTTGATGGATTTTTATGCTCATACACTTTTGTATATTTTTATTTGTAGAACGGCACCGAACCATCAGCAGCAGCTAGGGTGAAGCGTAGCAGATCCGTCCCAGCAGGACAGGTAAACTTATTTCCCACCACTAACTTATTGTTTAACTTAGATCGTGATAAACAAATTATATTTCAAAATCGCAAATCGTCATAATAAATCGTAACGATAATTGTTTAGAATGTATGTACATTATCATCATCATCTTCCTGCCCTTATCCCACTCTATGTGGGGTCGAGTTTAAGAGGTTAAGAGTTTTGGCTAAAGTGTTTTATGACCAGCCGCCTGCCTGACGTCAACCCTCCTTGGGAATACTTGCTTATTTTATCTCATCATGTTGGAGAGGATACTATCCCTTAGTAGATTAGGTACTTATGCATATTGATAAGGATATAATAATTTATTAAAATAAAACTCGAGTATATCAGAAAAAACTATACCTTATCTACTGGTTTGTACAACCTTTACCTCTCGTACCGTTGAGTGTAACTGGTTTCATGTGCACTTTGTTCAAAATAACGAGCTTTGATGCTCTTTTTTAACGAATACATTTTTTGCAGGGCGCGTTGGTTCGCACTAATGCGTTTAAGATCAAAAACAATCCTGCTATGATGCTGACACGCCAGCAACAGGTAACAAATTCGATTAGTTTTATCCAATATTTTGCTTGAAAAACACTGTGTTATTGAAGTAACTTGTGTTGGCTATGTTCATGTATTAGATCTTAAACATTTATTAACAGAAATAATCTTACAAGTATTACAATATAATTTACAAAATACAAAAGAAACAGTCGGGCTATCTGAAAGCCGTTGCAAACGGTCTATATAGATAACTCGCCTGATCCAGCTCACCAGACGGTCGAAGTGTGCCCAAGACGCTGACCGCAATACTAAATCAGATCTTGACGGCCTCGATTGGGCAGCGGGCGATTGCTCGGCAGAGACGCAAGAGGCGCGGGTTCGATTCTCGCTGCGGAAGAAATGTTTGCATGTTCTGTAAATATTTCTTCCGGGTCTGGGTGTTGTGGTACCATGTTACTCGTAGTTTCTGATAACCACTACACAGGGAATCCTAGAGTGGAGTCAGGACTATGTATGTGTCTGTTAGGTGTTATTTATATTATTATTTATCTTTAGAAATGTTATTTATGTTTTTTGGCAGTCATAATGTTGCTCGCATTTTGATGAAAATGAACGTTGTTTAGGTCGAGCAACATCCGAGGCACCTGCATGGTGTTTTAAAAGGACAGCTTAAAGAACAGAATGCTGTTAAGGTTCCGAATGCTGTTAAGGTTCCGAAAGCTGATAAGGTGCCGATAGCTGTTAAGGCTCCGAATGCTGATAAGGCTACGAAAGCTGTTAAGGCTCCGAAAGCTGATAAGGCTCCGAAAGCTGATAAGGCTCCGAAAGCTGTTAAGGCTCCGAAAACTGATAATATTCCGAAAGCTGTTAAGGTTTCGAAAGCTGATAAGGCTCCGAAAGAACGTGTAAGTATACTGTCAGTGTTAGCAATTAATAAGTCAAAATTATTATGTAATGCCATTTTACTTTTGCTCACTGGAAGGCCAAAGAATGAAAGAATATTTTTGTCTAGGACGAGCGTCACCCTAAGCGCATTTATTCTACACGAGTTGGAGGAACCTCTGCGGAGGTCCAAAAAGCAATGGTAAGTACTATTACGGAAGTTGTTACGGGATTGGAAAGAAAATAATGGTCTTCCGAGATGAAGTTTATTGGTCTTTTCACAACACCTCTACTCTTTACGACGGATTGCTCGTCTGACTGATATGCGGCGTACGATCGGCTATGGAAATCTTCGATCGCTGCGAGAGTCACCAATCATTGGGGGTTAATGCCCACAATCCCCACTCCGGGCAAGCGGGTTGGGATCGCAGAAGCACAGCTTCTCGCACTGCGCGTGTCTTTGTCTGCTCGTACGTCACAGTACCTATCTATCCTCCTTTTTGCTTCGCCGTAGTCGGGTAAAAATTACCTTCACTAAACCGATTCGGTAAGCACTTGTACTTCTTCGTTTTGTGTGAAAATATGAGCGGGATCCTTAACTGCCCATGCATGGATGCGTTGGTTGAATGCGTTACAAACGTGGCCTTATTCCACTTAGTGGTGGATTGGAGAGATTCGACTGTTGCCGAACATGGGCATGGCTCAGAAGCTCAAAAGTACTTAGGCGCTAACAGATAAATAGACAGATGATTGTGCGTAGCTTGTTTGTGTGAGGTAATATTTTTTCGGCTAATAGTACATTATTCATCGAGGGGACAAAGTGACCGATTATTATTATAGTAGCGTGCTCACGAGTTAAGAATCGCTATTTCTCTTTTATCTTGTGATACATAGTTAAATAATATAAAATAAATAAAAAGGCATTTATTATCTCCTTGTACCTATTACAATAGAGATTAGTAGTTGATTTTTATTACACATGAGAGGAAATTAAAAAATATAAATTTACAACTATTGAAGTTTGTTTATAATTCGTAAAGTTATTGAAACTCAATGTAGTTTTTTAATTTGATATTGGTCACAAAAAGCTGGTAATGGCCAGTATCATTTTGCAGTAGAAACTTTTTGCCTTTTGGCATTATAATATTAAAATAGGCTACCAAACCAGGATGTTTTAAGTTTCCGTACAACTTTTCTGCCCGCTTAGTGATGGAGAAATAAATGGATTAGAAATGGATTTTCATACATTTTTCCCGTCCCCATATTTGTACATATTCTTTTCACTGTTATTGAAGAAATTATAGGTTAGGTGTATTATAAATATTGTTTTTTAGGAGCTTGTGGAGATGACCCGTTCTCCCGTTAACGTGCGTAAGCACCCGGATGAAAGTCTGGCTCACGTTCTGGTAAGTAACACCATACTTTGTAACAAACTACATCTTATCGAAATGTTTTCATCTTCTACACTTCACGTGAGATTTACATAACATGGATTATTCATTCATGGCCCTCTATGAGCCGTCATCTTAACACTTCTTTCTAAATTCTGTCATCTTTCATCTTTTTTTGGCCTATACTTCATCCTACCTTACCCTTACTTACGTTTATCTATTTTAAATACTTATAATAAAACTGTAACAGATGGATGTCTGTTTTTGGAAGATATTTGAGAAATTTGTCTGTGCGTTTGTGCACGCTAATCTCAGAAACGGCTAAACCGATTTGAATTCAGTTTTCACTGATTTCTTGTGGTAAGCCAGGATTAACATATAGAGTATCTTTTATCAAAATCCATTCACAAATAAAAAATATATGTCCATTTAAAGAATCCCATTAGATTAAGTTAAGTAAATAAAGAGCCATTCATTGTTTTGTACTGAAGGTACCTATAAAATTATTAGTACTTATAAGAGTAGGAGCTTTATAAACATACTAGCTGCCGCCCGCGGCTTCGCTCGCGTGGTACCCGGATAAAAAATAGCCTATATGTTAATCCAGTACATGTCCTATGTATATTCCAAGTTTCATTCAAATCCGTTCAGCCGTTTAGGCGTGATTGAGGCACAAACATCCAAACATCCAAACTCACAAACTTTCGCATTTATAATATAAGTAAGAAGTAAGAAGTAAGATTAAATAGCCTAGGATAGTAGGCAGCTTTACCTGGAAATTAAGGTATACCCACTATCGGGATGTACGAAGTGTCTACGAAATAAATCTTATAATATAAAAATGAATCGCAAAATGTGTTGGTAAGCGCATAACTCAACAACGCCTGGACCAATTTGGCCAAATCTTTTTTTAAAATGTTCGTTGAAGTTCAAGGATGGTTTTTACGGCGAGAAAAATTAGAATTATTGCTGGAAAACCCCTAAAAATAGCCCTTTTCTTTTTCCCATACAAATGATTTTTGACAGGACGAAGTCTGTCGGGTCAGCTAGTGGCAAATAAAACAAACTAAGCTATGCAATTTGAATAGGTACAACTCAGTACCTAAATGATACCTTTTTGCCGGAAATGAGGCAAGAGGCGTACCAGAAATATTTTGTATATGCTCCAGGCACAGTCTAACTAATAAAGTTGTGCACAGAAACGTAATAAATGGCGTCGCGAACGAAATCGCGGTTAAGCTAGTTGAATAATAAGTGTTTGTAAATAAATTTTTACTGCCTACCACAAAATTTGTTTTATCTACGATTTGTAGAGTTTTATAAGAATTGTCGGAATCTGAGCATAAATATGATCCTTTAGTTGAATCATAATAAAAACACAGACCACCTTTATTTTCTTGCTGTAGATGGACCCTGCTACTCCTGACCTGTATTACGAGCCGCGTCAGCGCTTCAAAGAGCGCCGATCTCTGTCCGTTCCGATATACATGAATGTGAGTTACATCTACTAATGGAACGTTCTCCGACACTGTCCTCGTCATTTTAAACTGTAAATTAGCATCTATTCCCACTATTTCAGTTTTCCAGTTTAGTTCACTGAACCAGTGAGATTTATTTTCTCGTTTGTTCAGTTCAGAAATAGAAAAAATTATCAGGTAGGTACCTAGGTTACCTACATATTTGTCTCCTTGTTTTCGGAATGTCATTGTCTTAAGGATTTAAGATATAAATGTGTTTTTATTAATACTAATACTATTAATGCGCAACTTTAAGAGAAAGTGACGATGTGTGAATGTTTGTTCTTAATCTCATCGAAACCCCTGAACGGATTAAAATGAATCTTTAATAAAACAACGTACTGAACCTGGTGAAATAACATTTAGGCTACTTTATATCCAGATATTATAAGTCTTAATAGAGTTAATGCATAGTCAGTACGAAATGAAATCCTGTTTTTCGGGATTTTTAACACCACTAACGTCATTTATTGGATTGTGTGTATGTGTTCGTATGAGCTAGTGGCCAACGGAGTTTTCGGACCGCCTAAAGGCCTCCGTCATGGCTTAACGACTTAAAAGCCGGGACCGACTGTTTAACGTGCCCTGCGAAGCACGGAAGTGCTCAGCTTGTAATGCCACTTGCGGTCACCCATCCCAATTTGTGACCGCGCATATCGTTGCTTAACTTTAACGATCAATCAAGAACGCCCAAGCAAGCTACGCCACGATCGCTTATTTATTGGATTGGAAACACATAAAGCGTATACACTTTCAGGACTTTATTTTAAAACACGATAGCAAGCAATTGACAGGTAACAACAGATTATCTCCAGAATCAGGACCTATTATTTCAATTTGTTGGGGGGTAATCAGATGCACATAAAACCATTGCGTTTGGCACATGCCCACTCCAAGTACCTTCTTACTTGATAATGGATCTTCTTCACGATGTTTTTCTTAACTGTTTTGAGTGCGGTTTACGTCACGTAGTATGTAGTACGCGTAGTTATGTGTTTTCAAAATTGTATCTTATGGACCAACAAACTTTGAATGAAATGCTCTATGGAATAATCTGAGTGCGCCCCAATTTAGTACACTAGGAACTGAAATAATTTAAAAAGGTCAATGCCCCTGTCATTGAAACAGTAGTTACGGTATCTAGTAGGTATGCGAAGATTTTTTAGAAGGATAAAGACTTAAAAGGCGTCTTTTTTTGGCTAAGAGACCTATCATATAAAGCTCCTACCAAACTATACTAAATAGCTTGTAGTTACCTTGGACACATAATATAATAAAATGACGCACGCCTTAAACATAATATGTTTTGTTATTTATTCTGTAATGTTTAATTTATGATAAAGTCTACGTATATACGTAGATAAGTACTTTGTTATCTATTAAAGTAACAAAAATAGCCTATGTCCTTTCCCGGGATAGAATCTATCTCCTTGCTAAATTTCATCAAAATCGGTTTAGTGGTTAAGGGGATACCTGGTAACAAACATTCACACACACAATCTTTCCCATTTATAATATTAGTAGGATAGTAATAGTAAAAGTATGTTATGGTTTTATTCCTTTTTGGTACACTCCTTCGCCATAAACCATGCTATACCATGCCCAGCAATGGGCAAAGACAGACTGTAGATATTGATGATGATGATGAATGAAGTCGCACATTCATTAAAAATTGTGTTCTATAGAAAATCAAGTGTATTTTTTTGAGACAGTTGGTAAATTTTCAATTATAACTTAACTGGAGCATACTATTTTAAATTCATGTTTTAACTAAGTTTCCTATTCGCAGCTTCCGGAAAAGGACGAGCAGATCAAGTCTCGAAGCCAGTCGACGCCTCGCACGTTCCCGAATGCTGATGTAAGCTTTATAAGTTTTTATTACATATGTACGAGTACATCGTACTAATTGGGTAAATGATGTATGAAATTTTTATTTCGAATACACGTGTACGTGCACTAAAGAAACCTTCGTGGCACTCTTTAATCCTTTCACCACACTGGTTCGATGAATGAAGATGATGTTCGAAAGAACTATTGGCTCGAGTAGTAGTAGTTTTGACAATTTCGGGTATCGGTCGTGGTCCACCTAATTTTTTTGGGTGAATCATAATACTTATTTCATAGCCTGTGGTCTACCTCAATGATAAGTGACAAGTCTTGGGTATGTGCTAGTGACTAAAGCTGTTGGTTCGAATCTTCTAACAACACGTTTGTTATTGCGATGGTCACTACCAAGATGATTATAACAGCATACTTTTTTGTTTCAGTATCCACTCGTCAGCCAATATCAAATGGACGAAAGACGCAGCTTCCGCCAGGAATATGTAAGTACTTATTCGCTATACCAATTATTTTTGTGATAAAACATTTAAATACATTTACTTGTTAAATATAAAATTATAGAACTTAGGATCAATTAACAAAATTATATTTGTATTGGTTGTAAGTTTCTTTCTATTAATAAAATATTTTGTTGAAAACACTATTATTTACTACTACAGTATGAACTGCAAAAGATTTGGAAGGCGCGAAAAGATCAAAAGAAGGAAGAGCAGAAGCGCGAGCACTACCGGCAAACGACCAGGCTGGCCAAAGATCACATCAGTCGCGCCCGTGCGCAGTCTCTAAGCCCTGAGACGTCCTGCTTCTTCACTTGCAATTTCTAAAGGCCCTTGCGACTAAAGCTCCGTTAATAACTACAGTTCCAAGATTATTTTTTAAAACAGCTACAAAACCTACTTACCCACCTTTATTTTTATAAAATAGAATTTTATCAGAGATTGATTTACTCCTCCGCACTTCCGTTCACGTGTAATATTGTTTCCGTTACCTACTTTATCTGTTTTTCTTTATGAAGGTTCCTAGAATTTTATTGCTATTTTTGCCACACATTGTAACTATCCTTGCTGCTATTAATTTCGCCTTTTCTTTCATTTTATAATACACTAGCAGACGCCCTTGGCTTCACACCTTTAATAACCCCTGCACTCCGTCTCGGGGGTAGGGGGTGAATTTTGAAAAAAACTTTACCAGACTTTAAAAGTTTGAAAGTTCACGGAATAAGTTTTTTCATACATTCTTTAGCGCTCTTCATCCCTTTTAGGGCAGGATTTCCAAAAGTCCTTTCTTTGTGTACGTCTACACGTATGTGCCATCCAAATTTCAAGGACTAGCGGTCAAGTGCGAGTTCTTTAGTTCAAAAGGCTTAAAGTTCAAGTCATTATACCTACATACTTACCAGTACAGATACATAGGTTGGTCCTCCTAATGACACATACATTTCTAAACGCTCGAAACTTCCATCCCAATTTTCACTAACATGCGTGGGCGTAGCAGTATTGTAACTTGCAAATAAACTACTAAAAAACTGCTTAAACTACCGTTCTACAAGTTTTAGTATAACATCAAGCGTGTCTTTCACGTTGATTCCAAAACGCGACTGACGGTAGACATTTGAAGGTTATAGGGGAGCCCGGGTGAGCGTGAAATGAGCGTAGACAGGGGGGCAGACAGGGTGGACCCCAAATTGCTACCCTACACCTAATACCTAATCACTGCTCAAAGCCGGAACACAAAGATTCCCTTCATTAGGTGAGTTGAAAAGTAAAAAAAGCCGCTCATGTGCGAGTCGAATTCCTACAAAGGGTTCCGTACTATCGCACATGCACTTTTTAATATGACTTTTACTCTTACTTCCTTGTTTTTATTGATCAACACCCGTTCAGGCAAAGCACACGTGGTAAAATGTTAAAGTTAAAAAGTACATACAAACGTTTTCAGCCCTTTTCACCCCATTAGTGAAAGAATTTTTAAAAATCCCGCCTTATTGGGTTGGCTTTGCTGTATATTAATTCTTCTTTTTTTGCACAAAAAGCACAAAACCACTTTGTAATATTACACGATTATTAGGTTTAAGTTTAATATAATTTATTCACAAAAAGACAACACAATGTCAATTACTTGCGGAAAAGATTTATTTTATTATGTAGGTTCTAAATATCTATGTTATTCTAAATTACTGATTTTGACCCATCTAACGCATTTAGTTTTTAACTCTGTTTACGAGTATTTAATGGAACTGTCAGTTTGCGAGACGAAACGTGTTTGTCGTGTTAGTTTTAAAATTAGCTTTTAAGGTGTAGTCTGTGTCAAAGTTTATTCGATGTATAGCATGTAGATAATATAAAAGTTTGCCATTTCCCTACGTACATTTATTTGTGGAGATGTCTAATACTCGTTTCCTACATTGTACACACTTAGTTGTTTTTTTTTCCATATCAGATTGTTAATTTTTCTGAAAACATCCGGGTCATTGTACGAATTTTTTTTTAATATCCGAAATAGGTTTGCCTTTGACCACACTCTACCTGATGTTAAGTAACAGTGTGGTCTCACATGAAGCACGTTAACCTATTGATTTGCGATTTAAAGACATCCCACACACTAAATTCCATTATGCCAAAATTATAAAATGTTAAGTAGTATTAGTAGTTACCTAATAATGGTATTTTATTAATCTCTGTGTCTAAACATAGAAGAAACCAAGGACGAATTCACTCAGATTCTTTTAAATATCCTTTCGAAACCTTGGGTGCAAACTGAGCCTAACGACGAGTGAGTCAGTGCGTGGACTTCTATGTGTAATTATAGATATTATATTCCCTGTTCAGAAATCGTATATTTAGCTGTTCTGCCGTCCGATTACTAAAAAGGTGTTAAGTGACATTAGTTCAAATTTGACTTTTATTTACTGAGCGAAAGCGCTTTTTTTCTCTATCGACCAGTATGCGTCATATTTTTCTATCATTTATTAGTACTGAGATTTAGAGCCTCACGTACACCGCTATCTACATCCGTTTTGGACTTTTTCAGTTCTAAAATACAGTTAACTCATTTTACATTAGTGAAACACATAAAGATAAATAAAAAATCACAAGATAAACTTGTATTCTAATGCAGTATTTACACTTCAAGCTTCTATAATACAAAACATTTTGGTATTTCAAAACAAACTGTATGTCTTCAAAAAGTCTAGAAAACAACATTTCATACGTTTTTTCTCGTAGCCAATATTTGGGTTTGTCACTTAGTGGCCTTTTAGAAATCGGACGGCAGTGTTTTATTCTAGCTTTAAGCATTAATTAATTATGTAACCACGTGTGTCCCATTCCATTTTCAAAGTACTACTAGTACATCAAATTAGCCAGTCACCTTAAGCAAGGTGACGGAATTATGGTCTGCTGGATAATCTATTTTCAGAGTACTACTGGTAGGTACGTCAAATTGTCTAGTCACCTTAAGCAAGGTGACGGAATTATGGTCTGCTGGACACCGTGTGGGATATTAGATGATTATATATTTAGGTACTTAGTTGTTGTTAGCAGCTTGCGACTAGGTATTATCGTTAGCAAATCAGCAAAATGCAGCGCTTTAGCCGTAGATTATTTATACAGCGTCAGGAGGCAACTTTTACCTTCACAAACGGACGCTGTAGTGCCCGGGACGAATTAAGATGGCTTAATTGACGAATGACGAATTAAGAAGAAGTAGGCTTGCCCAGCACCTATTCCATCCTCTCAGCTTAGTCGGCATTGTCCACAGAAAAGACATTGTCAATTCGTGCTAACTGACTGAGGCGCGGGTTTCCTCACGATGTTTTCCTTCACCGTTTGTGAGTACTGGTATAGCGCACATAAATTTTTCACACAGAAAAATTCATTAGTGCACGACCGGATTTGAACCCACGTCCGATCGGAAGGCGGGGTCACTACCAACTAGACCAACAGTCACTCACTTTAGCCGTGGTATAGTAAAGCGTAAAGCGTGGTAAAGCGAATTTAAAAAATTCTAATAGCGAACTGTATGAGTACTGTTTATTCGATTTGCGATACTAATTTCTATAAACAATTGTTGTTAACTGAAAATTCAAACCTGTAAAATTATCTATACAAAAGTGCCAATTTTCAAAACCAAAGATCCTGAATTCGGACTCTAAACTCTTTTTTGGCCACTGCTTTCATAGCGTAACAGTAGAAAATAATTCAAAGAAATTGTTATAAATTATTATTATTAGTGTTTAAGACATTATGTAATTGATAAATGAAATAAATGGTGTTAAAATAAATTGCGTATTTATTTAATCTTAATTTAATAACGCAGAACATACATATTTACATTTTCTTTTACAAAATGTAGTTGTGCTTTCTAAAGATAGTTGCAAACGGTCTTTATATTTTCATCTGATCCAAACTACAGATGGAAATGGAAGCATGCCCAAGACATGGCCACACTGTATGGCACTCAGACCAAATAAAAATAATCTTTTTTTAATTAGGTAATTTAATTAGGTATAGCATTACTGATCTGTTGAGCCAAATACATCAAATGAATAAATATAGTGACAACACCGACTTAAATCTGCAACAATGAAAAACTGCCTACTACACTAGTTATTTCAAATTATTGTGGTAAGCTCTCTTCAAAAGCTCAACAATTAAAAAAAGTTGTCGAAGCGCCACGAAGTGGGTAAATAAAACTTTATCATTGTTCGCGCATGAAGGTATCGATGCCATCATACATAAATACATAAATGTTTCTTGTATGTCACCTATTATAGATGTCAACGCGTTCACTATTAACATCAAGCAAAAAATCAAAATTTAAACACGTCTCTTCTATGATTATTTTTGAACAAATCAGTAAATTTTAGATCGTATGAAAAATATATCATCATCATTTTCCTGTCCTTATCCCATTATGTGGGGTCGGCACATATTTCCCTCTTCCATCTCCAATCCATCTCTTCTATCACTCGTCATCTCAGTACTCATTCTTTTCTCACGCATGTCCTATAAATGAAAAAGATATAGACAAAAAATTCTAAAAAAAAAACCTGATGACTAAATGATGAAACTGAATGAAACTATTTAGGTATGTTAGTGAAACTGACCTTATGAAATTAATTACAACACACTAAGTAGTTTTGTAAACAGCAATTGATGACCTCTGTGGCGTAGCGGGCGATTGCTTGGCAGAGACGCAAGAGGCGCGGGTTCGATTCCTGCTGCGGAAGAAATGTTTGCATGTTCTGCAAATATTTCTTCCGGGTAAGTGTTTCTTCTAGTGTTGTGGTACCATGGTACTCGTAGTTTTTGATACTCACGACAAAGGGAATCCTAGTGTGGGGTCAGGACTACATTATGTGACTGTTGGGTATTATTTATTTATATGCCTACTATCTACGACATCAGTGTTGATGCATCTTATGCGAGACATAAGAAAAAGATTCGTTTAACGATTAAAACAATATTATAAAAAAAGTTTAGGTACTTCTCTGCTGGACTGGGAGTAAAGAAAAAGCATAGAATGCGTCCAGCTGCTCTCTCCCCGAGCATGTCGTAAAAGTCGACTAAGGGATAGTATCCTCTCCAAATTGATAGACCACCTATAAGGGCGATGGGCTGGATGGCGATGGATCACCTGTCACCATTGTTCACCATTTCCATCTTAGGATTTTAAATCAGAAGTGGCTACAAGTTTTCTTACTTGTGGCTCTGCCTACCCCATTAGGGATATGGGCGTGATAATATGTATGTATGTAATAAAAAAAGTTGCCTAAACTTGTTACATTATAACAGCGATCAGTTCTTCCACAATCTGTGGCACCATCGATTTTGCTAACCATAGAACCACATCCTACTAACATAAACGTGAAAGTTTGTGAGGATGTGACGATGTTTGTGCCTCAATCACGCCATAAAGGCTGAACGGATTTGAATGAAACTTGTAATATACATAGTAATGCTGGAATAACGTGTATGCTATATTTTATCCGGGCACTACGCGAGCAAAGCCGCGGATGGCAGCTAGTAGAAACAAAAGAGTACTAGTATTTCTCTCCGAACTGAGATGTTTCGATGTTCACAATCCACAAGATTTGTCTTCACGCCTTGATGTTACCCGTATTTATGTACAATAAGTACCAACTCCTGCTGTTCTGATTTTTTATTCGACGCAACTGAATGATCCTTAGGCGTAACTGAGTCGATTGTCATGAAAAAAAATATATTTTGGCAAACTAAGGCCTTTTACCATCTATAGTAGATGATTTATACAGCGTCAGGAGGCAACTTTTACCTTCACAGACGGGACGCTGTAGTGCCTGGGACGAATTAAGATGGAGTAGGCTTGCCCAGCATCTATACCTTCCTCTCAGCTTACTCGGCCTTGTCCACAGGAAAGACATGGTCAATACGTGCGGAGCTGACTAAGCCACGGGTTTTCTCACGATGTTTTCCTTCACCGCTTGAGAGTACTGGTATAGCGCACATCAATTTTTCACACAGAAAAATCCATTGGTACACGACCGGATTTGAACCCACGTCCTTAGGATCGGAAGGCGGGATCACTACCAACTAGACCACCAGTGCTCTTTGTATTTTGGCAACATCGCCCATTTTCATGGGCAACTTACGCTTGCCCCAAAAAAAGTAAAATCAAAAGCAGAATCGCCAGAGACCGAGAAAAATGGAATGAGCCGGAGGAGGCTTTTAACGCTGATAGGCGGTCTATGCACATAGTGTTTGTTGGCTACATTATGTTAAAATTATGTATAGAAAATAAAACTATTGTTATTATTATTTATAGCTTTTAAACTCGGTTCAGTAAAAGGTAACCGGATTAACTGAAGTGCACGGGCCTAAGCCAAGTACACAACAGTTCCTACATAAATTAATGAGGTTAATCATTCATCAGTCCGCCTGCAAGAATTTTCGGACGATTCGGCAAAATATGTTTAGTATAACGGCTTTCTGCATAAGCACATAGGTGTGTTTTACGAGGTCTAAAAGGTCAAGGAACTTGAAGACTGCTTTGGGATTACTACTGTTAGATACTACTATTGGTACTATGGAAACTTTTTGCAGACGCCACATAGGTACGAGTAATTTCATTCTTGAGGTCAACATACTTCGATAATTTTTCAGAAATATTGTTTTCCTCCAGAACACGATTTCGGAAAAATTCACCTTCTTTCACTATTTATGAATGTTTGATACAGCTGTGTCAATAAGTATTGCTGTTATATTGATTTTATCTATGAGGGTCAAGTCTGGTCTATTTAAGTGTGTGGTTTTGTCGGTTATAATGGCTTTATCGATGTATAGTTTATTATTAGCAATTTCTAACAGATGTATTAGATAGGTTGTGTTTTGTGGCAAGACTTTGTTGGATGACGTTGGCCTTTTCGTGTCGGAATTTGTAACAAGTCTGTGCTAGCGCTTTACAGACTCCTGTCATGTGCTGTATTATCTCGGAGGAGATCTTGCAACGTCTGCATAGTTCTGCTTGTGAGTGGTTTTTTCATGACATACTTTTGGTAATTACGAGTTTCAATAACAAGATCCTGTATATCTATAATAAACCCTTCAGTCTTATTATTATTATTCAAAAACCAAGAGGGAGCTCAGGTTACAACGGTTTACTAAATTTAACCTTTTCGCTGTATTTCAAATACATAATCCTGGAATAAATATAAAAACATTTTAGTATGTACAGTACAACCCTTGTAAATGTAAAACCCTTTCATATCTATAGCACGCCATGCTATTGAACTCCGTGCATGCAACCCCCACCACCCCATACCTACTTGGGAATCCCTCTTTGCAACTCCTTCACTGATTAATCTGCTTATAATATGCTTCCCAGCAAATCTTCATACTCTTAGCACAATTTCCTTAGTTTCTACAGATCGGATTAACGGATTAATTTATGCTCCAACAAAAATATCCATATCCATCAAGTCTTATCACTAGTTCTTTCAAATCAGTGTGGTGAAAGGAATTAAAGTGCGCCTCGCAGGCTCCTTTTTTGCACTTGACACATGTTTTCTAACTTTTTAGTTCTACATGCCGGATTATTTACGATGTTTTAGTTCACCATTTGAGAGTTCCGGAACTTATAGCGTACATACATTTTTCGAACAGAAAAATACATTGGTGCAGGCCTGGTTATGAACCCACGACCTTAGGATCAGAAGGCGGGAGGCCGCTACCATTAGACACCCAGTCCTCTCAAGGTTAGTCTTGGATCGTCTTTTCTCCCTCTTTACGGAATTGCCCTGCTGAAATTAGAATTCGCGGTGTCCATCACTTACGATTATGTTTTTTATTTAAAAAACCAATACAAATTAAACTTTGCTCATAAATGTGGTTCTGACGCATAATGACCAATAATTGAAAAAAATTCTATAAGACGAATTCGTGTCAGCTTACCAACGTCTGCTTGTGCTACAAATAATAGGTACGTACCGACCTACAAACAAAAGCAGAACGTATCATAAGATAGTTCGCATGATGAACTGATGACAGTTCGCATTTAATCCCAACCTTGGAGTACGAAACGACTCTTAACTCGTTCTTATCTAACACATTTATTCCCTATAATTTCACCAAATTATCCCGGCATTGACCTATTCCGGGAGTCATAACTTGTAACAACGTATCTATTTATATCAGCAATCCCAAATAAACTTTCGAATTTGCAAGAGTTTGTTGAATGAAGTCTTATAAATCTCTAATTAAGAGGCTCGAGTAATTACGCAAATGTGTAAAAATCACTAAGGCCTTTTACCATCTATAGTAGATGATTTACACAGCGTCAGGAGGCAACTTTTACCTTCACAGACGGAACGCTGTAGTGCCCGGGACGAATTAAGATGGAGTAGGCTTGCCCAGCACCTATACCATCCTCTCAGCTTAGTCGGCCTTGTCCACAGGAAAGACATGGTCAATACGTGCGGAGCGGGATATGTGTAAAAAGTCGTGTACCAAAATAACACTAGCAGCCGGCGTTCAGACGCGTCGTAGTCGCCGCGCGACGCTCCGGGAATGTTTCTCCGAAAATATTCAGAGAAAACGAAGATAGCGCGCGATCGGTCTTACCGTAATTATTATTATACAAATTATATAAAGTAAACAATGAACAAACCCTGAATTACTACACTGCATTGTGGATTGTTGTCTGGTGCTATTTGACTATTTATCTAGTGATAGTTCAGTGGCATCGAATGTTAGTCGTCTATAAACTGTAGCGATGTTCGCGGGTGGCGGAGCTGGCTTCCAGAAGCAGTCGAAGCCTCCTTGGGAGTGTACAAATACAAACTCTGAAATTTCACCGAGCTGGTAAGTTTTTAGTAAAAAGTTTACCATCTATAGTAGATGATTTATACAACATCAGGAGGCTACCTTTACCTTCACTAACGGGACGCTGTAGTGCCCGGGAAGAATTAAGATGCGAGTGGGCTTGCCCGGCACCTATACCATCCTCTCAACTTAGTCGGCCTTGTCTACAGGAAAGACATGGTCAATACGTGCGGAGCTGACTAAGCCACGGGCTTCCTCACGATATTTTCCTTCACCGTTTGAGAGTACTGGTATAGCGCACATAAATTTTTCGCACAGAAAAATCCATTGGGACACGACCGGATTTGAACCCACTACCATAGGATCGGAAAGGGGGGTCACTACCAACTAGATCACCAGTGCTCTCACTGCTATTAGTGCACATAAATTTTTCGCACAGAAAAATCCATTGGTACACGACAGGATTTGAACCCATCACATTAGGATCGGAAGGCGGGGTCATTATCAACTAGAGCTCAGAGCTATCAGTGCTCTCAGAAGTTTACTACGTCGCGTTTATTAATTAAGGCCGCACAAGATCAACCGCGCGAGCAACAGTGGTGCTGTCGGCTCTACGAAATTGCTCGTCTTCAGCCCTAATTTCTTGCAAGAGCAACTACGTCAAAATATACACCTGGATTGAGAGCCCATTTCTTGCGAAACGAAATAAGACTTATAGGGAAATTAGTTAAAAATAGTAAAAACTTAAAGCAAAGGGCTATGAATTTCTTAAACGTGAATTAAAACTGTTATGATTAAATAACTTGGGCCCTCACCCAACGACACCCCAACACCCAACAGTCACATACATAGTTCTGACCCTACACTAGGATTCCCTGTGTCTTGGGTATCAGAAACTACGAGTAGGTACCATGGTACCACAACACCCAGACTGGGTAGAAATATTTACAGATCATGCAAACATTTCTTCTGCAGCGGAAATCGAAACCGCGCCTCTTGCGTCGCTGCCGAGCAATCGCCCGCCACGCCACCGAGGCCGTCTCAGTCCAGACGGTTGCATAAAGTGCATGACCCAAATCTCAGAAAGTACTATATCTGGGTTAATCATTTTTATTAAAGAATTTCGTTAAGATTTTCTTAAATATTTTAAGAAATTTCCAAATCTGTAGAATATGATTATTAAATAAATAATTATGGACATTTCACTCAGCGCCGTCTAGCCCCAAACCAAGCAAAGCTTGTACTATGGAAACCAGATGGCTGATACAATTCTTATATACTTTTTATTTGTAAACGCATACTTATAATACATAAAATTGAAACACCTGGACTCGGAAGAAATATTTGCAGAACATGCAGACATTTCTCCGGCAACGGGAATCGAACCCGCGCCAATTGCGTATCAGTCGAGCACTCGCCCGTCCAGCCACCGAGGATTACAATAATACTAATTTCCCTATAAGTGTTTTTTCTTATTTCGTTTCGCAAGTATTTAATATTGGGCTCTCAATCCAGATGTACATCACGCACGTTACCTACTACGAAAGCGGTTGTGATCTATCTATCTTGTCGCTTTGGCAATTATTATGCAATCTAGTCACCCTCTTTCAGATCTATTAGGACCAGGGACCGATTTCACGGTTCAAATTAATTGGGGCGTTTAGCTCTTAACTGAGTACGAGAGAGTTCGGATTTATAACCCTTTTCTATTATTCTTTGTCTTTATATACGTGCAATCAGGCGCAGTCGCGGCCTGAAATTTTGGAGGGGGTTATTAACAATAGAATATGTCGAGTAAATCAGATTTGATTGCACGATACACAATTTTATTGCGCACATTATAAAACAAATGGAAGCCTTCTATTTTTTTTTGGCATCGCGGCTAGGGCAGAAAATTGCTTATTTTTATATTTTGTAAATTTTTAAAAGATTTTTCTAAAATCCTACACAATAAAAGGGCATTGTATGTTTGTATGTTCGTATGAGGTAGTGGCCAACTCTAGTGACGGAGTTTTTAGGCCGCCTAAAGGCCTCCGTCATGGCTTAACGACTTAAAAGCCGGGACGGACTGTTTAACGTGCCCTCCGAAGCACGAAAGCGCTCAGCTCGTAATGCCACTTGCGGTCACCCATCCCAATTTGTGACCGCGCATATCGTTGCTTAACTTTAACGATCAATCAAGAACGCCTAAGCAAGCTACGTCACGAGCGCTTCATAAAGAGGCAAAAAAGATGAGAGGCCTATGCTTAGCTGAGGGACGATATAGTTTAAAAACTTGTCACAATAAAATTTTAGCATGATAACTTATGCGAGAAAAACAGCTCAGACTTAAGACGGACCGATGGATGCCGAAACTTTAAAGGTTCCTTGACCGACTTCGGCATTCTAAAAAGGCTAGTATTTTACGTTATGGTAATATTTATTTTTGATAATAATAAATTAACTATGTACACAAGTCGTGTTACTAGTTCTTTCGAACCAGTGTGGTGAAAGTATTTAAAGTGCGGCTCAAAGGTCATGCACTTATTATATTCTCTGAATATTTGACATGTTGAACGAAGCCCACAAAACAGCCCATTATAAGCTTAAGTTACTATTAGAAAAAAATGAATTTTAATAAAAAACTAGCTGCCGCCCGCGGCTTCGCTCGCGTAGTACCCAGATAAAAATTGCCTATTATGTTAATCCAGCACATGTACTCTGTATATTCCAAGTTTCATATAAATCAGCCGTTTAGGCGTGATTGAGGCATAAACATCCAAACATCCTCACAAACTTTTGCATTTGTTATATAAGTAAGATATATGCATAAAATGTTTAATACTCACAAGAACATTTTCAATCTGGAAAAGCGTAGTCCTCTAAAAAAGCTGCCTTTAAAACTTTTTAAAAGTTACGCAATTTCATTTTATACACCGTGTTGATTAAAACAATACCGTTCTTCGAAAATAAATTAGAACGTAAACAAAACTCCTAATTTTCATTAAGGAAAATTAATTTTCACAATTTATATTTTCAATATTACTATTTTGCCTTTAACAAATTAGATTGTATGAATACGACTCGATGCGTAATTTTCGTGTCAAACAGTGGTACCTCTGTTACCTCTGTTACCGCCGCGGAACTAACTCGGCAGACTGTGAAGGCCATGCTCTGTCGCTGTGCAATGGGGTGATAGTAAGGGGTGAATGACCGAAGCCCTGACGAACTGCGATCTAACTGCGCGCCTGATTTCAGACACGTAACTTCCAGTATAAAATACTTTAAACAAGATTTTTTCAGGGATCTGGACCATATAAATAAATAACATAAATAATTGAATGTCCAAAAATTAATTTTATACTAAAAAGTATTTTTTAAAATTATAAAAAAAAATTATATGAAAAAAAACAGTTTTCACAAATCTAAGACTTATGTTTAAAATGGAAACTTAATTTATTATTGTATAAAATATATTAGTTTTTATAATACATAAATAAATGCACCTGGAGTTCATTCAACTCTACCCCTACCTAGTCGCGTGACCTCGAAGCATGCGCAGAGCCGTCTGATTGAACGTCAAGCGATTGGTATTAGGACTAGGTCAGGTTTTTTTTCATAGCCGATTTAATCCAAAATCATTAATCAGCTTCCCAAACGATCAAAGCTTCCATAAAGATAAAGATAAAGATAATGATAATGATAATGATAATGATAATGATAATGATAATGATAATTTATTTGCGAAACATGTGTACAAAAGATTATCTATGGTAGTAACATGCTTTACCTGAGTCGGTGTGCAAATTGAGGAATTGGCGAAAAAAAAACTTTCAAACGTCATTTATTAAAAAAATAAAAAAACAAGCAATAAAATTGAAATTTATCCTTTAAAAATTCATCGACACTAATAACATTTTTTAATCAATTTATTTTTAAATATACGTTTAAATTCATTTATATTAAGTAGCTGGTAGATTTTAGGTATTTTATTATTAATTAAGTCATTTAGTCATTTATTCAAAAAAGTAACGTTACAGCCGTAACCAAGGCGTTACATCTAGAATTTGGTACATTGGAGAATATTGCACATAACATATTAAACAATAAAATAAAATAAAAAATTAACTAAACAACAAAACACTTAACAAAACAAAATTAAAACTCTTAAAAATCAAAATAAAACAGATACATAACCAAGCTAAGTAATCACTAATGTCTTAAGTACAGTTTAGGAACATCTATTATTAACTAGGTACTGTCCTTGGCACAACAATCAAAACAACCGAATAAAAATAACTATAGTTATGCAAGTAAGTATAATATTAGCTATTAATAAGGATGCCATAATGTATGTTCGTATGAGCTAGTGGCCAACTCTAGTGACGGAATTTTTAGATCGCCTAAAGGATGCCATGCAAACTATACTTTTTCTTAATAATGTAGTTTTGGATGCGAATAAACATAGTCTGTCTGCACGTCTATTACTTGCTACAAGGTAAGACATTATGTGGAAATAGGGAGGATTATTTTTAACAAATAATGCTACTTCCAATAGGTATAACGTCGTAAATGGTCTATATGATGACTTACGTCCTTCAAAATCTGTGCTACATGTCTCTGAAAACACAGGATTACAAATTTAGTATTCAAATGGACACAAAGAACCTGCTGTATTTTCCCACCTCTTGAAATGATGAAGCATTGTCCACACAAATTAGTGTCAACCTTGGACATGTAACTATGAATCGGATCAAACTCCCCTCTGTCCGTTTAGTTTCTGACAGAGTGAAGAGCTATATCAATATTATTATAACGTAGGTAAATCTACGTAATAATAAAATTGATCACGATGACTATCAAATTAATTCTTGACATCTACTATAGAAATATAATAGAATTATAGATAGGTGATAGATTATAGAATAGAGACGACTTCTGTGGCGTGGCGGGCGAGTGCTCGACTGAGACGCAGGAGGTGCGGGTTCGATTCCCACTGCGGAAGAAATGTTTGCATGCTCTGCATATATTTCTTCCGGGTCTGGGTGTTGTAATGTATGTATATAAGTAAGTATTGACAAAAAAAAACATAAAAAAAACTACTTGGACACATTAAAAGAACCGCCAAGCGAGCTTGGCGGTTCGAAACATTTAGTTTTACATACAAATAAATAGGGGCTTGTCTTTTAATTACTCTGAAAAGCTAAGTGGCGAAGTGAAGTGAACGACGTGATGAAATATTCAAAAATTTGTAGCAAAAGTAAGTTAGTTCGTATGAGCTAGTGGCCAACTCTTGTGACGGAGTTATTAGGCCGCCTAAAGGCCTCCGTCGTGGCTTAACGACTTAAAATCCGGGACCGATGTTTAACGTGCCCTCCGAAGCACGGAAGCACTCAGCTCGTAATGCCACTTGCGGTCATCATCACCCATCCCAATTGTGACCGCGCACAACGTTGTTTAACTTCAACGATCAATCAAGAACATAGCAGGCTACATCACGAGCGCTTCATCAGGGATTATTAATATAGGGAGAAATATGGGATCAACGTGGGAAGGGGAAAGAAAAGCAAGCTGACTAAAAATACATTCGTTGCGCGGTTTATGACGACATCTTTTATATTTATTTTTATATTTCTTTTATTATAAGCAGTTTACTCCTTTTACTCAATATATCGTAACTTATTGTGTCGGCTCCTAAGGAGGTTGCCCTAAACCAACACTCATTGTATTTCAAAGAGTTCAAAGAGTCTTGTTAGAAGAGATGTTATTTAAATCTTACCGCTTTCCAACAACTGAGTTGTATAAGGAAAATCCTATCTTATAATACCAGACAATGCTTTAGTAAAAACTGGCTGCCGCCCGCAGCTTCGCTCGCGTACCCGGTTAAAAAATAGCCTATTATATTAATGCAGTACATGTACTATGTAGATATATTCCAAGTTTCATTCACATCCGTTCAGCTGTTTAGGTGTGATTGAGGCACAAACATCTAAACATTCAAACATCCTCATATACTTTCGCATTTATAATATAAGTAAGAAGTAATATTCAGTACTCGAGCAAAATAAAATCCCTAAACCTGAGAGCGGGACGCCGCGGAGTACGGAGACAGGACTTAGTTTACAATAAACTTTTATGCAAAACTATTTTCGCTCAAAATTTCACAATTTTCTGGACCCATTATTTCTGTACAATGAATCTATTAAAACCTTCGAGCTACGGCCCAAATACAATGTATGCATGAAAACCATTACAAAATATCGAAAAACCTTGTCATGCGATGACACAGAATCATTACTTAAAATACTAAAATAAATTCTAAATAATAAATAATACTTACTGTATAGTAATAATAATAATAAGAAATAAAAATGAGCTCAGTTTTTATCTGAGTTATTTTTATCTTACTGTTATATTTCCCTACAAATTTTTAATAAATTAATAAATAACACACAACTGTCACATACATAGTCCTGACCACACACTAGGAATCCCTGTGTCGTGGTTATTAAAAACTACGAGTCTCATGGTACCACATCACCCAGAACCTGGAAGAAATATTTACAGAACATGCAAACATTTCTTCCACAGCGGGAATTGAACCCGCGAATCTTGTGTCTCCGCCGAGCAATCGCCCGCCGCGCCACCGAGTCCGTCAAACATTTAGTACCTCGCACCCGCACTCACAATCGACTCGTTCGATACAAACTCACAACTACAAATCACTTTTTATTCACCTCTTGAAATGGTTACTTTATACATTAAATTTATCATAAACATTATCAGAGTATTTCTCAAAATAAATGTACGTAACGAAAAAGTCGTTACGAAATCCTGTTACGAAATAGTTTCAAGATGTAACTAAATAGTAACTAGATATAGAGTATATTTGCTAGATAGCTCATGAATCGTAGTTATTGGTCTTGTTTCCTAAAGTACGTACCTATTATCGAGATGGTCGGTACAACATTAGCGTGACAAGACAGATACTTCGTGACTGTATACACTCAGCTTTACACCATACTTTTTCGTAACGTAACGAAGTTCTTAAATAATGTTACGAAAAAGTAACAGAAATTAGACAAAACCAGGTTCCCAAAATTCAATGATTTGTCGTATCTTAAAACAGCAACTACAAAAACCTATCTAATGTTTATTTAATACGTGTCACGACAATTAAAATCAATTAAGACTGACCGTTTTGTAAAAAAATAGGCCTTTTAACTCCTGTCTCGAAAAAGTAGTTCCACTTTCACAACACGTCTTACTGATTTTCACACGAAAATAAATGGCGGAGACGCCACACTAACAACCAATCAGAATGAAACTAGTGTTTGCCTATATTAAAATTTAACGGATGCTTTCAGAAATAACGTGGAAGTAGAAATAAATCGTAACTAAAGAGTAGTAACTAAAAAGTAAATAGATACGACTCATTTTGTTTTTCGCAGTTAAATTATTTTTTTGTTATGAAACCACACAGAAAATCACTTTAATACAGAAACTACATATAATCAAGATCTGTATTATACAAAAATGTACAATACTAATGTTACCTAACATATTTTATGTAGCAAAAACGGATGTGGTAGGTAGGGTGGCAATTTAATTTTTGTATGAAAGTAAAAAAACATTGTTTTAAAAAAGTCTCTTAAAATATGAAAATACTAGGATTTTAATATTTATTTCTTCATAAATTTAAAGATTAATATAATTGTGACTGACAATTATGTTATTTCTATTTGAATGATTAAATAATAACATTAAACTTTTTCAATGTTTCAAAGCTCACTTTTTTTTGACAGAAGTACATTTATTTTGAGAAATACTCATCAATATTTCTACTTTAAATTAGTACTTCCATTTCCCTTATTATAGTTTAAATGTTTTGTTTTTCTTACCGGAATCAAATTGTCTACTTACTTTACTTATAATACTATGTTAATGCCAATCTCAGAAACAAAAAAGAGACAGTCCCACTTACATTGTCCTGTGCGAGGCGAACAATTACTACTCGTCGGGATACAGTTTTTCAACTACATATTTCGGCGGATAGGATGAAATCAACTCGCCCACTCGATTCAAAACTGTATCTACCTACTGTACCTAAACTACAATACGTTGACCTATTTTGTCGTTTGCATTGTGAAATATCAAATAGTAAAGTAAAACTACATGGATATTTTATATAAGAATTCTGTGCATACTACATAATAAAATATTAAGTCTAGTTTAAATATTAAAACTTCCTTTTGGGTACCTATAATCTGGTGGTTGTACTTGTTTATTCTATTGAAATAAATAAACATTGTGGACATTTCACACAGCGCCATCTAGCCCCAAACTAAGCAAAGCTTGTACTATGGGAACCAGATGGCAGATACAATACTAATCTACTTTTTTTTTGTAAATACTTTATAATACATAGCATTGAAACATCCAGACCCGGAAGAAATATTTGCAGAACATGCAAACTTTTCTCCCGCAGCGGGAATCGAAGCCGCACCTCTTGCACCTCAGTCGAGCACTCGCCCGCCAAGCCAAGCTAATCCACTATTTGCTTATAAAAGATAAAATCAACATTAAGAATCTTCGTTCATTATAAAAGCTCTGTTCAAATTTTACTATACGCAATACCTACTATTTTCACCGTTGTAGAAAATATGATTAAATAACTGAATGAAGCCGTATTCGCAGTATTCAGAATATTACTTTTCCTCGTAGCGAAAGTAATATGCTGAATACCATGCTGAAAAGACTTAGTATATCGAATATAATTAAAATATTACAAGTTTATAGCTATATTGGTCTAGATTACTTTTAAAGCCTCGCGATGGAATTGGCCAGTCGCACTGAATGGCACACAATGTACTTAGGTACATTGTGTGCCAATTTCTGATTTTGTTGTCGAGTACCTAAGTACTCGACAACAAAATCAGAAATTGAATCTTCATACCTAATCAAAATACTTTTAGAGTGGAATACTAAAACCTACTAATTACACAAAAGTAACTACTTATTAAAAATAATGTCGGTTCATGAAGCTAAACACATACTTAACAAACTGATTATTGACTTTAACATACAAAGATACTGAGGATATTCTCGAAATCATCATCATCATCATCATCTTGCCCTTATCCCACTCTATGTGGGGTCGGCACAGCATGACCCTTGGATCATGCTGTAAGAGTTTTGGCTAAGGTGTTTTATGACGGGCCGCCTGCCTGACGTCAACCCTCCTTGGGAATACTTGCTTATTGTATCTCATCATGTTGGAGGATACTATCCCTTAGTCGACTTTTACGACATGCTCGGGGAGAGAAGCAGCTGGACGCATTCTATGTTTTTGCTTTACTACCAGTCCAGCAGAGTAGTATTCTCGAAATCATCTCTTGAAATAATATTTTATAAAATATTTGTGGACATTTCACACAGCGCCATCCAGACCCAACTAAGTAAAGCTTGTACTATGGGAACTACGGGTAGGTAGCTGATACTCATTGAATATTTGTATACTTTTTTGTAAACACATACTTATAATACATTACTACAACACCCAGACCTGAAAGAAATATTTGCAGAACATACAAACATTTTTCCCGTAGCGGGAATCGAACCCGCGCCTCATGCGTCTCAGCCGAGCACTCGTCCGCCACGCCATCGAGGTCATCTGAAAGACGAAAGCAATCCACCTGAAAGACGTAATTTGCTTAACTAGTATCTATTTTATACATAATATTTACTTTCCTTATATTTATTTATGTAATTTAGGTGCTTAGTAAATTATATTAACTAAACCTACTAAAATGGACCCACCGAGATGTAAATCAAATAGTAAATCGTTATTTTGGTCCTCACGATACACGCTTAGCCAAGTGTGAGGTCCGTTGTAAACAATACCTATCAGCCTTTACATATGTTCTGATTCCTCTGTATTGAGTACAATTATTATTGTGTTTACTGAATATAATTATATATATTTTAACAGCAAAAACACATGGAGTAGGTAGGTATATGAAAAAACCTTTGTAGTGTATTCTGTATTTAGGCAGATAAACCTATCGATGTCTCCAAAAGTTTACTATTTAGGCCCAGCGCACACTATCGCCACGCCTCGCGCCTCATAGTGCAGTGCCGATAGTGTGCGCCTGGCCTAAGATTTCTACCAACGAATGGCCGTTTTAATCTGATCGCCTAGAGAAAACAATAGAATAATACAGGTCTGAATATTTCAGTCACTCAGACAATACCTTATATTTTCTTTTTGTTTTTCATTTGCTGGTTCAAAGCAGATGGACGTAATTTTATTGGCAGTATTAAATCCTTTGTCTTTGGTACTTTTGTATTATTCGTATTTTCTTTTCTGTTTACAAAGGTTTATAAAAATCATTTCTCAAATAAATACCTTTGACAGCCTGGATTGATTTTGAGAAATGAATATTTTTATTGAATTGTGACCAGTATTTAATAAAAATTTCATGCAAATACGACTGACTAGATTATTCGAAAAGGCCGTTAATAGGACCGTTTTCACTTGCTCCTACTCGGTTCTCCTACAGAATAAAAAAAATATTTTTATACAATCATAGTTTTGATGATAATACCTCTCTAGTTTGGCAGTTAGCCTCACGACAGGGTCAAAAAATATGTACCATAGAATGGTAGATACAGATTTCGGATAGGTTAGTGTCATTTTTGATACTGTCGTGTAAGCGTGCGGGGGGTGGAGCGGGTGCGGGGTGGGGGGTGCGGGGTGGGAGCTTTTCTTATCGCACAGTCGGAGCCGGTGTGGGTCTCGGTGGGACAGGTTAGGTACAGAATCTTACTTATATTATAAATGCGAAAGTTTGTGAGGATGTTTAGATGTTTGTGCCTCAATCACGCCTAAACGGCTGATCGGATTTGAATGGAACTTGGACTATACATAGTGTGTACTGGATTAACATATAGGCCATTTTTTATTCGGGTACCACGCCAGCGAGGCCGCGGGCGATACCTAGTAGTCTATATAAAATATTTGTCAGAGGGCTTTGTGCTCAATGCGTTTATTTGCTGTAGTTTCCGCCCGCTTCAGTACGTGAATAAAAAGTTAGCGTATGTTTGTTTGTTTGTTTGACGACCTCGTTGACTTGGCGGGCGAGTGCTCGGCTGAGACGCAAGAGGCGCAGGTTCGATTCCCGCTACGGGAGAAATGTTTGTATGTTCTGCAAATATGTATTTCTTCCGGGTCTGAGTGTTGTAGTATTATGTGTTACAAGTATATTTATTACAAAAAAAAAGTATTTTAAAAAGTGGGAGTGGGCGGGTCACGTTAGCCGGATGCCTCCGGACAGATGGGCGACTGCCGTAACATCCTGGCAGCCCGACGGAAGGCGAAGTCGTGGTCGGCCAAGAAAGCGTTGGCGGGACGATCTCGACTCCTTCGAGAGAGAATGTTGGGAGGCCTCGAGGGATAGAGATGGTTGGCGGAGTTTGGGGGAGACCTTTGCCCAGCAGTGGGACGATATAGGTTAATAAAAAAAAGTATTCTATCAGCCATCTGGTGTCCATAGTACAAGCTTTGCTTAGTTTGGGACTAGATGGCACTGTGTGAAATGTCCACAAATATTTATATTATATTTTGGAAGATGATGATGATGAAACTATGTTTTTCTATTCGTTACTCCGATACTCGATAAAAGCAATTACCAACATTGTTTTTAGACTCATCGGATTAATGCCCACGCACTCCCGTGCGAAGTTCTGAAAGGTTCCATTAAATTTAATGTATCACATGCACTATCACGAATAAATGCCTAGATTTGGTTTACGCTGCACTCAGGCATTACAGGGCTCAAACAAAATAAAACACCCACGCGGTTATACGAATATGGGTCGTCTAATAGCAAAATCAGAGCACTGGTGGTCTAGTTGGTAGTGACCCCGCCTTCCTATTCTAAGGACGTGGGTTCAAATCCAGTCGTGTACCAATGGATTTTTCTGTGTGAAAAATTTATGTGCGCTATACCAGTATTCTCAAACGGTGAAGGAAAACATTGTGAAGAAACCCGCGGCTTAGTCAGCTCTGCACGTATTGACCATGTCTCTTGTGGACAAGGCCGACTAAGCTGAGAGGATGGTATAGGTGCTGGGTAAGCCTACTCCATATAAATTCGTCCCGGGCACTATAGCATCCTGTTTGTGGAGGTAAAAAGTTGCCTCCTGACGCTGTATAAATCATCTACTATAGATGGTTAAAAGCCTTATAGCAAAATACTGGATCAACGAGATCATGATTGTGAATACCCATCACTAGCCGTCCCATTACAGTTTATTGGAAAATGGAACGAAAGCTGACGAGTTAAGTTTTAATTTCAACATTGAAAATCATTGATGCTAAATTTTATTGAGATCCATTAAAAACATTTTATTGCACTCGAGTTACATTTGACGGACTCGGTGGCGGGGCGAGCGATTGCTCGGCAGAGACGCAAGAGGCGCGGGTTCGATTCCCGCTGCGGAAGAAATGTCTGCATGTTCTGAAAATATTCTTCCCGGGTCTGGGTGTTGTGGTACCATGGTACTCGTAGTTTCTGATACCCACGACATAGGGAATAATAGTGTGGGGTCGGGACCCACTCCTAAAAATATATTTGACAGGAAATCTTATTATACACCGGTAATCATAAGATGCCCTGCAAATATTTATAAGGTACGTTTTAGATTGCTGTATCTTGAATTGAATTGCTTTGAGATATACATGCGTTATTTTCTACGGGTGTACTTTTCATTTGCACTCAAAGAGATCTTAATAAGCTTGTTAATGACTTTTTAATAGTCTGAATAGTTGTGGCGCGAACTAGGATTACACTCAAAGGCTGTTAAATAGCTTCAGCCGTCGCATACGAGGTGAGCGAACACGAGACATGTTGAAAGTCGTCAGTCTCGGAAAGTTCGAAAACATATTCATAAATACGTAGTAAAGGTGCGTAGTACTAACAGCCGTAAGACGAAAGCTAATTAAGTAATTGTTTGTAAAAATAAAAATAAAAGTTTCAAAACAACGTGTAAATTACGCAAAAGATTATTTTCTACTTCATTAATATTAACCAAATTTTCATTTGGTTACATAAAATAAGTTATTTTAAGCAGAATAAAACCGGGCAAATGTGAGTCGAATTCGTCACACGAAGGGTTCCGTGCCATCATACCTAAACAGTAAATTTTATATCGTTTGAAAAAGAAATACCTACCTACTACAAAAAAGTGCAAAAAGTCACTTGACCTCGCCTAGTGTTGCTTAACTTCGATGATCGATTACGAACGTCAATTTTTTCCTTGTTCCATGGCTCCCTTTTATTTAATTTTTATAATTTGATGTTAAAGCGGCAAAAGCTATTATGGTTCATGAGATGTAGCCCGCTGACAGGCGGACAGACGGACGGATATCGGAGGCTTGGTAATAGGCTCCCGTTGGCGGAACCCTAAAAAATTTAATATTAATTAGCTGTAAAGGTACACAGACTCGTATTTTGCCTTCGGCGTGGATTGCACTAATCCTATAATTGTAATGAGGCATAATTGAATGTGTACGTCAGGATTTCTATTTTCAACACACACTATATACAAAAGTCACAATAGAGAAATATCGCATAAAATGTCTATTGTATCGCATGTGATTATTTAATCAGGTGTGTCTGCAAGTCTTCTTTTTCGGTCCTCCCTCCCCTCTTTTACGTATACGGGCGTGATATGTATAAATATTAAAACTTTCGAAATGGCTATTGCGAGTACTGCGCTTAAAGTCTAGTTCTGACTACGCCAGTATTTTAGTAGGGTAGCGAGTAATTGAGTAACTTAATGTGTCTGAACACCAAAAATTTTGCCAATTGGATTAGTCATACTAATATTATAAAGAGGAAAGATTTTTTTTTGTTTGTTTGTAACGAATAGGCTACGAAACTAGAGGACCGATTTCAAAAATTCTCTTACCAATAGAAGGCTACACATTATCAGGGACAAGTATAGGCTATAATATATTTTCAAAAAATTTGGGATCTGTAAGAAAATTGCAATATTGTAACCCAAGGTAGAAAACTCAAAATAGTTTTTGGCGTGCGCTGCGAAAAATAATGTACTACACGCGTACGAAGTCGCGGGCAACAGCTAGTGAGTAATAAAGTCGAGTCAATCCATGTTGTTCTATTTTATCGGGCGGATAGCGCCTCCCACCACGCGTCTCCACTTACTGGGTTCACTGACTAAACAAGTCTGAGCTTGTCAAAATTAGTAAAGTTAATTAGATGCCGCAAAAGTTTATTGCGTTAGCGGACGGTACATTTTGCAAAACACCACTCACTTTGTGAACTGTACTCGAGCAAAGTGCAAACAGTTTTTGGGCAGTAGCGAGTATTTTAGCTACTAAATTGCTCGCCACTCGACATAAATTCTAGCGTAAATTGAGCTAGGCTTTTATGCTCAAAAGAGGTGTCACCGAGAATGCTGACAGGGGCTTGAGAGCTTCGCCATGGTCAACCATGTCTTTCCTGTGAACAAAGCAGACTAAGCTGAGAGGATGGTATAGGTGCTGGGTAAACTTAATCTTATATTATAAGAATCTTTGTCCTGACTGATTGACAGACAACGCACAGCCTAAACCGCTGGACGTAGAGACTTGAAATTTTCAGTGTAGGTAAACCTTGGTACGTAGGGGTGTACTAAGAAGGGATTTTTCAAAATGCAACCTTTAAAGGGGTGAAAAGGGATGAAAACCTGGAATCAATTTTTGGTCTAAAACTGCACTACAAAACATATGGAAAAGGAACTGTCAATTTCAAATTACACTACATTCATTAGCGCCTAAAAAAAATTGTTGCGATAATATTTTGGACTGTTAACACTGCAGGTGGGTTACTATGTGGTCTTAGAACAGGGCAGTAGTTGAACTGCTCGACTTTTTTGTGCTTAGTAGGTACCTACGTGTGCTGGAATGGAACATAGGGTACTTTTTATCTGGGTACCGCGTGAGCGAAGCCGCGGGCGGCTGCTAAACCATCTATATTCGTTTCGGGCTCTACATTGTCCCGTTAGTGTAGGCATAAAAAGATGCCTCCTGACGCTGTATAAATCATCTAGTATAGATCGTAAAAGGTCCTAGTAGTAGTCGACATTATCGAACAGATAGGGCATCGAGTTTATCAGACCTAGTCTATCAAGTCCAATGGACTATAATAGATATATAAATAAATAATTGAAGCGTTGGCAGGATGAACTCGATGCCTTCGAAAGAGGATGGTAGAAGAAAGCTCAGGATAGGGATGTCTGGAAGTGTTTGGGGGAGACCTTTGCCCAGCAGTGGGACGAAATGGGTAAAAAAAAGTGGACATTCCACACAGCGTCATCTAGCATAAAACTAAGCAAAGCTTGTACCTACTATGGGAACCAGATGGCTTATAGATTAATCTACTTATTACTACAAATAGCGCCCAGGATTAATAAAATCGAAAAGGATTATCTTCTCTACACGTGCCTTTCAGAAATTCATTTTATTAAAATAGGTAGCTGTACTCTCTACTGATGAAATGGACAGAGCCGTGCCGACAAAGCTTATGGCAAGTTCTTATTACATTATTCTACTAACGGACGACGGATCGTTCATAGCAACGTTGCTATTTGTCAAAAAGTTTGATCCATATTTTGACAGAACAATGTTGCTATGGAAATTAACGATCCGTCGTTCGTAGTAGCTTTAACTGGTAGTCCTTTGGTCCATTGGCATTAGTTGATAGTAGTGGTACATTTAAGTGAACATTCACGATGACACGCTTATACGTAAGCAAACATTGGGGTGAATCCAATCTATACAATGCGAATGCAACTGGAGTTAGAACACAAAAAAGTACCAAACAACTGGATAATTTTCATTCTGAGGCTACTTAGAGCCTGTTCTAATTCTAATTAATATTAGGGGAACAAAGATCTGATCGCGGTGGGGTGTATTTGTGCATCTTACCCCCGAATACTCAAACGCATCTCGGAGTTGAGTACATCTCAAGTGACGAGTTTTTGACAGATTTTCATCAAAATCTGTCAAAAGACCGTGACTTGAGACGTGCTCAACTCTGAGTCGCGTTTGAGTATTCGGGGGTTAAAGCCTCTATAAAGCAGCAAATATTATTATTTCCTCGTTTTTGAAGTACCAATTAAAATTGTAAAGTTATTAATGCTTTGCAATTTCGATTCGCAATAATTTACTAATTCAGGTACTTCAGTTGATACCTACATAACCATTGTTTGATAGTATCGGGTCACGGAAATTAATTAATACCCGGTATGATATTCCAGGTATTCCAACTATTTCCAATAACATTAGTACTCGTCGAAGCCTTTTTGCTGCTGTGACGCACAATCACAATTCTATTATTTTCATCTCTTTTGTTCTCACTGTGTGGGTATTACATAGGTATGCTAGCTGTAGCCCGCGGCTTCGCTCGCGTGTTACCTGGACAAAAAACTAAGGCCTTTTACTATCTATAGTAGATGATTTGTACAGCGTCAGGAGGCAACTTTTACCTTCACAGACGAGACGTTGTAGTGCCCGGAACGAATTAAGATGGAGTAGGCTTGCCCAGCACCTATTCCATCCTCTCAGCTTAGTCGGCCTTGTCCACAGGAAAGACATGGTCAATACGTGCGGAGCTGACTAAGCCGTGGGTTTCCTCACGATGTTCTCCTTCACCGTTTGATAGTAGAGTGAGAGAAAATTCCATCGGTACACGACCAGATTTTAACCCACGACCTTAGGGTCGGAAGGTTCGGACACTACCAACTAGACCACCAGTGCTCTGGATAAAAAATAGCCGATTAAGTACTATGTATATTCCAAGTTTCATTAAAAAACGTTCAGCCGTTTAAGCATGATTGAGGTTCAAACATCTAAACATCCTTACAAACTTTCGCATTTATAATATAAGAAAGAAGTAAGATATTTGTTTTTTTTTTTTATAAAGAACATTGTCATGCTATGACATTCATAATATTTACCTACCGTATTTCCATGGAAATACATTATTGTGCCGGGAATTATTAACTTCAAAATAGAATAAAACAAAAGCACACAAGCTAGTGTTGCAGAACCATCGATAGTTTCACTATCGATAGTTTCACTATAGACGGCCTCGGTGGCGTGGCGGGCGATTGCTCGGCAGAGACGCAAGAGGCGCGGGTTCGATTCCCGCTGGGGAAGAAATGTTTGCATGATCTGTAAATATTTCTTCCGGGTCTGGGTGTTGTGGTACCATGGTACTCGTAGTTTCTGATACCCACGACACAGGGAATCCTAGTGTGGGGTCAGTACTATGTATGTGACTGTTGGGTGTTATTTATTTATTTTATAGATAGTTTCACTATCGATAGTTGACCTCGATATATATTCAGGATATCGATGGTGCTATCGATAGTTACAAGAAGTAATGCCTCTCAAAATCACTTCGTCATGAATCGAGTTACTCAAACCAGTTAACTCCACTGGCTTACTAACTATATACGGACAGAGAGCGCTGGTGGTCTAGTTGGTAGTGACCCCGCCTTCTGATCCTAAGGTCGTAGGTTCAAATCCGGTCGTGTACCAATGGATTTTTCTGTGTGAAAAATTTATGTGCGCTATACCAGTACTCTCAAACGGTGAAGGAAAACATCGTGAGGAAACCCGCGGCTTAGTCAGCTCCGCACGTATTGACCATGTCTTTCCTGTGGATAAGGCCAACTAAGCTGAGAGGATGGAATAGGTGCTGGGCAAGTCTACTCCATTTTTATTCGTCCCGGGCACTACAGCGTCCCGTCTGTAAAGGTAAAAGTTGCCTCCTGACGCTGTATAAATCATCTACTATAGATGGTAAAAGGCCTTAGTTTTATCGATAGTATAGTCACGTGTTAATAGTATCGATATTATCGATAGTATCGATAGTGATCAACATCTCTGTAACTAATTAGCACAAAAGGCACCGCTTTGTAACATCGAATAGCTTACCAATGCAAAGAGTTCCGTACGTACTTTACAAAAAAGACTCAATACACGGCGACAGGTCAACAATTTTATTATTGGATATTTACAGAGCTTGACTTAAGTCCAATTTTAATTTCAAGGCATTTAGCTGTGCCGCATCGTGGTACTGTATTCAAAAAAGTTGGACATAAATAAAATAATTATTTAAATATTTGTGGACATTTCTAGCCCCAAACTAAGCAAAGCTTGTACCAAACTAAGCAAAGCTTGTACTATGCTTATACGTATACTTGACTTCAGACGGCTGATAGAATACTTTTTCTGTAAATACATAATACTACAACACCCAGACCCGGAGGATATATTTTCAGAACGTACAAACATTTCTTCCGTAGCGGGAATCGAACCCGCACCTCTTGCGTCTCAGCCGAGCACTCGCCCGCCAAGCCACCGAGGTCGTCAAATAGAGGAGGACATAGAGTCAATAGTCGGTCAATAGATCTGTTTTTTTTTAAGGTTATCCTGCTATCCTGACAACTTCTATAGCCGAAGTGGTATCGTGACCGCAACGGAAAACTTTGACAACACTATTCTGACATGATATCATTTGTACTTATATTTGTATTTGCGGTCACAAATTGGGATGGGTGACCGCAAGTGGCATTACGAGCTGAGCGCTTCCGTGGTTCGGAGGGCACGTTAAACAGTCGGTCCCGGCTTTTAAGTCGTCAAGCCATGACGGAGGCCTTTAGGCGGCCTAAAAACTCCGTCACTAGAGTTGGCCACTACCTCATACGAACATACATACATACATTTGTACTACCAGTTAAAATTCAGCATTATAGTCCGTTTTATAAACCTGAGTGAATTTGCTTGTAATTTTGCAGTAGGTACGACATTCAAGTGAAATATTCGTATTGTTCGAAATTTCATTCTGATTGGCAGTGCTCTGCTCACATAAAACAATCACGTATTATTTCGTGAGCGCGGGCGGATGTCAAATACATACCTATCAATTATGTAAAATACAAAATAAGAATGGTATAAACAATTGGCGGCCTTATCACTAAAAGCGATCATAGCGAATATAGTCAAAAATGCAACAACTTGGCCCGCCATATACTTTGTAAGTAAATATTGGCACGCGAAGGAAAAAGTTTCCCCCTCCCTGTACTAGAGATACGAGGTTGTATCATTTGTACTACCAGTTGTACTTCAGCGTTTTATTCTGTATCAAAACCCGAGTGAATTTGCTTGTATTCTTTGTAGTAGTACTAGAGATCCAAACTGGTATCATTTGTACTACCAGTTGAACTACTCAGTAGTACTACTGAACCGGCGCGCTAAGAGCCGGTTTCATTATTCAAACTCAACGGTATACGCTTCTAAGCCGAGTTCAACAGTTGTCACAGTTGACTGTTTAAAAGCCGTTCAGTTCGAATGGTGAAACCTGCCCTAAGGCTTAAAACAAATAAAAAAAAACTTGTAAATACAATCGTAATCAAAACAGCCTCTACAGGTGCGTATTGGAAAGTTTCCTGGTAAACAAACAATTTATGTATAAGATGATAAGAAGCTCCCACGCTAATAGGAATTTAGCTGAACTAGCATACCCGCGCGGATTCGCTCGCGTGGTGTTTATTACTTGGGTAATATACGTGTGGGTTCATTTCTTTTGTATAGTAGGTATGTATTTAAATCAACTTTCACCAAAAAGTTCCTGTACAAATTTTTGCTTGTTATTTCACCCCTTTATGACGGCCTCGGTGGCGTGGCGGGCGGTTGCTCGGCAGAGACGCAAGAGGCGCGGGTTCGATTCCCGCTGCGGAAGAAATGTTTGCATGTTCTGTAAATATTTCTTCCGGGTCTGGGTGTTGTGGTACCATGGTACTTGTAGTTTCTGATATCCACGACACAGGGAATCCTAGTGTGGGGTCAGGACTATGTATGTGACTGTTGGATGTTATTCATTTATTATTATTATTTATGAGGGTTATGTTGAACCATGGTGACAAACATCCCATCGCCCATAAAGGTGGTCCATCATTTTGGAGAGGATACTATCCCTTAGTCGACTTTTGCTCGGGGAGAAAAGCAGCTGGACGCATTCTATGCTTTTCTTTACTTCCAGTCCAGCAGAGAAGTGATCACCTGTCACCAATGTTCACCATATCCATCTTAGAATTTTAAATCAGAAGTGGCTGCAAGTTTTCTTATGCTAACTTGTGGCTCTGCCCACCCCGTTTAGGGATATGGGCGTGATAGTATGTGTGTGTGTGTATGAGGGTTATTTTGAATGATTGTTATGATGAAGGGTAAATAAAGCTTCGATCAAACGAACTGTTTATTTGATCAAAGTTTGTTTTTGTAAATATGAAATCGGTACATTCATATTTTTTCCAACGGGATAAATATTCCAGTGCAAAGCTTGGAGCTTTTAAGCTTTTTTCTGAAAACTTTCCTTCTATTTAATCGGGATTTTATGAATATTATGCCCTTTATTTTAAAAATAATTATCAACGTGAATCTATCTATCCATCCTCGCATTTCATGTTTTATTTATTTCAATACTATAATACATACATACTAAACCTACAAGTAGATTTTTACAAATATTATAATACAAATTACAAACGTAACAGTCTGACTATCGACCATTGCAAACGGACTATACCTATATGGTATAGTCGAAATAGATATAGTCGATATTGTATATTTGTAACTACTGCGCACGTGACGTCACCTAAAATGGTTAAACCTCCCTGATTAACCCCCGAATACTCAAACACGACTCAGAGTTGAGCACGTCTTGTCACGGTTTGCGTTTGAGTATTCGGGGGTAAGACGTGTTATTAAGACGTGTCCAAGTGATCCCCGTGATTTTATGGAATAAAAATTTTTGACTTTCACTTTGACTTTAAAAACGCAAACGGTAGTGTTAGCTTGAGTAGGAGACAAGTTTAAACATTTTACCGCTGACTCACCCCCGAATACTCAAACGCGAGTCAGAATTGAGCACGTCTCAAGTCACCGTTTTTTGTCAGTGTTTGATGAAAATCTGTCAAAAACTCGTCACTTGAGACGTGCTCAACTCTTAGATACGTTTGAATATTCGGGGGTTAGTGATAAAATTAATTTGACTTCCGGTTTCAAATGAAGCTCAAAACGATTTCATTGTACCTGGAGCATATTTTATCTGCACAATTGCAGTCGCAAGCAGAATAATGGTAGTGTCACAATTTTAGGGATGGGTGGATTCAGATCTCAACTGGCATTAAGATCTGAGTAGCCGTCTACGACGCATAAACGACGGAACGGAATTGAATGAAACTTGGATTATACGTCATAGTGCATGTGCTGGATTAACATTCTAAGCTATTTATCTACAGGGTACCACGCGAGCGAAGCCGATGTAGGCAGCTTGTACTTTATGAATTGTTGTTTACTTTGTGACGATACGATTACAAATGATTCTATTATGTAGGTGTGATGTATAAATAAATAATAAATAAAATAATAAATATTTGTGGACACTTCACACAGCGCCATCTAGCCCCAAACTAAGCAAAGCTTGTACTATGGGAACCAGATGGCTGATAGAATACTTATAATACTTTTTTTTTTTGTAAATACATACTTACAATACATAATACTACAACACCCAGACCCGGAAGAAATATTTGCAGAACATACAAACATTTCTCCCGTAGCGGGAATCGAACCCGCGCCTCTTGCGTCCCAGCCAAGCACTCGCCCGCCACGCCACCGAGGTCGTCAAATTAATAATTATATAATATTATTGCGAGCCGATCTCAAACCAATTATTAAGAAAGGAAACCGCGCCGCGAACAACAAAAGTGAAGCCACCCCCGAAGCACTGAAGCGCTCAGCTTGCGGTCACCCATCCCAATAGTGACCGCGCACATCGTTGCTTAACTTTATCGATCGATCAAGAACACCTAAGCAAGCTACGCCACGAGCGCTTCATACAACATACACACACATTGATGATGCGTATGCATTCTTTAGATGAGATCGTGGTACTTTGATTTTATTTCTACCTGGTCTTAATGCATATCTTGTAGGGCAATCCAGTTTTGTGCACAAGTCGGGATGTTTTCTTATGAATTTGCATATTTCCAAAACATGCGTTTACTTAAGTTAACTTCTCTGCTGGACTGGGAGTAAAGAAATTATATAAAATGCGTCAAGCTGTCGTAAAAGTCGACTAAGGGATAAGGGCAGCAAGATGATGATGATGATGAATAGAGAGCAGCGTACATTTTTCAGGTTTTCAAAGTGGGTTTACACGTTTCTCTTCTTTTTATGTTTGCCAGGATACTGATGTACTTTTTTTAAGGTCCTGTACATCTGTGCTATTACCCCATAACACAATGCTATAATGATAGATTATGAATAACACATAGGCAGATAATGCGGTGGGCAAATCAGTTAATCATATTAACTCCCGAAGTGCATGAAGCTCGATTAACTACTTAGATGAATGTGCTATATGAAATTTAAATGAGTGTCACCTAGTGATTTCGAGTAAAGAAAAGGTGTCAACACATCATTATTTCTCTGCTGAACTGGGAGTAAACAACAACATAGAATGAGTCCCGTCCGTGTTTTTCTCTGAACATGTCGTAAAGGTCGACTAACAAGTACCTAGTATCCTCTCCCACTTGATGGACCTTATGGGTGATGGGCTGATTCCTCGATTCTCGAATAAAGACAAAATCAAATCACAAGAAGGAAAGTGTTCGAAGAATCACAACAAATGATCCACTAAGAGTAACTGTCTAAAGAAAATTGTGTTCCAAATAATAAAAGTGACCACATTTTAAAATTTACTCCAATAATCCTGCCGTTATTTCGAAACAAAGACACTCAATTCGCTCAAGGTAAAAACGACCTTTGGACTCTCGTTCTACACTCACCTGAGTTGTGCCTATTTGTTGCAAAACAATAGCACAATGAGACACGCATTCTGCGTAGGTACTACTGTACCTATCTTTCCTGTCTGTTGTTTTGTATGTTACTTTGTGTTTGGAATTGGACTGTGTATTTCGTGTTTGAAATTGGACTGTGTACTTTCCTTTGAGTAGACTGCCGTGCTTTTTCATAAAATTTCGTTAATTTCCTCCGTTCAGTTATTTTTCTCTTGTCGGTTCCATCTATTTTGTAGGGAATGCTGGTCAAAAAATTCAGAGACTTAAATTCCTGTCGATTTAAAAATTGTCTTGCGTTCTTTACGATGGATTTAGTCATTCGTTTACTTATTAACTCCATCCGTATAGGTTTTCGATTACCTCTTTTACCTTTCAGTCAAAGTCAAAGTCAATTTTTTTCTCCTTAAAATCACTGGGATCACTTGGACACTTCTTAAATCTACCTCTAGATCTATCTCATGCTCATTGTAGTACGTAATTGTTGAGTCCGTAGATAGGTAACAAGTATTTTGTCTTCGTCGTTTTCTGTGTTCATGCACAACGTTATTGTGTTCATACACAACACATGTCAAGTATGTATTGACAATGTCAATATAGTGTTGTCCGCAGTCTGTAACGCTCGGAAGCGCTTGTGGCGTAGCTTTTTTAGGCGTTCTTCACTGATCGTTAAAGTTAAGCAACGATGTGCGCGGTCACAATTGGGATGGGTGACCGCAAGTGGCATTACGAGCTGAGCGCTTCCGTGCTTCGGAGGACACGTTAAACAGTCGGTCCCTGCTTTTAAGTCGTTAAGCCATGGCGCATGGCGGAGGCCTAAAAACTCCGTCGCTAGAGTTGGCCACTAGGCCATACGAACATACATACCTACAATAACAGTCATTTACTTATCGATATTAGTGATGTCTGAAGTTATCGATTAAAAGATGGTAGGATTTGGGTTGGGAAAAGCTACAAATTAATCTTTAATTAAAAATAAGACAAAGACATACTTATTGAAAACTTTTTTCTTAACCTAAAGGTTTTATATTTCATTATTGTAAGCTCCTGTGGTTGATTTATTTTGGACATAAATAATTATATTAGGTAGGTACCTACTATCAATGACGCCTGTCAAAATTTTACGTGTCTTTTACGTAAAGTGTCTTTCGAAAGGCCGATGAGGGATGAATAAAATTGTGGGGCACTAAAAATGTTGTACTACAATTGAACAGTGAGGGTCACAAACAAAAAAAAGGACATTTGATATTTGTTTTTTGGAAACAGCGACTCGAATTGACAGCGCGCCCATTGTTTCTCTGACGGCGCGAAATTTAAAATGGTAGAATTTTAAAACTCTAGGTGGACCAATTACAAAGGCACATTCAGAGGTTGTGAATGGCTAAACTACAACTACCAAAGCACAATAGGACTGTATGTTTAATAATTTCAATTCAATCCAACTTTGGCTTACAATAGCACTGTCCAGTACAAGTGGAAATATTTTTTCGTACGTGTTTTAGATTTGGATTTCAACTCAACGTTTTTTTCTCTGCTGGACTGGGAGTAAAGAAAAAATATAGAATGCGTTCAGCTGCTTCTCTCTCCGAGCATGTCGTAAAAGTCGACTAAGAAGTACCTGGTATCCTCTCTAATTTGATGGACCTATTATGGGCGATGGACTGATCACCAGTCACCATGGTTCGCCATATCCATCTTGGGAGTCTTGGATCAGAAGTGGCTGCAAGTTTTCTTACGATTACTTGTGGTTCTGCCCACCCCGTTAGGATACAGGCGTGATAATAATTATATATGTATGTATTTAATAATTCAATAAGTTTTGTTTTAAGAGAATAATTATATCTATAATGTCTTAAATAAACATAGATGAGTAATACACAAGATCCTGAACTAGGTAATCCTGTGTTTTAGGCGGTAAGAGCACAAAGTAAAGTACTTACCTATCAGATTAACATAATTTGATATTTTATACTTTACGTTTTTATGACTAAAACACTAAATATAATTAATTTATAAAGGATCTATATACCTAAAATTGGTTTAAGATAACATAGCCTAATTAATAATTTCTAGGATCTAAGCTAAAGAATAAAAACCAAGCAAATTATTTTTTTATTATTCAAATATTGCTCTTGTGCTGTTCAGAAGTCTTGTTGTACCTACATTTTTATCAGAAACTAGCTGTCGCCCGCGGCTTCGCTCGCGTGGTATCCGGACAAGAAGTAGCCTTTATGTTATTCCAGCACACATAATAATGTATATTCCAAGTTGCATTCAAATCCGTTCAGCCGTTACGGCGTGATTGAGGCACAAACATACATCGTCACATCCACACATCCATAAAATATTATCAGAAATGACATAGAAAACTCCGGGTCAGCAGAATTGTAAACGGGGTCAAGGTCAAAGTCAATGCAGAGTAAATCTTTTTCAAGTTCATTTAGTTTACAAAACTTGCGGGAATTGTTTTGTTCAAATTTAAATTATTTTTAACTTAGATACAGTTTAAGGTTAGGAGGGCAGAGCGGTGTGATCGGCTTGACTCGAGTTAGTGACAAGTGCTAGTGAGGGGTGACTCAGATACAGATAAATTATCTAAATCATTATTAAAGTTATCAATCATTTTCTAATGACACTGTACAAGGAAAAGTAAAAAAATATCAGAAAATTATAAGAAATAAAAGTGAAATAAAAATGTAGGGGTCGGATATAAATAGAAAAGCCTACAAGTGGCACACTTCGGTTCTTCCTCCTTCTTGGAGTATGTATGTATGTATCTCAACTCAAGCGTTAAACACGAGGAAATACACAAACTCTCAACTCGATTATGAATTATGTCACAGGCCATGAGGCCATGACGATAAAGTCCCAATACGGATATGGTGAACTGGTGTTAGGCATCGAGCATTTAACTAATCGATGGTGTTAGGTGAGTGAGCAGGCCATCGTCCATATAGATGGTCCATCATATTGGAGGATACAATTAGTCGGCTTTTACGACATGCTCAGGGAAAAAAGCAACTGGACGCATTCAATGTTTTTTCTTTATTTTGTTGTTTTAATTCAGTAGTACAATTGCCTATAAAAGAACTAGGTACAACAAGAACTATCTTTACTAGAACAACGCCTCGAAAAGCTTTTTGAGGCGTAGTTTAATTCCCCATACTTACCATTCATTGTTTGAAACATAAAGAAAAATTTAAAAAAATACCCATGACGATAAAAATGATATATCTACAACAAAAGCAGGTCTTTAAAAAGAGTGTTATCGAGTTTCAGAAGTTCAAAAAACTATACCAGCTGCTGCGTCCCCTGGTGGGCTATGGCCGTAAAACATACTATGAACCTTATCTAAAATAATATATACTAACATAGGTACCTAATGCAAAAAACTGCTTCAAAATAGGTTCAGTAGTTATCGAGTTTCAGAGGTGCAAAAAACTATACTAGTTACTGTACCGCCCCCTGGTGAGCTATAGCGGTAAAACATATCTAAGAAACTTCCCTGTAATGACACCAATAAAATCCCAAAAAACCGCATCGAAACCCTGCTTTCCTCAAAAACTACTTTTGAAGAAAGTAGTAACAGATAAACACAAATAAATAAATAAAGAAACTTATAAACATACAACCTTTTCGGCCAAACGCATTTTCCGGTCCGTCGCGTCGTCGTGAGTAAAAACGAAAACTTTTTAATACTGTTTTCCCAGCGCCATCTAGCGGCGGGTAGTATTTTCCCGACAGTACTGCAAGTTGCGACATGGTTCATGATGCTTACTACATATTTAGATGACTACCCCATGTTTCGTTCCAGCTACCACTATGAGATGGAGCTATTGTTAAATGCCGGCGATACTCACAATTTATTATTAAGGTTTTCTTTTGAGAACTTATTACTTAAATTGATGATTATTATTAATCCAGGCCAGTTCTTCTATATAATAGTTGATACTGGTTCCAAAGAATGACACGACAAGATGAGCGACTGTATACCTAAAGTGACTTTTGTAGTATTGCGTGGCAATCAAAGTAAATCAAACGATTTGTAACGTAGGTAGGTACCTATTTCACTGAAAATTTATTGTAGGTACCTACGTTGCTTGATTAGGTAGTTTAATTAGTATTAGTAATAATGACAGTGTGATACTTACGGTACTTACTTGGAAGAATGGTACTTACCTCTATATTTTTATCTAGTTGATCTAAAGCGCCAGCGAAAGTAATAGAAACCTAACATAACACATAATTATACCTGATAAAGCGTCACCTAGCGGAAAAAGGTTGAAGTACTAGACCAGATTTAGAATTGGAAGTTGCACCAACTTTTAAGTTTCTGTAAGAAGGAGGTCCCTGTATTTTCTGAAGGGACTTGTAGAGCCTAGATTGTTTTTCCTGTGGATATTTTTTCAATTCGATTCAACAAGATTCAAGTTTCTTTTATTTTTTAATTGTGTCCCGTAGAAATATAAACGTCTTGTCCGTAGAACACTATTACTCCCTCGGATTGGAGTGACTAGGTAACCTACTTACTGCTTGTGTAGGAACAAAAGACGATGGTAGCTGATATGCATAGATGGCGCTGTTTTTTGCCCATACAAAAGTGTTAAAATGGTAGTTTAGGTAAAAACCTCACACTCCGGACATAACTTGCCGAATTAGAGAAAGCGAACCGGAACAAAACATAGCCACCACTTTGATTTATGAGTGCCCTGCATTTCAAAGTGGCTATAATTTTTTACCGCATAGGTAGGTACTCCTTCGTCCTTGGGTCACGATTTGCTGTTGCCTAGCACAGAGTATGAAAACAAAGTTTAATGTGGTTTAAAGCTATCTCGAGCATCTTTCCATTAGGGTGGCGAACTAACTATCATAGGGACATGCCCATTTTTTCCAATGCTAGCCGAAAAAACACTACATAGATGCAATGTCTATACATTTTATTTTACAGTGCAAAGATTTTGAGACACGAGATAAAGCCATTTAAATAGGTAGGTACCTACCTACCTGTTGTTATAGTGGGTACCTAACGTAGGTATATATTATTCAAAACTTCGCCTGTATCTCGAAGGGAAAGGCAGAGTTTACTAATTTTCAAGGCAGTTTTTAAGCACATTTGTTACTTTTTAGTCTAATAAGGTAGGTAGGTAGGTACCTATCTACGTTTTTTATTTTAACCTCCTTGCCAAAAAAAAGGTTAGCATACATTCATAGAGGTCAAAAAAGAAAAATAACAATTGACGATCAACGAAAAAGTCATTTCATGCCGTCAAACAGAATGGCAGTAGCGTCACCTGAACAATTTTATGGAGTTACTAAAAGTTAAAAGTATTTTAAAATAACTTACTGATTGTTTAGTGAAATTGTACCTAGGTACCAAAAATAATCGTTAAAATGATCATAGTGATTTGCATTTGACTGCTTAAAGGAACTAAGCGCGGGAAAGGATACATTGTGAGGTGATAATGGCTGGTAAATCAGCGGCTATACCTAATACTTCGAGGCTTCGCGTCCTCGTCTTCTTCTTCTTTAGTCTGTGGTTGTCCATTTCTGGACGTAGGCATTTCATAGCCTCCACCAAGCCTCCACCTAATCAGTCGTTGTACCCGTCGTGGCTATCCATAGGTACCTACGTGCTTTATGGCCAGCCCAGCTCCACTTTCTTTGCACAATCAATTCTACCGCGTATCTTGTTACAAATCATATGGCTGGCTACATCTGTCACTACCGGACCATTTGCCTGAAGCCTGATAAAGTTGCCGCAGAAGTTTGTAAGTAGAATAAGGGGTAACATATTATTTATTTACTCTTAGTGGCGCTATACATAAATTTGCTGAAAGTACCTTCGGCGTCGAAAGTTCGGCCAAATACGTTCGCAATATTTCGTGCCACATCATGTACTACTTCATTTCAAGTGATATGTCAATGGTACCTAACTTAAAAATCCATTGCGACCGTATTTAGCCGAATTTTCAGCAGATGTGCTGCGACACGATTATAATGGTATATCATTAAAGTCTCAGAGTTCTAAGATATAAAATTGACGTCTTTCAACGAGAGATACGATAAGGTAAGCCAACGGGTCTTATTCATGAAACATAATATTCTGATTACGGTTCATAATCAAGACTAATCTACTATAGTCGTTATGGGATAAGATGGTTACTACAAGAGAAAGGCAAGGTAATTGCTTGACTTTTTGGTTTGTATATTATTATTAGCTGCCTGCGGCTTTCGCGTGGTCAGAAAATCAAAAAAAAACAGAAAAAATTATTGAGAACAGAAGAAACAAAAGTCAGGGTTACAAAATATAACGATGAGGCTGCAAAAGTTATAAAAACTGTGTAGCAGCCTCAGCGTCCACCTCCTTAACCTGTATTTAATGTTCCTAAATAAATGTTCAACATGAAGAACAAAAATAAGGCTAAAACTAAACCAATTGAAAATATGGTAAAGTGGTACCTGGTTAAAAAATAGCTTATATGAAACTTGGAATATACATAGTACATGTGCTGGATTAACCAGCACATGTACTATGTATATTCCAAGTTTCATTCAAATCCGTTCAGCCGTTTAGGCGTGGATGGAAGAGTAACAAACATCCATACATCCATAATTACAATTTATTAGGATTTATGAATAAAGTCTTAAACCTAAAGCCATAAGGTAGCCTAAACCATTTTTGTTACGGGGTCTACCTCTCAAACTAAACTATCGTTCAACAAATACATAAGACACACTCCACTGAAGTTTGGAAACTTATCCCCGAATACTCAAACGCAATTCAAAGTTGATCACGTCTCAAATAACGATTTTTTTTTGATAGATTTTTATCAGTGACTGTAAAAAAACCGTGAGTTGAGACGTGCTCAACTCTGAGTCGCGTTTGTAAAAAAACATTCTAAAGATTAGTACTGTAAAAAACATTCTAAAGATTTCAAAGCATGTTCTTTGTTCGCACGCTTTGTGGTTTAACCTGATGTTGCATGAAACTATGGATTGCATTGCAGTTTTATGACGTCAATCAAATGAACGATCGTAACACGTGACACGCTATTACTGAACAACAATTGTAAGTGCAGAACATTGAAGCGTTCCTTAGATCAATTTCTGCGAACAAAAGCAATCCTACTGCGGATATTAGTATGTTCGTAACTCTGATATTTCTACTCTTGTACATAAATGATCGCACCCATATCACTAACGGGGTGGGCAGAACCAAAAGTAATCATAAGAAAACTTGCAGCCACTTCTGATCCAAGACTCCCACGATGGGTATGGTGAACCATGGTGATAGGTCCATCAATTAGGAGAGGTACTCCTTAGTCGACTTTTATGACATGCTCGGAGAGAGAAGCAGCTGGACGCATTCTATGTTTTTTCTTTACTCCCAGTCCAGCAGAGAAGATTAATAAACACTGGTATTTTTTAATAGGGGGCTGTGACCTTAATGAAATATTTTTTCTTTCTTTATTTTGTATAATAAAATTGGGCATGGCGGGTTTTCAAACAACCCGAAACTCTTAATAACTCATTATTAGTGCTCGGCGTAGGTACGAGTAGTGCTATTGACGGGAATTCGTGACCGTTCACTCAACATGGATATGCCTTCTAAATCCCGGGAAATATATTATTTTTATTATTGAACAGGTTTTTTTAGGAATTCGTATTTTACATAGTACCTATTCAGTTTTATGCAAATACATATTGTATTGGTCACTAAAGTCATCCCTTTCCCTCACGCTCTTGTAGCTTATCGGGGGTGAGATGAGGACTTTACGCACACATTTGCAGCGACTAGATATACAATACGCGGCGCTATGTATGTGACAGGGACAAAAACCCACGAGGGCGTGAGAAAGAATAGGTTCATTTACATCGACATTGAGAAAAATATTCCCGGGAATCCCGGGGCATGTCCATGTTAACATTATCATTCAGGTTTATTGACCCAAAATAGCACTACCTACGCCGATCCCTACTCATTATGTAGGTATCCATTTAATTAAATCACTTACGGGTAATTCTCATTTTTTATGGTCTGTTACAGCCGTGAATTGAGAGATAGAGAGACGGTAGAGACATCCACGGCTCTAAATGATCATAAAAAAATGAGAATGACCCTTACACAACTTGATTTGACAGCTTGACTGCAAGTATACGTTTGAAGTTAGTTTATACTACGCTCAAACGTTAGTTAGCATGCTGTATTGACCTCGCTTCATCCCTGACATACTTGTTGAACAACGTACGTATGGATTGTAGTAATATAACTTTACCTACCTAATATTTCTGTTACACGTTGATAATGTTAACGCCTGCCGAACATACCATTGTCTTTAGCTGTTCAAAAGCAGAAACTCAAACAAAATAAGAAATCAAAATCCTGCATTTGGTTTTTGAGTTGTTGCTTTAGTCCAGTAGGTAGTAAGTAAGTTCGTATGAGCTAGTGGCCAACTCTTGTGACGGAGTTTTTAGGCCGCCTAAAGGCCTCTGTCATGGCTTAACGACTTTAAAGCCGGGACCGACAATTTAACCTGCCCTCCGAAGCACGGAAGCGCTCAGCTCGTAATGCCACTTGCGGTCACCAATCCCAATTGTGACCGCGAACATTGTTGCTTGACTTCAACGATCTATCAAGAACGTCTAAGCAAGCTACGCCACGAGCGCTTCAGTAGCTAGTGAACACAGTCTAAACGTTTGTTTCAGACTGGTCTACTACCATACTTATCAAAAGTTCTAAAAAAAACAGATAAGTTTAAAATAGTCATGTTATAAATGATTTAGAAATCCAAAACTACATGTTTCAAGCACAAAGTTTTGGATATCCAACACATTGAAAACTTTTTGTTTTGAATAGTTTAGAGCTATACATTTTTAAATTGTTTGAAAACTGTGAACCTAACCTAACTTACTATAAGATCGTCAAAATTCTTCTCTTAATTGACTCATCAATTTAGTTTCATACAAATAAACGAAGGAAGTTTGTTTATTGGTACTTCTTCCTTCTTTACTTTTTCCTTCCTTAGGATTCTTGGACTTCTTTTGTAATAAGTGGTTGCGCTACTATTTCCAAATTTTACTGCGCTGAGTTTCAGTTTTTAGTACTAAATCACTAGGATGACCTATAGTCGATTCCAAGAACGCATGGCATGCGTGCTGGTATGAGATATCATAGATATTTGTGGACATTTTGCACATCGCCATCTAACCCCACAAACTAAGCAAAGCTTGTGCTATGGGAATCAGATGGCTTATACAATTCTTATATATTTTTTTTTTTTATAAATACATAGGTACCTACACATATTAATACACAATACTACAACACCCAGACCCGTAAGAAATATTTGCAAAACTTACAAACATCTCTCCCGTAGCGGGAATCGAACCCGCGCCTCTTGCGTCTCAGCCGAGCACGAGGTCGTCGGTATAGGAACTCTGCCGTCTTAAATATTGGAAATAGGCAAGTATGAGACCGGTATTTTGTTAATTAGCTACCTACCTAAATATAGAAGACGTGTGTGAAAATAAAAGTAATCTAAAAGTTGGGTACTGACTTTTGACGACCTCGGTGGCGTGGCGGGTGTGTTCTCGGCTGAGACGCAAGAGGCGCGGGTTCGATTCCCGCTACGGGAGAAATGTTTGTATGTTCTGCAAATATTTCTTCCGGGTCTTGGTGTTGTACCGGTACCATGGTACTCTTAGTTCCTGATACCCAAGGGGATCCTAGTGTGGGGTCAGGACTATGTATGTGACTGTTGGGTGTTATTTATTTATGACTGACGAAGCAGCCTCGCGGGGCAAAAGCTCGCTTAGTCGGCACGTGGCTCACCCGAGAGAAATGCTCATACTGAGACGAGTTAGTCCTGAGTTAGATGAAGACAACGTACTTTCAGGGTTGTAGAAAATCGAAATTCAAATGAGCTCAGCCATCCTGATTGTATCGCCCGCCCCAGTTGGGCCGACCTTGACTTGCTCTTGACACGCCGGCCTTGAGTCAGTGCCCCCGCGTTTGCGAATCGAAGGGGGTTTTTGGCGAGTCGTATCAGAACTTGCGTGAACCATACCGGATGATAATAATAATATTGTCAAACTATTGCTAGCTGGTTTTTTTTTATATACCACAAGTACATGCGTGTGGAGTTCTTGCTAAGGTGTAGGTATACGAAATCAACATTCGACCTTCGCCGGTCGACTGTTGATTTTTGTGCGCAAATCAAGAAGTGCGATTTTTTTAATTTTTATCTTCCGCCATTTTTTTCGGTGAATTTTAATATTTTTTAAATTACATTTTATTTTTTATTATATTCTTTTATTGTTTTTTTTTTATGTGGGTGACGTGGTCGCAAAGCGACAAGATCCTCAATTTTTTTTCTGTTTGTATAAAATTAGCATTTATACAAATAGTAATTTGTTATTTGGGTATTTGTTCCCAGTCTTTGGTTTCAGCTTTCAATATTTTCACACTATACCTGTCCTCCAGCGAATAATTGGACTGTAATTGGCGGGTCCTTTGAGAAACTCTAGGCCTGTTGTTAGACAGTACACAAATTCTTGAGAAAATGTCCACTTTCTAAATCCATAGAACAGTAGTCTGCTTGGCGCTACTGTGTGATAAGAAAAGAAGCTCGCTTTGCTCGCTACGTCGTAGTATTGTTTTGTATAATATATACTTATACTATTTTTATTGCTTCAAACTGTAAATTCGTGTCACTTACTTGGCGGGAGAGTTATCAGCCGAGAAGCAGGAGGTTTAAGTTCAATACCCGTAGCTGGCTATGTATATATTATGTATATAATATATTACTTCTCTGCTGGACTGGAAGTAAAGAAAAAAACATAGAATGCGTCCAGCTGCTTCTCTTCCCGAGCATGTCGTAAAAGTCGATTAAGGGATAGACCTCTGATAGAAATGATGGACCATCTATATGGGCGATGGGCTGATCACCTTTCACAATGGTTCACCATATCCATCTGAGGACTTTAAATCGGAAGGGGCTGCAAGTTTTCTTATGTTTACTTGTGGCTCTGCCCACCCCATTAGGGACACCGGCATGATAATATGTATGTATGTATATAAATATATTTATATTATCACGCTCGTATCGCTAACGAGGTAGGCAGAACCACAAGTAATCGTAAGAAAACTTGCAGCCACTTATGATCCATGGTGACAGGTGATCAGCCCATCGCCCATATGGGTCCATCAAGTTGGAGAGGATACCAGGTACTCCTAAGTCGACTTTTACGACATGCTCGGAGAGAGAAGCAGCTGGACGCATTAATATTATTTTACTTATCCTAAAAGTACTACTAATAGAGCAGGAACAATAACAATACAACATAAGGGTAACATTTTATTAATTTTTATTTCAATTTTCTGGTTATACTTGAGCAAGTTTTTGAAATAAATCGTCACTGTATCGCCGTTATGTTTGATATCTTTTATTATTATGTAGATACTAGCTGCCGCCCGCGGCTACGCTCGCGTGGTACCCGGATAAAAAATAGCCTATATGTTAATCCAGTACATGTACTATGTATATTCCAAGTTTCATTCAAATCCGTTCAGCCGTTTAGGCGTGATTGAGGCACAAACATCCAAACATCCAAACATTCAAACATCTAAACATCCAAACATCCAAACTCACAAACTTTCGCATTTATAATATAAGTAAGATTATGATCCTATGAGAAGTAGATTTACTTGGGCTGCAATTATAGTCTCTAACTGTAATTTGTTGTGAATCAGTCAGATGCATAGCTCTTGATGGGCGAAATAAATTCATTTCTGCAACAAAATATTGATAGAAATAGAAAGTTCAGATTAATTTGGTTAGGTAGAAACTAGTCATTGGTTAATAGGTTACCTACTTAGCGACAAATATCAGCATGTAAATAAGTAGGTACCTACGTACCTATCTATAATAATAGCGAATAATTTGTGGGAAGGTACTTAGGTACTTACCGATCTGATGGATATTATTACAGTTTTTCTTCAATTAATAATTCTAATTTACCCAAAACAGATTTGATCCTTGTATATTCGTGGTCCCATTATTTTGTCCTTAATGGGACCACGAGGGAGAACTGTTTCTCGTAGTCCCATTACTATTTATCTACTTCCTGTGTACAAAAATAAGGATGCGTGGTTTGCTAAAAACGTAAATGTTGAAAAAAAAATATCAACTTTATTCAACCAAGAAATTACAGTTAGGTACTGTACACTACATTGCAACTCATTATAATAAGGGTCTATCAGACTTTATCTTAATTTTTCCAAAAATGCCCCACCGAAATATCTCTGGTTGGACACCGGACTGGGGCTCTCTGGTTTGTGTTAGGTTTAATAAATTTCCACTGCGTGAAATCGAGAAGTCCTCAAAGAAGGAAAATATACACGTCTCACAGCTTACCTTGACTCAGGGGACTCTGAATTCTTCCACTGGTACCAGGGATCACAAACACAGTCGGGAAATGTATTATTTTCACTTTACTTTATGTTTTTCACATTCTTTTCAGTTTTACTTTTTATTGACAACTCTTTGTTCTTCTTTTTTATGTCTCTTTCGGGTCCGCCCGAAAGAGGTATTGCCGTGGAGGCCGCAACAGTCTCCATGGACCAGCTGCAGTTGATAATTCACTATGATATCATCTCGATTTATAAATTCTTGTCTTCTTTCTGTTGATTGAGAGATTTCTTTTTCTCTATCCATTAACATATTTAACAGGCGTAATATGGATTTCGGAAGTCGTTTCTTTACATCCTTATTTAATTGAGAATGACAACTTTCCACAACGTTATTTGTGCGGTGTCTTTCACCATTATACGTTCTATTGTGAAATATATGCTTCATTTTTGAGCCAAGTCCCTTCCATATACTTTATGAAAAACTTAATTTTGGCAGTGTTGGGACTTTCGTTTTTTATTTACGCTACACCGTTAGATATCTGAGCTAACGGCAGTAAAGGCAAGGCAGTGAATAGACCAACGATGTGGCGTTCATGTTTGGATATAATTTAAATTTCTTTAGCTTTTTTCCAGATGCATTTAGTGAAAGGATAATAGCACTTTTTTAAATTAACTGTTGGAAAAATGGACATAAATGCATTTGCGGTGGCTATCTCAAAATCCAAGTGAATTTTTGTTGGCGACCAGTTATTTATTTGAGCTTTAATGATATGAAATAGAGCAGTGTACGATTCTTGATTTTTGTGAGTCATCAATGCGTAAATACAGTGTGTTTGACGGTGAGTCAGATATATTACTGTGAATCTTAGGTATATGTACCCACCGTACTAATGACAAGATTGTCAAGTAAAAGTATTAAAAACATTGTCATTTATTTGTTATCTGACTCTTCACGACATACTTGAAAAAGTTGATCTATGCGGCCGTTTTCTCGTGGTCCTTAGGTACAGGGTGATAATATCCACAACTGCACTTAGGTACTAATGGGACTACGAGAAACAGTTTCCCTTGTGGTCCCATTAATAGGATAAAATAATGAGACCACGAAAAAACGGCTGATTTGATAATTATGATTTGATTTGTTGGTGATTTAACAGACCGCTAAACCAGCGATTAGATTTGACGGCCTGTTAAGGAAGATAATCTTTGTTAGGGCATGGTGGGACGCAAACCAATAGTTTAACCTAATTTTAACAGTCGGTTAAAATGCTTAGTGCAACTAACAGAGCACGGTGAAACCAACCCTTAACTTGCGTTATGGGTTGGTTTCACCTGGCTCCTTAATATAAATACACGAATCTAGTTTTAATAATTATTTTTGTTTTATTATTACTATTGTTTTGGTCAACAGGTCTTACGTATCTCCCTCAAACTGTATGTTAGGTACTCACTCTTGTAAGCACTCCGGAAGGCCAAGATACAAGCTCTTCGCTTAGTTTGGCTTTCGCTGCAACTACTAATTTACTTCTGTACCTCCTATATTTTTTGTAAAGTTCCATATTGTTAAATATTTATCTTTTGTGAAATAAAATTTGTATTTGTATTTGTATCTCCGTGTGGGTCAAATTTTCGATAGAAATTGGATATTAATGTATATACACAGCTTAGATTCACTCAAAAAATGTTCAGTTATAGGTACCAAGTACGTCACAATCCATTCCATCACGCAAAAGAGCTTCATTTCCCATATGACATTGGTTTGTTCTTCTGTGCTATTTACATCCATATGTATACTGAAAAGCTGCTTAAATGGTTTAGGAGCTGCTTTGAACGTTCATTTTGGAACGAACGGTCCATCGTGTTGGACAGGATATTATCCCTAAGTCGACTTTAACGACATGCTCAGGAGGCTATCCTCCTGAGCATGTCGTTAAAGTCGACATAGGCTATGGAACACATTCAATGTCTTTGCCACTCGGATTCATTTGAACTTAACATGGATTCTAACGTACCACTGACACACTACCTACTTATTCTATCTTGACGTCGGGTTGGTACATAAATAAGGCTCCAGCTCATGTATGAGATCGTGACACATACTATTACTTAATTATTAAGTCTGTATAATCCAACAAACTGAGCCCGGCATTTCAAACTTTAATTTCATTTTACGAACACCTACACTTTTCCGGCGTTGTAAAATGCTTTCCGAAAGACGCGTGTGCTCCAAGAAGTTCACCCTTCTTATGAAGTTTACATAGAGGCCTAAATCTGTCATTAATTTTATTTATTTATTATTTTATTTCACAACGTATGTATGTATGTTCGTATGAGCTAGTGGCCGACTCTAGTGACGGAGTTTTTAGGCCGCCTAAAGGCCTCCGTCATGGCTTGATGACTTAAAAGCCGGGACCGACTGTTTAACGTGCCCACGGAAGCGCTCAGCTCGTAATGCCACTTGCGGTCACCCAATTTATGACCGCGCATATCGTTGCCTAACTTTAACGATCAATCAAGAACGCTTTAGCAAGCTACGCCACGAGCGCCTCAATATCGACGAAATCAAGACGAAATAAATAATTGAAATATGTTACTGACGAGTAACTTGTTATAAAATTGCTATTTGACGTTTACGCAATTTTTATTTTGTGAGCCATTTTACGAATCTCCATACAATACTGTCGAAAACGAATTGCTGATATGAATGGGTTCACGATATCGCGAATCATAATATGAATTGTCATCATGTGGCCATTTTGTGATTTGATTGTGACGGCCTCGGTGGCGTGGCGGGCGATTGCTCGACTGAGACGCAAGAGGCGCGGGTTCGATTCCCGCTGCGGGAGAAATGTTTGCATGTTCTGCAAATATTTCTTCCGGGTCTGGGTGTTTTAATACTAACTATGTATTATAAGTATGTATTTACAAAAAAAAAAAAAAAGTATATAAGTATTCTATCAGCCATCTGGTTCCCATATTACAAGCTTTGCTTAGTTTGGGGCTAGATGGCGCTGTGTGAAATGTCCACAAATATTATTATATATTATTTCTTAAAGCAATTAATAATTTTTATAAGTTAGGTAACTATTTAGTTCAGGAATCAATTCAGCGGAGGATAAACAGCAGAGGGATACCCAGTTCAGCAAAGGGTACTAATGGTTATGGAGCAATCTGAGCTGAAGGGTTAAGGAAGCGTTTCTCAGATATCTTTGTGCTATACTTAATTAGCGTCAATTTAATTCCAAAGTGGTGCTTCTAGGCCTCATAGTTTCCTCAATAATCAAAAAATCCTTGATTTGACATGTTGAACAGAAAAAATACAATTCTCTATATTGATGCAAGGCGGTATGCCTGTAAGCTTCAGAATAAACATAGCAAGAAATATCAGCGCAGTGAGGACTTGTAATTGTGGTATTTGTATTTGTTTTCGAAGACTTGTCCCAGTGATCCCCCAGATTAAAATCTGAATAATATTTTGAAGTATGTAATCGTTATTTTTTGTTATTTGTACCAGACACAAATTGATTATAGTTGAATCACACTTTGCATGTACTCGTATAATGAAGATTTCATCCCTACATCTAAGAGAGGTCCTTAAATAATAAATAACACCCAACAGTCACATACATAGTCCTGACCTCACACTAGGATTCCCTGTGTCGTGGGTATAAGAAACTACGAGTACCATGGTACCACAACACCCAGACCCGGAAGAAATATTTACAAACCATGCAAACATTTCTTCCGCAACGGGAATCAAACCCGAAAATATTTCATTTGTTTCTGAATTGATCAACTATGTTGCTTGTTATGTTTCATACAATGCGAAACTGTACGGTTTTGAGAATCGGCAAAACTCTAGTCTTTCTCGCTCGTCTCTCCGTAAGCTTCGCTTCAGACGAATATCGCGCGGTTTGGCGGCGGTGTGCACGCCTAGGTATGCTTTGCACGTTCGACCTACTCACGGCATAGTTGACAGAATCGGGCTGATTGCAACAGGCTTTGAATTATGCACATGGTGATTATTAGAGCGTCTATTGAGTTGAATCATAAATATTGAACAGTGTGTTTGCGTATTAAGTGTCAGAATTAAAAATGTGAAAGACCGTTCTGGTCAGTTTCATTAGACAAGCGCTCGTATTATATTAAACTGAATCGTTGACTACGATTTTCTGAAATTTAATTAATTCTGATACTAATGTAAGTTTCTCTCATTTTTGAAATTCATTCAGGACGTTGCTCATCACTCTCGTTTGCAATATTAATTGTATTCCTTTCCCTATTTTTTGTTAAAAGATCATCTCTATCGTAGTATCTCTCTATCTCTTTATAAGAAGTAAGCTTAGAAAGCTTACACATTTTAATTGATTTTACAATAATAACAGTCTATCCAATGTCATAACACAGCCTTACTTTGACTAGACATGTTTTTTATCTTTTATATTTATTTATTTTCATAATAAACTTATATTTATTTATACAAAACACATCTTACAAGCCATTTCTGGCTTATCTAAGATGAGGCAAAGTTATTCCTCTGTAAGAAATAACTTTACTAAGAACATGATACATAAACACAATAACAACAATAGAATAAACATTTTATATATCTTTTAATGTAAGCTAAACAAAATCATATTTTTATAAATAGTTTTTTTTAATATAATATGATTAAACGAACTTCACAAGTGAAATTCTATCATTATTATGTAAATAGCTCCATTCGAAGATATAGGAATGTTTCTTTATTTTTCGTGCCTAGTAAAATAAAGAAACATTAATATATTTGAAGAATGGAGCTATGAAATATAAACAATGTTTGATATTACAGTTCCATATTTTTGATGTTGCAGTCCAATGCTTGTTTTACTTATGCAGTTTTTCTATTGTGGGCTCCAGCCGTGTTCAGTATTCTTGATGATGACTGATGAGAACTGCTACTGGTACTGAGGGTAAAACTACCGCCAATTTTTAGCAGCAGAGTGTTCTTTTTTTATGGTATTTTTGCATGAATTTTTCGTATATCCCTCGATATTTTTGCCAATTGTTAACCGATTTTCATGATTCTTTCGCTGTTGTATAGATAATAGTCCTGAGGTGGTCCGATATCAATTTAACTCTATCTGTTGAATAATATCCTCCTTACAGCTTATTTCGTCCTTTCCTTGTAGAAACTTTATTTTTTGGTATTAAAAATTGCTATTGTACTTGAAAAATAATAGTGTAATTGAAGTGTCATTTTTTAAATATTGTCGAATCTTTTTTTTTTTAATTGTGGAGTGGCGTTCGGAAACTACGCTACTATGTTGGCCATGAAAATGGGTGATGTTGGCAAAAAAATGTTTTGATGCTAATCGACTCAGTTACTTCTTAGGATCATTTCATTGTATAGGCCCTTTAAAAAAGACTCATTATCAGTGGGACGACAGATCTTTATTCAATGGTTAGTATAATACTGAAAATCTCTTGTACTAATCCGCTGAAATCTTTATAAAAAGCTTACCAAAATGCAGACAAGAGCACCGCCCGTCCGCCCTCAATAAAAATGCATGTAAAGTTCATACGAGACAGCACACATATCCACACGAAGCAAACTCAATGTTTTCTACACGTTTTTCGCCTCTCTCCGTGCATTTGTCTGCATTTTGGTAAGCTTTTTATAAAGATTTAAACGGATGTGTACAAGAGATTTAATATCTATTTGGTATTCCTTTAAAATTGACTCCCGCAAAGTCACGCCTGAATCAATTAACCACACATTGTTATCAGAAGTAAGGTTTACGTTACGATCGCAATTAAGTTTAGTCTTATATATTAGATATTATTTATTAAAATAGTAGATTTGAATATTCTGATTAAAAAGGGATTCTCAATCAAAACCTGGTGAATTCTTATAATACTAGCTGTTGCCGCGACTTCGTATGCGTGTAGTACATTATTTTGTTCTATAATCAATAGTTATCGCAGCGCACGCCAAAAACTATTTTGAGTTTTCTACCTTGGGTTACATATTGCAATTTTCTTACGGATCCCTAACTTTTTGATAATATATTATAGCCTATACTGGTCCCTGATAATGTAGCTTTTTATTGATGAAAGAATTTTTGAAATCGGTCTAGTAATTTCGGAGCCTTTTCATTACAAACAAACAAAAAATCTTTCCTCTTTCTAATATTAGTATGATTGAAACAATTAAAAAAATATTGTTAATACGTTCTCTATATACGTTTATTCATCATCATCATCATCATCATCTTCCTGCCCTTATTTCTTCACTCTATTTGAGGTCAGCACACTTTCCATTGATCCAAGAATCATGCTGCAAGAGTTTTGGCTAAGGTGTTTATTATTGCAGAAAATATTTTTCTATCGTTGTCAATAACTATAACTTTACTTAATAACTATTCAAATTTGTACAGGTATATGGCTGCGGAAATATTGGTAGGGGGTTTACGTTTGTACAAAGTTTGTGCCATGGACTTGATGTAATTCCGATTCATAAAACGCTACAAGTTGCTACGCCAGTAGAGTGTGGAAGTATGGAATGGTGCCAAAGATCTAAATCAGATCAAAGTGACCTTGACGCAGGGAAAGTTAGAACTTTCATGACCTTACCCGGAAAACCGATAACTATTTTCTGACCCTTATTATGTACAGCCAATAAATAGTAAAAGCTGACAATAGAATCGAAACACCTTTTTATATATTTTTAGGAAGATCAGCAGCCTAATAACATAACTTACAGAGGAGCCAATTACAGGTCCTCACTGCTAGAAAAATGTTGTTTGTAGTAGTTGTTTAATAAATTAAATCATATACAAGGTGTCGTCTTACAGCTATGCCACCCGGAGGGAAAGTACCTTATGTACCAGATTGTCATTTTTATTGAAAGTAGACTTCATTTTAATTATAAAAACAATTTGAACTGCCTTAAAAGATTTTTAAATAATCGCCTGTCTGAACTGGGAATCTAACCAAATGTGAAAAAAATAACACCTGTAATTTTACTATACCGATCAAAAGGCTCAATAATAAGGTTTTATTTTTCTTCTGAATAACAGGAACTAGTATCGGGTTAATTCTAATTTCACTTCTATACGTTAGTTATAATTTATGGAATGGCCCTCAAAATACAAAAATGTACAATTACAAGCACAAAATCTCAAATCTCGATTTGGTCGCGATCTGGCGATTAAATTCGAATATGGAGTTGGAAAAGGAATGTTTGTAATATTAATGACGGTTTTGTTCGGTAGTAGTGTTTGTTGAAGCAATGCATGCAGTCACGTCATAATAACAACTTATTAATGCTTAGAAAAAGGCATGTGCCCTAAACTTATTTCTGATGTAATTTGTCCTATTACTTAAATATGCATTAGGGAAATTCAATTAACTTTATCATACATACATACATAATATCATGCGCGTATCCCTAATGGGGTAGGCAGAGCCACAAGTAATCATAAGGAAACTTGCAGCCACTCCTGATTCAAAGACCTAAGATGGATATGGTGAACCGTATAGTGATAGGTGATCAGCTCATCGCCCATATTTAGGTGGTTCATCATTCATCATTTTTACGATATGCTCGGGAGGATAAGTTCCTGGACGCATTTTAGGCTTTCTCATAAATCCCAGTCCACTATTTGATAAATTTCCTATAAGTTATGCAAAAAAGTAGGTACTTCATATTTATCGTGCAGTTTTCCAAGTTTTTGCCAAAAATGCAACAGTCATGTAATAGCAACAACTTATTTTTGGCAACTAAAGTAACTTAAGAGACTCAAACAGATCAAACTCTTATAAACAGTATAATGACCCCAAACCGTCTTAACCATTACGCAATGCGTCCAATACAACGTCTACCCTACAGAGCAGAGTACTAAAGTAAATCAAAAGGAATGCTCTCTTGACCTTGAGCGTCTGCCCTCGGGATCTTACACCCCATTTAAGGCTTTTAAAGCATGCTCGGAATGACTGGAACTGAAGGTTACGGTCATGCAATTACTGGATGAGAATGATATATGGCTGGAGTGTGTTCTCAGGTAGTTTAGGGAGGTGAGGTGGGGGTCGTCAAGAAGCGAAGTGCCGGCGGTCGGCGGTCGGCCGGCGACGCGGCACTCGCGCGCCCGACGCCGACGCGGACTCACCCGCGCTCGGTACGCCCGCCCGTTACGTAACACCAACTCGACATCTGTTGAGTGAGCCATCGCCGGCACGCTTGCACCGCTGACCATCCCGCGCACGTCATGTCGCCACCCGCGGACGCCGACGTGCCCGAAGAGCCCGTCGCCACTACTACCGCTCGCCCCCAGAACGATACCTAACAACATGTAGAAATCAAACTTTTAAACTGCCGAAACATTCCTGCCAATTAAAGTTTAAGTTTAGTTTTAAGTAGAGAACTCGACGCTTGCTGCTTGTGGACGGGACTCGGGACGATGGCACATCTTCCGATCGCGGTTTCGAGCGCAATAGCTGAGTTCACTAACCATCGCTTCGCGAACGCTTCACTGCCACGCTGCCTTCGATAGCGTAAGATTAGGCTAGGTATATACAGAATTTTGAGACTGAGATAAATAATTAGATCGTCACGGTGCCGCCCGAAGGAGAGTTTGGTTCGGACGCGTCGCTCTCCAGCAAAATTCGCGATAACATCAGCTCGTGGGTGCTGTGGTGGCGTCAACGCCATCTTCGGATGGGCGCACCGCAGACCCCTAAGCAAATCGAGGAGGATGATTGCGTGCCCCGCGTGGCCGTAGTGGAGCCCTTGCGGGAGCCTCCGCCGGAGCGCAAGCTGAACCGGCGCGCCAACCAGGGCCCGCGCCGCCGCGGCCTCGACAACGAGATGGAGGGCGAGCGACGCCGTCCCAGGAAGAGACCCCGGAAAAAGTGAGTCCCAAAACACGTCACCACTATCAATTTATTTATTTCATCAATGATTCATACATTTAAACTTTTATCATTAAATTGCAGAATGTCTATAACTATGACTAAGTACGATGGCCACAAATCTGTTTGAAATTATAAAGTTGTTCAAGTTTCGTTGACACTTTAAGTCAACTTTAAACTGTTTTATAAACATTCAAACTACAAGAAACTTTGTAAAGTATCGACAAAATGTTAGTTTAAGTTTAAAGACGTTACTATACGTTATATATAAACCATTATGAACTAGATTTCTATGAAAACATACGATAAACCGTAGAGACCGTTTTTTATTGTTTTTTTTTGTGAGGAATAAAAAAGATTTACTTGGATTAACTTTCGTTATTTATATAGACATACTCGAGGCTAATACTATAATTGACGACTTCGGTGCCTTGGCGGGCAAGTGCTCGGCTGAGACGCAACGCTGAGGCGCGGATTTGATTCCCGCTACGAGAGAAATGTTTGTATGTTCTGCAAATATTTCTTCCGGGTCTGGGTGTTGTAGTATTATGTATTATAAGTATGTACTCGTATTTACAGAAAAAAAGAAAAGTATATTAGTATTCTAACAGCCATCTGGTGCCCATAGTACAAGCGTTGCTTAGTCTGGGGCTAGGTGGTGCTGTGTGAAATGTCCACAAATATTTATTTATTTTTTTGAATTACCTATAACAAAAAACTCCAGTATACTTACACATACTATGTTGGTAGTAGGAAAGTTGGTTAAATATAAAATATTTGTAGTAAAATGTCAGAACTTCATTGCAGTACAGAATGTAGAACTCGTGTGTGGTAAATTACTTAGATGCCTGGTCCGGGCCTTTTAGTATCGTCCCGGGCACTACAGCGTCCCGTGAGTGTAGGCAAAAGTTGCCTCCTGATGCTGTATAAATCACGTAGTATCTATAGACACTATAGACCTTAGTTTTTTTATTTATTAAAAGCACGAATCATTATTATTGTTGAAAATTTTTTTACGAACGGAATAATGACTTTATTATACTTAAGTACCTAAGTACTTTTGGATATTAGTCGATTTCCATAAAAGCTGCCGCTGATTCATACAAAAATCGCAAACCTAGTACGCAATCTTGATAAAAATACCTGTGACATGATGTGTGATGGTCGGGTCACTTGTTCTTTCGAACCAGTGTCGTGAAAGGATTTAAAGTGCGCCTCAAAGGCTCTGTAAGGCTCAAGCAACCATGCATCTTCCGGGATCAGCAGAAAAGCGCTGACTGCGCGACCATCTTTCGATCATTACAAAAATTTCGTTTTATTCAAATTATCAGTTGATCAGTTCGCTTTCCGCCACCAAGGACACGCGTTCTCGCCATAATTATCATTAACGGTTCATCCATCAACCGTTTGTAATATAGTTACATATTGCCCTACAAACACCCTACAATCATTTAACAAATCTAGTTGCACTGGTTATCAAGACACCGTACACATGCTCCTTTCCTACCTTGGTTGACACATAAATATTTTCTAACTTTTTAGGTAGGTACTACGACTTCCGGATTTCTCGCGATGTTTTCCTTCACCGTTTAAACTAAGGCCTTATACCATATAGTAGGTGATTAATATAGCGTCAGGAGGCAACTTTTACCTTCACAAACGGGACGCTGTAGTGCCCGAGACGAATTAAGGTGGAGTAGGCTTGCCCAGCACCTATTCCATCCTCTCAGCTTAGTCGGCCTTGTCCACAGGAAAGACATGGTCAATACATGCGGAGCTTACTAAGCCGCGGTTTTCCTCACGATGTTTTCCTTCACCGTTTGAGAGTACTGGTATAGCGCACATAAATTTTTCGCACAGAAAAATCCATTGGTACACGACCGGGTTTGAACACACAACCTTAGGGTCGGAAGGCGGGGTCCCTACCAACTAGACCGCCAGTGCTCTCCACACGAATGTAATATGTATGTATGTTCGTATGAGCTAGTGGCCAACTCGTCATGGCTTAACGACTTAAAAGCCGGGACCGACTGTTTAACGTGCCCTCCAAAGCACGGAAGCGCTCAGCTCGCAAGTGACATTACGAATTGTAGTAATCAGCTTCATCAGCAATCCGACATAACTTACTTGTGCATCCTATTGTTCGTGATCGCGAGGAAAGAAACCAGAGCCAAGCTGAATCCTTTTGAATGAAGCTTATTTGAATAGTGCTAAAAGTTTCTTTATTCTTTACTAGCTGCCGCCTGCGGCTTCGCTCGCATGGTACCCGGATAAAAATAAGTTTCACTCAAATCCTTTCAGCCGTTTATCCGTGATTGAGGCACAAACATACAAACATCCTCACAAACTTTTACATTTATAATATAGTAGGATCAATCTCCTCATTGCGTCGTTTCTCAAGGAATCAACTTCTCTCGTACGATGTTGCCATTTGCTCTATGTACGTAGGATCAATTTATGTACGTACTATTTAAAACAATTTTCAACTTTCATAAGCTTTTTATACTCTAGTATCATCGAATTTATTTCATTTATGTACACACAGTTACAAAGACAATGTGTATATTTAAACCTTTAGTACCTTTAAAAAATTTTGGTTGCGAACATTGTGAGCACTGAATGAAATCTTGGGAAAGTATAGCAGATGCAGCCAAAGATGTACCTGCGGTCTGTGCCATAATATTAAAATGAATTATGTAAAACTTACAGGTTACACGAGATATAAAAACTATAGAGCTAAAACTGATAAAAACATGCACAACACAAATAGAAACAAGACTTACAGATAAAAGTCTTTTGCACTCCTGTCCACTTCTGTCCAAAATTTAGGGCTTCGCCACGCATAATAACAATAGATAAATTCGGAGTATGAAAGATATATTTTCAAGCCGGTTATCAAACCCTGATATAACACAGCATAACCAGGAAATAACCAGTGCATTACACTTCCTTTCTCCATTGAAAAGTAAAAAAAGCCGGCAGCTCAGCCGCGGGCGTACAGATTAAATCACTTTAAGCCCCAAAGCATATTATATTTTATAATATTATATTATTTTTATATATTAATTTAATAGCAGCTCTGAAGGTTAAAACCCTGTTTAATTTATAAAATAAAAATTATATAATGTTCATATGGCGATGGATGGAGGAGGCCTTTACTCATAAATGGGTACCCGAATAAAAAAAAAATATATTATATATATCAAGAGTGATTATTGCATCGATTTATTTTGACATTTAAAGTTTAGTTAATTAAGGAATAACATGTAATTTTAATTTAATATTTTATTTTAATTTGGGAATAAATGGCTTATTATTATTATTATTATTATAATGTTCATAAAACATAACTGGCAGTTTTTAGATACAGAAATAAAGAAATGCTGAAATATTTGCACACTGTCTTGTCAGACTTTTACCAAATCATTTATCATTTCAACAGGTAACCTTTTCAACAACTCAACCTGTCTCCCGAAAATGAAAGATTTCTTTCGTACCTAGCTCACTGTTTTCGAGGCAAATATTTAATAATCTAATATAGTGAGTTCGTATGAGCTAATGGCCAACTCTTGCCTCAATATATATAAAACTTACGTTGGTTTTAGTTTATAAGTAATTTACATACATACATACGACTGTTTCCCATAGGGGTAGGCAGAGATCACGGATCTCCATTTGCTACGATCCTGACATACTTTTTTCGCTTCATCAGAACTGGCATATCGCACAAATTTTTCGCACAGAAAAATCCATTGGTTCACGACCGGGTTTGAACCCACGACCTTAGGATCGGAAGGCTGGGTTACTACCAACTAGACCACCAGTGCTTTATCAGTAAGACCACGGGTAAAATTACTACTGGTAAGACTATGGGCAACAGATGGAGTAAAGCTTCTGTGATGCGGACGCATCGATCGAGCGACAGCTGATCCCGTCCATAATGATATGAGGTTGTATTATCATGGGACCCACTATTCGACCGTAGCGTTGTTCCACATTTGACGGCTGCCTTTTTTCAAATATTTCCGTCGCTTCGGTTTTAAAAAGAAATCAGTAAAAGTACGGATGCAGATGAGAATAATTATTTTATTAATGGCACCTACTAAAATATCCATATGTTCCATCTAGTCATACACTTAGTTCTACATGTATGACTACTAAGAAAAAAAATCTCGCCTAGTTCTACTACTGGAATGCGTAAAATCATTCTCTTGTTTAGTTTGTGCTAATATTTTTTTATAATTAAAATGGCATGACAAAATAAACGTATTTTAACAAGTAAGGTAAAGAAATAACAACAAAACGAATGATTAAACTAGATATCCTATGAATTAAATAGGTCAATTGTGATTTTGAATATAATGGGTAAAGCTTTACTGCATGTCAAACTTTTGTCTCGGGCTATGAGCGTGTCAACGTATCCGCGTGAACTGGAGTAATTTAGTGACCAATTTAGTTCTGCGGTCTCTATGACATTGAGCATTGCCCACGTAAATACTTTCATGTTCAGTTCACCTTGAAATAGTAAGTTGTTTGCGAAATCCGCATCGGCCTCCGTCTATCGATCCGACGATCCACGATGTCTCATTTTGTACCCACACCTAGGACCCAAGTTTTTCGACAAATTAAGTTCAATCGCTCCTTGTGAAAAAGTTGAGAAACTATGTCAAAAACTTTTTTTTTTATTTTTAACCGGAAAAAAAAGTTTGACCACACTCTACCTGATGTTCAGTAACAGTGTGGTCTAAGATGAAGTACGCTTACCTAGGAGAAACCTATTGATTCTCGTTTTAAAACACCCATATAACTAATCATAATGTTCCATTCACTACTGAGACATTGGAGTCCGGCAATTGTTGTCCGAAAGAGGTGGGTTCACCTGTAGAAAGTTTTAAGTTACAACACAAAAGAAGGAAAAGGAGTGAAAATATTCACAGTTATTCTTGGAATCAATCCAAATAAAATCTAATCTAACCGAGATTCACTCTTCGCGGGTATTCAACATCGATTCTTCTTCAAAGAAAGAAATAACATTTATTTAGCACACACAAAGCAAACAAACTAAAAGCGGAAAAAGGACTAAAGATTAGGTACAAAAAAGAGAAAGAAGACAGACAAATAGCTACTAAAATTTACCTGCTTCTACTAATCTAGTCTAAACTAATCTAAAACTACAACTACAACCATTAGTTTAATTATTTACATCTTTTTACCCTTCCCGCGAACGAATCGGCGTTATTGTGTGGCCAAAAAGGTCTTAGCATGTGCTAAGACCGCTGGTTTTCGGATTTAACCTTCAGGGTGACTTCGCTATGTATATATAAAAAACCTACGTGTTACAAGTGAAATAATTTCGTAAATTTATATACAACATAGAACTATAGAACAGAAATATATAAAATGAAATAAATAAATATTTGTGGAAATTTCACACAGCGCCATTTGGCCCCAAACTAAGCAAAGCTTGTACGAGTATTATGGTAACCAGATAGCTGATAGAATACTTTATAAGAACACTTAAATAAGTTCTCTGTGGAAATTAACCGTGGTAATAACACAAGATTATAAAAGAATGCGTTTTATTCATTAATATCTCTAAATCCCCATTAGGGATACGAGCGTGATAATACTCGTATGTATACATAATGTATGTCTCTAGAAGTATCTACTATTTACCACAATAATACGATATTGCAAAAAAAACTATTTTGAAGTTAATAATCAAACCGACTCTTTATTCAATGATTAAAAAAAAAGTGTCGTTTTAACTCTGATTTATATCAAATCACAAAGATCACTTTGAAATGTCTTAAATCCACGTTGATAGGTATTTTTATGCAACAATTTTATCGTTTATCGTTTATCCAACATGATGAGATACAATAAGCAAGTATTCCCAAGGAGGGTTGACGTCAGGCAGGCGGCCGGTCCATAAAACACCTTAGCCAAAACTCTTACAGCGTGATCCAAGGATCATGCTGTGCCGACCCCACATAGAGTGGGATAAGGACAGGAAGATGATGATGAATTTTATCGTTTAGTATTTTTTATTTTGCAATAAAAACGTGGTTGCTTTGCCCATAATCACCGATTGAAGCCTATAAATAACTAATGCTAGTTAATTCGATTTCCTCGAAAACGTTGAATTTTTCTGCTATAGAATCTACAAATTATGCCAGTTATTTTAAAAAGGGCACGCCACGCTATAGCCAGTAATCATATACCAGCTTGGTTTGATAGCGGAACAATCCAACAAATCAACTATGTCAATCTTGCTCTATTAAGCCCATAAATTATACCTCTGATAAACCGAACATTTCAACATTAGGTGGAACTAAAAAATACCTAACAAAGTGTAATCTAAAGTTACTTGTTTACATTACTGTAAACAAGTATTTGTCGTACATATTGAAATGTATTTTTAAGGAGGGCACTAACTACCAAAATACAAGTTCAAAAACTTAATTTGCTAGGTAGGGCTAAGATTTAAATGTAATGTACTTTTAAATGCACTACCTAATAAATAAATTATTATTATTATTACACTTTTATCAACATCATCATCATTTTCCTACCCTTATCTCACTAGGTGGGGTCGGCACAACATGTTTCCCTCTTCCATCTTCTCCTATCACTTTGTTAGTTATTTTTATGTTAGTCGAGCAAGTCTAATGTAGTTTATAATATGTCAAATTTAAAAAAAAATACAAAATATAAATTAAATCCTAATCCTTGTTAGTTTATGTTAGTGAAAAAACTACGCGCAAGGAGAGCTAGCGTGCCGCGGTAGCAACGGCCAAATCGTCAGAAATGTAGTATACTTTTGTATTACTTAGTATTTCAGTAAAGCATGCTCAATATTTTGTCATCTTTAATTTGAATTTATTTTCGCTCGATTGAATCCCATCCTTTGGAAATCGACTTTTTCGAGTTAAAATTTAGGTACTTGTGAAGTGCGAAATACGATAAACTGTAAATTTATAGACAGACTAGCTGCCGCCCGCAGCTTCGCTCGCATGGTAGGTACCTGGATAAAAAATAGCCTATTATGTTAATCCAGCACAAGTACTGTGTATATACAAAGTTTCATTCATTCAAATCCGTTCAGCCGTTTAGGCGTGATTGAGGCACAACACAAACTTTCACATCTACACTAATATTATATAGAGGAAAGATTTGATTGTTTGTAAACTAAGGCCTTTTACCATCTATAGTAGATGATACAGATATAGATACAGCGTCAGGAGGCAACTTTTTATTTTCACAAACGGGACGCTGCAGTGCCCGGAACGAATTAAGATGGAGTAAGCTTGCCCAGCACCTATTCCATCCTCTCAGCTTAGTCGGCCTTGTCCACAGGAAAGACATGGTCAATACGTGCGGAGCTGACTAAGCCGCGGGTTTCCTCACGATGTTTTCCTTCACCGTTTGAGAGTACTGGTATAGCGCACATAAATTTTTCATACAGAAAAATCCATTGGTACACGACCGGATTTGAACCCACGTCCTTAGGATCGGAAGGCGGGGTCACTACCACGTAGACCACCAGTGCTCTTGTTTTTGTTTGTAGAAAATATACTATCGGGACAAACGGTTTTGTACTGCCTCTGTCCACCGATCACGCGTCATATAAATTGAGTATTAACAACTGATAATTCAATATTTCACTGAGATGCTGTGCAAGTTTCAGTTTAATCATAACGCTCTGCAGATATTCCAAAAATAAAACAGCATTGGACTAACTTACAAACACGGCGCAGCAATAAAAGCGGGGCCATAAAAAAGCGGAGGTGAAATTCTCAATTTCGGTGTACTCATTCGAAATAATAAAGTGGGCACGAGCTTCTTGCGAGAGGCACTGGCGGTCCTCTGTCAGAGCAAATCAAGTCCAATGTAAAATGAGCTTTATTGTCGTTGCACTTAGATTCGATGTTGTTAAATTGTTTCATCAACTTACTAAGTACTAGTGTTTGAGTTGTTTCCGCAAGTAGAACCGTTGCCGAAGGCTATAATTTCAAGGCAAGATGGTTTGCCTTATTCAAGATTTTTCATAAAGGTCTGTCTGCCTCTAAAAAAATTACAGAAGACATACTTTGACTACTGTTAATAATTATGTCATTATGCTGTCTCACTTTCGCATTGAGAGTTTTTGAGTCGAAAATATTTGTCCTCAATCCAACTTCCTACTATATTATAAATGTGAAAGTTTGTAATTTGAATGATTTGAGGGATTTGAATGAAACTTGGAATATACATAGTACGTGTGCTGGATTAACATATAGGCTATTTTTTATCCAGGTACCACGCGAGCGAAACCGCGGGCGGCAGCTAGTTGTGACTTTAAAATAAGTTTAGATACAGGTAGCTGTGAGTTTTCAGGTGTTTTTTTTGATTTTTTTTATTTGATTTTTCTTATTGTTAGTTTTTTTTGTATAATGTTGTTGTTGTGTCAAATAAAGTTTATATCTATCTATCTTATCTATCTAGATACCTACTATTGGTGGCTTGGGTAGGCTTAGGTGGGTCGCGGGTTGGCCTTGACCGGTTACGTATATCGTTCTCAGGACAAAGGGTGTGACGATTTGATGGTAACCTCACTTTTGGGCTTGTACTGTACATCCAGTTTTGTAATAATACTTGTCTCGTCTCAATGGACAGAACATACTTCTTTGGATTATTAATTATTTACAGGGTGTTTTTTTAATGAGACTATATCCAGAAACCTCTTTAGCCAAAAGATGCTATGCCAAAATTGTTTTCACAAGAAAGAGCAAATGGTACCTATGACACTTTTGTATCCCTATTCCCTGCTGATTTCGAATTCGGTTAGTCCATCTATTGCTCCTAAAATATTTCTCCCAGGAGTAATTACATGTCTATGTACTTCTACTACATTATCCAAACTCCCTTAGTAGTTTTCAACTGTCGCATTTCCAATGCCAAGCCGTCTATACCAAGGAGATAATATATAAGTACTTGATACATCCTTCATACACTTATCTCGAATAGGGCATACTGTCAATATTTAAAATTAAATAGTATTTAAATCACCACTTGTATGGGCGATGGGCTGATCACTTGTCACCATGGTTCACCATATACATCTTATGACTTTAAATCAGTAGTGCCTGCAAGTTTTCTTATGTTTACTTGTGGCTCTGCCCACCCCATTAGGGATATGGGCGTGATAGTATGTATTAAATCATTGACATTCACAATCAATGTCATCATTATCGGTACTTCCACGTAGTCAAACTATTACCAAGAGGAATTATGTTTCCTCGTGGTCAAACTAGTCAAATGATCCTCCCAGTATCAATGTCAAGTTAAAAATATGTAGGTACAGTCAATCTTACGTGTAGCTATTCTTTTTTCTCACAAAATAGTCCAGTGTTTTTCAGCGTTTCAAATTGACTATTCGCAAACAACTTTACAGAGTAGAAATAAATATGACTTCTTAGAAGTATTCTGTAATGTTGTTTGTTTTTAATAAATAAGTGCATAGGAAAAGACTTTGACAGCTGTCAAATTGACACTTACTGTCAGATGAGACAGCTGTCACAAATCCAAGACATACAGAAAGCAGACTGTTTCTGTCAATATTGACAGTGAATGTCAAATTGTCAAAATGTTGTTATCGAGAAAAATAAACTGTAATTTGTAATTTTCTAAGTACCTTTATAAGTATCGGCAATGGAGGAATTCAGTACATCCGAAGCACTACCTACCACATCCAAATCATCAGCTTTGTCGCCAGTAGATGATCTTATGTACTTGGAAAGAGGGAGGGCGAAATATTTACTTTATAAAGGGCATCAGTACCATCTAAAGAAAATATATAAAACTACTGAAGCCCAATATTGAAAATGTCCATACTGTCCCCGTTCAAAAACACTCTGTATACTCGGAACACAAAACCTCAAAACTCAAAACACACACACACACACACACACACACACACACACACATAGAAAGATGGATTCACTTTTCTTGTCTTTTCTTTTTATTTGGCCTGAGACTTGAATAGACCAAGACCACCTTGAATATACAAGTATTCTACCTGCCATCTGGTTCTCATAATCTTTGTTTGGGGCTAGATGGCGCTGTGTAAAATTGATCAGTTTTCTGATTAGTTCAGGAATACGATAGCCTTGAAGTAAAATTATTTGCACTGAGTTGGTTCGGCTTTACGATGTTATCAGGGGCTGATAAGCAGCTCGCTTGACTTCCACGACAAGTGGGCACGCTGTTTTTCAATGCTCTTAATAAGTTTCACGCCATCGGACTTCGTAAACAATATTAAATAAGGTGTATTTTTCGCCATAAAATCAATGGTTGGTAGTACTACAAGTCGTGTCACTAGTACTTTCAATCCAGTGTGGTGAAAGGATTTCAAGTGCTCCTCAAAAGCTTCTTTCGTGCACTTGACACATGTTATTTTTTAAGTTCTACGACATGCCGGTTTTCCTCTCAGACGGTGAAGGAAAACAACGGTTACCTCTACAGTTGCCTTTCACCTCTATAATGGGTTTTGGTTTTGCATTTCGCGACACAGCGTGTCTTAGAATGTAGAAAGTTTGAAAACATTTGTCAAATACACGAAAGTATTTGGATCTTTTCACCACGCTGGTTGGAAATAATCATTGACGTTCGAAGGAGTATTTCGCTGTGAAACCACGCCATCAATCCGTTACTGTGCTTATTTTTGAATATTTAGGAACTTATAAGTCACGATAAGGTTCCCAAATTGCACAGCACTTTGAAAATAATGGTTATTGAATTTCCGGCTTGGCGAAATTACATAACTAATACCATAATAGTTTGACTCATGACCTCATTAATAAAGTTGAACGCTTTTCTCACACACTTCAACTTACTAATAATTTAATTCTGAAAGTCTGTGAGGATGCGATCATTTATAACCCTGACGCAAAAAGATAGCAAATGGAAATCAGTCCATCTGTGGCATTGTAGCTCCCAAACGAACGGACCGATTTTGATGCAGTTTTTTATGTTTGATAGCTGATTTGATTCTTAGCTATAATTTATGAAGATCTGTTCAGGCTTTTGACAGCTTTACCTGCTTTCACAGGTTTCACTTGAAAGTTTTTTGAAAGCGAAAGTTTTTTTTTAGAACTGAGCCCCCATTAAGCGCAGCTCAGAACATTTTTCACGTTTTTTTTACTTAGCCTATACTGTCCCACTGCTGGGCAAAGACCTTCCCCAAAGGCTTCCACTTATGCCGGTCTTTTGCAATATCCCACCACTCCTTATCTAAGCAGTCGAGATCGTGGCGCCAACGCCTTCTTCATTTTTTACGTTAAACTTCGAAAATTAATTAACACAGCAAATAATCTCCTAGAGCAACCGAAGCCCTTCCGGACCCAAGGCACAACTACTATGCTCAACTGCTTATGCCGTGGGTACTATTGGTTCCCTTCTACACAACTAATTGGTTCGTTCGAGATAAAAAATGTACCTAATGGCCCAACTAGCGAAAACTCAAATCCCTGGTTGTGCCGTTGTGCTTTTGAGACACAACTGATTGATCCGTTGGGAAAACGAAATTACCTATATGGCCCAACTGACGAAAACTGGACGCAAACGGCCGTACACTGCCAAAGTTAAAAATTAAAACTAATAAACCCGTGAAAGAAAAGAAGGTACCTCTTAAAAACTCAAATATTTTAATATTATTTTATCTTAATTTATCTGAGATATGACCGAGGCTAATTTCACCGTCGATAAGTTGCATCTGGACAGATCTAATAACATCATTATTGATGATCTGATCTTTTTTACGTTTTGCAGAAAGTCCTTTTGCTATTTGCAGTTTAGAATTGGAGACAATTACTGTATGGGCATTCTGTAGACGCCAAACATTGACCGTGTTTTTGTTCACGGCTTTTTTTATTATTGTGCCATCCCTCTTAAGTAGTTATTTGTTCTGTGACGCTCACCAAATACAGACAGAACGGACAGCGCTTGACACTTTATCAAAAAGGTGATCAATGTACTTTGTAAAGTTTGGGCATTCTTAAATTATGGACGTTGACTTCCTCCTCGATATATTGCCAGCCTTCCAAAATTTTTTGTTTTGACAACGGAAAAGCAGCGGTAAGACCAACAATTCGTCTTTCGGCCTTTAGTTTGTGGCCTAAAAGTTTACCTTTCCGTCACATATTTGTTCCAATGGTAGTAAGAGGAAGTTGTTTTATGGGGAATTAAAGTGGTTTCCGAGTTCCCTATGACTCAACTAGATGGGCATTGTAATTGTGCCGTGGGTCCGGGTTGAATCGTTGGTACTTACCTCAGTTGTGTAGAAGGGAATCAAAAGTACCCACGGCACAACCAGTTGAGCATAGTTGTTGTGCATTGGGTCCAGTAGGATCGAAGCGACTACAGGATAATATTATGTCAATTAATTTTCGATCTACCTCAGTTGTGTAGAAGGGAATCATAAGTACCCACGGCACAACCAGTAAAGCATAGTAATTGTGCATTGGGTCCAGTAGGAACGAAGCGACTACAGGAGAATATTATGTCAATTATTTTTCGATCTTATTTCTATAGATCTTTTTTATCATTCCAAATTACATTTAAACAATGTCGAATCTAACGACATGTCAATCATCAAAGTTGATCCATTTGGTAGTTACGAGGGAACCCAGGAATATGCATACAGATCAAATGCATAACTCTCCTTTTTTGGCCTCACCGCAATTGGGTAAAAATAACATTTTGTCTGACATGATATGACCTGATTTGAAAAGCTATGACATGGGCATCAGCTTAACCTGAATAATGTTTAATTATATCGGAACACGACATCGTTATTGACTAAAATTAACGGTTTAGAGTAATTATGCATATCGTCATGTGATACAGTCCACTACACAAGTGGTCGAGCTCGGTCGACGACAAAATAAAATAACCTAGCAGAATTCTTGAACATTTTTAATTCAAAAATTCATACTTTCATTTAAAAAAATCACAAAAGAGTTTGATTAAGTAAGTAGGTACATACTAAAGAAAGTTTGTTACGAGATTTGTACAAAGTTTTCATTATTATTGTGTAGGTAGAAAAAAATTGTGCAGCTAAAGCCTTTTTGTCCGACCATACTCCGGCCGATGGAGGATTTAGTGCAATCGAATCGTAATGCTTTGCGATTCTACTTACAGCAGGTAACTGGAAACAAAAATTGCATTTACTATTGCATAGATTTGATTCTTAGAAAATATTTTTTCAATGTATTTAAAAATCATCTGTCCTCATGCGGTTCACCATATCCATCTCGGGACTTTGAATCAGGAGTGGCTTCAAGTCTTCTTATGATTACTTGTGATTCTGCTCACCGGGCGTATTATTATCGTATGTATGTATTATGTATTCATATATTAAAAAAATATGGAAATAACCATCTATTTGAAATAAAGTTATGAAGCAATGAATATATTGCGCGCGGTATTACATAAATACATAATTATCACGCCTGTATCCCTAATGGGGTGGGTAGAGCCACAAGAGAACTTGCAGCTACTTCTCAGAGTCCCAAGATGGATATTGTGAACCAAGGCGTCATTATTGGAAGACATATGTCGTTGTTGCTAGTCTGTATCATCCCACAGCTGGGCAAAGGCCTCCCCTCGATCTGCCACTGATAGTCACTGAAGGTGTCAAGCTCGTCTCGCCATCGCTTGCATCGTCTACCGCGACGCGCCGTCTCCCTGTCTCAGGGCTCCACTCACTGGTAGTTTTGGCCCACAGTTCGTCCGGCATGCGACAGACGTGCCCTGCCCAGTCCCATTTCAGTTTTGAGGCCTTTTGAACTACATCGTAGACTTGAGTTTAAGTTTTAATTTTCGGAAAATATAAACATAAACTTAAAGGCACAGAGCCTATATTGTTGTAGTCAGGACGCTGCTCCATTATTCATCTTACGATAAGGGTAGGTATATTGAGTGAGGAGAATAAAATGACGATCTCTGTGGCGTGGCCGGCGAATGCTCGGCTGAGACGCAAGAAGCGCGGGTTCGATTCCTGCTGCGGAAGAAATGTTTGCACGCTCTGCAAATATTTCTTCCGGGTCTGGGTGTTGTAATATTTATGATGAGTATGAATTTACAAAAAAAAAGTATATAAGTATTCTATCAGCCAGTCCATAATACAAGCTTTGCTTAGTTTGGGGCTAGATGGTGCTGTGTGAAATGTCCTCAAATATTTATATTTATTTATTTATATTATTATGATTTGAAATGTACACACCAGCATCCGGGTTGTGTCACAGCCAACAAAACGTCAACTGTCATCATTGAGTTTCTTGCCACTGCCATAAAATAGTCGAGGAGCCTTCAAACATAATTTATTTGATAAAAATAATACAACAAGAAATAATTGGAACACGCTGAAAACTGCCCCGAATACTCAAACGCAACTCAGAGTTGAGCACGTCTCAAGAGTGTTTAGTCAACTTAAAAACTGTATCGCAGTTTCCAGCGCCCGCTCCCAACAGTTATGATCTTAATCAATACCCACTGTTTACAATAAAAACATAATTGATGAAATAAATGAAATAAAAATAAAGAAGTAAAAAATTAATTATAATGTATGTATGTATGTTCGTATGAGCTAGTGGCCAACTCTAGTGACGGAGTTTTTAGGCCGTTTTTTAATAATAATAAAAAATAACAGTTACACGAAAATAGATGCCAACCTAATGTGTTACTTTTGTTTTATTCTAATCATAAAATATGAATAATTTGATAATGTGGGGGTGGGTAGGTGTAAGTCTATGGTGTGGTAAGTGTAGATGTTAGTGTGATGTGAAGGTAAATGTTGCCTCCTGGCGCTGTATAAATCATCTACTATAGAAGGTAAAAGGCCTTAGTATTGGTAAATTATTAACACATTTTCCGTCTCATCATAGATTGTTAAAAGCCATGTCAGGGTGGCGATTTTACATTTATAGGTAGTTAAGCGGAATATTTTAAGTCCTTGTTAAACGATTATAGAACACCCAGCTAATATACTGATAATGGCGACTAGCAGCTGCTATTCTTCATGACTCAGTTTTACAAACCACGTCGGATCTCCGCTTTGTTAGTGACATATATTGAGTTAAATTTTAAACCCCTACAGATTAAACAGAATCAAGATTATCATGACCGTGAACGAAATCTGATCTGCTAACGGCCATTTTCTCCGAAATCTAATACTATTCGTGTTACGTGAAATACACTTTAAAAGTTTTCATCGCGACTGTGCGGTTGACCTTGTTCCAAGGCTTTTGCGATTCACGAGTCACAATCACGAACCTGTTGTGTAGCAGCATAATCCTTCCTAAAGCTTTCCGCCAACTACTACCAAGGCCTTTTACCATCTATAGTAGATGATTTATACAGCGTCAAGGGGCCAACTTTTACCTGCACAAACGGGACGCTGTAGTGTCCGGGACGAATTAACGTGTCGCAGCGACACTACTGGTTTCTATGTATTTCTATGAAATTCCCTCCGTAGTTAGCGACACGAAGCTAGTGACGCGTTTGCGAAGTCGCGGACAACAGCTAGTAACAAATGGAACATTTGTTCAGTCAATACTATCAATACCGAGAAATTGGTAGGTACGTTAAAACACATCGGTTCATTAATGATTGCCAGTACAAATCGCAATCACAAAACGTTGCGCAATGATTGCGGAACTTGGTTATGGTAGCTACGATGCTACGGTGCTACGAGGCTACGGTGCTACGATGCCAAGGTAGCTATGAAGCTACGGAGCCATGAAGCTACGGGGCTACAGAGCCACGAAGCTATGTAGCTGTGTAGGTCTAGGCTTCGAGGCTACGTAGAGATGGGGCTACGGAGCTACGATGCTATGGTAGCTAGGAGGCTACGGGGCTACAGAGTTTTGAAACTATGTAGCTGTAGGTCTACAATGCTACGAGGATACTTTCAGATGAGGCTACGGAGCTACGATGCTATGGTAGCTATGAAGCTACGAAGCTATGAGGCCTTGGAAGCTACGTGGCTACGTAGCGATGAGATTACGGGGCTCTCTGGCTTCGGGGCTAAGTGGCTACCTATAGATTAGGCTACGGTGCTATGTGGCTACGTAGTTATGTGGCTACGAAGCTACTTCAAACTTTCCTGATCTCAATAATCAGTTTAATTGAGTGATGAAGCTACGGAACTAAGTGGCTACGTATACGTAGTGATGAGGCTACGTTGCTACGTAAGGCTACATAATAAATAATATTTGACGATATATCACACAGCACCATCTAGCCTAAACTAAGCAAAGCTTGTATTATGGGAACCAGATGGCTGATAAAATACATTATATACTTTTTTTGTAAATACTAACTTATAATACATATCTAATACTACAACACACATAGCTACATAGTGATGAGGCTACGGAGCTACGTCAAACTTTCCTGATATCAATAATCAGTTAAATTATTTATTTAGATCGATATAAAATTGTACAAAAAATAATAATTACTACACTTGACTAAGGGTGATTACAAACCTACATTTGATTACACTTAAACTAGTTTACGTCTAAAAGTAAATGAAATTAAGTTTAAAAATGCAATAAACATAAAAAAAACAAAATTTTTACACAATTTTTTTGTAAATGTCACACTAATTTCAGAATACTCAAACGCATCTCAGAGTTGAGCACGTCTCATGTGACAAGTTTTGTCAGATTTTTATCAAAACTGTCAATAAACCGTGATTTGAGACGTGTTCAACTCTAAGTCGCGTTTGAGTATTCGGGGGTAACTGTAACTGACGACTGTGAGACTGCACTGCTGATTAGGGTTCCGTAGAGCTATAGAAAAACGGCACGGAGAACGCTTGGCGTAGACGCCGCTTCGGCCCCTTACAAGACCTCCTGGGATACAGTTTTTTTTGACTTTATCAGTTAATTAATTTAAAAGCCTAACAAAAAGAAAATTGTTTAAAAAGCTTATTACAAAATAATCTTATGGTATAGAAGTTATAAGGCTTGGGACTGAATAATGCTCAAACTCGTTGTATAAACAATATAATTGTAAAGGGATTATTTTCCAACTATTTCCATTAAAAATTGCCAACTGGTTTTTTCCACGCTTGGTCCCATTGTGAACAGGCAATCTCCCGAGATTTCAAGAGTTTTTTTGGGTAGTTCCCATATATGTTCTACGGAACATGACGTCATCGGACAGAATAAGATATTTTTTCTTATTTTGTACTATGGAACGTGTAATAATTTTATTTCTCAAAGTGTTCTATGGGACAAGGTAAATAAGACCTCTTTACGATTATCTTATCAAACTGGCCTCTAGAAAATAATCATAATTTATTGTGGCACTTGTCAAAGTGACTAATTCGGTTGACTTGATTGTCGCATTATGAGAAAATGTCCTCTAACTTGAGATTGGCGGTAATGGTTGTTCGAATTGTTGGAATCCCCACCTAGTGGGATAAAGACAGAAAAATGATGATGATGGTTAAAATAGAATAATTGACATTGTCAGATATTTAGCTTCTCATGGAAAATTTTGGGAAAATCTGATTCCCATTTTGTTCTATAAACTTCTTAAACTCGGGTGAAAAGCTAGTATGTAGTTCTATGGAAAAAACAGGGTAGAAAAGATGTCATTTTGGAACAACCCATTTTTTTCTTCTTTTGAACTGAATTATTTTTTATAAAAAACAACACAAGCTATTAAGCTCTTATTTATTCTATGAAAAAACTAAATTTAACGAATTAGTATTGAATATCTCATCATTAGAAATAACTTTTATATTATTATTTTTAGTTATGTCATGAAAGAAAACATACTCATAAAAGTAAATAAAAAATTGGAGTATAATGGAGTATAGTTAAAGTTAAGCCTTTTTGATGAAGGAACTCATCAGTAATAGGTATACGAGTATATGTCATGTCTAAGTTTGTGTAAAGAGGTTCTACTCGTATCCCGTTGGCAGAATGAGAAAACATTTTAGTATGCCACATTTCTGTGTTCTTCTGAAAGGTTGAAAGTTTAGAAAGGATTAGGTGGTAACGTCTGTGTCATCATTGCCTACCCAAAACGGTAATTAATGTTTGAGGTCACATTATAAAAAAAAAATTCTTCATAACTTTGTTACAATATTTTTGACTTTGACTTTTTTTACACGTCTCAAGTCACGGTTTGTTGGCAATTTTTGATGAAAATCTGTCAAAAACTCGTCACTTGAGACGTGCTCAACTCTGAGATGCGTTTGAGTATTCTGGGAATAGTATTAGTAGTGCCATTGGTAATGAGGTAACCCATGGGAGAAATTATAATATGCGTTTAATAAGGCAATAAGAATAGTTGTGGGACGGAAAAGTAAAATTTCCCTTCACTCTATTAATAGTGCCAAGCTGTAATGCCTAAGAAAAGAAAGGCACATTATGTAGTACAACTTTGCGTTCTATACACATAATGGTGGTAACACGTCATTAAAAAGTCTCTTGCAATATTTTTGATCACGTGATATAAATATAGTTATATACGTATTAGTTAGTTAGTTAGTTCAAACAAAATTGTAAATCCATCATGCATTACGTTTTCATATCCTTATCTAATATGCAAAGTCATATCGAATATTATTTATAAATAAGAAAACTCCCTCATGGACAAATCTGTACACATAAAATTTAAAAAGTTGCAAGATTGAAATGAATCTGACATATTTTCAAATGTGAAAATATTATGGAACGTATAAGATAAGAACGTAAAATGATATCGTCACTGGAAAGGCAAAATTACGTAAGCGCCAAAATGGCGCCAAATAGGCATATTGAGTTATTATCCTAAAATAGCAGTCCAAATACAATAATATGAATTGCTGGACATAGAAAATGAAAAAAGAATGAAATCTTACGTTGACGTCATCAAAATTCGATAATTAAATAAATAAATAAATAACACCCAACAGTCACATACATAGTCCTGACCCCACACTAGGATTCCCTGTGTCGTGGGTATCAGAAACTACGAGTACCATGGTACCACAACACCCAGGCCCGGAAGAAATATTTACAGATCATGCAAACATTTCTTCCGCAGCGGGAATCGAACCCGCGCCTCTTGCGTCTCTGCCGAGCAATCGCCCGCCACGCCACCGAGGCCGTCAGGTATTATGGTACGGTTTCGTTAGGTAGAAAGTTATGATTAAAAAAACGAAAAAAATGAACTTCAAACGGCTTTTTCTCGATTGGCGCTTACGTAAATTTGCCTTTCCAGTGACGATATGTAAGTGTCGGAAAACTGAAAACTGTGAAAGTTGTCCATAATTTCAATTTGTGTAATTTGGCGAATCGCCGAGACATCTGGCAATCTGGCAGTGGCCTCGCAACAGGGCCAAAACTAGTAGATCTATGTAGAACGCATTTTGTTATTATGGTAATTATAATATATCTGAACATTTACAAATACATGGTAGGGGAGAAGTGAGAGAGAAGACCCGTTTGAAGAGCAACGTTGTTTGCGGTCACAATTCGGATGGGTGACCGCAAGTGGCATTGCGAGTTGAGCGCTTCCGTGCTTTGGAGGCCTTTTTTTTGACCTACCTCTCCCTAGATATCCTTCCAACTTATGAGTAATATCTAACACTCAGAATGTTTTTTATTAAAATATATAATGTAGGTACCTTTTATTTAATAGTTTAATTTTTTTTATACAAGGGAGAACGTTAGCTTCAACTGATATGAAGAAGTATTAATTTTCATAGAAGTGAAACCTGACTAAGGCATTGTCCTAGTTCATTGTCCTTGACGAACAAAACGCGACTTGTTTCGGAAATACGCAGCAGTATAATTATGTTTTGATGAAAAACTTATTAAAAATAAATAATTTAAAGGTAAAAAATTATCATCTATATCATCTTGATGAGAGCACTGGTGGTCTAGTTGGTAGTGACCCCGCCTTCCGATCCTAAGGTCGTGGATTCAAACCCGGTCGCCTACCTGTGATTTTTCTGTGCGAAAAAATATGTGCGCTATTATACCAGTACTCTCAAATGGTGAAGGAAAACATCGTGAGAAAACCCGTTACATAGTCAGCTCCGCACGTATTGACCATGTCTTTTCTGTGGACAAAGCCGACCAAGCTGAGAGGATGAAATAGGTGCTGGGCAAGCCTACTCAATCTTAATTTGTCCCGGGCACTACAGCGTCCCGTTAGTGAAGGTAAAAGTTGCCTCCTGACGCTGTATAAATCATCTACCATAGATGGTAAAAGGCCATTGCCATCATCTTGAAGATAAAAGTCGGCTCCACGTTGTGCCATAGAAACTTATGATTATTTCAGGGTTTTCCATCAAAAATGTTTACAAAAATATAAAAAATTACATATAGAAGAATACTTACAGATATGCTTGGAAAATTTTGGTACATAATAATAATTTCGAATTAGAATAAATAAAGGATCCTACATCATGAGGTTATTTACATTGAATACCTAGGTATTGTTAGTATAATAATAATTACATTTCTCTCACAAGCTTCGAAAAAAATTTCGAAGGTCGAATAATTCTTAATCTAAAAACACACCTTTCATCAATCATCATTCACTCTCTTTCAATCATACGTGGTTGACATTTAATGACGCATACTCCACAAGAATATGTTCAGTTAAAAGGATATAATGTAGGCTTATTTATTTTAATACGTGTCGTCACCCGCATCTGTTTAAAAACCTGTCTATTTACAAGAGAAAAGAAGAGATGAAACATTAGTGCATTGTTTAAATAAAAGATATGGCCGAGTTGACGGCCTCAGTGGCGTGGCGGGCGATTGCTCGGCAGAGACGCAAGAGGCGCGGGTTCGATTCCCGCTGCGGAAGAAATATTTGCATGATCTGTAACTATATCTTCCGGGTCTGGGTGTTGTGGTACCATAGTACTCGTAGTTTCTGATAGCCACGACACAGGGAATCCTAGTGTGGGGCCAGGACTATGTATGTGACTGTTGGGTGTTATTTATTTATATTATTTAAGAAAATTACAAGATTGACCCATATACAAAAGGCCGAACTTCCTAAACAAAACACGCTCCAAGTAACGTGACCCTTGACGTCATACGGTTGCGTACGCAAAAGATGCACTGTTTAACACAAGGCTTATTATATAAGGAGTTGTGAATTTCTCGACACAAAGGCTTTTACGAGTTTTGCACCGCTCGAGGCTGAAAAGTCAAAATTGAGAAATAAATACATAAATTAATTAATAAAGATTAACCACTTCTCTGCTGGACTGGAAGTAAAGAAAAAGCATAGAATGCGTCCAGCTGCTTCTCTTCCCGAGCATATCGTAAAAGTCGACTAAGGGATAGACCTCTCCAAAACTAAGGGAATACAAAACTAAGACTAAGGGATGGACCATCTATATGGGCGATGGGCTGATCACCTGTCACCATGGTTCACCATATCTATCTTGGAACTTCAAACCAAAAGTGGCTGCAAGTTTTTTTATGTTTACTTGTGGCTTTGCCCACCCCATTATGGATACAAATGAGTTCACATTATTTTTTTTAAATCTTTTACATTGTATCATCAGGATTTTGTAAGATAGACCAGAGGGAAATTTTTAAAGAAGTCGAGCCTACGATAAAACGACGAACTACGACAAAAGGAAAAAACATTCTTAATTTTAAAGTTTGTTGTGGTGTATAAGTAACAAAGTGTATTAGTAAAATGGCTCAAGTGTCTTGAAATAAAATAGGTTTAGACGTAAAACGGCTTAAGTGAATTTAATTGTGTAAATTAAATAATGTAAATAAACATTTATTTATTTAAGTACACACAGTTACAAAGACAAACTACAATAACATTAAAAACTTTAAGGTAATCGGTATAATAATAAGAAATAAAAATGAGCTCAGCTTTCTATCTAAGTTCGCCTACAGATAGAAAACAGAGCTCAGATCACCGACCGCAGGTAAGGTCCCCAAAAGGCTGGCGACGTTACCTCGTTGAATAGCTATACTTATCCTTTGTCCGAGGTAAGCGCCAGCCCTTTGGTCATTGGTCACATCCATTAGCTTCTTGGATATCTCCTTGAAAAAAAAGCCACTCCTTCGGACCCCCGGGTCCTAAAGTTTCCACGCCAAAAGGCATAAATATGTATCCATCACCTAAGGACGCATATTTAGGGCACTTGAATATTTCAGCCGCTGCTGCCGCCGCGCCTGCCGATTTTGAGGTCGCCGTGACGTGAGACGCAGCCAGTGTATCAAAGCAAGTTGCGTCCCACACCAATGGCTTGCTACGACTCCAAGGGATCAAAGACATACCGTTAGGCCTTTTGCCATCGTCACGTGCAATACCGTTCGACTCCAGAATAGCCAGCACGTTGACGGTGGCTAAAGCTCGACGAATGTGAATAAATATATTAATATTTATAATATATAATTAATTCACTACGAAAGTAATTCACTAAATTTTCTCCTAGAGGAGCAATAGGTTTTTTTTACCTGAAATAGTTTTGCGTTTGACCACACTCTATCTGATGTTATGAAGATAAAGTTTGTATGAGAATATAAGTATGGATTACTTACCTATTAGCTTTCCACATTGGCCAATCTATTGACTGTCTCAAGCGGATAAGAGTTGCGACATTATGTGGACTACCCAGCCTAATTTAACTAATGAAAACCACAAATATATACTCACATGTGCTTTTATTCAGCAAAATACATCAAAATACAGAAAATTGTAAAATTAGCATCTTTCCATTTTAAAATCTTTTCAAGAACTCCTGCAATTATTTTGTTTTTCTGACAGTTTGAAATTGGAACAAGACCGAGGTGGCTTTAGCTAGGCATTCTACCAAAGAGGCGGCATGTAATATGAGAATAATGAAGTAACTATTACATAATCTATGACAATGCATAAAGAAAGTGATACAATGCAATATTAGTACATCTTAGCTATATGTATAACCTAATGTGTAGATAACACATTAAAGACCAAACCGAACTGAAATAATTTATCTATCGTCTAGACCAGACAGTTCCAAATTTAAATTCCAGTTTTAAATTTATAGATGCCTCATTTCGACGAATCTAGGCTACTGAAAACTGTTTAAATTATTATCTACTTCACACAGTATCGACGAAACTCAGTAGCTCGCATGGTTTACTAACAGATTACTTAACCCTTGACTACTCAAACGCATCTCAGAGTTGAGTACGTCTCAAGTGAAGAGTTTTTGACAGATTTTCATTGAAAACTGTCAAAAAACCGTGACTTGAGACGTGCTCAACTCTGAGTCGCGTTTGAGTATTCGGGGGTAAAGCTTACTAGATTACTACTTAACATGTCAATAGTTATTTCAAACCAATCATTCATTATCTGTGTATTTTGGATAACATGGGCGATGGGCTTATCACCTGCCACCATAGTTCACCATATCCATTTCGGGCCTTGAATCAGAATTGGCTGCAAGTTTATTATGATTACTTATAGCTCTGCCCAGCCCATATTAGGAATATGGGCGTGATAATATGGTATGTATGTACGAGTATATTAGGTTATATTGAGGAAACGTTGGGATTCGTGGGAGCCCTTTTGCCGTGGGACGATACTCTATTGAGTAACAATGGTTGTACACCGGACCGGGACTCTCTGGTTTGTGTTAGGTGAAATAAATTTATATTGTGTGAAATCGAAAAGACCTCAAAAAATTAAATATAGGCGTCTCACGCGTACTTTGACTTCATTGGAGCTTCGATTTCTTCCACTGGTACCAGGGATCACAAACACATTAAAAATATATTATTTTAATATTTTCTTGCTTTTTTACATACTGTCCTTTTTGTCAACTATTTAAATTCTTTTTTTTTTCTTTTTCTTGCAGTTGGCACCCGAAAGAGGTGTTAAAGAGGTATTATGCCGTGGAGGCCGCAACCAATATTGTTAACAGAAATACCACAGAAATAAAACATTTTTCATTTTTAGGGATCCATTCCCGAAGGGTGCCAACGGGACCCTAAAAGTGTTCATGCAATTAAAATAAAATTATGTAGTCTAAATGTCAAATTATCAAGTGAGATAAAAAATGTCTAAATTGTGTTATATGTATATTTTTGGAATGGAACCAATGTTCTTTCTTGAAGCAATTCCGGACCCATGGCACCCCTGAAAGATACTCCTGGGGGTGGGCCGTTTTCTGGTGGTCCTACTACTTTGTTCTACTAGTAGGACCACGAGAGAGACCAGTTTCTGTTCGTCCTACTATGACATATTAGAGCTGTAATAATTTATTTACACCACCCCCATGAACCCACCAATTGAATAGTGATGGACGACAGCGCTAAGATGAAAATAATTACAATAATTTAATTTTAATATTTATTTAACCCAACTTCTCTAATGCGTGGCCTAATGTAATTTCATGGTTCAGAAATTGCAATTGAATGTGCGCTATTGAATCGTCATTATTGATGTCTGTTCGTTTTCGTTTTTTCAGGGAGTGCATTTAAGTTGTGGATATTCTGCAATACGTTTAGTACACGCATGACAGTAACCGTAGTCTTATTGATTCATTTATTTAATTTGGAGTGGTAACCTTCTAAAATGAAGAAAGGGAGAAAAGGAAGAAGAAAAGAGAGAAGGAAGGGAGGCTTTTGCCCTGCAGTGGGACACTACAGGATCCTAATAATAATAATAACGTTCTAAAACGTTATTCGTCCTATGTACGCTGAGCCAAAATCTTTCGCCATCGTCACGTACATCGTCACATCCTAACAAAATTTCGCATTTATAATATTATTATAATTTCAAATTCCCCATAATTCTAATGGTGTTCTATTGTTTGTACTGCGCTTTACTGATATGCATCGCCAATGACCTCTGATAACCGCGAAACGCCTAGTGCAAAGTATGCCATGGTCAGAGCGGATTCACAATCATTTCTTGACACGATTATCGTATAATAATTTCCATAGAAAAGTGTGTTAAGTCAGTTTTAATACCAGCGCTGACCTAGTAAATAATATGCGACCCATAAAGATACTTTTCGATTCAAACGATTTTCTATACGCTTTAACTTGTAAAAAAACTGGTCAAGTGCGAGTTGAATTAGCACACGAAGGGTTCCGTACCATCGTACATGTACATAAATATTTTTTGTATGGGTCCCTTTTTGTCTAATTTTATTTTATTATTTGTTGTCATAGCTGCAATATAAATACACATTGTGAAAATTTTAACTCTCTACCTATTTCAGTTCATAAGATACAGTCCGCTGACGGACGGACGGACGGCGAAGGCTTAGTAATAGGGTCTCGTTAGCACCCTTCGGGTACGGAAACCTAAAAAGGAAATTTCATAGTATGAAAAATCTTTATTAACAGAAAGAAACAAATATCTGTCTCCATGCGCCATAGCAACTCTTGTTTAGCTGTGTCCCGACCGATCGTAGCCGACTGGCGCCGAAGCGGCGCGACGGCCGGCGGCGAGCGGCGAGCCATTCTGCGCCCGCGCACTGCTTCAGTCACGACCTAGCTCTCGACGCGAAGCCCGTGCTACTTTTTATCGCTGAGCTTTTACGCGGCGCTTATCTAGCTTGTTTGTAAATATTTTGCTAATTTGTGCTCGTGCTTTCTGAACTTTGCTGTCTACTTTCTGCTTTTTCTCCTTCTATTCTATTGTGTGTTGTGTGTGACGTAATAAATTTTATTGTGTGTACTTCGGACTTGTTACTTCATCTGGACCCTATCTGCCTAGTCAGGTACCTACCTACACACTATTACTACACCCAACACCCATAGACCGATGACATTGTAAAGTTGACGGTCCGGGGACATAGGTCTTTAAGTCAAATTACCGACCTGCACTTACGACTTTATGTTAAAATAGCAACATACCATATCATCTGAAACTCAAAATGCCTTAGGCCCCAAAATGCCTGAAATTTATTATGCCTGAATGTTTATAAGACTGATTAATAAATAATAATAAATAACTAAAATATACTTACCATAAATTATTTATCTGTATCGTTTTCTTAATGATATAACATTTTCCAAAAATGAAATTGGTGCAATATTTTCCTCTCTTAGCTCCCTCAATTGTTTTTTTTTATAATTGTAGTTAAAGCTTATTTCATTTCACTTACGACGGGCACCTGAAAATAACGCATTTCTCATACGGGTGTCTTGGTATTTCGCTTCTCTCTTCAAGATATACACAAAACGAATGGGTGTAGGCTTGTGTGGCATTCTAACATTCAGCCGCCTGTTCCACCCTTCCAAAGCATTATTGCTGCGGCGAAGCTTATCGTTTCCGCAGCCGATGATTGCGGAGTCCATAATATTCATCCATTGTCTTTTAAAATATTTTTTAAATTTATTAATTTCCGTGTTATTCTCCATTTTTTTAACTATCTTCAACCAACTGGTATGTATATGCTGTTCAGGCAACAACGGTAGACTTGCACATAAACGAGTAATATGGCGTCCAGATTTGTTTTCGCATATTCCTAAACTTTTAGCCTTTTCCATACCGCCCTGTTGTAATGAAAATAACAGCCATTTAGATTTACGTCAGGGAAAGTTGTCTTTACAGCGTTGATATGTGCTTTTTCAAAATCACATTTAAAAATATTAATATTAATACCGAGTTGGTCACGTATTAAATAGTCTCAAATAAGTGCTTTCGGTCTTGTCCGGAAGTAATGCGTACAGTACGGGTACTATATTTGTGACACCGCTGTTCATGCTCAAATCTAGATGTATAGGATATATTTGGCGGAACGGTTTCGGGACTCTCTTGAATGTCCCATCTCCCGAAAACTGCTTTAATTTGCCTATTTTAGCAGCTTCGAGGCCGTATTTTGTCGAAAATATTAAAATTTTATCCGTATCACCATCCTCGGCCACGAGAAAAATTTCGCTCAATATATTTTTCGGTATTTTTCTGCTTCAAAAACCGGTGTCTAGCTCTATACAATGTTTTTTTCTTCTCTTCATACGAAGGCATTTGCACAAAAGGGGCTTCATTATCGGCGTAATATTTAGCAATGTGTTTCTCAAAAATCTTTTTTACTGGGGTCATTTTGGTACATATCTCTTCCTTGCAAGCATCAATAACGATGTCTCTTTCATTTTGTGAATGATTGCTTCGACACACATGCTTGCTACTAGGCCTTATTATTTCGTTCATTTCTGCATTAAGAGTTAAAGAAGTGTTGCACTCATTGCGATTTACGCACCTCCACATAGAGCTCCCACTTTTGTTGTTGTTTCCGAAATTATATTTATAACCGTCGTATAACAAGCTAGGCTTCCGTTTTTGGTTTTTAATAAAAATAAGTTCTTTTTTCCTTTCCATTGCGCAAATATTTAATTTTACTTATTGCAAAATGCAAACAATGCAACAATTATAATGACAACTGTTTTGAAGTATTATCGAATAATAGTAATGTAAAAAATTTTAAGTGGCCAGTGTGCAAAGATAATAACTAAGAAGTATCTTACCTATTAGGCATGACCAAGAAATATCTATTATGAAATCTATTTTTACATACATACGTACGTCACATCAATCATCGATATAATATCTAACGGCTATTGTCAAGACATTGACACCTACCACTCAATAAAATATATTTTTCTTGTCGATTGTATGAAACACCACAGGTATATAGTAATTCAGTCATTAGATAAAAGAGCCGATATGAATTTCAGGCATTTTGGGGCCTAAGGCATTTTGACTTTCAGATGATATGGTATGTTGCTATTTTAACATAAAGTCGTAAGTGCAGGTCGGTAATTTGACTTAAAAGACCTATGTCCCCGGACCGGTTGACGGTGAATCATCATCAGTTTATTTATATCAGTCCGCTGCAGGGCATAGGCCTACCCTAATGAGCGCCATTACGCTCTATTCGGCTTGACACAATCCAGTCTCTACATTTTGCAAATCTTCACTCCACCTAGCTGAAAGGCAAAATAAATTAGTGATGATTATTAAAATTTTACTTTGCCAAGTGGTGGTCTCGTGAATGGTAAGTGGATGGAGCAAAACTGTTGGTCTTGAATTAAATGGGGAGCACTTCTGATTCCAATGTTAATTTTTATGAACACGTAATTTGTTAGATATTATTTTTTAAGTGTTCCGTATCCGAAGGGTGCCAACGGTACCCTACAACTAAGCCTCCTCTGTCCGTCCGTCCGTCCGTCTTGCCAGCGGGCTGTATCTCATGAATCGTAACAGGTAGAGAGCTGAAATTTTCATAGAATGTGTATTTCATTTGCCGCTATAACAAATAGTAAAATTAAAAAATAAAAAGGAGCTCCACGATATAATACATGAAACATTATTGTATGATGGTACGGAACTCTTAATTACGGGATAGTATCCTCCAACATGATGAGATACAATAAGCAAGTATTCCCAAGTAGGGTAGACGTCAGGCAGGCGGCCTGTCATAAAATACCTTAGCCAAAACTCTTACAGCGTGATCCTTGGATCACGTGGAGTCGGCACAGCATGATCCAAGGATCATCACCCCACATAGAGTGGGATAAGGTCAGAAAGATGATGATGATGGTACGGAACTCTTGTTTATGAATTTGGTTTATATGATTTTACTTTTATTCACTTTCCTATACATTGATTTCGAACTGTTTCCTTAAACATATCTGTATTAACCTGGTTAAATTTTTATACTCTTTCTTTCTTTGTCAAGATGATTACAATGATAACGCCACAGGATCAAATCAATCTAGATTGATTAATTTCGGCTATTCTACAAACAGCCTCCCAGATGACGTTTCTTGATTGCATTTCGATCCGATGATGTTAATCCTACTGGGACAGATGGAGATTGCAAATCTTACTCACTTAATTAAAAAGGCGCTAAAGGAACGGTGCATGAACTAGGTCTAATCTTGGCAGGTTCAATTCAAAAGTAATGTCCTGTTATTAATACAAAAAAACCCGCGCGGCTTTAAATTTTAAAACATGCGAGTGATCGCGTATTTTAAAATTTGGCACCCCATTTTACCCCTTAGGTTTATTTTGACAAACTCTGAAACTGGTTTTGTATCAAAAGTATGCCAACCAAGTTTAGAGCAAATTGTATCACGCGTTAGAATAGTTCCGATACAAACTTTGACCCCATTTTGCCCCTCTTTGTGTTATATTTTGAAAAACCCGGAACACGTATCGTGTCCAATGATTTTTACTCTGAAAAATTTTCAGACAAATTTTCAAGTTTATCGCACAGCCCGTTAAAAATTCCCATACAAAGAAGAACTAATTTTAATCCCTACCACACTATAATCTACTAATTACTGAGAGGTAAAGTTTTTTTCAAAATAATGTAAACAATACGTGTTTTATTATTCTGTTTGACGACCTCGGTGGCGTGGCGGGTGAGTGCTCGGCTGAGATGCAAGAGGCGCGGGTTCGATTCCCGCAACGAGAGAAATGTTTGTATATTCTGCAAATATTTATTCTATATATTATGTATTATAAGTAAGTATTTACAAAAAAAGTATTTTAAGTATTCCATCAGCCATCTGGTGTCCATAGCTTTGCTTAGTTTGGGGCTAGATGGCGCTGTGTGAAATGTCTACAATTATTTATTCATTCATTTTATTTATTTTAAGTATATTTGTACTGAATTTTAAGCGTATCGAACTTAGAAATATTTTTTCCAACCTAAACTATTTACATTATAAATTTCATTAAAATCGGTTGATTAGGGACAGGGACTAGTATAGGCTATAATATTATTTCAAAATTATTAGGGATCCGTAAGAAAATTGCAATATTATAACCCAAGGTAGAAAACCCAAAATAGTTTTTAGCGTGCGCTGCGAAAACTATTGATTATAGAACAAAATAATGTACTGCACGCGTACGAAGTCGCGGGCAACAGCTATTGAATATAAGAGCGGTTTCTATACACAACACAAGCATATTTATTGCCTAAAAGGAGTTTCCAAACCTTGTTATGTTTTTATTTGAAGTTAAAGCAATCAACATTTTCATTTTCGTTTTCATTTTCATTTGTACCTTAATGACGAATGCCATTACGGCTGGACGGATTTGAATGAAACCTGGAATAGAATTAGCAAATCTACTGGGAAAACATAATAATGTAGCTCCTTTTTATGTTATTACCAAACATGCGACGCCGTGGGCGAAAACTGGCATAACAAATTATAAAGCTTATTAAATTATTGAAAACAAGAAACATTTTATGGTACATAGCAGCCGACCGCGGCTTTACTCGCTTGATACCCGGATAAAAATGTGTGTGCACCAATGGATTTTTCTGTGCGAAAAATTATACCAGTACTCTCAAACGTTGAACGAAAACATCGTGAGGAAACCCGCGGCTTAGTCAGCTCCGCACGTATTGACCATGGTTTTGCCTGTGGAAAAGGCCGACTAAGCTGAGAGGATGGAATGGGTTCTGGGCAAGCCTACTCCATTAGGAATATCTTAGGATAAATGAGTGTGCATCATCGTTAGATTAGAGAAGTAGGTATAGATAAACTTGTCACCTCTTGTTAGATCTCCTGTATTCAAATAATAATTGCATTGACTTTGTGGTGATGGTACAATGGTAAATAAAAAATACCAAAGTACCATTAATGGTTCAACGGCAAAAAAAAAAATTACCACAGTACCATCAGAGGTACTATCTAATGGTACCACGGTAAACGAACGATTTTAATTCGTCCCGAGCACTACAGCGTCCCGTTAGTGAAGGTAAAAGTTGCCTCCTGACGTTGTATAAATCATCTACTAGATGGTAAAAGGCCTTTGTTACTGTCTGTTGACACACGATCTCGGGAGCAGCTTTGCGGATAGGAGCCCCTCGAGATACAGCTTGGAATTTATTCGGGGCTGATGAATACACAAGCCGCTGAGCTTTCCGCTGATCGACGTTCAATTTCTAGAAGTTTAGTATAGATAAAGGTCAATGTGTAAAATCGGGCCGTGGATGATGATGATGATAGTAACAGGTTGTGTGGAAGATATCGCCATGAGAGATAAGACTGCCGATTGCAAGGCTTTGCAACATAATCTTTGCATATTAGGTTTAGTTGGATCTACTTAGTTAATTATTCTTTTTAGCATGATTCGAATGTTTCCGGTACTACCCAGCCACAACTTTCTACTTAAATTATAAATGCGTATATATCATGTTTGTATGTTTCTTACTTTGTTCTTTTAAGCAACAAAGGAGTAACGTAGCGACATGATTTTTGTATAAAGATAATGCCAGAGAGTGACATAGGCTTTTTTATCGAAGAGAGCACTGGTGGTCTAGTAGTAGTGACTCCGCCTTCCGATACTAAAGTCGAGGGTTCAAATCCGGTCGCACATCAATGGATTTGTACATACAAACATATTATCACGCCCGTAACGGCCACCCCATCAGTGGATTTTTCTGTTAGAAAAATTGAACAAACGGTGAAAGAAAACGTGAGGAAATTGGCATGTCGTGGAACTTGAAAAGTTAGAAAATATTTGTCAAGTACACGGATGTAGCCTTTGAAGCGCACATTAAGTTCAGGACACTGGTTATAAAGAACTAGTGACATGACTAGATGACAGGTTCCACGAGCAAATCCGCGGACGAAACCTGGTGTAGAAATAATCTGCACCTTATGGTAAACAAACAGCTCCCCATGGAGAGCTATCCTAGATCCGGGAACCGTGTTTACGCTGAAATCCAATAATGCCAGGTGCTTCTTGAAGAGTTGCCAACATACATGTCATAAAAGTGAAAACATGTTGTTCTGACTAAATGACATTCCCGTCATAAACTAAAGCTTTTTACCATAAAGAGGTCCAATAGGCGCATTGAATATAATTTTTTTAAGAAGGTCGAATGGGCCATGTATGTGAGGTCCTATGGGCACTTTTTGCTTTTGGGTCGAATCTTGTAGGTCCAGTGGGCACCAGATCATCTAGGTATAGTAGATGTTTTATACAGCGTCAGGAGGCAGCTTTTACCTTCACAAACGGGACACTGTAGTGTCCGGGATGAATTAAGATGGAGTAGGCTTGCCCAGCACCTATTCCATCCTCTCAGCTTAGTCAGCCTTGTCCACAGGAAAGACGTGGTCAATACGTGTGGAGCTTACTAAATCTCTGTCCATAAATATTTGTAGACTTTTCACACATCGCCATCTAGCCCCAAACTAAGCAAAGCTTATACTATGGGAACAGTTGGCTGATAGAATACTTATATTTATTTTCTAAATACATACTTATACGTAATACTACATCCAGACCTGAAAGAAATAGTTCGCAGATCATGGAAACATTTCTCCCGCAGCGGGAAACCGCGCCTCTTGCGTCTCAGCCGAGCACTCGCCCGCCACGCCATCGAGGTCGTATGTATTTCAATACTATCCTTACTACTGCAGTAGTGTCATTAGTTCTTTCGAATCAGTTTCGTGAAAGGATTTAATGTGACACATTTTGACTGCAACTATTTAAGCAGTTTATGTTGTGTGATTAGAATAGTGTACTTTAAAAAGTAAGTAATTTTGTATGAGCTAGTGGCCAACTCTTGTGACGGAGTTTTTAGGCCGCCTAATAAAGGCCTCGGTTATGGCTTAACGACTTAAAAGCCGGGACTGACAATTTAACGTGCCCTCCGAAACACGGAAGCGCTCAGCTCGTAATGCCACTTGCAGTCACCCATCCCAATTGTGACCGCGCACAACGTTGCTTAACTTCAACGATAAATCAAAACGTCATAAATATTTAAAACGAATCTATATTATGTTGGTTACTCAACCCGAACCCGCAACCAGATTCGCTTGTCACAAGCAACTCCATGAAGTTTAATACCTAATGTTTATTCCATTCATAGATACCTACAAACGAAGTTTTTGGACGTCGACCTCGCCAGTCTACTACAAGGGTGTTTTTGGCGCATAGCCAACTAGTACTGTCATTGAGTCTCTTTGTAAATTGGATAAACACGTGATCAAGCTTAGTAAAAAATATACAATACTCTCGTTTAATAATAACTAGCAACCCGCCCCAGCTTTGCACGGGTGCAATAAGTGATAGACATATACCATCGCGGACTTTTTTGTAGGCCTTTTTAAGGTGTACAATACTGTAGTACATTATTTTGATCTATCTCGTAGGGTTCAGCCAGCGTTTGCAATGTAAGCGCAAAAAATGTGTTTATTTACGACATCACATTAGAAACCTCTAAAATTATCAGTGTTTCTCTACTATATTATGCATGTATTATACATATACCTTCCTCTTGAATCACTCTATCCATTAAAAAAACCACATCAAAATCTGTTGCGTAGTTTTAAAGATCTAAGCATACATAGGGATAGACAGCGGGAAGCGACTTTGTTTTATACTTTGTAGTAATTATAAGCCTAACTCGTCTAGGAGCTGTTTTCTAGAATACTAATTGCCTTATGCAAAAGGTAACATGTTGCGAGACATGTTACCTTTTGAATCTAAGGCACAGAACAAACTGTTGCATAGTAAATTATGTTCAACTACTCCACAGCAAAGTTCAAATTGACGCGCATCAAAGTTGTTTGACAATTTATCGTGTCATAAAGGATTGTATGCTTTACTGAATTTAAAATCATGATTGATTCTTACACTAGTGCAAGCGAAGACCTCAAGGTGACGAACCTTTTCATTCGGCAACTGTACATCTTTAGAGTGAAAATTACGAGTAGCTCTAAGTTTCTTATGATTATTTGTCGCTCTGCCCTCCCCATTATGGATACAGGCGTGATTATTTGTATGTGTTTGTAGACTACGAGAAAGCTTTCAATTCCCTCGAAATTTGCTCAGGTTTGGACACTCAGGGCCGGATTAACCCTATCAGGGCCCCTAGGCAATGCAATTCACGGGGAAAAAGGAATTCGAAAAATGGAATAATATTGAGGAAGTATACAAATAAAAAAACGTTTTTTCTTCTTGGTGCGTGCACGGGGTCTCTAGTCGATGCGGGGCCCCTAAGCAGTTGTCTACTCCGGCCCTGTAGACACTGCCCAGTGGTGCGGTCCTCCAGTGGTGCGAAATTGGCTATCGGTGAAGATTATTTTAAGGCAATAGCAGGTGCAATATGGAGGACACACGATCGCGAACTTTGAAAGTGTCTAGGGGAGGCCTATGCTGTAAAGTAAACCTACTATGATACCGATGTCAAAATAAAACTGTATTTGTAAAACTAGTTATTACGCGCTGGAGAAGTTACGATTGTTTTTTTAGGCTTCCGTACTAAAAAGGTCCTACCACCTACGAGTAGTTTGTTTGTTAATGTTTTAACATATTTTCGTTTTATGAGATAACTTTTGTTTTTAATGCGATGTAGTGTCTAAGTACGAAAAAGACAAAGTTTTAAATAGGGTACAGTACATGTAAACTTGATTTTGTTATAAGAAGAGATAACTTTTGTTTTTAATATTTTTTTGGATCAAATAAATATTTTGTTCATCTTGCTTTGATATACTTAGTAGTGCCATTGATAATGATAATCCACGGGAGATTTTATAATATGCGTTTAATCAGGCAATAAGAATAGTAGTGGCACGGTAAAGTAAAATTTGCCTTTACTCTATTAGTAGTGCCAAGCGGTAGTGCCTAAGAAAAGAAAGGGATTATTGAATAAAAGCTTTTGAAATTGAAATTGAATATCTGAATGTTTAAGTGTTTTCTTACAAAAGGACCACCAAATCGTGCGTCCTGGATGAATATTAGAGAAACGATTGTTCCCAATACCTCGCTTTATAGTATCTCGCTTTACGCCTTACACTATCCGAGACAACCTCGGTGGCGTGGCGGGCGAGAGCTCGGCTTAGACGCAAGGGGCGCGGGTTTAATTCCCGCTACGGGAGAAATGTTTGTATGTTCTGTAAATATTGCTTCCGGGTGTGGGTGTTGCAGTATTATGTATGATAAGTATGTATATACAAAAGAGTATATAAGTATTCTATCAGCCATCTGGTGTCCATAGCTTTGCTTAGTTTGGGGCTAGATGGCGCTGTGGAAAAGTTTTTATCTAACAAAACGTGACTACTACCTAATAATGGTACAGTGAGTTATTATCGACGCGGACAATCAGTCAAAAATACAAGTACATTATGGCCTGGACTGCAATACTTTTGGCGGAATGAACTAAGTAATAAAAACAAAAACCATTCAAACGGAGGAACGGGGAAAAAAATTCCCGCTCCTCCTACCAATTGGAGTTCCGATCGGAGGACCAGTAATATCCCCTGATAATGAATATAATCACCTACCCATACCCAAGAAATTTATGACAACTTAGAGTTGATTCGGTTTTTCTATGGGGTTCTGGCGAGGCAAGACAAGTGCATACGGTAACTGGATTAAAACGATGCAAATTGCATTACGACTGGTGTGCTACTGAAACGTGTCAGGTAAAATGTGTGAATAGTTAAGCTTCTAACATCACAACAAAGTTTTAAAAACGAAGCCAATCTCACGACCATCATTAATTTTACTTCTAGATCACAAACTATACCCAAATCTTCTATTATTTATTTGTTGTACATAATCCATGTCTTTAAAAATTACAATTATCTAAATAATATTCAAATCGAGACATTTTTTTTCCGGCCCGGTGCCAGTAGGTACCAGTCAAAAATTAACGAACTTTTTCAAGCCCTATCTAGAAGTTTTTACGATGTATTTCTTACAATCGATTATCAAAAAATACTTATAATGAGCATAATAAACAGTTTACTAATAGAAAAAACTGCTTACATTCGAAAAATCCAGTAAAAATAGCGAACAAAGTATACTGAACTCAGCGAGACACACGGAGCAATGCGAAGTTCGACTACCATAGAAAATAAATAAATACTCTTATACTGAACGACCACAGATGACGCAATATTTTTTGTTCAGAATGTCAATCAAAGAACGGTACTCATTAAACTTCTTCATACAAAAGTAGTCTGTAAACATGTGAAAATAAGGTCCTTAGTCAAATGGAAGAGTGCGGTAACCGGTTACCGCTTGGGGTTTGAGTGGTAAATAAAGGTCTACAAAAAAGTCCGCTATGGTATATGTCTATCCCCGTGCGAAGCCGGGGCGGGTCGCTAGTAAAGAATAAAGAGAAAATAAAGAGGTACAAACTTTTGCATTTACCTACCTCTATAATGTTACGGGATGGGATTTTTATTTTAGATACATTCTATTTCAGGTTCCGGATGCTACTCGCATATCGTCAGCCCATCTTGCTGGTGGACGACAGAGAATTCCATAACCGGTTCTAGCAACGGACCGTAAAGAATGCCACGTATAAAGGGACAAAGAGCTTTTCATCATATACAGGGTAGAATTTTATAATGCTACCTGTAGGAAAAGTAGGTACTCTAAATACCTACTGAAGATAGAAAATTTTACTCAAAGGACACATTGCTTTATTTTTAAAAAGAAGCAAAGCTGCATTCAAAGCTGCTCCTCATCTTAGTTATTTAATAAATCTAAAGTATATCTACAGGTATATTTCCTCGAGATCTAACTATAGTAGTTATTGTAAAACTAATTAAAAAAAAAGAAAATAAAGAGCAAATAGAAATAAATAATAATAATATAATTATATTACCTATAGACCAATTTGCTCTTTTACCTATATTTTCTAAAATGTTTGAGAATATTATATGGAAAAAAAATCATACCTAAAAAAGAAAAACAATGTCATTACGTAGCTTGCTTAAACGTTCTTGATTGATCGTTGAAGTTAAGCAACGTTGTGCGCGGTCACAATTGGGATGGGCATAACGTTTAGCGCAAGTGGCATTACGAGTTGAGCGCTTCCGTGCTTCGGAGGGCACGTTAAATTGTCGGTCCCGGCTTTTAATCCGTACATATAAATAACAACACAATCGTTCCACTCAAGCACTGAATGTATTAAGGAAATTCCCTTTTTCGTAGCTAGTTATGAAAAACAGTCATGAAAATGTACTAAAGGGATATATTTATATTGTTAATCCGTGACGGAGGCCTTTAGGCCTACAAACTAAAAACTCTGTCACAAGAGTTGGCTACTAGTTCATACGATCTTACTTTAACTGAACGATTTGAATGAATCGGAATAATCCATAGTTCGTGTGCTAGAATAACATAATGGTTAGGTTCTTATAACAGCGGGCGGGAGCTGGTCTAACGGTAATTAAGAAGTTACACTTATCGTTTGAACTTCTACGTCTTACGTTTACATTTCAATTCAACCAACAGAAAACGGATGGTAGATTACGATAGCAACATTGTTATATGCCCGGTTCCAATGTTCTAGCGAACTGATCGTTCGTTACCTTAGCAACGTTATCACCTGCATCATACATTTTTAGGCAGAAAACAAGGTTTCTACAGTTTCTTCGGCAATGAACGATCCGTCGTCCGTCAGTAGAATGTTTCCGAAGGGTAGTTCCTGTAGAATAGTTCCGGTGGGTAGTTCCCATTTATTCTATGGAACATGACGTCATCAAACAAAATGACACATTTTCTTCCCAATTTTTTCTATAGAACTACATACTAGCTTTTCACCCCAGTTTGATGCCATAGAACAAAATGGTAATCAGATTTTCCCAAAATCTTCCATGAGACACTAAATGACACTTATAATGACAATTATTCTGTCATACCATGTGTCATACAGAGCACTGGTGTGGTCTAGTTTGTAGTGACCCCGCCTTCCGATCCTAAGGTCGTGGGTTCAAACCCGGTCGTGTACCAATGGATTTTTCTGTGTGAAAAATTTATGTACGCTATACCAGTACTCTCAAACGGTGAAGGAAAACATCGTGAGGAAACCCGCGGCTTAGTCAGCTCCGCACGTATTGACCATGTCTTTCCTATGGACAAGGCCGACTAAGCTGAGAGGATGGAAAAGGTGCTGGGCAAGCCTACTCCATCTTAGTTCGTCCCAGGCAATTCAGCGTCCCGTTAGTGAAGGTAAAAGTTGCCTCCTGACGCTGTATAAATCATCTACTGTAGATGGTAAAAGGCCTTGGTTCTGTCATACCATTGATCAAACATCTGAAAGAAAAGAATTGTAAAAATCGAAAGAATGGATAGCAAGTAGATAGGATAATCGTAAATAGGTCTTATTTACCTTGTCCTATAGAACATCATCATCTTCCTGCCCTTATCCCACTCTATGTGGGATCGGCACAGCATGATTCAAGGATCATTCTGTACGTTTTGGCTAAGGTGTTTTATGACCGGCCTCCTGCCTGACTTCAACCCTCCCTGGGAATACTTACTTATTGTATCACATCATGTTGGAGAGGATATTATCTCTTAGTCGACTTTTACGACATGCTCAGGGAGAGAAGTAGCTGGTCGCCTTTTATGTTTTTTTTCTTTAAGTCCAGCGAAGAAGTAGATTCCAGTCCATAACAATTTGAGAAATAAAAGTAGGTATTACATGTTCTATAGTACAAAAAAAACATATTCTGTCCGATGATGTCATGTTCCATAGAACATTATGGGAACTACCCTTTCCGGTCAAAAGTCGATTTCTTCAAAGATGCTCTTGGCTGACAGACAATATTTTTCAAGTGCTCTAAGGCACTGCTGTGTTTTATGAGCGTGAGCTCTTCGCACGTTCTAAAAATACATACTTCATGAAATACATATCATCATCATCATCATCATCAGCCTATAGCAGTCCACTGCTGGACATAGGCCTCCCCTAATGAGCGCCATCGCGCCCTATCTTTGGCTTGACGCATCCAGTTTCTGCCAGCAGCCTTTCGCAGATCGTCACTCCACCTAGCCGGAGGGCGTCCTACACTACGTTTGCCGAGTCGCGGTCTCCACTCAAGAACTCGTTTACCCCAACGGTTGTCGGTTCTTCGGCAGATATGACCAGCCCACTGCCACTTCAGTTTGCTAATTCTCTGAGCTATGTCGGTGACCTTGGTTCTCTGTCGGATAACATCATTACGGATCCTATCCTTCAGAGAAACTCCGAGCATAGCTCTTTCCATAGCTCGCTGAGCGACTTTGAACTGGTGGACTAGCCGCACTGTGAGTGTCCACGTTTCGGCTCCGTAAGTCATTACAGGTAGGACGCACTGATTGAACACTTTGGTTTTCAGGCATTGTGGTATAGGTGACGTGAAAAACTTGACGTAATTTTCCAAATGCTGCCCAACCCAGCTGGATTCTCCTCTTAGCCTCCTTCTCAAAGCTGTTTTTACCTAACTGCACAATCTGCCCGAGGTATGTGTATTCCGAAACAGCTTCAAGAAGGTGGCCAATAATAAAGGAAATACATATGCTTCAGCTTAATCTTGAGAGGAGGGGGGTGCTGTGGGGGGTAAAACCATGATCTCGCCTTCAGTCAGGCTTATGACACATGCCCACTTGCTGAATTGCTCAATGCTAACGTGAAAATTCCACACGAGCCCACTCGTTGCCTACATAAAAGAAACTACTTGCTGATAAAATATGAACTTATTCTTTGAGACTAAAGTGTAAAAAATGTGTATCTAATATGGCGGATTTGTGAAAACATTTTCAATGCATTTTAAGAAATAGTCTATAAATAGTAGTTTGATAATAAAAACGTACAAATTCATCACCATCATCATTATGTGTCAAAAAATTATACGCAGTCAGGATTTTTGTTCTTTTAAATAAACAAGAAGTTCAGTGTACACTTAACATATAAGCATGGAACAAGAACGTACTAAAACATTTAGCCACTTTACCTTTTACCTGTTGCGTCATCTCTGAAAACATGAGAAACAGCTCACTTCAATCCCATTCCATGCAAACAAACACTTCTGGGAGAAAATATATTTGTTTTTGCAAACTTTGTAATTAAATAGCGTAGGGCTTTGTAATTAAATGAATCCTTCACTGTGCAAGCTGTTCGCTTATATAACTCCTTACCTGCATATATTCGTTTTTATAAATCCATTAGTATCTTTAAAGTCACAAGTCCATGATCATTACTTATATCTGGTCACTGCACTCATTAGTAGGTAGTTATTTTCATGTACTTATTTGTTCATATTATATTGTTTACCTATATTAATTCTGTATTCTAACTAACTCTATTCTAATTAATTAATTCTAACTTTTTGTACATCGCCATCTTTCTGATCTGTTATGTTTATCCTCTCCATCCAAAGGTTGTCTGGAAGAGATAGCTCTTAGCGATAAGGCCGCCCATTGCACAGTTTTTGTTTGTTTTTCTATTTACTTTTCTGTGTTTTTTGTGTGCAATAAAGTGTTTACTATCTATATATCTAAATGGCGTACAACCAACTGGCTACTTGGATTTTCCGTGAACACGGTGTCATGTTTAGGCCTATTTAGTATGTGCCTACACCAAAACCTACATATTGTTTTTTCGGGCTCAGTACCCGAAGTGTGCCAATGGGGCCCTTTTACTAAGTCTCCGCTGTTCATCCGTCCCTCGACTCGGTAGACTTAATTCACCTGAAGTCATCTGTCATAGTGTAGTACTAAATGTACTTATTGAAAAAAAAAGTATCTTGTATGAGGCCCCCTTATAGTTATGTATTTTATTTTTGTTATTTGTTGAAATACACGTTCTATGAAAATTTAAACTCTCTACCTATTACGGTTCATAAAATACAGCCCGCTGACAGACGGACAAACAGCGGAGGCTTTGTTTATTTATTTATTTATTGGAAAACCAACAGCTACAGAAACAAATTAAATTAAATATACTTATAAGAAACAGAAAGCCAATAATAGGTTTTCACGTTTAAAAACATTCTACGATACAAAAACTGTCATGAACAAATTACGCTAAAGAAGATATTATAGAATATATAAATGTACAAAAAAAAAAGAAAAACAGAGAAAAGCAAGATTCTTTCTTGTTTTGAGAGTTCCTTTGGCACCTTTCGCGTTATACCAGTAGTCTCAAATGGTGAAGGACAACATCGTGAGGAAACCCGCGGCTTAGCTCCGCACGCATTGACCATGTCTTTCCTGTGGACAAGGCCGACTAAGCTGAGAGGATGGAATAGGTGCTGGGCAAGCCTACTCCATCTTAATTCGTCCCGGGCACAGCGTCCCGTTTGTGAAGGTAGAAGTTCCCTCCTGACGCTGTATAAATCATCTACTACTACAGATGGTAATATACCTTATTATTATTATTGTTTTCAGGTAAGTGCTGCAATACAGAACAGCCGAGTATCTAAATCTACACCTGATTGTTGATGGCATAAAAGGTGAGCAAAAAGGTAGAGTACATAAAACTAACAAAATAATGTAGAAGTATTGTTAAGTAGTTAATACATTTTTTTTAATTAACCTATATCGTCCCACTGGGAAAAGGTCTCCCCCAAACTCCGCCAACCATCTCTGTCCTTCGAGGCCTCTCACCATTCTCTCTCGAAGGAGTCGAGATCGTCCCGCCAACGCTTTCTTGGCCGACCACGACTTCGCCTTCCGTCGGGCTGCCAGGATGTTACGGCAGTCGCCCATCTGTCCGGAGGCATCCGGCTAACGTGACCCGCCCACTCCCACTTGAGCCGGGCTGCTTTTCTACCCACGTCGGCAATGCCAGTAACAGTTAATACATAAATAATAAATATTTGTAGATATTTCACACAGTGCCGTCGAGACCCAAACTATGCAAAGTTTGTACTATGGGCACATCAGGTGGCAGAATACTTATACATTTTTTTTTGTTTGAATACAACACTACAACATCCAGAGCCGGAAGAAATATTTGCAGAATATACAACGATTTCTCCCGTAGCAGAAATTGAACCAGTGCCTTTTGCGTCTTAGCCGAGCATTCGCCCGTCACGCCATCGAGGTCGTCAATTTGTCTTAACTATTTCAAAATCTATACTAATATTATAAAGCTGCAGTGTTTGTTTGTTTGTTTGTTTGATGATGTACTACGGGTTTGTAGATCCCATTATGACCTACAAAAAAGTCCGCGAGAACATATATCTAGCTATCATGGTTTAATCACAATAACCGATTTTGTGTTCAAAATAATTATTAAATCGTCTGAAGAAAAAAAAACTACGTTAAATATGTATCGTAAAATTAATCTTTATCGAAATTAAGCATTATGTTATAAAGAGTATTTATATAGAAGTAAAATACTTTTTGTTTCATCTCAATCGGATATTTCGTTTAAAAGTTATCACGTGTGTAAGATGTTAAGAGTTGGTACCTATTAATGAGTTATAGGCCATAGTCTATTTATTGAGGGAGGCTATAATATAGGCAATATTTTATCTCGGTATTTCCACGGAAACGAGAAAAACGCGGGTGAAACCGCGGGGCACAGCTAGTTATCAATATTAAATTAATTCGCAAAAAGTATGGTAGGTTGCTGTATAGGCTACATGAGTTATTCAATAGAAGGTTGCTTATATGTGTCTGTCTACATTATTTTAACGTCATAAGAATGGACATAAATAATCATCATTATCATCAGCCTATAGCAGTCCACTGCTGGACATATGGAATTAATAAATAAATTATGGAATATATATATGGAACTATATGGAATATATATATTGCTGGTTCTTATTTGGCTCAACGGATCAGTATTGCCATTCAGCGTGGCAATGCGACCAGCGTCTTGGGCACGCTTTCACCGTCTGATGAGCTGGATCAGGCGAGCTATCTATAGACCGTTTGCAACGGCCTTTAGATAGCTCGACTGTTTCTTTTTTATTTTGTAAATTGTATTTGTATTAGATGTAAGTTTAGTTCTGTTTTACAAATATAATTTACAAAGTATAGAGTCGAGGTCTAAAAACCAAAAGGTGTATAGATAGATAACCACCTAGGTATCTAGATATCAAGAGCACTGGTAGTCTAGTTGGTAGTGACCCCGCCTTCCGATCCTAAGGACGTGGGTTCAAATCCAGTCGTGTACCAATGGATGCGCTATACCAGTATTCTCAAACGGTGAAGGAAAACATCGTGAGGAGACCCGCGGCTTAGTCAGCTCCGCACGTATTGACCATGTCTTTCCTGTGGACAAGGCTGACTAAGCTGAGAGGATGGTATAGGTGCTGGACAAGCCTACTTCATCTTAATTCGTCCCGGGCACTACAGCGTCCCGTTTGTGAAGGTAAAAGTTGCCTCCTGACGCTGTATAAATCATCTACTATAGATGGTCAAAGGCCTTAGTTTAGTTTATATAGATATCAAAGAGATCTTAGAGCCTAGACACTGAACGCTGCCACAGCCCCCATTAAGAAATTGGTAAGCTACCAGTTCTGTGCTCATCAGGACTGTTATAATTCCAGTAGGCGCGGACCGCATTGCGGTGGGCAACTTCGATGTCATCTGTGGCCGACCTTGTACGTCTGTATCCTTTTGTCTGGCGTTCATTAAGCTGCAAGTTATTTTTATCGAAACCGAATCCAAAAATAGCAAATTATAGTTTAGCTTTCCGGTGGCCTCGCTCGCATGGTGCTTTGGAAAGCTTATGGTTATTATTTATTCTAATCCGTCCAGCCGTTAAAGGTGCGAACATTGTTGACGGCCTCGTTGGCGTGGAGGGCGATTGCTCGGCAGAGACGAAAGAGGCGCGGCTTCGATTCCCGCTGCGGAAGAAATGTTTGCATGTTCTGTAAATATTTCTTCCGGGTCTGGGTGTTGTGGTACCATGGTACTCGTAGTTTCTGATACCCACGACACAGGAAATCCTAGTGTGGGGTCAGGACTATGTATATGACTGTTGATTGTTATTTATTTATTCTCACATCTTCACATCCTCACGAGCTTTCTGAATCGACTTCTTGTCTTATCACTAGTTCTTTCGAACCAGCGTGGTAAAGGAATGAAAAGTGCGCCTCTGACGGTCCTTTCGTACACTTGACACATGCTTTCCAACTTTTTAGGTTCTAGGACATGCCGGTTTCCTGACGATGTTTTCCTTCACCGTTTGAGAGTACATGAATTTTTCGAACAGAAAAATCCGTAAGTGTACGACCCTATTTGAACCCTCTATAAATGGAGGGCCGTATCATTAGAACACCAGTGATCTCAAACTAATATGACAAAAATATTCACTTTACCTAGACTTCAGCTGGAGACACAATTTATGTAAACAAACCGCCAATACATAACCTAAAACTTACTTTTTCATTACGAATACTCAAACGCATCTCAGAGTTGAGCACGTCTCAAGTGACTAGTTTTTGACAGATTTTCATCAAAAACTGTCAAAAAACCGTGACTTGAGACGTGCTCAACTCTGAGTCGCGTTTGAGTATTCGGGGGTTAGTAGGTACTGATAGTTAAATTAAAGCGTAAAAACAGGTTATTTACCTAAAACTAAAGTGATTTCATCGTAATAACAAAAAATTACGAGACGTTTTTGTTTTACATAAATAGAATCTTCAGTTTGGCTGAAGTATAAATTCTACGCTGTCGGGTTTTTTGTTCTTCTTTCAACATTAAGATTTCATCACGAGATTCTAGTGTACGTAGAAGACAGTAACACGTTTATTTATAAATTAGTTTGTACGTTTATAGATACATAGAATAGGTACACTCGCATACATAGAATCCTACCTATCCTACTAATATTATAAACGCGAAAGTTTGTGAGGATGTGTGGATGTGACGATGTATCTTTGTGCCTCAATCACGCCTAAACGGCTGAACGGATTCGAATGAAACTTGGAATATACATAGTACATGTGCTGGATTAACATATAGGCTATTTTTTATCCGGGTACGACGAGCGCGAAGCCGCGGGCGGCAGCTAGTAGGTACATAAATACATAGAATATAAATAATAAAAAAAGAATTTTATTAATTTCCTTAGTAATACTTAAGTTTTATGAACTTGACTTTACTAGTACCCGATTCATTAGAATAAAAAAAAACATTTCTTTTCATGGATTTTATGACAAGACCTACCTAAAAAGACATCTACTACGTGTATTAGTAATATGGACCACCTTTCATACAAATTTGCCCATTATTCTTAAATTATTTTTTTACATGGTTCACCATAATCATCTTAGGACTTTAAATCAGAAGTGTCTGCAAGTTTTCTTACGTTTACTTGTGGCTCTGCCCACCCCATCAGGGATATGGGCGTGATAGTTTGTAAGTATATGTGTTTGTACGTTAGTTATTTTGTTCGCTTGTCCTTCTTTCAGACGGTAAGGAAACTACGGGTCGTCTTTATTTAATGCGTAGAGATAATTTGGAGGCTGGAAAGTGACTTAGGCTAGAAGAAGAAAGTTATGTAGTTAATTTATCGGCTTACACATGTTCCGTCGATAAATATTATGTACTGTGTCACTATCTGGCGGCAAGCACGTTCCGTTGCCATGGCAACCGCTTCGAGTGCCTTCTGAAGAGCTCGTTAGGATAACTTGAGGAATTCTCATGAGGTGCCTTTTATATTGAGTTAGGTGTAACTATCTTGAGCTAGTACTAGTTGTTTTGAATTACAGTCATGCACTATGTATGTATGTATACATACACACATACATGCATACGTATTATCACGCCTGTATCCCTAATGGGGTGGGCAGAGCCACAAGTAAACATAAGAAAACTTGCAGCCACTTCTGATTTAGTCCTAAGAGGGATATGAAGCAGCTGGTCGCATTCTATTATTTTTCTTTACTTCCAGTCCAGCAGAGAAGTAACTTTTTTCTATAATATATACATATATACATACATAATATGACGCCTGTTTCCCATAGGGGTAGATCCTGCTGTAAAATCATCTACCTACTGCAGATGATCAGGACATAGTTACACATTAAGTGCCTACACTAAATGTAATTTTTTGAAATTCCCTACATTCATTTTGGCTTCACTCACCAGAAAACAGTAAACCTTGAACCATATAAACGACCTAGAACAACGTAAATGAAAGTTAACACGCTACACGCTTTCCATTTTACTCCACTTACCCCATTATGCCTTATTTCGCAAATTCACGTTCAACGAAAACCCTTGCTTATGGGGTTGGGTTAAGTTTCAATATCGTTTGCGTGGCAGATGTAAAGTAGTTGTTTATCTTTTCTAAACCCCACTAGACCTTAGCTTCAAAAGTAAAAATACGTTTCAAGATCGTTGTGGTTTCAATAAAGTTTTACCTGCAAACTTATCTTAATAGGACTTACTTCGCGCAGAAGCATAAAAATATTGCATAAAACGTATGCAGGAACATTGTGTATCACAAGATCGTGGAATGGACATTATGTCAAAATCTAATTGCACCAGTTTTTTTGATGACGGCGAAATAATTTGACGGAGATAATTCAAATATTTTTCTAATTAGACTGTTAAATTCATAAACCTTCGTTTGCTTTGCAAAGTCGGGTAAAAGGAGACTGCTACGCTACCGTCACAAATGTACTGACAGCCCAAAGTGCCCAGCGAACGGATGCCTTCTGCCCGCATTGGTCACGTCGTGACATCATTAAATTGGCGACGGACCTCACTCCGAATAATTTGATAAGGGTGAGAACTCAGACCAAAAAAAAAGAAAAGACGGCGCGCCGCGAACAAAAAAGTGAAGCCACACAAAACCGTGCTCCTGCAAGTTAACATATACGCTCACGCACACACCTTCACTAAAACCATGCTCATTGCTCTTAGTAGGTACGTTACGAGTCGTCATCTAGTAAGCTTAAAATTTGAAAGTAGATTTAGCCTTCCTGTGTCGAGAAAACTTGTAAAAACAGCAGCAAATCACATAAAAGTCTCACGGAATCACTTTTCACTTGTAAGTATTTCAAATAACATCGTTTCTTAATTATAATACTATGAATTTTACTTGGAACACTAAACCTTCGACACATACATAGATAAAAAGGTGGCTTCACTTTTGTTGTTCGCGGCACGCCGTCTTTTCTTTTTTTTTGGTCTGAGACTGAGAAAAGTATCATGAAACAGTTACGCAAGTTTCGTGTGATGTTTCTTAATAGATACGGTTAAATTATGCAAACTTTTCTTATTACCCTTATAATATATATTTTTTCTTATTAAACGACTCTGAAAATTATTTATAACGTTTTGAAGTCTCCTCAAATTCTTCAAGGAAAACTCCAAGAATAACGTGGTAGGTTAAAATGTAGGTCGGTGGCGCTATCTGTTGATATACATTTAAACTAATTTGAAGCGGGAAACGCTAGTGCGCCATCTTACGAAGGGTGGAGGAACTACCTACGGAGCAGTAGTTACAGCTTTTGCCACAGGTGGCCAAATGAGGTTCCTCATTTTCATGTCTCTGAAAAGATATCTGAACGAAAACCCTATAAAAAAATTGTGGACATTACACACAGCGCCATCCAGCCTCAAACTAAGCAAAGCTTAAATCACATTATATCAAACTAGCGAACTTTGTCACTATAAGTATTTTTAATACAAACTTCCCACTACGCCCTCCAGGTGTAAGTTCAGTGGATGAACCATTGATTTGATTTTTCTATTAGGTAATTCCTCTAGTATTAGGAGTATCGCAAGGACTTTTAACCAAATAATACAAGTTGGATTATGTAAGATCTTAGATTTAATGTATGCTAATTTATTATTGGATCATCATCTTAAAGCCCTCCTTTTTATTAGGTACGCCATTCACTCTGATCCCTTGCAAGTCTCATCCTTTGATTGCCGGCTACGTTTACCAATTTCATTGTTGGATTTGGATGTGTGCAGTCTAAAGTGCTATTGTTAGGTAGATATACCTATCTACCTACACGCGTTAGTAGTTGCGTCGGTACCTACCTACCGGTAGGTACCAACTCAATTGGAGCCCACATCCGTTCATCCGTATCAATAAATAAATAATTCTGAACATTTTACAGAGGGCTCTGTGTGAAATGTTCCATGGTTGACTATATCCATCCTTAGGACTTAGGACTCTTGGATCAGGAGTGGCTGCAAGTTATCTTATGATTACTTGTAGCTCTGCCTACCTCGTTAGGAATACGGACTTGATAATAATATTGCAACACCCAGATCCGGACGAAATATTTGCCGAACATGTAAACATTTCTACAGCAGCGGGAATCGACCCCGCGCCTTTTGCGTCTCAACCGGGCACTCGCCCGCCACGCCACCGAAGTCCTTTGGTCCATTTTCGTAACTGTTTTTCATAACTAATTTCCTTCGCTGTTTCATAACTAGTTATTAAAATGGACCTTTTGTTCTCTTTTAATAACTGTTTTTCAGAACTAAAAGGCAATTTCCTTCACTGTTTCATAACTAGTGTGACCTAGCAAGTGTTTTGTTCGGATAATGCTCAAACCTTAAATCTTTATTTTCATTATTCATTATGGATAAGGAATTTTAACTATTTTCGAAACCTAAAAGAAGTTCTCTTTTTATGCTGAAATACTTCCAATTTATAACCAGACTAACTTATTACGTTCTTGAGTGGTACTTGAGTGGAGACCGCGTGTCGGCAGACCGTAGTGTATGTAGGGCGCCCTGTAGCAAGGGGGGCGATGATATTCGTAAGTCAGCGCGCAGGGATTGGAGGAAGAGAGCTCAAGTCAAGATCAAAGTCAAAGTCAAAATAAAATATTCCATAAAATCACGGGGATCACTTGGACACGTCTTAAATCTACATTGCGTTTACACCTGTGTGAAGATCGAGCTCGTGGCGTGCCATGGGAGAAGCCTATGTCCAGCAGTGGACTGATGTGGGCTGATATTGATGATGATGATGGAACATATTACGTTACGATAAATAAATACAATTAACCACTTTTCGTGAGAAGCTCTTCAGGCTCAGGACCTATTTCACCGTTCGAACCGAACGACTTTTAGCTCTTGAAGGGCTGTGAAAAGTGGTGACAGCTGTTGAGCTCAGTTTAAAAGCTAAACGCCGTTCAGTTTATATGGTGAAATCGGCTCTTATGATAAATAACTGTACAGTGGAGAACATTCTAAAAATAATGTTTTAGTTCTTTATGGCATCATAGATGGCCGCCATGACAGACTATAAACCAGAACTAATCAGATGATCGTCTGCTCTCTATGATGGTTCTCGGGAGTTTCCATGCCTGACTCACCTTCACACTGCTTGGTCACACTGGTGTTACGATCAGGATATAAATTTACTAACCAACACACTGTCTAGTCAAACAGTGTGACAGGCAAGAAAACTGTCTCCTAATCTTTACATTAGTGTTAACTTCTGCCGGGGTCTGTATTTCCTGAAAAGTATAATATGGGTGTCTTTAAATCGAGAGTCAATAGGTTTCTTCTAGGTAAGCGTGCTCCATCTTAGACCACACTGTTACTTAACATCAGGTAGAGTGTGGTCAAAGGCAAACCTATTTCGGTTTAAAAAAAAAAAAAAAAAAAACTTTAAGAAACCAATTTCCTTATCATAATATTACTTTTTACAATTAAAACCTCTTTTCTACATGTATTACCTGGCCACTTCACTTGAGTATTTCCTTGATAAACAAAATAATAATTACGTTTGTCAAAGTCTCCGTCATCCATTCGTTCCGACACAGAAAGAATGTAATCACTAAAACGAAAAGTTTATTCATTCTGTAAGACGTTATCTTAGAAGAGAATCATTTTTAGGGTTCCGTAGCCGAAGGATGCCAACGGGACCCTATTACTAAGCCTCCGCTGTCCGTCCGTCCGTATATCAGCGGGATGTATCTCATGAACCGTAATAGTAAGAGAGTTGATTTTTTTACAGAGTGTGTGTTTCTATTGCCACTATAACAAATAATGATTAAAATAAAATAAAAGGGGGCCCCATACAAGAAACATTAATGTACATGTACGATGGAACGGAATCCTTAGTGTGCTAATTCGACTCGGATTTGACCGTTTTTTTTTTTCTTTAACCGTTATTATTAATAAAAAACCATGTCGTCCCACTGCAGGGCAAAAAAGTACCAATCCTTCATAATTGAATCAAGTCATCCCGCTATCTCAGTTTTGGTCTGTCACTCGGTAGTAGTTTTTGCCCATTAGGTGATCCAAGATGCGGCACATAGTCCTGTCCAATCCCACTTGTCTTCGGACTGGTTGCTTTCTAAGCAACTTCAGTGATTTGTGTTTTGGAGGGTAGTATGGTATTCATTAGGAATGCTACTCATTATTTACCCGTGTTTTATGTCGTAGAGTCTAAATTACGCACCATAACTTAGCCGACCAGATACGGAAAACTCATTTACAAGTAGCGACTCGCACTTGACTGATTTTTATTATTTACACCAGAAACCAGTGCTAGATGTGCTGAAGTCCTGCAGTTGACAGGTAAATTTTAAATATCCGTTTAAGGTGTTTACTCGTTTTAATTAAAAATTATATCTATAATCATCATTTTCCTGCCCTCATCCCACTAGGTGGGGTCGGCACAACATGTTTTCCTCTTCCATTTTCTCCTATCACTCGTCATCTCAGTATTCACTTCTTTCATACGCATTGTCCTCTTTCACCCAATCCATCCATCTTTTCTTAGGCCTTCCTCTGCCCGTGTATCCATCCACATTCATATTCAGCACTTTCCTTGTAACATGACAACATGAATTAATAATTATATCTATCTATTGACGGCCTCGGTGGCGTGGCGGGCGATTGCTCGGCAGAGACGCAAGAGGCGCGGGTTCGATTCCCGCTGCGGAAGAAATGTTTGCATCTTCTGTAAATATTTCTTCCGGGTCTGGGTGTTGTGGTACCATGGTACTCGTAGTTTCTGATACCCACGACACAGGGAATCCTAGTGTGGGGTCAGGACTATGTATGTGACTGTTGGGTGTTATTTATTTATTTATTTATTTATCTAACCAGTAAATACGGAGAATATGAATGAAGAATATGATGAGAGTGAATGAAGCGAGAATAGTATGTCGGGACCATAGCAATCAGAGACCCGTGGCCTCTAGGTACCTCCGTCTCTCATAGCAATCAGAGACCCGTGGCCTCTAGGTACCTCCGTCTCTCATAGCAAACAGAGGCCCGTGGCCTCTAGGTACCTTCGTCTCTCATAGCAAACAGAGGCCCGTGGCCTCTAGGTACCTCCGTCTCTCATAGCAAACAGAGGCCCGTGGCCTCTAGGTACCTCCGTCTCTCATAGCAAACAGAGGCCCATGGCCTCTACATCCTCATAGGAAAAAGGCATGATATTATGTATGTAAATATTGAACCTTTGTTTCATAAAAACCTGAGAGCGGATGATGTCTTAATTAGGAAGCCTAGTCATTGCCTACTCGGAAACAGATAGTGAGAATGTATCGACCTGTCAGTGACAGAATTATAACGCTGTATTCAGGAAGGTAGGTGAAATAGTAAATACCTAGTTGGTTATTGAAAATGTTCAATTATGATTTATCAGAGCTGGTTTTAAAATGCATGATGAGGAGCACGGGTACGCATGCGCGTAAACTTCGGGACCATATTTCCCCAGTAAACAGAAGTCTCGGAACTAGCCCGCTCGCTCGGGGCAAATTCATCCTTCCCGCGTAAATTCAGCGTGATTTTCACTATATCTAAAAACGCCAGTGCTTTTGCCTTAATATTTGAAATCATCTAGACTGTATTTCGTGTTTGCTACCATGATAGCCGCAAAGCTAATTAATGTAGCTGATGATGATGAAGACGCTATAATCGTTTTTTTAAGATATGTTTATTGGTTTAATTTATTTTTTTCCGCCTCTTTGTACATATATAGTTTCATACATGCGGAATTTCATATTCAAAATGAAGAAAATCCTGAAGAGTTTGAACAAATTGAAATAAGAGATTTTAATCATAACGATTACAATTAAAAGTGTAAGTGCATATTCGAAGGGACAAAAGTTTAGCTATAGTGAGTATGACTTTTATTTCGTGGTGTCGATACTTTTTCATATGAAATACCTACTTAGTATTATTCAGGTTTTGTTTCTCACTGTTAGTTAGTGTATACTAGCATGATGGCCGTTATTTTTGTTTTATAACGACAAAATGAGTTTTACTGTAAAATATTAAGACATACTAGGTAAATAGGCTCCAACAAAATAAAATATACAGAAGCACTCTTACGATTTTATTTATTATAATATTTACATGGAAAAATATAACTTTTACTTATTAAGAGGGAATGATTCGATTATTCTACGCATGACTAACAAAGCCTTATTGAAGCTTTTTGCTGGAAAAGTAAAGAGTAATGGTTATTTTTAGAACAGTCTCTATCTTAAAGTCGAATAGGGCACGAACAGTTTTTTTTTTTTTTTCGCCTGCTTATACGCTTTAACCAAATAGGCAATTATGATGCCTGCGGTTTCACGCGCGGTCATTATGAATAATGACAAAGTAAGTTGGCCACTAGCTCATACGAACTTACTTTTACCAAGAGCATCGGTCAAATTGATAAGTTTATTACTTTGCCTGGCCCATATTAATAATGCCCGACAGCCAGTAGTCCATTTAATAAATCAAGGTTTTTAATGAAATTCTCGCATTTAAACGTCAACATTGATGATTATGTTAATCCACGTTTGGCCGTATTATTAATGTTGGATTTCTTGGTATCGAAGGTATTACTCAAGTGCTACATTTCTGGCGCTTTGGCGGCCGTTGCCGCGGTACTCGTAGTTTTTTACTAACCTAACCTACTCATTTCGATTTAAGCAGATATCTTATCTATTAGATCGAAATTAGAAGGTTAGATTAGTGAAAAACTATGCCGCGTCAGTGGCGGCCGAACTTTCATACAAACATTTTTACCCCTTTTTACTCCCTTAGAAGCGGTAGAATTTGCAAAAATCCTTTCTTAGTGTTCATCTCCTTGCTATAAGGACAAATACAATCGGACAACGCGTTATAAAGTTTCCATATAAACTTTAACATCCCCTGCACCCCACAACATGGGTAGTTTTGAAAATATTTTAACATAGACTTTTACTGAATGTACCTATTTAAGATTGTATGCTATGTTTTAAGTTTGAAATTTCAGGGAATACGAAAATTATGTTTTTACTCCATTTCATTCCGTAAGGTGTAGAATTTTCAAAAATCCTTTCTTACGTTGTACATCTTCGTGCTATAAGGCCCTTTAAATTTCAAGCCTCTAGGAACAGTGGTTTAGGCTTTGCGTTGTCTATCATTGGACAGTCACGACAATGTATTTTATATAGTATTGTGATATGATTATAATTGGATCCTGGCGAGAGTGAGGGTCATCACTTGCATGACCCTTAGGGAACGGGTAGTTCCCATTTCTTCTATGGAACATGACTTCATCGAAAAAAAATGAAACATTTTCTTCCCAATTTTTTCCATAGAACGACTTACTTACTTTTCATTCGAGTTTCATGCCATTACAAGAAGCTAAATGACACTGATAATGTCAATTATTCTATATTAACCATTAAAAAAAGGCCTTTTACCATCTGTAGATGATTTATGCAGCGTCAGGAGGCAACTTTTACCTTCACAAACGGGAGGCTGTAGTGCCCGGGACGAATTAAGATGGAGTAGGCTTGCCCAGCATCTATTCCATCCTCTCAGCTTAGTCGGCCTACTTTAACCATAACCATGAATATAACATAGGCAATCGGTCGTATAGTAGCGAACAAATATTACTGCGAATCTCAAGTTAGAGGACATTTACTTACAATGCGACAATCAAGTCAATCAAATTAGTCACTTTGACAAGTGCCACAATAAATTATGATTATTTCCTAGAACCAGTATGATATGATAATCGTAAAGAGGTCTTATTTGCCTCGTCCTAAAGAACAATTTGAGAAATAAAAGTATTACATGTTCCATAGTACACAATATAAGAACCAAATATCTTATTCTATCCGATGACGTCATGTTCCATAGAACATATGGAAACTACCCCAGGGAACCAACCGCGCGATAATATATTTTTGCTATTAAAAATAAACACGCGACGAGTAGACCAATAACTAGACAGCATACATGTTACAATACTCGCTTATTACAACTAGAAAACTTACCTAATTAGTGACAATAGTTGTAACGATGTCAACGTAATTAATTTAATCAATATCCATCATTGGAACAAAGGAAAGAAAAGATCTAAAGCGCTTAACATTGTAACGTCTTTTTTTTACCGGCCATATTTTTTGTTTTAATACCCACCAGTTTTCTAGCTAGAGCAACACGGACTTTGGCAGAATTGTGACGTAACATCACATAGCCACTGTTAAGAATTGAACTGAACATTGTAACGGCTGAGAGCCCGGCTTAGACGCAAGAGGTGTGGGTTCGATTCCCGCTACTATAGAAATGTTTGCATATTTTGCAAATATTTCTACTCGTAGCTTTCCTTTCTTTTCTTAGGCACTACCGCTTGGCACTACTAGTAGAGTGAAGGGAAATTTTAGATACCCAAGACAGCCCTACCCAGACGATCTTAATGTAGGATTACAGCTATGATGTTACCGCTGGGTTATTATTTTATTAGAACCGATTGATATACTAAAAGAAAGATACATCTACAAACCAAGGTATATATGTACTCGTATATACACACACATTGAGCCTGTTTCCCATAGGGGTAGGCAGATCTCCATTTACTACGGTTCTGAAACAAAGGTTCTTAATAAGCTTTTTTCAACAACATTATTCTTATTATGTAGGGAAATTATGTCGTAGTAGCCTCTCCAACTTGACGGACCACCTATAATGGGCGATGAGATGATCACCTCTCACCATATCCATCTTAGGATTTTAAATCAGAAGTGGCTGCAAGTTTTTTTTATTATTTACTTGCGGTTCTGCCCAGCCCATTAGGGATAATATTATGATGATCAAGTTTAGACGCACTGCGTTCTCAGTGTTTCTGTGTTAAATGTCAACAACATACTTTTGGCAAGAGTTTATTTTCTTCGATAGCTTCGTTGCCAGCCACTTTCATTCCTATGATAGAAATATGCTTATCATAGAGCATACATACTACCATCGTCATTGTCTTTAGGTACTGGCAAATATTATGTGTTAGGATATACTACTACTACTACTGGTCGTGTTAGTTCCTTAGAACGAGTGTGGTGAAAAGATTTAAAGTGAGCTTCAGGCTCCTTTCGTGCACTTAACTTGTTAGGGAATACAGTATGTACATAATATACTGATATTAACTTTGCAAAGGTAAAGTGCAAAAATGAGTTCTTCTTGACAGCCGAGGCCTAAAAAACTCTTTCGGAGATGTCTCAAAACATGAAATAATACAGTGACGAAATACGGTAATCTTATCAGAGTGAAAACAGGCTCTCTGTCTATCACAGCTTAAGACAAACGTGAGCATGAATAAGTACAGCCAGCAAGACAATTGATTAGGAACGACGATTGGAGGGATCTGTCGTGTACCGAATTTCTGTGAAGGTCAAACGGCCAAATCTTTCAAAGTCGAATTTTTGACCCAAAATTATAAAATTGCCAAAAACGTTGAAGAACTTTCGTTGAGGACTGTACTTTTTTATTTTTAGTTCCTGCTAGCCTCACCGATTTCATTTTCTGATTCGTTATCAAATCCGTGGAAGCGTGTATTTCATACAAAAACGTTGATTCATTCCTAACATCCAGAAAGAAATCCGTACTACATAGTAATTGAACCAGGAAAAAGTACCTACATAATGTACAGCGATAGGAATGTACAATTATGTTTGGTATTTTTTTAATGTTTGTTTGTCGGTTTGAGTGGCCAACACAGAGATGACTTGAGAGAAGGAAGAGTGGTCTTTGCTCTGCAGTGGGACACTACAGGTTCCTAATAATTAAAAAAAACTTTATATCTCGCCCGTAGGTACATATTATCACGCCCGTATCCCTCATGGGGTAGGTAAACACACAGGTAAACATAAGAAAACTTACAGCCACTTCTAATTCAGTCCTAGGATGGATATGGTGAACTATGGTGATATTATGGGCTTAAAAGCTTTTACACTTTCAATGGGGACTCAACATGCGTTCAATATACAATATGGTTCAAATCGAAGGATGAATCTTAGTAGAGCCATTGTACTGAATTATGGATCTAGTGAGATGTTTTTTCTCATCAGATCTATTTTCTAATATGCCCAGTTCAAACCAAGTGACCAGCGAAATGGCAGCCACTGATTATGTACCAATGGATTTTTTTGTGTGAAAAATTTATGTGCGCTATACCAGTACTCTCAAACGGTGAAGGAAAACATCGTGAGGAAACCCGCGGCTTAGTCAGCTCCGCACGTATTGACCATGTCTTTCCTGTGGACAAGGCCGACTAAGCTGAGAGGATGGTATAGGTGCTGGGCAAGCCTACTCGCATCTTAATTCGCCCCAGGCCCTACAGCGTCCAGTTTGTGAAGGTAAAAAGTTGCCTTCTGACGCTGTATAAATCATCTACTATAGATGATTAAAGGCCTTAGTACGTAATGCTTTCAAAATTTATTTTCTTAGGAATACGTAAACAAAGGGTATTTACTTAGTTCTTTTACCGAACCAAATTACAAATAAACTATTGGACAATCTATATCTATAAAAGAGCTTAACCTGACTGACTGATTCATCATCGCCGAGCCGAAACCGCTGAAGCTAGAAAGCTGAAACTTGGAATGTAGCTTCCTTTTATAGCAAAAGCACCCACTAAGGCGGGATTTTAGGAAATTCAACCCCTCAAGGGGTGAAAAGGGGTAAAAACGTTTGTATGGAACTTTTTAGTGCGTGGTACGATTGGCTTGAAACTCGTTTTGGTTACCTACTAAATAGTTTGGTCAGGATTTTTCAAAACAACCCTTAAAAAGGGGTGTAATGGGGGTGTCAAAGTTATAAAGGGCGGTGTGATTGGCTTGAAACTCGGTTTGGTTACTATAAATGCAGAATAAATGGACACGTGTTTCAAGATTTTTCAAAAAAACCGTTACAAAGGGGTGTCAAAGTTTGTGTTGGATTTTTTTAACGAGCCGAGCGGTGCGAATCGATTGAAACTCAGTTTGAAATCTAACGCGTACGAAGTCGCGGGCAATAGCTAGTACTATATAAAACTATTTTTGTCACGCAAAGCAAGGAGAACTCAAGGATAGGCCTTTGATCAGCCGTGGGATGATACAGGCTGACAACAATAACAACAATAATGACACAGACGGTTAGTTCTCACGAATTCCCGAAATTCGGTCGAGATAAATATTTTTGAAGAACATTTCTTATTTTTTTCTGCGAATATCTGAATATCTAAAAGATTATCCATTTAAAGGAGAATCCTCTTAGCTATTTTCAATATTTTTTATGTCATTCCTTAGAAACAGTTTTCCTTAAGAATCACAAAGTGATACGTAATACCAGGTAGGTAATACTAAGAACTCTTTTTTTCCTTGAAAATCTCTGCTTAAGTCAATTTTTTATTTCTTGCTTATTATTTGGCCAATATAGGCATTCAAGGCCGAAACGAGATATGTTTAAGACGCTACACTGTAAAGGCATGGGTATTATCATAAATCTACGCGTTTATTTTAAAATAAATTTACATTATTAGTTTACGCTTCTAAATACGCTACATTGATTTTGAAATTGACATAACATTTGATATTACATTAATAAAAGAGGAGTTTGTAATATTGTTTTAGTTAGAATGTAATTATTGATCTTATAATAAACAAAACTTCAGCCTGATTAATGCGCCAGAGTCATGGAAAATTGGACATTTCGGATGCACGCCACCCAGAGAAGTAGCTGAAATAGTTTAATATAAATATTACTAACACGAAAAATAATTGAGTTTCCTTCACTTTTACATACATACATATTACCACGCCCGCATCCCTAATGGGGTATGCAGAACTACAAGTAATCATAAGAAAACTTGCAGCCACTCCTGATTCAAAGTCCCAAGATGGATATGATGAACCATGGTGACAGGTGATCAGTCCATCACCCATATAGGATGTTTCAAAGTCATAGTTAAAAATGTTTATTCTGTAAAATTACGGGGATCACACGTCCTAAATCTACGTTGCATTTACACCTGTTCGTAAATGCAAAGTCGTTCCACTTTTGAATTTGAAAGTTGGAGCTGAAACAACAAATTTTTTTCAAAAGAAAATGTCAGATTTATAATCTTATTAAAAGTCGAAGTGAAACAAAACTAAAAGTTTGTGAGGATGTTGGGATGTTTGTCTGTCACGTAACTGCTAAACGAATTTTAATAAAAGGGCACCTTTTACCTGGCGCCACTTCAGTGAAGCCGCAGACGAGAGCTAGTCTTTTATAGCTAAGTCTCGTGAAAGCAAAGCTCCTCAATTCACGCAACGGAAGTCCAGCAGGGAGCTGGCTCGGCATAAAATGGCGAAAGGACGAGCGGAGTCCCTTGGGCTCGAATTAGGCCACCTCATTACAGTTATGATAAGGAATATGTTGCAGTTGCAAAAGGGACTTAAATTTCCCAGAAAAGGAAAAAGTCATGTCAAGGCTTGCGAATTCAAATTATATATTTATACATACATAATTATCATGCCCGTATCCCTTACGGGGTGGACAGAGCCACAAGTAATCACAAGAAAACTTGCAGCCCCACTCCTGATTCAAAGTCCCAAGATATATGACGAATCATGGTGGTCAGCCCATCGCCCATATAGATAGTCTATCATGTTAGAGAGGATTATTTATTACATGTAGAAATCAAAAACTCCAATGCGTTATTCGAAATAAAGAATATAGAATTCAGGTAGAATGTGGATAAACCCAAACATATTTCGAAATTTATAAAATATTATGTAAGAGACATACTGGATTACATAATAACGCATCAGTATTCTATTGGTTTTACATCCTGGCCTGTGAAGGTCTACGCCGCAGGAGAATTGCTCGCCAAAGCCCGGCAATGTAAGCGCAAGTGAATATTCACAGTGAATTTAGATGTTTGCGAAACTCTGTTTTAAAAAGATTACGTTTTTAGTTTTAGAAGTTGTATTGGTGGCCTTACATACCTGAATAAAGAAATATTTTATTACTAGCTGCCGCCCGCGGCTTCGCTTGCGTGGTACCCGGATAAAAATAGCCTATATGTTACTATAAGTTTCATCCAAATCCGTTCAGCCGCTTAGGCGTATTGAGGCACAAACATAATAAACATCCTCACAAACATTATTATAGTATTATTATTATATCTCCCGAATCGCTCGTGGCGTAGCTTGCTTAGGCGTTCTTGATTTATCGTTGAAGTTAAGCAACGTTGTGCGCGGTCACAATTGGGATGGGTGACCATAAGTGGCATTACGAGCTGAGCGCTTTTGTGCATGGGAGGGTACGTTAAACAGTCGGTGCCGGCTTTTAAGTCGTTAAGCCATGACGGAGGCCTTTAGGTGGCCTAAAAACTCTACTAGAGTTGGCCACTAGCTCATACAAACATACATACATACATACATACATTATTTATATCTCTTTGCTTTTTTAGTCCACCTTGTAAGGTTTACACGAGCTCAGTAACTTGTCCTAGTATACAGTAGATTCAAGTCGCGTAAGTTTAAGAGTGTTATTCGAAGAACTTCTCAGTTTTTTTTAACAAATATTGAATAATCTCATGTAAAAACTTAGTCAATATCACTTAGCGCCGCATCTGTGGCAAGCTCCCAAGTTACTGGGACGATTTACTAGCTCGCTAAACGTAGCAGTATCCAACGACTGCAGTAATTGCATTAGCAGATTTTTGCTTCTCGTAATAGAATTACGGCCGCCTCGCACAAAATGTTTCTGGTGTTGATCGGTACATTTATTCTATCGTTAGTTGTTTACCATCATCTGTTTCTTCATCGTTTACATCACGTAGTGGAAATGGACCCATTATTATGCCTCAATTTTACTCATTGGAAACTTCTAAGTTTTTAATTGTCGAAGCTATTATAACTTTTGTAAGTAGATAGCGGAATTGTGTTTCAAATGTGTTAAAGAAAAACAATTAAGTTAAATGCACAGTTGTCTTGAAGTTAATTTTCGGCTTATTGCCTCACTTGCTGATGTAACGATCGTCTCGCATAGCACTGGTGGCTAGCTTCCAACTGAGACGATATTATGAAACCGTTCAGATTTATTTATTTCCGATGTTTCTTGACATTTTCGATGTTTCACTTTGCGCGTAAAAAAATAAAAATAAGGCTTAATAAATTACTTTGCACAGACATCAGTTTAGCCGTTACTGCGTGATTGACTCAAAAGCATCCCAACAAAGTATTGTTTTTTTTTTATATTACCTACTTATACTTTTATTTATTCATATCCAACGTAGGATTGAATTAAGAAGTGGCTGTATGTGACTCTGCCCACCTCATTAGGGATACGGGCGATATGTATTTAAGTATGTACTTACACACATCAACATTGTCTAGGGATATTCAACATTTTGTTGATTTTTACAAAAACTGAAAATAATTTCTTAAGAGAACTAGGTATGGCAAGAATCTTTATTTTGTGTTGTTTTTAGTAATATTAAAATACAACTGTTTGATAATATTTTTTAATGAAAATTAAAGTAGGAATAAAAAATCGAAAAATCAGAAAATTTACAAGGTTCGATAAATTGTGTTAAAACTATTTTTACGTTGCCATGACTTTATAAAATTACATTTTTACAATTTAATAATCGGTGTTGCCTTCTCTAACGTTGATAACACATCTGCACCGGTTATTCAAACTCAAAATTAGGGTGTTAAAGTCTCGTTGGGGTATGCGATCCCATGTTCGTTTTAAATGGCAAAAAAGTTGGTCTTCTGTGGTCAAATTTGCTGAAAGCCATTCGCTGCAACATGTCCCAAGCATGTTCAATTGGGTTTAAGTCGGGTGACTGTGCAGGCTAGTCCAAAACCGCGACATCATGTTCCTGAAGGGCAGCTGATACCAATCGCGCTGTGTGTGGAGGGGCATTATCATGCATGAGCTGAAATTCCTGGCCAATTTGGTCTTTGTGAGGGATGATCACAGGCTCTACGACCTCGTTCTGGTATTTTAATGCAGTCATGCTGCCTCTTATCCAAACGAGCTTGGTTCGCGCGCCAATACGAATCCCCGCCCAAACCATGATTGTCCCACCTTGGTACGAATGGACCTCTTGTGGATGCTGGAGTCGACTTTCTCTGCCTGGAATTCTCCAAACACGTGTTCTTCGTGAATCGCGGTGGAATCCAAACCGAGACTCATCAGTAAAGAGAACCATTGTCCATTGGCCGTTGTTCCATAACAAATGTTCTTGAGCCCAATGAAGTCGCCTTCCGCGATTGCCCCGTCGTAGAGCTGGAACACGAAGCGGTCTACAAGAATGAAGATCGACTTCATGTAGCCTTCTTCTGACGGTTTGGTCGCTAACTGACAGCTGATGGTCTGACTGAAGCCTTTGCACTAGCTGCTTTGCTGTGAGATTGGATTCCCTCCTGGCGGAATTTTGGAGAAAACGATCCTGTCTAGGGGTGGTAACTCGTTTTTTTCCAGTGTGGCGCTCTCTTACATCTCCAGTAATACGAAAACGTGACCATAATCGAGAAGTAACGTTTTGATTAGTGTTTAGGGTATTGTCAACCACGCGTTGGATAGCACTGGCTTGTAACATGCCTATCGCTCTTATCATTTCTTCTCTGCTTAAATGTCGCCGTTCCATGACATTACGAATATCACAAGATCCGTTAAAATTAAAAATGACTTAGAAAACACTTATTGATAATTAAATAAAAGTTAATTAATCTAAGGCAAAATTAACGTTGTTAAATTTAAATCGGAGTTCCCATTCTATCTATGGTTTATTGCGTTCTATTTTTTTACTTTTTACGAATTTTGAAAATGGAACAAAAGAGGTTTAATTCCATATATAAACTTTTTCTAAAAAGCAAATAGTTTATAAGCAAATCATTTCGAAATGGAATATCCCTAGGCAATGTTGATGTGTGTATATTTCAAAAATTAGGAAGTAGGGTGAGTTACTTTCTACGCATCCATTTCCATCACCAAGCAGCTAATATTCCTTATATCATTTAAAGTTTTAAACAAATTCAACCTAAGAAAAGGAAGAAAACTTCTTCGATAAAGCCAAGGGACCACCGTATTATTTATTGACTGAACAAACTAAAAGAACAGTCTTTTGTCGAGTCAGGTGATGAAGCAAAGGCGAGGTATAAAGGGCAATAAAATAAAAACTATAAATTCGTTAAATATATTCAAATCAGTCAACTTAATTCTCTGAGAATATATAATGTATTAAAATAAAATAACGACGACGACCTTAGGATCGGAAGGCGGGGTCATTACCAACTAGACTACCAGTACTCTCATCACATCCATACATACATAATTATCACGCCTTTATCCCTAATGGGGTGGGCAGAGCCACAAGCAAACATAAAAAAATAACTTGCGACCACTTCTGATTCAGTTCCAAGATGCATATGGTGAACTATCATGTTGGAGAGGATACTATCCCTTAGTCGACTTCTACGACATGCTCAGGGAGAGAAGCAGCTGGACGTATTCTATGCTTTTTCTTCACTCCCAGTCTATCAGAGAAGTACTATGTAACATTATAATACAACATCAGAAAGAAAAAATGTTTCAAAATCGTTGAACCCGCCCCTCCTACGTCTTAGCCAGGCGCTCGACCGCCACGTCGTTGGTCGGAGGCATCGGTGTGGAATACGTCGCCAGTCTCCCGAGTTGCACCCCGCAGGGAGGTTAGCTCAGCACGCCTCCGTAAACGCGTTAGTGTTAACATTGAACAGCCGTGCGTTAATAGGACACATACTGGCCTAGTATGTGTCCTATATTCACGCTCTTTTAATGCTAGACTTCAGCTTTCCGCTGCATCCTCTAGAACTAAGGCCTTTTACCATCTGTAGTAGATGATTTATACAGCGTCTTTACCATCAAGATGTGTAAATCTTCAAGACATGTTCCAAACCTAGCATGGAAAATCACCTCGGAAGTTTTGAGGACGTCAGCCCCTGTTTTTACTCTGAACTTAACCCCACTAGTAATAATCTTATTATACATTTTCATCATAGAAGCACTAGAAAAGCTCCAGGCGTCTCCAGGCGGCAGATTTGTTGGCCCACTTTGTACGAAGTAAAAGGAGAGGAAAATATATCTTCTGAGTAGATCTAGCTGTCGTCATTAAGAGGATATCTCCCAATTCCTTTAGAATCCCTGCCACTGAGCCAGGTGTTCTTGCCTTTTTTAAACAAGACACGATCTTCTGCGCCATCAGTAACATCTGGAGACAATGATGATGTCAAAAATGTGGAACAGTTTTACAGTTTTTTTAGTTAATATTGTTGTTTTTCTCTGCTGGACTGGGCGTAAAGAAAAAACATAGAATGCGTTCAGATGCTTCTCTGTCCTAGCATGTTGTTAAATTCGACTAAGGGATAGTAACCTTCCTTAACACGAAGGACCATCTATACGCATTATACGTCAGAACCGGCTGATCACCTATCACAAATCAGGAGTGGCTGCAAGTTTTGTTATGATTACTTGTGACTCTGCCCACCTCATTAGGGATACGGGTGTGACAATATGTGTGTATGTATGTACTGAACAGTTGCAATACGTACAAGTCATCTAATTTATGCAAAATGGAAGCGCGTAGCGTCGTGTTTCAGCGTTTGTCGCTCACTTAGGAATTTAGTTCCCATGTAATATATGGAACATGACGTCATAGAACAAAATGACACATTTTCTTCACTATTTTTTCCATAGAACTACATACTAGCTTTTCACCCATTCATGCCGTAGAACAAAATGGAAATCAGATTTTACCAAAATTTTCCATGAGAAGCTATATGACACTGATAATGATAATTATTTTGTCACACCATTGATCAAACACCCGCCTGGGTAAAATAATCCTACTCAAGAATCCTTAAAATCTAAAGAATGATATTCGTAGCAAGAATGATAAGATAATCGTAAAGAGGTCTTATTTACCTTGTCCTATAAAACAATTTGAGAATTAAAAGTATTACAACATGTTTCATAGTACAAAATCAGAAAAAAATGTCCAGTGCTGTCATGTTCCATAATATACTCGTGTGATAATCTGGTGTGACTACGAGTGGTCATGAAAATTATAACTGTGTGTATTTACCTGTACAATTTCCGGCTATTGGAGAATCTGTCTTTTTGAGAACAGAGGAGAATATAATGGGAATTACCCACCTAGGAAAGTGCATGAGCTTCAATATTCGCGGCTGTACGCTGTACTCAGTGAATTAAAATTAATTAAACGGATTGCGTCATTGCTATCGTCAACAGCTTTGCTGCGTTTCAGATAATGCACTTTTGCAAACGCTTCTTGATCTGAGTTAATATAATTAATAATATAATTACTTAATCAAAACAAAAACCCATTAGGCATTCTCCACATGATACAATATAATCTTAAAAAATAATTGTTGGTACCATAAAATTTAATATTTCCCTCCACCGGAACAAATGACTCGGTACCCAAACTCCATCTTTGTAGGTTTCCTACTTTTTTGTACCTGCTTTAAGAAGCTTCATTGAGTCTTTTTCTTCAACTAACGAATCCACAGTTTTTTTCAACGCAAGCTGTAACTGCATTGGATCGCTTGAAAAACTATGGGAAGCTTTTCCAGTAGTAAGGTAGTTCAGGAACTCCTGTGTAAACGTACGCTTCCTAAACCCGGAGAAGGAGGGTCTGCTCGTCGCTACAGGATCAACGTTACCCAAACTCTTGGTGAGGAGAGATTGAGCCATCTTCGAAATGTATTTAAACTTTATCGGTGTAACCAACACTGCATTCTGGGTTGCTCTCTTTCCAAAGACAAGATTCCGCTCTCTCCTTTGATGCCATTTTCCATGTATAGTGATTTGGCTCAAGGTGTGTAAATCTTCAAGATATGTTCCAAACCTAGCATGAAAAATCACCTCGGAAGTTTTGAGGACATTAGCCCCTGTTTTTACTCTGAACTTAACCCCACTAGTAATAATCTTATTATACATTTTCATCATAGAAGCACCAGAAAAGCTCCAGGCGTCTCCAGGCGGCAGATTTGTTGGCCCACTTTGTACGAAGTAAAAGGAGAGGAAAATATATCTTCTGAGTAGATCTAGCTGTCGTCATTAAGAGGATATCTCCCAATTCCTTTAGAATCCCTGCCACTGAGCCAGGTGTTCTTGCCTCTTTTAAACAAGACACGATCTCCTGCGCCATCGGTAACATCTAGAACAATGATGATGTCCAAAATTTGGAACAGTTTTACAGATTTTTTAGTTAATATTGCTGTTTTTCTCTGCTGGACTGGGAGTAAAGAAAAAACATAGAATGCGTTCAGCTGCTTCTCTGTCCGAGCATGTCGTAAAAGTCAACTTAAGAGTACCTAGTATCCTCTCCAACTTGATGGACTTGTATGGGCGATGGGCTGATCACCTGTCACCATGGTTCGCCATCCATCTTAGGAGTCTTGGATCAAAAAGTGGCTGCAAGTTTTCTTTATGATTACTTGTGGTTCTGCCCACCCCGTTAGGGATACCGGCTTGATAATAATGCATGTAATATTGTAACGGTAAATGTAAAATGTCTAATCCATACTAATATTGACTTTGACAGAGGGAAATGGAAGAAGAATACATGTTGTGTCGACTCCATATAAAGTGGGAAATGGGCAGGGAAATGATAATGATGAATCCATACATATAATAAGAACTCCGTCACAAGAATTGGCCACTAGCTGATACGTGCTTACTTTTTATCTATACTTAGGTACCTTTCTACTTCTAAACTGATGGTAAATTTGTCGAGGAGATAGTTTATGTCCCCCTAACATTTGTGAAAAACCGATCAAGTGCTATTTGAATTCACACAAGAAGGGTTCTGTACCATCGTACATGAACACAAATGTTTATTGCATGGCCGTCTTTAATTTTTTATTTTATTTTGTTTCAATTTATTGTTGTTATAAAAAAAAACTAAGGCTTTTTACCATCTATAGTAGATGATTTATACAGCGCCAGGAGGTAACTTTTACCTTCATAAACGGGACGCTGTAGTGCCCGGGTCGAATTGAGATGGAGTAGGCTTGCCCAGCACCTATTCCATCCTTTCAGCTTAGTCAGCCTTGTCCACAGGAAAGACATGATCAATACGTGTGGAGCTGTCTAGGCCGCGGGTTTCCTCACGATGTTTTCCTACACCGCTTGAGAGTACTGGTATATGCACACATGCATTTTTCACTCAGTAAAATCCATTGGTACACGACCGGGATTGAACCCACGACGTCAGGATCGGAAGGGTCACTACCACCTAGAACACCAGTGCTCATTGTTGTTATACCGGCAATAGAAATACACACTGTGAAAATTTAAACCAACTCTCTCGAGATACGAACTGAAATTTTTGGGGCTGTTAATATTTAAACAGGTAAAAGCAAGTCTTATTTGTTAGGATAATAATTTACATAATGTTAATTTCGATCTGGTTGGCTACGCGATCTAAAATAGATATTAAATAGGCATAAAGTAATGCCCAGGCTTTGAGGAGGTATAAAAATTATACAAATAAACACAGAGACTCGAAATCTTTTTTATTATGATCTGTATATAATCCCATTTTTTCCAATTAGATTTAAATACTTGAGAAGGAGGCGGCCTTCAGGATAAATACACTGACGTAGACTATTTCTGAAGTTTTTGGCTTTTTCTGCACATTTCAAAGGGTATGGTGGATGGTTCCTCGATAGAGGACATACAGCTCTTTCAAAGTGTACATGCAAAGTTTGAAAACTTACAGGCATATGTACATACATACTATCACGCCCATATCCCTAATGGAATAGGCAGAGCCACAAGTTAACCTAAGAGCAGTGGGGAAGAAGCGAAACTTGCAGCCACTTCTGATTTAAAGTCCTAAGATGGATATGGTGAACCATGGTGACAGGTGATCAGCCTAACGCCCATATAGGTGGTCCATCATTTTGAAGAGGATGATGACTATCCCTTAGTCAACTTTACGACATGCTCGGGGGGAGAAGCAGCTAGACGCATTCTATGATTTTTCTTTATGAAAACTTTCCATAATAAATAGAGAAAAAAGTATCACGTGCATCTGGCGAGCGCGAAAAATCGACTTAGAAAAATAGTACATGTTCATGTTTCATCGTATTAAAGGCACGTTCATTGGCCCGTGCCTGACTGGCGTGTGTAACTTATTCAAATATTATATTGGTACGATTACACCAAATCCATTATCGGCCGAAGTATTGTCGGACGTTGTCGACCGAACTCGGCCTATGGATGGGGTCTTTCAAGGATCTAGAGTTTCTCTCAATTGCCCTGACATTGGATAGTGAGCTGTCTTTAAGGATTTTGATGGTATCATCTGTACATTTTGGTATCTTATTAAAAGCCCAAAGAATTCTTTCCACTGTATGTTTTTGGTGTCCTGATTCATCCATGTTTGTTTAGTACCCATTAATTTTCAATCTGCTACTGCAAAATTTTGATTGACGGGTTGGTTGACCTTTTAAAACAAACTGATTGAAAACTCCAGCCTTTTATTTATCTACGAAAACTAACAGCGTTTTTCACACAGCCACGTTCCTATCAAACCGCTGCCAGACTGAGCTTCAATCAAATAGGATACACAACGGTTATATGAAGTTGCAAAGTATGACACCGGTTTTATGAAGCAAGTTTGTACAAAGATTTGCACTTTGTCGCACATCAAAGCGGACAAAGTTCAAACACAGTAGGTTACCGCACAGCCACAATGTCCAGCAATTATATCTCTTGACTTTTTTGTAAACAAAATATTATGTAGGTACAGTGTATCAGGTACCTTTGTTCATTACAACGTTTAGGTGTGTACTTAAAGTACCGAGTAATCCATTATTATCAACCAATTATCTATGTGATAAGTTAATTAGGTTGTGTAAATTATTTTAATTTTTAACTCATATTACCCACTGCCTGACTGACTGACAAAGCGATAATCAACGCAAAGCCTAAACCATAAGCCATGGAAGCATAAAACTTGGGAGATACATTCTAGTTATGGTGTAGGGGTGCTTCTAAGAAAGGAATTCTAAAAAAAAGATTCAACTAGTGAGAAAAATGAAGTTCGTGTAAAAAAACTGAATGCGAACGAAGTTTCGACGTATTCCACTAGTTTTCTATAATTTTGTAAAAACTTAAACAGGTTTACGATTCTATTTGATTCGGCGTAAATTCAACGTAGATTTAGGACGATTAAGTGCTTAATCACACTACCGAAGATACGCGACCGAACTTCGGCGTGATTACGCCTGCAATGCTATTTCAATTACTAGCAACACATTTGCCGAAATTATGGTACGTTTCGGCGTACAGCCGTACTTCGGTCGGGCGTAAATTCGGCGGCAATGTATTTAGCAATACATTATTCGCGACGGAAGTTTTAAGATAAACAAGTTGATTATAGTTGATAAGGGGCTGAATGGTGTCAAACTAGCTGAGAGAACTTGATTGAATATTTAATTGATTCAGATGGTTTTCTGCGAAGTTAAATTTACAGGCAATTTGATCTAGTATAAATCAAATTGCCTGTAAATTTAACTTTGTGTGTTGCGCAACTGAATTTTCGCGCTTATGGTGTGTCATATTGACTATCTTGGTGGCGAGGCGTACGAGTGCTCGGCTGAGACGCAAGAGGCGCGTGTTCGATTCCCGCTACGGTAGAAATGTTTGCATGTTCTGCAAATAATTCGTCCGGGTCTGGGTGTTGTATTATGTTTTATAAGTATGTATTTACAAAAAAAGTATATAAGTATTCTATCAGCCATCTGGTATAAGCCCATAGTACAAGCTTTGCTTAGTTGGGGCTAGATGATTCTGTGTGAAATGTCCGCAAATATATTGATATTATATTATATCAGCCGAATACGTCGGAACGAATCAGTCGCGAAACTTAGGCCGCGTATTTTCGGCATAGTGTGCTTAGACACTTAAAATGATCCTTACCTGCCTAAAATATTTTATTTTTTGTTGTTTCTTTCGTATAAAAAAAGAGATTGAATAAATTGGAGGTTCATTCGCCAATTAAAAATCTCGTTTCCAATACGTAGTCATACTAATAATTATAAAGAGGAATGATTTTTTTGTTTTTTGTTTGTTAGTAACGAATAGGTTCCGAAACTACTGGACCGATTTCAAAAATTCTTTCACCAATAGAAAGCTACATTATCAGGTGCCAGTATTGGCTATAATATATTTTCAAAAAAAAATAGGGATCCGTAAGAAAATTGTTCAAAGTAGTTTCGAAGTGTTTCATTATTCTGGGATAGCGTAAAATGTTCTCCAAAATCTTACTTATATTATAAATGCGAAAGCTTGTGAGGATGTTTGGATGTTTAACGTTTGTGCCTCAATCAAGCCTAAACGGCTAAACGGATTTGAATGAAACTTGAAATATACATAGTACATGTGCTGGATTAACATAAACGTTATTTTTTATCCAGGTACCAACCACGCGAGTGAAGCCCCGGGCGGCAGCTAGTATTAAAACATTTTCTTCTTCAACAAATTATGTTATGAGCCGCGTCCATTTTGACATAAATTTGTCAACTCAATCGACTGTTAATGATTTAACAGATCGCTAGGCCAGCGATTAGATTTGACGGCCTATTAAGAAAGATAATCCTTTGTTAGAGCATGGTGGGACGCAAAACAACCCTCGGTTAAAATGATTGAAGGCTGTTAATGCAATTAACTGAGAATGGTGAAACGGGCCCTTAGTTTACTATGTCATAGATTTTGTCAAGTTGCAATTAAAGGCAGAGATACCTTCTGAAATTAACTGCTAATACTAGTTGTGTCACTAGTTTTTTCTAACAAGTGTGGTGAAAAGATTTGCAGTATGCCTCAAAGACTTTTTTCGTGCACTTGACACATGTTTTCGAACTTTTAAGGCTCTACGGCATGCCGATGTTTTAAATGAATAAAATATTCCAATCCAACCAACCTAAAAGTTGTATTGTTGAGAAAGAAAAATATTCGATCTGTTTTAAATAGTGTAGATGAGAACAATTTTAAATTAATAAAATATTCCTATCGAACCAACTAAAAAGTTGTCATCGTTGAGAAAGAAAAATAGTTGATCCGCTTCAGTTGGTCATTTCAGTTGGTTATAGTAGAAGGACAAGATTTCTGGTGATTTCATACTAAGGGGTCTTTAGACAAGTAAATATCAAGAATATAAATTGCTGGCCAGTAAATGACGCGGTCAGCATTGACAAACGCTCAAAGGCAATGCCAATAGTTTGATGGTCCTTTGAAAGGCTTTTGTGGTCTCCGACATAAATTGGGTCATCAGATTGTGCTTTTCAGCGTGCAAAATGTTTGCCTAAAATTGTGATTAATGCCAAGCCATTCAATGTATTAATGCCAAGTTTAATAACCACATTATCATCATCATTTATCAGCCCACATCTACCCACTTCTGGATATAGGCCCTTTTTTATAGGCCTTATTAGCACGTCATTCTTTCCGATCCTGCTCCGGCAAAATCTAATAGATTGCCGCTGTCTTACAATGTCATAATATGCCACCACCTGGCCCCTTATTCTCTATGAACAAACGAAACTTGACAGCTCGTAACTTGTTTGTAACGTATCTCGTCACGTTTTGCAATACACAATTGTCATATAGAATACGATAACACGGTGATTCCACGAACGCGACCGCGTTTACTCGCGTTACGTTTTGTTTGATCATAGTGAATGAAGACCCTGTGCGGTGGTCCACCTGCTGATAAATGACACTATCGTGGCCACCACTCGATCCCTGCCTTCTTAAGCACTTCCGTGCTTCGGAGGGCACGTTAAATTGTCAGTCCCGGCTTTTAAGTCGTTAAGCCATGACGGAGGCCTTTATGCCTCATACATACGTAACGATTTATCGTAGTGATAAATCTGTGCAGACCAGTTTGCGCAGTTTTATCGATCGTGTGTATGAAAAATCGTTGTCGATAATCATTCGTCGGTGGCAGTTGCAATTTCTATCAGATAAATCGTTGTCGATTACATTTGCACAGTTTTATCGTTGCGTGTGGACGGCGATCGCTCAGTTCGGCGCTTGCTAGTGTGCGCACGTGCACATCGCTTTCACAAAAACATGTCGGAAGACGAAAGAGTTGGACACCGCGAACTACTTCAAGATTTTATAGAAAGCTACAGAAAATTGTTGGTATGAGAAAATTGCTTCCTTTTCATTAGCCAGTCTTTACACCATATACTCTTCTGCGGAGAACTGCCCGATCGACGTCGATATCGGAGGCATGTGGAGGCACTAGGAACGTTCGATTTATCTGCACAGTCTGAAATCGCTACGATAAATCGTTACGTATGTATGAGGCTTTAGGCGGCCTAAAAACTCCGTCACAAGAGTTGACCATTAGCTCATACGATCTTACTTACTTACTTACTTACTGCCTTCTTTAATAAATTTAACACTGCGGCATACCCACGAGGGAATATCTGTTTTTTTTTATTCTTATCCTGTCCTGCGAACGTATTATTGGATTAGTCCGGATCAATACAGTAACTTATTAATAGAGTTTAATTTAATATATTTAATTGTCATAATTAATAGAGTTTGTAATTGTACACAGGCATAATAAAGTTTAAAAAATTCAAATATAGCGGATGTAAGAAGCCACTTTCAATTTATTATGAACTAAAAAGGTACAAATACCTACTCAACTTTCGCTTATGCCTGGTTCTCATATTCTAATATTGTATAATAGACTGGCTTCCGCCCGCGGCTTCGCTCACGTGGTACCAGGATAAAAAGTAGCCTATACGTTATTCCAGCACACATACTATGTATCTTCCAAGTTTCATTCAAATCCGTTCAGACGTTACGGCGTGATTGAGGCACTTTTGCATTTAAAATATCAGTAGGATCCTCCGAAAACGCAATGATACGCATCATTACACAGACTCGTAGGTACATCGCGGCGTGATATGTCCACAATAAACTAGACTAATCAAATTCTTAAAAAAACATTTTATGGTAGGTAATTTCTAATAAGCACCCTGTCAAGAACGATTGAAAAGAGAAGAGGAAAGATCATTGGCCACCTTATAAGACACGACAGTTTTATTAACACCATCATAGAAGGAAAAGTAGAAGGAAGGAGAGGAAGAGGAAGGCCACGAATTAGCTACATGAGCCAAGTAAAGGAGAAGATAACTGTCGGGTCTTATAAGGAGGTCAAGGAGGCTGCGCTGGACAGGAACTAGTGGAAAGAGCTGCATTACCGACCAGAGCACAGCTATTAAATTAGAAGAGAATTTCTAATAATTCTTACGTCTGTAAAATCTAGTTATTTATATGTGCAACATTTCACAGAAGCCAAACAAAAAGTTGTTTGTATACTTTCAAGATAAAACGAAACGTGAGTTTTCCAACATTTATTTTGAGCCACAATAATTGTGTTGACTCGACTGTTTATTATTTTCTGAATCATTTCAGAATTTTAGCAATTACACAACTTTATTGGCAATAGTTAAATAGTTAATTTACATCTCCCGATGCATGTGTCATTCCTATGACCAACCAAATCTTATCCAGGTGCTTCTGGCCATAATGTAAACAGAATTTTAGCGCTTGAATTTTTTAATTCTTTGAAGAATTTACAAACGTAGTATATAATATTATTATGACACCGCATCGTCATAGACGAAGAACAAACGTCTATGTTCATCACAAAAAAGTTTGTTACGGGAATCTAATCTACAATTCACTACGTAGAAGGCAGAGCAAACTAAGCTACAAAGCCAGTTATTTTTAGGGTTCCGTCCAACGAGACCCTATTACTAAGCCACCTCTGTCCGCCCGTCTGTCAGTGGGCTGTATCTCATGAATCGTAATAGAATTCGCGCGCGAAGGGTTCCATACCATCATGTACATAATTATGTTTTTTGTATGGGGTTGGGGGTTTATTAAAAACTAACTGCCGCCCGCGGCTTCATTCGCGTGTTACCCGGATAAACAATATATACTATGGGTATTCCAAGTTTCATTCAAATTCGTTTAGCTCAAACATACAAACATTCTCACAAAATTTGCATTAGTAATATATATTGAAAATTTCAACTCTCTAGCTATTACGGTTCATGAGATACAGCCCGCTGACAGACGGACAAACTTAGTCTTGTTGGCACACTTCGGGTACGGAACCCTAAAAACGAAGAAATATGCATTCCTCAAAGCAAAATGCGGTCTTATGATGGTCCGGTTTTTTATTTATTCTAAACTATAGGTTACTGTCAAAAGTCAAAAGTCAGAAATACTTATGCCATGAAATCGTTGGGATCATTATTGGTCTTAAATCTACAATGAATTTATGCCTGTTTGCAACGCGACCAAGCGTGGAAAATGATTGATTGATTTTCAGTTCCGTCCATTCAATATAATCAGACCATGATTTTGATCGAAGTAAAACTGACCTGATGTACTTATCTCTGTGGTGAACAGTTTAAAGAAGCTACTCATAATCAATCTACATGATGAGCTTCCACCGTCTGATAAGCTGGATCAGGTGAGCTATCTATAGACCGTTTGCAACGGCCTTTAGATAGCCCGACTGTTTCTTTTGTATTTTGTAAATTATATTTGTATTTTTTTTACAGAACTTTAAACTTACAACTAATACAAATATAATTTACAAAATACAAAAGAAACAGTCGGGCTATTATATCTAAAGGCCGTTGCAAACGGTCTATAGATAGCTCACCTGATCCAGCTCATCAGACGGTGGAAGCGTGCCCAAGACGCTGGCCGCATTCCCACGCTGAATGGCAATACTGATCCGTTGAGCCAAATAAGAACCAGCTGAACCAGAAGGATCACGCATCGTTTCGACCAGACGCCCTAAAAGATTATTATTTATTATTTTTTTATATTAGTTGTAAGTTTCTTTCTGTTAATAAAGATTTTATGTTTGTAAAAAAAAGAAAAATATCTACATGATTATGAGTCGATGTCCCACGTAACTTTGTACAAGGCACGGACGGCGTATTACGTAGGCGGACTATCTAAATTTTATATGTTTTCTGGGAAAACCACGTCGTGGTAACCGACAATCATTACCTTGTTTTTACTTACTACATGTATCGATGGTCCCTATTAACAATGACGGATATACTTTTTTACCAATTTTTATCGGCGGCGCGCCGGTTCCCTCAGTACCCACATTGTTTCTGGGACAAAGTTAACAAAAAACTATCGAAATAATCATGATTTTCAATAAAACAAAATATTGTATACCATAGAATTTTTTAGATCCTGTTTATGTAAGAAAGTGAATATTGGTAAAATGCATATCCGACATTGTTAATAGGGACCATCGATATGTACTTACATAATACTTGCTTACTAACGTATCACCTGCAACGTTTTCTTAAATTTTCTAATCATAACTACCTTTATATCCTACTACATTATAAATGTGAAAGTTTGTGAGTTTGGATGTTTGTGCCTCAATCACACTTAAACGGCTGAACGGATTTGAAAGAAACTTGGAATATACATAGTACATGTGCTGGATTAACATATAGGCTATTTTCCATCCGGGTACAACGCGAGCGAAGCTGCGTGAGGCAGCTAGTATAATTATAAATGCGAAAGTTTGTGAGGATGTTTGGGCCTCAATCATGCCTAAACGGCTGAACGGATTTGAATGATACTTAGAATATACATAGTACATGTACTGGATTAACATATAGGTTATTTTTTATACGGGTATCACGCGAGCGAAGCCGCGGGCGGCAGCTAGTAGGAATATAATAGAAAATTGATTCTGTATCCAAAAACATACGAACACCCAAATTAACAATATTCTAAGGCGCGCCACTCACAAAAACGAGAACCGAGACGAAGTCGAGGTAAAGGCGCATAACTAAGGCCATACCATCTATAGTAGATGATTTATACAGCGTCAGGAGGCAACTTTTACCTACACTAACGGCCGCTGTAGAGCCCGGGACGAATTAAAATGGAGTAGGCTTGCCCAGCACCTATTCCATTCTCTCAGCTTAGTCGGCCTTGTCCACAGGAAATACATGGTCAATACGTGCGGAGCTGACTAAGCCGCGGGTTACCTCACGATGATTTCCTTCACCGTTTGAGAGTACTGGTATAGCGCACATAGTTTTTTCGCACAGAAAAATCCATAGGTGCACGACCGGGTTTGAATTCATGCGGGATTGGAAGGCGAGGTCACTACCAACTAAACCACCAGTGCTCTCAACTCTAACAAACTCCAATAAATCCCGTAGATTCAAATGTAGTTAGTTCTCGTTATATAAAAAAGAAGGAACTTTTTCCTTTCAATCTTCAATTACCTTTTTATGAGCTGGCATTAATATTAAATAGCCTATATATTTATTTTACAAAGAATAACATATTTTATACCTTATTATTATTTATTAAATTCCAGTAGGTCCACGTATCAGGTATAAGATAATCCTACTAATATTATAAATGCGAAAGTTTGTGAGGATGTGACGATATTTGTGCCTCAATCATTCCATAACGGCAGAACAGATTTGAATGAAACTTGGAACATACATAGTATGTGTGCTGGAATAACATTAGGCTACTCTTTATCCTGGTTTCATGCGAGCGAAGTCGCGGGTGGAAGCTAGTAGGTCATAAGATGAACGAATGATGAAAAGTTTGAACGTGATTACTGTTAAGCTCAAAAGATTTTCCAATAGTTTTATTCAGGTGTAATATTTATTTTACGAAAAATAAAAAATAAATATAACTAATAAATAAAATCAATACTTGCGGATATATCACACAGCACTATGTAACCCCAAACAAACTAAGCAAAGTTTGTACTATGGGAACCAGATAGCTGATAGAATACTTTTATACTTTTTTTTGTAATTACATACTTTTTAATGCATAAATTACAACACCCAGACCTGGAAGAAATATTTGCAGAGCATGCAAGCATTTCTCCCGCAGCGGGAATCGAACGCACCTCTTGCATCTCAGCCGAGCACTCGCCCGCCACGCCACTGAGGTCGTCGACTAACATACTGTAGTAAAATTATCCTCGTTGAACTATATCGTAAGAATTCAACTCGCGTGTCACGAACTGTACAAAGTGTATTTGATTGAGCGACATTAAATAAAAACACGGGCAAAATCGATGGTCAGTAATCTTGTAAAATTGCTTAACATAATACTTCCTACTATATTATTAATGTGAAAGTTTGTATGTGTGTGCCTCAATCACGCCGTAACGACCGAACGGATTTGAAAAAACTTGCAATATACATAGTATGTGTGCTGTAATAACATAATAGGCTACTCTTTATCCGGGTACTACGTGAGCGAAGCTGCGGGAAGCAGCCAGTATTGCTCATATTTGACACTTAATGTCGTTTTTGTCTTTTTCTAACGGATGCAAATTATGTTTAGCTCTTTTGCACTCTAAACTAAGGCCTTATCATCTATAGTAGATGCATAGATCTATGTAGATTTATATACAGCGTCAGGAGGCAACTTTTACCTTCACAAACGGGACGCTGTAGTGCCCGGGACGAATTAAGATGGAGTAGGCTTGCCCAGCACCTATTCCATCCTGGCAGCTTAGTGGGCCTTGTCACAGAAAAGACATGGTCAATACATGCGCTCTAACTTCATTAATAAATCATAAATAGGATATTAAGAATTTAAGATGCGTGACTTCGTCGAGTGTCCTTAACGATGATTTTATGTATAGGTTGTTTAAAAATTGGTTATTATTGAAATTATTCAAAATCTGAGACCAAACATGTGTTTTTGTTTAATGTCGAACAAGCAAAAGCACATTGTATACTACTTACGTAACTATATTCTACACTATTATGAGCACTGATGTTCTAGTAGTGAAGTGAGCCCCCTTATTGGAGTATACGTTCCGATTCTAAGGTCGTTCGTCGTCTAAGTTAGATACCACGCGAGCGAAGTCTCGGGCGGCAGCTAGTCATTAATAATCTAATTATAATATCAAACTTGAATGTCTGGAAGACATACATGCCATAGGGTTAAAGTTTTTTAATGTCAACATGAAAATCGAAATTTCACGATTTTGTTGTACCCATAATCCTAAAAAAGATATTATTTAAAATCACGCGACTTCTTAAATCACCGCACGACATTATGTATGTAAAGTGTCCAGTTTAATAAACACAGTGACGTAACCAGAAATAAACAAAATATACTGCAAGAGAGAAATAAACCTATTAAAATTATATATGAGCCAATATTGACTGAAAAATGTAACCAACTTATTTCGAAAAGCAATGCGGAATGGAGAAATCTCACTGCGGCCGTGTTCATTACTTCTCGGAGCGCGCAAATACACAGACATGCCGACGCCTGGGAGAGCAGACTCCGCGGCGCCTCGTCTCCGGCAGGAGAGCGCAAGTTACGTGCGAGTAGATTGCAATCTCGATTTAAATCGAGATACCATCACGTGGGCTGATCATTTGTGTTTATTTACTAGTTTTTACACAAACTCTGTTCCCTTGTATTTACATACATACATAAGTAATAGGTATAAGTATAGCTATCCAACGAGGTAACGTCGCCAGCCTTTTGGGGATCTTACCTGCGGTCGGTGATCTGAGCTCTGTGATCTGTAGGCGAATTCAGATAAAAAACTGAGCTCATTTTTATTTCTTATTATTTTACCGATTACCTTAAAGTTTTTAATGTTATTATAGTTTGTCTTTGTAACTGTGTTCTAAATAAAGATGTTTCATACATACATACATACATATTTTTTTTAACTGAAATAGGTTTGCGTTTGAGCACACTCTACCTGATGTGAAGTAACAGTGTGGTCCAAGATGAAGCACGCTTACCTAGAAGAAACCTATTGATTCTCGATTTAAAGACACCCATATTATACTCATAATTATTATCACGCTCGTATGCCAAACGGGGTGGGCAGAGCCACGAGTACCAAATTATAAGAACACTTGCAGCCACTCCTGATCCAATAGTCCCAAGATGGATATGGTGAACCATGGTGACATGTGATCAGCCCGTCGCCCGTATAGATGGTCGACTCTTACGACATGCTCGCGGTGAAATTGGTTTAAATTGATATTTTAAATGTATAATAGAAACGAGAATTCGAGAGATTCAAGATCACGCATGACGAGTCATGTGAAGTTGGTCTAATGTGACTCAAAAAAACTGGTCAAGTGAGAGTCGAATGGAAACTAACCAAAAAAGAAGGCCTAAGGCTGTCAACAAACTCATTCATATATATTTCTGTATTTATAGTTAATTAATAATATAAATAAGCGCAATCGTTGCATTTTGGGAACATGCTTCCAGATTTTTATCTAACTTAAAATTTTTCAGAATTAATATTTTAGTAGGTCCTTTCTTTTCTCATATTTTTCAAAATCGTACCAGTTCTTTATATTCCAAAGCAAATACACCCACCCACAAACTATCAGCTGCAATAGGGCAATGTATGTTCGTATGAGCTAGTGGCCAACTCTAGTGACGGAGTTTTTAGGCCGCCAAAGGCTTATAGGGCAATGAAAAGGGTGTAAGACATAGTCACGATGTGACTACAGACATTATGTGCAATGACTATACGAGTAGAAATATGGTTCAGGTGGGTAAAAAAGGCCAGTTAATCAAATCAGCTGCTAAATTGAATTGCGTTCAATTCACCTACGAACGAAACATTTTTTATTGTACTATGGTAAGGAAACCTCCGTGAGCGAATTCAACTTGCACTTGAACGGTTTTTAATTAAATCCCAGCGCTATTGGTCTGATTGAATTATGTGCCACTAGTGGTTCGCTACGCCACTTTCAACGTTGAGTTTTTTCATACAAACTTCATCTTCACGCTTCCTTTAGGAAGTTGAATTAAGAGAATTCTTTTGAGGTAGTGTAAATAAATTATTACAGCTCTAATATGTCATAGTAGGACGAACAGAAACTGGTCTCTCTCGTGGTCCTACTAGTAGGACAAAAGAGTAGGACCACGAGAAAACTGCCATCATTTCCCTGTTCTTAACCCACTAGGTGCGGTCTGCACAAAATGTTTCCCTCTTCCATCTATCTTCTCTTATTCCCTTCATTCTCCTAGGACTTATGTTTTAAGCTTTGCATAGATAATCAGTCAGCGTGACAGTTTTATGATGAGAAAATAACGTACCTACTCACTATCATATTCTTGTTACTGTGATAATCGTTATAATTACTCTCTCGTATCATCACTCGCAAATAAATAACTGCATGTCTGCTGTAACTTATGAATAAGTTCTGAACATTTTCAATAAGGCCGGTGGTCGGCTGCTGGCTGCTGTTGCTTTAGATAATGTCGCGCTACGTGAGCTTTTTGAATGGACTACACTTCCAGTTTAGCTTTTGATTCCACAAAGAACCTCTGTGATTACGAGTACTGATCTCCCACACTGCCACTGCTAGTCTTTATTTACTTTGATTTTATGCTTCGTAATATTTCGATAGTATGAAATATTGACTCCGCAAATGTATGCAAGCCTTTGAAAGCAACAAAGTTGCTATATTGATGTTTTATTCCTTCTTTTATTATGGTGTCGAGAATTTAAACAAAACGGTGGTAAATAAAAATAGCGGCCTGATTGCTAGTTTCTTGCCATATAATTTCAATTCTGTCGTTTTCATAATATGCTTTGGTTTAGAAACATAACATTTATTTTGTAGGAAAATAGAGGTTTTGATGTATTATTTAGTTTGATGTAGGTATGTGCTTGATGTTTTTGTTTGTTTTTACTTATAAATTACTGCCGATAGCAAAACATTGCTTAGCATATTGGCATCTCTTTGGTCAAACAATAACCGACCCCATTTTGAATTTTGAATAGAGGATAAGTTTACTTAAGACTTCTTAGTGAGGCGCATGATTGGGAAATTTCTCAGAATCCTACTATAATAATTATAAATACGAAACTTTATCTGTGTGAATGTTTGTTACCTCGTATCTCCGTAACTTTAAACCGATTTTAATGTAAATTAGAATAGGTAGTTTGGGTTCTGGAATAACATAACCTAATTTTCGAAAATCAAACCCTAAAGGCTGTTAAAGTTTCTATGGAAAATTGTATGCCTGGGTTCAATTTGCTCGAAATCGGTACATATAAATAATAAAACGTTTTTTTCCATGGTAGTTCTCAAGTTTGTATACCTAGGAGCTTTTAAACGGGCGTGCGATTTCCTTGCAACTTATTCTGGAAATATAAGATACAAAATAATTGGACACTTATTTCAGGGTTTTTCAATATACCCCTCAAAAAGGGTCAAAAAGGGGTAGCAAAGTTTGTATGGGAACTTTTTGACTGACAGTGAGATTAGCTTGAAACTCGGTATGGATACTGTAATACAAAGTCAAGTCAATGGTCACGTGTTCAAGAGCTTGCCAAAATAACTTACAAAAAGGGGTAAATTGGGGTGTCAAAATTTACTCCACGCGAGCGAAGCCGCGCGGTTAAACTAGTTTGTAAGAAACTATTCTGAAGGTACTTACATTTTCTTTTGTTATTTCTCTGTTATAAGATAATAATGTTGAATAACATCTACATAATATAAGCATTTGGGTATAATGTTAATCGTTATGTACGTAAATTATAGTAAGTATTGACGACTAGTTCTGTTACATTAATTGGTTGCTATTGATTAATATAATTTGAAGGTTATTGTATGTCGAGTCAAACTAATAGATCCAATTTGACGTGTGTCGTTTTGTTTGCCGTGATAACTTGTACGAACGTCTACACAAGAAATCAACCTTAAAATGCCAAATTATTATTAAGATTTCCATACACTATGACACTAAGTATAATTTATAAGTACCAAGTTACACTTTAAACGAAGTAGTGATAGATAAATAATACTAGTGTTGCGTCTAAGATTTCCACCGTTTTCAATCACTTCGGAAACAAATGAAATTGATTGTGACGAACAATATAAACTTTTGAGACTAGATTTTTTTTAAAGGAATCTACTATAATTATCGTTTTTTTTTATTAAAAAAAAACAATAAATAAGTGCCAATATACGTAATGGTGCGTGGGCTTTTTTGATTTATTGTTATCTTCATTATACCTTGCGCAAGTCAACTTAACGAGACAAAAATTAAGTGTTACATGTTGAATATTATTATGCTACCTATTTTATAAAATAAATATATTTATTAAATAAAAACTGATATACTCGTTGTAGGCGAGGCAATTCGATAATATTATAATTTCTATTTAACCTAAGTCAAACTAAACGATAACAATATCTATGTACAATTAATCGATATGTTGTCTCAAGTTTTCAGAATTCAGTGTTTTTGAGAAATTGACAAATCGGGCCTATTGTTTTGACCATTAATTTAGAGAGGTAGATAAAGTACTTGAATTCGTGCTTACCTATAGGTAGCAGCTATTGCAGTCACAGGCGTCGACAGTCATACTCAACAGTCACCAGTAACGGGGCTAGCGTGGCTACCTCAGTTTGCATGGGCTACTAGCGTGCCCTACTGCTGACTGTACCTAAGTTAGCATGGACTACTAGCGTGCTCCACTGCTGACTGTACCGATCGCTTTAGTTTCATGAACAGTAACACATTGATGAGTGAGTGAAACAATAAGTGATGTCAGTTTACGTTCTCCTGCGTGAAACAAAAGGATTGCAATATGCAGATGATCTTAGCAGCTGGTGGAGGGTAAGACATATGTTTTTTTTTTGTTTTATTATCACATAAGTACATTATTAAACTATTTTGTCAAGGTCGCCAGTTTCCTGCGATCGGTGCTGAAATATTTTTTCTATCTGTAAGCGAACTTTGAAAAGTGAGTTCATTTTTATTCCTCATCATATGGACGTATCACATATTGGGACCACTGCGAAGGCCACGTGTACCTATTTCTGTAAATACTTGTATAAGTTGTTTTTTCTCTGCTGGACTGGGAGTAAAGAAAGAACATAGAATGCGTTCAGCTGCTCTCTCTGAGCATGTCGTAAAAGTTGATTAAGGAGTAGGCACCTACTTAATATCCTCTCCAACTTGATGGACCAATATGGGCAATGGGCTGATCACCTGTCACCATGATTCACCATATCCATCTTGGGAGTCTTGGATCAGAAGTGGTTGCAAGTTTTCTTATTACTTGTGGTTCTGCCCACCCCGTTAGGGATGCGGGCGTGATAATATGTATGTATGTATGTATGCTCCTTTTTAATATACCTATATTATTTGCTGGTAAATCACCAGCAATCAAATGATCATTTTCTCTATAGCTCGAGTTTTCCAGTAAAGCGCCATCTGCACTGCGCCCTTCATTTAGGTACTGTGTTACGCCACAAGATTGCTGAAAATCCATTCGGTAAGAAAATGTTTTCACACTAAGTTTCTCGTAGACACTACGTATCTACAGCTTCAGCGACAACACATCCGAACTGGTCATTTAAATGGCATTTTACTGTTTCACTGAACTATCACTGAAATTTTTAGTCCGTCAAAATTTTTTATTCCTTATATTCACTTAAAATCTAGACTCCTTCGAGAGAGAATGGTGGGAGACCTCGAAGGACAGAGATGGTTGGCGGAGTTTGGGGGGAGACCTTTGCCCAGCAGTGGGACGATATAGGTTAATAAAAAAAACCCTGGGATCACCTGGACACGTCTTAAATCTACCACGTCTTAATCTGCACGTCCCTGGTCATTCACAATGAAGTAATTACATAATGCGGCGTCATAACTGGCATGAAACTGCCTACTTCTCGAGTCACTTTATTTCGAGGTAGTGTGGTCCTCTGTATAATGTTTGTTATTTCCACCACAGCATGTCAAAGTAATGTTTGGTAGATGCACGTACTATAAAACGTAATCGCCATGCCGTCTGGTACCAGCTCGGTCAGCGGTTTGGCGTGTTGCCGGCCAGCTGATGACATCTGCAGCATGTCTGCATGCCAGCCGGTAAATTACAACCGAAACACGCAGCGACAGATGTCATATATGATTGAAAATGTTTACTGGTTGTCAGTTACCGATAAAAGTTATCGATATTTTGATTTAGTTTAATAAGGTCTTTCAGACTTTCAAATGGTCAGATTTTCAAAAAGCCGCTCTTTCTAATCGTCACCCTTTGAAATCGTCTACTTTGGTACAGTGATGGTTGAAAAATATTAGGCGATATTTTTATAATAAAACTTGCGAGTTCTACCTAATTTAGTCATCAATCATCATCATCATCTCATCATTTTATGCTATTTAGATCTGGATTCGGCCAATCGCAACCAATTTGTCAGAAAACTTAACTGAGTAGGTATCATAATAATAAGTCATCGTTATGTGTAGGTAGTTATAAACCTGTTTATTTAACGGTTCTAAGCTCTTTTCACTGCTGCTGCTGCCCTCAGAGTTGAGCACGTTGAGACGTGCTCAACTCTAAGTCGCGTTTGAGTATTCGGGAGTTAGTCCTATAAATGCCCTCAGACTTTACCATACACAAAAATGCAGTCATCGGGCCCACACTTTGTGCCATAGATGATCTTTTCTCTGGTGGGAACGTCCACTCTTCTAAGAGTACTTGATGAGCCCCATTCAGACCATACTTTGCTACTGGTAATTCAACAAGATTTCCCTCTCAATTTGTTAAAGGTATCCGTGAGTGTCCAACCCTCAGCCCTTCAGTCTTAACCCAAAACCTGCAAAGAAATCTAAATATGGGCCCATGGCACCATACCAGTTGTCAGGACTTTTCTCTTCAAATTTCTGGTACATGAGGCCTACTTCTTGGATAACCCCAGCCCAAATCTCTTCTAACGTCTTACGAGACCTTATACGTATGGCAAGGAAGGAAGTTTAATGCAAAATCTGTGCTTGTGTTGGTGTTCACAACATTGGTGTTCATTCGACCTATCGCAGTTTGCCATTTGGTCGTTTGGCAATTGAGTGCAGAATGAAAATAATAATAGCCACTTGCACCCCGACGGTTAACTCAACCATTGCATCGGAAAACAAACTGATATTAACCTCGGTTCCCTTTTCAGTACTTTTTTGTATTGCTGGAAAATACGACCTTACTATTTTCTCAAATCACCGCATAATGGCTTTTAAACACTTCACTTTTTTCTCATTGTCCAATTGGATGCGGGGTTTTTATAAAATATAACGAAAACGGAAAATAAGTGTTTACTGTAAGTAACTGATTACAAAACAGTGAAGAAAATTGTTTTTACGTAGCTGGTTACGAATCAGTCAGTTACCAAAGTGGCTGAAGGCTTTTTGTATCTTGTAAGGCTTCATTTGTATCTGGATCAACTACAATTTTATTGATCTCTTATCTCCTGCTTGGTGTTTGATTAGAAGGTCTAGCTCCGCTATCCATGTCCATTCTGTACATCTTGGCTGTTAAAAATTATTTTTATGTCTTGAAAATGATATGTAAGTATTTAAACGTTTGTACAAATGTGACATGAATTTAGATGGATCTGTTTCTACTCAAGATAGATATTTCTCTACCGTTCTATATGAAATTAATTAAAATTAACATCTATTTTAGTTTTCATAGCATAATTATTTCATGTGTAGAGCGCCAACTTACGAATCTTTTGCGAACTGTTTATATCAGTGCCGCCACTCTTATAAAAATTCCACCCATTGACGTTGCCTTAGCGGGGTTTTCTGGAACTAACATGCTTGAAAGCATTTTCCTAGTTTGAACATTTTGTCACTAGATGGCGCTTTGGCGGCCTAGTGGGGTTTTCTGGAACCACAAACTGTTTATATATCAGTGCCACTCTTATAAAAATTCCACCCATTGACGTTGCCTTAGCGGGGTTTTCTGGAACTAACATGCTTGAAAGCATTTTCCTAGTTTGAACATTTTGCCACTGGATGGCGCTTTGGCGGCCTAGTGGGGTTTTCTGGAACTGCGAACTGTTTATATCAGTGCAATTCTTATAAAAATTCTACCCTTTGACGTTGCCTAGCGGGGTTTTCTGGAACTAACATGCTTGAAAGCATTTTCCTAGTTTCAACATTTTGCCACTAGATAGCGCTTTGGCGGCCTAGTGGGGTTTTCTGGAACTACCAACTGTTATATCAGAGCCACTCTTATGAAAATTCCACCCTTTGACGTTGCCTAGCGGGATTTTATGGAACTAACATGCTTGAAAGCATTTTCCTAGTTTCAACATTTTGCAACTAGATAGTTCTACTGGGTGGTGGTATTTTCTTTCTATAATGGGTTACGCGAGGGTTTGAGCAGTACTGCTTTTCTCCACACGTTGGCAACGCCGATTCTAAGTAAACAGTGACTACGTTTGAATCCGAGAATGCTGCGTTTCAACTTAATGAGTACCTACGACGAATGTCTGTTTCGTTAATACGTCACCTATAAAGCCAGCCTCCTACAGGTGCAAGATAACATGCATTCAACTCTAGTCTTGCTACTCGCCAATAGATGGCGTTAAATGTATGCAGTAACATTATTGACGAACCAGTCTGCTTGCGCGAATAATAAAAGTACGTACCTAGGTAGGTACATAGCTTAGATAGTATATTGTAATGCTAGGAATTTGGTTACTTGGAGTTATGTAAAGCCCGTGTTGTCAGCAAACATTTATATAGGTATTCCTTGGAGTAAGGTGAAAATGTCAGGTTTACCCACTTGTCGGAAATTAACAAAAGTTTTAGGCCATTTAGGCCTCTTTTAATAGATAATGCATCTTTCATCTTGTTTACGAAACAAAATATATCTTACAAAGATCTCATATAATTAGGCCTTAGACAAAACTTGAATGAAGACAGTTTGTTGTTTTATGTCATTGTTACTGTCATACGTATTCTGGTTTGGTTTTGCGGTTTTTAATGTGAATTTAGAAAATATATTTGACTATAGAGGTACCTAATTAATTGTTCGTCAGTCAATGGTGCCGAGGACATTCAGAGACGACGCGGCGGAGCTAGAAAAAGACAACAATGGGAACTTCTAGTTTTGGAGCGCTAGGATTGGAAAATGAAGGGAGACCTATAATTCTCAATTAGTAGTAGAACACTTTTTGTTGTTGTTGATACATACATACATTATCACGCCTATATCCCTAATAGGGTAGGCGGAGCCACAAGTAATCGTAAGAAAACTTGTAGCCACTTCTGATTTAAAATCCTGAGATGGAAATGGTGAACCATGGTGACAGGTGATCAGCCCATCGCCCATATAATACAGTCCATCATATATTATGTTATTGATAGCCTGCATCATCCCACTGCTAGGAAAAAGTATCCCCACAAGTTTTCCAATTTTTGGCGATCAAACGCTTATGCCTGATAGTCACTACAGTTTATAAAAGAAATGGTAACATATTTTTGTTTCATTGGCGCATGTCGCCTAAAATACGTGACTAACTTTTTAGGGGCTTTTCATTCCTTCGATTATTACCAAAGAGAGATTCACTAGTGCATTGAGTAGGTATTCCTAATTTCTGTGATACATACCTACCTAATCAAAAAGTTTCAAGTATATCTGTCAAAAGTTAAATAATACATAGGTACATATTATCACGCCCGTATCCCTAACGTGGTGGGCAGAGCCACAAGTTTAGAAACCATGAGAAAACCCAGCCTCTCCTGATTCAAGAGTTTTAAGAGGTTTTAAGATAGACATGGTGAACCATGGTGACAGATGATCAGCTCTTCACTCTTTATCACAATGAGTAGAAGTCTAATTGTACTTGGGTACTGTCGTAAGCTCTTAGCAAGCTCTTAGCAAGAGAAAAGTAAGGTTTGTGCTCTAATCATTGACGTGGTTACAAGTCCTGCAGGTCTCTGGTCATTCACTATGAAGTACCTAATTTCATAACGCGATGTCCACTGTGATGACCTCGGTGGCGTGGCGGGCGAGTGCTCGGCTGAGACGCAAGACGCGCGGTTTTGATTCCCGCTACGGGAGAAATCTTTGTATGTTCTGCAAATATTTCTTCCGAGTCATGCAAAGGGCTCAATGGTATAAGTTTTGCTTAGTTTGAGGCTAGATGGCGCTGTATGAAATGTACACAATTTTTTTTATGATCACTGGCATGAAACTGCCTTACTACTAACAGAAGACCAGCGTAGCTGGTTTCAACCTGCACATGCTGAGTTGAGACCATTTTGCAACTGTTTCATAATTATTATAAGTTAAGTTTAGGTATGTCTTTGTTGTTGCAAATAAATAGATAGATATATTTATTTTTATGGATTTTTAACAAATATTAGTTGATAGTGTTTGTAAGCCTATGTTACGATTATCTAAACACTGTGGTTATCATTTACAAAATAACATAAAATGTTCGAGTAGAAAACACGTCAACAATAACACAATAACAAGATATAATTAGGAGTGACCGCGCACATCGTTAACAATAGGGTAGCACACATTCAAACGAACGTCTATACAAAAAAACCTTTAAATGATTCTGATTCTGATTCTGATTCTGAAAGGAGAAAAGTGCACTTCAAAGAGGCTCCTTTCGTGCACTTGGCACATGTTTTCGTACGTTATTGTTTTTACGACATATTTTCCGGTTTGTGATATTTTTATTAGCATTTCGCTCACATTAATTTTACGAGAGGTAAAACCTATTGCTGTACGACCAGTTTCGAACCTGCTAATAGTTAGCACTGGTGGTCTAGTTGGTAGTGACCCCACCTTCCGATCCTAAGGTCGTGGGTTCAAATCCAGTCGTGTACCAAAGAATTTTTCTGCGCGAAAAATTTATGTGCGCTATAGGTACCAGTACTCTCAAAGGGCGAAGGAAAACATCGTGAGGAAACCCGCAGCTTAGTCAGCTCCGAACGTATTGACCATGTCTTTCCTGTGGATAAGGCTGACTAAGCTGAGAGGATGGAATAGGTGCTGGGCAAGCCTACTCCATCTTAATTCGTCCCGGGCACTGCAGCGTCCCGCTCGTGAAGGTAAAAGTTGCCTCCTGATGCTGTATAAATCATCTACGATGGTAAAAGGCCTTAGTTTTTTTAGTCACTGGTGTACTTAGGTTACAGACATTCTTATCTATACTAATATTATAAAGCTGCAGAGTTTGTTTGTTTGTTTGTTTGTTTGTTTGTTTGTTTGTTTGTTTGAACGCGCTAATCTCTGGAACTACTGGTCCGATTTGAATGATTCTTTCAGTGTTGGGTAGTCCATTTATCGAGGAAGGCTATAGGCTATGTTTTATTATTTTCAAAATTAGGGATCCGTAATAAAATTGCTATTTTGTAACACAAGGTGTAAAATCGAAAACCTATTTTTGCGTGCGCTGCAAAAACTATTGACAATAGAACAAAATGATGTACTACGGGTTTGTAGATCCCATTAAGACCTACAAAAAAATTCGCGAGAACATATATCTAGCTATCATGGTTTAATCACAATAACCGATTTTGTGTTCAAAATAATTATTAAATCGTCTGAAGAAAAAAAACTACGTTAAATATGTATCGTAATATTAATCTTTATCGAAATTAAGCATTATGTTATCAAGAGTATTTATGTAGAAGTAAAATACTTTTTGTTTCATCTCAATCGGATATTTCGTTTAAAAGTTATCACGTGTGTAAGATGTTAAGAGTTGGTACCTATTAATGAGTTATGGGCCATAGAGTTTTTTATCAACATAAAATCCTGTAATAATCTTTTTCGAAATATATTTGTTGATGATTGTAAGTATAAGATCTTTGAAGAGTATAATAAATACATTTCTAAAATAACTCTGCTAAGGAAATCCACGCGCGCTTGATGCAAGCAAGACGAGACGCTGGCGGCGCGGCGGCGGGCGAGACGAGGAGGCCGCGCTTGCTGGCCGCCTGTGAGAAAAACGCGGGTGAAACCGCGGAGCACAGCTAGTAAAAACTAAAAGGTAGATGCTTGGCTTTCAGTTTTTAAATCATATTTGGCCCCTTTTTTATGGGTCCGGTTTACAAGTATTATGACTGAATGTTAATAAGAACATTTTCTAGAAAGAACAATTGCTCATGGGCTGTGTGAAGTGTGGGCTGAGTTGACCAAAGAATCCTTAAAGCGTACTTTTCCCATAATGTCTGAAATCCGAAAAGACTGGTTTGTGTAATGTCTAAATTTTGAAATGACTTATGAATTTGGTACACTGGGACTATCGAACCCTGAAAACAATTTTATTTAGCAAAAAAAAGGTTATTTACGTCTAATCTAGATAATGATAACAAAATATCAGCCATTATGGCGAGGTGTATATTGAGAACTCTTTGGTGTATTATTTATGATTTTAATGGCCACTTATGATATATACCAAAATATTATCTACTCTATTTATCTGGTTTTCAAAAATAAGGTCCTTATTGCTTAGCCCTTTTGTATGAAGAAACGCTAAGCATAATATAGGTACCTATTTCTATGGTATAAATCTTATATGGAGTATTGGCTTTGATTGGTCAGACCATGACTTCATATCTTGATCTATTATGTAAAGCATCTATTTATGTTAAGCTTAAATTAGTTAAGCAACGTTGTGCGCGGTCACAATTGGGATGGGTGACCGCAAGTGGCATTACGAGCTGAGCGCTTACGTGTTTCAGAGGGTACGTTAAATTGTCGGTCCAGGCTTTTAAGTAGTGAAGCCATGTCAGTTTTATATGTTTTAGCCTCCTTTAGAGGCATTGCAAACTTGTACCTCCCGAATCAAGACCAAACTTTTTTAACCGTTCAACAAAAAAAGGAAATTCATAATTTTTCGAAGTTTGTTGTATTTGACAACCTCGGTGGCGTAGCGGGTGAGTGCTCGGCTGAGACGCAAGAGGCGCGGTTTCGATTCCCGCTACGGGATAAATGTTTGTATGTTCTGCAAATATTTCTTCCGGGTCTGGGTGTTGTATGAGGTATTATAAGTATGTATCTACAAAAAATATATACATAAGTATTCTATCAGCCATCTGGTTCCCATAGAAGCTTTGCTTAGTTTGGGGCTAGATGGTGCTGTGTGAAAATGTCCACAAGTATTTATTTATTGACAAAGTAACGCGGATCTTTTAGGTGTAGAGAACCCTAAAAATGGAGTGTTTTTGATGCGGATACAAGCGGCCGATGGCATTACCAATTCTGCCGCAAACCACTAAAGCGCACAGCTGTGTACTGGCCGCGCGCCGCCCGCCAGTCCCTATCACTCCGGATCGCCAGTTACTGGAAAATAAACCTTAATACTGCCTTGACATTGAATGTACCACGTATTGACGACCTCGGTGGCGTGGCGGGCGAGTGCTCGGTTGAGACGCAAGAGGCGCGGGTTCGATTCCCGCTACGGGAGAAATGTTTGTATGTTCTGCAAATATTTCTTCCGGGTCTGGGTGTTGTAGTATTATGTATTATATGCATTATGTATATGTATGTATTTACAAAAAAAAAGTATATAAGTATTCTATCAGCCATCTGGTGTCCATAGTACAAGCTATGCTTAGTTTGGGGCTAGATAGCGTGGTGTGAAATGTACACAAATATTTATTATTATTTATTATTATTATTTGATAAGTAAATACATACATACTGTCTGGAAGAAATTGCTCTTAGCAATAAGACCGCCGTTTATGTATATCTGTTTGTTTTTTCTAGTACCTAAGTTTTTTGTTTTTTCTTGTTTTTTTGTTGTTATACATAATAAAGAGTTTATCTATCTATCTATCTACATACATACATAAAATCACGCCTGTTTCCCATAGGGGTAGGCAGAGATCACGGATCGCCATTTGCTACGATCCTGACATATTTTGGATTGAGAAAGATATGTTAAGATGGTTCGCTCATGTAGAGAGGATGAATGAAAGAAGATTAACGAAACAGGTGTATGAGGCGAGTGTGAATGGTACCGTTGGAAGGGGAAGACCTCGGCGCACGTACCTGGACCAAATCAGCGACGTTTTGGAAAAGGGACAGGTCAAGAGTACCCTAAACCGACGAGCATGCATGAGGAATGTAATGAGAGTGAAGGAAGCAAAAGAAGTATGTCAGGATCGTATAAGTAAATAATCATTTTTTAAAGTAGGCATAAGGTTATAAAGTAAGTAAATTCGTATGAGCTAGTGGCCAGCTCTTGTGACTGTGTTTTTAGGCCACCTAAAGGCCTCCGTCATGGCTTAACGACTTAAAAGCCGGGACCGACAATTTAACGTGCCCTCTAAAGCACGGAAGCGCTCAGCTCAGCGGCATTAAGTTTAATAACATATCTATATATTCGTGTCACTAGTTCTTTCCAACTAGTGTGTATGTTTTTCGAACTTTTTAGATTCTACGACATACCAGTTTCCTCGCGATGTTTTCCTACGCTGTTCGAGAGTACAAGGTATAGCGAATGCTTCCAAGAGGAAAAGGCTTCAACAACACCATCGAGGATACTGGAACATCCCCATGGTACACGACCTGTTATGAACCCATGACCTTAGGATCGGAAGGCGGGGTCATTACCACTAGATCACTAGTGCTCTCACCTAACTAACGGGTATTAACTTAAAACTAATAGCATTAACAGTGTCGGGAATAAGTAATCAAATACCTACCTACCTACCTACATTAATTTCTACCTCTAACTAAGGCCTTTTATCATCTATAGTGGATGATCTATACAGCGTCAGGAGGCAACTTTTTGCCTTCACAAACGGGATGTACGCTGTAGTACCCAGGACGAATTAAGCTGGAGTAGGCTTGCCTGGCACCTATTTCATCCTTTCAGCTTAGTCGGCCTTGTCCACAGGAAAGACATGCTTTCTTTCACCGTTTGAGAGTACTGGTATAGCGCACATAATTTTTTCTCACAGAAAATCAATGGTACACGAACGGATTTGTACCCTCGGAAGGTGGGGTCACTACCTGCCAGACCAGTGCTCCTCTTGTCTCCACCTCTATGTCTACTCTTATCAACTTTTACGACTGTGCTGCTTTTTTCTACTTTTATTTTTCTTTATATATGTGCTGTGTCATGTGTGCCAAATCCTTACTTCCTTACTAATTATAAACGCGAAAGTTTGTGTGTATGGATGTTTACACGTAAAAATTACTGAACGGATTTAAGGATTTGAATGAAACTTGGAATACACATAGTACATGTACTGGATTAACATATAGGCTATTTTTATCCGGGTACCACGCGAGCGAAGCCGCGGGCTAGTAATTAATATATTATCTATTATATACATCATACACACACAAACATGCATCATAGTTTAGTTAGAAGACTTAATCATTACTTCTAGCTTAATCTCTTTTTAATAAGTGAACGTCAACGTTAGGTGTAACTTAATGTCAAGTTTTTCTAATTTAGGTCAATAAAAGAACCATTCTTCTGAATTTGCTGCCGGCTTGCTGAATTAAATTACAGGAAGAGTATATTAGGTTCACTAACCGACGCGACTTCCGTCCTAAGGTCTCCGTTCGCTCTGTTTTCATTAATTTAAGTAATTCAACAACATTTGTTTGTACGTAGTAATTGACATGATTCTGTGTTTACTATGGGTTGGACACGATTCGGGGATCTTGACCGTGTCAGGCTTAAATAATTGAGATCGTGTGAGATCGAGCCGATTGAATCTAGCTGTGTCATAGAGCTACATCAGCTTGTACCCTGGTACTTAAGGAGCGCTGACCTAAAAGGTTTTTAGGTTTAATTTATGCTGTGCAAGCTCATTTCGAGCTTGTGAAAGGAGTTAGAAGGTACTCTGATCCGCTACAGCTGGTTAAGCCACTTTTGTATTTTGTACCCCTGAAAAAAAAACTGTACTTAACTCCAACTTTTGATGTAGAAACATTGGATTTAGTAAATTAGTAAATTTTGATGTAGTAAATTACCTCCGAATACTCAAACGCAACTTAGAGTTGACTTTTGTTTGTTCTGTTCTCAATATTTTTTTCTGATTTCTAATTTCTGGAACACGTCTCAACTCTCGGTTTTTTGACAGTTTCTGATGAAAATCTGTCAAAAAATCGTCATTTGAGACGTGCTCAACTTATAGTCTAATACTCAAACGCATCCCAATGCGTTTGAGTATTCGGGGGTTAGTCTGGCTGTATCTACGTCTGTAAGGAGTCGTATTTTTTGACTGCATATGCCGCAGAACGAAGTTTCTTCGATAATTTAAGTATGTGTAGGCCCCATTGAATCTTTTGATCATTTTTGGGATGGGTCACCGCAAGTGGCATTACGAGCTGAGCGCTTCCGTGCTTCGGAGGGCACGTTAAATTTGTTGGTCCCGGCTTTTAAGTCGTTAAGCCATGACGGAGGCCTTTAGGCGGCCTAAGAATTCCGTCTCTAGTGTTGGCCACTAGCTCATTACGAACATACATACAATATTGAATATTATTTTATTAATTCAAGATAAAATATCTATTTTATTATACCTACTTATCTGGCTTAATAATATTTTCCAAGTATTATTTTGCAATTGCATTCAATTTACTAAATCGTGCAGTCTTTTGTAAAATATGCAAAACCAGTGCAATAATATGTTATACCATTTCAGTAAGTCTATTGTGCGAGAGAATGTGTGTTTTGAGTTACAATGGATTCGCAGTACAACGGAACAAGCTCAACTTGTGTTAGATATATTGAATTTGCTTGCCATACAAATCCATGTAGGAACTTAGGTACCCGAATACGGTAGATATAAAGCAAAATAGTATGAATAGGCTAGCTTACGAACTGGAGAAAAGTATATTTAATTTATGGTTAGAAATCTTGAAATCTTACAAAATCCTAACGTTATAAAACAATAACTAAAAAAACCCGAATTTATTTATAAGAACCATACAACGCCCTAATAAAATAACGCAATACCTCAGACACCCCGACTGATTAATTTTATAACCAATTGATTTAACAAAAAAAAATTGTCTTTTAAGTAAAAGTGTAGAAGATATTAGTGCTTATGTTGTCCTCGGAAGTTCTGATTGCTTTATAACTCGACGAATCTTATCAGTGACGAGCACCTTGCCTTGACGGAACTGTCAAAATGTTTTCCCACGATCTATCTAACATAAAACTGACACGCAAAAGTCTCACCAGTTCGAGTACCGATCTAGTTTACCGGACTACTGATAACTTGTATACATAAAATCACGCCTGTCTCCCAAAGGGTTAGGCAGTGAAATTCTCCATTTGCTACGATCCTGACACACTTCTTTTGCTTCATTCATATTGTTTATACATGCTTGTCGGTTAAAGGTGCACTTGCCCTGGCCTTTTTCCAAAACATCGCTGATTTGGTCTAGGTATGTACGCCTAGGTCTTTTTTCAACGGACCCATTCAAGATCGCGAAGAGTGGAAGGTGCCGGGGGAGGCCTTTGCCCAGCAGTGGGACAACTGCACAGACTACAGAAAAAGATGCCATCGAGTCCAAAAGATTTTTTAAACCTATTTACAAGTCCCAGATTTAAATTGTAAAGGCTGTTCTTATTTTATTTACAAGTTCCCTCGGTTCGGTTAGACACTGCAGTCCCGAAGTCTTCCCGAAAACGTCGTACAGGGAAATTTATATTGTCATCACATCGTGCCAACATCCACACCATCGCAAGTTTTGTGTAACAAAAAGCCATAGGCTACATACCAAAAATAATTTCATTGATTTTACTCTGGATATTTTATTTTGTTTGATAACTTTTCTTGATTAACGTGGCATTACTTTTTAATTAAATCTACATACAAAGAAGTATCGATTTCCGTGTAATTTGAGGTGAGCCATGCAAAAGCTTGTGGGGATGGTGGCTTATAATTTTTAGACTCGGCAAAATTGGTGAAAAAATATTTTTGCATTTCATACACAGTATAAATTACGTGTACATAATAGCAGTTGGGTCTAATCTTGAAGGTACCAGTAGGTACCAGGCGAATTCAAAAAAGAGGTCGAATAGGCGCATTGTATATAATTTTTCTAAGGTCGAATGGGCCATGTAAATGAGGTCCTATGGGCACTTTTTGCTTTTGGGTCGAATCTTGTAGGTTCAGTGGGTACCAGATCAATATAATATACCGACCGTCGTACGTCCCAGTTCGTGACACGGCTTACGATGCGCTATCGCATCGGCATTAGTGCAGTGTTGACCGCATTGTGTAACTTGGGAATTGATTGATCACCCGCTGAGAAGGGCCCAATATACGTTCTATGACAGAATGTCTAAGATCAATACTAGACTAGCCACTCGTATGTCCGCCTACCGCGCCCCGCGTCGTCAAAATGTCCCCGAACATTTTTTGTGTTACGCGGGAGGCACCCAGTGACACTTTTGGTATTTACAAGGAATCACTTCATAGACCGATGACAAACTATTGATTGTATTCTCAAGTGGAGTGGTTGAGCTCATGCTACAAAACACTATTATTTGTTTTACTCTAAAGTTCATAGTTATTTTTTAATAAGTCATTTAAAAATAAAATAGGTTTTATTGATCTATCCAAAAATAAAACTCCTTGTTTTTTTACCACAAATGTAAGATCCATAGTCTTTCAATGGACATCATAATAGAATGGCCTGTGACTTCGAATAAGGATTGAGAAGAGGCTGTAGCCCCAGAGGTCAAAGAATCGTGGAATCCAGGTTTGTCCGACCCGCTCGCTATAACCTGCCTACCTACTCGTTTTTTAGTTGTTATTTAATTTTAAGTAGGTATCTGTTTGTAACCAAACCTTTTTCGTGTTATGTGGTTAATAAACGATATTCTATTCTATTCTATATGACACGAGTTTCGCCGCTATGGAAAAAAGTTCTCCGTAAATGTTGAAAGGCTGAACACCGAGACGAAGTTCAACAGTGAAAAGTGATTTGCATATTGAGTTGGTATGTGGCTTGGTAGTTTTTGATTGACGTTGAGTTTTTTCATTATCTTCCCCCTGCGGCCTCTATGCATCCCTACACCATAAGGGTAATTTGCTTTCCTAGCCCTCCTGATCAGAAGGTCTAAGTAGCCAAATGTCCATCAGCGCGAAACGTTTAATAAGCAGTGTTGTTGCGCCTAAGGTTGAGTTTAGCTTGCAGGGAATTATTAGTAGGGAAACCACGATACGTGTGCACTCTTCAATGGTTTATTGCGACTGTTTTGCCTAGCGTTGGGCGTTTGAATATAACCAAAACGTAAAAGCTTAAAGTGATACAAACAAAATAAAAATAAGTATGAATAGGTACAACAAGCAGAAAGCCTAGTGAAACGTCCAACTATCAGGTGGTCTATAGCAGAATTCTATAGGTCTATTTAACAAAAATTCATTTTTAAAATGTGTACACTCATGATAGAAAGTAAAAGTCATTTTGTAAATTACCTACATTAAATTTATTTGATAAAAGAAATCTAGGTTAAAAAGCTAGTATCCTCTTAAGTATTAGGCGCTCCAATTCCTCTGCAGTTATTCACCCTTTTGATATTGCCAAGGTTTATCAAAAATTCAAAGAGACTCTTTTCTTTTTCTTCTTTTTGGCCCTCAAGCTTTTGCAGCTCTCTTTTGTATTTGGCATTAAACATTATCGATCTTTCTTCTCTTATTTCCTTCAAATGTGTATTTTTTTACATGTTTTTAAGACATAATAGTTAAGACCAATGTTTCCTAAAATTGTTCTGCTAGTTTCCGCGCGTTGTGCCCACACATTAAGCTTTTTTCTTGCAGCTTCCACCTTGTCCTACACTTCAAGTATTATTGCATTGTTCGATATATAAATAATATATTAATCGATACTAGGTATTATTTTTAAAACAAGGCGGGAATGTTGCGACCTGGAATTTTATTTTGATGGCCCAATACCTTGTCGCGTCACACCCGACAAATGGGAAACGCTGATTTAGACTATGCGTTTCTACGAGTCAGTTTAATAGGTATGTTTAGACGATGGTTTATACACCTCTGGGAGGCAAAAGTTGCCTACACTAACGGAACTCTCCGTGGTGACAGAATGCTGTAGGCCCCGTTCGGCTCCGCGTAAAGTAACATGTGTTTTTATACACAATTTAACTGAACTGTTTTAAAGAATAACTTGTCATAATATCTACCCTAAAAATAAACGACGTTGTTCATAGCACATAAAAAATTCTATTAACGTTACTCCATTGCTCCTTGTGAGACATAATAGAAAAATCATCTAAACCAAGTGACATAAACTTTCCTCAGGGACGTCTCGCGTAAACATGTAAAAGTTATCCCTTGAAGAACGACAATGGAAGGAAAACCATCCACTCATCATTTTTACTTTTACTCTGTACAAAGCACATGTTAGAGCCTGCATGGAGTACTGTTCCCACCTTTGGGATGGCTCTGCCAAGTACCAGCTCTAGGCATTAGAGTCGGTTGAGAGGCGCGCCAAGAAACTAATAGATGACGACTTGAGTCTCGGCTACAAAGCCTTGAGCATCGCCGTAGAGACGCTAGTTTATCGAACTTTTATCGGATTCATTTCGGAGAGTGTGTTCAGGAACTGTACAATTTAGTTCCACCGTCTCCCTTCTTCCATCGGACTTCCAGATACCCGGAAAGGCGCCATCTGTACATAGTTGACTTTCCAAATGTACTAAGCGCTTTGAGTAAACATTTTTTATACGCACTGCAAAAGTGTGGAACTCTGCCGGGGTCTGTATTTCCTGAAGAGTATAATATGGGTGTCTTTTAATCGAGAATCAATAGGTTACTTCTAGGTAAGCGTGCTTCATCTAAGACCACGCTGTTACTTAACATCAGGTAGAGTGTGGTCAAACACAAACCTATTTCGGTAAAAAAAAGTCAAAAATATTTTACTACTCATTTTTTGTCCTGTTTTGTGTATCCTTCTGTATTTTAGTGGCAGTTAGTTTTTTCGTAAACCGGTCACCCGCGATACAGGCTAAGCCTAGTGCGGAAACCTCGTATTTGTCAATATGTCAATATTATGATAGTAATAACACTAAATTAAGGATAACTGTGACTCATGGAATTCAAACTATGATAATAGCAAATCTTTCATCCTGTCTTGCTTTTCTGTTTGATGGAGTTTGTAAATAGTGTTCTTAGGAGCTTTGCGAGGCAGCCATGGCTGTGTGGCGCAAATTGCCGCGCGAGGCTGCCTCTACAAAATCAATGTAGCGAGGCTGCAGTGCGAAGAAAAACCGAGCCATAACTCGAAACCTTTTCAGTCTAAAACTTTCTGTCGAGATCCTTTTCCATGTCGTGTGCAGAAGTGAAGTCAACAACGTCAGTCTTACGGGGCGCTGAAAAGGACTGAGGTACCTTTTTTTTACTTAGCCTGTTCTGTCCCACTGCTGGGCAAAAGCCTCCCCCAAGTGCTTCCACTTATCCCGGTCTTTTGCAATCTCCGACCAAGAAAAACGACAGCGGACGAGTCGGATGTGTCAGCTTTAGTGATTTGGCGCATGCGCTTGCCTCGGACTAGGCTCGTAGTGACTGACCGAGCATTTGATTCGCGAGGCGGCCTCGCGTGTCTGTTCACTCAGTCAGTACCAAATTAACTAACTAACCTAACCTAACCTAGACTATCTCGTTCAACTTTTACCTTTTTATTAATTCCGAACGTTATTGCATATTTTGTTCCCATAAATAAAGTAAATTGTTTACATCTTAGCCAAAACTGACCGTCCCCACATAGACTGAGATAAGGGTAGGAAGATGATGATGATGAATTATAGTATACTGTTTACTTTCCATCGATAGAACTACGTAACAGAACAGGCGGGAATAGTTGAGATTGAAGCCAGGTGTAAAGCATAGTCTTATAAGTCACAGAACTACTGGTAATTTTTTTCACATTAGTTCTGCCGACAGAAGTACTAAACAGAACAGGTGGGAATAGACGTAGTTTTAGTTTAAAACCATTGTCACTACTTTTTGAACGTAACTAAACTTCGTTTTGAAGGGACTTTGTTTCGAAAGCTTTCGTTCACCTCAGCGGTGGCAATTTCGATAGCGCTGTTCTGATTGTTTCAGAATCCCCACCAGTGGGCCGGATTTAGTGGGGCTTACGAAACTCATCATTCGAGTATTTTCACTGGCCATCCATATTTACGAAGCATTGTTTACAAACAGGTAGCAGTGACAGGCCTTTAAAGTTTAGATAAACTAAACGCGTTTGCATAGTTTGGTTTCTAGAATTCGGGTTAATGTTTCTGTTACTAGTTTTGTGAATATAAATTTTAGTAACTTTTTACTAATTTGGAAGTATTTGCATCTCTGAGATAATACACTTGAATGTTTTTATAATACACCTTACATATAAGCTTTTCTTATGATTGCTTGTGGCTCTGCCCGCCTCGTTAGGGATACGGGCATTATAATAATATGTATGTATGTGTTCACCCTCTTTTCATCAGTAGCAAACCACCTTATAAGACATAATATGTTTTCAGACTAAATACATATATTAGATAAATCATACATGTCTCAAATAAAAGAAAAAAATAAATTCCAATATATTTTATTCAGTACAATCAATAAGGATCACTTTGAAACGTCTTAAATCTACGTTAAATTTACGCCTGTTCCTAACGCGACCAAGCGTTGAGATACCTACAGGAAAGATATCACGCTTGTCTGTTTTTAAAAGATAATTGATAGAGAGAGAAAAACGAGCGAATAAAAAAGAAATACTGCTCTCAAAAATATAGCTTCTCTTCACTGGCACAGCATCGGATTTACTATCTCTAGCAGTGTCCATCTAGTGTCTAGGATCTAGACAAAGCCTTTAAAACACTACTGTAACTCAGCTTTTGTTTGACTTATTTCTTTACTACATTTAAAAATAAGCTATGTCTAATTTGTGAAGCTATCTAGATAACTGATCAGTTTAATAGAAATTATTTAAGCTGTATGTAAAACGAGAATACAATAGTATCACAAATATTGTGAGCCTTCGTGCTTTGTATAAAAATCAAATTTGTCCGAATATGTAATTATAATAGTAACTGAACAAACCCCTTAAAAACAAGTATCTACATAATTATAGTAACAAATTATAAGAATACTAGCTGCCGCCCGCGGCTTCGCTCGCGTGGTATCCGGATATAAAATAGCCTATATGTTAATCCAGTACATTTACTATGTATATTCCAAGTTTCATTCAAATCCGTTCAGCCGTTTAGGCGTGATTGAGGCACAAACATCCAAACATCCAAACTCACAAACTTTCTCATTTATAATATACGATAAGTAAGATTACATAATCATCGCGTCCGTTCGTATTTCAAAAGCTAGACAAAAATTACCGAGGAGAACAATATTTATGGTCATACTGCAGTATATGATGCAGTATTAAGGTACTACTCGTGTATGGATATTTCTAAGCAAAAAAATTACATGCGCTATACCAGTGCTCTGAAACGGTAAAGGAAAACATCGTGAGGAAACCCGTGGCTTCAAGTTTGAAAATTCAAGGAATACGATTTTTCATACAAACGTTTTTACTCCATTTCACCCCATTAGGGGTAGAAATTTCAAAAATCCTTTCTTAGTGATGTCTATGTGATATAAAGTATGCGCCCTCCAAATTTCCAGCCTTTAGGACCAGCGACTTACATAGGCTCTGCGTTTTCTATCATTGGTCTGTCAGTCACAGCAAAGCATTTTTTAGAGTATTGTGATTAATTTTTTTCGTCAGATTTCAAGTAGCAACAGTAACATAAAATATGAACACTGCAAAATAATAAGTTTAAAATGCAAAATAAAAAGAGAAACCACGCAAAAAAGAACAACCAGGACCCACCGAGATTCGAACTCGGATTGTCGGATTCAAAGTCCAAAGTGCTAACCATTACACCACAGGTCCTCTATGCAATACATTGAAATACAGGATCGCTAGCGAGTTTGTGACGTCATTTACTACGTCACGGATCGATGCAGCTTTGTGATTGTATGCAATGCACGACTCTGAAATCGTTACATATTTGATTAAATTATTAAATCCGTATGTGAATTGTAAATTACTTTTGATCAATTTAACGAATACATTACCAGCTATACACAACTAAACTTTATTAACAGAAAGAAACTTACAACTATAACAAACATAATTTACAAAATACAAAAGAACAGTCGGGCTATCTAAAGGCCGTTGCAAACGGTCTATAGATAGCTCACCTGATCCGGCTCATCAGACGGGGTGGAAGCGTGCCCAAAACGCTGGCCGCATTGCCACGCTGAATGGCAATACTGATCCGTTAAGCCAAATAGGAACCAGCTCTTGGATTCTAGCTAGATTACTAGCTTCCACCAGCATCTTTGCTTGTGTGGTACCAGGACTAAAAAAAATCCTGTAACCGACTCATGCGAAAAATCAAGTAGAAGACCAGTTGCTACATAAAACAAGGACAAACCGAAAAATATATAAACACTTTCAAATTCATAATTTAAATTATTAAACGGATCTCCATTTGCTACGACCCTGACTTACTTCTTTCGCTTCATACACTCATATGTTTTCTCTCCAAGTTAGTATAGGTACTACTTGTGTATGGATTTTTCTAAGCAAAAAAATTACATGCGCTATACCAGTACTCTCAAACGGTAAAGGAAAACATCGTGAGGAAACCCGTGGCTTCAAGTTTGAAAGTTCAAGGAATGCGATTTTTCATACAATTTACCCCATTTCACCCCCTTAGAGGTAGAAATTTCAAAAATCCTTTCTTAGTGAGGTCTACGTGATATAAAGTATGCGTCCTCCAAATTTCCAGCCTCTAAGACCAGCGACATACATAGGCTCTGCGTTTTCTATCATAGGCCAGTCAGTCACGGCAAAGCATTTTTTAGAGTATTGTGATTAAATTTTTTAACACTGCAAAATAAAGCTTAAAATGCAAAACAAAAAAGAAACCACGCAAAAAGAACAACCAGGACCCACCGAGACTTGAACTCGGATCGTTGGATTCAAAGTCCAAAGTGCTAACCATTACACCACAGGTCCTCTATGCAATACATTGAAATACAGGATCGCTTGCGAGTTTGTGACGTCATTTACTACGTCACGGATCGATGCAGCTTCGTGATTGTATGCAATGCGCGACTTTGAAATCGTTACACATTTGATTAAATTATTAAATCCGTATGTGAATTACTTTTGATCAATTTAATGAACAAATTACTAGCTTCCACCAGCGTCTTTGCTTGTGTGGTACCAGGACTAAAAAAATGCTGTTACTCACCGACTCATGCGAAAAGTCAAGTAGATCCCGTTGCTACATTAAACAAGGACAAACCGAAAAATATATAAACACTTTCGAATTCATAATTTACATTATTACACGGATGTCCATTTGCTACGACCCTGACTTAGGTACTTCTTTCGCTTCATACACTCATTTGTTTTCTCTCCAAGTTAGTATAGGTACTACTTGTGTATGTATTTTTCTAAGAAAATAATTATATACGCTATACCAGTGCTCTCAAACGGTAAAGGAAAACATCGTGAGGAAACCCGTGGCTTAGTCAGCTCCGCATGTATTGACCGTATCTTTCCTGTGGGCAAGGCCGACTAAACTGAGAGGATGGGAAGATGCTGGGCAAGCCTACTCCATCTAAATTCGTCCCAGGCACTACAGCGTCCCGTTTGTGAAGGTAAAAGTTGCCTCATGACGCTGTTTAAATCATCTACGTTAGTAAAAGACCTTAGTTCAAAATTCTCAAAAGTCATTTACTTTTTAAGCTACAGTGAAAGTTCTCGGACGTCCCAGTCAGACATTAATTATTTCTGAACTGAGCTCTAAAGCAGGTCAATCTTCATTCCTAATCGTAAGTTCACACGAACTTGCAGGCAAACAAGTTTGTTGTTTTCATCGAATATTCATTCCACATAAAACGACATGTTGGTTTAATTTATTTTGTTTTATTAAATTTTAATTGGTAACTATAACTAGTCTTTTTTAAGTTGTTTTCTAATATAGTTTTGTAATACTTTTTGTTTTCAAAATAAAACAAAATTATTATTATGTTTTCGCATATTAAAAACTAAAAAAAGTTTGTTGACATAAAAAAAAACAAGTAGGAAAATAACAGTCAGGAAGAGAACATTACATACATATAATACATACATAATTATCACGCCCCTACCCCTAACTGGGTGGACAGAGCCACAAGTTATTATAAGGAAACTTGCAGCCACTCCTGATCCAAGAGTCCCAGGATAGATATGGTCAACCATGGTGACAGGTGATCAGCCCATCGCCCATATAGAGGGTCCATCATATTGGAGAACATTTAAGTAAATAATTTAGTGAATACAAACATCCTGAGACACCACCGTTTCAAACCAATGTTTAGCAAGAGCGCGCTTCAAAGTAAACGGTTTTGTGTTGAAAATGTGTAACTCAGAATAGCCGACCAATTCATTATAATAATTAGCCGATTTAATAAAAAAGGAGTATTGCCTGATATTAAATTGTGCATATTAAAGAGGAGAGAGGGAGAGAGAGAGAGTGGGTGTTCTTAAGCTTCTTGTGGTATCAGAGCTTTTATTTTATTTTAAATTAAAAAAGCTTCATTTGGCATTACAACAATACGTCTAAAAAACTCAATATCATGAATTTGCTTGACGATTACAAATATTTTTATTAGATGCCAGTGGAACGCCCGCGGTTCACTCGCGTAGAGTAGATTCTTCGTGTTTGAACAGCCCTGAGTCAAGTCAACAGGGTGTCAAGGCCCTCGACACCCCGTTGAACTTCTTTGGTAAACCTCTAAATTCGTTATTATTTTGTATTGAAGGAATCCATATCAAGTTTCAAGCAAATCAGACCACCCGTTAAAAGTTACCTTACAGTCTTTGACAACCCCTGCACGACGTTTCGGAGGAAGTTTTGAAAATATTTTGTCATAGACTTATCAAAATGTATTGAGGAGTATTTATGCTAAGTTCCAAGTTCGAAAGTTCAAGGAATACGATTTTTCATACAAACGTTTTTACTCCATTTCACCCCCTTAGGCGTAGAATTTTCATAAATCCTTTCTTAGTGACGTCTACGTTCTATAAAGTAAGCGTCCTTTTCTATCATAGGTCAGTCAGTCACGGCAAAGCATTTTTTAGAGTATTGTGATTTTTTTTGTACATTTTATTGCGGGAAACTTTACAATAATGGAAATACCCTGAGTTTTCTTTTGCTTTAGTTTTATTTAATTTTATTATCAAAAATTATATTTTTTGACACTTCCTCGAATGAAGTCACTGGTAGAACTGGTAGAATACACAAATAATTTAAAAATTACATTCTACTTACGAAATCATTGATTATCATCGTGATCATTAGCCCACATGCACCCATTGTGGATAGTGATGGATTAGTGATTCTACCCCCTATTACACTGTGTATATTTATATGGGCCGTAGATTAAGTTTACTATGATTTGAAATTATATATAAATAATATATAACACCCAACAGTCACATACATAGTCCTGACCCCACACTAGGATTCCCTGTGTCGTGGGTATCAGAAACTACGAGTACCATGGTACCACAACACCCAGACCCAGGAAGAAATATTTACAGATCATGCAAACATTTCTTCCGCAGCGGGAATCGAACCCGCGCCTCTTGCGTCTATGCCGAGCAATCACCCGCCACGCCACCGAAGCCGTCTTTATCTAATGTTGCCTGATATATAGTTTTTATACATACATAATTATCACGCTAGTATCCCTAACGAGGTGGGCAGAGTCACAAGTAATTATAAAAACACTTGCAGCCACTCCTAATCCAAGAGTGCCAAGATGGTTAAAGTGAACCATGGTGACAGGTGATCAGCCCTTCGCCCATATAGATGGTCCATTATAGAATGGAATAGAATAGAGTAGAGTAGAAATTTATTTAACAACAAACGTTATATGGCACTTAAAGTCAATATACATAGGTATACTCTTAGTTTATTATAATGCATCGCGGAAAAACATAGGCAACCCATACTAGGTATGACCTGTATAGCATGCCTATGTTGCAGAAGATACTATCTAAGTACTATAATACTATACTAAACTGTTTTAGTACAGTGTTGTTTAATCTTTATTTCTTGAAAAACTTCACTAAAGCCAAGCGTGGTTTCTTATTTGTATCTTCCACGCTTGGTCGCGTTACAAACAGGTGTAAATGCAACGTAAATTTAAGACGTATCCAAGTGATCCCAGTGATTTTAAGGAATAAAAAATTTTGATTATGACTTTGACTTGACTGCTGGTGGTCTGCCTGTGGTCAATAACTGTCGCGTGGGGGGATCACTTAGGTACCTACCGTTCTTGCAAAGGGTTCCGCCCATCTCCATGTTAACCGATTGATCACCCTCCCTACGTCCACGAACTAGGTTTATCGGCAGATTTCAAGTAGCAACAGTAACATAAAATATGAACACTGCAAAATAATAAGTTTAAAATGCAAAATAAAAAAAAATCACGCAAAAAGAACAACCAGGACCCACCGAGATTCGAACTCGGATTGTCGGATTCAAAGTCCAAAGTGCTAACCATTACACCACAGGTCCTCTATGCAATACACTGAAATACAGGATCGCTTGAGAGTTTATAACGTCACGGGTTCAATGCAGCTTTGTGATTGTATACAATGTGCGTCTGTTGACTCTGAAATCGTTTGACACATTTCCCTATTAACTTTATCGATCGTTTTATTTAATTTGTCAATTAAATTCGTATGTGAATGGCAAATTACTTTTGATCAATCTAACGAATACATCTCTAGCTTCCACCAGCGTCTTTGCTTGTGTGGTACCAGGACTAAAAAAAATGATGTTACTCACCGACTCATGCGAAAAATCAAGTAGATCCCGTTGCTACATTAAACAAGGACAAACCGAAAAATATTCTATACACTTTCGAATTAAAAATTTACTTTATTACATGGATCTCCATGTGCTACGATCCTGACATACTTCTTTCGCTTCATATTCCTACGCATATGTTTTCTCTCAAAGTTAGTATAGGTATTACTTGTGTATGGATTTTTCTAAGCAAATAAATTATTATGCGCTTTACCAGTACTCTCAAACGGTAAAGGAAAACATCGTGAGGAAAACCGTGGCTTAGTCAGCTCCGCACGGTATTGACCATGTCTTTCCTGTGGACAAGGCCGACTAAGCTGAGAGGATGAAATAGGTGCTGGGCAAGCCTACTTCATCTTAACTCGTCCCGGGCACTACAGCGCAGCGTCCTGCGTTTTCTATCATAGGTCAGTCAGTCACGGCAAAGCATTTTTAGAGTATTGTGGTTTTTTTTTCGTACATTTTGCTGCGGGAAACTTTACAATAAGGGAAATGCCGTGAGTTTTCTTTTGTTTTAGTTTTATTTGATTTTATTAATAAACTAGCTGCCGCCCGCGGCTTTGCTCGCATGGTACCCGGACAAAAAATAGCCTATATGTTAATCCAGTACATGTAGTATGTATATTCCAAGTTTCATTCAAATCCGTTCAGCCGTTTAGGCGTGATTGAGGCACAAACATCCAAACATCCAAACTCACAAACTTTCGCATTTATAATATAAGTAAGATAACATATTTTTTGACACTTCCTCGAATGAAGTCACTGGTAGAACTGGTAGAAAACACAAATAATTTAAAAATTACATTCTACGTACTAAATCATTAATTATCATCGTGGTCAATAACCCACATCCACCCATTGGTGGATAGTAGTAGTGGATCACTAGATCCACCCCCCTGTGTTACACTGTGTATATTTATGTGCCGTAGATTGAGTTTATTAACAGGTTCCCTGTCCCATGAATCACATATGATACAAATAATCATTTTTTATACCATGTTTTATACGTCCATGAATCATATAAGAGCAAAAGTAGATGCAATTTCAGACTAATTTTTTCACAAGCAAACGGTGGCAAAAGTTTTATCCAGATAGTTATATTTTTACAGGTAAAATTGAGATGTATTTAGGGATATAATCAGTACAAATAATGTAATCTTTTATGTAATTAATAAGGAAATTTTCGTACATAATATACTTCAAAATAAATATAAATATTAAATAATGTGAAAAATGAATTTAAAATAAAAAAATAACCGCAGAACGTAGGCAATGCTAAACCATCTTTTGTATAGGGACAGGGAACCTGTTGAGATTTAAAGTTTATCGAATGTTGCCTAACATATAGTTTTTGGACAGTGTTGTATATCTTTATTTCTTAAAATCCTTCATTAATCGAGTTAAGTTGATTCCCGCTGTCTTTGCAATGTCATGTGAGCACTGCTGATGGTCTGCCTGTGATCAATAACTGTCACGTGGGGAACACTTACCTACCGTTCTTGCGAAGCGTTCCGCCCATTTCCACTTTAACCGATTGATCATCCCTACCTAGGTTATCTAGGTTTATTGGCGGATTTCAAGTAGCAACAGTAACAGTAACAGTAAATATTAACACTGCAAAATAATAAGTTTAAAATGCAAAATAAAAAGAAAAAACACGCAAAAAGAACAACCAGGACCCACCGAGATTCGAACTCGGATTGTCGGATTCAAAGTCCAAAGTGCTAACCATTACACCACAGGTCCTCTATGTAATACACTGAAACACAGGATCGCTTTCGAGTTTATGACGTCACTTACTACGTCACGGTTCAATGCAGCTTTGTGATTTTATGCAATGCGCGTCTGTTGACTTTGAAATCGTTTGACACATTTACCAATAAGCTTTATCGGTCGCTTTATTTACTTTGTCAATTAAATTCGTATATGAATGGTAAATTACTTTTGATCAATCTAACGAATACATTACTAGCTTCCACCAGCGTCTTTGCTTGTGTGGTACCAGGACTAAAAAAATGCTGTTACTCACCGACTCATGCAAAAAGTCAAGTAGATCCCGTTGCTACATTAAACAAGGACAAACCGAAAAATATTCTATACACTTTCGAATTTATAATTTTCATTATTACACGGTTCTCCATTTGCTACGATCCTGACATACTTCTTTCGCTTCATACACTCTTATCTTAATATGTTTTCTCTCAAAGTTAGTATAGCTATTAGATTATTTATACGAAAGTTTCGCTTACTAATCCAGGGTTCAAAAACAACAATTCGGCATAGCAGATGGCCTCTTGTAGAACACAGTAACCGGAGTAAATCGAGCCACTATCGTATTGCTTTAGCGGTCTGTTGCGGCAATCTGTTATACCGCCGGCAGGCAAATTGAAAATCGTTAATAATACTGAGCTGGTAACGATTGTGCCAGCGGGATTGTGTCGGGTTGAAACAACCTATTTAATACTGGATTTGATTGGCGCATGAGAGCACTGGTGGTCTGGTTGGTAGTGATCCCGCCCTCCGATCCTATGGTCGTGGGTTTAAATCTGGTCGTGTACTAATGGATTTTTCTTTCCGAAAAAATTATGTGCGCTATACCAGTAATACAAACGGTGAAGGCAAACATCGTGAGGGAACCCGAGGCTTAGTCAGCTCCGCATGTATAGACCATGTCTTTCCTGTGGACAAGGCCGACTAAGCTGACAAGATGGAATACTGTGCTGGGCAAGCATAATCCATCTTAATTCGTCCCGGGCACTACAGCGCAGCGTTCCGTTTGTGAAGGTAAAAGTTGCCTCCTGACGCTGTATAAATCATCTACTATAGATGGTAAAGGCTTTTGATTTGTGCATGGTGGCTTTTTGAAACCTTTCACCACACTGGTTCAAAAGACTAGTGACACGAGTAGTACCTTCTGGTTTGTTTGGCGCAGGATCGAAAAAAATGGCGCGCTAAAGGATTATACCCAGTGGTGGGTGGATGTGAGCTCATGTTTATAATAAATCAACCAATTTCAATGACGCCAATATAGCACTTGTGGTCTATTTAAATAAATAAATGACGGCCTCGATGGCATGGCGGGCGATTGCTCGGCAGAGACGCAAGAGGTGAGCGTTCGATTCCCGCTGCGGAAGAAATGTTTGCATGTTCTGCAAATATTTCTTCCGGGTCTGGGTGTTGTGGTACCATGGTAATCGTAGTTTCTGATACTCACGACACAGGGAATCCTAGTGTGGGGTCAGAACTATGTATGTGACTGTTGGGTGTTATTTATTTATATAAATAAATTATGTAGGTATTTATGGACGTTTCACACAGCGCCATCTAGCCCCAAACTAAGCAAGTCCTATGGGAATTAGATGGTTATTAGTAGCAGACCTGATTTAGCATTCTAAGTTCGTGGGTTCAAATAGTACAAGTGCACAAAAGGAACCTTCGATGCGTACTTTAGATCCTTTCACCACGTTGGTTCGAAAGAACATATCGACGCTTGAAAGGCAATAATTACTAAGCGACATGTTGGCAACTTTACACCAGAGCATTTTAAAGTTTATTTTTTTGGAAAAAAATTCGTCAAAGATCGCCTATTGGTCATAGCTACTTGATTCCAACGAATTTTAAATGCAGTTTAAAAGCTCTATATACTGGCATTTAAAAATTATGAATTTTGCCAATACTTTAAGAAATAGTGTCGGTTAGTAAAATTTTAATCAAAATCACAAACAGGTAAAATTTACTTACCGACAACGATTTTTTATTATAAAACAACTAAAATTAACTAAACCCCAGTATTTTATAATTGTGTTTTAAGCAAAATGATGCATCCAGAAGTAACAGATGTTTGACACATAGGTAAAATTATCTAAATAAAAAGCACAAAAACTATTCTGCCAAGCAATTTTAACCATAGAACAAATTAAATAAGGTAAGTGTAAGACATTTTTGACCAAGTAACAAAAAAATAGGTTTTAGTACGCAAAATTAAAGAGTTTCGAACAAAGGTTTTCGATGGATATCGTCATCATCAACATCAAAACAGCCCTTGTAGTAATCTACAATCACTAACTACTGAGTATGGGCCTCCATCTGACGAGGGACGAATTAGAGCATATTCCGCCACGCTGCCCTAGTGCAGGTTGGTGGAGGTTTTAGGCCTGTGACTAACCCTTTGTTAAAGACGTCTATTTATGCCTCTAACATAATATTGCAGTCAAATCTCTCGCAAAGTGGATAGTTAATTTTATAAAAAAACATGAGCTGCCGTTGTAAATTAATACATACATAGTATCTCTAACCGGGTGGGCAGAACAACAAGTAATCATGAGAAAACTGGCAGTCACTTCTGATCCAAGACTCCCAAGATGGATATGATGAACCATGGTAACAGGTGATCAGCCCTAGAGATACAATTCTCAAAAAATAATCTTAATTTCAAAAACTAGTTTTACGAGTGAAAATATTTAGGTAAACTATTAATTAAACACTGATCCCCTGTCACCATATCCATACTAGGACTTTAAATTACAAGTGGCTGCAAGTTTTCTTATGTTTACTTGTGGCTCTGCCCATCCTTATTAGGGATATGAGCGTGATAATACGTATGTATGTATGTAGTTAAGTCTTAACAATTTAAAAGTTACTACTTATTAGGATTATTAGTAATAACATTATAAACCAGACATAATGTAATGCAATGGCACATAATAACTATTAAAACTTTGTACTTTATTATTACAATCAAATATTTATTAACTTATTTGAACTAAGTCCAAAACAAAATATTAACGAGTGAAGTACAAATAGGTTACGAACTTAATAACTATTATAAATTGAGATCCATCCATCGACTTTAAAATCACATAACAAGGTTTTCCTATAATCTACATAAATTTAGTTTTTAATTTTATTTACTAGGAAGTTACATAAAAAAGTTTATTATTAACACGTGTCTTTTCTTTTACGTTCAAAGTATTTCAACCAAGATTCAAAACAATCACACCTCCCGTCAAAAATTTGATAAACGAACTTTGACACTCCTTTTTTCCCTTTGTGAGGGTTATTTTGAAAACCCTAAAATATGTGTCTAAGTTTACCTACATGCTTAGTGGTAGTCACTAAGCTAGGTTAAGTTAAAAAATTCGGCTCGCTTCGCACGTTAACTTCTAGAGATGGTTTTAAACCTGTATTGAGTTAAAAAATTTGGCTTGCTTCGCTCCCTAATTTCTAGAGATTTCTAGAGATGGTTTAAAGCTACATTAAGTTAAAAAAAACGGTTCGCTTCGCTTGCATTGGTTTGAAGCTCGCTTCGCTCGCTAACTTCTAGAGACTTCTAGAAACGGTTTAAAGCTACAAAAGAAACGGGTCGCTTCGCTCGCTAACTTCTAGAGAAGTCTAGAGATGGTTTAAAGCTTCATTGAGTAAAAAATTGAGCTCGCTTCGCTCGCATTGGCTTGAAGCTCACTTTGCTCGCTAACTTTTAGAGCCTTCTAGAGATGGTTTAAAGCTACATTGAGTTAAAAAATTCGGCTCGCTCCGCTCGCTAACTTCTAGAGACTTCTAGAGACGGTTTAAAGCTGCAAAAGAAACGGGTCGCTTCGCTCGCTAACTTCTAGAGAAGTCTAGAGATGGTTTAAAGCTACATTTAGTAAAAAATTCGGCTCGCTTCGCTCGCTAACTTCTAGAGACTTTTCTAGAGATGGTTTAAAGCTTTATTGAGTTAAAAAATTCGGCTCGCTTCGCTCGCATTGGCTTGAAGCTCGCTGCGCTCGCTAACTATTACTTACGATTGAGAGAATAAATTATTACTTTGATTATTTAACTAAGCAGGTAGCACATTACCAAGGTCAAATCCCTGCTATTCATACTGGTATTTGACATAGCTTGCTTAATGATGTTATCTACTCACTTATTTCGATTCATTATGTACCTAAAATCATAAATTTAAATCAATAAAAATGCGTATTAAATAATCTTATACTCATAAAATCTTTATATTGCACTTACCCAGTACACTTCACGCTTCGCGATGAAGCACTAAGTGCGATGCGCGTGAGCACACGGGTTACCTATGCGACGGTTCAGTGAAAACGTAATCATTATTTTGTTCCCAACCGCCACCCAAAATCTACTTTACAGTGCGGATAAGCGACAAAACAAAATACGTGCATCAGGGATAAGCTAACTTTATACAAATTTCATAATCAGAAATAGTTTATATAAGTAACAAAATCAGTAAAAAAACGGCAGGTAAAAAATTACCAAACGACAAAATAATATACATTTTAGGTAGGTAAATATTACTACTTTACGTTTTTAAGTCCATTGCATTTAGGTAAAAAGTACTAAATGAAAATGAATACATAATTAAGGTGTGTTAAAAAGTCTTAAGTTACAAGAAAAATAAAAATTGTACCAGGTAAAATTTCTTAAGCGATGTTCATACCCTAGGTACCGCAAGGCAAAAAATACTTTATGTTTAAACGCATTATTTCGAGTCTAGGCAAAAATTACTAAGTGTAATGAGTAAAAATCGAATACATACTAAGTGAAAATTATTCATAAATTGCTAAAATTATAGTCGCTTGGACGCCGAAAACTGAGAAAATGTGCTTTTTTTTCAGTTACCAAACGACAACAGACTTCGTCCTAGCGGCATGAGAGTGGGACCAATCGACGCAGAATTTTTTTCTGATTTCAATGATATATATAACTCAATATCGCCCAAAATGTCGCTTGGTAATTATTGCCTTTCAAGCGTCGATATGACATGTCATTGACACCAGTACATAGTAGCGGTATTGACGCAAAGAAGTCTAAAATCATTTCCGCTTTTGATACGACTTCGGCTGGTGGGCGAGTACCTAGTGCGAGGTGCGGGTTCGTTTCCCCGGCAGGATTTTTTATATTAGTTATTAGAACTATCTGTGTAACTGTTTAAATGTACTTTGTTTATTTACTTGATAGCCTTTAAAAATCAAATAAATTAAATCCTAAAGCTAAGAAAGCTCTTAAATAAAAACCGGTTAAGTGCGAGTCGGATTTGCACACGAAGGGTTCCGTACCGTCATCCATGTACATAAATACATAATGAAGAGCTCGTGGCGTAGCTTGCTTAGACGATCTTGATTGATCGTTGAAGTTAAGCAACCCTGTGCGCGGTCACAATCGGGATGGGTGACCGCAAGTGGCATTACGAGCTGAGCGCTTCCGTGTATCGGAGGGCACGTTAAATTGTTGGTCCCGGCATTTGAGTCGTTAAGCCATGACGGAGGCCGTTAGGCGGCCTAACGTCACTAGAGCAGGCCACTAGCTCATATGAACTTACTTTTTTTTAATACATAAGTATTTCTTATACGGGGCCTGCTTTCATTTTATTATTATTTGTTGTTATAGTGGCAATAGAAATACACTCTGAAAATGTTAACTCTACCTATTACGGTTCTTCAGATACAGCTCGCTAACAGACGGTCGGACGGACGGACGGACAGCGGTGGCTTAGTAATAGGGTCCCGTTGGCACCCTTGGGGTACGGAACCCTTAAAAAAGATTATTCTCTAAAAACGCCTCTGTTTGTCTCACGTGTCTACACGGGGAATTATGTATACCTCTAAATATACTTCAAATACTAAGCTTATGAAAATCACAATAAAATATACAAGCCGGTTTTAAAAAGCGCACTTTATTTTATTTACACAGCGCCATCTAGCCCCAAACTAAGCAAAGCTTGTACTATGCGCACCAGATGGCTGATAGAATACTTAAATACTTTTTTTTGTAAATACATACTTTACTTATAATACATTAATATAACACCCAGACCCGGAAGAAATATTTGCAGAACATACAAACATTTCTCCCGTAGCGGGAATCGAACCCGCGCCTCTTGCGTCTCAGCCGAGCACTCGCCCGCCACACCACCGAAGTCGTCGACTACTAAAACTGCAGAACTTTTAATTTTCTTTGACAAAGAAGAATGCTTGCTGTCTGCATTTTTAGTTGCCAGTTATTAATATCACTGTCAGAACTTATAATATTGTTCACTAAGTACTTATCTCTTGAGCAAGACTGACTTTATTACTTTGCTGAGACAAAATGAAAATGCTTGTAGGTACCTTACTTTATTGAAACTTTGAAACGATCGAGTTTATAGTACAAAAATTTTTCAACATGGTATTCTAGTTTAGTGACTCAGTCTTCCAATAATACTAAGGTTGTGGGCTCGAATCCAGGCGTGTACCGATGGACATTTTAGTGCAGAAAGTTTGAGCTATGCTATTACTCAAATGGCGAAGGAAAATATCGTGAGAAAATATCGCCGTAGAACGTAAAAATTTCGAAAGCATGTGTCAAATGCATAAAAGTAGCATATTCTGCACTTGTAACTCTTGAGGCAGACACAAACTAAGGTCTTTTACCATCTATAGTAGATGGTTAATACAGCGTCAGGAGGCAACTTTTACCTTCACAAACGGGACGCTGTAGTGCTCGGGACGAATTAAGATGGAGTAGGCTTGCCCAGCACCTATTCCATCCTCTCAGCTTAGTCGGCCTTGTCCACAGGAAAGCGCACTGGGTGGTCTAGTTGGTAGTGACCCCGCCTTCCGATCCTAAGGTCGTGGGTTCAAATCCGGTCGTGTACCAATGGATTAGTTAGTAATCTTTAAAAATAGAGTTTATATGATGGGAAAAGGCAAGGGATAGAAGGCATTTGGGAGAATATCGTGTAGGGAGCATCGCAATTTTAGGCAGTTGAAAAATATGTGATCCACGTTTCCTCCATCTAGTCCACAAACGGAAGACTTAAAGCCTTGACCGGCACATGACAATAATTGCGCAGTGACGCTGACAGCTGGCACGCGGTGACATTGACTGATTCGCGCGGTATCATTAACCTTTTCACCAAATTGGTTCAAACAAATTAACGACAGAAAGTTATTTACGAGAAAGTTGTCGAAAGTAACTCACTGATAACAAAGACGACATCCAAGTTTGGGAATTCCCTAGAGACCCAACATAGGCACAGAAGATAGAAGCCCTGACAGTTTCCAAACAGGCTCGTAATACTTAATGGCTCATTTCGAGCCAAATACATCTTGCCCGAACAATAAATTGGCACATTACAGTAGCCTATACAATAAATTGTTATACTTAGGTAAAATCGGGTTAATGAAGGGCATGGAAAAAATGCATAAAGCATGTTTGCATTATCAGCTACGTTATCAGAATATCAATCGATAGCACTGGTGGCCTAGTGGTAGCGACCTCGCCTCCTAATCCTAAGGTCGTAAGTTCAAATTCAGTCACATGGATTTTTCATTTGAAGTTCTCTCAATTGCCGAACATCGTAAAGAAAACGACGTGTCAAAGAAAGTTCGAAAGCATATGTGCATAAAGGAACCTTTGAAGCGCACTTTTAATTCTTTAACCTGGTTTGAAAAAACTAGTGTAACAAGTGTTTACTTTTAATTTTTTATATTTCGCACACTTTTATGACTAATTACTTCTTGCACAATTTATCGACCTTTCAGGGCGGCAGTCGACGATGGAATGGCTCGAGCTGTTGTATCCCTAATGGGGTGGGCAGAGCCACAAGGTATAAAAAAACTTGCAGTTTCTCCTGATTCTATGTTCCAAGATGGATATGGTGAACCATGGTGACAGGTGATCAGACCATCGCCCATCACGTGTTTTTTCAGCCGGAAATAAGTACAGAAACATAAAACAGAAATGACAGCCTGTGCTGCATACTAGCTGCCGCCCGAAGCTTCGCTCGCGTAGTACCCGGATAAAAAATAGCCTATATGTTAATCCAGCACATGTACTATGTATATTCCAAGTTTCATACTTCAAAGAATGTTTATAATTAACAAGAAAGTATTTTATCAGAATATCATTTCGTCATTCTTGTGGCCGGGTTGGTTTAGGCAGGGGTTGCGTAGGCAACGCCAATGTTTGGCCAGACGTACCACAGATTAGCCAACACTCACTGAATAATGCCATAGAGCAGTGTTTCCCAAATATTGTTCTGCCATGGCCCGGTAATTTTCACACTGTCCCTTCGTGGCCCACTTTAATACTTTTAAACCCAAGCTGGTTCCATTAGGTAAATTAACACACATTTCATCATCATCATCATTATCTTCCTGCCTCACTCTATGTGAGGTCGGCACAGCATGATCACGCTGTAAAAGTTTTGGCTAAGGTGTTTTATGACCGGCCGCCTGCCTGACGTCAACCCTCCTTGGGAATACTTAAAATAACAAATTACAATACACATTTATTAAGAATAATAATGTTTTATTATTACTTCATATTTTGGTATCGCCGATTTAGTCGATCGATAGTTGGTATTATTTTTAAAACAAGGCGGGAATGTTGCGACCCGGTATTTTATTTTGATGGCCCAGTACCGGGCCGCGACCCGGCAAATGGGAAACGCTGCCATAGTGTTTGAGATTTCTGTTTCAAGTGCCGTGTTATTATGAGCACCTTCCAAGGCCACACCACGGGGGTGGATTTTCAGTTTCGTAGTATTTTAGTGCGACCCAGATTTTTTTTCGCCAACAGCATTATTACTGTTACAAAGATGGTTTATAAAAAAGGTTGCATTCTGACACATAAACCAATTTTTATTAATTGAGTAATGGTTTTCAAACTGTACAATTCTACTCATAAACATAATTTATATTACAACATTACAAAGAAACAGTTTGGAACACGTTGAAAACTGCCTTACCCCCGAATACTCAAACGCGACTCAGAGTTGAGCACGTCTCAAGACACGGTTTTTTGACAATTTTTGATGAAAATCTGTCAAAAACTCGTCACTTGAGACGTACTCAACTCTGAGATGCGTTTGAGTATTCGGGGGATAGTTAACTTAAAAACTGTATCGCAGTTTCCAGCGCCCCCTCCCAACGGTTATGATTTACCAACGATTAGGATCTCAATACTGTTTACATTGTAAACTTTACAATAAATGCACAATTACAGTGGTTCTATTAGTTCTGCGAGTTTTACGATTTGTTATTTTTATAAATTTTTTACTTCTTTATTTTTATTTTTTATTAAGAGTACAAAAAAATAAATATAAGAACAACATGACAATTACATTTTTATTTTTTGTAATAATTATGTTTTTATAATAAAACATATTACAAAAAAAAAAATAATAAAAATAAGAAATCCTAAAATTCGTACATAGAACTAATAGGACCACTGTAAACTGCGCATTTTGATGATTGTCTTGTTGTTCTTTGTCTAACTTATAATTATATGCTGACCGACGGTTGCATGTGCTGACCGATGGTTAAATGTGTGCTGGTATTGTGATTATGTGGTATGATACTGTGATTGATTGACAGTGTTGTAAATAGTTCAATCTGCAAATTATTATTATTGTTTATTTTTATAGTTATGTGTTTTCTCGCGCTGTTTTTGTAATTATTTATCATTCATGGCGCATTGGTGTACTGATAGGTGTACTTGGTGTTGTAATGCTGTTTTGTTTGTTTGAATGAAATTTGAATTATATTAGTTAACAAACTAATATTAACATATAAAATTGCTTTAATTTAGCTCAACGGATCAATTATGCCATTCAGCGTGGCAATGCAGCCAGCGTTTTGGGCACTCTTCCATCGTCTGATGATCTGGATCAGGTGAGCTATCTAGGTTTAGATCGTTTGTAACGGTGGTCTTATAGCCCGACTGTTTCTTTTTGTATTTTGTATATTTGTCATGTAGAGAGGATGAATCAAAGAAGAAGAAGCAGGTGTATGAGGCGAGTGTGAATGGTACCGTTGGAAGGGGAAGACCTAGGCGTACGTACCTGGACCAAATTAGCGACTCTTTGGAAAAGGGCCATGGCCAAAAGGTATGAAGAATGTTATGAAAGTGAATGAAGCGAAAGAGGTATGTCAGGATCGTAGCAAATGGAGATCCGTGTACTCTGCCTACCCCTATGGGAAACAGGCGTGATATTATGTATGTATGTACATTTTTACGAGTATAAATTTAATGTAAGTTTCGTGTTTATTGTTTCGCTATTTCAAAAAAAATTCTACTTACTAGTCGTGTTACTAGTTCTTAGTCTAGTCTAGGTCTAGTCATTGTGTTCCTTAAAGAGGCTCGGATCCTTAAATGCACTTGACTTCTATTTTATCAATTAAATATGACATATATATTATACTAGCTGCCTCCCGCAGCTTCGCTCGCATTGTACCCGGATGAAAAATAGCCTATATGTTAATCCAGCACATGTACTATGTATATTCCAAGTTTCATTCAAATCCGTTTAGCCGTTTAGGCGCGATTGAGGCACAAACATCCACATCTTCACCAACTTTCGCATTTATAATATAAGTAAGATTAGACTATTAGTTTTCTTTAGAGGTCTTGCCTAGCAGTGGGACAATTTAGGCTTATAGTAATAGGTTTCGGGCGGCATGGACTCAAATTCAGAAAAAAATACCTTTATTGTTTTCCTTTAACTGACCTCTATTGTCAAAGCTGGGTATCCAGTATCGTAACTGCAAATTGATGGTTTCATGACTAATTAATGACATAATTTGAAGCGTTAACTAAATTCGTTAGAATAACGAATTTAGCTATGCAAATTTTCTGGTGGGTCTGACTATTCCCATTGCGTTTGAAAACGCGTCATGGGAATAATGATACTCATTTTCTACTGAAACAGGTCTCAGTGTACCCGTCGATTGCGTTTTAATTATTGCGCTTCATCGTGCAAAAAGATTAAATCGTAAAAGTCAGATAAACGACCGTGAAGTATGCATACGCAATGGGAATTGTGATACAAGTAGTTTCAGTATTCCCATCAATAGTAATTCTCAATGGGAATAGAGAGACCCACCTAAATTTTGATACAATTCTATGTCTATTAATGTCTATGTATTTATATAATTACATTTTGTTTGACGCGACAGAATTGAGGAAATGGGTGAAGGCCTTTGCCCATCTGTTGGATATAGAGGGCTCATAATAAATTAATAATAATAATAAATAAAACCCAACAGTCACATAATATAGTCCTAACCCCACACTAGGATTCCCTGTGTCGTGGGTATCAGAAACTACGAGTACCATGGTACCACAACACCCAGACCCGGAAGAAATATTTACAGAACATGCAAACATTTCTTCCGCAGCGGGAATCGAACCCGCGCCTCTTGCGTCTCAGCCGAGCACTCGCCCGCCACGCCACAGAGGTGGTCAATATATCGTAAATAACTATTATAATTACGCTTTTATACCAGTTTCCTTTATTCAACTATAGGATATTCGCTAGTAGGTTACCACATCGAACTTGATATTTGTAAAAAAAATCTCTTTAACAGTTAACAACATTCCTATTGCATTTCCCATTGTATTGGCCCAACGGGAATCTGTTAGGTAAATACAAACATTGGGTCTCGAATAACTTACGTCGGAAATCACGATAGAGCCAATCCTACTGTCCTAGTAATATAATATTTATTATATTATAATCTTATATTATAAGAATCTTTGTCCTGACTGACTGACTGACTGACTGACAGACAACGCACAGCCTAAATCGCTGGACGTAGAGACTTGAAATTTTCAGTGTAGGTAAACCTTGGTACGTAGGGGTGTACTAAGAAGGGATTTTTCAAAATTCAACCTCTAAAGGGGTGAAAAGGGATGAAAACCTGGAATCAATTTTTGGTCTAAAACTGCACATAACCTATATCAAATTAAAGAGCCGATTTTTCTCATTTAGTTGATGTCATAATTACCTGTAAATTCTTTATTTTTGGCATGTTTTTCATGAAAAATAGAATACTTTTATTTTGACATATTATGACAGCGATGATAGGTACCAAAGATTAGTAATAGATGATACAAAACATATGGAAAAGGAACTGTCAATGTCAAAGTACCTGTGAAAGGAAGCATAAATTATTACTGGCTAAGTTTCCAATCTCGATTATTCATGGAGTTCTGACGTAATTCTACGTCTGATAACTAGATGTCGCCGCTAATTCTGATCAAATTTTGACGCGCTATCGTTGCGTTTTGAAAAGTTTACCTTAACTCTCAAACTTTTTACTAAATTCACCGAAATTTCTTAATTTTTGATTTTGGTATGTTTGTTACTCTTTTACGCAAAAACTACGGAATATACTTACATACCCTATTATTCATATTCGTTCGCTAAAGTTAGCCATTGCTTAAAGTTAGCCCTGTCACTGTTTGTCATTATGAAATGGTAAGAGATGGCAATACTTTAGTCATCGTTTAGCGTACACTATATTATAATGAATAATGAAGATAGTAGTTATATGTTCCATTCTCATATGTTACATTCCATTCTTATGTTCCATTCCAGCACACGTAGGAGGTACCTACGTGTGCTGGAATGGAACATAGGGTACTTTTTATCTGAGTACCGCGTGAGCGAAGCCGCGGGCGGCTGCTAGTAATATTATTAATACGAAAGTTTGTGAGTTTGGATGTTTGGATGTTTGTGCCTCAATCACGCCAAAACGGCTGAAAGGATTTGAATGAAACTTGGAATATACATAGTATGTGCGCTGGGATAACATATATGTCGGAGATTCATTATAGCGCCATCTACAATCACATTGCGGAAACACTGACTCACTACCTACAGAACGCAAGCGTGACGTCACTGCCGAGTCATGCTTGGATGCGGCCGTTGAGGCGGGCGGGCAGTCTATTTCTAGAGCTCGTGCCGAGCGGACGTGTCTGTTCTGCCTACTTAGTTTGTTCAAGAGTTACTTGGTATTTGTACTGGACGATAATTAAACTTCGTACGATTATACTGAGTGTGATTATTTGCTCGAGGTTACCCATTATGTCGGAACCCGACGAGAACACGGGCCCACTGAGCCCTACAAATCGGCCTCCTGCGACATATAAATTACTTTCTATACTGGTAAAAAGCGAGCGAAGCCACGGGCGGAAACTAGTAGGTATGTCATAATTAAAGTAAGTTCGTATGAGCTAGTAGAGTTTTTAGGACGCCTAAAGGCCGCCTAAAGGCCTCCGTCTTGGCTTAACGACTTAAAAGCCGGGACCGACAATTTAACGTGCCCTCCGAAGCACGGAAGACCTCAGCTCGTAATGCCACTTGCGGTCACCAATCCCAATTGTGATCGCGCACAACGTTCCTTAACTTCGACGATCAGTAAGAACGTTTAAGCAAGCTACGCCACAAGCGCTTCGTCATAATAAAATTGACGCTCTCAGTTATCCGGCGGGCGAATGCCCGCCTGAGATGCCAGAGGTGTGGGTTCGATTCCCGCTGCAGGAGCATTTTTGCCTATTCTGCAAATATTTCTTCCGGGTCTGGTTCTTTCGTCCGGGTATGCTTGTGGTAGCATAGTACCCACTTGTAATTTCTGATACCCACACATGGTTTACCATGTCCACCTTAGGACTAAATCTTCAGTGGCTACAAGTTTTCTTGTCTACTTGTGGCTCTGCCCTCCCCATTAGGGATACGGGCGTGATAATATGTATGTGTACGACAGGGAATCCTAGTGTTGGGTCACGACTATTTTTTTAAATTTATTTGAGGGTTTTGTCGCTTTGCGACCACATCACCCATATAAATATAAAAATAAATTTAAAAAAATCAAGACAAACTTAAAACTAAATCTCAATTTCTTGTATATACAAAATATTACAACACCCAGACCCGGAAGAAATATTTGCAGGGCATGCAAACATTTCTCCCGCAGCGGGAATCGAACCCGCGCCTCTTGCGTCTCCGCCGAGCACTCGCCCGCCTCGCCACAGAGGTCGTCTAAAAGATCTAAATGAGTCATTACGGACACACTCTAATAAAATATGATGAACATCTTCAACAACACCACACTCATTACAATTTGGCGAAGTGACTTTTCATTAGAAAAGCGAATTCGTTAGAAAGGATATGGCCAGAGCGCAAACTAAGAACGGATTTTAAATAATTTCCAGGACTATATAGGTACTCGTATGTGACTGTTGGATGTTATTATAATAATTATCATAATAGGCTCAGGTAATTATCTCAAAATACCTGTAATTGAGTTAAACGGTTCACCAAATGGCGGATTTACGTTTGAAGTAGGGCGCAGCTTTAATTATGATCGGAAAGACGATCAAAAAACCATTTGATTGTTGTTGGATTTCGAATTTGGTGTAATTTCATTTCCCCACTAAACACATGTCTTTTATGTATATAAAATGCTACATCACTAACGATAAGGCTGAATGTATTCACAGAAATTAAGCCGAGAATGGCGATTACTCGATTGGTTTGAGCTAGTCTGATGTTGAGGGTTCAAGTTCCGGGTAGATAGAATTTTAGGACTAATGAAAAATATACCCCTAATTTTATTGTGTATTTAATAACAGAGCACTAATGAGAGCACTGGTGGTCTAGTTGGTAGTGATCCCGCCTTCCGATCCTAAGGTCGAGGGTTCAAGTCCGGTCGTGTACCAATGGATTTTTCTGTGCGAAAAATTTATGTGCACTATTACCAGTACTCTCAAACGGTGAAGGAAGACATCGTGAGGAAACCCGCGGTTTAGTCAACTCCTCACGTATTGATCATGTCTTTCTTGTGGACGAGGCCGACTAAGCTGAGAGAATGGAATAGGTGCTGGGCAAGCCTACTCCATCTTAATTCGTCCCGGGCATTACAGCGTCCCGTCTGTGAAGGTAAAGTTGCCTCCTGACGCTGTATAAATCATCTACTATAGATGGTAAAAGGCCTTAGTTTAGTTAATAACATAATAAAAATAGTCTATCTATAAATATACGTGGATGTATCTATAGTCGAGTGCAGAATTTATTCCAGTCGAATACCTGCGATCGATTTCAATAAATTAAAAACCGATGAAGTGCGAGTCGAATTCGCACATGAGGGGTTCCGTATCCGTACATGTACTTTTCAATATGACATTTTACTCTAATATTAAAATTATAATCTTATATTATAAGGCCCCTCAGGCCAGAAAAAAAATGACAAAAAATAATTACAGCCGGGGCACAGCTGGACATGATCCAAATCGGAAGGCGTCAGAAATACTGCATTGTACAAAGTATGTGATAACTCTACAACCGAACCATATTTTATCATTCTATATACAACAATGTACCAATTGATAAATTTTTGTGTAAACGAGTAATGTAATGTGTAATTTCTTATTAGAATATTTAACAACAAACATAGTAGGTATGTAAATCATTTCGAAATCAGTCAAAAATTAACGAACTTTTTCAAGCCTTATCTAGAAGTTTTTACGATGTATTTCTTACCATCGATTATCTAAAAATACTTATAATGAGCATAATAAACAGTTTACTAATAGAAAACACTGGTTACAATCGAAAAATCCAGTAAAAATAGCGAACAAAGTATACTGAACTCAGCGAGACACACGGAGCAATGTGAAGTTCGACTACCATAGAAAATAAATAAATACTATTATACTGAAAGACCACAGATGACGCAATATTTTTTGTTCAGGATGTAAATTATATATCAAAGAACGGTACTCATTAAACTTCTTCATAGAAAAGTAGTCTGTAAACATGTGAAAATAAGGTCCTTAGTCAAATGGAAGAGCGCGGTAACCGGTTACCGCTTGGGGTTTGAGTGAATGTGCAGTGACGTAACGCGTAGTAACCGGTTACCGCTTGGGGCTTGAGTGGTTTAAACAGTCGGTCCCGGCTTTTAAGTCGTTAAGCCATGACGGAGGCCTTTAAGCGGCCTAAAAACTCCGTCACTAGATTTAGCCACTAGCTCATAAGAACATACATACATACATAAGGACCTACCAACGAGTAAAGGCTTCGTCGTTGACTCTTATTCTATGTACTTTTTAAATAGATTACCAATAACGAATTTATTATTTGTTGTTGTAGTAGTAATAGAAATACACTCTGTGAAAATTTCTACTGTCTACCTATTACGGTTTATGAGATACAGCCCGCTGACAGATGGACATACAAACGGACGGACAGCGAAGGCTTACTAATAGGGTCTCGTTGGCACCTTCCGTGTACGGAACCCTAAAAAAGAACACGCAATATGAATTTAGGAATGTAAATATATATGGTTTTGACGCATTTAAGCGTAACTGCTTTGTGACTGGTCGACATGACACGTAGGAGTATCACTTCTATTAGATCTGTTGCAACACTTTGTTTGACATTGACGGCAAAAATAATCCGATTTAAAAATAGTGTTTGTGTTAATGCAAGCTCCAGGCGACTACGTGGACAAGATTTTACACACGCTGATAAAGACTACGTGTAGACTTTCCGGGTAGGTCCCATTTATTCTATAGAACATGACGTCATCGAACAAAATGATATATTTTCTTCCCCTTTTTCGGCACGGCACTACGTACTAGGTTTTCAACCGAGTTTCATGCCATAGAACAAAATGGAAATCAGATTTTCCCAAAATCTTCCATGAGGAGCTAAATGACACTGATAATGTCAATTATTGTATTTTAACCATAACCATGAATATACCATAGGCAATCGGTCGTATACTGCCAATCTCAAGTTAGAGGAAATTTCTCATAATGCGACAATTAAGTCAATCAAATTGGTCACATTTACAAGTACCACAATAAATTATGATTATTTTCTAGAGCCAGTATGATAAATCATTAATCATAAATCACTTATTTGTCTATGAACCTAGGTATTATAATAGGTGTTAGGTTAAAATAATTAGACCTCTAGATTCTGGCGGTAGGCCGTACAAACATTTAGAAAGTTACAATATTAATTTAATGTGAAGTTTATCATCATTATCATATATAATGAGCGCCATCGCGCCCTATCTTTGGTTTGACGCATCCAGTTTCTGCCAGCGATCTGGTACCCACTGGACCTACAAGATTCGACCCAAAAGCAAAAAGTGCCTATAGGACCTCATTTACATGGCCCATTAGACCTTCTTAAAAAAATTATATTCAATGCGCCTATTGGACCTCTTTTTTGAATTCGGCAGCCTTTCGCAGATCGTCACTTCACAATGTGAAGTTAGTCAATGTCAATTTAACAAAATGTCAAAGCAAATAAATTAAATAAAAAAACAGACATAAAATTAAATTAAATTATATAACCCTGGGTACCGACTTACAAAACTATGTTTGAATAATTTAAGAACACGTTTATAGAATAATAAACTTTTTTGGGTGTTGTGGTATTTTAAGTATTTATAAAAAAAAAGTACCTAGGTATTTATGTATTCTATCAGCCATCTGGTGCCCATAGTACAAGTATTGCTTAGTTTAGGGCTAGATGGCGCTGTGTCAAAAATCCACAAAAAATGGTAACAAATTTAAGACGTGTCCAAGTGATCCCCGTGATTTTATGGAATAAAAAATGTTGACTCTGACTTTGACTTGCCTTTATCTAACAAAAAACAGGAACGTGCACTTCCACAATTCAAAGGGAAAGTTACATTATTGTTTTTATTACTCACACGTCGAAGACTTTGTTTGCTCGACCGATTTGAAGGTCTCCCACAATAAAGGTATTCCGGAGTTTTAACCGCTGCGACCTATACAATACCCTTATCAGGCTTTGAATGGAAATAGCTCTGTGACAACTGAAACGAAAATAATTGTACAATAGCAAAATAAATTGATTAACTGGTAAGCTTCTACTGCACGTCACTTAAAAAAATACATAATATCTCGCCCATATCAATGGGGTGGGCAGAGCTATGAGGAAACTTGCAACCACTCCTGATTCCGTGGCGGGCGATTGCTCGGCGGAGACGCAAGAGGCGCGGGTTCGTAACCCGCTGCGGAAGAAATGTTTGCATGATCTGCAAATATTTCTTTCGGGTCTGGGTGTTGCGGTACCATGGTACTCGTAGTTTCTGATACTCACGACACAGGGAATCCTAGTGTGGGGTCAGGTCTATGTATGTGACTGTTGGGTGTAATTTATTTTATTTATTTAAAGCCCCAAGGTGAATACGGTGAACCATGGCAGTTGATCAGCCCATAGCCCGTAATAGATGATTCATCACATTGGAGAGGACACTATCCCTTAAACGAATTTTACAATATGGGGAGGATAAGCAGCTGGACACATTCTTTGTTTTGTCCTTACTCCCAGCCCAGCGAAGAAGTATGCAAAAAATGATGTTATGTAATATTCCGAAGATTCATCGTGGACTGTCCGTACAACTATGTAATCAAATATTAAAGGCAATAGGTTATGGTTCCAAGAATACTCGTATATTTCTTTCGCCGCTTTCTTAATGGAAGTAAGGACTGGAGCACACTATTAGCCGTCATTAGTCCGTTGTCGCGGTGGCAATCGGCGGTAAATTGCCACGGTAATCGCCACTTCCTCCTCTTCCGGTGACCACACCACGCGAACTGTTCGCACATAATACCTTTATAAAGCGATGACAGAGCAATGTTGGTGACTGATGAGCGTAAGCCAGTCAGCATCGCTATTACCTGTCTACGAAATAAGCATTGTTTCAAATTGGAACTGAGAAAGTCCAAATATGAGAGGGGCCATGTGAATACTGTTGGATTTTGAGCATGAGACAGAGATATTTTGTATACGGGAGAAGTCGTCATCAGAGGTCTCAGCAGTCTCTCCCTTTTCATTTTCAAGATTGGTGGAGAATTTAGCCAGAAGATCCTCTCCAAAAACACACATGACGTGCACGAAACGAACCTACTGGACTGGGAGTAAAGAAAACACGTAAAATGAGTCCAGCTGCTTCTCTCGAGCAAGTCGTAAAAGTCGTCTAAGGGATAGTTTCCAGTGGCTGCAAGTTTTTTTTATGATAACTGGTGGCTCTTCCAACCCTTTTAGAGACACGGGCGTGATTGTAAGTATGGAAACATTTCTGTATTCTGAGTTATGCATATACAAAAGGAGTCTCTTTGAAGCAATCTTTAATTCTATCGACCACGACTAATCCACCTGCTAAGTCCTCCCTGGTGGTCCATGGGCTTTTATTATTACCCGTCCATCCTATTTTTTCTAGGTAAACCATGGGCAAACTAATGACCTCCTTAAATTACAAATAGGTACAAAATATGAACCAATTACAAAATAAAACAGAACTTTAATGTACTTTTGAATCAAAATAAAGATAGTCTAACAACCTTATCAATTAAATTATGGCAAACAATATTACAGTAAGTAGGTACTTTTTAAATTAAAATATTACTCGTATGGCCATCCTACTAATATTTTAAAATTTATAAACACGATTAATATTTTAACATCGTATTTTTAACAACTTTCGCATTGAATGTAAAAGTTTCTGAGGATGTGACGATGTTTGTGCCTCAATCACGCCGTAACGGCTGAACGGATTTGAATGAAACTTGGAACATACATAGTATGTGTGCTGAAATAATATATGGGCTACTTTTTATCCTGATACCACGCGAGCGAAGCCGCGGGCGGAAGCTAGTTAATACAAAAATCTTACACTTTTTTTGACATGTTTTGACATTGTTGAAGGGAAGTGTTTTCACCCGAATACTGAAACAATACTCAGCTATTCAATTCAGCCAAAGCCTACTTATTTGTGACGGACACTCAAAATTTAAGTGGTATACTCGAGCGCTACTTAGTTAGTTTTGAGAACGTGATTACGTAGGAACGCGTTAAATGTTCCTACGTAATTTTCTTTGCATGGCAACATTATTAAGAAAGGTTTGATTCCAATTACATTTTCTATTATTTTGGAGCTTAAGATCTGTCATCAATGTCTAGTTTTGTGTCTTGTCCACGTCAGTCAGTCAAATATTCGAAAGAATTGTCGTGCGCGGTTTTTTCATGAATCTAAAACTTTGATTCTGTTGGAAATAAATAGAGTTTATTATGAATGAAAAGTCAAAGAAGAGAGGGTGTAGTTTTACACCCTCTGAAAAAAACAGTTTAGTAGAAATTGTGAACAAATATGTGCCATTGATCGTCGAAGGTACCACCAAGTTTGTTGTGTGATTGTAAAATGTAACCGCCTACCGCAGTATTTATGATATTAGTAGTGTGATATAGTACTATAATGATAATATATAATATAGTATGTCGTAATATTTATTGTTTTATATGGATTTATTTAGTTGCTGTTACCTACATACCTTTTACCTATATTGTTAGTTAGGATAAAATAATAATACAAGTAATTCTTTCTACATAGGTAGTAAAATATGTGTGTATTAATATATTTCTGGCTCCAAAGTTTTCATTATGTTTTGAGTCCTGGGCCAGTTCCACAATGTCATTTTCTCTTGTAGCTTCTTCAGTATCATCATCAAACAAGTCTTGTCTAGACAAGGCTATGTTGTAAAGACAGACACAGACTACTATAATAGTAGGTATGTTTCCATCTTGCGATAATGTTGTGCACAAGCCTTTTATCACGAACCATTTGCACGTTTATGTAAAATAATCCTTTTCTGTTCCTAAATGTTTCTGTCTGCTGTCCTATTGTAAATGAGAAATCCATCAGGTAGATAGGCAGTACCTTTGTGATTTAAACTATAAACTCCTGGAACCCAAACACAACCTTTTTCGAAACAATTTTATTTAAAAAGGGGTTTGTTTCAAACTTATAATTAAAATACTCATATATTTTGTACAATGACCTCCATTGCTCAATATTGTTTCATTCCTGCCTAGTATTAGGTACTGATAAGTAAAGAGCGAGACCGCCAAGATTTTGTACAGCGCTGTCAATTTCACATTTGATAAAAATGTAAAATAAAATTACGAATTTTTAGATTTTTGATTTGGAGCATCAAACGGATCTCTTGGATCTCGTTTACCAATGAAGGTTTTTATTTACGTCTGAAATGGCAGGTATGTGAGAGTTTGTGTCGTTGTGTTTGATTGAATCAAGCATTACTTGATGGCCACAAAGCAGTTTTGAATTGATATCACATGGAATAAGTGGAATATTCAACAAAAAACATCGAGTAATTATAGGTTGTAATCTACGTTTGTTCTGCGGTACTCTGGTATAGCGCGCCTAGATTAAATTTGATACTTGAGCTAGTAAATTCGATTTCTACTGATATAATTTATCGTTGAGTCCAATATTGATGGAAGTATAACTAAATGTTTCATATTTATAGGAAACAGCTGAGCGTGCATTCCAAGCTGTCATCGAAGTGGATAAATCCGTATTAGCACGTAATAAAAATATAAAACGAATACTATGAGAGGCAACCAACTCTGTATTAGGAAATAGAGCGATTAGCCATAAAAATACATATAATTGCTAAGTATCAAAACTAGCTTGGTGTGCTATACGAGTTACATACAACGGGTTGATGGCGACCCTATTATTTTCTACTCGTTTTTGCCAAGCTTATTTAGTAGGTCGGTAATTGGCAAAGTTAAATTTTCATTTCATCACAAGTCTTGATAGGGTCAAGGTTTGATAGGGTTCTTCATTAGTGGCCTCAACTCATCGCACAGTTTGACGACCTCTGTGGCGAGGCGGGCGAGTGCTCGGCTGAGACGCAAGAGGCGCGGGTTCGATTCCCGCTGCGGGAGAAATGTTTGCATGCTCTGCAAATATTTCTTCCGGGTCTGGGTATTGTAGTATTATGTATTTACAAAAAAAAAAGTATATTATGTATTGTATCAGCCATCTGGTTCCCATAATACAAGCTTTGCTTAGTTTGGGTCTAGATGGTGCTGTGTGATATGTCCTCAATTAAAAAAAAAAAAAAAAAAGTTTATGTGCGAGCTTCTTTATGAGCATATAGCGTTTGATAAACACTGCTTCGTCTAGCTCGAAGGCGTTGAATTCCTCACGAAGCTGCATACGACGCTTTAGTGTACAGTTGGCTTCTGCTGCGTTATATCCGCTTCGAAAAACTAAAATAATGCTTGTGCATTCACCATGTAGAATACAACAAAAACTAAGGCCTCTTACCATCTATAGTCGATGACACAGTTATGATTTGCAACATTGATTTCGCAGATCCACCTGTTGACACTTTCCTTTCCAAATATTCGTAGATATCTGGATCCTCTTTCCACTAAAGCACGGAACAGTAGAAACCTGTGAATACACTCCAGTCAACAGTCTTGATTGGTTTGAACAGTTCGTTTTCGAGTAGTAGGTACTTGAAGGTTGTCAGTTTTATAGGGGAAAATCTTTTCTTTTAGATTCAGATGCATGGAAATTTTGCCCCCATATTTTCTCGCGTATACCATTTTCCAGCTGGGCCACCAGGATCCCCTAAACTGATCCCCCAGGGGATCCCAGTGAACTCATCGGTTCACCAGAATCCCCTTGAAGTAAAATTTATAAAGATGTGATCACACAAGATGTTCACACTGAATCGATTTACATTAAAACTATTTTGATAATCTTATTTGTATTTGTACTGGCTAGTATTAATTAATGCAACCTTCTTGTTATCGGTCATTTGTGAAAGGATGCCGAAATCCTTTTAGTAGTAATCTGACATGCCATCTCTTTAGTCATTCCGGTTCTCTTTGTCAATTTTGGGGCATTTGAATCTTCGCTTAATAACTTATAAAAATAATAGCCATCAGAGCCGCATAGACTGAATAAATCCAAGAAATTATCCTTCTCATCTTTCTTCACCAGACTATATCCAGCCAATATATTTATTTGGAAAAACAATATCCTTGTGGCTTGTCTACCTGTGGATATCTAGCTAGCAAAAGGAAGATTATGATAAAAGGAACATTATTATTTTCATGTACATTTACTTCTTTTGTGTGTGTAAGTGAATGCCGCGTCATCTAATTGAATCTGAGAGGATTATTACTACTGCTCGATTTGGTTTGGTTCTTTCGAACCAGTATGATGAAAACATATATTTAAACCTCAAGGGTTTCTTGTATTCGTCACATTCAAACGTTTATTCACGAGGGAAAACATGAGGATTAAAACAGTACCTAATTAAAAAGTTCGTCTAGAAAAAAATGGGTAAACTGAATTAAAATAAAATATGTATCTGCTACTCTCCCCGAGCATGTCGTAAAAATCGACTAAGGGATAGTATCCTCCAACATGATGAGATACAATAAGCAAGTATTCCCAAGGAGGGTTGACGTCAGGCTGACGGCCGGTCATAAAACACCTTAGCCAAAACTCTTACAGCATGATCCAAGGCTCATGCTGTACCGACCCCACATAGAGTGGGATAAGAGCAGGAAGATGATGATGATGATGTATATCTTAAAGAAACATTGCATCCCTTAAGCTTTCCCAGTGAATAGAAATGCGAAGCTACTTTTAATGCAAAGCAATGTGGTGTTCTTTCATTCCTTACAAATTACTTCTTTTGAAAAAAAGAGCATGTGAGTTGATTGTAATTAAATTTACAGCAGCTGTGGTTTTTACACTTATTTTTACACAATTGTTGCACTTATTTTAATCTTTAATTTAAAAAGAATTAGACAGACAAACGTTTATTCGCAGAAACTGTACACAACAACAAATAAAAAAAAGCAGACTTAATACACACAAAGAGATTTTTTTTAAGAGTAACAAAATAATAATTAGAATAGTTTTAGACAGCAGTAAGTGTACCTACCTATGCACAATGTGGAACGCTGCCGTGTACAGTTGGGCGAAAAGTCCTGAACTCAGCGTGTGCAGTGAACGAGTTCACTGCGCTGATTTTCAGCCCAAAGCTTTGGCGACGCACGAACGAATGAAGATAACTTACTACCATTATTTACAACAAGTACATATAAAATTTATCAAAGAATAATTTATAAATATATAAGAATTCATAATAGATGATTAGATGGAACATTATTGTACTCAAAGATAACTCAGAATAGATAATAATAGAAAAAATATTATTTTCACTTTTTTTTGCATATATCGTCATTTCGAAAATTGATTAAAAACTGTTTATAATTTGTATCTATGATGTTATTCAGAATTTGTTTAATTAATAACACTTTTGAGAATTTTAAGTTTAAATTTCGCGCGGTACAAAATCCGACTAGAGCAAGTCACAACAAACTGAAGTTAGTGGCATTGACATTATTTTTATGGATGACATGAGGGTTGTATTTCCATCCTTGTTCTTCATTCCACACATTGTTAAAGTAAAAAAGGAATAAACATTACAAAAGCACCACAGTTATCAATTTAAAAGCGCGCGGGACCGAGTGACCTCTAGGAGGCGGCCCGACAGATGCGCATAAATTAAACTGACTACGAACAAGAGGTGAGACGAGTGTGAATGGTACCGTTGGTAGGGGAAGACCTAGGTGTACGTACCTGGACCAAATTGGTGACATTTTGGAAAAGGGCAAGGTCAAGAGTACCCTAAACCGACGAGCATGTATGAAGAATTTTATGAAAGTGAATGAAGCGAAAGAAGTATGTCAGGATCGTAGCAAATGGAGATCCGTGATCTCTGCCTACCCTATTGTGATTTTTGGCGCAATCCCTACCATTGCATACAACTCACCTGACAGGGCCGGTTCTTTGTAAAGACGTTCGTTTGAATGTGTGCTATCCTATTGTTACCGCTGTGCGCGGTCACTCCTGATTAGGTATCCCTTGTTATTTTCATTTTGGACGTCTTTTTTACTCGAACTTTTTAATAATAATTTTGTAAACGAGAACATAGTGTTTAGACAAACCTAACATAGGCTTACAAACACTACTAACCAATGTTTGTTAAAACTTAATGAAATAAATTATATCTATCTATCTATCTATGTATGTATACTATGTATAATAATAATAAATATTTGAGGACATATCACACAGCACCATCTAGCCCCAAACTAAGCAAAGCTTGTATTATGGGAACCAGATGTCTGATAGAATACATACTCGTAATAAGCTTTTTTTTGTAAATACATATTTATAATACATAATACAACAACACCCAGACCCGGAAGAAATATTTGCAGAGCATGCAAACATTTCTCCCATAGCGGGAATCGAACCCGCGCCTCTTGCGTCTCAGCCGAGCACTCGCCCGCCTCGCCACAAAGGTCGTCTAACTAATCGTCGTCGTATATTATTTATTACATAATTTTTGCCTGATAACTTGCAAGGTGTCGTTGTAAATTGAAACGGCTGTCGTCGAATTTGGCGTTTAATGTGCTTAGTTCGCCGATGCAAATCATGCTGCATGCAAGTCGCATTAGGTAAGGTATGTTGTACTACTACTAGGCGTGTCACTAGTTGTGGTGATAGTACTTAAAGTGCGCCTAAAAGGCTCTTTTCGTGCACTTGACGCATGTTTTTGAAGATTCACAGAACATTCTACTCAAAAGAAGGCAAAAAGTTAACTTATTTAGTACCTACATACATATTATCACGCCCGTATCACAGTTAGGATGGGTGACCGCAAGTGGCATTACAAGCTTCCGCTTTCGTGCTTCGGAGGGCACGTTAATTGTCGGTGCCGGCTTTTAAGTCGTTAAGGCATGACGGAGGCCTTTAGGCGGCCTAAAAACTACAAGAGTTGGCCACTACCTCATACGCACTTACTTATTACTTACTTACGCCTGGCCCTACTTAATGGGGTGGGCAGAGCCACAAGCCATCATAAGAAAACTTGCAGCTACTCCTGATTTGGGTTCGGCCACCAAGATTAAGATGGATTTGGTGAACCATGGTGACAGCTGCTCAGATTATCGCCCATGGCCCATCAAGTTATTTGGTAGATACAAAATAAATATAAAAATTATCAAGTAACAAATACGAAGACTGATACTATTTTTATTTAAGTTGCGCTTATTATCTCATAGAGGTTAAGTGTACCGTGTGAAGCACTTAATGCACCCAGGTGATTTGCTTCAGGTGAATTAAGTCTACCGGGCCGATAAATAGTATCCACCTCGGGAGCGACACTAATTTCAGCTCGAGTAGTGGACTTTAAATCTCTCACTGCGCTTAAAGTTCCACTTTTAAATCCTTCGCTCTGCTCTGAATTCAAAGAAACTTTCAAATACATGTTCGATCCTTAGGTAAATAATTTAGTTTTCGTTGGGTGTTATTATTATTACAAGAGCGAATCTGTCCTAAGGCTAATCTGGCCTAATGCTAATCTGCCATAAAGCGAATCTGTCATAAAGCGAACAAGGCCTTTCGAAATAGGGTATCATTGTTTGGATTCCTTAAACACAAAAAAACTATTTGTTTCAAATCATAAAAATAATTTTGAAACGTCTTAAATCGACGTTCAACACGCTTATGTTTCTGACGAGACCTAACATTAGTTCTCCACTAATGTTATGAATTCGAAAGTTTGTGAGTACATTACGTGTACAACGAAGCCGCGGGTGGCAACTAGTTCAATGTAAAGATAAAACGAGTTGGAACATTATTCATTTACAAGCTTTTTCGTCTATTACCCCCCAATACTCAAACGCTACTCAGAGTTGAGCACGTTTCAACTCACGGTTTTTTGACAGTTTCTGATGAAAATCTGTCAAAAAATCGTCATTTGAGACGTGCTCAACTTTGCGATGCGTTTGAGTATTCGGGGGTTAGACTATCAAATCTTTACATACATAAAATCACGCCTGCTTCCCAAAGGGGTAGCGGATCTCTATTTGCTACGATCTTGACATACTTCTTTTGCTTCATCCACTCTCATTACATTCTTCATGAATGCTTGTTTCGGGTAATCAAACGACGCCGAAAATCGGCATCGTTTGGGCGTACGTGTACGCCCAAATATTTCGTAATAAGCTTTATTATAGTTTTCGTTTAATCAAATTTATCCAGTAATATTAACTTTTTATACGTGAAAGAGAACGGCGTAAAAAAGAGGTGTACTATACTCAACAGTGAGTGCAATCGGGCTAAGATTATGATGATGGCTCACTTTTGTATGTTTCACAGAACTATTTTCATCATTAAAACACAGCAAAAGTTGAAGGCAAACAGCGTCGGCGCTCGTTTAAGATAAAGCACGCTTACATGAGACCTGTCCGGAAGCTTCGGTTGACTTAGAATGAATTCCCCAACCTATTAAACGGCGAACGAATACTTTGTCAATCTCATTATTGGTAGTTTTGAAATAAAACAACACACACAAATAATTGATACAAAAGTATGAACATCTGCCTGTGTACGTGTATTTTAGGCAATAAACTTTTACTTTACTTTACTTTAGTATGAGCAAAGTAAGTTCGTATGAGCTGGTGGCCAACTCTTGTGACGGAGTTTTTAGGCCGCCTAAAGGCCTCCGTCATGGCTTAATGACTTAGAAGCCGGGACCGGCAATGTGACGTGCCCTTCGAAGCACGGAAGCGCTCAGTTCGTAATGCCACTTGCGGTCACCCATCAAAATTGTGACCGTGCACAAAGTTGTTTAACTTCAACGATCAATCAAGAACGCCTAAGCAAGTTCTGTCGATTATTAAAGGTGGGTAATTATGTTGCAAAAATACTCACAGCGCGAAGATGATTAAAAAAATGGATTTGATAAAAACATCCCTGATAATATTACTAACCTAACAGTTTTTTTTGGCACGTTAAATTGTCGTTCCCGGCTTTTAAGTCGTTATGCCATGACGGAGGCTTTTAGGCGGCTTAAAAACTTCGTAGAGTTAAATGGTCTTAAGAGTTGGCCACTAGCTCGTTCGAACTTACTAACTCAACAGTTTTGATGCCTTGTGCCGTGAGTATCAGAAACTACGGGTTGCAGAACTTGCAATCATTTCTTCTGCCTAGGGAATCGACGATACCTCTCGTTTTACAGCCGGGGATCCGCCCTCAATTACAGATTTTTTTTGACGAGTCACCTATCATATGTACTACAGTGCAAGTCTTACCCCCGAATACTCAAACGCGATTCAGAGTTGAGCACGTCTCAAGTCACGGTTTTTTGACAGTTTTTGATGAAAATCTGCCAAAAATTCTACATTTGAGACGTGCTCAACTCTGAGATGCGTTTGAGTATTCGGGGGTTAATGTGGTTGTATAAAAGGGGTTACTAGGTCAGGTGGAATATTATTTGAAAAGGCTTAATTGACTCATTTTGCATCAAGTTTTCATTAACATTTATGGCATAAAGTATTTATAACCCCCGGCGAAATGAGGAGTGTTATAAGTTTATAGTATGTATATCGACGGCAGAAAGCGGAAATGTCGTATCTTAGAAAATGGCCTAATTGACTTAAAACTTGATTTCAAGCAAAAAAAAAAGCTGCGTCGAATGGTCTATGTCTCGTCTTTCTACAATGAAAAATTTTATGATTATTTACGCTCTCGATTTTTTGGCTTTGTAAACTTAATTCACCTGAGCTAATTCACCTAGGTATATTAAATACACTTTTAGTAAAATTAAAACACCTGTACCGCTGTTCATAAAACAAAAGACATATATTTAAAATCATAAATAAACTTTATTCACCCCAGTTAAAAATGGTATTAACGGACCATTTCTAGAAAATGGCCTACAGTAATATGTCCATCTAACATGCTTAACTGGGCCTCGCATTTCCTAGTTTTTTTACTGTTCACACGACTAATTGCAGTAAATAAAGATTTTTTAGCTCTGGTGTAAAATTGAATATTTTGAGATACGACAAAATCGATTTCTTCCGTCGATATGTATCTGTGTGTCCATCTGTGGCATTGTAGCTCCCAAATAAATTGACCGATTCTGATTTTTTGCTGTTTTATTATGTTTGAAAGCTAAATGTGATCGAGATTCTTAGCTATAGTTTATGAAGATCTGTTGAAGCGTTTAAAGATCATCAGCTCATTTCCTACTTGACAAAAGGATCTTTGCAACTTTCACGGGTCCAATTAGTTTGTAATGTTCGGGGTTTATTTAAATTTAATTTAATAGCTTATAACTTACTGAAAATTATCAAAAAACTGGTTGAGTACCCACTGGACCTTCATAATTGGACCCTACCTTCACTATAGGACCTATTCGACCTCCTATCAAAACATGGTACCCAATGGACCTTCAAAATAGGAACGTACCTACACTACAGAACCTATTCGACTTCCTATCAAAAACTTGGTACCCACTGGACCTTCATATAGGACTCATTGGACTATTTGGCTAACCAACCCTTCGCCTTGCGCCTTTTCTTCCTTCTTCGTCTTGAGTGTTGAAGCATTTTCTTCTTCTTCGTTATAAGTCTTTTTTTGAGTCTAGAATCGGTTCTGACACATAATGGAGAGCACTGGTGGTCTAGTTGGCAGTAACCCCGCCTTCCGATCCTAAGATGGTGGGTTCAAATCCAGTCGTGTACCAATGGATTTTTCTGTGTGAAAAAATTATGTGCGCTATACCAGTAGGTACTCTCAAACGGCACTTGACCGGTAATTTTTTTTCGTCCGTACTCTATGTATATTTCTTAGATATTTAGATAATAATTCTTGGTGTCTCGAAGTAATAGAGTGGTAGCAGCCTCGCCTTCACTTTGTAAGGTCGTCGGTTCAAATCCAGTCGTGCACCAATGGATCGAAAAAATTCTGTGCACTACATTCTCAAATGGTGATGGAAAACATCGTGAGGAAACCGGCATGTCGTAGAACCTAAACATTTCTAGAACATGGTGTCAAGTGCATAAAAGGAGCATTTGAGATGCATTTTAAATCCTTTCACCACACTGGTCCGAAAGAACTCTATCTCTCTACCTATTACGGTTCATGAGATACCCGCTGACAGACGAGCGGACGGACAGCAGACGTTTAGTAATAGTCACCCTTCGAGTACGGAACCCTAAAAATGGTGATGAGTTTACTACTACTTCTTCTATGATGGATGATTCTCTATTTTTAAAATAAGCTATTTCCTTTGTTTCAGGTAAGTGCATTAATGCTTCATGAATAATATCCTGGCGACAAAGGTAAGCGTCTGATTTAATATAAAACTTTATTATATATTAGTTTCAGTTTGTTATAAACATAATTATCACTTTTTAGACTTATTCTAATCGTAATATCTATGGACACATAAATCTTTATATATATGTGTGAGGTACCAAAACGCAACGATAGCTTGATCTATACAAAATCAAGACTTAGGAGACGTAGCAAACAAAACTACTGCAAATCACAACGATTCCGCTATCTAGCTAATATCCAGTCTAATCTCAACTACAAAGACATCAAAACTAATAAAATGGAGCTCATATTACAACGGTTTTCTAAATTTTACTGTATTTTAAAAACTACATCCTAGAATGAAAATAAAAACCATTTTTGAAAGTACAAATAAAGTCCTTTCATATGGCACCCCACTCGATACAACTGTAAAACTTTTTTTACCCATTTGAAACATAGTAATTTAACAACCCTTTCACCGATTAAGCTCAATTATTTATCAATTATTTTGACCAAAAACTCCCCTCTGCTTCCACGCAACTCTAGGATTAGTAGTTTTAATTATAAAAAAATATCTGCTTGGTATATTTCTTCCCTTTCTCGAAAGCATTAACGATCTGAACTGGGAACGGTAAGCTACTGAAAGCATTTACGGTGAGTCTCAGGCTAAATAGGCTTAACTTCCAGTCGATCTCGAAAGCCTTTGAGTTAAAGTTTCAAACTGCATTACTCCGCTGATATGCTACGTACCCGCTAAGAGATAACTAGACCTATTGGCACGCCTAGGTCATCCCAAACTGGTGATTGTATTATCCCTTGCGGACGTTTTCACAACTAATTTTCATAACCAGTTGCGAAAGCGGAAATATCATTCTTTACCCGCATCTGGTTGTGGCAGAAGAATAAATACTCTTCAACCGCCACCAGTTGCGAATGAAGAATTTTCTGTAAAGGTGAAATATATTTTTTTTTAAATTAGGATAGGTATTATTCATAGTAGCTCAGTGCTACAGTACTCGTGTGTACAGGAGTCGTGGGTTGAAGTGACATAGTTTTCAAACATAATAATTTAGGTAACCTAATAGTATTTGAATTTTGAATTTCATGCGAAGCACTTCTTGCTTTGACATTACTTGATGTTTATTCAAGGTAAATTAATTAATAAAAATAAATTGTACCAACGAGGTGTTAATCGATATTCATATTTATTTTGAAAGTCCGTCGACTCACATTGACTTAGAATGAATCATCCGGTCTTCCTCCAATATACAGTGAAAACCGTAAAATATTGTAAAGAACTAGTTAGTACTTGTCTTGAATTATTTGAAAAAAAAAATTACTTGTTCTATTTGTGAAAAATAATTATGTTGTTCAAACAATTACAATGAAAAGACGAACACTGGAACAGCGGTCATGCTTAGAAAAAAATATGATATTCGCTATTACGATTCGGTAGCAATCCCACGCAGCAGACGGCGCGTCAAACATTCGAAATATATGACAAATTAAATGATAGAATGACGCGTTTACGTGCAAGCTAAATAAAACTGTCGCGCTGACCTTGCCGTCTGCGCGAGGCCACCCCACTGCTCCATCAAAGTCCACAATATATTTTCTACTAAAATAAATTTCCTTAAATTAGGTACAAATCAAATTTAAATGGGACCAACTTCAAAGTATACTCCATTCAATACAAAAGGAATGATAAAAATCGGACCATTCTGTAAAAAGGTATGCGTCAATAAAATACTTTGTACGTCAATTACGTAACGGTCAAGCCATAATTTTTACGGCCGTTTTCTCGTGGTCCTACTATTTTGTACTACTAGTAGGACCACGAGGGAGACCAGTTTCAATGTAGAGTTTGTAGAGTCAGGGCTTACAGGTAGAGTTATTTTATCATCTTCTTGCCCTTATCCCACTCTTTATTATAAATATGGTACAGTCAAGGGCACTTAAAATTATACTTTACTTTGGACTTGAGTGAGACAGGCCCCGTGGGGTATGTGATGCTCAACACAAATCGAAACTCAGCAAGGAGCTTGACTTTACTAGTGAAGATCTCAGAACTTTTTATCAGTGAAAGCATTATTAACTTGTGAGTTTTGGCAAACAACTTGACATGAAATGTTTTTGGTCTAATTAATTTTATTTATTAAACTGATTAGGATAAGATTGTATCATGTGTGCACTGCGCGTCCTGACCTACGGTACCCAAATGTGGTCATTAACCGAGCTACAGAAGTTCAAACTCAAGATTTGCCAGAGGGCAATGGAACGTAGCATCCTTAGATTCAAACGTACTGACCAATGCGGATCAGCATTCTGCGTTCAGTTACTGGCATTCTTGCCGACAAGGGTATTAAAGTAGCCCGGCTCAAGCGGGACTGGGCAGGCCACGTTAGCCGAATGCCTTCGGACAGAAGGGCCAATGCCGTAACATCCTGGCGTCCCGACGGAAGACAAAGTTGTGGTCGGCCAAGAAAGCGTTGGCGTGACGATCTCGACTCCTTCGAGAGAGAATAATGGGAGACCTCGAAGGACCGAGATGTTTGGCGGAGTTTGGGGGAGATCTTTGCCCAGCAGTGGGATGATTTAGGTTAAAAAAATGTTTAAGTATTAATAAATAAATAAATAGGTTATGCAGGCTTTATTTAATATTAATAACTTCAAAAAGCAATAGTGCTTTGAAGTGATTTGTTACTTATACTTTCATGAATATTTTAGGTCATCAGTTCACGCCATGACAGAGACACAGTAATCTTTCCTTACTTTATTGCTTTGCAGCTAACTTAGGCCGTTTGGCCTCGAAAAAGCAATAATTCTAGATATATATCATGTCTTGTCACTGGTGCATGCGAACGATCGCAAAATAAGTAGTGATAATAATGAAGAAAATATTTGTATAGATCGTTTATATTTCCTGAAATGGAATTATACTACATTTTGGTAGGTATATGGAATGTTTCTACTACCCGGAACAATATCGAAAATATGGTAATTTAGACCCTATTACGGGAACATTCCACTCTAATTTCTTAGCACGCATAGCACTAAAATTTGGGGGGTTTTTGGACTTCAAAGACTTCAAATTTTTTTGATATTCCAACAGAAGCATTTATTGTTCTATATGTATAATCACTTGGGTGATGTAAAGAAGTAGAAACGTCAATCGCGCCCATTACTTTCACGTCCATCCGATACTGTATAGTTTTCCATAGACCTTACAGCAAGCCAAGCTTGGTTATTATGTAAATAACCTGTAGATAAGTATATTCCAACAAACTGTTGATACTCTTAGGTAACAGGAAGTCTGTCCATGGACAGACAAAATGTGATTTCACTGAGTTGACAGCTGATACAATAGCATCTCAAGTCAGAGAAAGTTTAAGAATGGATCTCGTTGGCCACCACAAGACATGGCATCGAATGCCAAGTGATACGAAGTTATGTCATTAGGGGTTGTTGAACTGAGAATAGCATTCAAGAATGCTTAGTTCACTGCCAATTCTGTAGGCATACGTCATCCTTACTTGCCGGTTTTATCTTAACGTCTGACGTTTATGTTTTCTGATATCCCAGACAAACAAAGCACCGAGTTATTTATCAATTTTGTTGCTATATCATTTCTGACGTTACTTGTGGAGCTCATGAAATGAGCTGTTTGTTTTTTGGCTGAGATGCAGAAAGGTGACCTGTCAGTTTTCAATGTGTAATCGACCTTTCTTTTCATGTCTGCCAAAGTATTACAGGGGTGTGTCGCTTGTTGAGGAGTTTTTATACAGAATGTGCCTTAGGTCATGAGCTTTTGGCAACGCACTTTATATTAGAAATGCTACGTTATATTTTGGATGATTCCTTTCCAAGGCTTTTGTCAACCGCTATACTAAGATTTTACGTTATCGATGCTAATTCCTGATAAAAGCTAATTTGCTTGATTTTGACGAATGAGCCTGGGAAAAGGAAAAAAAACTCTGTCTTCTGAACTTAATAATATTAATATTATTAAGACATTATATTCTATAAATATTACAATTTTATTTTAATTTTATTATGTTGGTATCATGCTGTGCCAACTCCACATAGAGTGGAGTAAGGTCAGGAAGATGATGATGACTATTATTTTGTTGGAAAATTCGTATTTTACTTAAATATTATGCAGACAGTAACAGCGAAAACCGATTGAGCCTGTACATAACACAAATACTTTAGACTACTAGATCTCTAATTGTAATGCAAAAGGTAAAAGCAAACCAAAATGTATTTGAAAATTTATTTGTGATTTTAAAACTTATAGCGAGGTGAAGGGATAATAACGTCTTACCAAGCTGATTCCTTCTAGAATGGTTTTAGTAAATACTTATTACTCTAAAGGTCGCCGCATCAATGACTCTACATCGAATGATGTCCTATACATTTTCTTAGCAGTTTTGCCTTAATGCAAAAATTTGGTAACAAAAAACGATCGAAAAGCCTTCGTTTTGTGTGAATATTCATTTATTTATCAGGCGACACCATTGGCACACAATATTCATAATACCTCTAAACATTATATTAAACAACACTTGAAAATACTACGTGCAATAACAGGCACGCTTAGCATTGGAGATAAAATTATGCAGACAACAGCTTCAGTTACTAACCTAATTATAACCACAATATGAAATACATTTTATGTAATATGGGATACTTACACTCAGCCTGACTTTTTTTGGCACACATAATAATGTTTATTTAATTTACTGGTAATCAATATTAGGTGAAACTGTAGCTAATCTTCGTATTCCGTTAATTTTGTCATCATCATTATCCACGGCCCGACTTATCCACTGCTGGGCATTTGTGCCATCCATCACGGTTCTTTGCTCGCCTTGTCCAGCAGTCTTTGCCGTGGATGGCCACGGCCCACTATTTTCACTTTATCATCTGCCCATCTCGCTGAAGGATATTAGTTGAACTAATTTCAAGTGAAGTTAGCAATATTGCGGTTTCATGTCGTGTAATAAGTTTTCACATTGAAAATGATACCTATCCAATCTGTTACTTGGATTGTCTTGTTCAGCCTAACTATACGCACAATGCATGCCGAATCAACCAACATGCGCCAAGCGAATTTTTGGTTAATTTTTAAATATATAACGTAATTTTAGTTCAAGCGAAGGTAATCAAGGAGTTTTTTTGTACATACATACATATTATCACTCCCGTATCCCTAATGGGGTGGGCAGAGCCACAAGTAAACATAAGAAAACTTGCAGCCACTTCTGATTTAGAGTCCTAAGATGGATATGGTGAACCATGGTGACAAGTGGTCAGCCCATCGCCCATATAGATGGTCCATCATTTTGGAGAGGTATATTCCTTTTTTTGTATCTGTCACAAAAATAAAACAAAACTGCTGACGCGGCGAAGCGAGTAGCTTAGGTAGACTAAAAAATACTTTGCTGCTTCTAAAAAGAGTCTGTGTAACCCTGAAGTCAGTATTGGCCAAAAATTTTGCATGTCAGGTCTGTTGATAGAATTACCTTACGTAGGACATTTAAGTGATGTGAGCTATTTTTCCCCCCTAGGTAGGAAAGGATGCTACACAAAAATATAAAGATTAAAGTGTTGATTATCAAGTGTTTATTACAGGAATTTTATTACCAGAAAAGGAAGAAAATTATCGAAAGGTTTTACAGTTCTTTTTAGCCGCATCTATTACACACTACTGTCCTAGTTACTATGAGTAAATAAATAAAAGATAAACTTATTGAAACGCTTACAATTCATAGACGAGACTATTACAAACTACAACGCCGTCATTCACAGTACATCCACCGTTCATCTACACAATACTACTGTAATTTACTTTCGTCAGTCAGCTCTGACATATCCCACGATCAAAAAATTACACTCCAACACTTGGTTCATCACAACGGGTAAAAATTAAAATGTAAATTAACAATAAACGGGTTTAATGACCTGCCCTGATCTACTCTGCCTTGTAAATCAACCGGATGCCCACTTAGTCACGGCCTACTCAGGAGTATCAGTCCACCGCACCTCACCGCTGATTCAACGATCCACAAAAATAGAGTTTTTGGTTATATTTGGTTTGTTAAATTCCGTAATTGACGAAATTCGCGCGAGCGAACCTACAGGAACGCTTGATTTAACGACCCTATCAGACACACTCACTCGACTGACACCAGCCACCACAAGGTCACAAAAAGGCAGGGAAACGCCACACCAGGACTTTCGGTCTTGTCACAGCAGCACAGCAGGGGACGCTGGCGCTCTGGACCCTCGCCGACGACAGCGTGCGCCAGAAGGCGGCAGGTAGAAAGGTTGCGACACGTGCTCGCCACGTGGTCGCGCCCGTACGGAGCACCTCTTTTCTGGAAAATTCATAGCCCGGCGTAAGCGAAAGTGCTCTTTAGCCTGCGAAGCGGGGTGCAACCTTAGCAAATCTGCCCTTGTGTATTCATGCACAGGGTTGAGGATGTCCCACGAGCTCCGCTCGGCAATCGAGGAAGACCAAAAATCAAAGATCAAAAGTTCAAGACTCTTACCAGAGGCACAAAGCTGATAATACGCACAAAACACGTGCGCCCGAAGGAATCACACGCGTGGGTTCTCCCGTGGATGATTCCCGCTACGCCAGACACAGAAGCCAGGATATATTAGCCAGCAAATACGATTTTCATCAAAAGCTCCACGCCACGTTCTCCACATCGATCCGTCAAAAAGATCCTTGCCCTCTCGCTCTGACCGAGCGAGACGAAAGAAAGAACTCAAAACCCATTGACAGTTCGATCCGTCTTGATAGGGACACTGACACTCACAAATCGCCCGTGCCAAGCCAGAGTGTGACCAGCAAAAACCAAAATTATTACCTATCTCGCTGAACGGAACTTTCAAATAAAAAGGGGGGAAAAATCGAACGTTACAGCACCCCCTTTCCCGGGTAAGAATTCACGCAGGGAATTCTTTGGACGCCCCCGTCCTTACCTACTCCCGGAGGAACAAAAAAAAGAAAATCAAAAAGCAACAAAAAAAAACACCTAACCGACGCCATCTGGCAACACCTCATGTTTTCTACGTACAAAATCTGCCCGTTCACTGCAAAACCTACCATAACAACCCCAAAATATAGACGCACTCGACGGTAACCAGCTACCGGTAGAGGGCGCTATGTTGATCCTCAGATCGAGATAGTATATTCGGTCGAATATTCTATTCCAGAAGATCGCCGGGTCAAAAAAAAAACAAAAGAACGAAAGAAAAAAAAAAGAGAAAAAAAAAAAAAAAAAAAAAAAAAATTTACTTTTGCAAACTCACTACCGAGCAGACATATATTTTCCCTAAAACTGGGGAAAATTCCTGAGGTGGCTTTCGCCGAGAGCCCATGCAACAGACTACAAACTGTGTGGAACAGGAAAAAACATAGAGTATAACAACCATTACTACGGGAACAACAAAAATTATACCTATAAAATAGGACTAACGCCTACAACTAAAATAACTACTTAGTAACTAAAATTAGTAGATAAATGGAAAGAAAAAATAAAATAAAAAAAAAATGGCCCCTAGGCCCCATAATGAGCAAAAATGTATACAAATAAAGGTAAAAAAAATAAAAAATAAAAAAAAACACACAAACCAAATGCTGTTCAATTATGGTCAGATAAAAACGCGCCTATATCCGCCTCCTACGGAACACCTGGACAAGTAACGGTGGGTGGCCTATTCTAACCCCGGGTCCCCACGGGAAACTTAAAAGTGTTAATCTAAATGGGAATCTACACATTTGAAATCCTTAACATGCCATTTACCTAGAGATTTGCCGGATTCATTTTCTAACTCATAGACTAACGGTGAGAGTTTGCGAACCACCCTACAACGTTCATATTTAGGGGCAAGTTTTGCTGCAAAATGTTTATGAGCGGCGCTAAGTTTGTAGGTACGTTTCCAGACATAATCGCCTACCTGGAACGAAACGTCCCTGCGCCTGCGATTGTAATACTTTGAGTTTTTACTATGAGCCTTTTTAAGGGAATCCTGTACCTCTCTAAAAATATCTCGCAATGGACTCAAACTAGCAACATACTCGCTGCGGGATTTGAAAATCAGCTCCTCAATATCTTGAAAGTCTTTATAAATGCTACCGTCGGTGACCGCTTGCCTACCATGTACTAGCATGAACGGCGTAAATTGGGTAGAATCATTTACAGCCGTATTTATCGCAAATTGGACCTTATGAACGTTTACGTCCCAAGTTCTATGGTCGTTTTCTACGTACGACGCGAGCGCGGTCATAATAGTACGATTATAACGTTCAACAGAATTGACCTGCGGGGAATAAACGGGTGTTAGGTGGACCTGCGGTACTCGGTATTTTGAAAACAGATCTTGCACGTCATGACCGACGAATTGAGAACCGTTATCCGAAATAATAGTTTGGGGAATCCCATGTACTAGAAATACGTGATCCTCGAGACGCTGGGTTATAACCTTCCCAGTGGCTCGCCTCAGAGGAAATAACAAACAATATTTAGAAAAACAACACACCACTACAAGCAGATAAGTATTCTGTAGTCGCGACATAGGCAGTGGGCCAACCAAATCGATGCTGATACACTGGAAGGGGCGGCTGCAGATTTTAGGTTCCCCCATAAAACCTGGAGTTGCTTGTGTGCTGTGCTTATAGGCATTACAAACAGAACAAGATTTAATAAAATTCACGGTATCCTGGTACATACCCGGCCAAAAATACCTCAACTTTAAACGTTTATAAGTTTTAGCTACACCTAGGTGAGCTGCAACAGGTTCAGAATGATTTTCCCTAAGTATACTCTCCCTACATTCCAAAGGAACCACCTCTTTCCACTGGAAATCTCCATTGAGCTTATTACTACTCTTCGTAAAACGATAAAGTCTCCCATCGATCAATTGAAAATTCGGACACGCGTTCGGGGTATCTATACAACGCTTAAGAATATTTCGATACCACGTATCAGCGGTATCCGTCGTATTCAGGGAAGCTACAGGAACAGCTCGAGACAGCGCGTCGGGGACAACATTTTCAGCCCCCTTTCTATGTTCGATAATCAAATTGAAAGGGGATAACCTACAACCCCATCGCGCCAGGCGACCGGTGGGATTTTTGAGATTGAAAAACCACTTTAAACTAGCATGATCCGTCACAACGCGGACTGGCTTACTACCCTCGATATAAGGACGAAAATGCTCAACTGCGTGTACTACGGCCAACGCCTCGCGCTCGGTGGCGGAATAGTTACGTTCGGTCGGGGTCAGAGACCTACTATAGTACGCGATCGGATGTTCCTGACCGTCGAGAGTCTGCGTGAGAGATCCCCCTACTCCGAAATCTGACGCGTCGCAGTGCACGGAAAACGGTAGGCTAAAATCGGGACACGCCAAAACCGGTGCACTCGTGAGAGCTAGCTTTAGATCGGTAAAAGCCCTTTCTGCCTCCGCCGACCAGCTAAAAGGTGGGGCACCCTTCCTAGTAGACGTGAGAGCATTCAATGGTCCCGCCCGGTGGCTAAAGTTTTTAATGAATCGACGGTAATATGAAGCCGTCCCCAGAAAACGTTTTACATCCTTTCTACAGACCGGCGTAGGGAAATCCACGATAGCTTTAACTTTATCGGGGTCTGTACGCAACCCAAATTGATCAATGACATGACCCAAATACTTCAATTGCTCCCTAAAAAATTTACATTTACCCATATTGATTGTAAGTCCAGCATCACGTAAACGATCCTTGACTCGTACGAGTAAATCAACATGTTCCTCGAAGGTAGGGGAAATTATAATGATATCATCAAGGTAGATAAATACTTTATTGCTGAATTCAGGACCAAACAATTTATCCATAAGACGCTGCTGTGTACTACCAGCGGACGTAAGACCAAAACACAATCGCTTGAAGTGGAACAGGCCCCGGTTCATGACGGTGAAGGCCGTCTTCTCCCTGGACTCCAGGTCAAGAGGAATCTGATGATAGGCTGCCTTTAGATCTAGCGAAGACAGATACTTGGCGTCGCGCAGCTGGTCCAGAATATGGTTGACGTAGGGCAGCGGGTACGCGTCATGCTTCGTTACCTCGTTCAGTTTCCTGCTATCCAAGCAGAACCTGAAGGAGCCGTCAGACTTCGGCGCAAGGGTCACCGGGTTATTCCAGGCGCTATTGCTAGGTTCGATGACGCCGTCGCGTAGCATCTGGTCGACTTGCCTGTTGACCTCCGCCAGCCTTTCCGGAGACAGGGGATAATAGCGCTGTTTAATGGGAGGATGGTCTCCTGTATCGATTTTGTGTGATACTAGTTGCGTCAAGCCTAAGCCTTTCTTCTCGGCTGAAATGTCTTCAAATTGCTTGATCAAACTCTCCGCCAGCTGCTTTTGTCTATTGCTCAGAGATTCGAAATCACGGAGGAAATTGTCCGTGGTCACTATGGCGTCTACGCGGTCTTTCAATGAAAAATATTTACTATCGGAAAGTAAAGAAAGAATGTCTGGTGCTATTTTGAATGCCTTCCAGAAATTTATCCCGAAGATGAGCTCAGTGGAGACCCCAGGAACTACATAGAACTTGACGATGGACGTCTTCCCAGCAACCGTGACGGGCAGATACACATAGCCTGTAACGGGAGACAGGGAGTCGTTCGCCGTCCTGATATACTGCAAATCAACGGATCTATGCAAAGAGACCAGATTCACAAAATGCCTAATCGCGTCGCTACCTATAATTGAAATCTCAGACCCTGAATCCATGAGCCCTCTGAACTTCAAATCGTAAACTGATATGGTTAAAAAGGGGCGTTTGTCATTGTTATATTCTACTTCGTGAACCAGCTTAGAAGACCTATTGGTAAAGAAGTCTTTGATAAAACCTAACCAAGATTGCCAATCATCTTCAGCCTGCCCCTGGCCGCTAGGAGCCACCCCAGCACGAAAACGCTGGTTCACGCTACAGAGTTTTTTGGAACCGCAGACCCTGTGGTTATACCAAGAGAACAGTTCGGACAATTTTTCAGAGTTACGCCCTTACCCCCGCAACGGTAACAAATTAAAGTGAAAGGGGCCCTACACTTGTTGAGACTGTGACCATTGATCCGACAACGGACACAGAAGTCATCCTTACTCGACTCTACTGCTGCTAGTCTGAGTCCAGAGCGGTTATTAGTATGTTTATAACCCAAATCCGGAGCTATGCAAGAGGTAGTTGTTTTTGGAGGCTCAGAAAACAATTCAGAACGTTGTTTAGCACTTTCTAAAAGCCTACATTTCTTTTTCAGATCTAACCAAGATTCAGCTGGGTTCAGAGCCAGTTGTTTTGTGTAGAAAGGTCTAATGTTAAAAAGGACAATATTCAACTTCTCATCATCAGGCACGGGCTTAGATAAGCGTGAAAAATAGTTCTGCATGACACTAAGATAATTTACAATACTCTCATCAGAGCCCTGAGTGCGGGTTCTGATTTCCTGCAACAGTCTGTAATCATAATCGAATGGTAGGTATTCATCGAGCAATAAATCTTTCAAACTGGTCCAATCTTTCACCTCTCTATGAACCCCACGATACCAGCATAGAGCTTCATCTGTGAACAGCTCTGCTGCAGAGTTGAAGAGTTTAGCATCAGATATACCTCTAGATAAAGTTAGTTCTTCTAACCTTTGAATAAAAGCTTTGACACAAGACTTTCCATTAAATTTCAAGTTAAGTGTATGAATAGCTGAATGCTTGCTACAACTAGGATGACTATTCTGAATACTAGTATCCAACTTTACCCCCGGACTAGACTCTGTGTTTGAGCTATCATCATCAGCTTGGGTAATGCTACTTTTGAAATTACATAGGATCCTATCCAATCTCCTAAGCAATCTATCTAGGCGTTCTTGTAGGTTAGTATAAAGAGAATATAAGTCCTCTCCCTCTTTAGGAAGGTTTAGTCGACCCAGTCTATGAAAGAGGTGATGACCCAAAGCTTGAACACGATTCAATATCTTTAGAGAGCAAGGTTTCTGTGCAGCCCCAGATATAAGATCAGAGAGACTCTCTAGCTTGGCTCGAACGACCTCAAGCTCCGAAGCAACCTCTAATTCGACTGATACCACTTCATCGGATGGTATCTCTTTGTTGAGAGCACGAACCTGAGTCCTAAGAGCAGCGACAGTATCAGCAGTAGGCTTGGCGCCGCGGATCCTAATCTCATACTCTAACTCATCCTTAGCCAGCACATTGAAAGCAATAGGCCTTTCTTCCAACATGGTGCTGAGTGAAAACAATCAAAAAAAAATAAAAATAAAAAAAATAGCTAAATTATTGTGTAAAATAAAGGAACAATTAACCCCAGCTACCCCTAGGCAGTAATAGAATCGAGGCAAATCACACTTACAAGCATAAAGCTAATTCCAAACCCAAAAACAATTGAAAATTAAGTTTTCTTATAAGTGGCCTACTCGGCACAAAATTATAATACAAAAAATCGAAAATCAGCTAGTAAAACGCCCACTAGGGCTCCCAGCTAGTTCTAGAATGACTACAGGGTAGATTCCCCAGTCTAAACCTAGTCCTAATATCAAAATAAGTTAAAACCAAGTTACCATCCGGTTGAGGCGAGAGAGGTCAGTCTTCACTGAGCGAAATAGACCAGAGAATAGACAAAATTTTACCTTATGTCGGCAGGTCACCGGTCCCTGTTCGGGCGCCAAATTGTGAGCTATTTTTCCCCCCTAGGTAGGAAAGGATGCTTCACAAAAATATAAAGATTAAAGTGTTGATTATCAAGTGTTTATTACAGGAATTTTATTACCAGAAAAGGAAGAAAATTATCGAAAGGTTTTACAGTTCTTTTTAGCCGCATCTATTACACACTACTGTCCTAGTTACTATGAGTAAATAAATAAAAGATAAACTTATTGAAACGCTTACAATTCATAGACGAGACTATTACAAACTACAACGCCGTCATTCACAGTACATCCACCGTTCATCTACACAATACTACTGTAATTTACTTTCGTCAGTCAGCTCTGACATATCCCACGATCAAAAAATTACACTCCAACACTTGGTTCATCACAACGGGTAAAAATTAAAATGTAAATTAACAATAAACGGGTTTAATGACCTGCCCTGATCTACTCTGCCTTGTAAATCAACCGGATGCCCACTTAGTCACGGCCTACTCAGGAGTATCAGTCCACCGCACCTCACCGCTGATTCAACGATCCACAAAAATAGAGTTTTTGGTTATATTTGGTTTGTTAAATTCCGTAATTGACGAAATTCGCGCGAGCGAACCTACAGGAACGCTTGATTTAACGACCCTATCAGACACACTCACTCGACTGACACCAGCCACCACAAGGTCACAAAAAGGCAGGGAAACGCCACACCAGGACTTTCGGTCTTGTCACAGCAGCACAGCAGGGGACGCTGGCGCTCTGGACCCTCGCCGACGACAGCGTGCGCCAGAAGGCGGCAGGTAGAAAGGTTGCGACACGTGCTCGCCACGTGGTCGCGCCCGTACGGAGCACCTCTTTTCTGGAAAATTCATAGCCCGGCGTAAGCGAAAGTGCTCTTTAGCCTGCGAAGCGGGGTGCAACCTTAGCAAATCTGCCCTTGTGTATTCATGCACAGGGTTGAGGATGTCCCACGAGCTCCGCTCGGCAATCGAGGAAGACCAAAAATCAAAGATCAAAAGTTCAAGACTCTTACCAGAGGCACAAAGCTGATAATACGCACAAAACACGTGCGCCCGAAGGAATCACACGCGTGGGTTCTCCCGTGGATGATTCCCGCTACGCCAGACACAGAAGCCAGGATATATTAGCCAGCAAATACGATTTTCATCAAAAGCTCCACGCCACGTTCTCCACATCGATCCGTCAAAAAGATCCTTGCCCTCTCGCTCTGACCGAGCGAGACGAAAGAAAGAACTCAAAACCCATTGACAGTTCGATCCGTCTTGATAGGGACACTGACACTCACAAATCGCCCGTGCCAAGCCAGAGTGTGACCAGCAAAAACCAAAATTATTACCTATCTCGCTGAACGGAACTTTCAAATAAAAAGGGGGGAAAAATCGAACGTTACAGTGATTAGGTAAGAGGTTTATACAATCACGTTTTTCTGCCCTTACAATCAATTTTCTGTTTCAACTTTATCTAATTATAATATTTTAATAATGACTACCTTCTAACTGCTAGTACTAACTGGTATTTCATTGACACGTTGCTTATTACTGTCATCAGAGAGGTTTCGAGGGCTCTTTAACAATGTCTTGCGTTTCTCGCTATCTTCCTTATGTTATTGTGTTTCTGCTTTGTTATACCTCTTGATCTCTTCTTTTACTTTTAGGATCTCTTTATTTGCTACTAAATAGCTATTGTCGTTTGTGTTTGTATTTGAAAATAGGATTATAACTAGAATTTTACACTTTTTGATAAATCTGCTCTTTACATTATCCCATCGTTTTAAGGATTCCTACGACCTCGTGTATTTACTTAAATCCCCTTTCTTCATTCTGCTCATTGTAGTTGTAGCTATTTTAATTTTTTTGTATTATGTAGAATATAATCAAAGTTTTCACATAATTCATCATCATCATCATCTTCTTGCCCTTATCCCACTCTATGTGGGGTCAGCACAGCATGAACCTTGGATCATGCTGTAAGAGTTTTGGCTAAAGTGTTTTATGACCGGCCGTCTGCCTGACGTCAACCCTCCTTGGGAATACTTGCTTATTGTATCTCATCATGTTGGAGGATACTACCCCTTAGTCGACTTTTACGACATGCTCGGGGAGAGAAGCAGCTGGACGCATTCTATGTTTTTTCTAAGTTTTCACATAATTGTTGGTTCTTATAATGAATATTGAGTACCTACTGGAAACTAATCAACTAGTAGGTACCTAGTCAATAAAACATAACCTTATAGTACTTTTCTTTACTGAACATAATAGATATAAATAAATAATAATAAAAATACTTATCATAATAATTTAGATAAGTGCACTTCAAAGCTGTTACAGCATGTAAAATAATAAACAATCTCCCTAATTTCGTTAAATATTTCATGTTTTGTATGTTTTATTGATTCAAGCTATCTCTCCCACCAATCTAAATGATTCTCCCGCGCAAACTGCCACGTGAACGTTTTGGCTTTTTGTTTAACCTTTCAAACTTTTGTTCGGACTTCAAGAGTCGGCTTTCAGTTCCGTTTGTATTTATGTTGCTTCGAATTGTTTGTTAACTTTTTTCTCGAGGTTCAATTGAAACAATACAAACATGATACAACAATCGGGTCACGTGAGCTTTTAAATTAGCAACTTTATTGCACAAAAGTTATGTTTTGATTGATTCCGTGGCAACATTGCCCGAGTCCGAGATTTTGTTGCTTTCGGACAAGCTCTGCTTGACTTAACCCTAATTTAATCCTCCCTTATCGAAGATTTCGACGCTGCCTTTTTAGCCTTTGCTCACGGCAGCCCCTTTTGTCGCCAATTATTTGCTCTAGCGAAGTTCTCACGTGCGGCGGCAAATTAATTGCACTGCAGCGTATTTCGGCTTGGGGAAGGTCAGGCCGTTGAAAAGCAATTAAAAATAAAGGAAATAGTTAAAATCTCTTCAATGGTGCAGCAAGTGAGCGGCCGACATCCGCAGTGGCCGCTCAACGGCTCGCATTGCAGGAAGCATGGAAGTCGCCGAGTGTGACGTCGCCGCGGAGAGAGGCTCTTCGGCGGGTGGAATCTTAGGGGGGAGGGGGGGGTGTTGGGACTCACCACCGAACGCAAGAATGCGGGCGTGCGTGCGGGTGCTGGTGCGGCAGGGGAGCGGGGCTTGAGGGGGCAAGGGCGGGGGATGCGTCGGTGACGCGCGGGGCGAGGCGCGGGCCAGCGCGTGCCGCAGACGCCGCAGTAGCGTGGAGGCGCCGCCGCGGCCGCTCGCCACCGCCGCCACCGACTCCACGACTCGACGCGACGCGACGACTAGATCGCGAATCCGCTGACAGTCGAGCGCACAAATCCCGATGGTGGTTCCCGCGTTCCGAACGCTCGCACGTGCGCCGAACTCGAGTGCCGCCACTTTTAAAGTGTCACCTTAACTTATAAACTGCGCTCTGGTAGACTTTTAAGATTTAAAGGAGTCAAGAAGTTTTGAAGAAAGCGGTCGACGTCGCAAGCTTGAGTCCTTCCTTCCTCCGTAAGTTGGAGGTTTTATGTTGTCTTCGCCAGCGTTTATATGCTAGAATTTAGGCTGTTATTACACAATACCTTCCGCCAAGGGTATTTGAATGGTAATGATTTGGGAATATAGTATCATGTTCAGTGATCATTAAGCTCGTGGTCGAAGGGAAGGCGGCTCTTGAGGCCGCGCCAGCCGCGTCGACACAATGAATGTAATCAAGCGAACGCACCAGTTTATTAACTACCGCGAGAAACCACCGCAGCCACATTTTATAATAAACAAATATACACACCTTTAATTTAAATTATATGAATGATCGGTTATAATATTAAATTTAGTTATGCGGTTGCGTTTGAAATCCCGCCAAGTTTTCGGCGGAAAGCACAATCTACATAGTATTAATGTCACCAAACGCGACATTATAGTAAAGATAGCATAGCACCTACGTATAATAATAACCTTTTGAAAGTAAGCATCTTCATTGTTAATATTGCTGTAAATATAAAATTTTAATTTTAATAATTATTATTTTAGACATAATCTATATAAGCTTTCTTTTGCGGATAAAAACAAATTTAGGTAGGGTTGTCTGACGTTTTTAGCTTTAGTTGTCGAAGAATTAGTGCCATAATTACTGGCTCTTTCGCCGTCTCTAATTCTATTTGTAAGCAAGCCGGATCTGAGTAGAACAATTTGTTAAACTTTTTTATTTTCTTTGGATTTATTCAATTGCACTAGTGCAGACACTTATGTATGGTAGTGAAGAAAGTTGGGTATGGCAGAAGAAACATCAAAATAGAGTGAATGCAGTAGAAATGCATGTGTTGCGAAGTATATGTGGTGTGACTTTGAGAGATAGAGCGAGAATAGCGTGATAAGAGAGCGATGTGGAGTGAATGAAGCGAAAGAAGTATGTCAGTATCGTAGCAAATGGAGGTCCGTGATCTCTGCCTACCCCTATGGAGAACAGGAGTGATATTATGTATGTATGTATGTATGTATGTATGTATGTATGTATGTATGTATGTATATATGTATGTATGAATGTATGTATGTATGATTCAATTTACCTGACACCATAGTTCACCATATCCTTGGGAGTCTTGGTTGGTGATACGGATGTGATAATATGTATGACATGCATACATACGTACATACTATCATGCCAGCTTCCCTAATGGGGTAGGCAGAGCCACAAATAAACATAAGAAAACTTGCAGCCACTTCTGATTTAAAATCCTAAGATGTAAATGGTGAACGATGGTGACAGGTGATCAGCCCATCGCCCAATATAGGTGGTCCATCATTTTGGAGAGGATACTATCCCTTGACTTTTACGACATGCTCGGGGAAAGAAGCAGCTGGACGCATTCTATGCTTTTTCTTTACTCCTAGTCCAGCAGAAGAGTCAGTTCAGAGAAGAATATGTATGATTCAATTTATTCCAACTTCTACGGATTTTATTCCAACATAATTTACGGTTACTAAATTTTCATCTTATACCAGTAGCTTAAAAACATAGGAATATGGCTAGCTTGTGAACTTACTTTAAACCTATTATTACTAACTACAGAGAGCTAATATCGTCTCTGAATCACAACAATTGGTACAGGATGTTCAGGAATCATTGTTTGGCATTGTAACCACGTGTGAGAGATGTGTATCGCGAATGGGTGAGTACCCAACTATGTCCGGATCCAATATTCTACTAACAGACAACGGATCGTCAATTACCAAAGCTACACTGTTATCTGTCGAAAAATGTCATACATTTTTTGCCAGAAAAACAACAGTTGCTATTGTTACGAACGATCCGACTACCGTTGGTAGATCACTGGAACCGGGCATTAGTATTTTGTGCCCAACTCCTTCGAATGAGTATTGGATTGCCGTAACCGAATAAACAAGCCCCAAGATTTGTTAACTCATAAGATAGGTATTGAATCTTACTTATATCATAAATGCGAAAGTTTGTGAGTTTGGATGTTTGGACGTTTGTGCCTCAATCACGCCTAAACGGCTGGACGGATTTGAATGAAACTTGGAATATACATAGTACATGTACTGGATTAACATATAGGCTATTTTTTATCCAGGTACAACGCGAGCGAAGCCGCGGGCAGCAGCTAGTTATTAATAAATTGGTAATAATTTCAATAGAGGTAGGTTAAATAAAAGATGGATGGGTTGTGTGAAAGAGGACAGGGTTAAGAAATGAGTGAGTACAGTGATAACGGCTGACAGAATCGAATGGACGAAGAGAGTATGCTGTGCCCCTGTGCCCTACGTAGAGGAAAATGATGATGATTATGGTTGTGATTAAAATGTTCTCCTCTAATGCGCTATTTAGGATTATCTATCTGTTTTGACTGTGGTTGCCTCTGGGAAACAACAGTATAACACATAATAATATGATATTAAAACTAAAGTATATACTTCTTAAATAATTTAGAAAAATATCAATGTCTGTTAAATTAAATGTACTTACCTTGCTCCAGTATTTTATAAAGTCACTTTATTAGACAGCTACCAACATTATTATCATTATTATAATTTTAATTACCTACCTAATTCTTACCTAACGGTTAAGTAAATTTAAGACTCATGTAGCATCTACTTTACAAACCTTCGTGGTTTTCGTGATTTTTTTATTTAAATATTTTGCAAACTTTTTATTATTATAAATAAATAAAAAAAGAGAACGGCTAGATAAGACATTGACTAGACAGCGACACAAAAAATAAAGAAAAGCCGAATATTGTCTAAAAATATATGTGTATTGGATTGGCAGTAGAGTAATTAATTTGCTTCACTTGGACATTCATACTAAATAAACCATTGCGTATAAAAAACTTTCAAAAGTGTTTACTTATTTCGATTATTTGATTGCTTTTTACTAAAAAATACTAAATATTTAGTCATAATAAGATTTAGTTTAATCTCTAGCGAAGAAAACTAATACGTAAAGTCGAGAATAAATCTTGTCAAGGTACTAAATTTGTTTTTAGATATTGTAAACTTTATTAAATTTATTTTATATGATGGCCTTTGTTCAAAGTCAGTGATTTTTACTTTTACTTTTAGGTTTACTATGTTGTACATACATCATTACGAGATACAAACAAGTTGATACATAAATAATACTGTAACTGAAACACATTGGTTCAACTTACAGTAATTATAAAAACTCAGCTGTTCACGATTTCGTCCTCATGATTTTTTTGTAGCCTGTGTCTTTCCCCAGAATGCAATATACGTCCTAGTCAAATTTTATAAAATCTGTTTAGTGATTTAGAAGTGTACAGGTAACAGAATTACTGTCGCATTTATAATATTAGTATGATCTGATTTTGTTCAGTAGAATTAGTTAGTTTTAAGATCTTCATTGGTAACTTTTAATCAAATAATTCTAAACGTCCTTTATTTCTAATCGTAACTTATAAAGTTTCCTGAAATATACATCTAAAACACAAGTTGCTTATAGTGGAACTCATAGTAGATTTTGGGTCTCCTTTTGAAAGGAAAAATCCCTACAGCGACTATGAATTCCACCGTCTATTCCAATAACTTCTTGTTCACGTGGCAATAGATATAACAGGTAGCGAGCACCGCTGCCTCTTTTATGAAAATGATCCAAAAGTTGTTATAAGGGTGGATCATTATGAAAACATCCCTAGCGCCGTTCGATCCTATAATCCGCCCAAACTCAGAGCAAATTGTAACCGTGACAGAATCGACTCTTTATAGCCGAAGTTTTTAAAGAAATATTTAAATAAGTTGCAAGTTTTGTCGCGGATTTTAAATATAAAAGGAATTTATAATCCTATTAATATAATCTACTATATAAATGAGAAGTTTACAGTCACACTTATCACGAAATCTCCAGAGGTCTGAAATTTGGCATAGGTTAAATACTCTCTGTAGGGTGTAGGCGCGCACTAAGAACCGATTTTTGAAAATTCCCATCCCAAGGGGTTAATTTTTGATGTTCAATTTTGTATGGAGAAATCGTATTCTGCACGGAAAACATGGCATACGCAACGTTATATTATATCTTTGACAGTTATTAAATGGTTTCTGTTTTTTTTTTCTTTTAAGCCAAAGTTTCGCCGGTTTCGGGCATTCGACCTCTTTCAAATTTTTGTTCCACTTTTTTAGAACAAAGATTGGGGACTATTTAAATTATATTGGTGCTATTTTCAGTAAGTAAGTAAGTTCGTATGAGCTAGTGGCCAACTCTTGTCACGGAGTTTTTAGGCCACCTAAACGCCTTCGTCATGGCTTAACGACTTAAAAGCCGGAACCGACGATTTAACGTGCCCATCCCAATTGTGAACGCTATTTTCAGTGAGAAACATAGTAAAAAGGTTTTATTTCTTTGAAATGTATTTTTCTTATTTTAGGACCGCATCATTGGGATGTTGGCATTTTGTAGGTTTTGATGGTTTTGTTAATTTAGTTTTTTTGTAACTTTCTACATACACACACATACATAAAATCGCGCCTGTTTCCCGTAGGGGTAGGTAGGCAGAGATCACGGATCGCCATTTGCTACGATCCCGACATACTTCTTTCGCTTCATTCACTCTCATTACATTCCTCATGCATGGTCGTCGGTTTAGGGTACTCTTGACCTGGCCATTTAAACTTTTAACTTTGTACATAATATTATCATTATGTCCAATAGTATACCTTCAATCAACCTTGATTTCAAGTTTTTTGATGGATACCTTGATACGGTAGAATAATAATATACAATTAATATTTTGAATACATATTGTTTTTTTATAAATGTTTGGTTTGAATACTTGGTAAAGCATATGAATATGATTAATCATCCTCAAAATTGGTGCCATGGGGTGTCAAAATACTTTAAAAGGTTTAAATGATCGATAGGGTGAAATTCAGATTGAATACTTGGTTAACCATAACATTAACACTTTCACTATTGATATTTATAACGACCCCCTAAAAACGTGCAACAGGGTGTCAAAATTACTTTAAGGGATGAATTTGTCACATTACAATCAGTAATTATAAACGTTAACGCATAAAATCAACTTATTTGTTACGTTTTATAATCCTCTAAAAAGTGCAATGGAATGTCACAGTTACTTTAAGAAGATTAAATGGTCGTTTCGGGTTCAAAATAATAATTTACATAAGGTTATTCATAAAATAAAAATATACATTATTGGTTTTCTGTAACGATTCCCTTAAATTGTGCAAATGGGTGTCAAGAGTTAATTTAAGAAATTAACTGTTACATATCGAGTATAAAAGTCTGAATTACATAAAGAAGTTCAATTAAAGCTATCAGTTTTGTCTAATGATCCTTTAAACGGTACCACGGGGTATTATTTTAATTTTGGGTATATCAATGGATCTTTCTGTTTGAAAAAAATATGTACTTTACGACGTAAAGGAAACGGTAAAGGAAAACATCGTGAGATAACCGGCATGTCATAGAACCGTAAAAAGTTCGAAAACATGTGTCAAGTGCACAAAAGGAGCCTTTGAGGCGCACTTTAAATCCTTTCACCACACATGTTCGAAATAAATGTGTAAGCATATGATAGATAGGCTACTTTTTATCCGGATACAAAGTGATAAAAGCCGTGGGTGTTGTGCGAAATCAATTTAATTTGATATCGTGAGATTGGTTTAACCTTACAAGGTCGGCTCCCGTTTTGTTATTAAATTTAAAATAACCACTGTATAAGTGTTAAGTCGTTAAGCCATGACGGAGGCCTTTATGCGGCCTAAAAACTCCGTCATTAGAGTTGGCCACTAGCTCATATGAACATGCATACATAGTGATAAACACGAATCTTCACATATTTATCCATTAGGAACACATAACATGAAGCGCTCGTGGCGTAGCTTGCTTAAACGTTCTTTATTGACCGTTGAAGTTAAGCAACGCTGTGCGCGGTTACAATTTGGATGGGTGACCGCAAATGGAATTACGAGCTGATCGCTTCCGTGCTTCGGTGGGCACGTTAAATTGTCGATCCCGGCTTTAGTCGTTAAGCCATGACGGAGGCCTGTAGGCGGCCTAAAAACTCTGTCACTAGTACGTACTTATTTACTTTTATTTCACATATAATACAAGTGAAATGTTCATCCCTGTTTACATAAAACAAACGTTGTTCGAAACATGGATTCCAGACCTTACTAATGAATCAAATAAAAAGCCTCTTGTGTCTGAAATCAGCAGAGTACTACAAAAAATCCACGTATGTAAATATAATTTCTCAAACTCTACCACCCTTCTCAAATTATCGTATTATGCTGTACCAACAAATATTTATATAAGCCAAATTCGTCTCACGGAAATCGCGATATGAAAACGTTTGCACAGTATGTAAATTAAATAAATATTTGTGGACATTTCACGCAGTGCCATCTAGCCCCAAACTAAGCAAAGCTTGTATATGGGCACCAGATGGCTGGTAGAATACATAAATACTTTTTTTTGTAAATACATACTTATACTACGACCCCCAGACCCGGCAGAAATATTTGCCATACAAACATTTCTCCCGTAGCGGGAGCCGAACCCGAGCACTCACCCGCCACGCCACCGAGGTCGTCATTTGGAGTATTAATTACCGTTGCTCGGCGGGTAGCGAGTAGAGTCGACAGGTCTGCGCCAGTACTTCAGCTTTGCCAACTCACCATATGCCACTCAGCTCTTTCATTAAAAAAGTAGGCATAATGTTTACTCTACGAAAAAGCTTAAGCTTAATTTATTTTGAGTTAAATGTTGGTAATATATCATGTCATGATACTTGTTCGATAAAAATAATAATAATATAGCCCAGCTTTTACGAAATTAGTCGTTTTAAAACACACACATAGGCAGGGTAAACAGTAGCATTTAAAACAGTTGACATTCCACACGTGGTACATATACTTAGCGTGTGCGTGAGTAGGGACATTTCTGAGAAAATGAATAATAGTGTTCGTAGTTTTGTACCTATTTTGTCCCTTGTAAACACTTAATAAGAGCGCGGGGCTCACATCGTCCCAGTTTCGTTGCGATTTCAGCTATATAATTTTTTGCTCAAATAATGTGATAATGGGCAGTAAGCTTCTAGGACTTTTCGGGTAGTTCCCATTTGTTCTATGAAACATGACGTCATCGAACAAAATTACACATTTTCTTTCCTATTTTTTCCATAGAACTAAATACTAGCTTTTCACCCGAGTTTCATGCCATAGAACAAAATGGAAATCAGATTATCCCAAAATCTTTCATGAGAAGCTAAATGACACTGATAATAACAATTATTCTGTCATACCTAACATCTGCCTGGGTAAAATAATCCTACAAAAGAATCCTAAAAATCGAAAGAATGATATTCGTAGCAAGAATGATAAGATAATCGTAAAGAGGTCTTATTTACGTTGTTCTATAGAACAATTTGGGAAATAAAAGTAAAACATGTTCCATGGTACAAAATAAGAAAAAAAATATCTTATTCTGTCCAATGATGTCACGTTCCATAGAACATTATGGGAAATACTTGACTTTTCTTATTTGTATATGTTTTCGTCGCGAACATTGATCGTCGGAATATCTGTCATCAAATTACCGTATTGTATAGACATAGATATAGACATAACATTTATTTGCTAAGATAGCACACATAACACATGACATAGAGTTTTAGAAATATAAAATAAAAAGTACATAGGCAATAGAGAAAAAAAAAACAAGACATTTTAAACATTCAACACTTATCACTAAAATTATAATATTAAACAAATTATGATGTGTGCTACAGCAGCAAATTGGTTTCGACTCAGCATAGTGTCTGCTGTTTGAGCAGCAGACGCTGTTATTCTGTCGGAACCACTTCCTCTAGCCATCAGACCCTGTGAGACCAGCGTACAACAGTAAAATAAAAAAAAATGTATGTAAACAGCTTAACGTGAATACACGATGAGGCTTCTTTATCTATTTCTAAAGCTTTAAATCAGTATTCCTGCATAACATTGCATTAGTATGCACACGATCGCGACTTTTCCAATACTTACTGCATGCTCATTTGAGTAGGTACAAACTGCTGGCCTCATAAACTTAAACTGTCCTCGATACGGCGACATTATTTCTAGCAGTAAGCGCCATGACTTTCCATAACAATGTAAGTTTTTAACAAAAAATGCGTGACACGACGGCCCCTTCTGAGAATTTTAATTTAACTGAAATCGCTATTACTTCTATGATTTGAATTTCAACTCTAAGTTTTGAACACAAAAAAAAGTGATGCCACGACACTTTTATATTAGTGAACTGCAATATTCTTGCATTGGCAGTAGATTCATGTTTCGAATTTTAATTGAAAGTAATATTAAGTAGAGTGAAGAATAATTCACGCTAGTTCCATCATAATAGCCCGAGGTCCTACTGTTTTAACAATGTAAGTTTTGAAAACAAAAAATGCGTCCTGCCGTTGCAGTGAACTTCAACATTCTTGAATTTTATTTTATTTATTTCGAGGGTTTACTGCGAAAACCAGTTCAATGCAGAGACATTAGTTTTGAGATATTCGATTTCAAAAGTGTGTGCCTATGGAACTTGCGAATCCATCAATAGGTTTGGTATTGTATTATTTGTAAGTAACAATACATCAATTAAGATAAAGTTTTGTATAGTTTCAGGCAAAATTATGAGCCAGAATTCATTATGAATAATAAATATATTTTATTTTTCCTCACAAAAAGTCTCTTTGTATACAGGAGACAGAGAATAAGGCTGACCAGCTGATAGATACCCCTCGGAAGAACCAAGTAAACCTGTTATGTGAAGAGCTGGTGCCTGAGATAGGTTTAAGAAAAATGCCTGTAATACAGTTTTTCGCAGAATTCGCAGTAGTGCCATGATTTGAGTGCAGTAAATATAATAGAGACACACACATTGTTAGGTTATTTTATTTTTTGTCGTATTGCACGTCCTTTATTGTATTTTCGTAGTTGGCAGTATCATTGACCTGCAATCGTGAACTTTTGCTGAATATCGAAGACCTTACTCTCAAAGTCTGAAAGTGATCCTTCTGTATGGATCGCTGCAGTAATCCCTCAAAGGTAGTCAACCACGTAAGCCTTGCTGACGTGGCTCCGGCAGATCGCTATAATGTTAGCAAGTCTCTCTTAACACTGATGGCCTAAGATCTGTGCAAACAACTATACATATTATAAGTAAGTATGTAAGTTCGTATGAGGTAAGTGGCCAACTCTAGTGACGGAGTTTTTAGGCCGTCTAAAGGCTTCCATCGTGGCTTAACGACTTAAAAGCCGGGACCGACAATTTAACGTGCCCTCCGAAGCACGAAAAGCGCTCAGCTCGTAATGCCACTTGCGGTCACCCATCCCAATTGTGACCGTGCACAATGTTGCTTAACTTTAACGATCAATCAAGAACGTTTAAGCAAGCTATGCCACTAGTACTACCTACCTATACCTATACATAATATGTATGGTATACAACATAATATTTAAAAGGTTTTTTTTATTAAAACTCGTTTTGTAATTTTATACCTGCGTTATACCATGTCACATTAGCACAAAGTTGTTAAAAGAAGTGACAATGAGACAAAGTTTACCGAGCTTCTTTTAAATTTGCAATTCATTCACTGAATCCGTAATGAAAAAACAAAATTCTTTGAGGCACTTGGAAGTTATGATTTCATTACGGTACCCGCAAGCTCATGAACCTTTTTAGATCTTAAATTTAATTTGCCACGATATGTTTTTATGTTCTTAAAACCCTTATGCTTGAATACTAAAATGGTCAGATTAAATCTTTACTTTACTAAAAATCGTGTAATTAAAAAGCTACCCAGGATAACCTTCATCATAATAACTGGGACTAGAGATGTCTCGATGTCCTAATATTCGCATAACCGTATCCACTCTGAGAAGGAACGTTAGTCACACTTCTTCACAGCGATTAAAAGTTATCACCATGTCTGGCTTTTTTGTTAGATCGTTTCAACATACTGTATTTTCTCCATTTTCCTGTAATGGCCGTCTTCTTAACACTTAATTCTTATCATGTCATCTTTCACACAATGCATCAAATCTTTTCTATAACCTAATAATAATGAGGCTTTTTACCATCTATAGTAGATGATTTATATACAGCGTCAGGAGGCTACTTTTATCTTCACTAACGGGAAGGTGTAGTGCCCGGGACGAATTAAGATGGAGCAGGCTTGCCCAGCATTCCATCCTCTCAGCTTAGTCGGCCTTATCCGCAGGAAAGACATAGTCAATACGTGCGGTGCTGACTAAGCCACGGGTTTTCTCACGATGTTTTTCCGCACATAAATTTTATGCACAGAAAAATCCATTGGTACACGACTGGATTTGAACTCACCATCTTAGCATCGGATGACGGGGTCACTACCAACTAGACCACAAGTCCTCAACTCTATAACCTACTTCTACTTATATACCTACCCGTCTTCATTCTTCTACAAGACTCCTCCCGTGACAAGAGATTCTTCCTTCCTCATAATGTACTACTAACCTATTGCTACTTAACTTATCCGTCCTTGGCCCTTCTTTCAAACTTAATTTTAAGTTAAGAAACTTTATTGTCACAATAGAGTACACTTTTTCACGTCCTGTTGAATATTGAAGTCAGACGCAAACCAAATTTTAAATAGCCCTTATCTCTAGCTTGGGCAGAGCTACAAGTTATCATAGGAAAACTTCAGCCACTCCTGATTCAAAGTCCTAAAATAGATATGGTGAACCATGGTGACAGGTTATCAGCTCATCGCGAAGCATCAATTTTTATTAATATTTATTATCATTCCCATTTCATCGTTGTTTCCGAGTCTTTATTGAAGAACTGTTTGTCATTACCGGTTCTTTGTTTGTGAGTAATATTTTATAATAACGGCCCCTATGTAATCATTGGTTTTGTCCATGTTCGAGTATGTAGGTAATTATTTTTTCTAGTTGTTAGTTGCATGTTCTGAGTTTGCAACATAACAATGCATTTTCAGAAGTCTTTTTATAAGGTATTTGCAATAACATAAAAAACATATTTTAAAGTATTTTTGTAATGTTAGGTATCTAGACGCAATATTTCAATATGCGAGGATATCAAGAAACCGGAGCTACGTCCCTAGAGGGGTGTTACAGAACCAATAAATTTTTGTATAGCTCCGCTTTCTCGTAGTTTACTAAGTTGTCTATAATATGGTTAACTTTGGATCTTAAAAATAAAAATCTTCCAGATTTTTTTTTTGTTTTTTCAAATTACTGTTTATATCTGAAATGACTAATAACTAACTCTAATCAATGCTTTTAAAAGCATTTTTTATTGGTGTAAATCAAGTTATACGATCTAGGTTACAAATTCCGGGGTTTTTTGTACAGATTGAAAAGGGTTTTTTCACCTTCATTAGAATATTTGCCAGCAAATTTTAATTAAAGAATTAGTCAGCCGTTTTCGTGTCACTGCAGGGCAAAGGCCTCCCTTCCCTTTTTCCACTCTTCGCGATTTAACGCTGTCACAGGCCATGTGCCAAGGTGAGTGTCCAGCTCGTCCCGCCATCATATCTTAGGTCTTTCTAGTTAACAAATAGAACACTAAAATTAAACATAACGTGTCGCTGGAAAGGGAAAAACGCCAAAGCGTACATACATACATAATATCAAGCCTGTTTAGGGTAGGCAGAGCTCACGGATCTCCATTTGCTACGATCCTGACATACATCTTTCGCTTCATTCCCTTTCACACTCTTCATACATGCTCGTCGGTTAAGGGTACTCTTGACCTGGCCCTTTTCTAAAACGTCGCCAATTTGGTCCAGGTACTTCTGGGTCCAGGTTTGGCCTAAGTCTTCCCCTTCCAACGGTATCATTCACACTCGCCTCATACACCTGTTTCGTTAATCTTCTTTCATTCATCCTTTCTACGTGACCTTTTTACATCTTCTTTCACTCCACATCGCTCTCTTATCACACTATTTCTCACTCTATCTCTTAAAGTCACACCAACATACTTCGCAACGCACGCATTTATACTGCATTAACTAGACTTTGATGTTTCTTTTGCCATACCCAACTTTCAGTAACATACATAAGTGTCGGCACTAGTACTCCTCTATGTACAGCCAGTCGTGCTTTTTGGAGACTTTCCGGCTGTTCAAAAATAACGTTTAAACGCTTTCCATTCACGATAGTATAGATACTAAACAAACCATAAAGCACAACCACGTTTTCTTTTAAAAAAAAGTGAAAGACTTTTGAATTTGAGAACTGCGCAAAATGCACACCTCAGACGTCAGGGCTCCATAGGATAAGGACAATATGCCTCTGTCTTGTCGCTGCCTTCGCCCGAGGCACCGTTGCCATGGAGATGTTAGCCCGGAAATATGGACAGTTTCAAGCCCGGTAACGCTGCCAGCAGTCATCTGCGTTTAACATATAACATCCAATAATGGACAGTGTAATCTGTCTGTAGCACCTACCTTGAATAATAGAAAAAAAATTAAAAAAAAATCGTGTAGTTATCGTTAATTTTGTTGTTAAAATAGCCTATATTATTTAAGTAGAAAATATTCGTTTATTGGTTATTGTTGATATATTCACTATTGGGTGAAATTTAAGCAATATGTATAAAAATCGTCGCTAAAATTTCAAAATGTGACGCCGAACATGTGTTGTTTTTTATTGTCGTGCAAGCAAAAACACGTTGTAGATGTCCTCCTATATTTTACACGTGAAAGTTTGTGAGGATATTTGTATGTTTGTGCCTTAATCACGCCGTAACGGCTGAATGGAAATGAATGAAACTTGGAATATACATAGTGTGTGTGTGCTGGAATAACAGACATATAGGTTACTTTTTATCTGGGTACCACGTGAGCGAAGCAGCGGGCGATCATCTAGTTATATCATGTAATTATGTAGCACATTTGGGAGCAAGGGTAGTTCAGTTTAGGTCACTGAAGAGCTCCCTGAGCCATGTATTTCGCTACAAAAGACGAAAATGGAAATAGTCTGATCGTCCTGAAGTGGACTTGGACAATTGATTGCTCTATTGAATTCTTTATTAATGTTTCCAATGTTGGCATTGAAAATGCTAGCAACACCCTATGAAATTTCCAATTGATTGCTCTGTTGCATTCTTTATCGATGTTTCCGATGTTAACATTGAAAATAATTGCTTGCCGTCCTATGCAATTTCTTTGCTGTCTTTATTATTTTCAATGTGGATATTTTTCTTTTTATTGGTAATTGTATACTTCAATAATTAACTTCAGTTCAAAAGTCCCAATACAGTTGTGTTTCTTTATTGACTTTCGTTGTGTTTCTTGTTTAATTTTGAGTGAAATGATTCTGTAACATTATTTGTTAGGTGTATTTCATCTAAGACTGACAGTATATCAGCAATGTATGATACTTTTAGGCGTAGTTTTTAATAGATTTTGGACCATGGCCCATAGTCGCCTTATAATTTCCTGTCACTTATCATTAAAGTAGATAACACACAGTAAAAAAGGGCTCGTGTTTCCTTTACGTGAGCAAAGGTGGACTTCAAGCAATTACAAATGACCATGGTTTTATTTACGAAATAAGAAATGCCCGTAGTCCACCGAAGTGGACTAAGCAGGTGGACCACACACCACAACTAGTGATAGGAGAAGATGGAAGAGGAAAACATGTTGTGCCGACCCCACCTAGTGGGATAAGGGCAGGAAAATGATGATGAATGATGATGATGATAAATCAATAATGACAATTAGTCTATCATCATAACGCTTTGATTATGAAGATAATATTAGACTCGAGATACAATTGATACGTGAAATGACATCGACTTTGTATCGGAAGTTTCTAATAGAGTTCAGATGCTGAGTCAGAACTAAAATTAAATTGTCAGACAATTGTTAAACAGGTTACCTGCCAACTACTTAATAAGCGATTCTGTAAGCCGCTTACTCAAATTGAATTTAGCTTCGCTTGTCGACAAATTAAAATAATATAAATTGGTTTCATAACACGTTTCTAGACAGCAGAATGTTTGCGCAATTAAACTAATTTGATTCATGAGGTTGGAGCTTTGAGTATAGCATGATTCAGTACGAAAGCTAAATGATGATGACTGAATCAAGCCATTAACATGAAAGAAAAGGAAGTATAAAGACTACCTACAGTTGCTCGTATTAGTAAATTTCGCCATAGCACAAAAGAGGTCGCACACTCGTATTCTTTTAGGAAATATTGTGAAGCCAGTTAACTGCTCACCGATGATCATAAAACAGATAGTACAGAACATATTTTAGTATAAATGGCTTACTGAAACATACGACGGTGTGCAGTTTGACTCATAAACGCTTTTAAATAAATCATTCTAAACGAAATTATCTCAATTTTGCGAACTATAATTAAAATGATCGAATGAGACTATTCTAAGAAAACGTCAAGGGGCTCGTGACGACACATTTACGTTTCTATGTTCTAAAATAAAACCGGACACACGGAGTCAATCGTCTCCCTTTTGAGAGGCAGCGGACAAGACGCAGCGCAATGCCAGCCAAACTACAAACTGTAAGTACTCCTTGAAAACTACATGTAGTAACAGGAATCAAATCTATCTAATAAGAGTCTTTATTGCATCGTGCTCACAGTTAAACTCACGAAAAAGACTTAGGAAACCACAACATTACACAGACACAAATTGAAAAAACTAATAACTAACAAAAAGAGAGAAATCAATTAAAAGAAACACTAACAAAATAAACAAACAAAACACTTATTACAGAAAACAATCATAATAGGTAATTAGCATAGCACTACTATGATTATTACCTATAACATAATAGGTAATAATCATAGTAGGTAATTAGCTTAAAATTTAGGCAGGTGCCAAGAGGTCTGTGCTTCTGTGGTGCGTCAAAAAGGACCAGTCTCAGCTTAATGTTACTAGCATGTAACAAGAGGTCGTCATTGGATCGTGGTAAAAAAACAAGGAAAGATTCGAGCCACAGCGGACTATCCGCTTCGTGTCCATTACTGAGAAAACGGTCTACGCATCGAAGAAGCTGTCCTGATAGGTTGGTGTCAAGGTGTCGATCGCTCCCGGCCACTCGCTATTTGGATCGACTTCCTGTGGGATACAAGTATTCTCAGAATTACTCTTGATAGGTTAATAAGTAACACTTAACTTTGGCTCTCAATAATTACGTTTGGAAAGCATGAAAACGGCTTTTATAAAAAATATAAAAACTTCTTAAATTCTATAGCTATATAACAGAAGTAGGCGTTTCTACGCAAGTGTGAAGTGATGTCATTGGGAAGATATTTGATGTTAAATAAATTGTATCTTTGGAATCGGTGCGAATTTTTTTTTGGAGATTTGAGGATAACTCATTTTAATAACATAGGCCAACTTTTGGATCTGAAGAACGTATAGTAAAATCTTCTACAAAAATGCCTTGGCATGCCATGATTTTACAGGAATAGTAGCGATTCCTCAGGAAAATAAATTGAATGTGACAACCTCGGGATTATTCTCTTTACACCACCGAAAAAATTATAAGACTGTTTCAAAAGAACAGTGACAAGCACAAAGATCGCCTTGTGGTGCCAACGCACAGGCTCCCTAAGTCTGCGAGGTCTGTGCATATCATGGGTCCTCCAGTCTACAACAGATTACTCGACTCGATCCGCCATGCACCTTCCATCGGCTCTTTCAAGATTAGGCTGAAGCAATGGCTATTGAATGACTCATTTTACGAGTTAAATGAGTTTTAATGTTTACCCCAATATTAATATTTTTTTGTAACATGTAACTATGGAGATAATAATAAATTATTTGTCTTTGTATTTGACACAAGTAGTAGTACCGAAAAAATAAAATATTTATTGCAAACTTCCTGTTTATGTAAGCGCAAGTACCAAAGCAATCCGGCACAATCAGAACCATATTGTCCCCACAGATGGGGTTGGCTACAGTTAGACACACATCATCGGTTCGAGCCGCAAATCGGCCTCGGGCAGCCACAATGGTTTGCAGCCAAAGTACCATACCGGCTGCATCGGGTGTCTGATAAATTGCTTGGTTCCGACAGATATAACTAACAAATACTACACGGACGTATGAATTGTGTCGTGTCAAAATTTACAAGCCTGGATTGTCGTAGTTATTTCATTGAAATTACAAGGGTCGCCTATGTTTAATTTAGCATGTTTGTAACGCGATCAAATTAAGAAGATATAATCATGGTATCTATATAGTATTATTGCGTATTTTAAACGGTGTACCTTGTGCTCGGTCACAATTGGGATGGGTGACCGCAAGTGGCATTATGAGCTGAGCGCTTCCATGTTTCGGAGCGCAATTAAAATGTCGGTCCCGGCTTTTAAGTCGTTAAGCCACGGAGGCCTTTAGGCGGCCTAAAAACTCCGTCACAAGAGTTGGCCACTAGCTCCTACGAACTTACTGGTTTAAAAATAATAGTGACACTTGGTTGATTTTTTTCTTGGATTACAGTTTAATATACCTATCATAATTGTAAATACTATAAGAAATCATACAGATATAGTTTAGCATAGAAATAATTTAGCCTATTGTGAAAGAAAGTAATGGCATTACACTGTAGTAGAAAATGCAAAGCAAACAAGTATACATACCTACACACATTATTATCACGTCCGTACCCCTAATAGGGTGGGCAGAGCCACAAGTAAACATAAGAAAACTTGCAGCCACTTTTGATTTAGTCCTAAGATGGATATGGTGTAAGAAAAAGTATGTCACTCATTTTAAGCCCTGCTAATATCATTCAAACAATAAACTTGCATTTTGCATTGCATCGAAACATTATACTTTATACATAGACATGTTCAATGTTTGATTCAAATAATAATTAACTATATTAAACAAGGTTCGCACTGAATCTGTCTACGACTCGTTACGAAGCCCGCATCGTGTGAAAATGCCTTCAAACTTGTAGCAAACTACACCCCGACCGTGTGAAATTTCTGTTTAACTATCCAGAAACCAACTCTCATAACTATCCGAATCTAGTAAACTAATATCACTCAGATTGCATTCAATAGGTCCAACTAGAGCAAACCGGTCGAAACTGCTATTTTAAAAGTTGAATAATGATTTTTCAATTTGCGAAAGTTTGTGAGGATGTTTTGATGTTGGTGCCTCAATCACGCCTAAACGGCTGAGCGGATTTGAACGAAACTTGGAATATGCATAGTACATGTGCTGGATTAACATAATATAAGCTACTTTTTATCCGGGTACCACGCGAGCGAAGCCGCGGGTGACAGCTAGTGTTTACAATATAATAACACTAACATAGCCTCTAAAGCAAATTTTGTTATGAGAGGTTTATGAATAACAAGCTGCCACCCGTAGTTTTACTCACGTGGTACCCGGATAAAAAATAGCCTTTATGTTAATCCAGTACGTGTACTATGTATATTCCAAGTTTCATTCAAACCCGTTGAGCCGTTTAGGCGTGATTGAGGCACAAACATCCAAACATCCTGACAAACTTTCACATTTATAATATAAGTAAGATGAAAGTTTTAGAACGTTTAATAAGCATTTTAGCTATTGAACCTATTGTAAGAGATTTTTTTGAATAAGACTGTTCTTCTGTATCAAATGTTTTTTAAAAGAAGAAATAGATGCAAAAAATAATAGAAGTGTGGTAGTTCTAAAATTGTTATTTTACCATTAAACTAACCTTTCTTTCCTTAGGCCATATTATCTTACTTTACCCGCAAATAAATTCAAATCACATCACATTTACTAGAATTTCCCTAAACCGTGCGCTTAGCTCGACAAAATTATTATAATACTCTAGCTGAAATATTATATAAATTAATTTTAACTTTAAATCAGCTTTAACCGTGCACTTTGTAAGCTTGCCTGACGTTTGCAACGCTGTTTTGAACTCTGGGGAATAATTATTAAGACCACTGAATGCCAACTAATTATTAATTTGGTCGTCTGTCGTGCTAGAGCTAACTTGAATATTACTACTACTACTACTCGTTAATTATAAGTGCTTCTCTAAAAGCTCCTTTGTACACTATCAAAAGTTTGAATATCAACATACATAAATCAAACTGACGCTAAGAAGTCTGCGCTTTGCAAGATTTTTTCGTTCTTTCATGACCTTCAAACGGCTGATAAAAATGTAGGCACCTTTTTTTTATAATGAAATTTTTAGATCGCAGAAGTTGGAGCCACCAAGTGTGCTATGAGGATTGTAATTTATATTTATGTATATATTTTCTCCACGTGCATATTTGATAGTAGGTACTGCTGGCGCCAGCTTCGCGTATCAAATCTCACCGAGTGCACACGAGCCAAATACGATGTATACAACACAGCTTCCATGCCAAAAACTCCCCATTTCATCAGCGTGATGGCCTGTGTCAGTTTGTTTGCTCTTCCCACCTAGTGGCTAATACCTTTACTTGGGTAGTTGTAACAAAACCCTACCCTACCTAAACCTAATATGATCTACTCTATTTAAAATATATATAGCATGCTTAAAATATAATAGGAGATAGAAAAGATATGTAGTAGGTAAACAGTGATGTAGTAAGTTCTGAATAAATATCAGAGGATAACAGGAAATCTACTCAATAAAGTATGCCATCCTAAAGTGATCGTCTAGAATTCAACCTACGATGTTTGAAAGCCATTGGTAAAATGAAATGGTATCTGAAGTTTTGTAACATATTTAATATGTAATATAATGTATTTGTTGTTTTATAAAAACTATTCATCTTATTTTTTTTAAATTCCTTTTATTAACATAAAGAAACTTACAAATAATACAAATATAATTTACAAAATATAAAAAAAAACAGTCGGGCTATCTAAAGGCCGTTGCAAACGGTCTGTAGATAGCTCGCCTGATCCAGCTCATCAGACTGTGGAAGCGTTAAGCGTACGAATTAAATTGTCGACATAATAATAATAGTATTTTCATAACTCATGGGAGAAGCCATTTTATCCTGAAACACAGTACTTACTAGTTCAGGAGCGTAAGGCTTCATTTATTTTGTAACATACTTATTATGTCAATAAATTGATTTGTATTAAAGAAAAAAAAACAAAAGTTAAACAAATATTTACATTAAATATTATTTACTCGTAACTAGGTAAAAGGAACTGTTCAAGTAGGTATCCAGACACCAAATTTTACAACACGAAATATGCGTAACATAATGCGTAAGTCATCTTGTACTTTTTATTGTCTGCGTTGATTAATAGCTAAATCATATTCTTCTGTCGAGTTTCCCAAAGCTCATTATTAGGTAGTCCTTCGACATTTGCTTACCACAAATAGCCACATATCTACTTTATTTGGTAATAGTAGGTAAGGAATAGAAGTAGAATAATTTCACGTTGCAAACGAGCGTACACACGCCCTAATACCTTATTCATTTATAATATCTACTACATGATGGAACGGCTCCAATCCCACGCACACATGTAAACTTCATTCATGATTGTGATGTTTCCAAGAAACCTTTTCATTCATTGATATTTTATTTACATCATCGTAATTGAATTCTGTGTAATACTGCCGCAGAATATGTTGGTATTTCAAACGAGCTTCTTAAGAATTGAAAATAAGGGGAGTTACGTTTTTCTTTAAACTTACTATTTGAGTTAACGGCTTTTCGATTATGAAAAAAGAAAATGTATACTACTATCGTTATTAGATATGTAAATACATGTATATTTTATTTTGTGAGAGCACTGTGGTGGTCTAGTTGATAGTGACCCCGCCTTCCGATCCTAAGGTCGTGGGTTCAAACCCGGCCATGTACCAATGGATTTTTCTGTGCGAAAAATTTATATGCGCTAATAGCAGGACTCTCAAACGGTGAAGGAAAACATCGTGAGGAAACCCGCGGCTTAGTCAACTCCGCACATATTGACCATGTCTTTCCTGTGGACAAGGCCGACTACCGACAAGGCCGACAAGGCCGAGTCACTAGATGAATATGGTTGAACTATTGTGAACCATGGTGACAGGTAATCAGGCCATATAGATAGCCCATCATGTTTGAAAGGATAATATGTATTTATTACAACCAATTCAAAAGGCAAATACGAAATCTGCTTTATAGTTTTATTGAAAATAACAAAAAGTGAATTCATTTACCTACACAGATACTGATCATGAATAAATTTAAACCGATATCAAATAGCTTTTGCAGCGCTCAATTAAATAACTGAACGAATGTGTTGTTCGTTCATTTGTTCACTAAATAAATAATAACGATACAATCTTTTAACGCGATTTAATATATAGGAGCTGTTCCAGAATTGATTATGCATTTACTGAATCCTATATTCTACCAACAGACGTTTACCTGGCAACGTTTTTGATTTCAAATGTAAATTAACCTGTCATTAAAATAATTACGTGCATTTAACTTGCAACTTACATTCAATTTAATTTATTAAATGCTCAAATTGTGTACCATTCTGTAGTATACAAATGATTACTCTTTTGAAGCGCTCGTGGCGTAGCTTGTTTAGACGTTCTTGATTGATCGTTGAGCAACGTTGTGCGCGGTCACAATTTGGATGGTTGACCGCAAGTGGCATTACGAGCTGAACGCTTCTCTTCACTGAGCGGTGGAAGTGAATCAAGAGTGGCTGCAAGTTTTCTTATGATTACTTGTAGCTCTGCCCACTCCGTTAGGGATGCAAATGACTAGTTTTTGTCGCGTCATGTCGGTCAATACATTTGAAATTTGCTATTTTATAAAGCAATTGATATCTCTTGAAAGGTAAAATCGCTAAATCGCATAAAGGTATTATTGAATGCGAACTTAAGTTTTTGCCCTTTTTCCCTTTATAGTGAAGATATGATAAACAAGCAATAAACTATTCACAAACAATGTTATCAAAATAAGCGTCTAGTAACTTGAGATAAAACTTGTTTGACTGACGATCACCTAGAAATCTGAGAAGAGTAGGTATATTCCTTTTATGGTATGTTTTAGAATATTTTTGACAATAATTCTGCTTGATATCGTCCTGAGATAAGAAGATTGTTATTTAATTTAAATAATGCAACGTACAAATTGTGTTTTGATTGATATTGCTGGTTGGTTGAATTTGTGGTTGGAGATAGTTTTCAACAAGGATGCAGTTGCATCGAAGCTTAGGAGGAAAAGCGGTTGAAAAAATAAAACAACAAAAATATTTACAATAAAAAAAGTCATTTTTTTTATTTGCTTGTATTAAAGATCGCTTTGGCAACTAAACAATGATCAATTCTAAATTAGTTTTCATTTACATATACAATTATACATATACCCAAACCACTTCCCTTAAAATTTTTGTAACATTTCATTGTTTTCATTATGTGACATAAAGTCATTTATAATAAAATTAAAAGTCAAAGGATGTTTAATGCGATATTCTGGTCATCCCCTTTTCAACCTTTTTCAATTTAAGGAACGGTTTCTGGGCTTAAAAGTAACCTATTATGTTATTATTATGGCAAATTTACCTGAATTAGACCACTCTCTGCTTGTTAGCGGGGAGCAGGGCGGTATGTGTGGTGAATCCGTAAACGGAAGGGATGATTTTGAAAAGACTTAAGTAAATTCAGAATAAAGTAAATATTTAAAACTGTGAATTTTGAAAAAGCACTCCATTTCTAACCAGAGGCATATTTATTTACAGAATAATGTTTATAATGCGAATACTTTTTGCAATAGCAGCATATTTTCCTGGGCAACCGTGGCTATGAAAAAGTAATTAATAAACAAAATCTACAGATCTCTTAAGAATAAATTATTATGCTTATACTTATAAATAATCCTTACAGCCAATAATGGATTTACAATTTTTAGATACGGCCCCTCTGAGAGTTTTTAGCCGAGGCTTTCACTTCGACTACATACCGCAGGAGTGGTCTGACTTAAAAAATGTCTTTATTACGTTTTAAGTTGACACTATTTTCATCTTCCGGTTTCGGTTCGTAGGACCTCGCTCTTTTTTAACTCGGGTATGCCCCTCTCTTGGGAGCCAAAACTAATTTCAACTGAGATTATTACATTCCATTGAAATCCTCAATCCAATCGACTTGCAAAATGACTTAGAATTCTGGTTTTCAATCGCCTTCAGCTGATTGTGTATCTGAGATGGGCATGTCTCATTTTTGTCGATGTCTATATTACTGTTAGTTTCGAGTTTCAATTCTTTTTATTTGGCATCAATTATTTTTTCTTTCAAGCACAGATAAAACAACCCTTGATAATTTGGCCATTGTTCATAAACAAAACAGACAGTCTGTATTGTCTGTTATTATTTGCTTCTTATATCAATGACCTGGTATGTAGTATGAGATGTTATGTTTATATTGTTTTTTTTTTGCATTTTTCAGTAAAAGAATGTTTAAATGATTCTTCAAGGGTTCCTTTAGTAGTAGTAGTGTCATAAAAAACTATGTTTGCGCAAAACATCCAAGTTATAACGATAGGGCATTAAAACTATCTCTGAAAGAACTCTAAAATCTTTTATATAGATTCCATGAGTTCTGAAAGTTAGCTAACTGACGAACCTCACATTTTGATCCAATTTATGTAGATTGCTCTTTTTCTCGTCTGTTGTAGCATCCTCTAGTGCATTTTCGTTACCAGGTTTAGGGGATTGCCCCATGGAATTGTGTTTAATTGAACGAGTGCCACTTTGGGACAAGTGGGAACAGCTATCCAGTTGGACATAACAACGGCACAAGTACCACTTGTCCTATGCTAACATTGCCAACAATGTAATAAAAAAAATGCCATTTTATATTCGAATACTAACTAATAGGGCGTGATACTGTTCTAATTTTTCTTGGAGCCCTGTGGTTTGGCGGGCGATTGCTCGGCCGAAATGCGAAAGGTGGGGGTTCGATTTCCGCGGCGGAAGTAAGGTTTGCATGTACTACAAATATTTATTCCTGGTCTAGGTATTGTGGTACTATGGTACTCGTAGTTTTTATAACGATAACAGGATAGTGTGGGTTTATGAACTATGTTACTGTCTGTTGGGTGTTATCAACGCACCGCCTAAACCATAAGACCATGAAAGTAGCGTGAAATTTTGAGGGTACTTATACATATTTTATGGTCTAGAGGTGCACTAAGAAAGTGTAGGTACTCTTGCGCATTCTCATTTGCCGGGGACTTCAGTTAGGGCCGGCGTGGGGGCAAATTCGGCCGAAGATCTCTAAAGGCGTAAATATTTAAACCTCGACGGAGCTTATGTATTTGAGCCTTTTGGGGGTTACCCTAGGTTTTTGCACCCACGACGTTTCAAAATTATTTTAGAGCGTCTGGTCGTAGTTATGCGCGATCTAAGAGCTGGTTCTTATTTCGCTCAACGGATCAGTATTGCCATTCAGCGTGGCAATGCGGCCAGCGTCTTGGGCACGCTTCCACCGTCTGATGAAAAAGGATAAATTTATAGCAATAAAAACAGGTGTAGCGGTACATAATTACTTTTTTTAACATCTGGTGTTTTTGTATTTTTAATTATATTTGTTTTTTTTTTTAGTTTTAAATTTCTTTCATTAAAAAAAACTTAGTAATTTCCGAATTCCAACTCCAAGACAAAGCAAAACGTTTGTGCGTAAAATAATCTCAACACGTGCAAAGTCACGGAGCGATCCATTAGTTAATGTTATAAAATGATATCAGACAAATTCGAAATGCCCTGGCGTCCTGACACAAATGTTAGCGTACGCCGTTTAATAGTTGAATGTAAGGCTACGCCGACCTTCCGCTCCTCAGTCTGGGCCCGGGGGAGCTCGTTACGTCATGCCGCCGTCCGTCCACGCTATGTATCCTTTCGTGCTCAAATTTCAGCTTATTGAAGATATATTTTTATATCTCTGCTGGATTGGGAGTAAAGACTGTGCGTCCAGCTGCTCTTCTCCCGAGCATGTCATAAAAGTCCAATAAGTGATAGTTGTTCGCAGTCACAATAAGGATGGATTACTGCAAGTGGCATTACGAGCTGAGCGCTTCCGTGTTTAGGAGGGTACGTTAAATTGTCGGTCCCGGCTTTTAAGTCGTTAAGCCATGACGGAGGCCTTTAGGCGGCCTAAAAACTCCGTCTCAAGAGTTGGCCACTAGCTCATGCGAACTTACTTACTTTTTAGTGATAGTATCCACATGATAGACCATCTATATGGGCTATGGGCTGATCACCTGACCATGGTTTACCATATCCATTTTAGGACTTAAGTCCGAAGTGGCTGCAAGTTTTCTTATTTGTAAATTATGACACCCAATTTTGACTCTTTTTGATTTGTATATTTTGAAATATCCTGAAACCCGAGCCCAATGGTTTAATACTCTAATCGCATTAGTTGTATTAGTATAATTTGTTCATTATCATCATCATCAGCCTATAGCAGTCCACTGCGGGACATAGGCCTCCCCTAATGAGCGATATCGGTCCCTATCCTTGACGCATCCAATCTCTGCTAACAACCTTAAAATTTGATTTTAACCTATTAAAATTTAGTATAATTTGCAGTTTGCATTTGCATTTGCAATTTGCAGTCACATCTTCTAGTACCATTGTACCGCAACACCCAGACCTTAAAGAAATATTTGACAAAATGTAAAAATTTCTTCCACATTTTAGTAATCTTTCGCGTCTGAGCTAAACGATCGCTGTAATAAAATATGTTACACAGTAAAACGATTATAATAACAATTACAGTTGAACTAAATAGTTAAATTTTGCTAAATAGTCCTTACTACCTAGGTTATACTTATTTTTTGGCACTCTTTTCAATACAACAATGACAACAACTCTACCAGACTTTTTAAAGGTGTATAAAGGTTATTATGACAGCATTATATTTTATTAACTACAGTTTTGCGGTACAAACAGTTAAGCTCCTAACGAACGCTCCTTGAAAATTAAATTGACTATTGACGGTCTCTCATCACGGCTTTGAGGCATCTTGGAGTTTCTCAATTAGTTCTCAGAGTAAATATTTGCTTAGGCCATTATTGAGCAACACATAAAAGTTATAGCTGTCGTGGGTTCTTATGGCACCTTTGAAAACATCTGTCAAAACGAATTATTGATAGGCTAAACCTCCATTGAACAGCTTGGAATGACAATCGTTGGTATTGTGGCTTCATTCTCGCTTATGATTTTCTTCATGCAGTATCGACGGTTTATGGTATTCGACCTTTACGTTTTTCATTTTCTTATAAGTTTCAGTTTAAACAGTAAATATATATAAAAAACTAAGGCATTTTATCATCTACAGTAGATGATTTATACAGCGTCAGGAGGCAACTTTTACCTTCACAAATCCCATCTTAATTCGTCCCGGGACAAATTAAGATGGAGTTGGCTTGCCCAGCACCTATTCCATCCTCTCAGCTTAGTCGGCATTGTCCACAGGAAAGACATGGTCAATACGTGCGGAGCTAACTAAGCCGCGGGTTTCCTCACGATGTTTTTCGTCACCGTTTGAGAGTACTGGTATAGGGCACATAATTTTTTTCATTGGTACACGACCGGATTTTAACCCATGACCTTTGGATCGGAAGGCGGGGTCACTACCAACTATACCACCAGTGCTTTCTAAGTCAAAAAATATACATAATATTTCTAGTAATTGGTACATTCTTTGTCACTTTACGAGGGTTATGTAGAGTCGTACCTTAAAAGCTTATTATTTTGTAAGTAGTAACTATTATCCTCAATGTCTCCGCATGTCAAATCTCAATGCGTCCTTTTCCAGGATGCATCGAAATCTTTTCAACGGATTAGGCGTGAAAAGATTGCATACAGATAGACAAACAAAATTACATTCCAACTAATAAGTTTATTAAGTTAAACGCAATAGTTTATGGTTATGATTGCTAATAAAATAAGAAAGACTTAGTTGCTCGCGATCAATAGCAAGTTCATAACCAGGTTGACAGTCAAATCGATAAACACCGTTTCATTACTCGTGCTTCGTGTGTTAACTGTTATTCTACATCTTTATTTCGTATTCAATAGCTTAAGCAAGGTGTTGAGTACAAAGTACTTTTCGGAAAAGAGCTAGTACATATTATGTTGATACCTGTTCTTCATAATCGTGTCAATTTTACATTTTGGACGTTTTAGTAGTCAGTCGTCTTGCCACTCAAGACATTGCCACCAAATAAACGTTTTAAAATGCCGACTCGCGGCTTCGCTCGCGTGGTACCCGGATAAAAAATAGCCTATATGTTAATCTAGTACATGTACTATGTATATTCCAAGTTTCATTCAAATCCGTTTAGCCGTTTAGGCGTGATTGAGGCACAAATATCTAAACATTCAAACATCCAAACATCCTCACAAACTTTCGCATTTATAATTATAATTAAGATAAGATTATGTAGTATTTATATAGATCTAACTCTTTATTTAAAAACTGTCATGTTACTGACTAACACTCAACACAGCCTAAATTACCAAGGTTCCTCCTGGCGACGTGCTTGCTCTTCTTGTAACGCACGGAGCTGTTCCTCCTGGCGACGTGCTTGCTCTTCTTGACGACATGCTTGCTCTTCCTGTAGAGCACACCTGCTCGCGCATAAACACCATCATTTCCACCATTGATGGCTGGGTTCCTAAGGAGATCCCTTCTCCGTGACCGGCCCTCTGCGTGGTTCACGTCGTTCGATCGATCACCGTTCAAAGGAATTATTAGAAAAATTCAACGTTCGAAGAGTGATGACCGAATTTGTAAAATGGCTCTTAATGACCTTTGAACAGATCGAAGCGGAACATTTGTCTTGTGTTGAGATTTATTTAATGGTGGAACTGCAGTAAATTAATCGGATGGCTCTGCCAGTCGAGCCATGCTTGGATGATAATATTCAGGGCATTTGTTACAAATAGATTTCCTTTTCTTCATACATTATTATCACGCCTGTATCTTTAGTAGGGTGTGTGCGTTATTAGTACTTATTAGTACTTAACTCGAAGCAGCTGGACGATTTCAATATTTTTTTACTCCCTATCCAGCAGGGAAGTTTCTTTTTCACTATGTTATATCACTTGCGACTATATTAAAACAATTTAATCCTCTCATAATACTTTTGACTCGGGTCGTATTAACAACAAAACGTAAAATAGAGCTAGTGAAACTTTTGTTGCTCTCTTTGCGCTGTAAAAGTTTATTATATTTTTACCCAACTGCGAAGAAGGAGGGTAATGTGTTTGGGATGTATGTGTATTTGTGTATTTCTTTGGCTGAAGCTGTAGTCCAAACGGCTAGACGGATTTGGACAATTGAGGTGTCGTTGAATATGTCTGGATGACTAGTGGCATAGAGTCGAAAGATGAAGAGTCCAAAAACCAACATGGTGGCTGTAAGAAGCCATTTTTAATTTATTATTTTGGCTGTCTCTGTAGCCGAAGCGGCTGGACGGATTTTGACAAATTAATTGTTGTTGGTTTCATCTAGATAACGAGAGTGTCACAGGTACAGCCTATGACACATTTTTTGGCACTAAAGTGTAAAAAATCCAACATGGCAGCTTTAAGGAATAATTTCACAAAACTAAAAACGTAAACTAAAATGGTACAAATTCATCACGATCGTCATCATCATGTGTCACAGAATCAAATATGTCAGACCTACTTTGCTACCTAAATTCTACGCAGTCTGGTTTTTTGCTATTTTAAATAAATACTTGTTGTGGACTTCTCTGCTGGACTGAGAGTTAAGAAAAAACATAGAAAGTGTCCAGCTGCTTCTCTTCCCGAGCATGTCGTAAAAGTCGACCAAGGGATAGTATCCTCCAACATGATGAGATACAATAAGCAAGTATTCCCAAGGAGGGTTGATGTCAGGCAGGCGGCCGGTCATAAAACACCTTAGCCAAAACTCTTACAGCATGATCCAAGGTTCATGCCGTGCCGATCCCACATAGAGTGGGATAAGGGCAGGAAGATGGTGATGACTTGTTGTTAATAAAGTGTACTAATTGCATATAAGGTCACGATATGATTATAAAGACATATTGGTCCTCATGCTCCTACCCGTAGAACCGAGTAGGAGCAAGTGGAACCGGTCTTAATAATGGCAAAACATTTTCATTTTGCTGCCGTATTTATTGTTTGTTGAGGTAAATGTGTTCAAGTTATTGAGCTAGCGACACTGATGACATTCCGTTTCCTCAGTCAATTACAGACTGTATTGCACTATAGCTCAATGTAAACTTGTCTATTTCCATCCATGCAGAGCGATGCAGTGCCCTCAGCACCATTTTGTTATTGATTCCCTTTAGTACCACTGAAAAATTCCATTACTAGATGGAAATAAGAAAACTATCCATTAGTCGACTTTTACGACATGCTCGGGGAGAGAAGCAGCTGGATGCATTCTGTTTTTTTCTATACTCCCAGTCCAGCAGAGAAGCACGGAAGAAATGTTTGAATATTCTGCAAATATTTCGTTTTCTTAGTACAGTCGCTATACAAATTGTGGATGAATAATCCATTGATATCTTCAGAACTGATGCTGGAGGTGCAATTTTCACAATGGCATTCAATTGCATCTCGCCTCGCTCCGCGCTTCGTAGTGCAAGAGATAAGAGCAATATAGATACGGCAGCTCTAAGAGATACCAATAAACCGTAATATGTAGTTACATAGATTACCGGTTGTAGTTGAAGCTAATGCTGTTTTCTCGAACGTTTTGTAAAGTGTGATTCCTTTAAAATGTTTAATATTCATTACAATTTGTTTTGCCTTTTTTTAAACCATAGGATTGATATTAAAAGGTATTGGGTCTGGTTAAGTTCTTCTTTAATTAATTTATTCGTTTATCTAAAATTTGATTAAAACTAATAAAATAAAATGGACGCCGTACTAGGCATCTGTTGGGTGTTCAAAAAAAATGGCGGGATACTTGTCACGTCGCTAACTAGCCCCGAATTAAACATAGAACAAAATTTTTAGAAACATAAACAATATTCATCATTCATCATCAACGCCCCCATGGTACAAAAGAGATTATAAAAAAAAAACAGAACAACAAAGTTACTTACTAAATAACTAGATGTTGTGTACGACCTGATGACACCAGGTTCATAAGAGCTTGTAAATACATAGTAACATCCAGAAACAGAACAATAAATGAAAAAAGTAAAAATACATAGTTGTTTTTAAGGAATCAGCGATCTCTCGGACTAAAGACTTGACTCTACAATTCTGATAACAATTTTCCGTGCATTCGCTGATATCTCGTCTTTTATTAACATAACCGCTGGCTGCGATTGAGGCATTCTCGAGGTATAATTGATTTCTTGATCACTTTTGGCACAACTTTTTGAAGTTTTCGTAGCTGACGAGATCAAAAATATTGTATCTTAAATAAATATTGTTGAATGTCTCTTTTAATGACTATATAAACCACCGACCTCGGCGTTTTTAAGAAAACCGAGAGAGATGGATTACTTTTTTACTTGACATTTACCTTGTTATATTTGCCACAAATCGTAAACTTTACTGAACACAATGTCGCCAGATTTATTCGTTAGCGTAATTAAACGTTCTGTTGAAAGTTAGAAATATTAGACATTTTTATTTTGCATTTACCATTGACTATTTAAATCTAATATTTTTTTTTACATTGTGCTAATATTAGAGTGGACTATGTACAACTTACCGGCAACGAGAGATATAAAAAACGAACAACACGTCAAAATATGTTTAAACAAAAATATTCAGAAAACAATACTGACAGAGAAACTAGTTTTCAAATAATTACTACTTTTCTGTCTTAACTTACTTAGTCGTGTCACTAGTACTTTCGAACCAGTGTGATGAAAGTGGACATTTCACACAGCGCTATCTAGCCCTAACTAAGCAAAGCTTGTACTATGGACACCAGATGGCTGATAGAATACTTAAATACTTTTTTTTATAGACACGTACTTATAATATTATACATATTACTACAACACCCAGACCCGGAAGAAATGTTTGCAGAACATACAAACATTTCTCCCGTAGCGGGATTCGAACCTGCGCCTCCTGCGTCTCAGCCGAGCACTCGACCGCCACGCCACCAAAGTCGATACGAGTAGTCCGTGAAGTTTAACTTTATTAATCTCGTTCGCTAAAATATTATCTACGGAATTTTGAATATCAAAGCTGTTTATCCCGCTAAAGCCAGCGAAGCGGATGTAGCGAGCCGACGCGGCGGTAGCTATCCAATGACATTATTACCAAATCTGTGCCGCTCGGTTCACCGACTATAGCACTGTTTAAAACGCTTTCGAGCTCCTATCGAGTCCCTCACGAATGGCAAATTAAATCCTACTAATATTATAAATGCGAATTTTTTTGCCTCAATCACGCCTAAACGGCTGTAGAATATACATAGTAGGTCTCCTGGAGTATTTTGTCCAGATAAACAAACAAAAAAAAACTATGTAAGTATTCTATCAGCCACCTAGTTCCCATAGTACAAACTTTGCTTAGTTTGGTGCTAGATGGCGCTGTTTGAAATGTCTACAAACTTTTATTTATTATTTATTTTTACCACGCGAGCGAAGCCGCGGGCGAAAGCTAGTTTGTAACATACAGTTTTCGCAGACATACAGGCGTTCCTCAATGCGGCTTGTAAAATGCTTGAAAGTCCAAAGGTTGTTCAAGATTGTGTATAACCAATAAAAAAGTTTAAAGTTTTTTATTGGTTTCGTGTGCTTGAGACGATAGGTTCAATAGGTATTCAATTGGTTCTATAGATATTATGACAGTAGACGTAAAAAAACTATACTTTGAAGTTATATCAACTTCTATACTTTGAAGCGCTCGTGGCGTAGCTTGCTTAGGTCGTTAAAGTTAAGCAACGTTGTGCGCGGTAACAATTTGAATGGGTGACCGCAAGTGGCATTACGAGCGTGACTTCCGTACTTCGGAGGGCGCGTTAAACAGTCGGTCCCGGCTTTTAAGTCGTTAAGCCATGAAGGAGGCCTTTAAAAACTCCGTCACTAAAGTTTGCCACTAGCTCATACGAACATACATACATACATCCTTTGTGTGTCTTTAAATCAGAAATAATTGCAAGTAGATTCATGTACATTGCTAAATGTTAAACATCATTGGGTTATTAATTAGATTACTTTTTGGAATTATTTGAAGGATTTAGTGAACATACATTATGCCCATCAAATTGATTTAAAAAATGTGCAACGTTCTTCTTTTACTTTTAATAAAAATCCTTTGTGCGTAATAGTATCCACCTTCGTGCCTTTTGGCGCTACCTATAACTATACATCATCATCATCATTCAGCATAATATGAAAAATTGGAAAACTAGTGCTAAACTAAACACGGCTGCAATTATATTCGTCTCTTGAATTTCATTCATAAAATACAGACTCAACGCTGAAAATATTTTGTAGTAAACTATTAAATAGACCTAATTTAAGCATTTTATTCCTAGTATTATTTTTCTTTGTATATTACTTACATTTTCGAAAAACAAAAACATCTATGTAACACAGTAACAAATCATTAATATTTTTTTTTTTCAGAAATAAACTTATATCGAATACCTTTTTACAAAATACAAAAGATACACTTGGACTATATGTAAGAGGAGGGGTGTTGAGCTGATTGAAACTACCATCGTCATTCATTTTGTTATATTACAAATAACCTGAAAATAATCAACTTCGCAATAATTAGTATAAAAATAAATCGATCAAATCAAATGATTCTAGTAACATTGATTAACAAAATGGAATATAACAATTAAATTTTTAAATAATAACAAATAAACAAAAATAAACAAAAAGCGTTCTAAAAATAACAGCGTAAACAACAGCAGGTACAGACGCTTATTTGAGGTGTTCACTGTTCCACTGCCGACGATTGAATGCGCCCTGGCCATCGTTGCTACGCCTTTTATAGCCCGGAGCTGAGGCTTGTAAACAAGGTTGTTTTTGTCACCTTTTTCCGAGGGATTTATTACCTGCGCCGATACGGCCATGCTGACGATAGGTGCGTCCCTGCGCCTACTTTGTATTTTGTTGATCTGAAACAATAATTAATCACTTTGTATCTCGTCAAATAACCTCGTTCTATCATAGCATTTACTTTATCACACGTCATAAGTAACTTAACACGTAAATGTATTTAAATAACAAACGTTTAGACCTCATAGCCTCAGCGCTAATTTTGGTCAGGTTAAGACCTCAGAGCCTCAGCGCTCATTTTGGTTAGGTTAAGACCTCAGAGCCTCAGCGCTCATTTTGGCCAAGCCTCAAAGCCTCAGCGCTCATTTTGGCTTCACATTGACCAACAACAACAACATTTAATAAATCTCACCAAGTTTTACTCTGCGTTGGGTTCTCCTCAACCTCAACCTCAACCTCAGCAGGTGCTATTTCTTTATTCATTGCCGATATGGCCATGTGACTATGTACTCCGAATTTAGGTGCACTTCGTAATTGCTCATGACAAACCTTCCTGCATCGACCACGTTGGTTGGTACGACGGATCTCATATCTATCGTGAGGTAAAACCTTTTTCACTTCGAAAGGTCCGTCAAATTTTGGACTTAGTTTTGTACCTAATCTTGGTGGCTCTTTCAGTAAAACGTACTCTCCTTTTTCAAACCTTTTGACTTTCGCTTTTCCTTTGTCGTATCTTTGTTTATCTCTTTCTGCTTGTTCGGTCATCCTACCTAAAACTACCTCTCTCAATGTTTGTGGATCTACTCGTTCGTTTTCTTCGTCTATTATAGTTAATAGCTCAGGAGGCACACATCCTTTTTTGCCGGTCAGTAACTCAATAGGTGTTTGTCGAGTAGTTTTTGATATGGTACAATTAATAGCAAGCTGAAGTGTTCCTAGAGATTTCTCCCAATGAATTTTCTGTGTGTTTTTGATAACGGTAAGACCATTTTTTATAATCCTCATGACTCTTTCTACTTGACCGTTTCCTCGACTTGTATATCCAGCACATTGATGTAATTCAATTCCATATTTGTCACAATAGGCCTTGTAGTTGGAAATAAATGCACCATCACCATCAACAATTATTCGTTTTGGTGCTCCAAATAGAAATACTATCTCTTGAAGATGTTTTAAAGCACTTGCTTGATTTTTGCTCTTAGAATGTTGAAGGAAAACAAACTTAGTGTAGGCGTCAATTGCTACAAAAACGTATTCCTTCTGGGAAGCGGATCCGCTGAGCTTGCCTGAAATATCGATGTGGATCGTATGGAAAGGTTCTGGTACCTTTTCAATTGGGTGTAATTGACTTTGTGTTGCGCCAGATGATCCTTTCATCGTTTTGCATACCACACAATGTTCCACAAAATATCTTACTGTTGAAGACATTTTAGAAAACCAGAAATTCTCTTTCAACTTTGCTAATGTCTTCTCCCATCCCATGTGTTTGAGAGCTTCGTGGTATGTGTTTATGAGACTCCATTGTGTAATAAAACTCCGCTTTTTGCTGCAAATCACTATATTAGCTTTAACTTTTCATCACTTTAAACTTCTAAGGGTATAATTAACCACGTGGTAGCCTTAAACTCAAAATTTCAATGCGACCGACACTTCCAAGCGCGTGACCAACAAGATAATGTTCCAGTCGTCCGCCTTTTTAACGCCATCTTGTCCCGGAAGTGTCGCTCGCATTACGAACATACAAAACGATATAATCACTAATTTAGATCTTAACAAACTAACGTTAATTCATTACAATAATTAACACGATTTATAAAATTATTAAAATGATTTTAACCTGTACAACATAATATAAATCAAATCTAACATTCTACAATAAATCAATTAAGTGTTTAAAATGACATCCCGATATTCAAAATACTTCTTTTTAGTTCATTTTAAAATAATAACTGTAAATATATATAAATAAATAATAAATGATTTTTAAAAATAATGAATATTTATCAAAACCTAACACTCGTCCATCCTGACAACGTGTATGTCCCCATACACGTATCAAGTGAACACCTTAATACCTAACACTCGGCCTATAACTACGCAATATTACTTTAAAATTCAGAAAGTAAAAAAAAAAATGTGAAACCATTATGACAAAAATCGATTAATGTAGCTCGTAAACCCATCCATTCTTACGAGTTACAATCATAAATTCTGCGAACCCATCCATTCTCGCATGATCATTAGGGAGGTGGATCATTTTGCAACGAAACATGAACCCATCCATTCTCATGTCAGATTACAAACCAATCCATCCCTTTAGTAGTGCCGTGAACCCATCCATTCTCACGTAACACATTCGATTTCTAAAGCATCGTGACGTGAACCCATCCATTCTCACGACCACGGCTTGAAATCATTGAAACATATAATATCCTTCTTAATTTCATTCATTAACATCTTAATCTTATTACATCAAATAAATCTGCTTTGTTTATACTAATATCTATACAAAATCATTTTCCATTATCCTTATTCTTTTACTCTTCCTAATCTCTACTTATTATTACTAACTTTCTAAACCTATCGATTATCTCATTACAAAATCACAATCAGTCTTCTGAGCTAGTCGAGATCATTAACAGGATTTTCATTGTCATCCGAATTATCCTCATTTAGTTCTAATGCAGCTACATGAACCCATGGACGCATTCGATTAGCAGCTATTGTTGTCTTATGTTTATTTTTACTACTACTCATTCCTGGAATCGCGGCTACTTCATACCTATCATTACTCAGTACTGTTACCACACGATACGGGCCTACGTAAGATGGAAGGAGTTTTTTGCTTTTACCATCATTAGCAAAATTTGTCTTGGTGATCTTGACCAATTCTCCTTCAGAATATTTGTGCGCAGGACGCCTATTCTTGTCAAAATTTTGCTTTTGTTTGACTTGCTCCTCATCTATCTTATCCTTAACCTGTTCACGAATAGTCTCACGCTCAGTTTGGTCTTTTGTAGTTTGTCTTATTTCATTAAATCGCGGATCTACCTCACTACTCATTTGCGTACCAAACATGATATCTGCTGGAGCTCTACCAGTGGTCTTTTGTATGCTATTATTAAGTCCCCATTGGATTCGACCTACCTTTGTGTCCCAGTCCTTTTCATTACTATTTAGGTTCTGCGCAGTCAATGAATCAAGGATTGTACGGTTATACCGTTCAACTTGCCCATTTGACTGTGGGCTAGCAACTGCATTAAGCACGTGCTTGATACCCTTATCGACGCAGAACTTCTTAAATAAGTGGGACGTAAAACATGTACCCCTATCACTGATGATGCGATCTGGAGATCGAAAAATGTCAAAGATGAGCTCTAGTGCGTTCATAGCAGTTATCGATTTTGTGTTTCTCACCGGTCTGATAAATACGAATTTTGTGAACGCGTCAATAACGATTAGCAAGTAACAGTTTCCCTTCCTAGACCTAACAAAAGGCCCAAGGTGGTCGATGTGTAGCGTGTGGAATGGAACTTCTACTTTTGTTATTGGATTCAACAATCCTTCAGAACCGTGATTGCCTTTCTTGGAATACGCACATTCAATACACGCACCTACGTACTTCTTAACAAATTTAGCCATTCGTGGAAACCAATATGTTTTCTTAATTCGCTCTAAAGTCTTTTCCACTCCTAGATGCCCTATGTCATCATGATTTAGGCGACACAACTGCCACCTTGCACCCTTTGGAACCGCCCATTTAATATTATTTACATCACCATCCAAGCATCTATACAAGCCGTTATCTTTAATAATATAATTATCTTTTATATATTTTAAGCCTTCTGGGTCTAAATCAGTGGTAAGAATATCGCGTATTCTATTTAATTCAGAGTCTCCCAACTGCAAGGTGTGCAACCAATCGTCTTGGGTTATCGACATTATCATAGGATATTGATCAACAGGACCTTGATCATCACTAGGGACTGGATTTCTAGATAATGCATCTACGTGCATCATCTTTGTTCCAGGACGATATTCTATAGAACAATTAAACTCCTGCAACATCAACCACCACCTTGCGATGCGAGGTATCAAGTCTCGTTTCGCGAAGGTAGTACGCAATGCACTGCAGTCTGAAACGACTTTGAATTCTTGTCCTAACAAATAAACCCGGAACTTTTTCAAGGAGCAGATCACAGCCAAGGTTTCTAGCTCGTAAGAGTGAAAGTTTTTCTCTTCCGGCGATGTCTGACGACTGTAATAAGCCACAGGGCGAAATGATTCGTCACTAGTGAACCGCTGCATTAGAATACCACCAATTCCGACGCGGCTTGCATCAGTGTGTAATTCTAATTCAGCGGAAGGATCATAAATGGTCAGAATAGGCCTCTCAATTAACTTTTGCTGTAGACCGATGAAAGCCTCTTCTTGTTCACTAGACCAAACCCAAGCTACGTCTTTTTTCAATAATTTACTGAGAGGGTGAGCTATTTGGGCAAAATTCTGGATGAACTTACGGAAATAACTTGCAAGCCCTAGAAATTGCCTTACACCATGTACATTAGCAGGACGGGGAAAATCGAGAACAGACTGAATCTTCTTACTACCCGGCCGCACTCCTGCAGAACTGATTTCATACCCCAAGTAATCAATTTTATCTTTTAGGAATTCGCATTTAGCTAGGTTCAGGGTCAATTTAGCCTTCTCCAATAGTTGTAGGATATCCTCTAGTTTTGCCAGGCAGTCGTCGATATCCTTTCCATATATAAGAAGATCATCTATATATGCGGTTGCCTTGGAGAATCTAGCGGAACCCAGCACCTTGTTCATCATCCGCTGGAAGACAGCAGGAGCGTTCGCCAGACCGAACGGCATACGGTTAAACTCGTACTAGCCGTCCGGGGTGACGAACGATGTCAGGGGCTTTGAGTTCTCCGAAATCGGTACCTGATAATAACCAGATGCCAGATCTAGGGATATAAAGCATGCCTGGCCTGACAACCTAGCTATTTCATCTTCTATTATCGGCATAGGGTAACGTTCCTTGACCGTAATAGAATTGAGCATCCTATAGTCTATACATAACCTAAGATTGCCATCCTTTTTGCGCACCAGAATGATTGGGCTCGCATATTCAGATATCGACTCCCTAATCACTCCTGACTCTAGCATATCATCGACCATGTTGCGTACATTTTGGCGTTCGTTTGGTGATAGACGGTAAGGGCGATATACTATTGGAGCCTTGTTATTTAATTCGATGCTCATTTCGCAAACGTCAGTGCAACCCAAGTTCTTGAGAGTCGATGCAAAACAATGGGAATATTTTTGTAAAATATTCATGAGCCTAGCCTTATCAGTTACATTAACTGATTGACCGACACGGACCTGACTGCAATCAACTTTTTCGGGAATTTCTGAGGAAACCTCAGAAGACGAAGAAATTATTCGGTTTACTACTCTAACTAAAGTAGCTCGCCCTATTGTAACTCCATTTTGTATCACGCAAGATTCTGTCACTGGAGTTACGCTGATATTGACAATACCATTTTTGACTGGGTATATTCCACCTGTTACTACACACTGTTCATTGGGCTTGCCGACTACTCGGTTATCTAACAAAATATGTCCGTTAATGGAATTAACCGATGCCCTTACAGTCGCCTCTCCGCTCAACTTCACACTGTTGGTTATCTTCACGCATACGTTATTGTTATTATCACAGGTGCTATCTTCTTTTGAAAATGCAATCTCATTATTGATATTCATAAACCTTAATTCCGTAGCGCTTTTATACGCAACAATGTGAAGCTGTTCGGTATAAGACTGTCCTATCAACATGGGAACCTCTAGAAGCTCGTCATCAACGATACAACATCGAACATTAGCGCAAACGCCATCTACACAAAGACCCACATTGACTTTACCATGAGACTGCACCAATTTGTTCCCGAAACCTTTCAAGACAGTCACGACGTTATCATGAGCAAGACCCAACTTGGAAAGCAATGATCGTTTCAATAATGATACCTCGCTACCAAAATCTACGAATGCGTCTACCGTCAAGTCATTAATCAAAGCCTTTTTATTAAATTTTGAATTTGGTTCAGCAGCCGATATACACATAGTTTTGGCCACTTCGTTTGTCTTGGTTCCTATTTCTGGCTTAGAAAAACATCTGTCTGACGTATGGCCTACTTTCTTACATCTCGAGCAATTTATTAATGGCTTTGGGCATTTTAAGAAGGGATGTCCTTTTTCTTTGCAGTTAAAACAAAACAAGCTATTGTTGTATCCGCCTGGTCGATTTGGAAGTCTAGCGACATTAGATTCGGGTCCTGACCTTTGTCTAAAGGTGTTGGCTCTCTGCTCAGAAAGTACAGAACTTTCCTTATTGCTTATGAGGAATTTTAGCAATTGGTCGGGATGATCACATCGTAACGCAAGGGCGCTAGATTTAGTAGTCCTATCAGTTATACCGTGTATGATACATTCAGCGGCACGTTTGCCAGTTATATCACATTGATTTAAAAGACCTAACTTTTCATAAAAGTATACTTCAATGGGCTCATTGTATCTGCTTTTCCTTTTTAACATATCCTCCAAGGATTGGCCATAATTCTGTTCATAAGGAAACGCGCTCAACAATTTCTCTTGCCATTCAGGCCACGTGAACAAAATGGTGTTCAGACTCTCGTACCAGGATTTGGCCAATCCTTGCAGTTTTTGCATAGCAAAGTGAACTATAGTTTTGTCATCCCAGCCATAAACTGACGAGCATTCATTAACCTTTTTCAACCAAATATCTACTCGTTGATTCCTCAGAGATGGGTTAAACTCTGGCAAAATATTTTTGTGGTCACTACGTTTGAATGCTGTCGTTGCTGGCTGGGAAGTCAAATTCTTAATAGTACCTAACAGATTCATTACATCCTCTGTAGAAAATTCTAGGCCCGTAGATCTCATCGTTTGATTATTAGTTTCATCAACCATAGCGTCGTCACATCGAGTTCTCTTCCGACCATGACCTGATGATGGAGGAGAATCCCGACGAGAAGCCGTATGGCGTGTTGGAGTATCGTGACATTTGGATAATAATCTACGAGCCTTTTGTACCTCACTTTCTAACTTCCTCAGTCGCTCCCGTTCTCGTTCAAGCTTCCTTTCCTGCTCCGAGACGCTCCTGTAGCTCCGCTCCTGGGACCGGGCTCTGCTTCGGAGGTAGCTGCGGCTGCGATGTCTGGTAGGCTCACGACTGCGCTCTCGACTGCGCCTGCGGCTCGACCTCGCGGTGTCCAATCTGCGTACCTCTTCGGTACGTGACCGACTTCGCGGCGCTGGCGTCACCAGGCGCCGGGGCTCATCGTCGTGCGGCATAGTCTGGAACTCAGAGACAAAAACGATTAAGATTGTTTCGAAATTAAATAAATGTATGAAAACAAAGAATTCGTTATTATCTCCTAAACGGTGCGTCGTAGAGTGAAAATAACCGAAATTTCATCCCCCTATGTTACCCCACAGCCGATGCAACGATTCACTTTGACATACTTTTGATGACGTCATCGCATGCAACGGTATGACACTTAAATTGAAACTGGCCTTTATCCTACTAACAATTAATTTTAATAAATACACCTACCTGAAAAAACAACCCTCCTTCGTAGTTGGGTAAAAATAACTGCTTACATGCATAGATAAGTATAGTATTTTAACAAAGAAACAAATGGGCGCGTACTTACCACTTCGGATATGTAATAAAACTCCGCTTTTTGCTGCAAATCACTATATTAGCTTTAACTTTTCATCACTTTAAACTTCTAAGGGTATAATTAACCACGTGGTAGCCTTAAACTCAAAATTTCAATGCGACCGACACTTCCAAGCGCGTGACCAACAAGATAATGTTCCAGTCGTCCGCCTTTTTAACGCCATCTTGTCCCGGAAGTGTCGCTCGCATTACGAACATACAAAACGATATAATCACTAATTTAGATCTTAACAAACTAACGTTAATTCATTACAATAATTAACACGATTTATAAAATTATTAAAATGATTTTAACCTGTACAACATAATATAAATCAAATCTAACATTCTACAATAAATCAATTAAGTGTTTAAAATGACATCCCGATATTCAAAATACTTCTTTTTAGTTCATTTTAAAATAATAACTGTAAATATATATAAATAAATAATAAATGATTTTTAAAAATAATGAATATTTATCAAAACCTAACAATTGGTACGATTGCGGGACAACTTTTAAAAGTTTGGTTCTACCATTTGATATCGTTTTGTAATGCAATATGTTATCTTTCAGTTCAAACTCCGGAAGGGATTTCTTTTGTGCTTCAACTATGATTTTACTCAGTTCTGGATCGCGGCGTTGTTCTATTATTAGCCAGTCATCCTTGGTTGACAGATTCATTACAACTCGTAGTGGGTTCCGGCTAAAGAAATCGGCATGTCTCAATTTTTCTCCCTGCCGGTACTCTACTTCAAACTCAAAATTTTGCAAAAAAGCCCACCATCTGTGGATCCTCGGGAGCAATTCTTGTTTGTATCGTGAGGCTTTAACTGCGTTGCAATCGGTTATAATCGTGAACTTTCTTCCGTACAAAAAATGACGAAAATGTTTGATGGCTCGCACTATTGCCAACGTCTCAAGCTCGTAGCTGTGGTACTTCGATTCAGCCGGTGTAGTTCTCATACTAAAGTAGCCGGTTACATGACGCACTCCATCTTTGATCTGAATTAGCACGGCTCCAAGTCCCATTGCACTAGCGTCAGTGTGCAGTTCAATCGGGTAGCCTTCATGAAATATTGTAAGTAGAGGTGCAGATGTTAAATAGTTTATAATTTTTGAGCGTACTGCCTCATGTTCCGTAGTCCATTCCCATTTTGCTTCAGATTTTGTCAAATTGTACAGTGGTATCATTTCTGTTGAAAAATTTGGTATAAAGCGCCGAAAATACCCAGCTAGGCCATTAAATTGCCTGAGCTGTTTAACATTTGTAGGAGGAAGAGATCTTGCCAAAGCTTCAACTTTCGATGGACTAGGTCTTATTTTTCCACCGCTTACGATATATCCGAGATATTCAATTGACGTTTTAAGAAAAGAGCATTTCTTCATATTGATTGAAAATCCAGCAGCGGAGAGAGCCTTTAAAACCATCTCAAGTTTATTAAGCCCTTCCGATATAGTCTTGCTTGGTATTAGCACGTCATCCATGTAGACAAGCGCTACTTGGCCTCTTAAATCTCCAAGGGCTTTGTTAATGGCCCTTTGATATACCGATGGAGCGTTAGTTAATCCAAACGGCATCGTTAAATACTCATACTGGCCGTCTGGTGTGAGGAATGCGGTTTTCTCAATAGAGTCTTCAGATATTGGAATTTGGTGGAACCCTGCTGCCATGTCCAGACATGTAAAGTAAGTAGCATCAGCCAATTGATCAAGTTGTTCTGAAATCAAGGGTAACGGGTAGTGATCTCTGACTGTATTTGTGTTCAACTCCCTGTAGTCTACACATAGACGATCCTCGCCGTTTTTCTTCTTTACCATTATGATTGGGCTGGCAAACGGCGAATTGCTTTCACGAATGATGTTCTTATCTAAAAGCTCTTTAATCATTTGCTGAACCTTTTCACGCTCAACAGGTGCTAATCTATACGGTCTGCGGTTTACAGTTTTATCTGGATTTTTTAGTCGAATCGTTAATTCACCAGTTTTAATTCTAGATCCTGTCATGCCTTCTGTGAATGACTCATTATATTGTTCCAATAGTGTCACCAAAGATTCAATATCCTTTTTATTTGTGATATCCGTATCTATTGTTGTTGAAGTAAGCTGCCAAATGTCTACCCGTTCTGTCTGTTGTTCATTCTTGGCTACTACTACGCCTTTGCTTGTAAGTGTTATTTCTATTCCAGAGATGCTCAATATATCTTTTCCAATAAGGACGTCTGTAGGTATTTCATGATCCAAAACGATGTGGAGATCCAACTCGATATTGACATCATTTATACTGACAACAGTAGTCACTTGGTTCAATGATATAATAGGTACAGGTCCTATACCTTTTAGTTGCGTGGTTTTAGTCCTTCGTGATCCAGGAAGTGTCATAGCTATTGATTCTTTTACTAACGAGCAATCAGCACCACTGTCGAACAAAGCCTCAAAACTTTTCCCGTTAACTGAAATATAAATTACAGTAGAAATTTCATTACCTTTTTGGCATATGTTGATGTTCCTCGTGGCATTTAGTCGCTTGAAGCAGGTCTCATAGGTATGCCCCGGAATGGAGCAGTACGAGCATTCCTTTTTCTTTTTCTCTTGTGAAGATGTAGATGGAGTAACTTGTTGGTTTGGCAATGTTTTACCGATATCAGCTTTGGTTTGTGCAAAGGCATTCTGCTTACACCATCGTGCCCTATGACCTTGTTTTCCACATACAAAACAAGATATATTTTGGTCAGTTCTATTGTTTTCAAACCTTGGTTTCTTAGATGGTGCATGTTCTTGAGTCGGTGGCTTGCGTTTCCGCATCGTCTTTGCAATTGCGATTAGTTCAGGCACGGAAGTGGATTTACTATTTAGCAGTTCTGTGCGAAGGGTGTCATCCGTGATGCTGCCAATGACGAACTCCACAGCATCTTGCTCTGTAGGATTTGGTTTTACGATTTTCTTAAACATCTTCCAGATATTGGATATATATTCTGAGGTAGAGTCCGCTTCGTCGATTGTATATCGACGGAATCTAAGAACATCGGAAAAGTACCTGGATTCTGGCTCGAAAGTTTGCAGCATATCATCTCTCATCTCAGCCCACGTGGTAGTTCTAAGCAGGCAATCGTCAGCCCAAGTTTGAGCCCTACCTTTGAGAACGCCAGCTGCTTTAAGTCGCACTTCATGATCCTTTAGTTTATATTCTGATTGTGTTCTAGATATGAGATTCACCCATTCTTTCACATCCATATTTTTGTCAGGATCAAAGCTAGGAAAATAAATGTCAGAAATACGAACAGTACGAGAATCATCAGGTCGGATTTTCTTTATCATTTCATCGAGAACAGCATGATTTTCTTGAGTCATATGAGTCATCAGCTCACACATTGTGTCCTTGAATGTATTTGCCAGAAGTGCCATGGTTGCATTCTCACCAGTGGCCGATGGTTGTGATTGGCGTTGATTCGTCCCCTCTTCCGATGTAAGAGGAGGGGTGTTGAGCTGATTGAAACTACCATCGTCATTCATTTTGTTATATTACAAATAACCTGAAAATAATCAACTTCGCAATAATTAGTATAAAAATAAATCGATCAAATCAAATGATTCTAGTAACATTGATTAACAAAATGGAATATAACAATTAAATTTTTAAATAATAACAAATAAACAAAAATAAACAAAAAGCGTTCTAAAAATAACAGCGTAAACAACAGCAGGTACAGACGCTTATTTGAGGTGTTCACTGTTCCACTGCCGACGATTGAATGCGCCCTGGCCATCGTTGCTACGCCTTTTATAGCCCGGAGCTGAGGCTTGTAAACAAGGTTGTTTTTGTCACCTTTTTCCGAGGGATTTATTACCTGCGCCGATATATATCTATCTAATGACTCATATTTAATTGGTTCATCTGATAGTTTAGCTGTATAATAAATCAATGAATAAATCTTTACTAACTGTATTTAGTTTAAAGAAAAGTCGCCATTTCTTATAAAATCAACCTAAATAAAAACCGGACAAGTACGAGTCGAATTCGCACACGAAGAGTTCTGTATCATCGTACATAATAAGTCTTTTACCCTATGTACTTTGGTCACAAAAAAATTACTTTATTTATTATTATCATATTTTGTTAAAGCGGCAATATACACTGTTAAAATTTTAACTCTGTACCTATAATGATTCATGAGATAGAGCCCGCTGACAGATGAACCGACAGACTGACAGACGGTAGACAGCGGTGGCTTAGTAATAGGGTCCCGTTGGCACCCTTCGGGTACCCTAAAAATATTGCGTAAACATTAGTCTTGTTGTTTGTTCAGTTGTTAGTTGTCCATAAAGATTTATTGTTCGTAGAATATTATGGAAGTTGTCTGGGGCAATAGATTCTCGAGCCACTTTGATCCGAGCCCCGGCTCAGAATGACCGGCATGAAATATGGCCACGAATCCAAGAACTAGTGTTGGGCGTCGACTCATAAAATCCTTTGTGTGCCTTTTATTTCAATCGCAGTTTTGGAATTTGTTTAATAGAGAACACTGAGCCTAACCCCCGAATACTGAAACGCGACTCGGAGTTGAGCACGTCTCAAGTCACGGTTTTTTGACAGTTTTTGATGAAAATCTGTCAAAAAGTCGTCACTTGAAACGTGCTCAACTCTGAGATGCGTTTGAGTATTCGGGGGTAAGCTCGTGGGTTCAAATCCGTTCGTGTAGGTAATCAATTGAGGATTTTTCTGTTCGAAAAATTTACCTGTGCTACCTAAGGAAAACGTCGTGGCACACCGAAAGTATGACATGTGTCAAGTGCACGAAAAGAGCCTTTGAGGCGCACTTCAAATCCTTTCACCACACTGGTTGGAAAGAACTAGTGAAACTAGTGTTTCAAGACATTTTTATTCATAATGACATAGATTTGTAAGCAATTACTAGGTACGCATTATTTTAAAATAGATACTTTTACATTATACGCAGCAATAATATTTAATTAAAACTTTTTTACATATTTACACGGCACATATCTATATTTACAGATCTTTATATTTATACACGACAACACATTCACATAACTAACGACTGAATGTCGGCCTTGAACCTTTAGTTAGGCGTCAGAGTCGGACTTCGTCACTGGTGCCGCACTAGGCACAGAGAGTTCTGCTCAGGCGACGGCGCACGCGCAGACGGAGGGAGAGCAAATCAGTCAGGGAGCACACACTTGCCATATATTCTGCACGAAATTTCTGAAGAAATTGTGCTAACCTCCTTTTGCTCATTTCTTCTTTCAAAACTATTATTGCCGCTGTCTATCGCTACGAACTTTATCTATAACTATTAATTATCTTATTTAACTTTATCCGAGGAAAAGATTGATGAATTGTGTGAAAGGAGTGAGTGCTCAGATCACGAGTGATAGGGGAAAATGGAGGAGGGATACATGGTGTGCCGACCCCACCTAGTGAGATAAGGGCAGGAATATGATATCGCTATGAACTTTCTACCTATGCCTTGCTTGCGCTGTTTCTATACTGTTGTGCCTTCTAAACTTTATGGTATTGGACTGTTTACTTGGCTAAATACCTAACTATATACTCAGCTGGAACTACCACTTCGGCCCTACCACTATAGTATGTGACTATGAATCGTTAGCACGTCATTATGTATTTTCTAAGTACATACAAACACATTAACACGCCCGTATCCGTACCCTAATGGGGTGGGCAAAGCCACAAGTAAACATAAGAAAACTTGCAGCCACTTCTGATTTAAAGTTCCAAAATGGATATGGTGAACCATGGTGACAGGTGATCAGCCCATCGCCCATATAGATGGTCCATCATTTTGGAGAGGTCTATCCCTTAGTTGATTTTTACGACATGCTACTGGACGCATTCTATGTTTTTTCTTTACTTCCAGTCCAGGAGAGTTCACTGCCATTTTCTAAGTTTTTACGAATAAAACCCTGAAACTTTACAGCGCCACAGAATAGATAAACTTTATTCAGAATGGTTTCCTTTCAGCCGATCTGGCTTACCTCACCCCTTCCGTAATCTTGCAGGACGTATTAAATTTATTTTTTAATGTTACATATTTGTTGTTCATAAATAGATTTTTGTATGGCACAAGCGAAGGAGGCCTTATGCCCAGCATTGGGCAAAGAAACGTTGTGGACGATGGGAATTATTTTCATACACATTTTTGCTATGCAATCATCTCAAACTCATGAGAGAGCGATGTCGTATATTTTATGCAAGCGGTAGAGAAATTGTCACTTAGAAGCAACTTTTTCCAACTTCCAAGCTAAACGAAATTTTGATCTTGTTCGTCCCTACGAGCGGTACCGCACGCGACGATGCACACTGAACGGATCCGCCCTATTTCAGCTCCACTGCACATAAATATTTTTGTCATAACCATCCATCAAGACGCGATTGGAAAACGAGAATTCTTGGCTTGTCATAAAATAGAACGCCATCTCACTTGAAATAAATTTAGGAATGCTCAAGTTGTGCATTTTCTATTAAGAATTGATGAATATAACGGGCAACGGACTTTATCATCATCATCGTTCGCAACCCGCCTCCCTTTGTGTGTGCCACTTTCCACGGGTTTAACACAATTATATTCTTCTCCACGTGTCAATTTTCTCTCAATTAACAAGCTACCGCAATAGCGGCATCCGAAGCGATGTTGAGATTAATATTATAAATGTAAAAGTTGAGTGAGTGTGTGTAAGTTTGTTTTCAATCCACATCAGCTGAAAGAATTTAACTGAAGTTGGAATACTCATAGTTTATGACCTTGAATAGCATATTAGCGTATAGGTGCGTAGGTAACACGCAATAAACCGCGGGCGGAAAAAGACTGCATTTCAAATTTACTAAGACAGTTTTTCTTATGTATACAGTGATGATGATATGATTTAATTAAATCCAAACATTTATTAACAGAAATAAACTTACAACTAATCCTACTATATTATACGTGTAAAAGTTTGTGAGGATGTTTGTATGTTTGTGCCTCAATCACGCTTAAACGGCTGAAGGGATTTGAACAAAACTTGGAATATACATAGCACGTGTTGGATTAACATATTATAGGCTACTTTTTATCCGGGTACCATGCCAAGCCATGGGAGGCAGCTAGTACAAATATAATTTACAAATGAAACAGAGCTCGCACAAAGGCCCGTTCCACTGACGTTGGGACACGACAACAACAAACGTTTCACTGACGTTGACAAGCGTTTCTTGACTCGTCTTGATGTGAAATTCGGAGAGTGTTGCCAGGAAATGCTGAAAGAGGTGGAGATAGAATTTTGTCAACCGAAAAACTATTGCTATAGGCGGAGAACAAAAACGCCGGCAAAGTTTTACTTGAAATTTTGCGAATACCTAAGCCTCCCAATTTATGTCCTAATTAGTGTCCTTTATAATATTTTCCAAGCCTTCCACCAGCTCACTGTGGTTTTTTGACATTTTTTTATGAAAATCTGTCAAAAACTCGTCACTTGAGACGTGCTCAACTCTGAAATGCGTTTGAGTATTCGGAGGGTCACATTCGCTCACATTATAGGAAAATTCGCCATCTACGTCGCGGAGGACATCATCATCATTATAAACGTACCCATACCAAAATGCTCCTTTAAGATAAAAGCATCCTAATCTGAAAATTGTAACTGAAACTACACCAATCTGACATCACATTATCAAAGAGCGATCAATCATGAAGTAGGTATCGAGAGAAGATTAACATCTTTTCCTTTTCGATTGAATAAAGATTGATGAAGCTTTATATCAGTACTTATGTGTGAACGTAAATCAACAGGCGAATTACATTCTTGGTACAGTGTAATAATACCCATACCCAAGTACCGAACAGATCTGACTGACCCACACTAGGATTCCCCGTGTCGTGGGCATTGTCGAGGGCCATGGTACCTCAACACCCAGACCCAGAAGAAATATAATTGCAGAACATGCTAACATTTCTCTCGCAATGGGAATCTTACCTCTTGCACCAGCAGAACATTCACCCGCCACGCTGCCAAGGCCGTCATTGTACTTATTTCGAATAATATTGGTAAAAACTTTGTTTTTCATTAAGAGGATAAAGAGGTATTACGAGAAGAGTGGGGAAACTTGTGTATTAAGTGAAATTTGTTTAAATAGGATGGCATTCTGACGTCAACAAGGTTGTGGTCAGAATTTCTGTTTGCAAAAACGCTACTTAATACAAAGCCAAACCGTGTTTGGTATCAAATAAAATGGTTTGTCGTGAATTGTTATAGAAAGGTACTAAGTTTTACGTAGTATGGTTTATACAATATACAGGGTAGAATTTTGTAATGTTGGCATTACAAAATTACTGGAGGAAACGGTTCAATTACTAGGTACAGTAAACATATTTTCAAAAATCCTTTAATACACTTTTGCTTTTTTTAATTAGGAAATTTTGAGTACATTGAGTAAAATTAGTCATGTTCAGTATTAAGAGTACTTTCCCTCCAAGTATTCGTATATGGCCTGCAATATAATTAATAGAAAATATTCTAAACTACTGAAAAAATACTTCACACTTACTGACATTCTTCTTATAAAAATGCTCTGATTTAACTTGACAAAGCCGATTTCATATCAAACTCATATAGACGTCATCGTCATCTTCCTGCCCTTGTCCCACTCTATGTGGGGTCGGCACAGCATAAGACTTATAAGACGTTATTTAAAAAAATTATCATGCAAAAAAGTATGTCATCTAAAGCAGAAGTCCCTTATTTAGAGCAGCATTAACAGCAGGTAATTTACCATACTGTATTCCGCGTCTTCTCGATCATTACCCAAATACACCTAAGATGGCGTACTGTCCGGCAGTTCGACTGTCACTAATGGCGGCTCACTTTTAGACGGTAGCTCGTCGTCGTAAATAGTCTCGAAGCCTAGTACCCCGATAGCGCACGCGAACTGTAGCTCAGCCACGTCAGTACTTTCTTCTTTTCTTCAACGCATCAACCTCGTAAGTTACGAAGTACGTACCTATAAAAAGTCTGTCAAGCTCTTGTATCAAACTTGACAATTTGTCATTTGTCAATGACGAAAGTTTCATACCATAGCCTAGAAAGGAGTAATTTTATATGTACTTGTAAATCTGTTTAACATTTCCGCAATTAAAAAATTAAAGAGATCATTAAATACAACAAAAGCTCTCGACTCACTTGAAATTAATTAACGCCTTGAAAGACGGTTTAATCTTTCATGTTTCTCTGTCGTCTTCTCAACTAATATCTTCAAACAAAAACACCTTGAGAACACTTAATTTTGCATACGAGTTGAGAATTCGTAAGATTAAAAACCTGATTGTGATTTCATAGAAAATCCGATCGGGATATCAGCGTCTTAGTACAAAATGAAACCGGTCAAGTTCGAGTCGAATTTGAACACGAAGGGTTCCGTATCATCGTACATGTACTTTTAAATAATTATGACTTTTACTCTATGTACTTTGGCCATAAATATTTTACTTATTTAAAATTTCAACTCTACCTATGACGGTTCATGAGATACAGCCCAATGGCAGACGGACGGACGAACAGCGGAGGCTTAGTGATAGGGTCCCGTTGGCACTCTTCATGCACGGAACCTTAAAAAAAACAAAGCTAAGTTATTAGCTTTTATATTATAGCCAACATTACTTTGATTTTTCGGGACTTCGAATCACGTGAAGTGGCTGCTATTTTTCTTATGATTACTTCGTGATGATATAAAATGTAGGTATGAATTTTCTCAAGCTCAACTAAACTGTCTTGTACTCATAGACTCATAGATCCTCCATACATTGACCTAGGTCGTGGGCTTGTTTGAGTGTATGGAAGCTAGATCTTGCTATCATATTAAAGTGGAGCACCGTAAATTATAGAAACGCATACCTACTCAGCCATATTTTTTTGACACAAACTGAAACTGGCTAGACAATTAGATGCAAAATGTTACGTAAGTATCTGTTTTACATACGTACTTGCAAATTGTCACGCCCGTATCCCATAATGGGGTGGGCAGAGCCACAAGAATCACAAGAAATCTTGCAGCCACTCCTGATTCAAAGATGGATTTTGTTTTAAACTATCTCTAAGCGTACTATAACGTATTTTTGGAGATGTAGAAAAATAATAATTTAATATGTTGTTTCGAAAAAGAAAGTTAGACGGCTGACAGTCGCCATATTGTTTCAAACAATCATTGAGTTCATGTTACACAATTTATTTACTCAAGAAACTTCTGTTTTGTCATTCGGACAAAATATCTTAACAGCTTTTGAAGGGTCACACCGGTGATAATATTTAACCGTCAATAAATCACACCTTAACGATACAAGTGTGTTCTTTGATTCTCTGTCGGATTAAAATTGTTTTACATAACGCTCAATCTATCTCAGTTTATAACGTTTTTAAGAGGCGGATTCATCGCGCTATGATTAAAACCACCAGGTGCAAAGATGCGTTTATTTTGATACGAACGCAGTTTTGAGTATTTTATAGCGCTGCCGAGCATTAGCTATATTATATATAAATCTAATGTTACTAACTGACTGTCATTGATAATCTGACGACCTCAGTGGCGTGGCGGGCGAGTGCTCGGCTGAGACGCAAGAGGCGCGGGTTCGTTTCCCGCTACGGAAGAAATGTTTGTATTTACTGCCAATATTTCTTCCAGGTTTGAGTGTTGTAATTGTGTATTATAATAGTAATGGTTGTTCGCTACATACGCTATACTACCGATTTCCTATCTAAACTATATATTATTATTAATTAATATTATAAAGCTGCAGTGTTTGTTTGTTTGAACGCGCTAATCTCTGGAACTACTGGTCCGATTTGAATGATTCTTTCAGTGTTGGGTAGTCCATTTATCGAGAAAGGCTATGTTTTTTTTCAAAATTAGGGATCCGTAATAAAATTGCTATTTTGTAACACAAGGTGTAAAATCGAAAACCTATTTTTGCGTGCGCTGCAAAAACTATTGACAATAGAACAAAATGATGTACCTACTAGGGGTTTGTAGATCCCATTAAGACCTACAAAAAAATCCGCGAGAACATATATCTAGCTATCATGGTTTAATCACAATAACCGATTTTGTGTTCAAAATAATTATAAAATCGTCTGAAGAAAAAAAACTACGTTAAATATGTATCGTAATATTAATCTTTATCGAAATTAAGCATTATGTTATCAAGAGTATTTATTTAGAAGTAAAATACTTTTTGATTCATCTCAATCGGATATTTCGTTTAAAAGTTATCACGTGTGTAAGATGTTAAGAGTTGGTACCTATTAATGAGTTATGAGCCATAGTCCATTTATTGAGGGAGGCTATAATATAGGCAATATTTTATCTCGGTATTTCCACGGAAACGAGAAAAACGCGGGTGAAACCGCGGCGCACAGCTAGTGTTATATACATGGTTATGGTTAAAAAAATTGATAAAATCAGTGTAATTTAGCTCCTCATGGAAGATTTTGAGAAAATCTGATTCCCATTTTGTTCTATAGCTTGAAACTTGGGTGAATAGCCAGTATGTAGTTCTATGGAAAAAATTGGGAAGAAAATGTGTCATTTTGTTCGATGACGTCATGTTCCATAGAACAAATGGGAACTACCCGGGAAGACGAAGTTTGTACGAAAAAAATTTACAAAGTCTGCGTTTCACTAGTCGATATACAAGTTTCTCAAGGTTGTGCGGTTTCGTCCTTAGGTTCGGGATTGGCGCAACGCCAACGGATGCTGTGCTTACAATTTGGTTTTTTCAGTTTTCGGCGACTGTCATTTAGCAATCACCGCAAATTACAGAGCGCTGTAAAATTCTTCCTATATCCAGAGTAAATTATATACATATTTGTGGACATTTCACACAGCGCAATCTAGCCCCAAACTAAGCAAGGCCTGTACTATGGGAACGATGGCTGATAGAATATTTATACTTTTTTTTAAACGACGACCTCTTTCGTCTTGCCACGCCATCGAGGTCGTCTACCATAATACTTGTAAATCGCTATAATATCCGCTGGCTCAAACCTCATAATGAAACTTTACAATTTCTCAGTTTCGTTGCATTCTCAGTTTTATTACTGTGCCAATGTACGTGTTCATTCTCCATTTGAGCCCTGCACAACTCTTCGTTGCTTTATTTCCGACTATCTTTGCATTTTAAGCCTAGCCTATAAATATTATTTACCTAATATTTAAATACCCAGTTTCATTCAAATCCATTCAGAAGTTTCGTTGTGTACATACACCATACATACTATCACGTCCGTATCCACAAGTAATTATAAGAAAACTGGCAGCCACTCCTGATTCAAAGTCCCAAAATGGATATAGTAAACCATGATGATGAGGTGACCAGCCCATCGTCCATAAAAATGGTCCATCGTGTTGGAGAGGATACGGGACATGCAGCTGGACGCATTCTATATTTTTCTTCATGCCCAGTCCAGCACCGAAGCAAGTTTCATTGTGTTTCGTGCTCAAAATCCTTACAAACTTTCGGATTTTTTATATTGGGATGATATGACGGTTCCGTTATTTTGAGAACAGTTGTTTTGGCGTTCTGAGAGAAGGAGACACTGTCGGATAGAAGAGACATTACGTTTTAATGGAGATAGGTGAATAACTGTCGCTCGGTCTGATATCTTACTAGTGGTGGCCCAGCTTTCTATCCTAAGGTCGTGGGTTCAAATGCTCTATTAACTGAACCAACGCTTTTAAAAAAATATGTATATACATAATTATTACATACATATTATCACGCCCGTATCCCTTATGAGGTAGGCAGTGCCACAAGTAAACAAGAAAACTTGCAGCCACATCTGATTTATTCCTAAGATGGATATGTTGAACCATGGCTACAGGTGATCAGCCCATCGCCCAAAATTATTGTAGCATGTAATTACATTATCATCATCATCGCGTTAGATCGTATTTCAGAAGCTAGACGAAAATTGCCGAGGCGCACAATATTTGTGGTTTGTACCTGTGATTGTGAGGCGTCCGTGATCCGTGATCTCTGCCTACCCCTATGGGAAACAGGCGTGATTTTATGTGTGTTCTAGCTGCTGCCCGCGGCTTCGCTTGCGCGGTACCTGGATAAAAAATAGCCTATATGTTAATCCAGTACATGTACTATGTATATTCCAAGTTTCATTCAAATCCGTTCAGCCGTTTAGGCCGTGATTAAGGCACAAACATCCAAACATTCAAACATCCACACATCCTCACAAACTTTCGCATTTATAATATAAGTAAGATATAAGTCTGTACATAGTTGCCTACATATCTGCTCGACAAGCTTTCAATTGGTTGCCCAGTAGGAAATCACCAATACATTGTCGTACATTTGAGACAAATCCCGAGGCGCGCCCGCCCGTTGTTTGTTCCGATTTCGCTCCGTAATCTTACTTGCAAATGGACCTACAAAATGGAAGTCCAGTTCTTCGTGACAACCTATGAAATTTATAGCTCTTATTGTATAACAGTAATACTATACTGTTCGGACTAATTTAAAATTTTATTTCAAAACTTACATACATATATCTCCACGTATTCCTAATGGGGTGGGCAGAACCACAAGTAATCGTAAGAAAACTTGCAGTCACTCCTGATTCAAAGTCCCAGAATGGAAATGGTGAGCCATGGTGACTGGTGTTGATCAGCCCATCACCAAATACCATCAAAACTTATATTCATATCTTAAAATTGCGATTTTTGCAAGAATTTAGTTTTCATAGTAAGGTTTTCCACCTCGGTGGTGTGGCGGTGGCTGCTCGTCTGAGATGTGAGAGGTGCGGATTCGATTACCGCTGCGGGAGAAATGTGTGTGTTCTGCATATATTTATTTCGGGTTGTGGTACCCTAGTACTCCTTGTTTCTGCGTTTCTTTTTGTCGTGGGTACAGGATACAATTATATTGTGTGGATATAACTAAGAGCCAGATGGCGCTGTGCGAAATGTCCACAAATTTTTATTTTTATTTATTTTGTGACTGTCGGGTGTTATTTATGGCTCTAAAATCGAGTTTGTAATAAAGGATTTTCACAAACGAATAATTAGCAAACGCTGTTTGTCGTATAATGTAGTCTGACATAATTTGTGACAGGCAAGAGCCCAGAGACTGATTAATGTTGCAACGATACCTGTTCGAATCAATAGCAGTTAAAATATTGATTGTTTTGTCCATAACTGTGTACCTCCTTAGCACTTTTGTAGTTATGGACTAATGTTTACTTATGTATGGCCTTTTACCATCTATGGTAGATGGTTTAGACAGCGTCAGGAGGCAACGTTTCACCTTCAAACGGTGACAATTTAAGATGGAGTAAGCTTGCCCAGCACCTATTCCATTCTCTCAGATTAGTCGGCCTTGTCCACAGGAAAGACATGGTCAATACGCGCGGAGCTGACTAAGCTGCGGGTTTCCTCACGATGTTTTCCTTTACTGTTTGATAAAGCATTCCTGGTATAGAGCACATACATTTTTCGCACAGAAAAATCCATCCAAAACCCAAAAATCCACACGACTGGATTTGAACCCATGCGATCGGAAGGCGGTTCACTGCCAACTAGACCAGCAGTGCATCTATTGTTTATGTAGATTTAGTAAAAATAGTTTATTATTTTTGTTTCATACACGGCATTTAAAAGCATTCTAGGTCCGATTCACGAATAGGCATTCCAGATTTGGGATAGAAAGTCATGTAACTGAATTTGCGCAGAAAGCATGTCACTGGCTTCATAATATAACCAATTCCGTTACGAACAATATCCCACTTCTGGTGGTAGGTAGTTATCTACATAATGTACATACATACATACTATCACGCCTGTTTCCCATAGGGGTAGGCAGAGTATGTGCGCCGTAAGGTTCCTTTCGTTCACTTGACACATATTTTCGAACTTTCTACTCTGAATTAGTCACTTTGACAAGTGCCACAATAAATTATTATTATTTTCTAGAGGTCAGTATGATAAGATAATCGTAAAGAGGTCTTATTTACCTTGTCCTATACAACAATTTGAGAAATAAAAGCATTACATGTTCCATAGTACTAAATAAAAAAAATATCTTGTTCTGTCCGATGACGTCATGTTCCATAGAACAAATGGGAACTACCCGAATAATCTAACCGGAGCGTAATCGGTCTTGTCTACCCACAAGAACGGCGTAAGTACTCGTTTTCTTCCTGATTGTATAAAACGGATTTCCACCTTTCTCTGCATTCTATTGAATTCCCGGATCAGTTACGGACCGAGACGGATTCCATTCTTGTTGGCACCGTACACTGTCGCGGATATATATTGCTCAAGGCTGAGCCGACTTTGCAGTTTGGATTTTGATAAGGCCGAGTTTGCCAATCCGGCTTTCACCATCATAGAACCAGTGAGTTATATTCCGAGATACTTTATAGGCTCTTCAGTGTGTGGCGCATCTCAATACTGGTGTTTCATTCGCCACGTTGAAAGGTTTTATCCAGATATAATTATTCATCATCATCATCATCAGCCTATAGAGTCTACTGTTGTACATAGGCCTCCCCTAATGAGTGGCATCGCGCCATTCGGCTTGACGCATCCAGTGAATCCCAAAATCACATAATTATTGTTATTATTAAAATAACTAACCAACAATCCTACTAATATTATAAACGCGAAAGTTTGTAAGTATAGATGTAAGGATGTTTGTTACTCTTTCACGCCTAAACGGCTGAACGGATACGAATAAAACGGCTCGGTAGACTTAATTCACCTCAAGTAAATCACCTGGGTGCAATAAGTGCCACGCACGGTACACTTAATGCACCTGGGTGAACTAACACAGCTTTCAATAAAGTTGAAGCCCCAATGCGGTAGACTTAATTCACCTGGCTTAACCATAAACTTGGCATATACATAGTACATGAGTGCTGGATTAACATATAGGCTATTTTTTATCCGGCAATCACGCGAGCGAAGCCGCGGGCGGCAGCTAGTATAATATAGTTCTGACTTCAGATTCCTAGTGTCGTAGTTATTAGAAACTAAGAGTAGTACTCGTATTAACTGACCACCCAGACACGGGAAACGAGGCCGCTCCTCTTGCATTGCAGCCGGACACTCTTTCTTGCCTTGATGGAATTGATGAACTTAATCTCAACCATTTTTTAGAAGGTATATATTATTTAAGGTAGCTTTACCTGCAGTAAGTATGCGGGATATATATTTTATTACTGAACTGCATGTAGGAAATGAGAGGCGTTCATAACCTTCCTTTTTTATAGTGTGATGTATGGCAATGATTGTTTTTTATTACTTTAAATATAAAAAAAAATATAGCTTGTGGAGGTCGTAAAGTATAATGTTTTCACTCTTTGACTAACGATATAATGACTTTTCTGCTTTACCTCAGCTTTACAAGATATAAAACTAATATACCCAATCTGGAAATTAAAACTCTGTATTATGAAGGTTGAAACTTCATAATACAGAGTTTTAATTTCCAGATTTATTTCGCGAAACTTTGGAACTCGTCTAATTTCGGTTATTAAAACTTAAATTTCTCAAAGTTTAATTATAATTGGGATTCTTACTATCACGTTGGGTAATTGATATTTGTTATATTCGGGTTGGTTTTATAATAACATTTCCTGTTTAAGTAAAATATCACTCAAACATACATACTAATCCATTTATCTAATTTATTTTGTAAATAACTGAAAAACACAAAAGGTGACTAATGTATAGTTTAATTAAAAAAAAACAGCTCACAAAACCATATAAAATGTAAATGTTACAATTATGTAATGTATCCTAATTCTATCTACAATAGGTCCCCAGATCAGAGTCTAAAACCGCTGAATATTCAAATGAGCCTACAACAAAACTAGTCCAAACAAATCCCAAGAGATTTATGTCGATAGCCAGTAATTGAATTTCTTCTGGCCGAAGGCAAGGAAGCCATACAGAAGCGGATTATACTGAAGATTGATGTTAGAGCCTCTCGTGCATGACATGTAAACTACCAAACGATGAATTGATGGCCTCGGTGGCGTAGCGGGCGAGACGCAAGAATCGCGTGTTCAGTTCCTGCTGCGGAAGCACTAAAAACTAAGGCCTTTTACCATCTATAAGTAGATGATTGATACAGCGTCAGGAGGCAACTTTTACCTTCACAAACGGGACGCTGTAGTGCCCGGGACGTATTAAGATGGAGTAGGCTTGCCCAGCACCTACTTCATCCTCACAGCTTAGTCGGCCTTGTCCACAGGAAAGACATATCCGAATATAAAACAATGAACGTTGGGCATTCGAAAATGCATAAAACAAGGAAGTAGATAAAGACCAATGTGTACTAAACGAAAAAAAGGAATATATATATAAATTACAAACCGGAATAACTGCTAATATTGACACTTACTCGTTTTATAAGGTTTTTTTCTGTTATTATGCCATTTCTTTTGTTGATGACTATGACTATTTCGATGACTATGTAAGATTTGAAATACCCGTATTGGGTTCTATGTGTTTCGGTCAACTCTGCAAACTCCCCCCTCTTTAGCTATAAATTTAAATGTTCCGTTTCCAAATGTATTATAAACTGATACCACCTAAATCATCTTCACTAGATGTGTAAAGCACAATGATGATGATGATGTGTGATCTAAAGCCCAACTATTAAACAAATTCACACGAATGCAACTAACTTTGGCAGTTTGTAATTGATTCTGAATTTAGTTTCAAACAATATTAGTTCTCATGCCATGTACCGTAGTTTTTTTAGTTTATTCCAATTAGGAAAGTTATGTTCGCTATGCCTTTTTTTACTTTTTGTCTGTAACGACCACTGGTGAGTACACTAGCTTTAATGTAAGATTTTACCGTGAAAACTTTTGTATGAAAACAGTCCTTTTCATCATCATTTTCCTGCCCTAATCCCACTAGGTGAGGTCGGCACACCATGCTCCCCTCCTCCATCTTCTACTATCATTCGTCATATTAGTACTTAACTCCTTTCACACTTCAAAGGAGTCTTTAATACTTTCACCACTCTCATTTCTTACGTAAAAGGGGCAAACGAGCTAGCGGCTCACCTGATGGTAAGTGATTACCGCCGCCCACGGACACCTGCAATATCAGAGGAGATGCAAGAGCGTTGCCGGCCTTTAAAAAATATAACAACACGATTAGTAGTAGCTGCGAAAGCTTACAAGAAGTAAGTGTTGGGTGGAATACTAATTGCGAGTCGCATTGCAGTTGGAAGAGAACACGTGACTATATAAACAGCACAATATGATGTTGGACCCAAGAGTCCTACCTACGCCTGTGTACGCCATTTTGGTAGATACCTATCCAAAGTATTATCATCATCATCATCTTCCTGCCCTTATCTCACTACGTGGGGTCGGCAAAGCATTTCTTTTATTCACCCCTAAAATATAATCAAAAATTATTTATTAATACTTGTACAATTATCAGGTTTGGGAACTCTTATGTTAAGTCAGAATAACCCGTGTTATTTTGTAGAAGAGTCTTCGCTTTCCTGTGGTCTGTCAGCCTGTCTAAAGTAAATACAATTTATTTGTACCACTGGAACCTGGCATTGAAAATACGGTATCAATGTTAGTGGCGGGATTATACTTTTGCAATATAAAATTGATAACATAAAATGTCTGACTTTTACAATGTTTCACCAATTGTTTTTTCTTCTTGTCTTAAAGAATTTTCTGCATAGTATTGAAATTTTTTAGATGATTTATACAGCGTCAGGAGGCAACTTTACGGGACGCTGTAGTGCCTGGTAAGAATTTAGATGGAGTAGGCTTGTCCAGCACCTAATCCTTTTAGCTTAGTCATCCACAGGAATACGTGATACAATACGTGTCGAGCTGACTAATCCGCGGGTTTCCTCACGATGTAATAAATAAGTTATCTTACTTCTTACTTATATTATAAATGCGAAAGTTTGTGAGTTTGGATGTTTGGATGTTTGTGCCTCAATCACATCTAAATGGCTGAACGAATTTGAATGAAACTTGGAATATACATAGTACATGTACTGGATTAACATATAGGCTATTTTTTATCTGGGTATCCAGCGAGCGAAGCCGCGGGCGGCAGCTAGTTATTGTATATTTTTATAAAGTCTTTTTCTGTAGAGAAAACGAAACTAAATATACGATGGTAAAACTGTGCAATTCGACACTTTAAAAGTGCATTATGCAGTTTATCTGGACTCCACTAAACTCATATTACAAGTTTCAAAATTAGAGCAAACGCAGACAAAGGCTTTCGCAACCATGCTGACGCTTAAAGCTTCTAATTACTAGTTTTTAGGGGTCCATTTATCACCTCTATTGTATGTCCGGTGTGAAGTAGCCTCGAGTGTTGGTTTCACGTCCAGCTTTTGTGTACAACTAACTAGTGAAACGTATTTTTTAACGTACTTTTTTACGTTAAGGTGTGGAATGCACTGCCCGCATCAATCCGGCATGCGAGATCAATTCCTATTTTTAAAAACTTAGTTGTCCAACATTTCATTTCGTTGTCGACATCAGCGTAACTTTATTTCTTTTATTTATCATCTACTAGCTGCCGCCCGTGGCTTCGCTCGCGTGGTATCCGGATAAAAAATAGCCTATATGTTAATCCAGTACATGTACTATGTATATTCCAAGTTTCATTCAAATCGGTTCAGCCGTTTAGGCGTGATTGAGGCACAAACATCCAAACATCCAAACATCTAAACTTTCGCATTTATAATATAAGTAAGATTTATTCATTGGAATATTTAGAATAAATATTTTATTATAATGAATTGAATAATTATTGTAGGTATTTCTCTAGATGTTTTTTTCCAATAATGCAACTGCTGTCCTTATCTTTTAAAAGTTTTGTCCTGTCCATCCAAAGGTTGCCTGAAAGAGATCGCATTTAGTGATAAGGCACCCATTGTATAACGCATATTTAGGTGCCTATTTTCTTTTAATTTTATTTCATGTTTTTCTTGTGTTTATACAACCATTATGATAGATTCTATGTCATTATTCCGTGAATCCATAATCTGTTATTTTTCAAATTAATACTTTCTCAGTGTACTCATCATTACCATCAATATAATCATTATAATAAGAGCACATCCACTTAAAATATATCCACCCGCTGTACAGTGCACTGATCGGAAATATATTTTTAAAAGCCCCTTTAGGAAGGGGTTTCCACGTAAACTTTGAGGGAGTAATAGCGTAAAATGAGAAAGTAATGATTTGAATTATTCAAGCGGGGGACGCTTATTGAAGTTCTCAACAAATATCGCAGCAATAACATCGCATCGGAAATTCCCATCTCGCTTTTCAGATTACGTTCGAAGCTAGCCCACGTCGTCAGTTTCACTCGAGTTAATCGACGGAAACTTTTAATCCCTTATTCAAAACTCATAAGATGGTTCGGCCATGTAGAGAGGATGAATGAAAGTATATTAACAAAACAGGTGTATAAGGCGAGTGTGAATGGTACCGTTGGAAGGGGAAGACATAGGCGTACCTAGACCAAATTTGCGACGTTTTGAAAAAGGGCCAGGTCAAGAGTACCCTAAATCGACGAGCATGTATGAAGAATGTTATGAGAGGGAATGAAGCTCCGTGATCTCTGCCTATCCCTATGGGAAACAGGCGTGATATTATGTATATGTGTATTCAAAACTCACCAGGATCGGAGTCATGTCGCAGCACACAGTTGTTCGTCCTGGAAGTACTTTGGTGAGGTTCATGTCCAGTAGCGGACTTCTAGATGATCATTAAGATTATGATTTATTATTTAAAATCTCATGAGTCCGGATAGACAAGTAAGACATTGTTCTTTTAAAAACAAATGAAGGATAAAATATTTATGATATATTAGTAGGATGGTAGATGACATTCGTAATTGCCTGACTTTAACTAGTTTAAGTTGGCCTGACCCCACACTAGGATTCCCTGTATCGTGGGTATCAGAAACTATGAGTACCATGGCACCACAGTACCCAGACATCGAAGAAATATTAGTAGAACATATGTACAAACATTTCTCCCGCAGCGGGAATCGAACCTGCGCCTCTTACGTCTCAGCCGAGCCTGCCACGTCACTGAGATCGTCAGTCCAAAGTCGTCAGTCCGATCATCTTCATGTTCCTATGTGGGGTCGGCACAACATGTATTTTTCTTCCATTCCCTTCTAGCAGCCATGATCTCAGTATTCACTCCTTTCTCACTAACACCATTTTGAATAAAACCGGACAAGTGCGAGTCGAAATCGCGCACGAAGGGTTGCGTACCATCGTACATGTACTTTTTATTATGACTAACTCTTTGTACTTTTGAAAAAAAATGTTTTTGCATTTGAGCTACCTTTATTTTTTAAGTTTATTTTATTTTTTTTAATTGTTGTTATAGCGGCAATAGAAATACATATTCTGTGAAAATTTCAACGGTTCATGAGATACAGCCCACTGACAGACGGACGGACGGACAGCGGAGGCTTAGTAAATAGGGTTCCGTTTGCACCCTCCGGGTACGGAACCCTAAAAATCTTAAAAATACACCTTTGACTGTACTTTTGCTTGGCTTTTTTGTGTTCGATTACGGTTAGCTTCATGTCATCTGGCGCAAGAAAACTGCATCCCTCATCAGCAGACAAACACCTTGTATCTTGAATACTGTTGCGGAGAGTTAAACTTCTCCTTCCTGGAGGTGCCTTGTGCGGAGAATGTTCCAATAGAATACCTTATGGTCCACTTAATTTTTTATGTACCTACTAATGGGTAGTTCCCATTTGTTCTATGGAACATGACGTCATCGGACAGAATAAGATATTTTTTTCTTATTCTGTACTATGGAACAAAACTAATCATCATGATCATCATCTTCCTGCCCTTATCCCACTCTATGTGGGGTCGGCACAGCATGATTTTTTGATCACGCTGTAAGTTTTTTGGCTATGGTGTTTTGTGACCGGCCGCCTGCCTGACGTCAACCCTCTTTTGGAATATTTGCTTATGTTTCTTATTATGTTGGAGAGGATACTATTCCTTGATCAAATTTTACGACATGCTCGAGGAGAGAAGCAGCTGGACGCATTCTACGTTTTTTTCCTACTTTGTACCTTCTAATTTAAAACTAAACAAATTTTATTTCTATTTCAATTATTTGTGGAACGGGGTAGTGGCCGAAAGCCTTTTCTTATACAAACAGACAGATGGTTCTCATTTCTCGTGTAAATATGAATATTCATCTCAGTAAGTACACAATATTATAGCTATCAGCATTTAAAGCTATTCCACAAAACCCAAATTGATGATATAGCCGCGGCTTCTCAAATAAAATTCTTTTGAACAAGCTCCCAGCAAGGGATACGGGATATGAAATATTTAGAGCACTTGTGGTCTAGTGGTAGCGGCCTCATCTTCCGATCCTAAGATCGTGGGTTCAAGTCAGGCCGTACACCAATGGATTTTTCTGTTGGGAATGTTTATGTGCGCCATACCCCTTATGATCCTCACGTGATTAATGGAATGGAATTTAAATTATAGAAATGGATAATGGGGTACCCTTCACAAGTTGATCCTACTGTTAGAACTTACTAATGGACCTAAAAGTACCTCTATGAGAGGTTACGTACGCCCCACATAGAAAATACCTTCTAAATTTCATGTTTCTACGAATTATGGCACTGGTGGTCTAGTTGGTAGTGACCCCGCCTTCCGATCCTAAGGTTGTAAATACAAATCCGGTCGTGTATCAATGGATTTTTCTGTGCGAAAAAATTATGCGCTAAACCTTATGAGTTGATAGACAGTCAGCCAGTAAAGTCTTGACTTTTATACATTTAGATTTACGTGCACCAGTCGTTAAAAGTGCAATGAACACGTATTGACCCTTTGCGTGTTGGCACGGTCATTTCACGGCTAACAATACATTCAACTTGGATTCTCCGTAATCCATAGACCTTCGAAATGCATAATATAGTATATTACCTTCACTTTTAAGTCGCTGAGCCATGACGGGTGCCTTTAGGCGGCCTAAAAGCTCCGTCAGAAGAGTTGGCCACTAGCTCATACTAACTTACTTTACCTTCTCTGCATAAAAAAATAACAAAAATAAAAATAAAATGTGTTTATTGCAGACCATGGATCTATATTGTGTTAGTAGTAACTTACAATCTGACAAATAACATTAAGAACCTACCTACTGAGACACTAGGCGTGTGATAGGCCGAAGTACTGCCAGCCAGTGTCTCATGTAGGCCGAGCACAGATCCTCAACAACAACATTTAGAAGGCTGTTGGTACCACCACGCAACCGGCGCATCAGGGACGCCGTTCTCTTTCGCATGATCGCAAAAAAGTGATCAGTGCGTGCGTTTGCGAACATCTCCGATGCGCTGCAGAACCGCGGCAGCCGTTAATATAGTACCTACTAGATAATTGCGAAGAAGTGGTTGCAAGTTTTCTTATGATTACTTGTGGTTCTGACCATAATAATGTATGTATGTAGATGATTAATACAGCGTCACGAGGCATTTTTTCCTACACTAACAGGACGCTGGCCTATGCCACCCTCTAAGCTTCTTAAGTCCTTCACAGGAAAGACATAGTCAATACGTGTGAACCTGAATAAGCTGGTTTAGGAACAGCCTTGGAATAAAAGCCTGCTATAAAAACACGATTTATGCAAACCGGACTGGGACATGATCAATCCACGCGAGATCGGATAAAAACGGGTATCCGGCCGGACAGCGACAGGTGATTGGCATGGTCTGTTCGATGGTAGCGCGGACGAAATACTCTTTTTTTTTCTTGTTTTGGTTTTCCGCGCAATTGAGATTTTGCTATTCAATTTTAACCAGCCTTTGAGAGCACTGGTGGTCTAGTGGTAGTCCTAGGGTCGTGGATTCAGTGCATCAAACTTTTGGGTGGTAGACCACATATGCGATTTTTCGTCGGTTTCGAAATATAATTTTTATTCGTATTTTTTCTCAAACTTTGGCTTACAATACATTTTTAATCAATAGATGCATAATATAACTTGAGACACAAGACCAATTGTGGGACGATCTTATACCATTGCGCCATAAAAAAAAGGTTGAATCCCAAAGATAATTAAATAAAGTTTTAAAATTATTGGTGTGTGATTTAGTAAACACAAAAGGTGTTCTTATCTCTGCACTTCCTCTTGATACTATATTTTGAAACACCCTGTATAACGTAATAGCAGGCGGATACTATACTATTATATACTGTTATATAAACAGTTCCTACTATATTATAAATGAAAGTTTGTCAGGATGTTTGTATGTTTGTGCCTTAATCACGCCTTAACGGCTGAACGGATTGGAATGAAACTTGGAATATACACAGTACATGTGCTGGATCACCATCGACCTCATCTACACCACCTACAGTCTCAACATCATCGAGGATACTGGAACACTGCTGCCAACATCCCAAGGTCCTTCTCCGGTACTTCAAGGAGTTGTGCTGGCTGGGGGAGGGTCAGCAGGGGGATAATGCACAATACACCCCACCGCGGGTCGTCAGTTCAGATCTTTGTTCCCCCAACATAAATTAGAATTAGATGTGCTGGATTATCGTATAGGCAATTTTAACCGGGCACCACGCGAGCGAAGCTACGGGCGGCAACTAGTATAGCATACTTATCACAAACCACATTCGCGAGAGAGTATCGTAAGGAACTCAAGCAGAAAGCTCTTGAGCAAACTCCCGGGATACTTGAGCTAGGTTCTCAGTTCAGAGTGCATAGGATTCAGTAACCGCTGCTTCGAGTGCCAATGATCGGCTCTTGAATAGAGCTCGAATGGCAACATCAACAACAGTTGAGTATCTTATAGAACGGTTCATTGTTTGATGCACTTTCAGCTCTTGTTTTATTTTGAGCTTGATTTAAACAAAATTAATATTCGGGTAGTTCGCATTTTTTATATAGAAAATGACAAACATCCATACATCGATATGATACGTACAAACTTTCGCGTTTATAATATTAGTAAGATATTCTGACTACAAAGCAGGCGAATAATGATAGCTAGTCCAATAAAGCGGAACACTTGCTCGGGCCGGGAATACAATGCAGTGCAAAGTTAGTCCGCATTGGCTCCGCATGCAACCACTCCTAGCGTGGAATTGGGTAACTGTCAGTTAACGCTTATGCACATAATGCACCAACTTTTATCAGCATTTGACTCGAAACATTCTGAAAGTTTATTTCTGTGTAGCAAAATAAATCCCGCTCTAATTTGAATAGAATCGTAAATTTTGTTTGTAGAATCTAAAACTTACTACTTTGCTCATGAAGTGCATACATTGAAGCGCTCGTGGCGTAATTGATCGTTGAAGTAAAGAAACGCTATGCGTGATCATAATTGGGATAGGTGACCGCAAGTGGCATTACGAGCTGAGCGCTTCCGTGCTTCGAAGGGCACGTTAAATTGTCGGTCCCGGCTTTTAAGTCGTTAAGCCACGACGAGGCATTTAGGTGGCCTAAAAACTCCGTCACAAGAGTTGGCCACTAGCTCATACGAACTTACGTACTTACTTTGCTCATACTATGATGTTCTCGTTTAATGAGAATCATAAGATAAAAGACTTTTTGAACTCTCGCAATCAGAGCTCTTAATTTATTATTTATTTAACGAGTGTTTAACGGGTCCAGCTGCTTCCCTCCCCGAGCATGTCGTAAAAGTCGACTACGGGAAAGTATCCTCCCCAACATGATAGACCATCTATGTATATGGGCGATGGGCTGATCATCTGTCACCATAGTTCGCCATATCCATCTCGGACTTTGAATCAGGAGTGGCTGCAAGATTTCTTATGATTACTTGTGACTCTGCCCAACCCATTAGGGATACGGGCTTGATAATTTGTTTGTATGTATATATAAATTACAAAAAATTACAAACATCGTGTTACACAGAACTTGGTAGATACTAACTCATACGCATGGCTTCGCTCACGTATAAGTTAGTATCTACTCAATTCTGTGTCGCTAAATTTTGACACCCTATTTTACCCCTTTTTAAGGGTAATTCTGAAAAACTCTGAAACACGTGGCCATTCATTTTGCAATAATGGTATTCAGACCAAGTTTCAAGTAAGCCGCAGCCGCACTACGCGATAAAAAAAAAACCGTTTTCACCCCTTTTGGGGTTGAATTTCTAAAAATTCCGCTTTAGTATAAAAGGAAGCTACCTTCTAAATTTCAGCTGTCTAACTTTAGTAGTTTGGCCTAGATTATTATTTAGATTCAGACTTGGTCACTATATTCGAATGCCGGTAAAATAAGCCTCTTCACAGAACTCCACACGTGTTTTCTTTTCAAGTTTCGAACAGGCAAGTCACTAAGTGATAAGATTTCACATTTCAAATTAAGATTCATTTTATTATTCCATAAAGATACACCTGGAAAAGTAACACAACTACAATACAATATAAATAGTATGTCATAACATTTATCTCATTAACACCCGAATATTCAATCGCATCTCAAAGTTGAGCACGTCTCAAATCTGAGTCGCGTTTGAGTATTCGGGGGTAAGTCGAGTAGTAAATGGGAGAAGTGAATACTAAATCTGTAACTTTTGTCTTAATAATACTCGCCGTGCTGTTTCACTTGAGTAGGAATAAAACATAGCTTACGGTACTCTGGAATAATATAGAATATAATAAAGGAAATATATAAATAATTTTAAATTTTGTTTTGTAGTTTCTAAAATTACCGCTTACAAAAAACATAAAAATTTATTAAACACGATAACAAAATATGGGTAAAATTATTTGGAAATGTTGGTTATCTGACTATGTGCAGTCCTACATGAATAAGATACATAGCTCTGCAGGCAACCTGTGTGCCTGTTATTGCTACTGACTTCCTAATCGTAAAGCAATAATAATAAATTCTACTAATATTCAAAATTCCGAAAATTTGTTAGAAAGATAGGATTCTGATCGAAATCCGGAAAAAAATTCCCAAAACGCAACGAAAGTGGTTTTTTTTTCACTTCATTTGAGGGTTTTGTCGCTTTGCGACCACATCACCCAAGAAAAACTTTAACTATTTTAGTATTTATAATAAAACTACTTACATAAACCTAACTGAAGTAACAAAACTAAAAACTCAATTTCTTTCCAAGAAGGGTCGGATAATACACTATTTACATAACCTATATCTAACAAGCGATTTTGTACTAAAATACCATATTTATTAACAGAAAGAAACTTACACCTAATACAAATATAATTTACAAAATACAAAAGAAACAGTCGGGCTATCTAAAGCGATTTTGTACAAAACAACGAAAGCGTGTTATAATAATATAGGTACAAAATAAAGTATGCCATAAAAGTAAGCAACAAATATTATTTGCCTATTTAAAATAAAATAATAAAACAGGTCAGAATCCTTACTAGATTACGTAGGTGTGAAAGAGAGGGACAGTTATGAAAGACAGAAAGAGAGATACGCTTTAGGCAACCGACTTTTTTCTTTCATAAGAAAGATTTCGGATACAAGTATATTAGGTTTATTTGATAAAGATCAAACAGTTCCTTTCTTTGAATCTTTACAAGTAGGTGGTTTATTACAAAGGAATCCAATTTTGTAATAATGTAATAGTAATTTATTGATGCCAGATTCACAAACAAGATGAACTGCGCGCGACTTTGCCGCGAGTTTTTTCTTCATACAAACTTCATCTTCCTGCGGAGTTTCCGGGAGTTTAATTTCTGGAATTTCTTACACACTACACACCACATTACACACACCCCTTCCACCTCACCACCTCTGCCACCTTAAGAAGAGTTTAGCATCTAAGTATCATGCTTCTACCCTTATGGCCTAGTACCAGTAGTTCGGTTATCAGCGGAAGCGCTCGTGGCGTAGCTCGCTTAGGCGTTCTTGATTGATCGTTAAAGTTAAGCAACTAAGGATGGGTGACCGCAAGTGGCATTACGAGCTGAGCGCTTCCGTGCTTCGGAGGGCACGTTAAACAGTCGGTCCCGGCTTTTAAGCCATAACGGGGGCCTTTAGGCGGCCTAAAAACTCCGTCACTAGAGTTGGCCACTAGCTCATACGAACATACATACATAATATCGGTTATTAGTGCGATTGGTCGAACTAATGAGACTTTTGTGTCTCAGTAGTCCGGTTGGACACGTCAAGCGGACTTAAAGTCTATTCCCACCTGTTCTAAGATCCGCCTCTTGTATCAGTAGTTCGGTGTTGGCGAAAAACTTTTGTTTATGATTTTTTTATTTCTCCATATTTTGACACTTGCTCACACACACTGAAAATTAGCAAAACCATCATCGTTGGACTAGCGCATATGGTAGTGCGTAGTCATTTGGTCAGTCAGCAACAAGAGTTTTTTTTATATATTAATATAATCACCACAATCATTATAATGAATGACCATCATGCACATAATATTCATGATTTGCGCTGGTTTTTGTGACTAAGTTTTAGGCATGACCCTGTCATTTTCATGAGTCATATTTATGAAGAATTAAAAGGAAACAATATCAATCACTTCTGACACTATCTCTCTTTTGATGATATTTTCAAATTATACTGTATCTTTCTTATTCATACTTCTTTGCTGGATTGGAAGTAAAGAAAAAACAGGCGGCCGGTCATAAAACACCTTAGCCAAAACTCTTACAGCGTTCTGTGCCGACCCCACATAGTGTGGGATAAGGACAGAAAGATGATGATGATGATGATATATTTATGTAATTGAAACTCATTTTTGTAGCTTCTATTCTAAGTTCCATAATTACCTAAGCCGCGGGTTTGCTCACGATGTTTTCCTTCACTGTTTTTAAGTACTGGCATAGCGCACATACATTTTTCGCACAGAAAAATTAATTGGTACACGACCGGATTTGAACCTATTTGGATCGGAAGACGAGGTTACTACCAACTAGACTACCAGCTTAGAGAAGTTAGACTGAGTTAGGTATAATTACCGTAAAGTTTTTTATCGTCAACGCAAAATATTTAGGTTAGCTGCGGTAATGTTGTATTTCCGCAAAGTAACGAGCGAAGCGAAGTCTTATAAAGGTGCTACGAATAAAAATGAATATTTACTGCATGCTACAAGTAAGTAGACCTGACCTTCATGTGTTGTACTTATTGTGACGCCGGCAACGAAATCTAGCTTTAAGTGAATATTTCTAATGACAGTATACTCTTATTATTTTAAATAATAAATAAATAACACCCAACAGTCACACACATAGTCCTGACCCCACACTAGGATTCCCTGTGTCGTGGGTATCAGAAACTACGAGTACCATGGTACCATAACACCCAGATCCGGAAGAAATATTTACTCTTGCGTCTCTGCCGAGCAATCGCCCGCCACGCCACCGAGCCCGTCAAATAAACATTCGAAGATTTTACTGCTAAGATATTTTATACAATTTACATACATACATATGATCACGCCCATATTCCTAATGAGGTCGGCAGAGCCACAAGTGATCACAAGGAACCATGCAGCCACTCCTGATTAAATTCCATTGATGTATTATGGTGGTTTCATCATCAATGGAACTTAATCAGGAATGTAGGTCAAATTGTATTTACTATGGTTATGGTACTAATTTGAAATCTGTATTATAGACCTAGACAAAAGACTTCTTAAGCCGGGTTTCCACTGCGAATGAATAATGAACGGGAAATGAATTGAGTAGAAAGGTCCATGAGTTGTTCTAACATAAATATTGAATATATTTTTGCCACTGACTTTTTGTCTCATTAACTAGTAAGACAATTATAATTTACAAAAACAGTCGGACTATAATAATAGCTCACCTGATGCAGCTGAAAAAGTTTTAAGTTCATTTCTGTTAGTAATGTTGTTTTACTATTCTGCCCTCGTAATAGCAAATGCAGTAATTACAAAATGGCAGTTTCGAGAAAAACGCGTAAATCATATTTTTTGAAAAAATAAAATGAAAATTATTTTTTTATATAGCCCCTTGGAATAGCATTTCTGCAAAAAAGTTAAAAACCCAAAAATGACGATTACTGCAGGTCCAGTATTGAGTGGAATCGTTTGTGAAATAAAAAATACTTCGTTTTGTAAAAACACTAACCTTTATTTCTATAACCAGAGTTGCATAATTTGTACATGTTCTACAAAAACAAATGGCCGCTCTGTACAAAATTAATAACCGAGAGCAGCCAGTGAAAAGTGTAATAAATTATGAAATATAAATCACCATCTGATGTTAAACAATTCTGAACACGTTGGCGTGGAACTCCTCCTAGGAGCCATCAGGCGTAATCGTTCTAGACGCGCTGTTTCCTGTCCTGATCATAGTTTTAATTCATTGTAGCTTATCCTCATTGCAATTTTTTCAAAAAAAAATAGCCAAAGGTGGTTTCTTACCTGATCTTCCACGCTTGGTCGCGTTACGAACAGGTGTGAATGCAACGTAGATTTAAGACGTGTCCAAGTGATCGGCTTCGTAAACTTAATACACTTGAGTTAATTCACCTAGTTGTATTAAATACACTTTTAGTAAACTTTAAACACCTGTGTGCATTAAAATTACTTTTAAAAAACTTTATTCACCTGGGTGTATTAAATTTACTTTTAAGTATACTTTATTCACTTTGATGAAGAAAAATATATAAGTAAAAAAAAACCTAAAATATTATGAAGATTAGAATAGAAGAAGGAATAGAAATTTTTGACTTTGACATCATCGTCACAGGCTGAATTCTCTCACAATCGGGCATAGGTTATGTCTGTGCCATCCATCACTGCTTTGCGCTAGCTTATCCATCTACAACCCACGTTTTTGACCGCAAGATGGGTGACCGCAAGTGGCATTACGAGCTGAGCGCTTCCGTGCTTCGGAGGGCAAGTTAAATTGTCGATCCCGGCTTTAAAATCGTTAAGCCATGACGGAGGCCTAAAAACTCCGTCACAAGAATTGGCTACTAGCTCATAATGAACTTGCTTACTTTTTATCATTTGTCTTGTCTTAAATGTTTTTTCTAAATAGTAACTGAACATTCACATTTGCCAATAAACAATGCCATAGACAATAAGTGTCGAAGTTAAATCCAATGCAGCCATTCAGTGCAATAATACGTGTCAAACCAGTTCCATTAGCTAGATTAACAGCCGTACTTCTGCCCGTGACACGCGACATCTCAAACAGTTCCCTTATTTTAAACGCCTAATAATGTCCAATTTACATTTGCACAAATTAAGACGCTGCGTCCAAGCGATAGGGTACATTTTAGAATGTAGTTGTAAGAATTGCAGCATTATGAGAATTTATTGCCTCCCTGCATTTTCGGTGAGAGGGTTGTTGGGTTGTTGCAGCTGGTAATGAAAGTGGCTAGGTATACAAGTTTAGTGCTAGAAATGCAGTGTAATTTACTCTATAACATCTGTGTATTGTTTAGTAGATTGTGTTCAACATTGTTTTACGCACAGCGCCGGGAATTCGTGTGTTAATATAGTCTTCTCAGGACCGCTGCCGTAGCACATCTCTTTCCGAGTGGCAAGAGATCCGCACCACCTAATCGACGTCAACCGGAGAGGCTCTTAACCTCTGGGTTGCCAACACTGCTAGGCGAGGCCGCGCTTAGCCCAGCAACTTGTCAACAGCTGTTACACTTGAAGTCAACAGTTACACTTCTGATAAATTACTTATTTTCGAAAATATGACGAGGGTAATAGAAAATGGAGATCCGTGATCTCTGCCTACCCTTATGGGAGACATGCACGATTTTATGCACATGTGTATGTACAATACTTAACATATAGTTACAAAGCTGATACGTTGAAGTAGAGAATTTATTACAAAAGATACTGAACAGCTCGATTTGTATCGTATTTGTAGCGCCGTAGGCAGCGTAGTTTCTAAAGCATGCATAGCACCATAGTACGATATTGTCCAATTAAACCAAGAAATAAAAGTGCGAATAATAAATCAGGCGCGAAATTTTCCGTATAGCTAAAAACTTTAGTGTTCATAAAACTGAGTGAGCCAGCTGGCTCACAGTTGGTTGGTAGCCGCTGTGGTTTACCGGCTGGTCACGTTTGTTCCCATTGTGCAATGCGCTGGGTTCACAGGCTTCTACTGAAACGCTCGTGCAATCGACCCGGTTCGTCCACAGTTATTTACTGGAGTTTTTTCAGTTACCAAAGCCTCTTTTCACGAGCCCCATCGTTTTCAACTAGTACAACTATCCCAGTTACTTAGTCCTTACACCGACATTTGGCTATGTCAGTCATATTTCGAAATAGTTATTTCTAGAACTACTAGTTATTTATGTCATGTTTTACTTTTTACCATTTTCTCACACTAAGCTCATCTTTCTCTTCAGTAAACTAAAAGCGTTTGCCATAATATGGTGAATTATTTGTACAGAATTAGGAGTCAACTTTTGCCTACACTAATGGAACGCTGTAGTGCCTGGAACGAATTTAGATGGAGTAATTTTGCCCAGCACCTACACCATCCTGTCAACTGCCTTACTCACAGGAAAGAAATGGTCAATACGTGCGGAGCTGACTAAGCCGTGGGTTTCCTCACGATTTCAGTAGAATGTTACCTTTCATCATCATCATATTATCAGCCCACCTGGCTGGTGGTCCGCCTTTCTTTAATAATATTTCTTACTACTACTACTACTACTACTACTACTACTACTAGTCGTGTCACTAATTCTTACGAACCAGTGCAGTGAAAGGATTTAAAATGCGCCTCAAAAGCTCCTTTCGTGCACTTGACACAATGTTCAATTGTTAATTTTGATAACATTGTTTTAAAGAACAATTGATACAAGTTCATACGAACACGCAAACATTTGGAGTAAACTTTGTCTCACAAGCTCTTGAAAATACGAAGACAGGAACTTAGACATATCCATACCATGCTAATCTATTGCTCCTCAAGTATTCCGTCACAGGCGCTACTGTTAAACTTCCTCTAATATATTCATTCCGTATCTTATCCATTCTCGTCACTCAACATTTTCATCTCCGTTGCATGGCGGCGCGCGGCGGTACCACAATGAGTAGAAGTCTAATTGTACTTGGGTAAATACGCTCCATCGTCAAAATGTACAATATAGAATAAAATAGAATAGAATGGTATTTTATTTGCAACAAAATAAAACATTTAGTAGGTAGTTACCTTTTTGCCTATATGCCATGGTCATAATGTTCTCGCGACCTTAATTATCCTATGACAAAATGCGATAATGCCGCAGTCTTCTTTCATCCGTCCCTCTGATTGCCCAGCACTCTGATCGATACATTACGACAGGTCTTACGATTGATTTGGAAAATTTTCCCTTAATATCAAGGGGCATTTTAATTACTTTTCCATTATATGCTATAACTAATGAGGTTGAAAACAGAATAGGTCAAGTCAATACAAGTTCCTGTCATTTGTGAGTCAGTCAGTACAGTACTTCGTATCCGAGTTACTACAATTTTTTTTTAATTCCGGGACTGGTTAGTTAACGTGACCAAATGTTCAACGGTTGGAATGTGCAGTGGTTAAAATGTCTATACAGACCGGCTATCTATGTGGCCAAAAGTATAAACGTCAAAATATGCAATAGGTAAAATGAACAGGAGTTAAAATGTGTTCGGGTCCAAACACACACGCGTCATAAAGTATAAAAGTTAACATGAACATGCGTTTAAATGCATCAAGGTAAAAACTATAGAGCTCAAAGGTATAATCGACACCACGTGCATGTTTCAAAATGTCCTTTCTCGCCTCTCGCCTTTCGTCTCGTCTCGGATGTCAATTGCGAAATTACAGCAGCTCGTAAGCTGTACGTTTTTTTCAGCCGCTGTCAACTTTCACGCCAGCAGCTCGCACGGGCGGGTGCGTGAGCTACTGACATGCAAGTCACAGTGTCAATAGCTGCCTATGTTAAGATCAGTTGCTCGCGCTGTATAATCTTGCCATACGTAACGTGATAAATCCACCGCACGTTCTCACATCACAATGCCAAATGTGAGTTTCGAAACTTGGCCGCGGTTCAGAGTTTCAAACAGTTGCTGGAATCATCCACAAAGCGACACTCATCTGCAACATCCAACGCTCATAAAGTCCAGCTTTGCGTCCTGCTTTGCCTCCTGGTGGTTGTGGGTTCGATTTTCACTCAGGACAGATATCTATCTAATGAAGACAGATGTTGTGTCTGAGTGTTTATTTATTAACTAACAAAGATAAAATCAATATTTTTTCTGAACATTTCACACAGCGCCATCTAGCCCCAAACTAAACAAATCTTGTACCATGGGAACTAGGTAACTGATAGAATGTTTTTTTATATACTTCTGATGTAAAAATTAAGTAGGTACCTATAAACTATCAGCCATTTAGTTTCCATTATACAATCTTTGTTTAGTTTGGAGTAAAACGTCCACCAATATTATATTATTTATATTTACTGCTGCCGAAAAAATTACATTAGTTCAGTAAAATTGTTTTTTATCTTGTTAGAATTAATAACATACAATTTGTAATAAAGTTTCCTTTCCTTGGGTCATGTAAATCTAATATGTTTTGAAACTCAACAAATATTTTACCTTCCCATTATTTCTTAGTAAAGGTACAGACAGCAACAGAAGTTAATGAATATTTCATGATTTTAAATCTTGAATATCCCCGAAACTCGTAACCTCATCATTAACATTTTGCTAATGTCATTCATCATGATTTCCTGCCTTTGTCCCACTTTATGTGGGGTCGGCATAATATGTAATCTTCTACCATTTCCCCTTGTCAGAAGTCATCTCAACACCCATTCCTTTCTTACCCATGTCATATTTCACATATACCATCCATCTTTTCTTTGGCCTACCTCTACCCACATATCCTTCCACATTCATAATCTTAAACTCTTCTCGTCACATGACATTCTTCCCTTCTCATAACATGTCCATACCACGCTAACCTATTGCTCCTCAACTTATCCATTAGACGCTTCTTTCAGACTTCCTCTTACATACTCATTCCTTACCTTATCTATTCTTGCTATTCCAAACATTTATCTCAACATTTGCATCTCTGCGGCATGTACTCTCCTTGCATCCGCATTTCAAAATTTTGCAATGTCTGAACTGTCTGAATACCGTCTTTCTTATATAATAATAAGAAAAAAATGTGTCTAACATAAATACATTCATTAAATCACGCCTGTTTCCCATAGTATTCAGAGACCACGCATCTCTATTTGCTACGCTCCTGACATACTTCTTTCCCTTCATCAAATTCTTCGTAGAGTACTATTGACCTGGCATAAATGTGTTTTAGTATTCTATTTTATGAAAACTTTTGTTGATGATAGTACTTTCAAAGCTTTATGTAAATCGGCCGGAAATGTAGTCTTGTTACCTTCTCAAGTAGCATGTCAAATAATTATTCGAAAATGAATACTACACTGAGATGTTATTCGTAATATAAATTATTTCCAAGATTATATTGAAATTGTGATCTTATATGTATACAGTGAAATGCTAACCTGTTCATAGTTTTGAGTTTTAACGTAAAGAGTTTTCTGGAGGGATCATCGTCATCTACAGTCCATTGCATTCTCTTGCTCATCAAAAGGAGTCGTATACCCTGAGCCATTCTCCACTGTTATAGTTGGGAAACTAATTTTCAAATATAAATGGTAGACCATGCTTATGTCTACTGTTTTAATTAAATCCACAGATATGTACTTGAGTATTAGACTAAAAATCTAAATTTAACTTTTCACATACAAACAATAATTCTTAAGCTTGGCGTTATGCTACTGTAAATATGAATAGAGACAAACAAAGCATTGTCCCTGTCTAATTTGGCAATGAACTGCGCAAACTCGAGGATCTCTGTGACCTCATCAAAATGTGATTTCCGTTATACAATTTCGACAAAATCTTTACCATCTCGTTTATGGCTTTTTACGCGGACGTTATGACGTCAGAATCTTTTAAAAATTATGAATGGTATTTTTTTTTGAGTGTTGAATTATAGATAAGCGTACAATATCACGCCCGTATCCCTAACTGGGTGGGCAGAGACACATGTGATCATAAGAAAACTTGCAGCTACTCTTGATTCAAGAGTCACAAGACGGATATGGTGGACCATGATGCCAGGTGATCAGCTCATCGCCCATATAGATGGTCCGTCATATTGGAGAGGATACTATCCCTTAGTCGACTTTTATGACATGCTCGGGGAGAGAAGATTGATTTATTAAAATAAATTATTTTATTCATGAATTAGACTAACTATAATCCGACTATTATTTTATCCTCCAAAGGACCTTTGATGTGTACTGGAATAACATGTAGGCTACTTTTTATCCTGGTACCACGCGACCGAAGCTGCGGGTGGCAGCTAGTATATTCATTAATATTATAACGCCCATATACCTAATGGCGTGGGCATTTAAACGCCGTTTCATATAAATAATACAAACGCGATAAATAATAAAATTGAGCTGCTTAAATGTACTCCTTGATTTAGTACAAGATTCACATTACCACATTTCTAAATGTCAGCAGCGTGAATCTATTTGTCGAACATATCTGAGTAACTGAATCAATGAATAACTGGAATATTCTAAGTAAAATAGACTGGTGGTCTAGTCGTAGCAGCCCCGCTTTCCCATAGGTCAGGGGTTCAAATCCGCTCGTGCACCAATGGGTTTTTCATACATACATACGCATTATCACTCCCGTATTCCTAATGGGGTGAGCAAAGTCACAAGTAAACATAGGAAAGCTTGCAGCCACTTCCGATTTAAAAGTCCAATGGGTTTTACGGTTCGAAAAATGTATCTCCGCCTTAGTACAGTTCTCTCGAACGGTGAAGAAAAACATCTTGAGGGAACCGGCTTTTCGTTGTAACTAAAATGCTCGAAATCGTGTGTCAATAGTACGAAAGGAGTCTATGAGGCTCATTTTAAATCCTTTCACCACACTGGTTCGAAATAACTAGTGACACGACTAGTAGTAGATAGAAAATACCTTTGACTTCTATAATAATTTTAGCCAGGAGCTCAGTCTAGTCAAATAGTGGTTCGACCTGTTAAATGGAACGCTTGACTTGTTTGGAATCTTCAGTCAAATATACTAATTTGAAGTGCCAACTAGCCAGTTCAATTGCCAGCCAGCCAGTTGAATTCTGCAGTCATAAAGCTCCTAAGAACAGATAACTTTTGTGCGGAAAAGATTCACACTCATTAATTTATTCCACTGGTGGTCTAGTTGGTAGTACCCCGCCTTCCGATCTTAAGGTCGTGTGTTCAAATCCGGTCATATGAAAATATGGTATGCCGGTTTCTTGACGATGTTTTGCTTCACCGTTTAAGAGTACTTATATAGGGCTCATAATTTTTTCCAACAGAAAAATCCATTGGTGCTTTTTGAACCCACTATATTAGGTTCGGAAGGCGGGGTCACTACCACTAGACCTCCAGTGCTCTGCTAGACCACCTTCTTCCACAAAGTAGTTGGTCTAAGTGAACTTTTACAGGCTAATAATTATAACGGTTCCGATATTCAACTAACGGATGAGGGATTCTACATTATTATAGAATGTTTTGTCGGTCAAAAAGTTGTGCTATGTCCAATAATCGTCGTTCGTAAGTTGAATAAAGGAACAGCGCATAATTTAAAAAAAAATCTCTAAGAAAACATAAGCATATTCCACTCAGTCATTAGCTTTTTCAAATACAAATTAATTCATTCTTAAATACAAAGGTAAAATAGCTAGAGGCTACAAACTGTTAGACTTGTCGAGGTAGCGTCGGGGGAACCCCCGGGATACTTTCAGATCGCCTCGGTTAATTCCCCGTTCCCAGCGGGCCAATTACGTTCTTACGCTATTCTGTGGAGCTATTAAACTCAGCGCTAAACATTGACGCCCACACCTAAGCGTTCTAGCCGGACTACTCAACACCTACTCTAGTCAATTTTTCATACATTAATAATATATAATACTAGCTGCCGCCCGCGACTTCGCTCGCGTGGAATCCGGATAAAAAATAGCCTATATATTAATCCAGTACATGTACTATGTATATTCTAAGTTTCATTCAAATCCGTTCGGCATGATTGAGGCACAAACATCCAAACTCACAAACTTTCGTATCTATAATATACGTAAGATTCAATCTTTTTTATATGCATATGTCACAAGTTTTTTCAAATCAGTGTGGTGAAAGAATTATAATAAAACTTTGAAGGACATTTTTGAGCAACTTGCACATATTTTCAAACTTTTTAGGTTTTTCGACATGCCGGTTTCCTAACGATGTTTTCCTTCACTGTTTGAGAGCGCTGGTATAGGGCACATAATTTTTTCCAACTAAAAGAGCCATTGGTGCTCTACGGGATTCGAACACATGATCTTATCTAATGATCTACGATTGGCCGGTGTCTATTTGTATGTATTTACATCTTCATACATAAAAATCGCTTGGAGTAGGTCCGTATTCGAACCCATGACCTTAGGATTGGAAGGCGGTTTCAGTACCACTAGACCATCAGTGCTCTCGTACTAATGTTATGTCAGCAAGGTGCACAAAAGTTGTAGAACAAAGTTATAACAAAACAGTTGCGATTGTGAAATCTAGAATTTGAATCGAATTCGTTCAACTTCAAACAACATGCTCGGATTTGGGTTCGCTAGGTTACCTATTTTTCGATCGGTGGCGTGGCGGGTCGATTTCCGCTGTGCTGGTACGGAATAAAATTTGCTCTGCAAATATTTCTAGCGGATAGTTTCGTAGTTTTTGATACCCACGACATAGGGAACGCCTGTGTGGAGTCAAAACTATCTGAAGGACATGCAAATGTTTTTTTCCGCTGCGGAAATTGAACCCATGACCATTGCGTCTCGACCAAGCACTCGCCCACCACGCCATCAAGATCTTCAATAAACTAAGTATAATTAATGTCTAGCCGTGTCACTAGTTCTTTCGAACTAGTGTGGTGAAAGGATTTAAAGTGTGCCTCAAAGCAAATGCACCTGAGACAAGTTTTTGAACTATTTAGCGTATTTTTTATTATTTAAATTTTGTTATGCCGGATTAAACCGGATTTGAACCGACAACTTTGGAACAGGAAGGCGGCGCCGCTACCACTAGACCACCAGTGCTCTCTCATATTATTATTTCTGTATTTCTGTTTACAAAATTGTTCCTGTGTGCTCATTGGTTCAGCGGTATAGGGGAGTACAAAAAAGTGAAAAGTTTTCTAGTAAGCTGTTAGTTTCATGTCGCAACTAACGAACTCGTTTAACGAACTTGCATTCTGCGTGTTCGATATTTATGAAAGTCATATTTTTACCTGACAGGGTGATTTTTTACTATCAGGATTAGATGATACCGTTTCCCAGTGCCGTACCCGAAGGGTGTCAACGGAGCCCTATTACCGAGTCTTCGCTGTCCGTCCGTCTGTCAGCGGGCTCATAGCGCTTAGAACTCGGTGGCGTGGCGGGCGACTGCTCGGCTGAGACGCAAGAGGCGCGGATTCGATTCCCGCTACGGCAGAAATGTTTGTATGTTCTGCAAATATTTCTTATTTGGGTGTTGTATTATTATGAATTATAAGTATATATTTTCAAAAAAAAGCTTTTAGGTATTCTATCAGCCATCTGGTGCCCATGGTACAAGCTTTGCTTAGTTTGGGGCTAGATGGCGCTGTGTGAAATATCCATAAATATTAATTTATTTATTTACTACGAATGGCACTAGTTCTTTCGAACCAGTGTACGCCTCAAAGGGTTCATACGCGACGTTATTATCAGTTGAATTATTTTGTAGAAATCTACTCGCATTCGAGACTTCCAGAAATTACATTTTTCTTTTTTCTTTTATTCGTAGCGGTGTGTCGATTATGCTACGATTCCGTAGAGTTGCTACGACGCCGTAGAGTAACTAAAACTCCGTAGAAGTGCTACGATGCCGTAGAGTAACTAAAACTCCGTAGAAGTGCTACGATGCCGTAGTGCTACTAAAACTCCGTAGAAGTGCTACGACGGCGTTGAGTAACTAAACCTCCGAGGAGGAGCTACGACACGTAGACTTTATTTACTATATAATAAGTCGATTTTAAATTAGCTAAAACTTAATAGCCCATCACCTATATGGGCGATGGACTGATCACCTATCACCATAGTTCACCGTATCCATCTTAGGACTAAATCCGAATTGACCGCAAGTTTACTTGTGGCTCTGCCCACCCCATTAGGGATACAGGCGTGATAATATGTATGTAAAACCTTAAAGACTAAAAAGTCTACCGGTTTCCGCTCCATACTACCCCGTTCCATAAAGGGACAGTCCCGTTAAAACATAATAAAAATGTGACGGTGGTGACGGTACGGTAATATAATCAGGTCGTGGATCTCTAAAATAGTTTGCCTTCATAATAGTTTTAGCACATTTATTATTCGTGCCAAATCTTGCTGAACCAAAATATTTCAGCCTCCGCTGTTCTATATAAAGAATTTCATTTCTTAACATAAGTATTCGGCTGGACTCGGACAGGTGGCACATTAAATGTAACTCTACATTCAGTAGCAATACTTCTTGTTAGAAACCACTGATGTACTTTTATAAGTAACAATAGTAGTTCGATTGATCGGACAATACTATTTGACAAATTTAAATTGTCGATCCCGGCTTTTAAGTAGTTAAGCCATGATGGAGACCTTTAGGCGGCCTAAAAACTCCGTCACAAGAGTTGGCCACTAGCTCATATGAACTTACTTACTTTACTCTATCGGGAAATGCAGATTCTTGATAAAAAGTTATTTTTTCTCTATCACATTATAATTGTTTTTATTTTCGTCAATAGGTTTTTCCTCTGCTGTTTTTTTCCTATGCTTTGTTGATGTTTGAGCTAGGGCCTCTTCCATGTTCCATATCTGGTCCGACACCATCCCGATACAAAAAAAACCTGGCGCGGAGATTTGTTTACATTTTTACCTGACTGCCAAGGAGGGACGTTTTTTACTTGTTTTATGCCAGGTGATTGTCCAGATATGGAACAAGGTACAGATGAGACCACAAGTGTCATCCAACAGCTGAGCTTGGTTTCCGAACACTTCGATTCGAGCAGCAGTAAATTCCGTGAAAACTTATAAGTTCAATCTTGCTCGAATTAACGTCGAACAGGTACCGTCACCAACAGAAGTTACTAAAAATTTTATGTGAAAATCTTAAATATTCTTCATTTTTATTAATTTCAGTAGTGGATGCAAGTTTTCTTATGTTTATTTGTAGCTCAGCCCACCCCATTAGGGATACAGGCGTGATAACATTTATGTATATTAAATATTCCCGAAAACCGTTACTTTGTAACCAGAACGATGACAAATATTTTAAAGAATTTTACTCATAAAAATAAGGTTACCATTTTCTAGACGAAAAAGTTATAAAAAATTAAAGCTGTTAATTGACTTCCGTTGCTGACCGTACACACTGTGTAAAATTACATTTTGTGTATATACTGCTTGCAATTTATTTCCTGTGACTGGTGTGAAATACAAACTGCATTAAGTAATCACCTCGACTCTCTGTGTATCTCCTTGATTTTGTTTCAAATAACTCGATTACGATACGTGTCTATCAGAATCCACTGGATGAAATTTTCCAAGCCCTCCTGGAGGGGTAAGTACAAAGAGTAACTATGAATATACGGGAGCTGAGTATTCTGTGTACCGAAAATAGCAAATTTTATTCAATGTAATTATGCTTTTATTTTTTATAAGAAGCAATACTGCGTTTTGAAATATTTTTGTATATATACAAAACGGTGAAGGAAAACATCATTGACCATGTATTTCCTATGGACAAGGCCGAATAAACTGAGAAGATGCAATAGGTGCTGAGCAAGCCTACTCCATCTTAATTCGTCCCGGACACTACAGCGTCCCGTTTGTGAAGGTAAAAGTTGCCTCCTGACGCTGTATAAATCATCTACTATAGATGGTAAAAAGCCTTTGTTTTTTATATCACAAATGTTAAGATAACACTTATTTTTATTCTGACCTACTTTATAGTAATAATATACTTCTAAAGTAATATGTTTCACAATCACATAATAATACCCATAGGGTATCAAAATGAGATATTTTCTTAGCTAGGAAGCTATCCCAAAAGTATCAGACTTCTACGATCGTCTTCCGTCATTCTAGGCCCTTCACAGTCTATATTTCTACCTAGGATTGCATACTGGAAGGAGAATAAGACCTGCGCGCGAAGCAGGTGAGGTTATAAATGTGAGTGGGTTGAGAGCAGGCGCCAGTCGCCCGGTTCATCTCGTTGCAATAACTCGTTGAGTGAATCGCGCGTGTTGCTCTGCATTTGCGCGTGTGCGAAACTTGAGCTGCATTTACGGTCCAAGTTTACGTAGCCACAAATTGAATATATTATTTTAGTGACCATATAAAATTTGCAGAACATTAATGTGAACTCTTTATGGGCAGTGACAAAATGTATTATTGAAGAAACTTTCTCGTGAATCATTTTTTCAACTCATTTAGTTTAACTTTTTTTAACTGAGCCAATTCTCCAAGTTATAAAACTATAGGTACGTAAAATGTAGTAAGTTTAAATCTAGTTTATTAATACCTTGTATGAAAATGAATATTAATACCGCATAATGTCCAGAGACGATAAATTAATTGAAAATCGAGACGTAGCCTCGTACTCATAGCACGTAGCTGCCTCGTTGTTGGATATTCAGCTTAAGCAAATTTTATTTACTGCCAGCCCAGCTAAATAAGGCCAGGCCAGAGCAGACTTACATATTATTTCGATATAATATGAAGATATCTGATATTATTGTTATTAATAGGCTGCTGTCCCTGTCTGTTTGCGACGGTTAATGACAATGAATCAACATTATTTCATTTCAATTACTTCTCTTACATTTCTGTGCATTCTTTAGTCATTGTCTTGGTTGTCGCTACTTCTATTTTTTTTCAGGGGGCGCTTCATTTTCATGCTGCGTTGAGACATTGCTCATTTCGCTCACGAAAATCTCACGTCATATTCCACTCACGACGAAATTATGTGATCAATCTACGACAAGATTGACACACGAATCCAGCCAATATGTACATAAATTCGTTCCTACGATTCGTGCTTCTTACTATTCTTTGCACTGAGCTGATCCTCAAATCGTATGACCCCGAAGATAACAACCGCGACACACGAACGCGCGAACCACCATTCTCAACGGGACTGCGTGAAAACAAAAAAATACGCGTAAATCTTCCTTCCGCGAGATCATACCCTTCTGAATACAAGAAACTCCTCCGCAGATGCAGGCAATCGGTAACAAACAAATGTAGTTATAGAATCGAAGAACTTTATGACGAGTTACAATAAAATTGTGATTTAAATGATGTACAGTAAATCATGCGTCCAAATTAGATAGGTTAGATAAGTAATGTAGTGAGGAGTGAGATGGAGGTAGACGTAGCTAGTGCGCGAGAGGCGTGAGGTGAGGTGAGGTGCGATGGCCGCCGTCGCTGGGCTCTACGGGCTGGGAGACGACCAGCGAGCGCGACACCGCCGCGGCCAGGCTGCCAACGCGGAGCGCTCCGAGTCCCGAGATGACAACACTGAAGCGTAAGTTTACAAACCTTTACAGGCATGCTACTTCTACTACTCGTGTCACACTTCTTTCGCCTGTCTGGTACCCACTGGACCTACAAGATTCGACCCAAAAGCAAAAAGTGCCTATAGGACCTAATTTACATGGCCTATTCGACCTTATTAAAAAAATTATATTCAATGCGCCTATTGGACCTCTTTTTTGAATTCGCCTGGTACCTACTGGACCTTCAAGATTAGACTCTACTGCAACTGTACCCACTGGACCTTATCTATGGGCCCCATTCGACCTTCGAAAAGCCTTTGACTTGCACTTTAAATCCTTTCACCACTCCGGTTGGAAAGAACTGGTGACACTTCCTATTTTGGTATTAAAAATCAAATTTTTATGTGTTATGTTTTATGTATTACTAGGTGCCGACCGCGGCTTCGCTCGCGTGGTACCTCGTTAAAAAGTAGCCTATATGGTATTCCAGCATATTATACTACGTATATTCCAAGTTTCATTCAAATCCGTTCAGACGTTACGGCGTGATTGAGGCACAAACATACTAACATCCTTACAAACTTTTACATTTATAATATAGTAGGATAGGTATTCTACCTACTAGTTTTATACGTCGCTACTTAATTTTATCCGCTAAAAGAGCAGAGAAAGTTTTTCCTCTGCTTTATTAAAGTTTCTGAAAGTTTGGAGTGTTCTGTGCTTCTTCAGGAAACAAAGAGGCTAGAGAATTTCAAACATTTTTACCTTAATCCTTGATCAAAAACTTCAAGTATGCAAAGAAATATGAGCAACTACACGACGACGACGACGGACGTGGCGCTCTCAAAATGAATAAAAATTTAACACCGAAGAGCTTTTCTAAGCGCTTTATTTTATGCACTTTCCTGATTTTTAATTACATTCACATAAGGTTTTGTTGTACGCCATCATCATCATCATCTTCCTGCCCTTATCCCAATCTATGTGGAATCGGCACAGCATGGTCCTTGGAACATGCTGTAAGAGTTTTGGCTAAGGTGTCTTATGACCGGCCGCCTGCCTGACGTCAACCCTCCTTGGGAATACTTGCTTATTGTATCTCATCATGTTGGAGAGGATACTATTCCTTAGTTTATTTGTTGTACGCCATCAATGACTAGTATTTTTTTTTCAGTCAGAGAACTTAAAAATGATATAGGTACAAATCTTCTATCAGACATCTGTTTCTCACATAGTACAGTTAGCTTTGCTTAGTTTGAGGATAAATCGCGCCGTATTAAATGTCTACTAATGTTTTTTTGTCTGTACCTACTGATCACACTTTGGACAAATGCAACGTCAAACGTACATTTTACCGAATGACTAATCACACTTTGGACAAATGCAACGTCAAACGTACATTTTATCGAATGACTGGCCACAGCTGGTGAAAATTCCTTTTAAATGAAAATATTTATGAATGGAAATCAAAAAGAAAAAGTTTCATTCAATTCGTCGGCGAGGAAAGCGCTGCAAAAAGCGGAATAGAGCAAAGTCTTCTTATTTGTTCGCTGCGAGCAAATCACGGGATGCGGGAAGGCGCGTTCAAAGCGACGAATAGTTAGTGGACGAACAGAATGAATGAACTGCTGGTGGATTGATTTTGTATTTCATTGATCGAGTGCCATTATACGCGGATTCCGTCATATCACTGACTGACTCCATTATACTTCTTATTGGTTCCTATATACAACTGGTTTTATCCTACTACATACATATTACCACGCCCGTATCCCTAATCGGGTGGGCAGAGCCACAAGTAAACATAAGAAAACTTGCAACCACTTCTGATTTAAAGTCCTAAGATGGACATGGTGACAGGTGATCAACCCATCGCCCTTTTAGATGGTCCATCATTTTGGAGAGATCTATCCCTTAGTCGACTTTTACGACATGCTATTTATCCTACTAATCCTACTAATATTATAAATTGAAAGTTAATTGTATGTGAATCTTTGTTAACGCTTATCTCAGAAACTACTAAAACGATTTTGTTTAATTTTGGAATATAGAAAGTTTATTTTCTGAAATAACACCAAAACTAATCAAATTTTCTAAAATCAACCATTGTTAAATAAGTTGAAAAAGTTTGTATGGAAATTTTTATTCCTTTGTTCGCTCAAAATTCGGCACTGGACGCGGTAAACTTTAAAATAAATATTAATGCATGTACGTTTATTTTTTTAAAACTACACAGGACAACTACATGGGAACTTTTTACGGGCCTTGTTCAAAAGCTGGAAACTCGGTTCAGTATTTGTATGTCAGGACCGTACCAATTGGAGATCTGTGATCTCTACACCTATGAGAAACAGGCGTGATTTTATGTATGTTGTAAGATTTTGTTTACAGCGCTGAAGTACGCAGTGAGTAGGTCGACCTTTCCTCACGTTTTGTAACTGCTAAATCCTTAGATAAGTACACTTTAAAACACGATAAAGCAGCTTATGACAGCCCTATAAAAGTGAGTGGCTACAATGATGGAAGCATTTACGTGACTTTAAGCGTCCACAAAACTGTTATGGGACCTTAAACCGATTTTAAGGCTCGCTATGACCGCATTGGAATACTGATATGATGCACTTGCTTGATGTTGTGGTTTGAATCATTTAATTGTCTTACATTCTATATTCATCATACTAATATTACCATCTATAATGGGCGATGCTCTGATCACCTGTCACCATGGTTCACCATTTCCATCTTAGGACTTTAAATCAGAAGTGGCTGCAAGTTTTCTTGTTTGGAATCAGAATCAGAATCATTTATTTGCAACAAACTAAAACTAAACTAACTTATGTAATATAATTATGGAACAGTTGCAAATTGGTCCCAACTCAGCATGTGCAGGTTGAAACAACCCACGCTGGTCTTCCGTTGGGGCCTATGAGAACCGGATAAGTAACAAACATTACCGAGGACGTGCTCACATAAAAACATAGAAATAACAACAATAAGGAAATAATAAAAGAAAAAAAAGTTTACTTGTGGCTCTGCCCACCCCATTAGGGATACGGGCGTGATAATATGTATGTATGTATGTAATATTAACTTCGAAAGTTTGTGAGTATGACAGTAGAGGCGTACGTATCTGCTGAACGGATTTTCATTACAAGATTGTTATCTGTTAAAAAGCGCCATAATTATTTGACAGAACAACGTTGATATTGTAATCAACGATTCGTCCGTAGAATATTGGAAACTAACAAAAATGAACTCCTAGATCTTGACATTTATTGATTTATTTAATTTGATCTGGTACCCATTGGACCTACAAGATTCGACCCAAAAGCAAAAAGTGCCCATAGGACCGCATTTACATGGCCCATTCGACCTTCTTAAAAAAATTATATTCAATGCGCCTATTGGACCTCTTTTTTTTTGTTTAAACCTGGTTTTGCATTCATTTATATAATTGAGTAAGTAGGTATAGACAGGCAACATCACTGCTTTCCCTCAAATGAGAAATTGCGGCTGTGACGGGACGAATGCCGGCAGTCCGACCTCTGCGGTGCAGTGGTAACATAGATACACATAGTAACTACAAGTTTGGATATCAAGCAAAGAAAATTCAACGTGCAGGTGGAATATTCGATTCAGCGAAGCAGACAGTACCGAAGATTATTATTGAGTTTGAATCTTGGCATAATATTGGGAATATTGGAATAGTTATTCATTTCTGATCCAACATAAGCCAGCATATGAGTGACAAAAACAGATAACACAAAATTATAAAAACTAGTACCTGCCTACAGTTTTGGTCTCATGGTGTTTGTATAAAAAGTAGCTTAAGTATATAGGTATATATTATGTTATGAAAAATTAAAATGAAATATAGTTGATGGGTTGTCACCATGGTTCACGATAACCATCTTGTGACACTTGTGTTCACCCCATAACGGATACTATAATATCTGAACTGATCCATCTAAACTAGATTTTAGAACCATTTAACCATGACAATTTTTTTCTTAACTTTTAGCTGATATAATCAATATGCTTTATATTTTAAGCATTGTAAAATTATATACCTGTGATCGCCCATTTTTGCGCTGCGGTTCAATCGATTTATTTCTGTCATCAAAATTATTGACAGAATATTGATGTCTATTTTCAAATAAGTTCTACAGAAAATATTTGAATATAAAGGGGTCTGCTATCGTCACATTACTAATTTGAACAGAGTCTTATAAGTCACAGAACTACAGGGATTTTTCGCATTAGCTCTGCCGGCAGAACTACTCAACATAACAGGTGGGAATAGACGTATTTGTATTTCAAATCAGAACATTTTGCAAACTTATTCCTGTCTTTTTAGATTGTTTTAGTTTTGATGAATGCACCGAAAACCGAAAGTTAACAACCGAACTTGATAGGAAGTTTAAGTTCCAACATTAAGTTTCGATTAGTTAAGTGAGCGAGGCCTCTGGCCTGAGACCGACGAACTTGCAATAAAGTTTTAAGTTCTATTGTATCTACAGCTGGTCATTGACCTAAAATATGCTATGCTCTGTGGTGCAGTGGGCGAAGGCCCACCTGAGACGGAAAAGGTTGCGGGTTCGATTCCGGCAGCGAAACAAATGTTTCATCTGCGAATAATTTGTCTCTGATCTGGGTGTTACTTACGTATTTACAAAAAAAAGTATAAAAGTACCTAGTATATCAGTCATGTGGTTCCCATAACACAAGCTCTTACTTTGGAGCTAGATGATGCTGTGTGTTGCTAGTCGACAAACTATCTGCCGACGAGGATGGGATTCGAACCAACGCGAGCATGACGATGACCACGACACGGTCATTCTTGAGCTTACTTTAACAATAAATAGTTCTTCCTTTTATTAAAAAGCATTATGTTTTTTGACTTAATAAAATAATATAAAGCAGATTTTCTTCGTTTCACAATCAATCTGATTTTCTTTTTATAGGCTGAATAGGCTGATCTATGGCCCCGAGGTTAGTTCTTTCAATGCAAACAGATGAACGAAACATCTTTATACTACTTTCAGAACAGAGAACTTATCTTTATTAAATTGAAAGTATAATCTAAAACAAATTAATTATAAATAGAAATAATAATAATAACACCCAACAGTCACATACATAGTCCTGACCCCACACTAGGGTTCCCTGTGTCGTGGGTATCAGAAATTACGAGTACCATGGTACCACAACACTCAGACCCGGAAGAAATATATACAGAACATGCAAACATTTCTTCCGCAGCGGGAATCGAACCTCTCTTGCGTCTCAGCCAAGCAATCGCCCGCTACGCCACCGAGGCCGTCAAATAAAGTCAAAGGTTCCAAAAGCACTGGCTGCATTCCGCGTTGCACGGTCAAAGAGATTTTTTGCGATAGGAATGAGCCAGCACTCTTTCTAATTGCAGCATTGACAAAAAGAGTTGAAATTTTCTTTAAAAACTTGGTGAGGATGGTTCTTTATTTACAAAAAGAAACTTACAACTAATACAAATACAATATACAAAATCTATCTAGTCGTGTCACTAGTTCTTTCGAGCCAGTGTGGTGAAAGGATTTAAATTGCGCTTCAATGCCTCCTTTCGTGCACTTGACACATATTTTCGAACTTTATAGGTTCTACGACATGCCGGTTTCCTCACGAGGTTTTCCTTCACTGTTTGAGAGAAAGGATATAGCGCACGTAAATTTTTCGAACAGAAAAATTTTTAGGTGCACGACTGCATTTGAACTCACGGCCTTAGGATCGAAGCCGGGATCACCACTACTAGGCCACCAGTGCTCTCAAAACACAAAAGAAACAGTCAGGCTATCTTAAGACTGTTGCAAATGGTCTATAGATAGCTTTAATTTATTACATCAAGCGAAATCCTTTGGTCTAAACACTGTAATGCGATAAATCCCTAAAGAAATCTCGCAGATGGTGAATTTGATTGTATACGGATAGTCTTACTCTAGTTTGTTGAATATAATAAAGGATTTTCTTCCTAATCGGATCTACGTTTTGATTCATTTGTTAGATGCTGAATTGAAAATGAAAACAATCTCAATTATTGATTTAAGAATAATAGGTATTTTACAAATAAAAACGACAGTTATATGAATGTTTGTAGAAATAGTTTTCAAAATAATTTTAAACTATTTTGAAGTATATACATAATACACATATTATACCACGCCCGTATCCCTACTGGGGTGGGCAGAGCCACAAGTAATCATAAGAAAAATTGCAGCCACTCCTGACTAAAAGCCCCAAGTTGGATATAATGAACATTGTTGACAGGTGATCAGCCCATCGCCTATACAGAGAGTACATCATGTTGGAGAGGATACTATCCCTTAGACGACTTTTACGGCATTTAAAATATATCATAAACGCGAAAAAAATTGTGTGAGTGGCTGAACGGATTTGACTGAAGCTCGCAATACACACCACATACCTAATCTGGAATAGCACATGAGGTACTTTTAATTCAGGTAGGTATCGTGCAAGCGGAGTCGCGGGCTAACACTTGTTAAGAGAGTACAATAGTGGATTTGCTCACTAAATTCGATGAACAACTCTGTTGTTAGCTAAATAAATATATTCAAAAATACATTTAAATTTTATCCTATTTTTCATTGGTTCTTCAAAGTGAAAACACGATAGGAGGAAAAAAACACGACTAAAAATATGTTTTGAGAACATTTTGATCTAGTTTTCGGGAACTCCCAGTCTAGCAGAGAAAAAGTAGGAATAGTTTAGTTTTATAAAAGCCGAATATTTCTATATTTTTGTCAGAACTTTATGAAACAGATTCGGTTCTCTGTCGTTGAAATACATTTTATTTAACGTAGTTTAGCGTTTTGTTGTGCCGCGGGGTGCAGCCGCCTGTTACCAATGGAAAATGTAATTGGCCTTAAAATATGTAATATTTCCAGTCACATGTTTGAAATGTTTTGCAGTTGCAAAAAGAATCTAGTTGATTCTAAAATACATTTGTATTCAATTCTTGCTTCGTTAAACAGCACTCGTAATATAGAGGTAGCGACTCCTCTTTCCGATTGGTTGGGCAACGGACTGGGGCTCTCTTGGTTTGTGTTAGATACAATCTCAGACGAAATAAAAAGAAAAGACGCCGCGCCGAGAACAACAAAAGAGAAGCCACCTTTTTATCTATGTGTGGTTTTGAGGTTTTTTGTTCTAAGTAACCTAAAATTCATAGTAAAATAATATATTGATCAATCGAACTTCACAAGTGAAATTCGATCGATATTATATGAGTCTTTTCATTCGAAGATATAAGTATATTCCAAATAGGTTTGGAATATACTTATATTGAGAATGAAAAGACGTAATATAATTAAGAAACGATGTTATTTGAAGTACTTACAAGTGAAAAGTGATTCCGTGAGACTTTTTATGTGATTTGCTGCTGTTTTCACTACACAGAAAAGCATAATTCTATTTAAATTTTAAGTTTACTAGACCACGACTCGAGAGCGATGAGCATGGTTTTAGTGTAGGTGTGTGAGCGTGTATGTTTACTTGCAGGAGCACGGTTTTGAGTGGCTTCACTTTTGTTGTTCGCGGTGCGGCGTATTTTCTTTTAATTTGATCTGAGGGTACAATACATTTCTTCTGGGTGATATCGAGGCGAGCCCTTGACTGGGCGCTGACCTCTTCCACTCGTACCAGGGATCACAATAGCACAATAGTCATATTGTTATTTGGATATTTTTTCCTTTCACGTGATTTTCTTACTCTTGACTTTTTTCCGCGCACTTTTTGACAACTCTCTACATTATTATCCTTCCGTGTACGAGGTGACTAAATATTACTTGCCATACTAGGTGGGGTCTGAGAAACCACCAAAATAAAAATTAAATAAAATGAGCAGATATATTCTTTATGACAGTTTTTGACAGTAAATCAATTATAATCCTAATAATTAATGGGTTCGAGTAAAACATGTACTCATTTATGAATTTTAGTAGACTTTTATTGCTTACGGCCGGCACATCCTCAGTAAAAAATCTATTGAGATCTGTTTCACCAACCTGTTTTTGTTTTTTATTTGACTAGATTAGATCCTGAAGTTTACTTGGTCATAAAGGTCAAACGTTAGTGGCCATCGACAGAAAAAAATATGATAAAAAACTTGATGGAGTTCCACCCTATTTTTGTTTGTCATATTAAATTTTCCTTAAAAATGATTATAATTAAATTAGTCTAAAATTTCATGTTTTTTGACGGCATGGTTTTTTTTAACCGATATTGGTTTGCGTATGTTAAGTAACAGCGTGGTCTAAGATGAAGCACGCTTACCCAGAAGAAAGCTATTGATTCTCGATTTAAAGACGCCCATATTATAATCTTCAGGAAATACAGACCCCGGCAGAGAGTTCCACATTTTTGCAGCGCGTATAAAAAATGTGGACTCAAAGCGCTTAGTACGAACATTTGGAATGTCAACCATGTTACAGATGGCGCCTTTCTGGGTATCTTTCTGGGTATGGTTGCAATGGAATTGCAGTGTTTGCGTGAAGCGTTTTGGGCCGACCGCCTGAATACGTAATGTCGGACTACTGGGCAGTTAACCCACCGAACGTGTGTTGTACTACGTATCGATAGGACCATATTGACTTTTGGTCCGTCACCAGTTTAAAGATTAAAGTTTCAGTTCCGGGTGTATTTTCCTTTACGTATTATTGTTACTTACTTCTTGTTTTTTTTTTAGTTTGAAAGGAGCATGCATGAGGAATGTGATGAGAGTGAAGGAAGCAAAAGAAGTATGTCAGGATCGTAGCAAATGGCGATCCGTGATCTCTGCCTACCCCTATGGGAAACAGGCGTGATTTTATGTATGTATCTATGTATGTATGAAAGGACATGTCACGATTCCAATTACAAATTTGCTGTTTTTTAGGGTTCCGTACCTGAAGGGTGCCAACGTACACTATTACTAAGCTTCCGCTGTCGGTGTGTCCATCCGCCCGTCAGCCATTCCGTCTGTCAGCTGGTCTGTCAGTCCGTCTGTCTCATGAACCGTAATAGGTAGAGTTGAAATATTCACAGAGTGTGTATATCCATTGCTGCTGCTTGTAATAACAAATAATAAAAAACAAAATAAAAGAGAGCCCCATAAAACAAACTTTTTTGTGTACGGAACCCTTCGTGCGCACTTGACTGATTTTGCTTTCTACAGACTTTCCTAAAGAATTTTGATTACATCATAATATATTTCATTTTTTACCCCTATGGGAAACAGGCGTGATTTATGTATGTATGTAATGTAATATATTTCATGTGACTAGTTAAAAAAAAACAATGTGTTAAGTCGTTCCTTTTCCGTATCGTTTTGTTAGCGTGCATGCTATAAACACATGCCAACACTTAACAACCCGAACAGCCGTGACACCGCAGGGTTGTGCTACATGCATGCAAATGAATACCAACTAATTGATGTTCTTCGTCAAAACATAACATTTAGACATAAGTAAGTAAGTTCGTATGAGCTAGTGGCCAACTCTTGTGACGATACCCCAAACTAAGCAAAGCTTGTACTATGGGAACTAGATGGCTGATAGAATACTTATGTACTCTTTTTTTAAATACATACAATACATAATATTAAAACACCCACACCCGGAAGAAATATTTGCAGAACATACAAACATTTCTCCCGTAGCGAGAATAGAACCCGCGCCTCTTGCGTCTCAGCACTCGCCCGCCACGCCATTAAGATCGTTGAAATATGGAAGACATTGATTTACATTTCTCATCAAAAACATTTTGAAATTAAAATAGTAGTAGTATAGTTTAGAAATATTAATGGGCCAAGGAATTATATTGTAAGTTCTTTAAGATTTGTCGTTTTATATGAACGGGTTACCAAGATATTTAAGATTAAAAAACATCAAATGAACTTCTATCGCTGACTGTACAAACAAGGCCCATTCATATGACACCCCACTTGATATATTTTATCACTTTAACCCTTTTGGATCCATTATCGTAACAACCCTCCACCAATTCAGCTCATACCTAATAATATTACTTGCAAATTTTCAAACAATATGAACATTTAATACCAAATCACACAATAATAAAATTTAAGAACTGATCAAGAAATTGCCTAAGAATAAAATAAGCTTGGGAATAAAGCAATAACTTTTATTTTATACTAATACTAGCTGTTGGCCGCGACTTTGTACGTGTTAGATTACTTTAAAAAGTTCCAGTTCCAGTAAAAACTTTGATTTGTACTTACCCCATTTCACATCTTTATAAGGGTTGTTTTGAAAAATCCTGAAACACGTTATTTGTAATTACAGTATCCGGACCGAGATTCAAGCAAATCGTACCACGCGTTAAAAAATTCCATACAAATTTTTCAGCCCTTTAAATGTTGAATTTCGAAAAATCCTTGGTGGATGGTTTTGCTATAAAAGGATGCTACCTTCTAAATTTCAGCTGTCTAACTTTAGTAGTTTGGCCTAGATTATATTTAGATTCAGACTTGGTCACTATATTCGAATGCCGGTAAAATACGCCTCTTCACAGAACTTCACACGTGTTTTCTTTTCAAGTTTCGAACAGGGAAGTCACTTTGTGATAAGATTTCACATTTCTGATTTAGATTCATTTAATTATTCCATAAAGGTACACCTATACACCTGGAAAAGTCACACACAACTACAATACAATATAAATAGTATGTCATAAAATTATATAGATTTAACCTACCTGCCTTCCAAATTTGAGCTTTGTAGCTTTGTAACGATGATAAATCAGTAAGTCAGTCAGGTTAAACTCTTATAGAGGTAGTATACTTGTTTGAAACATACCTATGTTATATATGTACCTATGTTATTTGATTTAACTGAAAGATTCAAAACAGGATGAGGGATGAGTGGGGTGATAAGGTCGACAAGTCGTTGCCTTTTGGTGGGTCAGGATAGCTATCCAGAGATCAAGTGGAGTCATGGCAAGTGACAAGGGAGATAGAAGCATCTTATCTACTCGTATGTGCTAGTAACCAGTGGTATTCTCTGTGGGGCAACTCGTGGATGCGAACACGAGTTGCGGAGCTTTTTTTTAAATCACCGTGATTCTAGAGCATTTTGGCTGATTTAGTAGTTATTTTATTTGATTAATCATGGCTTAAAACTAAGGCCTTTTACCATCTATAGTAGATGATTTATACAGCGTCAGGAGGCAATTTTTACCTTCACAAACGGGAGGCTGTAGTGCCCGATTAGGGCAGCGGGCGTGATAATATGTATGTAAATACTAGAAATAAACTTACAACACAAGTATTTACAATTATGGTGACTGTTAGCATTCAAGACTGGGGTGGATGTTCTAATATTAAACATTTAAATGATGAGTTGAGGCGATTACCGTAAGAAGGACCTCGACACGTACAGCTATGAATAATCGTTGGCTTATTTACCTCTATTACAGTTGATTTAGGTAGCATCAATTTATATTACAATGAGAACTTGAACATTTTCGTTCATGATTGAAGAGGCCTGATGTAAGGCACTTGTCTCACCGCCGGCGAGTAAGCGATTAGCTATCAACTATTTTCTCGCTGAAAAAACAGACAAAAGATATAAATTCCGTGTCCGTAAAAGAGACACGTATATTAATAGTTGAACGCTGGCCGTTCACACTTCCGGCGTGAACTCGCTCTCCACTATCTCCACCTCCTTAGAAGGCTCCTTTCGTGCACTTGACAAACATTTTCATGCCGGTTTCCTCACGTTATTTTCCTTCACCGTTTGAGAGTACTAGTGTACGGCTGGATTACCTTATAACCTTAGGACCAACCTTAAGATCTGAAGGAGGGTCTACCACTAGACCGTCAGTGCTCTTAACCAGCCTCTGAAGTGTTTGCTTATCAGTAGGACTTAACAATAGAATATAATTTAATAACATTTACAATTAACATATTTGCATGCCAAAGATTTTGGTAGGACATAGATTGGACTGATGTCCTGATGCAAATAAATGTCATTTATCATTTACGAAAATGTAAATAGTACCTAATTTGGTTCAGTGGCCCAGATATCGATAAAACCTCAGAAAACACTTTATTAGTATATTTTGTTTATAGTTTATTTACTAATTGGTTTTGTGTTTTTACTTGACAAGAAGCCTCATTTACAGCAGACCGCCCTTTCACCGCATCAAAGTGCTTCATTAATATATAAATGAAATTGTGGTGTGTATTAATTTTGCCACTCTGCTGAAAATTAAAAGCTAAACCGCGTTAAATTGAAATCTGATGACAAAATTAAATTGAAGGTATCAATTATTCATCCGCTGGCTTTATATATTTTTGCTAAAGTCATGTATTATGCATAATCAATTTCATAACAGGAGAGCACTCGTGGTCTAATTGGTAGTGATCCCGCCTTCCGATCTTAAGATCGTGGGTTCAAATCCGGTCGTGTACCAATGCATTTTTCGGTTCGAAAAATGTATGTGTTCGACTAGTACTCTCAAACGGTGAAGGAAACCTGCATGTCGTCAAACCTAAAAAAATCTAAAACTTATGCCAATGGCACCAATAGGGTCTTTAATGTGCATGTGCATATGTACTGACTAGTTACTACTTGTACTACTTGTACCTCATCAGTATCACATACTACCTCAGTAGCAGTACGTGTCATTGACATTTTCTTCATGTTACGAATACGGTTAACCGTCCCTGTTCCCTACGGTCCCTATCGTCCCTACGGTCCCTATGATCCCCATGGTCTCTACGGTCCCTATGGTCCCTATGGTCTCTATGATCCCTACGGCCGGTTGAATAACGATGAAATCGCATGGACGATGTCGATTGAAGTACTGTCCACACTATTTTCTTTTAGCATACGTTTGATTAATTCGACTAAGGTTCGGCCGTCAATGTCCGATACTGAGGCCGATAACGGATTCGGTAGTCGTACCATTAGAATCACACTATTATTTTGTATTCAGCGGAGTCCGGTCACGCGGACGCAAGGTCAAGGCGAAGAGATAATGATTGTGCCGGATGGCAATTATTTTTACCCTGCCCCTTCTTTTGTTATGTTTGGAGGTTCTGGAATTTGGCTGGTTTCGGCATTGTAATAATAAGGCCTTTTACCATCTATAGCAGATGATTTATACATCGTCAGGAGGCAACTTTTACCTTCACTAACGGGACGCTGTAGTGCCCGGGACGAATTAAGATGGAGTTGGCTTGCCCAGCACCTATTCCATCCTCTCAGCTTAGTCGGCCTTGTCCACAGGAAAGACGTGGTCAATACGTGCGGAGCTGAGTAAGCCGCGGGTTTCCTCACGATGTTTTCCTTCACCGTTTGAGAGTACTGATATAGCGCACATATATTTTTCGCACAGACAAATTCATTGGTACACGACTGGATTTGAACCCACCATCTTAGGATCGGAGGGCGGGGTCACTACTAACTAGACCACCAGTGCTTCGGCATTGTAAGATCATGGTATTGACTGGTATTAACAGATTGCTGGTTTGTCATAAAATAGCTTCTAATCTTTTGTCTCTTTGTGTTGTTTGTTAATTGTTTTTTTTTATGTTCTTTTGTTTTTTTTTCAATATTACACTTAAGCAAGCAATTTAAAGGTTCTATAGTGAGAACATTATACCTTAACATTAGCCTTTAGCTTTATTTTTGGTTAAGTATATATAAGGCTGTATGTTTGTTTTCCTGTGAATTAAAAATAAAAAAATAAATGGCATTTCATTTTAATTATTTGCTTGGAAATGTTATTTAAAAATTATATCAACTCATCATTTATTGAAACATTACAAAGAGAGCAAAAGGAAAAAAGAGGAAATATTTTAGAGAAGAAATTTGACTTTTAAAATTCGATTTTTCAACAAAGATTCTTGGAAATCTTGGAATTGGTAATTTATTTGTCTAACATACAAAAAAAGTATTTTCTACAAGTTAGATACATGGTCCAAATAACGACCATGCCTATCCACTATCCTGTCCAACCAAATACTACTTGCCCAATCTGAAATGAAAAGTTTTGGAATACGGTTTCCTAAGATTGTATTTTACTGTCGAGTCCCATTTGGCGATTAAGGTAAGTGAAGTAGCTGGGATTATCTTTGGGATTATCTTTTGTAATACCAACAATTTTGTAAATTCACAATCCATTGTCCCGAAAATGGGCTTGATTGAAGATTTTTCTTTGATCCAACCGCTTGTACTCTTATTCACTTGAGTACAATAATTCAGTCAAGTTAAATTATGAATTTTTATTTAAAAAGAATTAAGGGAACTTTCTATAGACCATTTGCAACGATCTTTAAATAGCCTGACTGTTTCTTTTGTAAATTATATCTTTATAAGTTTATTTCTGTTAATAAATCAATTACATTGATAAAAAGAAGAATTTAGTAAAAAGATTTTTTAAGTTGACCAAGGGATGGTATCCTCTCCAACATGATAGACCATCTACATGGCCGATAGGCTGATCAACTGTCACTATGATTCACCATATCCATCTTGGGACTCTTAAATCTTCATTCAGTTTTTTAATGGTTGGGATTGTCGCGCAGTCTATTTGAGCTCAGACCAAGTTGTTGTAAGGTCACACTTCATAACGCCTGCGATACCCGTCTTCGTTTAGATAAGGACGGAATCAAAAGCGAATATCTGGGCCACCCTGTGCTTCAAGTAGGCAATCTTAATAAAACTACAAGTCATGGTAGGGGAGACTGGGGACAAAAGTAACACTGTCATAAAAGTTACACGCGCTATATCTAAACCGTGCGCTTTATGGCAGCTTTTGCACACGCAAACCGCTTTGTTCAAGCCAACCTACTCCCCTTAGTAAATCGGCGTATGGAACAGGTTTGCGAACATGAGTCTAGCAAGATGATCAACTTTAAAAACTCTAATAAAACTAAAGTTGTTAAAAAAGTTTAAAATATCCGATTATATAGAAGACAAAAATGCTTGAGACTGAATAATGCTGGAACTCATTTTATATACATGATTGTAAAGGGATCATTTTCCAAAAAAAATAGCCAGGCGTGGTTACTTACCTGTATCTTCCACGCTTGGTCACGTTACGAACAGGTGTAAATGCAACGTAGATTTAAGACGTGTCCAAGTGATCCCCATGATTTTATGGAATATTTTTTTTTTACTTTTGACTTTGATTAATGGTCACTAGACCAGGTATATATTCAAAACTGACAACGTGGTACAAACACGATTAAACTGATATACCGAAAAAGTGTACTGATTAGCTATTCTTGTTATGTTAATTATTAATATAGGTACACATAGAAAACAAAATATCCATATCCATCTTAGGACTTTAAATCAGAAGTGGCTGTGAGTTTACTTATGGCTCTGCTTACCCCATTAGGAATACAGGCGTTATAGTATGTATGTATGGAAAACAAACATGACTTTTTCAAGATTTTTTTAATGGTGTTATTTTTTCTCTTAATGTATTTTCATTTTTAAGAACAAAAGACAAATGTTAAAATTTCATTTTCTTTTTGAATAAACACATTTTATTAACAAATTGGATCTTGATGAGCAAAATCTGATATTACATACTCTTAAAGCAAATTCTGCTCATAAAACTTTATTACTAGCGTGGGCGGAAACGCTTAATGTGCAAAATATATATTTTAACACTAAAATGTTTTAATAATGTGCTAATTTTCTTCTATTTTCTTTACAGGTAAGTACTACGAAGTTTTTCAAAATCGCCAAGAGGCAGTTTTCACGGGACAGGAGTAGAAATATTCACAGTAAGAATCAAGGCGGAGCGATATTGCATTTTGCTATTTTTATTAAATTCAATATTTTTATTACTTAAAAGATAATGGTGATTAATAATCACCATAATATTTTATGTACTAAAAAAGTATTTATGAACTGATAATAAACCTATTTAATAAAAAAAAGCTAAATGCAACCTCGCTAGGCCGTATACTTATATTTCATGAGTTTATTTTAAATAACGGATTTTTATAGGATGTTTATAAATATTTCATCACCATCATCATCCACAGCCTGTCTTTGCCCACTGCTGGGCAAAACAAAATATTATAACAAAATATTTTCGCATTATGTTTTCCTTCACTGGACAGCACTGGTAAAGCGCACATGCATTTTTCTAATAGAAAAATCCATTTTTACACGCCCATGTTCGAACCCATGACTATAGGATCGCAAATCGGGGGGGTACTACCACTAGACCATCAGTTCTTTGAATAGGTATACGTACAAAGTATCGCGTTCGGCAAAGATCCCCAAGGTCAATATTCATTTCGAACATTTTCGCTATTGAGAGCAATTCGCTTGCGTTTAGAGTACGATTGTCTACGTAAGCTTAGCGCTGGATAAATTGATTCTCAATAAAACTTTGCTCCTCTCACTCGTACCAAAAATGAAAGAGATGGAACATCGGTAACGCTTTTTGAGAATACGATTAAAGTTATACTTTAGAGATTTTAGAAGATTCTAATCAGGGTAATGAATGCTCGGTTGAATATTCAACTAACGGAAGACAGATGCAAAATTATCATAGCAACTTTATTATCTACCAAAAAGCGCCACACATTTTATGACAAAAAGAAACCGGTCATGTGCTAGTCGAATTCGCACACGAAGTGTCCCGTACCATCGTACTTATGTTCATAAATCTTTCTTCTATGGCGCCCCGTTTTATTTTTTCTTTTATTTTGGTTTTATTCTTTGTTTTTATAGCAACAACAGAAATGCACACTCTGTGAAAGTTTCAACTCTCTGTCTTTTACGGTTCATAAGATACAGTCCGCTGACAGACGGACGGACTTAGTAATAGGGTCCCGTTGGCACCCTTCAGATAAGGAACCCTAAAAGAGCGTGGTTACTATGATAATCATTAGTCATCCGTTAGCAGAATATAGGAATCTATTAGAACACAAAAAATACAATAAATATTGTATTATACTGTATGGATGACACCATACAGTATAATACAATATTTATTGTAAAAACACATGAGAAACAAAATAGGCACTAAACACATGCGTAACACAATATGCGGCCTTATCGCTAAAAGCAATCTTTTCCAAGCAACAAATTGGATGTTAAAGACATAGCATATAATCTATAAATAGTCTTTTACGCTGGAGTACGCGATGATGTGTTCTTTTTTTTCGTCTCACTTCATAATCCCATCAAGTCTGGCCCAGCTGTTTTGATTTGCTACATAACCCGTACTGGTGAACCGGCTTCGGTGGGGATTATGAGACTGAACCTTTTTCGCTTTCACCTGCCAATTCGACCAAACAAGCACAGGGTGTCGGAAGCGGTCCACAATATAATTAAATATTCATAATGGTTCCAGCGCGACGCCACGGAACATTTATATCGCATTACAAAACGTAAGCCTCTTATGGAATTTTATCTTTTTCCGTACCCAAAGGGTGCTAACGGGACCTATTAATAAGCCTCCGCTGTCCGTCCGTCCGTCCGTCTGTCAGCGGGCTGTATATCAAGAACCGTAATAAGTAGAGAGTTAAAAATTTCAGTGAGTATTTCTATTATTGCCGCTATAACAACAGATAATAAAGTATTATAAAATTGAAAATTAAAGGGGGCCTATTTAATGTAAGATGGTACGGAACCCTTTGTGTGCGAATTCAACTCGCACTTGACCAGTGTTTTTATTAATTTTCACGTTATCACACAATCATACTGGAGGTGTGGTTATAGGAATTTTGGTCGTCTTGCTGTGAGTTGACGAGACTAAAAAGAAAGTAATGGGTAAAGTCGAGCTGTCGATTATGATGATGATGTTACTTTGTGGTCCGCCACCTTCGTACCAATCACCTGCGGAAAAAATTACCGTGGCCGCCATTAAAGTCGCATGGTCAAACCAATGTGCGGTAAAGTCTGAGTGAATCGATGAATATTAATGGTGTAAGGCAATGCCGCTCTTTCGGGCTTTTATGGTCTGCACACAAAGACATTTATAAATCTAGTACGTTTAGAAAACGCTAATAGCCTCCCAGCACAGTCTGCCCGCCACTTCAGGGCCTAGCATTAGTCTGCACTAAAATAGTCAATGCACACGGGTTTTGATAAAAATATAGTGACATAAGTGCCTGTGTCAGCGAGATATGCGGGTCGATTCTTCTTCGAGAATAGGTTTGACAAATATTTTTAAGCATATTGCACAGCGCCATCCAACCCGAAACTAGGCAATGCTTGTACTTTGATTTTTTCAACAGACAACTATAAAAATTTTAAGGCACATTTTCATTTTAACTCTTGTATTACAAAGTCCCCAGTGAGATGACAAATTGTCAGTTAATAAATTTAAAACTGTAATAAAAAGAAAATTGTTATCTCGTTAGATAGCTTATTACAAAATATCAGATTATATAAAGACGAAAATGCTTGGGACTGAATAATGCTCCACCTCATTTTATAAACAAGATTGTAAAGGGATCATCTTCTAAAAAAATAACCAAGCGTGGTTTCTTGCTTGTATCTTCCACGCTTGGTCGCGTTACGAACAGGCGTAAATTCAATTTAGATTTAAGACGATTTAAAGTGATCCTTACCGATCCTATTGAATAAAGATTGGATTTCTGTTAACTCTTATTTTTCAATTTGCTCCGTGTTGTCTAAGTCATAAAGAGATGTCAATAGATTCCAAAATTGTTGTTTGATTAGGATTTTCTTTATTAGCCCTTTTGTATCGAGGCTAGGTTGATAGGGCAAAACATAATACGATTTTCTATTCTGAAATTCCTCTAACCTTTGTATTTAATTTAATCACTGTATTCGTCCCATATTTCCCTCTTTTAGGGATCCTGACACGGCCATTTCTTTTTTTCTATCTGAAAGTCTAGTTCCTTTTTTTGTGTGTGCACGTCGTTCTTTTTCTGTTATTTTTTCTTCTGTGCAGTGAAGTTTTTATTTAATTGGCATGTCGAAATACTATTTCGAATCTGGCTTTAACATATTCAAATGGAGGCTGGCTTTGATCGACTCGTAAATCGATTGAGTCTGGAGTTCTAGAGATAATTAGTTTTTGGTTCGACTTTTTTCTCTATGACAGTTTCATATATTTCTATGGCGGTGGTACTACAATTGAGTAGAAGTCTAATTGTACTTGGGTAGTCATGTTTTTCAACCACTATGTGTAGATACAACGGTAATTTTTTTTATGGAATTGCTGCTTAAAATTAATTTTGCGCTTCTTCTAAGGCGGGCTGATAATTGGTGGAAGCAGAATTTTGCAAACACGTCTCTTGACGGCATTTCAAAATCAAGTGTTATATTTATAGAGTTGCAGAGCAGAAATCGTGAATCAAGATGAAATAGGTTTTTGTTACTCATTTCATTCTTTGTCGTCATTTAAGCTTAGACTAACTATATTGGGTAACTCCTCATCTTAGTACTTGTTTTGAGGATGTGTTAGTGATTATTGCAAACTTTTTTAAGTAATAGTAAAATTTGGACTGACACGTCATGCATCAGGGTAACTGAGGAAGGGTCGGCGCGCGGGGGAAAACCTCTTGCGCTGGTTTTCATTTATTTGTCTAACGCATGCACATTTAAAATATATTAATAAATGTATGGCGTTTTTTGGCAGATAATTGTCCGTAGGTTGAACATAGGAACTGGGCAGTCACATTCAACCCAACACCTTTAAATTGAAGTATCCAAAACCCTTTATAGGTATTTCGATAAGATATTAGTACTAATTATTTTTATTTATTTTATTGTTTTATCGCTTGCGATCATCCATATAAAACCAAAAACAAACAAACAAAAACAAAGTAAAACTTAATCTTCGACTATTTAAACTTGACCAAAATTCAACCTGTACTCAAGTTATTAGTACTGTATTGTTCACTGGCCACCTCAAAAATGGAAAATGTTGGAATGGGTTCTTGCAGATAAAACGCCCAAATATGTGAAACTACATAGCTAAAATGTAAACAATTGTAGCCATTTAAAAGAAAAATAACATGCACACCGACGCCGTGCGTCCTGGGTGCAATTTCAAGCTAAGTGACGGGAGGTGAGACTGCGGGGAGAAACGTCTTGTACCGATCATTTGTTTGTTCAAACAGAGAAACTTTCAATTCGGCTGGATTTTATATATGACTAGCTGCCGTCCGCGGCTTCGCTCGCGTGGTACCCGGATAAAAAATAGCCTATATGATAATCCAGTACATGTAGTATGTTTTTTCACCGTTTAAACCTTCCCTGGACTACAACAAACATTTCAAAACCAAAATCAGCTAAATCAGCCCAGCATAGAATGCGTCCTGATGCTTCTCTCCCCGAGCATGTCGTAAAAGCCGACTAAGGGATAGTATCCTCCCCAACATAACGGACCACTTATATGAGCGATGAGCTGATCACCTGTCACCATGGTTCACCATATCCGTCTCAGAACTAAATCAGAAGTGGCTGCAAGTATTCTTATGTTTACTTGTGGCTCTGCCCACCCCATTAGGATTACGGGCGTGATAATATGTATGTATAGTATCTAAGAAGCGGAACTATTGATTGATCAAATTGTGTCGGTGCAAACTTAGCGGCTGTACCGGAATTCCAGATGCAATCTTAACTCTGTAATTATTATTGTTTCGAAACAGTTGGCGTTGTTGCACTGCTCCGTGTTCAGTTTACTCGCTAAATGGAAAGCGATTCATTTGAGTTACAACTTTTAATCGGAGTTTTGCGTCTGTTTCTAGATTGTAACACTTCGTAATAACATCAACATGAGTGAGTGAGTGATCGTTGAAGTTAAGCAACGTTGTGCGCGGTCACAATTAGGATGGGTGACCGCAAGTGGCATTACGTGCTGAGCGCTTCCATGCTTCGGAGGGCACGTTAAATTGGGTCCCAGCTTTTAAGTCGTTAAGCCATGACGGAGGCCTTTAGGCGGACTAAAAACTCCGTCACAAGAGTTGGCCACTAGCTCATACGAACTCACTCACTCAACATCAACATCATCAGCCGCAAGCCTCAACATCATGTCTGTTGCTTGACATGCCAAGACATTAATAAACAGTTCACTTTTGCCTTGATTGGCCTCATAGCTCAGTTGGTAGTAGCTCTTCTTTATCCGCTGTAGGTTGAAGGTTCAATTCCTACTCAGGACAAACATTTATGTGATTTTTGTGTGTCTAGGTGTTAATTTGTATTAATAAGTAATTCTGTATTAACAAAGGAACGGGAAAAAATATTCCCGCTACTTCATCAATCGGAATTTCAATCGGAGGACCGGGAATATCCCACAAAAAAAAGACTTACATATTCTATCAGCCATCTGGTCCTTATAGTACAAGTTTTGCTTAGTTCGGGGCTAGATGGCGCTATGTGTAATGGTCCAGTAATATTTTATTTTATAGTTATGCTCGTTAGGAATCGCTGCAAAAAAGAAACTCTTTATCACGTAGGTATCCATTTTTTAGGGACCAAAGCTCTAAAAATACACCGAAAAAGTTACGTGCACAATAATACAAAGAGGTTTTAAAGCCACAGATGGAACATTAAATGTAAACCCGGGGTTTTTACAATTTGAAATAATATTTGAGGAGGTTTTCGCAGCTATCTTATGGAGTCAGTCCTCGCTCGCCGGACCATTAAGTTACATTTTCATTTTAAGCCACAGAAGGCTTTTACTTCTTTTTATGGTGTCCTGTTTTTGACGAGGGCTTTGGCCCTCGTCTTCCAGGTGCTCGAGTCAATTTTCTGATGCCAAAGATAACACAAAAATTCGATATTGAAAAGTATTTTATTCTTTGTAAGAAACGTCCTTGTTTGCTTTTAACATACTTTTCTTAAGAATGATTATCTTACTTACGCGAAAGATTGTATGTATGGATGTTTGTTACTCTTTCACGCCTAAACAGCTAAACGGATTTGAATGAAACTTGGAATTATACATAGTAAAAGTTTTTCGTAATTTTCTCGGACTTGGTTGCTTTCGATGTCATACAGTTTGACATTGCCGACCAGGCATGCTCTGCACACCGTTGCAGACATACCTACTATAACTTCTCTTTTTATTTTTTATTCAGGATTAAACTATACCTACAAAAGAATCCTTCAAGATGTTTGCTGTACATGTACTGGATTAATATATAGGCTATTTTTTATTCGGTTACCACGTGAGCGAAGCCGCGAGCGGCAGCTAGTAATTCATAATTTTGTGATCATAATTACATCAATACAAACTAAGAACCTCGCCAACAGCGGCGTAGAACAACTGCTTTTGAAGGCAGTTTCCGCAACGCTGCATCGAAGTGTTGGAATAATTATTCTCCCGCCGATAACTAATTAACTACTCCGGTTAGTTGACTGGCAGAAAGCGCAAGAAAGCCTTTTGTTGAATACAAGCGCCATCTATAAAGAAATAATGTCCCTTTGTAATAACCCTATCTAATATTATTATTTTGATTTTCTTTTATCTTAATCTTTGTAACTTTTGCATGTCTACTTTGTTTTTCTTTATGTTTTCATGCCCGCTCTGTAGAATCGGCCCTAAGGAAAGACCAGCGCGGTTTGTTTTTACAAGCTGCATAATACTGAGTTAGGGTACGTTTTGTAGCAACCTAGAATATATCTTAGTTTTAAATAAGTGTAAACTATTAAGTGTATACTAAGTGTAAATGTTGTTACAAACAAAATGCCATTCTATTCTATTCAATGGCCTTATTTAAGTTGGTATAAACATGTCTTACAATTCCGAAAATGTGCCAGAACAATAAATAACATGAACTAAAACATAGTATTTACTTGATTAAAAAAAAACAAACTATTTAACAGGTAACCTACAATACATAAGAGGCAAAATAGAGAACCAGGTACCGCATTACAATACAAATAGTTTTAACATAACTTAGTGTAGCAGTACCGTTTTGATTCAAAACTTACAAGACATAGATTAAATTTACTGTATAGTTTCAAAACAATTTTTTTTTAATCGAAACCCATTTAGTATTGCTTATGTTTATAAGAAACTAGCTGACCCGACAGACTTCGTCCTGTCAAAAAGATTTGTAATCATTTGTATGGGAAAAAGAAAAGGGCTATTTTTAGGGTTTTTCCAGCAATAATTCTAATTTTTCTCGCCGTAAAAACCATCCTTGAACTTCAACGAACATTTTAAAAAAAGATTTGGCCAAATTGGTCCAGGCGTTGTTGAGTTATGCGCTTACCAACACATTTTGCGATTCATTTTTATATTATAAGATACTAAATTTTCAACTGTTTAGTTGAAAATATAAGTTGTTTGGTATAATAAATATGGTACAATCAGTTTGTTTTTTTGACGCAAAACTACAGAAAAAATAAACATTAAATAATAGATAAGACTAGCTGCCGCCCGCGACTTCGCTCACGTTGTACCCAATAAAAAGTAGCCTAAATGTTATTCCAGCCCACGTATTATGTATGTTAAAGTTTCATTCAACTCCGTTCAGCCGTTTGGGCGTGATTGAGGCACAAACATACATCGTCACATCCACACATCCTTACATCCTTACAAACTTTCGCATTTATAATATTAGTAAGATTATCTACTTAGGAAAGGTACCTGGTTGTATAATACATACATAATATCACGCCTGTTTCCCATAGGGGTAGGCAGAGATCACGGATCTCCATTTGCTACGATTCTGACATATATCTTTCGCTTCATTCACTTTCATAACATTCTTCATACATGCTCGTCGGTTTAGGGTACTCTTGACCTGGCCCTTTTCCAAAACGCCGCCAATTTAGACCAGGTACGTACGCCTAGGTTATATAATAGGCACGTCAAAACTAAAATAAAACGAAAGAACTCCTGAATATTTTCACAAACGAAAGTTCAGCTGACTCATTATAAATACTAATATACTGTTCGACTTTATATGTGTATGTTTTTTGGTTGGTCAGTCAATCATGTTGTTAGAGTTAAACCGGTTATGTTGACCTAGATTAAAAAGGTTAGTTTTACGAGGTAGGGGTTCCAAAGAATGTTACTTGTTCGACGACCTCGGTGGCGTGGCAGTCGAGTACTCGGCTGAGACGCAAGAGGGTTCAATTCCTACTGCGGGAGAAATGTTTGCATGTATTATAAGTATTCTATCTGATTCCCATAACTTTGTTTATTTTGAGGCTAGATGGTGCTGTGTAAAATGACCACAAATATTTGATTTGTTTTGTTAATGAACTTAAGTGAAAATAAAGTTAATTTGTTTAAAATGTTGATCATTGTTTAACATTATTGGACGACCCCGCTTTCCAATCATAAGGTCGTGGGGTCCGAATCTGTTTCTGCACCATATTACTTTACGTTCGAAAAAATATAATTATAATTACGAGTATAATAAACTTTATTTCAGACAACTTGGGTCCATACAGTACTTTTTAAAATAAAATTACCAGACATTGCTTATGAACTAATAATAAAGAACAAACAAAAATAAATGAAGACAAATTAAACAATAACAGACTTAATAAAATAACTAAAACACAATATTATAAAAATATTTTAGCAAATAGTTTAACTTCTCTGCTGGACTAGGAGTAAAAAAATAACATAGAATGCGTCCAGCTGCTTCTCTCCCCGAGCATGTCGTAAAAGTCGACTAAGGGATAGTATCCTCCAACAAATGAGATACAATAAGCAAGTATTCCCAAGGAGGGTTGACGTCAGGCAGGTGGCCGGTCATAAAACACCTTAGCCAAAACTCTTACACCATGATCCAAAGATCATGCTATGCTGACCCCACATAGAGTGGGATAAGGCAGGAAGATGATGATGATGATTTTAGCAAATAGTTTGACAGCATAAATAGTCTTTACTCTAATGTAAAAGTATGGAACTATAGAAACTATCTGCTATGACATTCAGAATGCTGTTGTGGATACCTCTAAGTCTGCCCGTCAGGGACATTATGTACGCTATACCTAACCGACTCAATGAAAGGAAAACTTCGCGAAGAACCGGCATGTCGAAGAACTTGAAAAGTTAGAAAACATTTGTCAAGTGCACGAAAGGAGCATTTAAGACGCTCTTTGATCCTTTCACTAAACTGGTCGCGCAAGTAGTATTTCCAGTCTTTGAAACCAGCATTTAGTAAAACTTAAAAGTTTGAAAACTTGCCCCGAGGGCGTGAAAAGAGCATTTAAGATGCTCTTTGATCCTTTCACTAAACTGGCGGCACGAGAAGTAGTACTTATAATATTTGTTTATGAAATAAAAACCCCAACTCAAAAGTGAAGTATATACTAAGGCCTTTTACCATCTATAGGAGATGATTTAAATAGCGTCAGGAGGCAAATTTTACCTACACAAACGGGACGCTGTAGTGCCCGGGACGAATTATGATGGAGTAGGCTTGCACAGCAACTATTCCATCCTCTCAGCTTAGTCGGCCTTGTCCACAGGAAAGACATGATCAATACGTGCGGAGTTGACTAATCCGCGGGTTTCCTCACGATGTTTTCCTTCACCGTTTGAGAGTACTGGTTTAGCGCACATAAATTTTTCGCATAGAAAAATCCATTGGTACACGACCGGATTTGAACCCACGACCTTAGGATCGGAAGGCGGGGTCACTATCAACCAGACCACCAGTGCTCTCAATAGTCAAAGTGAAGTATATACACAAAGTCATAATCATAATCATAAATCATTTATCGCGTAATATAGGTTTGTAACAGATGTATTGCGATAGTTTCAGAGCAACCGTAGCATGGTACCTACGCATGCAATATTAATTATAATATAATATTACATAATATACATACATACTATCACGCCCATATCGCTAATGGGGTGGGCAGAGCCACAAGTTAGCAAGAGAAAACTTGCAGCCACTTCTGATTTAAATCTTAAGATGGATAATTTATGGTGAACCATGGTGACAGGTGATCAGCCCATCGCCCATATGGGTGGTCCATCATTTTGGAGAGGATGCTATCCCTTAGTCGACTTTTACGACATGCTCTGGGAGAAAAGCAGCTGGACGCATTCTATGCTTTTTCTTTGCTTATACATAATATTAATATATTCAAATTTTAGGATTTTTCTTTAATAGGTATAGAATTTTTTTTTTAAATTCAATTCATTTAAAAGTCATTATTTTTATCATTTAAGTAGTCATACGTAGAATAATAAGCCTTCTCCATCAATATTTTTTTCAGTCTCACTTTGAATACTAAAACATTTGGTGTAGGTATCTAGTAGGTAAAGGTATTGGTAAATGATTGTACAACCTGAAAGTTTTTTTTTTAAGTTACCTCAGTTAATTAGTTCGGTTCGAATTGCAAGTAACGCTTAATGCACAGACATTGATAGTACTGTGCTAGTTTGTTGTATAAGTTTAAATTGCAGTAAGCGCATATTGAGGTACGCCTCCAATCATAATTTTCCTGCCCTTATCCCACAGGTGGGGTCGGCATTCCAAGTTTCCCTCCTCCATCTTCACCTATCAATCGTCATCTCAGTACTCACTCCTTTCAAACGCATGTTCTCTTTCACAGTCCATCCATCTTTTCAAGGTACGCCCCACAATGTCATACATAAATAAATAACACTGTAACTGGGTCACATACATAGTTCTGAACCCACACTGGGATTCCCTGTGTCGTGGGTATCAGAAACTACGAGTACCATGCTACCAAAACTGTGTAATCTGTGGATATATAACCGTAAAATTGTAAATACCTCTAGATTACAATCTCGCAAGATTGTACACTGTCGAACAACAGCTTAAATCGAAATTAGTAGCTTAGGTTAGGTTGGTTAATGAAAAATTACGCGCGAGGCGAGCGAGCGTACCGCTACAGCGCCCGCCAAAGCGCCACAAACTTAAAGCAATTACCCCCGAATACTCAAACGCATCTCAGAGTCGAGCACGTCTCAAGTCACGGTTTTTTGACAGTTTTTGATGAATATCTGTCAAAAACTCGTCACTTGAGACGTGCTCGACTCTGAGATGCGTTTGAGTATTCGGGTGTTAAATTTTAAATAGTATGTTACGGTTCACAAACTTTCGACAGTCTACAATCTCGCGAGATAAATAATAATCTAACGGTATTTACCTATTTTCACGGTGGCAGACACACTAAGTGTTTTCCAGTGTTTAAGTTACCTCAATGACAGTTAGATTATAGAAATAGTTTCTGGTTAGAAACTATTTCTGTAATTGGCAATCGCCACTGGTTCAACTATAACTTCTAGCACAGACTGTGATAGTGCTCTGCGAGTTTGATGCATAGAAAAGTTTAAATTGCAGTGATCTAGTTAGCGTACATTGAGGTACGCCACAATGTCATGAATTGAGTTTGTCTGGGTTTTAGAATAAACCTACAAAAGAAACATATCAAATCAAATCAATTTATTTCCTTATTTGATACAATTTGTACAGTAGGAAAAGTCAATATAAAATAAACAAAAGAAATAATAAAAACCTGTAAACTTAACTATGTATGCTTTACATTATCAATCCTAACAGTAAAGTCTTTAAAATTTAAATTTCGGATGTCCAAGGTTAATTATTAAATAATTGTATGCTTATACAGAGGAAACTTTTGTCTTCTTTAACTAGTATACATGGTGGAACAATAATGTCATTATTATGACGGCTATTATAATTGTGCATGTCTTTGTTTAATTTAAAATTATCTATATTTAATTTAGCATAATACAAGATTTTGAAACCTACATGCATATTATCACGCCCCGATCCCTAATGGGATGGGCAGAACCACGAGTAATCATAAGAAAGCTTATACTCCCTATTTAAAGTCCCAAGATGGATATGGTGAACCATGGTAACAGGTGATCAGTCCATCGCCCATAATAGGCGGTCCATCATTCTATGTTTTCACTACTCCCAATCTAGTAGAGAAATAAAAGGTAGTGGTCCCGCCTTCCGATCCTAAGGCCGTAGATATATTATCTGTTCGAAATTTCTATCGAAAAAACCGGCATGTAGTAGAATCTAAAAAGTTCGAAAAACATTTGTCAAGTGCACGAAGGGAGCCTTTGAGACGCACTTTAAATCTTCTTACTACATTGGTTTAAAAAGAACTAGTAGTAGTATGTACTTATTTGTTATTATTTAAATTCATATCCGTAACGGCTGAACGGTTTTGGTTGAAATTATGACTAGACTACCTTTTGTCCTATTGAGTACTAGGACGCTAATAATAATATTAATATTTATTAAAAAAAATGCTGGGCGCTATAAGGCACTCGTTATTTATTTTCATTGACCATCAAAATGTTTCTTTTTAATAAATTATTTGTATCTACTCATTGCTTTGCTAGTAAATAAGCATGCGAATTTTTTAACTAATCTTTCTTTGTTTTAGTTTTTATTAGAAGATTTTTCTTATACATTACCTACTTAGTACCTAAGAAGTCTAACTTGATATGATCGAAAGTCTTTTTTTGCACCATTTTTTTATGTTTTTAATAATTAGATGCCTACAGTATAAGCATTTTTTAACTCACTATATTCGCTAAAGTTCACCAGAACAATAACTAATTCAAAGTTTAAAACTGATACAAGTAGTAATGCTATGCGGTTATCATTAATTTTCTGGAGAACTTTAGACTTAATTATTTTCACGCTAAGCTTGCTTATTTATTTCTGTTTGTGTTTTTAAAGTAACCATCGGAACTATTTCTTGAATTATTTAAACTCGGACCTTGTTATGAAAACATTTGGAAGCGCCATCTAGCGTCGAGTAGCGAATCTAAAATAAGTTAGTGTGATGAAATTCCGAAACTCTAGTTTGGCTTCGCGCGGTTTTCGCGAAGCGGGAGTCCTGAGCGCTGTGCGCAGCGGCAAATGGCGGAACTAAAGCGCTTAATCCCCCTGAACGCGGAGTTTCCGAAGGAAAATGAGAACTAGAAGTTTACCTACTCGCAACTAGATGGCGTTGCACTGAATGTAACACTAACTAGTGTCACAGGTTTTCCGCTAGGTGGCGCCACTATTTTACATATTAACGCTTTTTCTAAGATGGCACTTCAAACCTCGCCTTCAAAGGTGTTTGTTTTGAGTATGCATTCAAAGCGCTTTTGTGTGGAGTAATCTTGGAATGAATAGAACGGTAGAGCAGGTAGGGGGCTTTCTAGTGCTAGTTCGCTATTTTCTTCTTCTTGTAAGTTCTCTAAGGACTTGATAAAGTATTTTTACCATATCTGTTACAATTTATAAAAACTTTAATAAAATAAATAGTCACCTAACATTTTTTGCCGGCTGAGTTGACTATAAAAAATATAAATCATTTTTGTAGTGAACATTTCGGCCCATGGGCTGAGTGAGGTGTGGGCTAAGTTAACCAAAGAATCTATTTTTTGTGTAGACTTTTTTAACTATTTTTTAGAAAAAGTGACTCCTTCTCTGTCAAGAAATTTCTCAGTAATATATACTTGACCGGTTCTAGAGGATAACGGAATAAAAACAGTTCAGCACGTAAAATAATGTACGCAGTTCAAAACCGAAATTCCATGCTAATTGTTCTTATATTTTTTCAACCGTACTCGTCGAAACTCGAAGGAGGGATCTACGACATTTGCTACGAGCGTAGGCCGTAGCACTGCTGCTACGCGCAATACCATGATTAACACACAATCACACTAACTGCTGAATTTTGTGTGTAAGTGTGTTTGTCTCCATCTCCATAATTGCTTAACGTTGCGTTTTGGCCCAAAGTTTATGACCTGAAATAACACAGGTTATTTTTATCCGGCTACAACTTGAGAGCACTGGTGGTCTAATTGGTAGTGATCCCGCCTTCCGATCCTAAGGACGTGGGTTCAAATCCGGTCGTGTACCAATGGTTTTTCCTGTGCGAAAAATTTATGTGATGGAAAACATCGTGAGCAAACCCGCGGCTTAGTGGTGGTGTGTGCTCGAAAAGTGCTCGCCTGAGTCCAGTAGTGAGAAAGTCCAGTAGATCTGGAACCACTGAGAGTTTTCAAAGTTGCGCTTTACACTAGTAAATATTATTTAAGAATAATCCTTCAAATGATTCATCCTCACGATGTTTTCCTTGATAGTTGGAAACGTCGTGAGGAAACCGGTACGTCGTAAACAAGAGAAAAATTTAAAGTTGTCAAGAAGCGTCTTTGAGCTATACCATTGACCACGGTGCGCGGGCCGTTTTCTCGTGGTCCTACTATGTTGTCCTACTAGTAGGACCACGAGGGAGACCAGTTTCTGTTCGTCCTACTAGGACATATTAGACCTGTAATAATTTATTTAAACCACCTGTATATAATTAATACCTATGACACTAGTAATAAAAGGAAGAAAAGAAACAGTCATTTCTAACAAACTAAAGATATGATCCTGTTATAAATAGAAGATATAAAAAACACTTTATTGCACGCCACACATAAAACAATTACAAATAAAAGACTAATGCGCGGTGGTTTGAAAGAACCAAACACACAGGTAGTACACAAACATTGTGAGCCTCGACAATTGATGATGATAATGTATGTTCGTATGAGCTAGTGGCCAACTCTAGTGACGGAGTTTTTAGGCCGCCTAAAGGCCTCCGTCATGGCTTAACGACTTAAAAGCCGGGACCGACCGTTTAACGTGCCCTCCGAAGCACGGAAGCGCTCAGCTCGTAATGCCACTTGCGGTCACCCATCCCAATTTGTGACCGCGCATATCGTTGCTTAAGTTTAATGATCAATCAAGAACGCCTAAGCAAGCTACGCCACGAGCGCTTCAATGATAATGTGTAATAATGATAATATAATATTTTTTGGTACTACTGTAACTTATATTCATGTGACGTAATTATTTCTTCTTACTTTTATTGTAGAATATGAGGCTATTTCGGGAAGTTCATTTTAGGGTTCCGTACCCAAAGGGTGCCAACGGGGCTATATTGCTAAGCCTCCGCTGTTTGTCCACAGACAGACAGACAGAACCGTAATAGGTAGAGAGTTGACAGTTTTCACAGAGTGTGTATTTCTATTGCCGCTATAACAACAAATAATTAAATCAAATAAAATAAAAAAGAGTGCCACATACAAGAAAAAAAATGTTGACTTTCGTAATCGATCATCGAAGCTACCTATTTAAAAAGTACACAGAGTAAAAGTCATATTAAAAGTACATGTACGATGGTATGGAACCTTTCGTGTTTGAACTCGACTCGCACTTGACTTTTTTGTTTGACGGGCAAGTATTCCACTTATCTTTAATAACTAAACGGAACAAGTATTTGTTCTATGGATTCGGGCAAATGTCCTCTTTAAATAACGAGCCAAATGATGCGAATAGGGCGTTCGCTTTTGTGCACAAATCTTTTCTTGCTCCTTTTCGGCCGTTTGCTGACACAAGGGGTTCCCGTTTTGCGGCAGATGAAACAAAATATACACCTGTCTCGTTTCCTCGGCCAACCGTGAACACAAAAACATACCGTCTTCGATTAAACGAGGCTAACCGTGGAGCTATTGTCTACCAGGACTTCAATACTCATTAACCGGTCAAGTCTTATGTTCTTCCGTACGCCAGTCCTTACATTCGTAATCTCCACCAAAATTATTATCATAGATAAGAAAATAGAATGCGTCCAGCTGCTTCTCTCCCACAGCATATCGTAAAAGTCGACTTGACATGATGGGCCATCTATATGGGGCTGGTCACCTGACACCATGGTTCACCATATCGATCTTGAGACTTTGAATAAAGTGGCTGCAAGTTTTCTTATGATTACCTATGGCTCTGCCCACCCCATTAGGGATGCGGGCGTGATAATACGAATACATCAGGAATGTTACACAGCATACTTTTTTATCAGAAGATCATGCTAGCGAAACTGCTGGAAGCAACAAACCAAACAGAGGTAGTTTGTGATCTTACCTAATCCTTAACACCTAAACAACACATCTACCATACGTTTTATTGTATTTTACCTTCGTTCCTAAGGTCGTGGGTTGAAATCCGGACGTGTACCAATTAATTTTTCTATGCGAAAAAATTCTGTGCGCTATTACCAGTAGTCCCAATCGGTGAAGGAAAACATCGTGAGGAAACCCGCGGCTTAGTCAGCTCCGCAGGTATTGACCATGTCTTTCCTGTGGACAAGGCCGACTAAGCTGAGAGGATGGAATAGGTGCTGGGCAAGCCCATTCCATCTTAATTCGTCCCGGGCATTACAGCGTCCCGTTTGTGAAGGTAAAAGTTGCCATCTGACGCTGTATAAATCATCTCCTATAGATGGTAAGATGATTTTTTTAATTGCAGGTGAAATTATTAGTTTGTTTTTTCTTACTAAAAATAAAAATAAATATGAAATAACAACAGTGGTACGGTAGGTAAACGTTGCACAGTATCACGACACACGACATCGCAACTTCGACAATAATATTCCCAATAGACAAGTATAAGGCGAAGTTGAGTTAGCGCAAATTTTGGTGGAGGTGGCGGGGAGCAGGGGGGCAACCCTCCCCCCCCTCCCCCCACCCCTCCCTAAATGCTACAGCAGTGCGACGTGACTCCGCTGAGGAACAGACGCGTTTTTAGGTCAACTGTAGACGAGATGGAGCACGTCTCAACCCTTGCTTGGCGCTAAATACGCTGAGTTTTCACTTTCTAGCGAACCATACATAACTCATTCAGATTCCATCTTCCTGCCCTTATCCCACTCTATGTGGGGTCGGCACAGCATGATCCAAGGATCATGCTGTATGAGTTTTGGCTAAGGTGTTTTATAACTCATTCAGATTATAAGTTAAAAACTCTCTGTCGAAAAGTCGCCTAGTACAGAATCTGGTTATGCGATTTTAGATATTATTTACCAGTAATCTTAAACGGCAAAGGAAAACATCGTGAGGAAACCGGCATGTCGTAAAACCGAAGAAAGTTCGAAATATGTCAAGTGCACGAAAGGATCCTTTGAGGCGCAAAAATCCTTTCACCACACTAATTCTGAACTCACGACCTTAGGATCGAAGGTGGGGCCGCTACCACTAGACCACCAGTGCCCTTTAAGTTGATAGGATACATAGATAAGATTGCAGTTTATGGTTTCAGCTTTGTTTAATCAAACTTTGATTTGATTATCCACAAGGCGGAATTTTTTTATGCCACCCGGGGGATGTACTCTAAGTATTGTATTTAGCTAAATTTAACTCAAAGGAAACATTCCTTTTATTTCTAAAAGAAGCAAAACTGCGTTTAAAAGTTTTTGAAAAACGTTTACCACACCCGGGAATCGAACCAACTAAAATCCGGAAAAACAACATTCTGTACTTTTGGCATCTTAACTTATAACGTTGATAAAGAGGTGAAGTACCGACTTTAGCTCAAAGGTCCATTGAAATTTTATAGTTATTACTAATCATAACTTATAATGTAATTTATAAATATGGTAATGTTTACACTGAGTAAAATTTGTTATCAGTATTTATAAGTGGTACTTTTCCTCTAGGTGGCATTAAAAAACTCCCCCCTGTATACAATTATATCCCGGATATTATATACACAAATTGGGGACACATGACTTCCGGACGCGGCCTCGTTAGTGTTGTACCCAAATAAAAGGAGACAGTCACATCCTTACAAACTTTTGTATACTAGGATCCTATGCTATGTATGTATGTTCGTATGAGCTAGTGGCCAACTCTAGTGACGGAGTTTTTAGGCCGCCTAAAGGCCTCCGTCATGGCTTGACGACTTAAAAGCCGGGACCGACCGTTTAACGTGCCCTCCGAGGCACGGAAGCGCTCAGTTCGTAATGCCACTTGCGGTCACTCATCCCAATTTGTGACCGCGCATATCATTGCTTAACTTTAACGATCAATCAAGAACGCCTAAGCAAGCTACGCCACGAGCGCTTCATCCTATCCTATAAACATAATATTTTCAACCTACCAAATCCTACCTACCTACAATATTAATCCGTGTCCAAAATCGCTCACAAACAAAGCTTTAACACTTTTATACAAACGCAGTAATCCGAAAAAATATTAATAATTCAATATTTCACTAGTTGGGTTATAAAACTTTCAATAAAAGTAAATAGATTGTTCTTTAAGTTAAAGTAGAATGCATGTTACGTGGTCTATATGAAATTACATGACATAATCGAATATTGAGCCAATTTACTGGCATGACTGGACTCATACCCTTCTCGTGCCATCTTATCTTGGCTGGCTTTGATTTTGAAGTTATTTTTGTTGTCAGCCTTTCTCATCCCACTGCTAGGCAAAGGCCTCCCCTTGAGTTTCCAAGATTTGCGGTCCAACGCATTTGCGTTTGCCTGTACTGATTGTTGCTAAAGGTATCAAGCTCGTCGCTATATTACTTGCGTATAAAGTGTTTGATTTTTTTTAATATTTAATTATCTTTCTACGTTATTTTTAGTTTTTCCTTATTAATGCATAATTAAATCGGCCAAGAATTTCGTATCTTATATTATTTTATCATCCCACTTTTACATTTTTATCAAATACTAGCTGCCGCCCGCAGCTTCGCTAGCGTGGTACCCGGATAAAAAATAGCCTATATGTTAATCCAGTACATGTACTATGTATATTCCATGTTTCATTCAAATCCGTTCAGCCGTTTAGGCGTGAAAGAGTAACAAACATCCATACATCCATACATACAAACTTTCGCGTTTATAATATTAGCACATAGGAAGTAGGATTATCTTTTATCGCCAATAATTTTTAAGAGACTGCTCACACCTTTAGTACTTAAAATTGAGTGCGATTCACCGAAATAAACTAGAAAAGACATCCATAATATCCATACTTATATTATAAATGCAGAAATAACTCCGTCTGTTACTTTTTTCCCGCCTACAAGCTAACAGATTTCGATTAAATTTAACGAGGAGATTGCATCCTGGGAAAGGACACAAGGTTACCTTTTTCTCAATAAATAATCAATGCTGACGAAGTCACAGGTAGCAGTTAGTCTTACTATAACACTCAAGTGACGAGTTTTTGACAGATTTTCATCAAAAACTGTCAAAAAACCGTGACTTGAAACGTGCTCAACTCTGAGTCGCGTTTGAGTATTCGGAGCAGCTTAAGTAGTCTAATTATTCGTGTGTATCCGGGGACGGGCCAATTTTTCCGGGTCGGATATATAGGCCACTAGATGACGTCACACACTGCAACACAGCGCAATAATACCGTAGCATATTTAGCTGACATCAGTAAATCAGAGTCAGATTTAAAATAAATATTAAAAGGCAACAGGTGGCGATTTAACACGACGAGCTTATTGTCAGTGATATGCGCAATATGAAGTAATAACTGGACACTAGGTACTACTACTTAGTATTAAGTAGGTATCCTACTAACCTATCCTACTTCGTACTTCCTACTATATTATAAAATGTGGAAGTTTGTGAGGATGTTTGGATGTTTGTGTCTCAATCACACCTAATAGGCTGAACGGATTTGAATGAAACTTGAAATATACATAGTACAGGTGCTGGATTAACATATAGGCTATTTTTCATCCGCGTACTACGTGAGCGAGGCCGCGGGCGGCAGCTAGTAGGTTCATAAAAGTGTTTGTTTAGTTTCAAAAATATTTATAAGTAGAAAAGGAGGTAGTAGAAATAAAGGCTCGTTTTATTTATTTTCTAAATTTTTACTACGCTTTCTAAGTGCACTCCAATGAATCATTTTTGTATATTTGAACTTAATTTCTAAGACATTCTCAATGGTCTGCATTCGTGAAATCAAGTTAAACAAATCAAATAAAATCTATATATTCATCTAAAACATAGTGTAAAACGCAAATCTTTTAGCAATGCGAAGTGGCTTTTCACTGCATTCCTGCGAGGTCTGCTGACAATGATATGAAATCCAATAAAACTTCCCCATTGTCGGAATAAAAGCTTTTAATACAATTGAAGCCGAAGCAAACTAGTCCAATGCCCCAATCGCGCTATACTGCTGTCACTAGTTTCGAGCTTTCGAACCAGCTTGGTGAAAGGATTTAAAGTCCGTCTCAAACGCTTCTCGAGTGCACTAATCACGCTATTTAACGGCCTCGGTGGCGTGGCGGGCGAGTGCTCGGCTGTGGAGCAAGAGCTGCGGGTTCGATTCCCGCTACGGGAGAAATGTTTGTATGTTCTGCAAATATTTCTTCTGGGTCTGGGTGTTGTAGTATTTTAAGTATGCATATACAAAAAAAATGTAGGTATATATATATAAGTTAGCCATCTGGAGCTCATATTACAAGCTTTACTTGGTTTGGGGCTAGATGGCGCTGTGTGAAATGACCACAAAATTCAGTGGATCTTACGTTCGTTGGAAATCACGTTGCGTTATTTTTAGTTTTGGCAATGTCAAAATCAAAATCGTACGTGTTTCCATATTACTCTGACATTTAATTACATTTACGCATACCATAGGCATTTTTATTTTCACACACGTACATATAAAATCACCCGTTTCCCATAGGAGTAGGCAGAGATCACGGATATCCATTTGATACGATTCTGAGATACTTCTTTCGCTTCATTCACTTCTTTTTATTTCTTAAAGGATTTTCATTTCTAATCTTTTCTTAAAATAAAGTACAAGGCTTTTTACCATCTATAGTAAATTATTTATACAGCGTCAGGAGACAACTTTTACCTTCACTTACGGGACGCTGTAGTGCCCGGGACGAATTAAGTTGGAGTATGCTTGCCCAGCACCTATTCCATCCTCTCATCTTAGTCGGCCTTGTCCACAGGAAAGACATGGTCAATACCTGCGGAGCTGACTAAACCGCGGGTTTCTTCACGATGTTTTTCTTTGCCGTTTGACAGTACTGGTCCGGTCGAAGGTTCAAACCCGATCGTGTACCAATGGACTTTTCTGTGCGAAACGTTAAATATATCGCAATACGCTACATACTTGCAATCTTTTAATCGTATAAAATTTAATATTAGCTCGTAATATTGTGCTAAAACTCGATCAAGGTTAGCGTCGGGACTAACCTACGTTCCACTAACAAATAGAATTACCCAGCGGGCTCCGGGAGGTCACCAACTTGTATGTTCTAAGCAATTCACTTTAGATTTTGAATGAAACATTACTGCTACAAAGTCGTTTCAGTAGATTTTCAGAACCATAGCCGTGAAAGTGAAGTTTATCTGATTAAATACTGATTGTATATGTGAAAATTATTAAAAAGAAAAACTAAAATAGATTGAAATTAACCCTTTATTTTCATAAGGTCAGACTTTCAAATGGTCATATTTTCAAAAAGTCGCTCTTTCTAATCGTCGCCCTTTCAAATCGTCTGCTTTGGTACAGTCATATCCAATTCACACACGTTGTCTACTCTGTTAAGAAATATATATACACAAACTCATAGACAGGACATTTTATAATCCCTGTTGAGCAACAAATTTCAATTTAATTTCTAAAATTCCTTAATAATCTTAGAAATTTCTTCCACTCAATGTAGACTCCTGAATCTCGTATCAGGAGAATCATACTATTCTTGAATACATCCAGCCTTCTTTCTGGCCGGTGTAACAGCAAGTACTGTGTAATTGCTTAAATTTATGAACTAGGTCGTGCATTTAGTTGGTACCGGAGTCAAGTTGTCTCTTTATTCTTTATAAATCGGTTACTGGGGCGCAATAAGTAGTCAAGCATTCATAAATGCGTTAAAGACGCCATGTTAGCCCAGACAGAGACTATGAGACGTCTAACCTACATTTTAACCATCGCATTGTAGAGAGAAAGAAGCAACCGGACATATTCTATGCTTCTTCTTTACTCCATCCAGCAGAGAAGTAAAAGTCGACTAAGGGACCTCTCTAACATGATGGACCACCTATATGAGCGATGGGCTGATCACCTGTCACCATGGTTCACGATTTCCATCTTAGGATTTTAAATCAGAAGTGGCTGTTTAAGTTTTCTTATGTTTACTTGTGGTTCTGCCTACCCCATTAGAGATATGGGCGTGATAACATGTATGTATGTATATGTATTGTAAAGCTGTCCCGCCCGTGATGCTCGGTCATACATTTTACGTGACTTCTCTCTCAGAGTTAAAAAAACTTCATCATCATCATATCAGCCCACATCCACCCACTAATATATGTAGGTCCTCTTTTGTACGGACAAATTAAGATGAAGTAGGCTTGCTCAGCTCCTACTCCATCCTCTCAGCTTAGTCGGCCTTGTCCACAGGAAAGACATGGTCAATACGTGCGGAGCTGACTAAGCCGCGGGTTTCCTCACGATGTTTTCCTTTACCGTTTGAGAGTACTGATAAAGCGCACATAAATTTTTCGCACAGAAAAATCCATTGGTGCACGACCGGATTTGAAGCGACCTTAGGATCAGAAGGCGGGGTCACTACCAACTAGACCACCAGTACTCACAATTAAGGTTCATAAGTCATTGGTTATAACGACGCCACACCCAACACCCAACACCCAACAGTCACATGCATAGCAGTAGGCCAAAAGACTATTTTTCTGCATAATAGGTACCTACAAACCTACCTATTTCAAGGTACCTAAGTACTTAAGTATGGTTGTGTGAGCTAAGTTAACTACCTTCTTATCTTGTAATAAGATCTTAGAAATAAGTTTTTTTGTGCCTTTAAATTGTTCTAATATTTTTTTATTATTATAGTCCTACCTTTATATTATTCAAATTCTTTTTATTATTATTATAGTCCTGACCTCACTCTAGGATTCCCTGTGTCGTGGGTATCAGAAACTACCAGTACCATGGTACCACAACACCCAGACCCGGAAGAAATTTACAGAACATGCAAACATTTCTTCCGCAGCGGGAATCTAACCTGCGCCTCTTGCTCTGCCGAGCAATCGCCCGCCACGCCACCGAGGCCGTCACAAATGTATAGTTGAGTTTAACCTCCACTCACTTATGCTACGTGACCTCTGGCCGACAGGTTGGTTTAAGCCCTATTTGCGCTCGAAACAGAACACAAACAAAGCAAGTTGATATTGCGCTGGTACCGGCTATTACTCGTCCACGTCACTGATAAAACTTACGGTACTAAACGTATGCTAAAAGATGTGTACACTCTCTTCATTTACAATCCAATTTGTACTTTGTTAATTATTTATTTTTATTATACATACATAGCACGCCCGTATCCCTGATGGGGTGGGCAGAGCCACAAGTAAACATGAGAAAATTTGCAGCCGCTTCTGATTCAAACTCCTAAGATGTATATGGTGAACCATAGTGTCAGGTGATCAGCCCAGCAGATATTTTGATTATGATGATAATTTTTAAAAACATAATTTGTATATGTTTCAATTTTTTGTTTAAATAATGTTAATTAGTGTAATCGGTTGTTTTTGTTGTTAATCGTACTGTTTAACAATTAATTTATTTTAAATTCATTTCATATATTTTTTTCATTTCATCGTCCGTTCGTTCTATCGACATTTTCTTGGCTGAGTTCGGTCGACGGATGTCCGACCGCACTTCGGCCGATGACGGCTTTGTTATAATCGTACCGTTAGGCATTGTCATATGTGAGCGACAAACGTCAAAATTCGACGCGTTTCGGAAACACCAATCAGAGGCCTTATTATATAATAGAATAGAATATTTTGTTACACTGTATCTTGTTTGTTACACTGTATCTTGTTTGTGACACTGTATCTTGTTTGTGACACTTTATCTGCACTTAACCTACATTATCGAGCATTTTTAATTATAGTTAAGGGGAACAAAGAATTTCACTGACGTCCCACGATGGGGTGTATTGTGAATTATCCCCCTGCTAACTCTCCCCCAGCCATTGATGTGAGGCGTTTGTTACGTTTGGAGATCAGTCTTACATTATTGAGTAGGATATTTTAAAAGTCGGATCGCGTCGCATCGCGTGGCATCGCTTCTTGTCGCTTTCCGTCGTTCACCTAGGACAAGGGTGAGCTGGAACTTAAGTTGAGGTAATCCCATTCCTAGATGCACTGCTGGCAGATTATTTATTTAGGTCCAAATTACAAATGATTTAACCCTTAGCCACCTAACGTGTTTTCGAGTAAAACTACCACCTAACGGCGGTCAACGTGACCCCTTGTATTGTTTTCCATTTTTACTGTGTAAAATTTATAATAAAGCTAGAAATGAAAGATTAGAATTAGAATTGTAAACTATAGCATTTTCATTGTAATCACCTTGTATAAACTTTGAAAAAGGACAATTTTACATATTAATCAATCAAAACAAAAAACATATTATCACGCCCGTATCCCTAATTGGGTGGGCAGAGCCACAAGTACTCTTTACTACTCCGTTCTATGCCGGCCGCTTTTTGAGAAACCAAAGGTACTTGTCTGCTGGACTGGAAGTCAAGAAAAAGCATAGAATGCGTCCAGCTTCTCTCCCCGAGCATGTCGTAAAAGTCGACTAAGGGATAAATCCACTCCAAAATGAAGGACCACCAATAAGGGCAATGGTCTGATTATCTGTCATCATGGTTCACCATTATACATCTTAGGACATTAAATCAGAAGTGGCTGCAAATTTTCTTATGTTTACTCGTGGCTCTGCCTATACCATTAGGAATTTGGGCATGATAGTATGTATGTATAATATGCACAGGTTAATTACTTCAGAAACTCAAACCTAACCGCTTGTAAGTATGTACAACACTGTAGGTAAAGTCAAAGCTATGCGAAACACAAAGGGATTCTGGTAAAATTAGTGCTTAGATTATGTTAGCCCATACATACATATAATAGCTATATGTCTACGGATTATAACACGCCTACGCGGCGTAGGCGTACCTACTGCTTTGTCTACGCCAGTTCTACGAAGGATCTACGAAAGGTGTATAAGCATGGTTAATAAGGCCACTTTAAATAAGATCCTATTATGAATTTACGGTTTTTATGTTTTTCGTGTGGCTATTTTAATGCCAAGTATGAATCTGCCGCTGAATTGAATTGCGTCACCCAAAATTCAGATCATTTTACGAAATTTATAAGAATTGCTAAAGATCTGCTATAAATTCGGGAAATGAATTGCTCAAAGTAGCTTTTTTAGACCGACAAATCATTCAATACAGGCATTTTTTTTTTGTCAGTAATCGGTAACACTTTTATCTACGTGATTGAGTTTGTTTGTTCGCACTAATCTCTGTAACTTCTGAACGGATTTGGCTGAAACTTTAGATACACGTAGTTTATGACCTGGAGTAGCACATAGAATATTATTTACCTATTTTTGTTTATGATAAAGTTATATTGTTTATTCTATTGTACTTTTTAGTAAGGCAGGTAGGTACCATGTAATGGTAGCTATAGACGGTTGCTAGAGAGCATGAAAAGACAAAAAGTTTTTGCTGGTACCTCGCAGTTTCTCTAGTGTGGAGCGTGCCTTAACTCATTTAATATTGTCATTGTAATGTAGAGATTACCGCAGCACGCCACTGTTGGCGAATCTGTGGCGCAAGGTGAAGGTCGCCGTGTCTTCCTTAGTAACACGAGACTGAGTCGTGTAAGTGTATATATATATGTAGTGTATGCATAGTTAGCAGCTGGATTGTGTAAGTTCGTATGAGCTCTATGTTTTCCGTCGGGACCGAAAATTTAACGTGCCCTCTGAAGCACGGAAGTGCTCAGCTTGTAATGCCACTTGCGGTCACCCATCCCAATTGTGACCGCGCACAACGTTGTGAAAGATGGATTGTTTGGAAGAGGACATGCGTTTGAAAGAAGTGAATACTGAGATAGAGAAACATGTAATGCCGACTCCACAATTAGCAGTGAACTGTCAGTTGTGGTTATACGTAAATTTAATCTAGACAATGAAATTGTCATCATTTCCCTCAAAAAAAAACCACTGATAATTCTGTGCCTCCGGCTTTTGCGCCGACGGACGGGTGGTCGATTTTGGACTTACTTCAACTTGGACATTTCTCCTAAAAACAGTTCTCATGTTGACGGAATCGATTCCGTACCTATGTTCATTTCAGCGAGGTTATAATTATCTTCATTGGTTGTATGTCAGTACTGTAGCAAATGGAGATCCGTGGTTTCGGTCTACCCCTATGGGAAACAGGCGTATATGTGTTATATTTATATGTAAGGTTCAGCCGAAAATAGGGCGCGATGACGCTCATTAGGGGAGGTCTATGTCCAGCAGAGGACTGTTATAGGCTGATGGTGATGATGATATGTACTACAAATTCAAAATCATGACAACTGATGACTTCTGACGGAGGGAAATGGAAGCAAAATACATGTTATGCCGACCCCTCATAAAGTGAGAAAAGGGTAAAATGATGATTCAAAATCATGACAAACAGTTGCTATGGCCTCGAGCCAACTCTACCCCTATATACTACAATATGGTCTGTAAATTATGGTCTGACTGCATTCTCAGGTCAATGTCATGTCAAGTTGCGCACTCACCTCCAAATTTTAACTCTTTCTGTGCCAAAATCCATATCAGACGTCCTTGCAGCATGCTATCGTGCTTCCAGTAAGTTTATTCATAACCCTTCTTTTTTCTTCGCCATTAATTGGGTAAAAATCAGACCCGATTTTTGGCTCGTTTTTTATAGCTTACTGTGTCCCACTACTGGGCAAAGGGTGGGGCAATCTTATCTATAGAAAGTATTTAAAAATCCTTACATTCTCGCACCATCTCGCATTTATATTTAGTAGGATAATTTAATTTATTCAATCCACTTCGACAAGCTCTAGCCTTGGAGTAAATACATATTATCACGCCACAAGCTATCATTTTCTCACAAAGCTTGCCTCTCCTGATTTAAATTCCCAAGATGGATTTATTGAACCATGGTGACAGATAATCAGCCCATCGCCTAATAGATGATCCATTATGTTGGAGAAGATACCTTACCTTAGTCGACTTTTACGACATTCTCGGGGAGAAAAGCAGCTGGACGCATTACATATTTTTTCTTTACTCCCAGTCCAGCAGAGGAGTTAGCCTATAGTCTCTATAAATAGTTTGAAGCTTGAAGTATGATAGTTGAAATTGTAGGTACGTCCATTTCAGTCAGTCAGCTCCATCAGAGTATTGTACAGTCCGTCAGCGACTTAGTCCTCATTTATTTTTTTCATACAAGCTCCATCTTGCCGCTGCATACTCTGGAACTGAGTTTCCGGAATTTGCTTCGAAAACGTGTCACTAGAAATACTACTACTACCCTATAAGAGGAATTTGTGTAGGTACTTCTGAACTAATATTGGCGTAGGATTCTCAGATGTCTGGCTAAACCTAGGTACAGCGGAGACACCACCTAACTTATAACATAAGACAAGGCCAGGTACCTAACTAATACACTTAAAAGAAAAGCTAGCTTTATTCCAGTCGTAACCGGCATTGCACATCGGCTGACCTAGATAATATACTCGTACAAACACCTTGTCACTTTCTCCACTAGTATTATTATTATCCATATATTTATTTATTTTCTTGGTTTTTAAGTTTTTACATTAAATATTATAAAAAGAATATGATCCAAGGATCATACTGTGCCGACCCAACACATAATAAAGGCAGAATTAGGGCAGGAAGATGATGACGATTATATGATAATAAATAAATAAATAAATATTATTATTATCAGCCCGCATTGTCCCACTGCTGGGAAAGGCCTCCCTCCCCTTTTTCCATTTAAATCTTTCTTGAGCTAATATCGTTCTCCACTAGCGTCAAAATCATCATCATCATTTTAGCAATCCAATAGAGTGACGAAACTAGTAAGAGCATCGGTGGTCTAGTGGTAGCTCTCCGATGGTTTCAGATCCGGTCGTGCACCATGGATTTTGAAATTTTATGCGATATATACCAGTACTCCCAGACAGTGTAGGAAAACACATGGAGAACCTTAAAGATAGATAGATAGATAAATCACACGAAAAAAGCCTGCCTCAAGGCTTCTTTCGTGAACTTTTTAGGTTACTGGTTCGAGAGAACCAGTGATACGACTGGTAGTAGTAGCAACCCAATGCTGGTTATATGCCTCTTTTCAACTATGCCAGCCTCCTCGGTCATGTTCACCACTGATCAAGATTTTTCCCGCAACTTTTAAATTAATAAAAAATTTAATATAAGAAAAAGTTTCTCATCCCAGCTCAGTGCGAAGGAAATACTCGTAACTTAAAATATGATAGCAGACCTCATTCCACGTTTAGGTATAATCTAGGGTAAATTGCAGCAATGCAACGAGACCGGAGTCCACTTAGGCTTGACCCTGAGGCAAGCGGAGAAGGAAATTGTTAATTTTATATAACCACTCTCGAAGGACCACTAGAGCTGGGAAAAACTGGGATGCTTAAAGACCGGTTTCAGTACGGTGAGATTTTCGATATATAAATTTATAGTGAAAATGCAACACGCAAAGTCCAAATTTGACAGACTACAGAATCAATGTACTAAAAATAATTAACATATTTTTATATAAGAGTTGGATGTTTTATCGAACTCCTTCTATTATTATGATACTGAAAGTTTTCTCCTCAATCACGTCGTAATGGCTGAACGTATTTAAACGCAACTTAGAATATACATAGTAGGTGCGTCGGAATAACATATAGGCTACTTTTCATGAGGGAAGGAAGTGGGAAAAGCGCCGGAAGGAGGCTAGTATTTAATGAATAACCGGTCAAGCGAGTCGAATTCGCAAATGAAGGGTTCCGTACCATCGTATATGTACTTTTACTCTATGTGCTTTTAGAAAAAAGAACTTCTATATTGTACATACCCATTTTATTTATTTATTTAATTATTATTTTTTATTGTTATAGCGGCAAAAGATATACACAATCTTTTTCACAAGTGAAAATTTCAACTCTTCCTATTACGGTTCACAAGATACATTCCGCTGACAGACGGACGGACAGCGAAGGCTTGGTAATAGAGTCTCGTTGGTACCCTTCGGGTACGGAACCCTGAAAAGCTTTTTTCCCGGATTGGATAGAAATTGGCAACTATTTTAATTCGAAATGTAATACTCAGCTATAAATCACTTCTTAGACCTTCAGCTCATAGAATTTGGCACGGTTATATTACATTAAATGAAAACTGAAAGTGGCTAAAAACAAGGCTAAAATCTAGCGCAAGGTCATGTCAAGTCAGTTAAAATGTTTACTTGCATTCAACGCCTACTGAACAAAACAAAAAACTTAACACGTAATAAAATTAAATTGGTAATTTAAGACCCCTCAAACTACTATCGTTTCTGGTTCTTTCAATTGATTGGAGACCTTAAGCTTAATTAAAAGTAGTGTGAAGTATTAATTAAGCTTAAGGCTTTAATTAATACTTCACACACGTCTTCAATCTTTTTTTTCGGTTATACGGTATGCCGGTTTCCACACGATTTCTTCTGACGATTTCGCCATTTTAGAGTACTGTACGTTAATCAATTAGAATAGAATTTATTTATTTAAACCTCCTTGCGTACTGGGGGTCGTAACCCATCATGGAACAACTTTTCTCGCACGATCTTGTACCATTTCCTCCGGCTTTCAACGATATACACTGCCTCTGACATGTTGATGTCGAGTGTTGCGCATCTGGTCTGACCAACGCATAGGGCTACTTCCTCTCGACCTTCTTCCCTCAACTTTTCCAGTGACGATGAGTGTTTGAAGATTGTCTCCAGGTTTGCGAGCTATATGTCCAAAGAACTCCAGGATCCTGCGAAGGCACACAAGTTGATTAAATTACATAAACAGAAACAATAAAATGAATAAAGCACCCCGATATCTAAGTTTTTGAAGACAAATCGAATAGGGACTGTTTGTCCCTCCCTAGGTCCGTTGCAGCGGAAAGATTTCTCGTTCTATTCCCGCCGTGATGAAGTCATTTGTAATCTTCGACGTGGGCGGAAAAGCTTGAGGAAAGCTCATCAGCTTTAATACCGACTATGTTACCGCGGCGCAGCTTTATCAACTTGGATAATATATTTTTTTTCTCCTTTTTATATGTCGCTAGGATATATAACAAATGAAAGTAGCTAAGAAACCCAAGCTCCAAATTAGGCATTCAAGACTCACAAGGATAGAGAGGTTACGAAAGCAAATTAGTGAGCTCTACCATAAAACGTTTGACCGCTCTCCCTCAGTGTGATATTGGAAACCTCGCAATTTGAAGTATCGTTCAATGTCACCATTTCTCTCCATTGTACTTTCCCGGTTCTCATCTTTTTGAATGAGCAGCTCGCGCTTAAGCCCTCTGTAAAATGTCGCTAAAGCAGGCAAATTCAAACTCTCTTGAATATTTTTGAAGTCCCCCTTGACTACATTTTAATGAAGGTTTAATTCTCCACACCTACAAAGACTTGTTTACATGTATATACATCTGATACGAAGGCTCAGTGAACTATCCAATCATTTTCGCTTGAGCTAGTTTTGCATACACAACCTGTTTTGAGAGAATAATGGACCTAGTAATTTTTCCCCTTTCTTGGAAATTTATCAGCAAAGATCACTCTTTGACGCCATGGGAATTTTTAGTCAGTGATTAATTAAAGAATGCCCAGATCTTCATTTTGTATTCCAAAATGTTGCGTGATAGACTAACCACATTCCTCTGTCCGCAAAATCAATCTGATCTGGTTTGCGTGGTTCATCTGGTCACTCTTCATTAGGACGCAACACAGGAACAATTTGAAGCAATTTCCTCGGACCTTTTGCCATACATTGCTTGACAAAGATTCAGTGTATGCGGGTATGCATGAGGTCGCGTTTAACAGCATTTAGCTATTTTTGTCTATATTGTTCTTTGGACTTGTAGTTGGATACAAGGGCCCTAAAGTGTCTCCCCCGGTTTGTATGAATTTAAGACCTATTTCTAACGAAAAATATTATAAACAATGTTTATTTTGGGACAGCCCTACCGAATAGTTTAAAAACTTTAACACATCAACGTTTAACATTTAACGTAAACATTAACACCAGCAGTGTGTTTATTCATCCAAGCCAGCAAGCAATCAGTTTGATATTCAAAATCAGTCATATCAAATTTGGAATAACATACCGAAGTTACCTCAACTCAAAACCCTGAAGCAAGTTTTACCGATATTTCGTGCATATCTTGCATCGATAGTTTTGTGAACTTGAAATCCATACTAATTGTAACTGATTATGAATAAGAAAGTAACTTTGTCTGTTTGTTATCTTTCTACGCTTAAACCGTTGAATAGACTTGAATTAAATTTGGAAAGGAGATAAATTGCATCCTGAAGAAGGACATAGACTACTTTTTGTCATGTACAACAAAGTGGCGGGCAACAGCTAGTTGTCCTGTATATATTTATCAGAAAAAAATGTGATTGCTTTTTTGATAACGATATAGGTATATAATGTCACCGTAAAATTGTAAATACTTGTAAACTGTCGAACATCTGCTTACATCGAAATTAGTAGGTTAAGTTAAGTTTGTCAGTGAAAAATTACGCGCGAGGCGAACGAGCAGAGCGAGAAAATTTAAAGCAGTTAAATTTTAAGCAGTATCTCGCGAGATAGATTATTATAATCTAACGGTATTTACAATTTTACGGTTACATATATAATGTGTGTGTGTGTGTGTGTGCTTGATAAATAAATTCAGCATCATCATCATCAGCTTACAGTAGTCCACTACTGGATATAGTCCTCCCCTAATAAGCGCCAACTTCGGCTTGACGCAGGCTTGACGCAAATCCTCACTCCACCTAACCGTAATAAATACATAGCTAAATGAATACTAAATACTAGTATCAAAGTTATGTCTAACTCCGTTCTAAACGGCACTGAGTAGGTATTAGGTAATGGGATCACAGTCGCCGGTCGCACTGGCGTAATCCGCATTCCACACAGACAATACCTACGTTTGAGAACAGTGAGGTTGCGATTTTCCGCGAAGGTCATCGCCTTGATTACAAGGTACCTGTTCGTATCTCCCGACAAGTGGTTCTATCTCGGATCGATCCACTCGCCATTCGACTGTGTATGTTGCTACTTCGACAGTTCAAAATAACTGAACACTAGCAGATTTTTTTTAACTATTTTAATTTATGAAACCTAATAGTCTTGTTGAAAGATTCATTTAACGATACTCACATGATTAAATATCTAAATAAATAAAAATATGTTCAAAGGCGGACTTGGAAAAATCATTAGGGTTCCTTATAGGACTTTTAAACAGTACCAAGCGTTCCATGACGACGCTTTTATATTCACAACAAACTTACTGCTCAGCATTTAAGCACCTAAAAGAAATTATCAGTGATAACAGTACATTGTTCATTCAGTCTTCGATTCCTTGCAAAATGAAGCTTTATATTAAGAAGCCGAAAGAAGGCCGAAGTTGGCTCAAGTTGCATTTCCGAGCTCTGATCTAGATTAGTAAGCGAGCTGGCAGCGGCAAGAGCGCCTCGCCGGCTGGTCGAGCCGATGCACGGCGCCACTGCGGCCGCACTACGAGAAAGAGCGCGCCAGACACGGTCGTGCGTTTTCTGTCGCCGGTCGCGGTCGCGGTCGCGGTCGCGGTCGCCGGTCGCTGGGCGCCGGTTGCCGGTCGAGCGTGGCGGCGCATCCTCCTGCCACAGGAAGCCTCAGGCGGATAGCTCATGTAACTTTTTATCTATTTTTTTCTGTGATGTTGTTCATTATTCATACTACTAAAAACTTTTAGACCAATGTTTACGCTGGTCTAAAAGTTTTAGAGGTGCTTTTTTATCGAGGCGGGCGAACGCTCGCCTGAGACGCAAGAGGCGCGGGTTCGATTTCGGCTACGGGAGAAATGTTTGCATGTGCTGCAAATATTTCTTCCGGGTCTGAGTGTTGTATTGTGTATTATAAGTATATATTTACAAAAAAATAAGTATATAAATATTCTATCAGCCATCTGGTGCTCAAACTTTGCTTAGTTTAGGGCTAGATGGTGCTGTATGAAATGTCCGCAAATACTTTTTTTTATCTTATTAATACATCAATTAAGTTTAATTAACAAAAAGACATCAAAAATATTTTGAAAAAAAAAACCAACAAACTTCATACGTTAGATGCTAAGGACTGATTTCGATTTTCCGAAAAGTTTAATAGGGGAAAGAAAGCGAATGTTTCCCCGGGAAGTGGGGGTGCGTGCGTGCGGGGACGCGACCCGCTGCGTGCGGAGAGACGCCTCTGGCGGCGGGTGCGTGGCCCACACGGGCCGACGCGCCGCGCTGGCCGCGATGCAGTGGTCGCGGGCGGTGTCGATACGCGTGCGGCATCGCGGCGCGGGCCGTCGCGGGGCGATGCGGGGCGGGGGTGCGGCGCGGGGGGGAGGAGGACGCGCGCGCGCCCCACCAGTCCGCTTCCGATGCGCACGTGCGACACTCGCGCCAGCACGCGTTTGTGATCGTACTCGCGCGGTTTCGAAAGATCATGACTGGCCGGTCCCGGTGAGGCGCTGCCGAAAGCGTCCTCCACTACCGTTACATAAGGGCACTTGTTCCATTCATCAGCCACGGTTCACAACCGGTCCTCGCGTCTTGTCAGACACGTAACAACTTCGCTCAGTAAACTTTTGAAAAGTAACAGCATTTCGTAGTTTGAAAACTTTAAACTCCTAAAGCCGATCCTGGTATTCTTTGGCTGAGAGTGAGACGGCCTCCGGTCCAGTCGCGTTGCGCATTCCTCGTATAGTGCGCACGGGGTCCCGGAGTCCGAGGGTGCCGGCTCCGGCATGAGCGCGGCAGGCTCCGCGACCCCCCGAGAGTAGGCCCCGGGTGCCATGGCGCGCGATTGAAGTGGCGGGAGCGCCGTCCGCCGGCCGGGGTGCAGCCGCCAGCCGGCAGCTCGACACTCCGACCCGATGACAGTTTGAACTCGAGCAGCCACCATTGCTCGTATAGAGTTGATCGAGAAATGGGGGCTGACGCCTGTCCTCAGGCCGAGGCAGGAATGCCCCCGGGCCCCGGAGGAAGGCGGAGACCAAAGGTACGTACGCTGTTGTGGTGCACTGTTTAGGCGATAAGAGCTGGCGGCGTCGTCGTCGTGCAGCGCTCGTAAATCGGTTCGTGGTCAGGATGTCCCGTTTGCGTCACAATAGGTTGGCTGCGAGACCGCGGGCCACACGTCGCGCTGCCGGCTGGCCGCGCGCGCGCTCGCGCCCGACCATGGCTCTATACTTGTGTTGGTGAGTGCACGCATCGTGGTCAATGTCGTTTTCTACTAACGCTCTGCCCATATTTGCGTTGCACTAACTAACCTTCGATTCGTGATCTTCGAGAGAGTTCATATCAAAGGTAAATCCTAATTATTTCATAAACTAGAGGATTCTTAATTGCATATAGTTACGACTATTTCTAGTTGACTTTTCTTCTATCGCTCCATTGTTCTTCTTTCTTTCCATGATGGGAAATCGGTTATGTATGCGTGACTTTAATTTCTTACTCGGTTTTATGTTCACTTGTGGCTTTACCCGCCCCATTAGGGATACAGGTGTGATGATATTATGTATATATATGTACTAAAAAAAATTACTTTTAAACTTTGCAAAGAAGCTGTTTCGATTTAAAAATATTAGCACTTTGTACACTTACCTTTAAGGTACGGGTAAGTGTTCAAAGAGGATACGATGTGCGGTCCTGCGCAACACAATAAGACGTCATCTGCGCATGACAATCTTGCTGATTGTAGAAGTATCGATGATGGACGTCGTGAACGCAGCTAGGTGGGATTGATCATACATCTTTTTAGGCTTACTGACGCGTCTACAAACACTAATCTCCATCGAGAGCAGATACAAGAAACAGTAACATGTTTTGGTAAACAAGTCATCGGGAATGGTTGCGGAGGTGCGTGGCACTCACATCAATCAGTTTTTGCGATCGCTCCGATCTCAGGATAAATCATTAATCTTCCGCAATGCGCCGTGACTGCCGCTGAGTCGCGTTCAATTCACCGGCTTTCAGACACACACGGGATTATGAATAGATCAATGTTAGTGGTCAGCAGAATTACCGGAAACATTACGGTCCGCTCGTAAAATAGGTTTTATTTTATAATTAAGTTTCGATCAAAACATTATATCTTGATATTGCGCACGTGACACGCAATACTTTTACTTTAGAGGGCGATAAAACGCAGGCGAGTTGTGCGTAAAAACTGATGAAGCTTAAAATTTTATTTACATGAAAACCACCTGAGGCGAAATCAGCGAAGGCATCTGCGCAGGCGGCTTCATCGGGCTGCAGTCCTTTCGGCCAGTCGGTACTCGAGAGTCCCACTCTCCGCGAGCGCGACTCGAGGAGATGCAGTGAGGCCGGGCTCAGGTCGCACAGCCGCCTGTGGATCCGCAACGTGCCCCTGTACTTGGCATTAGTTATCAGTGACGCCACATCGGCCCGCGATTTCATGTTCACAATGCGGCATTTCACGCCGAAAAGAGTATCGATTGCTGCAGATTCTACAGTTTCATCAGAGGAAGACCCCTGAACCAGCAGTGATTGTACGGCGCAGATTGAGATTTTTGGAACGTCGTCAAAAAAGGCTCGTTATTGGAAGCGATTTGGAGCAATCTTAGAATTGATGGCTGAAATGTGCGCTGTTATAGCGGACACTGAGATCGCTGAGGAATTGGAATTGATTGCTCTTGAATTGGCGGCACCTGCTGCCGCTGCCACAGAGCCGGGCGCCTGAACAGCTTTCACCAGGAGACGGTCAGCTCCAGAGATGTCGGTATCATTAAAAATATTGTTTACCTTTAGAAATATACGCTGTTAATTGAGACACAATCTCATTACGTGTATTAACCCGGGGTTTATTGGTATCCTGGTTATTTCCGATGGTTATTAAATCGACAACGGCTTGGATACTCGTACTGCGGTACAATTAACGTCTCGATAAATGAGAGCTGTTTGTATGTTTAAATTTATTCCAATCGTTTATTCGTTGTGGCTTATCTTTTTAAAAGCTACCTGCGTCTAGTTTTTATGTGATATCGTATCATTAAATGCACGGGTTTTATGGAGTTAATTTATACTGATTTGTTTACGTTTATTTTACGGTCTACAATCTAAAAGTATTTCGACAAAATGGTTGAAACGGAATTTTAGATTCGTATCGTAGTTTGGTGATTGTCTATAGTATTTCATCAAAATTAACTCAATCAGTGTGATCCAGTTTTTCCTTCTGCAGTTTTGTTGTTATTATTCTTTAATACGAAGTCTTTCCTCGACTAAATTTGAGAACAAAAGCTGTAAATTCAGGCGAACACTGGGACGGCCGCCCTCATTCATCTCGGGACATTTGTTTGTTTATGATGCGTTGCTTTTCTCTTTTCAACTCGCTCTATTTTTCTCGCGCAATATCTTTCATAAAGTATGTTTGGAAATTGTATAACTCGAACGCAACACTTGTCATCACACTCCCGTCACGGGCAAGTGAATAGCAGGATATTTGTGTACATGCCCGAAGAATTTTTTTCATAACACTATGGTTTGTCGGTTTTTCTGTACAAGTCCAAGGAGACAGAGATAAAATGTTTGCAAGGAGGAAGACAAGTAGCTTTAGAAGCTGTAGAAAAATGTTATTACAGGTTTACCGACTTCTTGAACGATGACCTCAGCAATTATTTGTAGACCACCCATTTGACTAGTATTTAATTTTGACATGTAATATTAATTTCACCAATTACCTACACTAATATTAAGAAAAAATATTTGCATGCCTATAAAGGTAAGACAGTACTGGAGCATTATTAATTATCTAATTTAAACTTGTATAACCTACTTTCTGACAAATAAATGAATTGAATTTACTTGTTGCAAACATTTTAAAGACCTGCTACTACACAGCTGATTGCTGCGTCAATATCTGATTTTATATTCTAAAAAGTACTATAAAAGCTCTTATCGTGCACTTGACAACAATATTCCAACTTTTAAGGTTCCACGACGTGTCTGGTATTAGTTTAGAAAAATAGGTTTCATATAAAAATACGAATGAAACCAGCGGGTAACGCTAGCGGTAAATAACAGATGTTACTTATTTGAAGGTCGATGAAGTCATCATAAAAACAAATGAAGCAAAATAGTTCGCGTAACATGTACGATTCAATAGGAATGAAAACAATAAGCACCGAACATGCGCTACAATGGTTTGTTGCATTTACCCGATCATCATCATTATGTCCGTATCTACCCACCGGTGATCGTAATGTAGGACGAAATCCGGCTAGGAGGAGTGACGTGTTGCAAAAACTTGCTGGCGCAGATTGAATACGTCAAGCCCAAGACGCGCGACGGCGCTCATTGGATGAGGCCTACGTCCAGCAGTGGAAGGCTATAGGCTGAGGATGACCTACCCACTGTTAGGTACCTATATGCCCACTCCTACTCGTATCTCTCTTTAAGGCCGACTAAGCTGAGAGGATGGAATAGGTGCTGGGCAAGCCTACTCCATCTTAATTCGTCCCGGGCACTATAGCGTCCCGTTTGTGAAGGTAAAAGTTGCCTCCTGACGTTGTATAAATCATCTACATAGATGGTAAAAGGCCTTAGTAGTATCTCTCTCGTATCTCTCAGTATGTGGTGACTTCACAATGTCTTAATCTTTAATTCAATAAAATGCTTTTACTCTATCACTCGTCAAAGTAGAAATAACGCCTCATCCATGTATTTTCATACACACTCCATCTACCTTTTTATTACTACTACTAGTAGTCGAGGGACTAGTTCTTTGAACCAATGTGGTGAAAGGATTTAAAGTGCGCCTTTTAATTGAAGTATCTAATCCAATATTTATTGAAACAAGTCCCATGTGTCGAAAACTACACAAAAATAAAACTCGCTCACTATAAACCGTTTTTAATAGTTTTAATAACCCGAAACACGTGCCCTTTTGTATACAATTTATCCAATTCAAGTTTCGACGAAAAAGCACCACGCTCTATCAAATTGCTTTATTGAAAGCACCAATAATCAAATCAATCACTTTTATACTGAATATCGAAAATATCGAGAGCACTGGTGGTCTAGTTGGTAGTAACCCAGCCTTCCTATCCTTAAGTGGTGGGTTCAAATCTGATCGTGTACCGATGGATTTTTCTGTGCGAAAAATTTCTGTGCGCTATATATACCAGCACTCTCAAACGGTGAAGGAAAACATCGTGAGGAAACCCGCAGCTTAGTCAGCTCCGCACGTATTGACCACATCTTTCCTGTGGACAAGGCCGACTAAGCTAAGAGGATGGAATAGGTGCTGGGCAAGCCTACTCCATCTTAATTCGCCCCGGGCACTACAGCGTCTCGTTTGTGAAGGTAAAAGTTGCCTCCTGACGCTGTATAAATCATCTACTATAGAAGGTAAAAGTAAAAACCCCAAAACGTCTGTCTGGTATACCTGCTACATAAACGAGTATTTTTTTTCCTTAACCTTGCCATCATCATCATCATCATCAACCGCAGCTAGATCGCACCCACCGTTGGGTATTTCTGGCTTTGCTCATGCCGCGCGATTTAGCAATCCAAAACCTTAATCTTTCTTAACGGCCTCGATGGCGTAGCGGGAGAGACTGAGACTCTTCTGCAAATATTTCTTCCGGGTCCGGATGTTGTGGTACCATGATACTCGTAGTTTCGATCACCCAGGGAATGAATTCTACTGTAGGTTCAAAACTATGTACTTACGTGACTGTTGGCTGTTATTTATTAATTCATATTGCGTTCATGTGTTTCAGTTCACAAGTCTCGAGATTCAGAAGCACGTAGTACAGATGACGTGATAAGCGCGCTCTTCATTTTACAGATTGGCTAATGGACTCAACCGTCACACATTCTAATGTTGGAATATGTTATAGTGAAATACCTAGTTTAATATATTTGTCAAAAGCTTCCACTCACGGGTTCGCTCATTTTGTACCAGTATTAATCTATACACAAGTTGGAGTGAGGTATTAAAATCAAGACTCAAGTTTAGGGTCTAAAATGAATAAAATGTAAAACGAAAAAAAAACAAGAATTATTTAGACTGTGTGTGAATTGGCCTACAGATCAGCATAATGCTACTGCATGTTGCCATACTGTAGCGCTGATCTTCCTCCGAGGCCAGTGATGACGTCACGGACATCCTTAACACAAGTTTACTCAAACTAACCCCCGAATACTCAAACGCGACTCAGAGTCTTCTCAACTCACGGTTTTTTGACAATTTCTGATGAAAATCTGTCAAAAAAATCGTCATTAGAGACGTGCTCAACTTTGAGATAGGTTTGAGTATTCGAGGTAAGTCAGGTTAACGAAATAAAGTCGGCCAATTAGTGGATGAGGCTCGCGAGAGTTCATAGTCAAGTGCGAAGGGTTCCGTACCATCGTACACTAAAAAATATTCATGTATGGTTTCTATTACTTCTTGTTATAGCGGCATTACAAATACACACTCTGTGAAAATTTCAACTGTCTATATATATTATAGTTCATGAGATAGAGCCCTGACAGACGGACGGCGGACAACGGAGGCTTGGTTATAGGGTCCCATGGGCACCCTTCGGGTACGAAACACTAAAAAGGATGGATATGGGTAGAAGGATAGGTGTCAGAACTGTCACTACAGAGCACTACGTCTATCAAAAGTCGTATTAGCTCAGTCTAGAACTCTGTAAGTAGATGTCACTACTACCGTTAGCTCTGGGCAACTTCTCGATTGACAAACTTTGAGTAATTGCTCAGGTAACTATCTCGATTGTTGGAGATTGCCAAACAGCAAGTTTGGTGACTCAACTTGGTAAGCGTTTGATTTGCAGATTAGTTAGCTGGTTTGTGTTAATCATTTATGCAATATAGGTAATAGGCCAAAGAGGACGGATTGTTAGAAATATGACATGGAAAGAAGTGAGTGAAGATGACGGCTGACAGAAGGAAATGAAGGAAATAATATTTTGTGCCGACCCCCACATAGAGCGGGATAATAGCAAGAACAAATTACGATCATTAAATGTGCCAACTTAAAAAAGCCTTCCCTACAATATTTCGTATAACAAAGAACATGCGTAAATGACTAAGGTCTTTGCCATCTCTATTAGATAATTTATACATCGTAAGGAAGCAACTTTTTTTTTGCCTACACTAACGGGACGCTGTAGTGCCCGGCTCGAATTTAGATAAAATAGGCTTGCCCAGGACCTATTCCATCCTCTCAGCTTAGTCGGCCTTATCCACAGGAAAGATATGGTCAATACGTGCGGAGCTGACTAAGCCGCGGATTTCCTCACGATGTTTACCTTCACCGTTTAAGAGTACTGGTATAGCGCACATACATTTTTCAAACTGTAAAATCCATTGGTGCACGACCGCATTTGAACTTACGACCTTAGGATCGGAAGGCGGTCACTACCACTAAACCTCAAATGCTCAAAAATAACGCTTTTGTGTAATTCCTAATAAAAACCGAGGAGGCTGGAAATCAGACCTATGGGTGATACAAGGCTGAAATTGAATGATGGATAAGGACCGACCGTTTAAACCGCAAAGTTCAATCAAGCTCTCACCACAAAGCGACGACGTTGAGAAATTGGCAGATTTACCCGACTACGCGAAACAAAAAGAGGTTTATATGTTTGGCAGCATATTATTATGATCACCTGCCCCCTCATATCTTTTATATTACACGTTAGATTTCGACAAATGGAGTATCACATTATTTAGTAAGATGGTAAAAAACTGCAAGTTTACCATCCCAAAAAGTAATCTTACTAATATTATGAATGCGAAAGTTTGTGAGGATGTGACGATGTATGTTTGTGTCTCAATCACGCCCCAACGGTTGAACGGATTTGACTGAAACTTGGAATGTACATAACACGTGTGCTGGAATAACATATAGGCTACTTTTTATCCGGGTACAACGCGAGCGAAGCCGCGGGCGTCATATCATGTTTGGTATCATATGAATGTTATCGATACGTTTAAGAATTTCTAAAGCTTTGTCAAAATTTAGTATTAGTTTTTATACGCTTGTTCAGTTTGTTATAAATAACATTGGCGTCGACAAGACTGATTATGTTGTTAAAAACTTTCGCCAGGTCGTGCTGATAAGTCTGCTTTAGGTATTATCTGAAAGCCTAGTCTTACCACGGTTGGAACTAAAGCTGCTTTACACCAGGTATACGTAGGTACCTATTGTACAGAGGCGTCTTTACCTGTGGTGCAGGGTGTGCAGCGCACACGGGCGCCGGGTCTAAGGGGGCGCCGAGCGCTCTGCGCCCTACGTTGTAGGTCCTAAAAACACTTTTTGCTTCCCGACATCATTTAAAATTGCACTATTTGCATCCGAATTTCCGTTTGAAAATATAACTGTTATAATAAATAATTATTAAAATAATAATTAAAATATACTGTATTCCATTTTGACCCCGCTCCTACTAGACTAGAGGGCGCCAGGGTACTGGTTGCACTCGGGCGCCACAAGGGCTAGAGACGCCTCTGCTATTGTAGTCGCTTTGACGATGGCTTTGTGCAGACTGAATCGATCATTTCAAACATCTTGACGCTAACTTATTTTGTATTTTATCCTTGAGACAGCCTTATTAAAATATCTAAATATTTCTATAAGTTATTCTATGTTACGTATGGTTATTCTGAGGCAACATTATAATTTTCGATTATATATATATTATGAACCACTGTAATTTTTTTAAAGGCAAGTCACATCGAATCTCATTACTTTACTGGCTTAACGTCAAAACTACAAAGAGATCAAAGCATATTAGGAAAATAATTCAAGACTTTTATAATAAAATTCAAATACCAACAATAAACAGGTACATAACAAACAATAAAGTGATTGATGGTTATGAATAATAAACAGACAGATCTAGCGAAAAAAATATTTTTTAAGATTGTTTCCTGTTTAATGTTAATCACTATTCAATTGGGTTCATGGGAACTTGTAAATATTCAATGTGATACCACTGGCATACCGTTGTATGGATTTGAGGACTGGGGGTGCCACGGGTTTAAATCTTAGTTCCCATAGCACCCCATGGGTATCATTCAGGGGTGCCATGGGTCCGGAATGATAACTGTGATACTCACAATTAAAATAAATTACATAAGATTTAATTTACAAAATACAAATGAAACAGTCTGGCTATCTAAAAGCCGTTGCAAACGATCGATAGATAGCTTACCAGATCCAGCTCATCAGACGGTTGAAGCGTGCCCAAGACGCTGGCCGCATTGCCACGGTGAATGGCAATGCTGATCATACTTATATATGCTTTTTACTTTAACCCCCAAATACTCAAACGCATCTCAGAGTTGAGCACGTCTCAAGTGACGAGTTTATGACAATTTTTCATCAAAAACTGTCAAAAAACCGTGACTGGAGACGTGCTCAACTTTGAGTCGCGTTTGAGTATTCGGGGGTTAATATATCTAATGTTAATTTAACCCCATCAATCTAAATGTCAATCAAAAGAAAGCAATTCCCGAAATTCAACTCGCGGACGTAGCGGTTAGATGAAGTTTGCATGGAAAAAAGAACAAAGTCACGGGCCGCTAGGAGTAATAGTGTTCTGCGGTCACGGGGCATTCCACTAGTTCAATAAAAGAATCCTACCTGGGGTAACACTTCTGAGTGGCGACAAATTTTGTGAAACCACCAAGTCACAGTTTTACTTTTCATTTTCGTAATGTTTTGGCACAAATTAACTCTTACTTTACCTATTCCTTTGGTATAGCGTTACGTGTGTGGGTATGTGCCTGAAGTTACCAACCGACCAACCACGCTGTCCACCTAGTTGGACAGCGTAGTTTGTCGGTTGGTATAGTTTGTCGGTTAGAATTTAAGATGTAGATAACTAACGAACAAACTAGATAGGTTATCGGTTAAGAAAAATATATACTTACCGTCCAACTAGGTAGATAGCGTGGTTGGTTGGTTGGTAATAGACGGAAGCTCTATAGCTTCCGTCTAGCTTCAAGCCGTTTGGACTATTCCAAACGGCTTGACGGAGTTTGACAAGAGGTTTCGTTTAATTTGTCAAGATATCCGGCTATAAAAAGTGTGAAAAATGCAATATGGCGGCTGTAAGAAACCATTTTCAATTTATTCCCTTGACTGTCGCTGTACCTTTAAAGACTGAATGGGTTTAGGCAATGAGGTGTAGTTTGATTTTTCTGGATTACGTCAGAGAATAGGCTATATCAAATGTCAAAAAAATCAATAATGTGGCTGTGAGCGGCCATTTTTTCTATCACAATCGACTAATGAGGTATCGGTTTCTTGTTTCTTGAAACAAATACAACTTTTATATAATACTAGCTGCCGTCCGCGGTTTCGCTCGAGTTGTTCCCGGATAAAAAGTTACCTATAGATTATGTTATTCCAGCACACGTAGATATTATGTATATTCCAAGTTTCATTCAAATCCGTTCAGCCGTTAAGGCGTGATTGAGGCATAAACATACAAACATCCTCACAAACTTTCACATTTATAATATAATATATTATATACATTATTATGGCCCAATTAAACAGTTCTGTAATGTTTTCAAAAGACGCTCATTATTATTTAAGGGTTTGCAATGAAAACTCAGCCCTTCACCGAATCTCTGACAAATCATGTGTCTACCTCACTCATTAGACTCATTCATGACCGACTGCCACTATGAATCCCAATTCAGTTGGCCCACTTACTTCACTGTCCCTTGTACCTGACCACCTGCACGGGAGATGACCTGAACCTTTGACACGATAGAAATGGCTAGTTGTAAATTCACCTTCCACTGATCCGTCTTACCTAAGCTCGCCCACAATTACGTAGGTATTTGTAAGACAAGTCTTCATACACATTGTTTACTGCTAGATAGCATAGTCTGGAAAATCTCACAGTTAACCGTTAAAGCTACATGTCAAAGTGAGTGTGCTTAATCAGATGCCTCATGCCCTAAATGGCATAAGCATAATTGGAATGCGAGGACAAAATTCGTCGAGCGTAAAATAAATAAAGATTTAGTGCGGAAGCAGGCACGATTCCCTTGTCGTTTGCGCGAATTTTACTGCGCAATACGTTTTAGTGACTGTATCACAGGGGCACTTACGCCGTTGTAACGTCCCTTGTATAATCAACTTCAATACATATTATGGAATCTTGCCAAAGATCTTTCTACCTATCTTTGACAATAACAAAATAAGCTGGTAACTCCCGCTGCTGGGGTTCAGGTCTTTTGCTCCATCACGCCCACTGGTCTTGTGCCAGCAGAAGCTACTGCTTCCCCTGAAGCCCTCACAATGACGTCTGACCATCTGGCAGACCTACATAATTCTCCTAGCCACCGTAACTGGTTTGTGAAATCCTCATCTCTACTCTACTTAAGCTCGCTGATAGTATATTACTGTTAAGCTTACTTCTGCTCCTTTGACAATGGCCACTATATCTATTGTTAGCTTCAGTGACAAAATTACATCATACATAGGTGATAAAAGCCTTTTACCATCTAGTAGATGAATTATACAGCGTCAGGAGGCAACTTTTACCTTCACTAATGGGACGCTGTAGTGCCCGGGACGAATTAAGATGGGGTAGGCTTGCCCAGCACCTATTCCCTCCTCTCAGCTTAGTCAGCCTTGTCCACAGGAAACACATACGTGCGGAGCTGACTAAGCCGCGGGTTTCCTCACGATGTTTTATACATAGGTACATACATATTATCACGCCCGTATCTCTAACGGAGTGAGCAGAACCACAAGTAATCATAAGAAAACTTGCAACCACTTCTGATCCAAGACTCCCAAGATGAATATGGTGAATGGATACTAGGTACCCCTTAGTCGACTTTTATGACTTTTTTTTCTCTGCTGGACTGGGAGTAAAGAAAAAACATAGAATGCGTCCAGCTGCTTCTCTCTCCGAGCATAAAAATAAGAAATGCAAATCAATTAGAAGAGTGACAAGTTGCGATACGTTTTGCCCACACTTTATTATTAGTTGGCTCACTGTTATATCATTTATACTGTGATTGACTAGTCAATATAATAAAATCTGATGTGTTGATATGACAAGCTTTTACTAATGTTGGAAAATAAATCCTTGCAAATCCATTATGACGCATTTCCTCTTATGCGGTTTCGTTGAATTCTGTTTAATCGATGATCACATCTAAATATATTAAACTTTGACTGACTGATAGACTGACTGACTGACGATCAACGCACAGCCTAACCATAAGTTTCGGGAACTCCCGAAATTCAACTCCTAGATCGCAGAACGAAGATAAAGTTTGATTTAAAAGAAAATTCCTGACAAAGACGGCACGTTCCACTAGTCCTTTGTTCTCAAAAAGACAGATTCTCAAGTAGACAGATTCTCAAAAGGACGCTAGTGGGTACACTTATGCGAAAAAAGGAAAACATGTTTTTACAAATATTTTTATTATACAAGTCACAATTTAGAAAAGCGTTGCAGGCACTCTAACAGCGATATTTCAGATCTTAAACATTCCGATATAATGTACTTAATTTTAGTATCAACTAAAATGTTACTCTTGCTTCTTTTTTTCCCGACACAATAGTAAGAACCGCGGACTACTTTTTTATGTCCGACAGTTTTGCTTCTTTTTTTATAAGGACGATGAAATTAAGTAAAGATGGCTTTTTAATCGTTTTCAATTAAACTATAGGTACTATTTTATTGTAATGCATTTTATTTTCAAGTAATGATGACAGTGATTTGGTCCACACTTACAATTTGCGGCTTACTATGAGCCATCAATGTTGGAATAGTGTAATTTTATTTACTACACGTACCCACAGAACATACAAAATAGGTAGATACCTGCGAAATTTTAGTAACCTAGTTATGGCCGACTTCAATAATCTACTCAAGGAAGATGGGGAATTGTTTTTGTAAAGCGCTCGTGGCGTAGTTTGCTTAGACGTTCTTGATTGATCGTTGAAGTTAAGCAACGTTGTGCGCACTCACAATGGGGATGGATGACCGCAAGTGGCATTACGAGCTGAGCTATTTCCGTGCTTCGGAGGGCACGTTAAGTTGACGGTCCTGGCATTTAAGTCGTTAAGCCACGACGGAGGCCTTTAGGCGGCCTAAAAACTCCGTCACTAGAATTGACCACTAGCTCTTACAAACCTACTCTTATTGTTTTTTTTGTAAAAAAAATGTTTGACGCTTTTCAATAGATAACAATGTTGCTACGGTAATGAAAGATTCGTCGTTCGTTAGTGGAATATAGGAATCGGTCTTTTAAACAGTTCAAATAATTCTTCGAAATTAATAGCTTAATTAAAGAGCTGTTGTTAGATACATTATACAAACGGAAAGCAACCAAGCAAAGATATACAGCACAACGTTTTAAAGAGATCCGCTTATTTATATATAGGTCGTATTTGCATTTCAGTTGATAGCAGGCTCCATAAAATAATAACAAAGACATAGATACGCAATTCCATCAAAACCACTCGTGCAGTTAATTATAATGTTCATGTATGCATGTTCTTCATGCTAGTTTCATTCCACTGTTCATTTTAAAGTAGCTTTTTTATTTGATAGCTGTAAGTCAAAAGTAATAGCTTGTTATCTCGATCTATAAGAAAAGAATTCTAATATTTTTAGAACTTGTCACAAGTATGTTTACAGAAAATACAAAACTTGATGATCATCAGTAGGCAGCACTTACAGGGGACCCTATTGTATCCTCATAGTTGCTTTTATAAAAAACGCGCTAACCGCGGTATTAATCATCTGTTTACCTACCACTTGCTTCAAAAAGTTTGAAGAAAATACCACACATTAATCTAGACTAAGCCACATGATAAATGAACATAATATTTCAAGATGAATAAAATGAGCAAGTACCGTGAAAATAATTAGTTGGTCAAGTAATATTTTACTATTGTATATACAGCTTTAGCGGCGAAATAGACCGACAATATTGACAAGATATACTGTAAATGGGTGAGACTAGAAGAGAACCTTGTTGGATGGCACCCCTTCTTAACCATGGTACGGTGGTTTAGTCCGCTGTGTCCTCATGGTCATACTAGTTTCAGTCCGGCCAGCTGGACCATTTAAATTTGTTTTTTGCGTGGCACAAGCCGGCCTATACTTCTAAAGGATGTCTTACGGCCAGCAGTGGGCACAAGCAGGCTGTGGATGATGATAATATTGATGTATAGTTTCAGTTCTATACGGTGCCTCACGCCGGCACTACGATGTCGTGGCGTGACCTGCCGCGATCTCTTAGACTTCGTTATTATTCTGCAGACTTGCGCATAGCTAATTTCAAAACGTTTTAACTTATTTAACAGAAAAATATAATAAATGTAAAAGGCTCTTTTTAACTGTCACACTGCTGGATGAGGGTCTCCTCGAAACTCCGCCAACTATATCGGTCCTTCGAAGTTTCCCACCATCCTGTCTCAAAGGAGTTGAGATCGTCCCGCCAACGCTTTCTCGTATATTATACATAATACATATTATCACGCCCGTATCCCTAATGGGGTGGGCAGAACCGCAAGTAAACTAAAAAATAACTAAAATGGCAGCCACTTCTGATTTAAAGTCCTAAGCTGGATATGGTGAACCATGGTGATAGGTGATCAGCCCATCACTCCATCATTTTGGAAAGGTCTACCCCTTAGTTGACTTTTACGACATGCTCGGAAAGAGAAGCGGCTGGACGCATTCTATGCTTTTCCTTTACTTCCAGTCCAGCAGAAAAGTATTATAATATACCTATTTAATAAGTTTTTATGAAAATTGACACTGGTTCGAAAGAACTAGTTACACGACTAGTAGTAGTATACGAATAAAAAAGCTAGTAGGTACTTATAATAATGGAACCGTTACATAATAAAGTTTAAATACGTGATATATACAAGTCTTGTGAAAGAGATATTAAGTTCAAAGTTTATAATAATACCCAGTTAAGTACATTATTTCTATTTTATCATGCTAGGGCTTATCGTAATAGGCCATATAGCACACGCATACAAATAAATATGAACGAATGTTCTTAATACTGGTGTACATTTCCTTAAACTAAAAAAAAGGCCTATTACCATCTATAGTAGATGATTTATACAGCGTCAGGAGGCAACTTTTACCTTCACAAACAGGACGCTGTGGTGCCCGAGACGAATTAAGATGGAGTAGGCTTGCCCAGCACCTATTCCATCCTCTCAGCTTAGTCGGCCTTGTCCACAGGAAAGACCTGGTCAATACGTGCGGAGCTAGTCAGCTCGGGTTTCCTCACGATGTTTTCCTTCGCCGTTTGAGAGTACTGGTATAGCGCACATAAATTTTTCGCACAGAAAAATTCATTGATGCACAACCGGATTTGAACCCAACGCCTTAGGATTAGAAGGCGGGATCACTACCACCAGTGCGACGGTACATTTGTGTAGCAAACTCATCAAAACTTTTTCTAACGAAAATTGCTTTTTTATATCAGGTGAGCAATTTAAATAGGTAAGTAAGTACGGCGAAATCACTAGGTATATTCATTTGACGGTCTCGGTGGCGTGGCGGGCGATTGCTCGGCAGAGACGCACGAGGCGCGGGTTCAATACCCGCTGCGGAAGAAATGTTTGCATGATCTGCAAATATTTCTTCCGGGTCTGGGTGTTGTGGTACCATGGTACTCGTAGTTTCTGATACTCACGACACGGAATCCTAGTGTGGGATCAGGACTATCATAATAATATGTATGTGACTGTTGGATGTTATTTATTTTATTATTTATTAAATTTATGGTGATAAAATCGATTATTTTATGGACCAAAGTAACTGACGTCTGACGACTGACGATTTCGATGATGCAGTATTGTAGTGCTGTAGCACCTGAGCTTACAAACGACAAAGCATACAAAGATAACATTATACAAATCAAGCCTGTTCCCCCAGGCAGACATCACGAATCTTATTTGCTACGACAAAAATATTTTTTTTATATAAAATTGAGCTGACTAAGCCGCGGGTTTCCTTACGATGTTTTCTTTCACCGTTTGAGAGTACTGGTGTAGCGCACATCAATTTTTCGCACAGAAAAATCCATTGGTACACGACCGGGTTTGAACCCACGACCTTAGATCGATTTGAAGACACCCATACTGTTCAGGAAATACTGACCCTGGCAGGGTAGTACATGGAAAGTTGAGTGAAATCTAGAAGTTACTCTATTTTAACAGATCTAAGATGACCAACTAAGTTGAGCAAAAAATAGTTGAGCTATAGAGCATAAAAATTAAATGTTCGTTTCAAACTATGACCTACTGCTCAACTACAGCAATCCAGATGAGCAGTGCGCTTTTAGTTGATCAGAGGGTATTACCCACTGCTCAACTATTCATAATTGAACAATTACCAGTTGAGCAGTGGGGAAAAAGCGCTTCTTTCAGATTTAATTTGAAATAAACAAAATTGAAATTTGAAATGAGAATTGAAATTAAGTTCCACACAAGGAACAAGAACACAATGGAACAATGTACACAATGGAACAAGCTGGGCATGTCACCGTACAACTAAAAATGTCATATTTATGTATTACGAGCATAAACTAAATCTTAATTTCATTTTGTTTGCGTCCTAAGAGTTAAACGGTTTTCGAGTTTCAGTTCAGCTGTTTGCGTTTATGAGAACTAAAGCCTTTTATCATATATCTATAACAGATGATTTATACAGCGTCAGGAGGCAACTTTTACCTTCACAAACGGGACGCTGTAGTACCCGGGACGAATTATGATGGAGCAGGCATGCCCAGCACGTATTCCATCCTCTCAGCTTAGTCGGCCTTGTCCACAGGAAAGACATGGTCAATACGTGCGAAGCTGACTAAGCCGCGGGTTTCCTAACGATGTTTTCCTAACGATGTTTGAGAGTACTGGTATAACGCACATAAATTTTTTGCACAGAAAAATCCTTTGTTACAAGACGGGATTTGAACCCACCATCTTAGGATCGGAGGGCGGGGTCACTACCAACTAGACCATCAGTGTGACCAGTCACCAGTCATGACTTAACGACTTAAAAGCCGGGACCGACAATTTAACGTGCCTTCCGAAGCACGGAAGCGCTCAGCTTGTAATGCCACTTGCGGTCACCCGTCTCAATTATGACCGCGCACAACGTTGCTTAACTTCAACGATCAATCAAGAACGTCTTAGCAAGCTACGTCACGAGCGCTTCAAAAGAGTAATCATTTGTATACCACAGAATTGGACACAATTTGAGCAATCAAGAACGTTTAAGCAAGCTACCCCACGAGCGCTTCGATATTATACTTAAAAAGCTACCTACTTAGTAAAATTGACCTCCCTTACTTCAGTCTCCAATAAACCATCGCCAAGATCACTCGTTTATTTTATTTACGGATCCGCCCACAAGTTTATTTGAACCTTAACACAGTGAACATTAATTTTTGTCCGGGCACAACGGGAGCGAACCCGCGGCTGCTAAAAGCTATTGCTAAAAATGTAAGTAAAAATCAAAATAATTGGTCTTCAACGTCAACCGCTTCACAATTTTCCATTAAATTTGCTTCCTTATTTGTATAATAAACTTTATTTATGAATTTATATAACTAACTAGCCTCTTTATAGCTCCGGCTTCGATGATGCCCTTATTTAAAACTTTCCTTTCTTCCGATAATGCTCTTAAAAGAGCATAATAAGAAGTGAAGCTTATTGTTGTCGAGCTTATTGTCGTTGAGCTTATTCTTGTTCAATTTAAATATAAATGAAAATGAAAAAACTTTATTGCAAGCAAGGAAACAAAAACTTAGAAATTGCCTGGCAAATGGTGTCCTATATTGTAGGTACCGAATACTTACCTACGTCTTACATCCGTAGATTTTATTACAAATATCAGTCAAATATTTACACTTTAAACTATTTTGGCCAGGTGGGCTTCTAAGCTCTTCTAAGTCATCATCACCATCATTTAAGAACGCTTGATGTGATTTCTCTCGAGCAACCAAATTAAGACTAAGAGTATCTAAATTAAAAGCGTAAATAGCAAACAAAACTAAATTAAAGACTAAACTAAACTAACGTTAAATACACGCTTGGACCTTTCCATTGGCAACAAAGTTGAGCGGTGAGGATTTCTGCTATCCCTCGAACTAGTGTAGAATAAATCATAACTATAAAAAGTAAATTATGTTGGTTTATAAAACCTTGAATCACTGAAACCACATGCTGATTTAATTGGATAATTTGAACCCAATCTCACCAATCAGAAATCAGGACACTCCTTGTCTGGTCTAACCTATCATACTTCAGAGACGGCACGTGTTCGTTAAAAACCAGTCAAGTAATAGTCGAATTCGCACACGAAAGGTTCCGTACCATCGTATATTCAGTCAACCTTTCTTTCGTTTTATATTTTTTTTATAACTCCGGTTTTGTAAACTCGGGATCAAAAGGGATGTTGTTTTGCTCCAACGAAGCTCTCATTTCTGGTTTCCGAGTAAAAAAATTACGTGGCTTAACCAAAACCTGATTATGGTACGGTGAATTGTCTATTACCATTTCACTGTTCGGAAGTAAATAAATTGGAATAAGTTTATTTCGGACGTGATTCTGCGTTAATCTCCTTCAGAATGTAAACATTTACCTAACATTAATGCACTAATTACGAAACCCCTTTTCATTACCTGCAGACATCATTTTATTATAATGCGTTCACCTTTGAAGATCGGTTAATTAACCCCTTTTTTATTTTATCTAACCAAGACTTGATGTTTTTGCAAGTAGCTCTTCACGCTTGTATTTTTTTGATAAATTCGAATCTTTTTAGATGTACTTCGGTTTTTTCCGCCAGAAATCTTCTATTATTTGAGTACTGGTGGTCTAGTTAGTAGTGACCCCGCCTTCCGATCCTAAGGTCGTGGGTTCAAATCCGTCGTGAACCAATGGATTTTTCTGTGCGAAACAGTGAAGGAAAACATCGTGAGGAAATCCGTGGCTTAGTCAGCTCCGCACGTATTGACCATGTCTTTCCTGTTGGCCGACTAAGCTGAGAGGATGGTATAGGTGCTGGGCAAGCCTACTCCATCTTAATTCGTCTCGGGCACTACAGCGTCTTGTTTGTGAAGGTAAAAGTGGCCTCCTGACGCTGTATTAATCATCTACTATAGATGGTAAAAGGCCTTAGTTTCTTCGAATCTTTTTAGATGTACTTCTGTTTTTTTCCGCTAGAAGTCTTCTATTATTTTCGGTCTTCATAAACCTAAAAGCCATGTCTTTTTGAATTCTTCGCGAAATTTCTGTATAGCCTTGAAAACCAATCGCTTCAAAAAGTTTATTTTTTAAGGATTTTTTCGTAGGAATTTCTTTGAATCTTGAAAGAAAACAATATATCATGTTTCTTATAATACTTTAATCAAAATTGTCGAATTTCAATGTATTTTGTTTTTTACTTTCCTTTCTTCGGAGTTTCAAAGGAGGAGCCGGCATTTTTATCCTTCGCTTTTAATAAATTTTGTAAAATATGCCAGTGGCTTTAACAACGCGATCTTGAACTTTATTAAAAATATCCAATTTCCTAATTTTTGAATATATTGGCTTCTGTTTAATAATCAAGGTTCAGGTTGTATATAATTTCACAGGTCTGTGCATTTATAGGTTTTCCCATTTTTAATTTAGATTCTATTCTGTAAAACAGTAGACAATTCAAAAATACTTGACACAAACAAATATTTCAAAAATGATTGACGAAAAAAATTTCAAAAATAAGTACTTGTAGAAAACTAAAAACAAGACAAATGAAGAGAGGGTTAACAACTCTATGTACTTCCCTTTGGATAAACGATCTTGTATGAAAAAAATAATAATATGACTTGTTTTTGTTGAGGATTTTGTTGTTATAGCGGCAATAGAAATACACACTCTGTGAAAATTTCATATCTCCTCCTATTACGGTTCATGAGACGGACAGATAGACGGAAAGCGGAGGCTTAGTAATAGGGTACCATTGACACCCTTCAGGTACGGAACCCTAAAAAAGTCAACGGGGACAAGCCGCAGGGAGTTCCACTAGTCATTATATAGATCCTTGATTACGTACATTAGTATCTGTATTTTCGTGTATCTGTTTTTGATATTAATTTTGTACTTTTTTATTTTTTTCTTGCAATATGTTTTTATTGTAAGTATTTATTAAGATTCTCATCGTTGGTAGATCATAATAACAGAAACTGCGATACAGTTTTCAACGGCTTCCAATTGTTTCTTTGTAATGTTGTATTATTTTTATCAAATAAATTATATTTATGTTTATCAAAGATTTCTTTTTCTTTTTGCCTAGGCACGAGGCCGTATAATTTTCCTTTGAACGTGTTTTCACGTTCAAATTTAACCTCATTGATCCTATTATGCCATTTATTATTTAATCTACCAAGAAAACTTCAATCGTACCGATTTATGTGCTTTATTGATAACTTCAATACCTAGGTAAACATTATTTAGAAGTATAATCGTTATAATCTGAGGTCAGGTCGCTTTATCTGTGTAATTTTTTCATCCGCACATAGATAAAACATCATTTGTAGACTATTTGAATAACTACTTGAATATTATTTGAAAAACCAGAGAAAGTGATGAAAGGATTTAGATGCTAATCCACCATGATGGCTCAGTTCGGATTGGTGGATCACACGCATGTGGGTTTCCTCACGATGTTTATCTTCACCGTCAGAATCGTGGGGTACGCACATACATTTAGCAAATGTATTGGTTTGCACCAATTTTTGCGGTTTCGAACCCGTGACTTTCGGTTCATAAGTCGATAGGGCTACTCGCTGGGCTACCACGGTTCTATGAAGCGCTCGTGGCGTAGCTTGCTTAGACGTTCTTGATTGATCATTGAAGTTAAGCAACGTTGTGCGCGGTCACAATTGAGATGGGTGACCGCAAGTGGCATTACGAGCTAAGCACTTCCGCGCTACGGAGGGCACGTTAAACAGTCGGTCCCGGCTTTTAAGTCGTTAAGCCACGACGGAGGCCTTTAGGCGGCCTAAAAACTCCGTCACAAGAGTTTGTCACCAGCTCATACGAACTTACTTATTTGAAAAGCAACGTCATAAAACTATTTGTTGATCTAGCTTCATTACCAAATCATCATCATCATCATCAACTTGCCTTTATCCAAGTGGCGTCGGCACAACATGTTTTCTTCTTCCATTCAGCCGTCATCTCGGTGTTCACTCCTTTTAAGCTTCAATACCAAAATATAGTTGCATAAAAAAATACAGGATTGCGGTTAATTTATAATATTAATATGGTTCATTTCATTTGTGATATTTGAACATAGACACGTAATTTTAATATAGATGGCCATGGTGTGCCAGGTTACCTTTTGTATAGTTATTCTGTAGTTGCGTTGTACAATCCGTTTCTTTTATTCCTTGAAAAGGGCTTCGAAAGCAACCTTACTATTCCCATACTTAGGTTGGAATTAGTGCGCAATGAAGCAAATATCCCAAAATACCGAAATGTCGATAATATGTCACGAAACGAAACGAAGCTCTCGATACAATCCGATCTGAGCTTCCCTATTGAGCCTAAGGTTTTTTTTATCTACGGCAAGATAGAAATCATTAACTAGTCATAAAATCTTACAATAGATCTCCTAAATTTCTATTAATCTCTAATCCGTAACGCTTGCAATAGACTCGATCTAATACGAGTAACTATTCCGTCCCTCTTCAAACAAAAGCAGATTCTCGTTGAAAACCTTTGAAACTAGTAGAACTTAATAAACATCAAAGCTGGCATTCGCTGTTCCTGGAAAAGGTTCGTAGTTGAAGGCTCTCGGCAGAGCCTTCGGCCAGTTGGGTCCGAGCAGTTGCAGGTGCAACACGTGCCTGCATGACGGTCCGTCTCGTGATATTTGTGATAATGTACGGCTCGTTCCAGCGAAACAGACAAAGTGCGGATCGACATCCGTATTTTGACTCCACGGTTCTAGGCCTACTCTCGATCTTCGATGCCATCGCCAAATTCAACAACCGGGATAGGCTTGCCAGGTAAGATTTTATCGATGATTGAAACGACGTATTCGATATAAATAATTCATGAACTGAATTTTTTCGAAACAAATTTGAAACCTGCACTCGAAAATGTGTAGTGATTTGTGTTGAAGTTTTCAAAGGGCACTTTTGCATTTTAATAGGTAGCTACGCAAACGTTGCCTACCTACGCCGGCCAAATTTCGAGTTCCGTTTACCAATGGCGGCCGAAATTGCTGAATTAGTTTGATCGTTTCTGAAGGCTTGAAAACTTGTGATGCGTTTAATTTCGTTTTCAAAATTGTATAATTCGAAAACCACAATTTGCAATGTGCTATTTAATAACGTTCATTTCGCATAATATTTTAATCGTAATAATGTGTAGTTCCTGTGTCTGTTTTGCTCCGTCCAACCTTATTTAACTTAACTACTTTGAATAGAAACGTTAAAGTTTTACGGATTTTTATTATAATCGACTTTACTTATAAAGAGGTTTCAATCGATTAAACACGTTGATATTTTATTCTTCTTAACATTTTGTATGGTTTATTTTATCGTTTTATAAAATCTCAGAACAAAATAAGGCGGAAAAACTCATAAAATCTATTAAAGTTTGAATTTTAAGCTGCTTATTTCTGAATTGTATAATCCGATTTAAAAATGCAAATAACAAGCTTACTTTTTTGAATACTGAACAAATGTATGAACTAATTACTTCGAAAATTTTCAATTCCTGTGTTCCTATGTCCAATTGAAACCGCAGGGGTCAGCTAGTTAGCTATATAATTATTCTTATTATTATTATTATTAGCCCTCTGTATCCCACTGCTGGGAAAAGGCCTCCCGCATTCTCTCCATTCTGCGCGGTCTTGTGCTGTATTGACCCATTCTTTTCTAAATTTAACCAGTTCATCGCGCCATCTTGTTCTGGGTCTACCGCGTGGTCTTGGCTGATGAGGGCGCCACTCTGAGGTCACTTTGAGCTATATAATATGACAACTATTTTAATTCCTAAACTCTAAAGTATGATGAAGGCTTTTTTAACTGACGTTACTACAATAAATCTAAACGATTACTTTCGATACATTTGGTTCCACCACAAGGTATTTGACACCACAAGGTTTTTATTACGCAAATTTATTATTATTTTATTTGTTGGAAACTAAAACATTTAAGACATTTTAATGTTAATTTTCACAATCCATGGAACAGTGAATTTCTGAAGCTCTCAGCTCTCATCTGTCTTGTATAAAATAAAGGATTGGTTCAAGCAATATTGTAGGTGTCTTTGATATGACGTCTTCATTTTCTTGGAATTTCGGCTTTGACTCAAACTCCTTTGAGATTTACATTCAAAGCTCTTGCTTCAGGAACAGAGTCGAACTACAAGACGTCTTATGCGTATATATTAAAGCTTGTGACATTTGTACTAATATTTCAGTCTAATGCTGCCAGTTTTAGTCTATAGAAAATACAAACCCTCTATTGGTAGGTACATAATGATTACTGATAAAGCTTCTGGCTTCTACTTAAAAACAATATTAACAAAATCTGGTTCCTAAAGATATTGTGTAATATAACTATGGTCGAATTTTAATACAGTTTCCTAATCATGCATATCCCTGTTTTCCAAATCAGTGTTTTTAATTAAGACGTTTTTATACGTGGACGCGTTTTTAGTGCTCTAATTGAGCAAAATAAAATCAATGCTTGAGTTTCATAATCGTGTACTGTCTTTGTCGCGTTTAAACATCCTGTCATCAATACGAAAAGAGGTGCCTAATTTCTAAACGAAATGATGGTGGCGTATGACACATATAAGATGAAGTAAATCATTTCTTTTCCTAGAAATGAATGCTGTAAACAAGATATAAATAAGTCTATTCATTGCGTGTATTTAAAAGGATTTTAAGATAGATTTATAAAATCATTTAAAACCTGTCATGTTATTCAAAACAAAACCAAATAGAACTGCTTTAGCTTATTTACCGTTCCAACAACTCTATTAAGGTTAAAAAAGGTGGAATTGTTTACAATGTGATTCACAATTGATGAGACTGGAATTCGTGAGTTCCCCTCTTGAATGTTGAATGTGATTTCAAAAATTCACGGCATGCATGACTCAATCTATTTTCAATATCACAAGACGCCTACGCCTTTTGTGTTCGTGTCGATTGTCTAGTGTAGCGAACAGTGAGATATAAATGATAATATTTTTATTAATGGACATTTTTACTTATGGACATTGGCTTTGGTCATTTTTTTTTTTGTCTAATCGTGCGAATTCTAAATAACACCCAACAGTCACAAACATAGTTCTGATCCCGCACCAGGATTACCTGTGTCGTGGGTATCAGAAACTACGAGTACCATGGTACCATAACACCGAGATCCGAAAGAAATATTGGCAGAACATGCAAACATTTCTCCTGCAGCTGGAATCGAACACTCTTGCGTCTCAGCCGAGCACTCGCGTCGCCACAGAGACCGTCAGATTTAAATGTACACACATAGTTTCTCCACGTGTTTTCATCGCGTTGTTCGGCCTACGCAGTCGCGGCGTCTATTTATTGTAATTTACCAAACCGACTGCACGCACTCAGCTATTATTAGAGCAACCTTATTATAGCGACTTGTACTTACAACTCAGCTGTTTTTGCAACACAAAGCCCTAAAATACTACAGGGATAAAATGTCGAGAATATTGTACATTTCGCGATTTTTTAACATATATAACAATAATAGGAAAATGTACGCGATTTATTATTGTTTTATCTTGAACTAGTTAACCCGCGCGGCTTCGCTGGAGTGTTGTAAATTTTGACACCCATGTGTCAGCCAAATTGAACACTAAAACACAATCTTTCGCATTTATAACATTAGCAGAGTTTAAGGATTTAATTATCTTTATGCCCTTATCCAGTGGGTACATAGCTCTCAAAATTTAAACGTATACTGAACTCTAGCCATAATTTCCTCTCTGTAACACAAAAATGGAAAATTTACTAATAAAAATACTATACAGCGTAATCACTTTTTACTACATGGCCTTTGATAGTTTTAATTGAATTAAAATAATATACGCGATTATTTTTATCGCCAACCATTTAAATTGAGATAAATGATAACATTAATTACATCAATTACAAAACATTACGCCATTAGTACCGTCATAGTGTTGGTTGAAAGCTGCAAAATATTACGGAATTTGTAATGTGAGTTTCTATTTTATTTATGCCCTATACTCAACTAACGGGCAACAGATGCTAAATTAAAGTACCATAGAAACATAGTTGATTTCCAAAAAGTTCCATGCATTATTTAACATTTGTCGTTGTAGTAGACGGCCTCGGTAGCATGGCGGGCAATTGCTCGGCTGAGATGCAAGTGGCGCGGGTTCGATTCCCACTGCAGAAGAAACGTTTGCATGTTTTACAAATATTTCTTCCGGGTCTAGGTGTTGTGGTACCATGGTACTCGTAGTTTCTTCTACCACGACAAAGGGAATTCTAGTGTGGGGTCGGGACTATGTATGTGATTGTTGGGTGTTATTTAGTGTATCCGTCTCATTAGTTGTAAATAGGAATCGGGCATTAATCGGTAGCACCCATAGAGATTTTTGACACTCTCCGTGGCTTTAGAATAAAACAATTGATGAAAACCATTCAACCAGTAAGAAAAAATATTAAGAATAATATAATAGCTCCGTGCTGTTATGAGGTAAAACACGAAAATACATCTAAAAATGTTGCTTCTATTAAACACAACATTATAAAACCATAAACTCACTTACATTTCGTAAAAATAAGACTTAAGTAAGTTCCCGGGGCTTATTATCTTCACACTTCAAAACAGAATTCCACGAAGACCTTTCTTAGAAGTAAGTGCGAAAATAATTCAAAAGCCCCTTAAGGCTAGGTTCTTACGAATGAAAACCTAAGTGCTTTGAAATCCAAATAACCTCTGATTTCACACCTTAACTTTAAATTGCATTTCTTACACTTTTATTTCAGCTTTTTATTTCTCAGTGTCGAAATGCGTTTAGCGGAGCATTCCTCAATTTTTATTCCTTTATTTTCTGTATGCAGAAATGAGATTAATTTAAATATTTTTATATTAGCGCGCCCGCGGCTTCGCTCGTACTAGAACAAACAGTAGCCTGTATGCTATTATGAACTACGAACACCTATGTATAATCCCAAGATACAAATTCATTCGGAAATTTTAGGTTTTATAATATTACTAGAGGATCTCGCGTATATACCAGATAAAAAATAGCCGGTGTGTCATGAACTATATCTATCCGAAGATTCAGCCAAATCAGTTGAGCTGCTATGGTGTTGAATGGAAACCACCACACTCACATACTCACACACATTGATATTCCGTTTTATTACAAATTGCCGAAGCTTTTAATTTTAATTGATGTTAGGGGAACAAAGATCTGCACTGACGTCCCACGGTGGGGTGTATTGTGCATTATTCCCCTGCTAGCCCTCCCCCAGCCAACCCAGCTCCTTGAAGTACCGGAGAAGGACTTACCATAGCTTAATTTAAAAAGTGACTCTGTAAAACTTTTATTAGAAAATAAATATTTTTGCTCGACTACGGACAGCGCCCATGGAGGCTTAGTAATAGGGTACCGTTGGCAGTCTTCGGGTACAGAACCCTAAAGACAAACTTTTGACAGAACTTGGCTTTTCTGACGAAAAGTGTCGTGACACATCTGCTGAAAGTTCAACTACATACTCTCGCAATGTTTTTAAGTAACCGAAAAACATCAGCCGAAATGAAATGACACGAACAATGGTGAGCATATTTAGCCGGACTTTTGGCGGCGTACGAGTAGGTACCTTCGCGATGCTAAAAGAGCAACCATTAAACTATCACATACTTTAACTAAACAGGTTTTGAATAAGCTCACGAAGCCCCCAGGACCGGTGTTCCGGAACTAAGGATGTTTGAACGGAAGCTGCCGACACGCGAAATGTATTTCAAAGCAAAATGCAACTTCAATATTATATAAGACTTGAATAAACATTACATCAACGTGGGAATTTAATTAAACTTGTATGTAATTAACTGAATACTCACATGGAGTTTATGGACTTTTTGTTGACAATGCCTTCATAAGCTGGATAGTACATTACGAGTACTATCATAGAGTTATTTATGTTGAAAACTTTAAATTAAATAATTACACTAGCTGCTTTACCCCTTTGAATGGATTTAAATGTAGAGTTAAGCCAAATAAAAGGAGGATGGATTGTGTGAAAGAGGACATGGTTAAGAAGGCTGTAAGTGCAGTGATGACGGCTGACAGAAGGGAATGAAACAAGAGAAAATGCTGTGCCGACCCATACAGAGTGGGATAAGGACAGGAAAATGACCTACGTTTTGCCCATTTTGACTGACCTTATAAATATACATTGATAAGACAACTCTTCTGTCTTCTGCGCTGTAGATTGTGTATTCGATTCCCTCGTTCGAACTTAGGTTCTTCTTCAGTGTCAGAGTGCAGTAAAGGATTTTAAGCATATATTCATAAAAAAAAAGTATTATGTTAATGCGTTATTTTAGGTACCTACTTAGGTATTTTTACTAACATCAATTTGTTTATTTTATGAAAAAAATATTAATTATCAATATGAAACGGTCTTTCAAAAAGCCAGCATAACTATTTTATCGTTTATATAAACAATGAGCAACTATTACAAATACCAATATATGCGTTACATTTGTTTGTTTGTACTTACATTTACATATGAATGATCTAATTTGCAATAATTAGCGGACAATATTATGTTGCATAAATTTTAATGTTAAATTTTCTAATAGTATGTGGTACCAGTAAAAATACTGAAATAACTTCAGTATTTATGTAGAGTGTGGTCATAAGGTTGTTAGGTTTATACTTGCATTTTGTAGCTACTTGCGATAATTTAAGAGTAGGTATGTATATATTACATACATACATACATACATACATTATTATCACGCCCGTATCCCTAACGAGGTGAGCAGAGCCACAAGAAATCATAAGAAAACTTGCAGCCAGTCATGATCCAAGAGTTTCAGGATGGATATGGTGAACCATGGTGACAGGTGATCAGCAGATCGCCCATATAGATTCATCATGTTGGAAAAGATAAAAAATAAATAATTATAAGTTTAAATAAAAGAAAATTAAATTTTAACATTTTTCTTTCTTTTCTCGAAGTGAAAATAGGATAAGAGAGAAAAACACGATTTAAAAATCTCGAAAAATCCATGTTTCGCGTATGTTTTTATCTAAATCTCGGGAGCCCTACTATATATTGAGATGATTTTTACTTTGATAGGTAGGTAAAAGCTATTTTTTTAGTTGTTAAAACCAGGCTTTGATTCATTTTGTATTTTTCTTGTAATAAGCAATTAATTACAATGCTGGACTGGGAGTAAAGAAAAAACATAGAATGCGTCCAGCTGCTTCTCTCCCCGAGCATGTCGTAAAAGTCGACTAAGGGATGGTATCCTCTCCAACATGATGTGATAAAATAAGCAAGTATTCCCAAGGAGGGTTTACGTCAGGCAGGCGGCCGTATAAAACACCTTAGCCAAAACTCCCACAGCATGATCCAAGGAATATGCTGTACCGACCCCATATAGAGTGGGATAAGGGCAGGAAGATGATGAAGCAATTAATTACAATATTTTGCGCGGTCTCATTCTATCTTTCTTTTAAACACCCGAAATTCCTAGCGCTCTTTATATTCGATTCGAAATCGGCCTAAATGCGATCGTATAGTGCCCTCTTAAACTTGAATTTTAATGACTTTTCCCTGCTGAAAACCCTTTGGCCAAAAAGGTTTACTTACGTCTCTAAATCACTCCACCTATACCGATCTCTGCTAATGAGGTTCTAATAACGAAGTAACCATTAATTCCTAATTGACTAAGTATTAGATTGATTATAACGACATACATTGATTATAATTCTAAGTTTCAGCTAAACTCCCTCACAATACCACACCCACCCCCTCATACTAAAAAGAAACTAAGGTCTTTTGCCATCATTACTAGAATAATTATATACTTAATCTTAGCATTAGTAAAGGAGCTTATACTTATTTGATTTTTGTTGTCTCCAGGTCCCTCCCGAAACTCAGCAACCCAGAGGAGGAGACGGGCAGGCCGCCGCAAGGGGGCGTGGTCACGTTCGAGCCCATCCATCACGATCACGACTTCTGTGAGAGAGTTGTTATAAACGTAAGTATTTTACTATACCTTTACAAGTATTCTACTTATATTATTAATGGGAAAGTTTTCGAGGATGTTCAGAGTTATCCGGGTACAACGCGAGCGAAGCCGCGGGCGGCAGCTATTACTATATAATTTATACAGCAGGAGGCAACTTTTGCCTAATAACGGGACGCTATTGTGCCCGGGACGATTTAAGATGGAGTAGGAAGACCCTAGCAAAAGAACAGCGATAAAACCGTACCTAAATAACATTTTAGGTTTTGTCTCGTTATCTTATATTATAAGAATCTTTGTCCTGACTGACTGACTGACTGACTGACTGACTGACTGACAGACAACGCACAGCCTAAACCGCTGGACGCAGAGACTTGAAATTTTCAGTGTAGGTAAACCTTGGTACGTAGGGGTGTACTAAGAAGGGATTTTTCAAAATTCAACCTCTAAAGGGGTGAAAAGGGTTGAAAACCTGGAATCAATTTTTGGTCTAAAACTGCACATAACCTATATCAAATTAAAGAGCCGATTTTTCTCATTTAGTTGATGTCATAATTACCTGTAAATTCTTTATTTTTGGCATGTTTTTCATGAAAAATAGAATACTTTTATTTTGACATAAATGACAGCAATGATACCACAGATTAGTAATAGATGATACAAAACATATGGAAAAGGAACTGTCAATGTCAAATTACACTACATTCATTAGCGTCTAAAAAAAATGGTTACGATAATATTTTGGACTATTAACACTGCAGGTGGGTTACTATGTGGTCTTAGAGCAGGGCAGTAGTTGAACTGCTCGACTTTTTTGTGCTTAGTAGGTACCTATGTGTGCTGGAATGGGACATAGGGTACTTTTTATCTGGGTACCACGTGAGCGAAGCCGCGGGCGGCTGCTAGTTACCAATAAATGACTATATTACGGCATTTTTCGAGCAGGACATGATGTCTCACATAATTGACATTTTTGATGGCCTTGGTGGCGTGACGTTGGCGTTGGCGTTAAATGTTTGCATGTTCTGCAAATATTTCTTCCGGGTCGGGGTGTTGTGGTACCATGGTACTCGTAGTTTCTGATACCCACGACACAGGGAATCCTAGAGTGTGGTCAGGACTATGTATGTGACTGATGGGTGTTGTTTATTTATTATTAATATTGTATAAGTCGACTAAGGGATAGTATACTCTCCAACATGATGAGATACTATAAGCAAGTATTCCCAAGGAGGGTTGACGTCAGGCAGGCGACCGGTCATAAAACACCTTAGCCAAAACCCTTACAGCATGGTCCAAGGATTATGCTGTGCCGACCCCACATAGAGTGGGATAAGGGCAGGAAGATGATGATGATGATGATATTAATATTGTATAAGTTGAGACAGCGCTAACACACGAGTACGTGTGGCATAAACTGAAGTGAATTAAAACGGAAGTGGACATATAAAAAAAATAGTGACTCATAATACGAAATATCAAACAATTTTGTACGTAATTTGGGTTTGGATCGGCGATTTTTATCGGTATTAATGAAAACAATATCGATATTGGCTAGTTTTAATCATGGATATGTATTAACTATTTTACGGCGACATCATGTGCGTGCCCGTTTTTTTTTTGTTCTAATTGAAACCCTGTGACATAAATTACTAATTATAAAATTATCAGAAGAACCTTGATTATATACCTGTCATCAAAGCGAAAGAGCTTTGTTGACTTTTGTTGATAAACATAATATAAACAATTAAACTTACAGAGACATATCAAACCGAAAAGTCAGCCATCCGTTTCGTGTTGCCCTAGCAACCCCAATCATATCCAAAGACTACCACTAACTACGAATATAAAACACTAATAATTTCATTCAATTATCCAAAGATTACCACTAATTACGAATATAAAACACTAATAATTTCATTCAATTATCCAAATACTACCACTAATTACGAATACAAAACACTAACAATTTCATTCAATTATCCAAAGACTACCCACTAACTACGAATACAAAACACTAATAATTTCATTCAATTATCCAAAGACTACCACTACTACGAATATAAAACACTAATAATTTCATTCAATTATCCAAAGACTACCACTAACTACAAATATAAAACACTAATAATTTCATTCAATTATCCAAAGACTACCCACTAACTACGAATATAAAACACTAATAATTTCCCGCGTCACCGCTCGTCAGCTAGTTTCTTAGCGCTGCGAACCAGCGAAGCAAAATTGCCAACAATAATAATAGTGTACAACACAATATCTTTCACAGAATGTAGATAATCATTGAAGTGCGCCTCGTAGCTCTTTAGGTGCTCTTGAGCTCGTTTTCAAACTTTCTACAACATGCCGGTTTCCTAAAAATATTTTCCTGCACAGTTTGAGAGTACTGGTATAGCTCACTTATATTTTTCGAGCTGAAAATTCTATTGTTGGACGACCAAATTTGTACCCACCACCTTAGGATCAGAAGGAAGGGAGTCCCACTAGACCACCCAGTCTAGAAGTCTTTCTTAGTGCATCCCTACATTGTAAGTGGAATATAGTTTCCAAGTTTATGCTTCTAGGAAGTAATGTAGGAGCTTGATAGATACAACAATCTTTGACGACCTCTATGGCGAGGCGGGTGAGTGCTCGGCTGAGACGCAAGAGGCGCGGGTTCGATTCCCGCTGCGGGAGAAATGTTTACATGCTCTGCAAATATTTCTTCCGGTTCTGGGTGTTGTAGTATTATGTGTTATAAGTATGTATTTCCAAAAAAAGTATATAAATATTCTACCAGCCATCTGGTTCCCATAGTACAAGCTTTGCTTAGTTTGGGGCTAGATGGTGTTGTGTGATGTATCCTCAAATATTTATTTATTTAATCTTGCCGCAACAACAATTGTTCCAATCGCTTTAGACCGATTTTATCTACACTTGACACAGTGGCTCGGCCTTTCTGAAAAGCCGTTTTGATCACGTACTCGGTCTCTTTTCAAGGGACCAGCGGGCCGGCCTGTTTTACGGCGTCAAATTCACGTAATGATGGGGTATAAGGATCGCATCACTACGCAATCTTTCAGTTTTAAAATGTCAATGAACATTTCTCATCCCCATTGCATTGAAGTAACTATGCGATTAACTAAGGCCTTTTAACATCTATAGCAGATGATTTATACAGCGTCAGGAGGCAAGTTTTATATAAATAAATATTTGAGGATACACCTTCACAAACGGGACGCTGCAGTGCCCGGGACGAATTAAGATGGAGTAGGCATATCCAGTACCTTTTTCATCCTTTCAGTTCCTACTTAGTCGGCCTTGTCCACAGGAAAGACATGGTCAATACGTGCGGAGCTAACTAAGCCGCGGATTTCCTCACGATATTTTCCTTCACCATTTGAGAGTACTAGTATAGCGAACATAAGTTTTTCGCTCAGAAAAATCCATTGGTACACGACCGGATTTGGACCCACGACCCTAGGATCGGAAGGCGGGGTCACTACCAACTAGACCACCAGTACTCTCAACTATGCGATTATGTTTAAACTATTTAAAACGCTCTGCGACAATGTCCGCACTGAGTTTTTTTTCATACGCCACACAAGTACATAAAGACCACAGACACGGAAGAAATATTTGCAAAACATACAAATATTCCATATCCAGATGCAGGAAAAGAACCCGCACCTCTTGCATCTCAGCAATGCAGACATGACAATGCAGACATGTTTTGATTACCTGCTTAGCTTATTCGTCCAAGTTATTATGTCATGTATGTATGTTCGTATGAGCTAGTGGCCAACTCTAGTGACGGAGTTTTTAGGCCGCCTAAAGGCCTCCGTCATGGCTTAACGACTTAAAAGCCATATTATATTATTATGTCATGAAGCACCGTCAATTAATTATAGTTGTTGTCTAAGGGATAGTATCATAGTATCCTCTCCAACATGGTGGGCCATCTACATCATATATGGGCGATGGGCTGATCACCTGTCACCATGGTTCACCATATCCATTTTGGGAATTTGAATCAGGAGTGTCTGCATGTTTTCTTATGATTATTTATGGCTCTGCCTACTCCATTAAGAATACGGTCAAACACACATCAAAAGTGTCTAGGGATCAAGCAAGTTTTTGATAGTAATTGTATGTGGATATGTAAAAACCGTCTATTATTTACCTTTCTTAAAAGTTGTACAAAATAAATTGCGTCTTGACTTGAAATTGACATACACAATAAGTTTATAAATTCTTAAGTGGCCAACAAAATGACAATGAAAAAGTTAGTTTCTTCAAGTCACTTAGGTATTTCTCGACAGAAGGTGGTCGTTCGATAAGTGAAGTAACTTTTGAACTTCGCTTAAAGGACAATAGAAATGTTTTCTATTGAATCGAGTAGTTTCTTTTATTGATTTCATACAACATGAATCTTGACGGTCTTCTACTAATCCTCATATTGCATCTTGATCATCATCATCATCTTCCTGCCCTTATCCCACTCTATGTGGGGTCGGCACAGCATAAACCTTGGATCATGCTGTAAGACTATATTGTACCTAATATATTGCATCTTGATATTAATTTTAAATGGTCAAATATTTTATTTGAGAAAAAGTATACATATATTTTATCATGCCCTAACTTGATCCCTAATGGAGTAAGCAAGCAACCGCAAGTTTTCATAAGAAAACTTGCAGACACTCCGGATTCAAAGTCCCAATATGGATATGGTGAACCATAGTGACAGGTGATCAGCACATCGCCCATATAGATGGTTCATCATGTTGGAGAGGATACTAGTCGACTTTTACGCGTGCTCGGGGAGAGAAGCAGCTGGACACATTATATGTTTTTTCATTGCTCCCAGTCAGGCAGGGAAGTATTTGCTATCTTTATAATAGCTTGTTCCAAAAACCCTGTAAATTCTTTCTACCAGCATCAAATCCTACTAATATTATAAATGTGAAAGTTTGTGACGATGTATGTTTGTGCCTCAATCACGCCATAGCGGCTGAACGGATTTGAATGTAACTTGGAATATGTATAGTGTTTGCTGGGATAGCATTTAGGCTACTTTTTGTCCAGAAATCACACGAGCAAAGCCGCGAGTGAAAGCTAGTATTTAATAAATGTATTCCTTTTTTATTTCACACGTATAATTGGTTCCAAAAAGTATTATACATAGGTGTAATCAACACCATTAGTGCAGATGTTAAAATAGCCTCAATACGACCTTGTAGCTGTAGAGCCACAAGGTAGTAATTTACCACTAGTTCTTTCAGACGACTGTCGTGAAAAAATATAATGCCCCTCAAAGGCTTTTAAAACTTCAAAAGTTAAAGTTTATAAAGTTTAAAAATCGATCAATGCAGTTTGAATTATTTATTAATCAAAATGAAGTCTTCTTTCAGTAAAATTTTCTATCTACGGTATTTAAGTTACTTTCATTCCCTGTGGCATAGCCGTGGGACACCCTGATACATACAAAGAACCAGTGTGGCTAAAGGAAATTATGTACGTCTCAAAGGGACTCCGTTCGTGCACTTGACACATAATGTAAGTAATAGGATTGCATAATCCAATAGCGAACTTATGGCAAATTAATACTGTTGTAGTTCTGCCGTAAACGGATTTCCACCGGCTAAAGTTTACAAATATACGAGTTCCAATTCACCCCGCCTGGATGCAATTATGCAGAACGAAATGATTACACCAAATATTATATCGGCCGAAGTATGATCGACCGTTGTCGACCGAACTTGGCGGATCAAATGTCGATACAATCGAAAGGACGTTGTCGGTTTTAGTAGACTAGTGTTCCACCATCTTCTATTAGCATACCTTTGATTTGATCGGCCGAGTTAGGTCGACGACGTCCGACCATACTTCGGCCGGTAACAGATTTGGTGTATTCGCACCGGAACGCAGAACCGACGACGCCTCGCCGCGATGTTCGCAAACAATAAAACCTGAAAATTTACAACCGAAACGAATAATAAATTGTGAGTTAATATTTAATTATAAATTACTAGCTTCCGCCCGCGGCTTCGCTCGCGTGGTACCAGGATAAAAGTAGCCTAGACGTTTTTCCAGCACACATACTATGTATATCCAAAGTTTCATTCAAATCCGTTCAGCCGTTACGGCGTTATTGAGGCACAATCTACACTCGCCCACGACTCTCGTATTACTGGCGCACCGCTTTACTTCTCACTTGCTCGAGACTAAATCTAACACAAACAGTACATAGACACTAGCTGCTGCTCCCCCTAGTGGGCTATGGCCGTAAAACATTATCTAAGAACCTTATCTAAAATTATACTCATCATCATCTTCCTGCCCTTATCCCACTCTATGTGGGGTCACCACAGCATGATCTTTGGATCATGCTGTAAGAGTTTTGGTTAAAGTGTTTTATGACCGGACGCCTGCCTGACGTCAACCCTCCTTGGGAATACTTGCTTATCTCATCATGTTGGAGAGGCTAACATTTTATGCTTTATAGCTCAACTGTTTTTTGCTCAACTTAGTTGATCAGTAGGTCATCTTGTTATAAAATGAGCTTCATCCCCACTGCTCAACTGCATCAAGTTGAGCAGTGGGCAAAATACCCTCTGATCAACTTAAACTGTGGATGATGGGAAGGTAGCTTGCACGAATAAACACATTCGTCCAAGGTTAGGTCTAAACCTACACTAGCCATGCCTACTATACTATAACTCATTTCTGTACTACGTGGGTACCTACCTACACGTTTTTTTTTAGTTGTTTTTTTAATTTTAAGTAGGGATCTCTGTTTGTTACAAAACAGTTTTCGTGTTGTGTGGTTTATAAACTCTATTCTATTCTATGGCCGTAAAACATGCCTAAGCTTCCCTGATATAATAATAATAATAAATGAATATATGTGAACATTTTTACAACTAAGCAAAACTTGTACTATGGGAACCAGATATCTGATAGAATACCTATACTTTTGTAAATACATACTTATTAAGTGTACTTAATATGACACCAAATAAAATGCAAAAGACCGGATCGAAATCAGTTCAGTAGATTTTGAGGAAAATGGTAACAGACAAACACAAATAAATAAATAAATAAACAACCTCTTAGACCAAACCCCAACTTCTCAGTTCCGTCGTGGGTAAAAAAAGATTTCCAGCGAGGCCCAAATTAGACTGGTATCTTAGATCTCTTGAACACGAAAATTTGGTTTCATGTTGCTACTGAATACTTCATCGTCATTCTGAATCTGAAACGTTACTATACTCGTAATAAAATATGTGTCAAGTACCCGAAAGAAGCCTTGACGAGCACTTTAAATCCTTTCACCACACTGGTTCGAAAGAACTAGTGACAAGATTAGTAGTAACAGTAGGTACTATAATATTTTGTCCAACTTATACAGACCTGAACAGGCTATAATTAGTTCCAATTAACATTTTTACTGCTATATACTTCTCTGCTGGACTGGAAGTAAAGAAAAAGCATAGAATACGTCCAGCTGCTTCTCTCCCCGAGCATGTCGTAAAAGTCGACTAAGGGATAGTATGTTTTCCAACATGATGGCCCACCTATATGGGCGATGGGCTGATCACCATGGTACACCATATCCATCTTGGGACTAAATCAGAAGTGGCTGCAAGTTTTCTTATGTTTACTTGTGGCTCTGCCTCATTAGGGATACAGACGATAATAATATAAGCCACGACGGAGGCCTTTAGGCGGCTTAAAAACTCCGTCACTAGAGTTGGCCACTATCTCATACGAAGTTACTTTCTTACTTACGTGATAATATGTATGTATGTAACATTCATTTCCAACGCAATCTCCGTTTCCTGATCGAGATGGAGACAATCAGCAACTTCAATTTATGCTAGTGATTTTAATACTGAACCGCGTATATTTGCATTTGAAATTGCATGCATATGCATTGGTATAAATGTGGATTGGAATAAACTTTTAGCGTTTTATTGCTAAAAGGGACCTGGGCGGATCTATGACCTTCAGATTTGAAGACCTGGATGGCCTGACATTGAGGTAGTTTAAGATTAAAGTTTGAAAAAAATGATTTGATCTTTACCAGTACTCTTAAACGGTGTCGGAACACGTCGTGAGAAGCCGGCATGTTGGAGCCAATAAAACTTGTGACACGAGTAGTAGATGATGTAGTCTTCAGCTTTATCGCTAAAACTAATCCGAGGCGACGTATTCAGAGCGGCGCGACGCTGGCAATGCTTTGTTGCCACATACGTGACACAGGCATGGGCCGACCACGGAATCCTATCCAATTCCAGAAGAAATACCGAATCACTTATCACTTAAACTATCTTCTTCCTAGGCATTTTCGAAATTAGACTTCCCGGTCAGAATGGATAAAAATGTCGATTTAGGAGTTTAGTGCCGACTTTCGCACTTTGCCGACTTTTGCAGTATTCAATACAGGTAATAGCGAAGTGCCGACTTTAGGAAATTTATATGCAATTAATCGCTTATCGGCGACTTTCGCATACTGTCGACTTTTTCCAATCATCCCTTAACCGTTGATCAGTGGCCATTATGGTCCACCCAGAAAAAAAAAGTGGACCATTTGTAATAAAATGTAGCCATGATCCACCCAGGTGCCCTGTACTCATGATTTAAGCACTGTACTCACGATGACTAACTGAACCAATCATACGACAAGTGAAATTTTAAGTGATTGATTTTATGGGATATTCACGGTTAGGTGTACTGTAGCTGTTAGTTTGAAAGAACCGCCAGCCATGAAAAGAACCCAATTGGCGATTGATTTATATCAATGAGTTTTTTACGATAGACACGTTGCTCCCATAAACTAGAGCCGCCCAGTAAATACAATAAGTACAATTTGCTCTAAGACAATTAATTATAGAACACTGGTGATTTCGTAGTAGCGTCCCTAAGTGACAGCGTCCCTTTTGATTCTAAGGTGGGTTTAAATCCTGCCGTGCATCAATGGGTTTTTAGCTCGAAAAATGTGTGTGTGCTAGTACCACAAATATGGTGCGCTTCGGCAAACTTCCTGCTTTGTATGAATACCGAATTTGTCTGATTATGTAAATAACTAAATCAACACTAAAAAAATAAGTATCTGGATAGTTATTGTAACATGTAACATTACATAATATCATCATCGCGTTAGTATTTCTTAGGCTAGACGAAAATTGCCGAGGCACACAATAATTTGTTGTACTACTGTACTCGTATATCGTAAGAAACTGGCATGTCGTAGAACCTAAAACAGTTCATAAATAATTTCACCACTTTGTTTCGAAACATCACACGACACGAGTATTAGGAGGTACAGATTAAGAAATTGTCGACTCGTTACATGAGGAACTCCTGACTTTGTGAGCGCTAGTTCCACGTACACAGCTATTTATAATAATAATTAACATTAGTACGTGTTCGGGAGGCGGCCCATCAAATGCAAAGTGTTTAGTGCTGGCGGTTTACAACTCGCGTTAACGACCACCCAGAGAACGACATCTGGCAAAGATGGCAACTCCCTTTTTACCTTTACAGTTTATTTGATTTGGGAATTTATTTAAATAGCTCAATTGGACAGAAATAAGTATTTTTTAACCTATTTCGTCCCATTGCTGGGCAAAGGTCTCCCCCAAACACTTCCAGACATCCCTATCCTGAGCCTTCTCCCACCATCCTCTTTCGAAGGCATCGAGTTCGTCCCGCCAACGCTACCTCGGCCGACCCCGACGCCTTTAGTCCCTTTTGTTGTATAAATAAATAAGTATTTATTTATAAAAATACCCGTCTGCGTAGAATCTGCCAATAAAAAATATTAAAATATTTGTGGACATTTCTCCATCTAGCCCCAAACTAAGCAAAGCTTGTACTATGAGAACCAGATGGCTGATAGAATACTTATTTACTTTTTTTAAATACATACTTATAATAGGTACATAATACTACAACATCCAGTCCCGGAAGAAATATTTGCAGAACATACAAACATTATTCCCGTAGCGGGGATCGAACCCGCGCCTCTTGCGACTCAGCCGAGCTCTCGCTCGCCACGCCACAGAGTTCGTCATAAGTAAGGAGTCGTATAAGGTCGTCATATAAGATTTTTTGACACATGATGATGATGATAATTTGAACCGTTTTAGTATATGTCTTAGTTCATTGAGAATGGCTATTTATTTCATGTATATGGGCGATGGACTGATCACCTGTCACCATAGTTCACCATATCCATCTTTGCATCAGGAGTGGCTGCAAGTTTTCTTATGGTTACCTGTGACTCTGCCCACCCTTTGCTTGATAATATGTATATATTTCAAGTTTCGTTCAAATCTGTTTAACCATTATGGGGTAAGTACCTAAGTAAGTTCGTATGAGCTAGTGGCCAACTCTTGTGACGGCGCTTGTAGGCCGCCTTAAGGCCTCCGTCATAACTTAACGACTTAAAAGCCGGGACCTACAACTTAACGTGCCCTCCGAAGCATGGAAGCGCTGAGCTCGTAATGCCACTTGCGGCCACCCATCCTAATTGTGACAACATTGCTTAACTTCAACGATCAATCAACCACGAGCGCTTCATTACGGGGTCATTGAGGGGCAGACATACGAATATCCCCACAAACATTCGGATTTATTGGAGGAGAAAATTATCAATGCCCGAGCCTTATATTCTACTAACGGGCGATAACCAGTGTAGCAACTTTGTTATTTGTTTAACAATTTATTGCTCTTACTAGCTACCGCCCACGGCTTCGCTCGCGTGGTACCCGGATAAAAAATATGTTAATCCAGTACATGTACTATGTATATTCCAAGTTTCATTCAAATCCGTTCAGCCGTTTAGGGGTGATTGAGACACAAACATCCAACATCCTTATAAACTTTCGCATTTATTAATATAAGACAAGTAAGATTGACACATAAAAATGTTGCCATGTTAATTTATCAAGAAACAACTCCTTGCGGACGACGCACAAATAAACGATAACTGCTTTTTTAGGGTTCCGTACCTGCCAACGGGTTACTTTTACAAGCTTCCGCTGTCTGTCTGTCTATCCGTCCATTCTTCTATCAGTGGGCTGTATTTCGTAACTGAAAGAAAATTTGAAATTGTCACAGAATGTGTATTTCTATAGCCGTTAAAACAGCAAATATAATATAAAAGGGGGCCCCACATACAAGAAATATTTAAGTGCATGTAGGATGATACGGAACCTTGGACAATTCGTCCAAGTACGGAACCGACATGTGCGAATTTGACGCGCACTTGACCCGTTTTTTCCTATATTTAACGATCAAAGGGCAGATAATTTAGTGAAAATCGTGGGCTGTGGATGGATAAACTAGTACAGATCTGTGATAGATGGCACAAACAAAGGGAGGCCTATATACAGCAATGGGTAAAGTCAGGCTGTGGATGATGATGATGATCACCGATTAAATATGGACACCCGGCATTAATAGAAATGTATCACGATTTATGAGTAAACTGAAACGCTTTCCCAAGCGAAGTCCACAGCAACACAGCCAAAACTATTGATTTTCCTTTAATTAGGTAAAACGACTGCATGACACGGGGCTCTTTCCATGCTCGATGGCCAGCTCGTACTTAATTATTGCGGTGTGACTGAGTACTCCACATAGGTACCTGTTGATTTATGACCAGTATTCCGAGACTGGTTTGTTGGTAAATACCCGTTTGAAGTTTGAACCGTGCGGTTAGTAAACACGATCGATTGCTGTTGGCCGATGATGGATGCCAGTGGAAAGGTTTAAGAAGCATAATGTGCGGAGTGTTGACGAAATTTATGTTTGCGTAGTGGAGGTGCGAAGAAACGCCCCCTTGTTCTATCTAGTCATACACTTAGCTCTACATGTATGACTACTAAGAAAAAAAATCTGCCTAGTTCTACTTGGAGTGCGTAAAATGTTATTTTTTTTGTTCCATCTAAGGCCTTTTACCATCTATAGTAGATGATTTATACAGCGTCAGGAGGCAACTTTTACCTTCACAGTAGGCTTGCCCGGCACCTATTCCATCCTTTCAGCTTAGTCGGCCTTGTCCACAGGAAAGACATAGTCAATACGTGCGGAGCTGACTAAGCCGCGGGTTTCCTCACGATGTTTTCTATCAACGTTTGAGAGTACCTACTGGTATGGCGTACATAAATTTTTCGCGCAGAAAAATCCATTGGTACACGACCGGGTTCGAACCCACGATCTTAGGATCGGAAGGCGAGGTCACTACCAACTAGACCACCAGTGCTCTAGCACCACTTAGATTACACGTATGACTACTTGGAATGCAGATTCGCATGTTTCGCTACTTATATCATCATCTTCATACCCTTATCCCACTCTATGTAAGATACAGCGTGAGAGCACTGGTGGTCTAGTGGTAGCGGCCTCGCCTTCCGATCCTAAGGTCATGGCTTCAAATCCAGTCGTACACCAATGAATTTTTCTGTTCGAAAATGATGTGCGCTATTATACCAGTACTCACAAACGGGGAAGGAAAACATCGTGAGAAAACCGTTATGTCGTAGAAACCAAAAAATGCGAAAATATGTGTCAAGTACACGAAAGGAGCCTTTGAGGCACCCTTTAAATACTTACGAGAAACATTTATACATGTAAGATGGTACGGAACCCTTCGTGTGCGAATTCGACTCGCACTTGACCGGTTTTTAACGTTTACAGACAATAACAGTCAATGACCTTGTTAGTTTACCTAGGACTAGAGTTTATAATAGATTTTACTCCGTCGTAGGTGGACGGCCTCGGTGGTGTGGCGGGCGAATATTTTTTGAGACGCAAGACAGGTTCGATTCCTGCTATGGGCAAAAGGTTTTCATGTTCTGTAAACAATCCTTCCTGGTGTTTTGGTGTCATGGTACTCGTTGTTTCTGATACCCACGACACAGGCAATCCTAGTAGAGTGAGAACCTCAAAACAGCAAATCAACTTGTCAGAACTTTTATTATTTGAGTTATGATATCGCAGTTTCATACGATTATTATGAATAAGGTTGTCGAAGTTTATGCCAGTATCATGTAAATCTCAAACTAATTTTGCTATCATACATACACATCACGCCCGTATCCCTAAGAGGGTGGACAGAGCCACAAGTAATCACAAGAAAACTTGCAACCACTCCTGATCCAAAAGTCCTAAGATGGATATGGTGAACCATGGTGACAGATGATCAGCCCATCGCCTATATAAATTGTCCATCATGTTGGAGAGGATACTATCCCTTAGTCGACTTTTATGAAATGCTCGGGGAGAGAAGCAACTGCACGCATTCTATGTTATTTCTTTACTCCTAATCCAACAGAGAAATATTTTGCTATCAGTAGAAATAAATGCCAGGTTGTAGGTGTGCTATAATGCTACGGGTGTTTGCATCGATTTTTAGGCGCCACTGCGTGTGGAGAACGAATTTAGGTTCAGCCGCAGTTAGCTTACGCTTTCCGCAATGCTTACTGTTGAGACAGTTGTTTTTGTAAAGAACAGTAATTTTATTATTTCATCATCATCATCATCATCCGCAACCCGACTTTACCCACTGCTGGGTATAGGCCTCCCTTTGTATGCGCCACTCTCCACGGTCCGTTGCTTGTCTCATCCAGGTCCGGCCTGCGACGGATGCTATATAGTCAGCCCACCTCGCTGCTGGACGACCGACGTTTCTATAACCGGTTCTTGGACGGCATTCAGTTACCGCCTTACTCCACTTGACCTGCCCAACTCCATTTTAGTTCCGTTATGCGGTTTATTATTTATTTTACATAAAAAAACATAAATCATCGAGTTAAAGCAAAGACATGTACAAAGGCGAGCTTAATCCTACAAAGTGGTTTCTTCCTTTGAAGTCAGGTAAAGGTGAAATACAAATAGTAGGTACAAGTACTTAAGACGACAGCTAGATGACGGTTAAGTATAAGAAACATAAATGAGCAAGTTACGTTTTTTACATACATATTATCACGCCCGTGTTTGCTGTTTTAACCAAAAAAAATATTAAAAATTAAAACATAACTATCTTGAGCTGCTTTTGCATTGATTTACTTATACAGATTGTAATATATACCTTCGAAATGTCAAACAAATAAATTATTTTAAAAATAAATACCTACCTGCCCATGCTACTCAGTTTTACCACACGTGTGAGTCGCTGGATGCGGATGTTTAGAGCCTTTGGGTTTTACCCGGACGTTCCTTCAACCCCCCTCTTACGTCCCTGGACGCAACCCGAACTAGGACAAATCCGGGGAAATCCGGACGGATGGTGGCCTTTAATTAAATATAATATTCACCTCGATACAGTAGTGACCCATTCTTATCACCTTTTGTAACCTGACCTGTTTCAAATGTTGGTATAGGTACTCTTTCAAGATTACACATGCCATCAATGGTGTTTATTCTACGATTTGCGCACTACTTGTTCTACTACAGTTTTTTAATGCTTCTTCCCCACTGCTCAACTAAGTTGAGCAATAGGTCATAGTTTGTATTACCGAACATTTTATGCTCAACTATTTTTGCTCAACTTAGCTGATCAGTAGGTCATCTTGTTATAAAATGAGCTTTATCCCCACTGCTTAGCTAAATTGTTCAACTGCATCAAGTTGAGCAGTGGGTAACACCCTCTGATCAACTAAAACTGCACAGATATATTTCAAAATAAAAATTCCAAATCTCATAATTAATAATACTTTTAAATTATTTACTCACTACTAAGGAATCTTAAAAAACACACTTTTTTGTGGGTTCTGAAATGACAAACATAGTCTTACCCAATTACTATTTTGTAAACGAACCTTAAATACTAATAAGTATTTTCCGCAAAAAATTCTCCAACCAAACAGACACTCTAACCAGTTACAAAAATAAAAATATGTATAAAGTAGAGACATTTCGGTACGCCCTGGAGGAAACCGACATGTCGTAGAACGTAAAAGGTTCGAAAATATATGTCATGTGCACGAAAGGATCATGGATTAAAAGGCCTTTTACCATTTACCTATAGTAGATGATTTATACAGCGTCAGGAGGCAACTTTTACCTTCAGAAACGGGTCGAATGAAGATGGAGTAGGCTTGCCCAGCACCTATTCCATCCTCTCAGCTTGGTCGGCCTTGTCCATAGGAAAGACATGGTCAATACGTGCGGAGCCGACTGAGCGGCGGGTTTCCTCACGATGATTTCCTTCACCGTTTGAGAGCACTGGTATAGGACATAATTTTTTTCGCGCAGAAAAATCCATTGGCTCACCGGGTTTGAACCCACCTTAGGATCGGAAGGTCATTACAAACTAGACCACTGAACTTATCACTCTACTTCTCCGAAACCCAATGGAGTAGCAGGGAGACAGAGCAGCAGACATGTGACCGTAACCTACATCGCTGTATCGTTCCCTTTGCCGTCTCCCTCGCTCGTGCTTCCGTTCGATCCTGTTCCAGGAAGCGTGGCCTTGAGTAAGTAGGTCACTCCTGCCGCATGTGGGTCAAGGCGCCGCTTGGGACCATTGAGACGGATTGGCATCGGCGACGGTCGTTCCCGAACTTGGAACAGCGCAGCGCTGTTGTCACATTAAAGAACACACGCAGAATATTCAGATCTATACAAACCAGTTCTTGTATAGAGTGAAGAATGTGATTTATGAATAGTACTATTGTATAGTAGTAATATTTGTATTGTAGTAGGTAATGTTTTTGCCACGGATGACTAAAATCACTCTTTCACTTCGTTCTAGCGTTAAAGTAATATAGATTATAAAATCTATCTTTAATGTAAACAGTTTTTCTAGCCGTGTTTCCATTGATTGAAATTTGCAAGAAAACAAAGGCCAAGGTTTGGTCAAGTGCGAGTCGAATTCGCACACGAAGGGTTCCTTACCAACATACATGTACTTTTTAATGACTTTTACTCTATGTACTCTTTAAAAAAGTAACTTCGATGATAGATTACGAGTGTTAAAAAAAGCGTTTTTTAGGGCAATAGAAATACACACTGAAAATTTCAACTCTACCTGTTCATGTGATTGGCCCGCTGACAGACGGACGGACGGACAGCGGAGGCTTACTAATAGGGCATCTTTGGGTACGAAACCCTAAAAAAGTACTTTTTTAATTGACTGTGTGTCTGATTTGTTAAAAGCAACTACCGGCTTATCCACTATATACTGGTCGCTCTGTAAATCACATAAAATACTCATAATAATAAATACCATAAATACTCTGCAATCAATCACACGACAGGGGCTATCCGTCGAGTGCGTCGTTCTTGCATGATTATTAATTTCCAATGCACTGAATAGCGTCAGGAAATTGAAACCGGGGGCATCCATTCGCTGGGAGGCGGCGGCTGACATTTTCTCAAACAAACATGAGTGTTGATGTAATTAAAACCTGCACAAATTGACTCTGCAAGTTGAGTTGATAAATTTTTGGGAATATAGACGGAAAGGTCAGGTGAAACCATTTAACTTTTTTTAATAGAGTTCACATAGTATTTTTAAATTGTGGACGTTTAAAAGAGTTTAACGTGATGAAAGTCTTTATTTAGATGTATCAACATATTTAATATAGTTAGTTCAGCAACAACAGGTTGGGGTATTTCGGTTGAATGTAGAGTATTTGTGGGAGGTGTGAATGCGAAGGCAGAGCGCACGAACGCACAGAGTTTGGTTTGTCACACACCAAGCGATAGCGCGCCACACACGACACGACATGCTCGTAACGCAACGCGCTGCGGTTGGATTTACAGCGGAAAGGTGTAACCACGTTGCGCGCGCGCTGCAGCGCACTCGGTCGCTCGCCCGCCCGCCGCGCGCCGCGTCTGCGCGCCCTTGGGAAACACACACTAAAAATGTATTTTTGGCCGCGTCCATTGCCAGCCACAGAGTAACATCCGCGCCGACGACGAAAGAAATATTGTGTGAAACGCACGCTTGCCGCGGGAATCGTAAAATTAATTTATGCGAGTAAACGCATTATTCGTGACGTTATTAAAGATTCGATAAAATTTTCGCGGGCTCTTAGTCGCATTACCGCTCAGTACGGTGGTGGTCAAATATTTGAAACGCCTTTGCGAATAATAAGTAGGTCAAATATCAAAAATAACCCAGCCTCATAGCACCGGTTTATTTACTTTTGAGATGTAGATAGGTGATACATTCACGAAGTACGCATATGCGCCTTCGTACCCGGGCGAAGACGACGACTCGGTGGAAAGCGGAAGGAATCCTCGAGTTATCAGCGCCGAACATCCTATATCCCATAAACATATCGTCTCCGGTGAAACCGTTCGATGGTTACCACCACCTGTTGCACTAAAGGCTTCTGTGAACCGGTCAATCAACTTGAAAAATTCATAGTAATTTTATTATAATAGATTCAAAGTACTTTCATTGCACCTGCACTTAATGAACTTGCAGAAACTACGAAAGCAAAGGCGGAATGCGGTGTGCTGGATGGGAGCGCTGTTTCGTGTAATTGAGCACAATGATCATTCATATACCTACATATTGGCATTTGCGCGGATACATTGCGTGGGGCGCTTCAAATAAGTGGCAGTGTAGTATACATTCATAATAGATAGTGATGCCAACGAACCGAAAGTGTCGGTTGTTATTGAAGTAGCTTGTCCACAACGTGCGTCTCGAGTGCGCCCATTAGCCCTCGTAACACTGACATTGACACGGGTGTTCGAGGCACAATAATAACCAGTGCAGCCCTTTATCTCCAGCCGGCATCTATCAAAGCTCCACAGCTGTCGGGCTATTTCCGGATGCCTTCATCACAAACCGATCAGACATGCAGACCTAAAATATTAATAATGCAATTAATAATCAATATTTCAAAAGTCATTATACTCTATCTATACGATTCGTTTGGCAGTTTGGATGTTCAAATCTCGTTTGAATATTGGAGCTGTTTAGCTATGACGACCTCAAGAGCGAGCACTTGGGGCCGTCGTCGCGTGGCGCGTCGGTTCGAGGAACGTAGACTTTGTAAAGCATTCTCAAAATTAGAAACTTTTGTGTTATGAATACACGGCGCGAAAACAAAAATACACAAAGGTCAAGGGGAAGAGACTATTTCGGACGCCTTGATTAGCATCACAAAGCTTACGTTATGTAAGAAGTGAACTTGAAACTTTATTTCTACAATTTACAGTATCCGTGTAATGGCATTAAGGTGTTTCAAATTTTAGTAATGTAAGTTCGTATGAGCTAGTGACCAATCTTGTGACGGAATTTTAGTGCGATGATTTTGGTTGAGTATTCTCGCGCGTTATCAGTGGGAAGTCGCGCTGCTGAGGGGGACTCTACCCAATGGTGCGAGTTCAAATTCTCTTGCATATTAATGTATACTCCAACTCATAAGTAAGTAAGTATGAGCTAGTGACCAACTCTTGTAATAGAGTTTTTAGACCGTCTAAAGGCCTCCGTCATGACTTAACGACTATTTAACGTGCCCTCCGAAGCCTCATTAAAATACGCTTGGTATATACTAAGAACGGAATTGCAATTTATAGATCAAGACAGACCAGAGTAACAGGACAGATATTCACTGATAATAATTAAAAAGATCGAGTTTCAAGGCAGTTGATTCTTGCTTTTTGGAATCTTTGATACTGTGTCTACAAGGAAAAGACTGCGTTTCTTCAAAAAACTTTTGTAAACTTTAGCCATTTGTAACGTGATCGTTTCTTTGTCAACAGATAAGCGGATTAAGATTTGAAACCCAACTAAGAACACTGAACCAATTTCCAGAAACTCTTCTCGGAGACCCTGCCAGACGAATAAGATATTTCGATCCGCTAAGGTGAGCTCATTGCATTTGTAATAAAAATAAAACTGCAGTACGAGTAGTTCTAGGTTCTTCATATATGATTTTTGTTATACAGGAACGAATACTTCTTCGATAGAAACAGGCCGTCTTTTGACGCCATACTCTACTACTACCAGAGTGGTGGTCGTCTTCGTCGCCCCGTCAACGTGCCCCTCGACGTCTTCTCCGAGGAGATCAAATTCTACGAGCTCGGAGAACAGGCCACCAACAAGTTCCGGTAAGGCTTATTATCGTCGATGTTATGAGATTCCTTTTTTTTAGGAATTTTACTCAGAAAAGATGCACCCTTAAGAATGTTTATAAAACTCTATAAAAGTCTTGTAAAGTCTCTATCACAACCATGTTTCCGCAGTGAGGACGAGGGATTCATCAAGGAAGAGGAGAAGCCCCTGCCTTGCAACGAACGCCAGCGCAAGATCTGGCTGCTGTTCGAGTACCCCGAGAGCTCCCAAGCCGCTCGCGTCGTCGCCATCATCAGCGTTTTCGTCATCCTGCTTTCCATCGTAATCTTCTGCCTGGAAACCCTTCCCGAGTTCAAACACTACAAGGTCTTCAACACCACCACCAACGCCACCAAGATCGAAGAGGACGAGGTTCCCGACATCACCGATCCCTTCTTCTTGATAGAAACGCTCTGTATTATCTGGTTTACGTTTGAACTGATAGTGCGGTTCTTAGCGTGTCCGAACAAGTTTAACTTCTTCAGGGACGTTATGAATATAATCGATATCATCGCGATTATTCCCTACTTCATCACCCTGGCTACCGTCGTGGCCGAGGAGGAAGATACGCTGAACTTGCCCCGCGCTCCCGTCTCGCCGCAAGACAAGTCGACAAACCAAGCCATGAGTCTGGCCATACTGCGCGTGATACGACTGGTTCGGGTCTTCAGGATCTTCAAACTCTCTCGTCACTCGAAGGGCCTACAGATCTTGGGACGGACGCTGAAGGCATCCATGAGAGAACTTGGACTTCTGATATTCTTCTTGTTTATCGGTGAGTCTAACGTTTCTATAGTTTTGAATGGTTTTGTAAGAGAACTCCTGAATGGAATGAGGGTCAACATTCATATTCGAATGATTTAAACAAGTTACAATTTTTAGATTCTTCATTATAACAGCTCTTTTATCGAGGGAATAGGTACCTCTTCTTCATTAGCTGATGTTAGCCCTCATTAATAAATTTACATTAGTACTTTTAGTATTTTCATCGAGAGAAGTTTCATTTATTGTGCAGTATTAAAGATATCTATTTTACTGAAACCTCTGTTTTCATAAAGTGTTTGCATTATTAATGATAACTTCTACCGGACTTTCAAGTAACTCTGTCGAAAATTTAACCCTTTTTGTCCTATTATGTTAAATAAGCGCTGTATAATTTTAAATAAACGCTTCAATTTAAGTCAAACAGACTACCTACATAATATAAAAGTTTTACTTCTCTCAATGAAGATGGCATAATTTTTCGCGTAGTATATTTTTCTGGATTTGCAGCCATTTAAGCGACTGCGTTGGTATTTATTATTACTAAACCAAGGTAAAGATCTTGAAAATAAAACTTTTTAGGTACTCTGCAAAATGAAGTACCTAGCTATGTACATATAGGTAGGTCTTATGATTCACTTCTTTGTAGAGAACATGATATGATGCCTAATTTGTTGAAAAACTGCAGAGAAAACAATGCACAGGAATGGAGAACTGCCAACAGCACGTCCAATAAATAATTGAGGACAGAATGTAGTTCAGTGTGGACCATGTAGAATGATAGTGGAAGAGTAAAAGTGAGATTTCTAGATGCACTAGGTATGTACATAAGTGCCTAGCTATGTACATATGGGTAGGTCTTATGGTTCACTTCTTTGTAGAGTACATGATATGATGCTTAATTTGTTGAAAAACTGCAGAGAAAACAATGCACAGGAATGGAGAACTGCCACCAGCACGTCCAATGAATAATTGAGGACAGAATGTAGTTCAGTGTGGACCATGTAGAATGATAGTGGAAGAGTAAAAGTGAGATTTCTAGATTCACTAGGTATCATAGACGATAGGGAAGGATTCAAGAGGTGCGCCTTGACATGGTGTCCTTAAAGGATGAGGCAGCGGATCTTACGGCGGCGGCGCAGTGGCAGCGCGGGCCCTGGTGCACATTCTTATTTGTGTTCACAGGAGTGGTGGTATTCTCGAGTGCCGTATTTTTCGCCGACAAAGAACGTCCCGACACCAACTTTAGTTCGATCCCAGACGCGTTCTGGTGGGCCGTCATTACGATGACCACGGTTGGCTACGGAGACATGAGGTAACCCCGCCCCGCGCGCCGCGCGCCCGCCCGCTCGCCCGACCCCGCTACTCTGTGTCGCACTCTATCTGTCTCCCATCTCGTCGTTTGCTCCTTATTATAGGTGTCGTCCTGTTCTCATCTGCGGTGTACTTCGCGGAAGCCGGGAGCGAGAACAGCTTCTTCAAATCGATCCCAGACGCATTTTGGTGGGCGGTCGTGACAATGACGACCGTAGGATACGGCGACATGACGTATGATTCAGCAAAATCACCCCTAATTTCATCTCTGCCTTCTCGTCACGCATCCACAACCACGACCTTAACACACTCGTCATCTCTCTCGCCGCATCTTGTAACTACTATACCCAAATACCTACAACATTCATCGCTTCGATACTATCGTCGGTTGCTTCGACTAAACCGATCACCGTCACTTTTTTTTTCACCTTTCCGATCCACATATTATTGCACGTTCAAGGATGTTCTTCATCGACTTGGTATTATTTTATTGAAACGAATATTTTGTCATCTTTCTTGCTGAACCGTCGCAATTTTACATGGAAGCTTAGATCGTTGTAAAATATTTAACATAACGGAATATCTAGACGCGGTAGAGTTGAACAGAACAGACGTCACGACCGTCCTCAGAGTTGCAACCGCCCATAGCCATAGCGACTGCGCCGAGGATCGAAGAGCGTTCTCCTGCCGAGTTGATGTGAACGCCACGCTCTGTTGCTTCGCTATTGTCCCTGGTCACTGTTGTCCTGACTGTCACTGTAAAACTGTTAATGTATCGATGTTGTGGTGAAATATAGCTCACCTTAGCTTACCTATGGAAAATGGTAGTCCACCATTGCATCCACTGCATACCATCACAAACTCTTCATTAGAGGGCGTAACTCATTACTTAGAAATGCGTTCGGCGTCGCGGCCACAACTTGTCATAACGGGCCGTTTTCAGTCATCATACTAATATTTTACACGTCATTGCTACTATGTAAAATTGGTGTTCAGTAATCCCATCGCATTTTTCGATTGGCTGACGATCACAAGCTTTCACATCATTTTCGATTGTCTCACGATTGTTAATTTATGTTAGTGCATGTCGACTCTGTATTAGATGTAGCTATACTGAGTAGTATTTTATGTGTCCACTTTAGGTTCAGTTATTCTCCTTTGTTTTGTTTTCCTCCAGTAAATTACGAGTCTCGTTCGTGTCCGCAACGAAAGATTGCTGTCAAGGAGAATGTATCAATAAACCGGTATTATTTTTGGCTTCTGCAGAAATATTGTTTTCGATTAATCTGTTTTACTGATACGTTCCCAAAGTGAAAGCTATATTTCCGTTGCGGATTTGAAGGCTGTTGCGAAGCGACACATTGCCTATGCGACCATACCGAAGCATAGTCGCGAACTCGCTGCGACAGTTAGCGAGTGTGACCGATGATGGATGAAATTGGAATCTTTAAATTGGTATGCCTGCGCGAAATTGTTTTCCCGGGATAGGTAGTTCCCTTTTTTACTTATTTTATTATTTTAGTAGGTAAAATGTCTGATAACATAGTTTGTCTTAAAGTAAATGCATGCACATCATCACATTGTGTTCGTTTAACATTATGCCGCGAGTAAATCATCGAAGACTATTCGGAGAAGTAATTGCCTAACTTACTAAGTAGTCAATTATGGTTCCAAAAGTGTTTGTTTCCGAGCTGAGAGTCGATTCATTAAGTGGGCATTCTTTTATTCAAACGAATCTCGTTACTTTTTTTCTGTAAATATTAAAGGGAGATTACAAAGACAAAGGTAACTTCTGTTCTTGATACTTTAAAAAGAGTTTTTTGTCCTCCGATTTAGAGCTATTAAACTGAACAGCGTTGCGGTTGTCAAGCTGTGCGGTTAGCTTGTTTATCTATAATTGACAACCAGCAACGTTGCCGCATCCACATATTATTATGCTAAAAGAATCGACGCTCTGCCCTTCGATCATTTTAAAGCGGTGGCTTCTGTGAATTAGTTCTAGCTCAAACTAGCACGAGCGTTTTTTCAACGTAATGAAGCCCACACTGCCTTTGATATTCAAATAGGAAGTTCAGCTGACGGCGTTTTGTTGAAAAAGCGCTCGTGCGAACGGGGTCTTACTTTGTTTCGTTCTGCAGGCCCGTTGGAGTGTGGGGGAAGATCGTGGGCTCGCTGTGCGCCATCGCTGGTGTGCTCACCATCGCCCTCCCGGTGCCGGTCATCGTGTCCAACTTCAACTACTTCTACCACCGAGAAACGGACCAGGAGGAGATGCAGTCGCAGAACTTCAACCATGTCACTAGCTGCCCGTACTTGCCCGGTACTATGGGCGAGCCTTATCTCAGTAAGTTATCGATCATATCTGACTTTATGGTCACGAATAACTGCTCTCAATGGTGTCGATTCTGTTGCATTTTCCAGCATTTTCCTGATCCAAACTTAATTTGACGGTCAAAATAAATGTTTCCATCCCTTTCTTGTAGATCGACGTAACAAGAACAACCACCATTTTAAGCTGTCAAATAAAGTTTAAAAATAAACAACAGAATCACCAGTAATTTTGAGCTGTTCAGTCGTAAGAATACAATGTTTGACAACAACAGATCTCGTTACCGCCCTACTCGCTGTGAGAGGTCAATGTTAAGTTCAATTTGTTTGTTTTCTTACCTATGTACTTAATTTGATTTTTTAAACTTTTATTTATTTTTGTGTTACTTTTCAGTTGAATATATTTGTTTGGTTTATGTTGATTTTCGGTACTTTCAGGTAGCAAGGACGATGACGAGGATAAAGTCGGAACAGACTCTTGACTGTTTAGTGTTAAAACCTTTTATACAGACTTGTATATAATTCTAATCGAAAGAGACGATCATTGTGATATTAATGTGTAAGGGACAAGTGTTTTCGTGTAAATATCTAGTAAATAAGTGTAAGGATAGCCAAATTAAATTGTTATTTATTTTCTTTTTTTTGTTTTGTTTTGTTTTACATTTACTATAAAGCCCACGAAATATCTGATACTCACTTTTACTGATATATTTTAATCTTGATATATATTGAGTAGTACAGTACTATTAGTTGAAGTACGTCAGCACCGTAGAAGATGGATCTGTTGTCTCTGCCTACCACTATGGGAAACGGCGTGAAATGTATGTATACATGGGATATCGTAAAACAGTCGTTCGAAATGTTACCGAGCCGCGATGAAAGCTTTCTGAATATGACTGCCACTCACGTGAGCACGGCGGTCGTGCTTCCAGGGATCGGTGTAGATGTACAATGTATAGACCCCCTGGGATGTATCACATCACTGTTAATGTACGATCTGGGATGTTACACAATACTCGGGCAATTATTTTGGCTTGTATCTCAATATTTTTTGCTACCCCACTGCTGGCAGTAATCTTTATTGTTTTGCTGGTATTGTTTGCTTGTCACCGGCTGTTTTACCCTTTGTGTTTGGTAATGATTAGGGTTTAAGACCGGGTTGAGGTGTGGCGGCCCCACCTGGGGGGTTTCCGCTTATTTCCATACTTCGGCGGACCTTTGACTTTTTACTTTTGGCCATCTTTCGCGCTGAGTCAATCACGTTTCGGTTATGAAACGAGATAGTGGGCTTTGATCCTTAGTAAAATTTCAGTGTAGTTAATTTTCAAGAGTATCATGTGGCATTATGTATTTTTTAATTATCATATATTTTTTTTTAAGTTGACCTTATTTTATGTGCCCATTTAAGTTACAGCATGCGGCGTGTGACGTAAGTTTTATTTGTTTATTATTTTAAATTTTGTTGGTTTGTGTTTATTTGTTAGGTTAGTTGGGCTAATGACTTAGAAAACTGACTTTACTACACTATTATTATAAAGGGGTGATAGCAAAGTGGGTTCAAATCCGGTCGTGCACCAATGGATTTTTCTGTTCGAATTAATGTGCGCTATACCAGTACTCTCAAACGGCAAAGGAAAACATCATGAGAAAATCGTCATATCGTAAAACCTAAAAAGTTCGAAACTATGTGTCAAATTCATGAAAGGAGCCTTTGAAGCACACTTTAAGTCCTTTCACCACATTGGTTCGAAAGAACTAGTGACACGACGAGTAGTAGTAGCATAAGGGGTAAAGTTTTCAAAATTGTTTGTATCGCGTCTCACAAGTTTATGAAACAATTCTGAAAAAAAACACACTGTTAGGAAGCTACACTATTTCTGAGTTATATTGGGCTACATTTTATTCCTACAATAGCTAAACCGCGTAAGTACAGCTATCAGGTATATTTTATATTATGCTCCGTAAATGCTCACGCAGATTTAACTGGCAGAAAGTTTAAGTGTAATAGTTTTAAAAGTAGTAGTAGTTTTAAACCCAAAAGTAAAACCCAAAGTAGTTTTAAACTTTTAACTATTTATTTGAAGATTCTAAAATTTACCAACTAAATGAAGCTAATTATTTGATTTAATTTTTACCGATGGTTATTGGAATCAATTAGAATCCGAACTCTCAGAAATATTTCTCACATCAGAATAAATTTATGAAAATCAGGTCATGGGAAAACATTAATTGAAACGTCTAAATTGATTGAAAATGTAATATTTTTCATCGCACATCCGCGCTGGTAGAAATAATTTTACTAATATTATAAATAACAAAGTTCGTGATGATGTTTGTTTATCAATCACGGATGAACGGATTTTAATATAACTTGAAATATTTTTAGATTGTGACCTGGAATAACATAAAGGCTATTTTTTGCAATACGCTAAACAACGGGCGAATAAAAGCTAGTAATTCTAACAAAAAAACCCTATACAGTGAAGTCATCCAACCTTGCCAAAACAAATAGTATAATTTATAATAATAGCACCTATCCATCAGATGTTTTCTCATTCCTGGGTCTGAGGCCGCACACTACTAGGTACTTTAAAATCATTTTTCTAACGGGTACATACCTACTTGTGTAATCCTTACATACTTCGAAAGTTTGTGAGTGATGTAAGAATGTGTACTGTGCTTCAATCACGCCGTATCGACATGCACTTATAAATTACATATACGTGTGCTGGAGTAATATATAAGCTATTTTTTTCGTTTACCAAGCGAGTGAGGCCGCTGGTCGAAGCTAGTATAAAGTAATCACGGTTGCAGGGGCATTTTCGTAAGGCGTCGCACACGACTACTCCGGCATTCCGGAAATTAACTGAGTGACGAGCATATGAACGTTTAAAACAAAGTTGCAACTCTACTGATTAAATCGTCCGAATATGGGAGTGGCCTTTTACGATGCGTGTTATTGACTCGCCAGTTTCGTTGGCATACCTACTAGTTCTTGGGCAATTTTGAAATTGCTCTTTCCGATTAGGGGCTTGGTCCCTTTGCGTCAAAGTATACGTAAATCGCTGTTGCTAAAATGTATGTGAGATTGATATTACTCGTAATTCGATCGCTAAAGTCACGCAGTGATATATCAATCACTTGTCAACCCCATATATTTTTGTACTACAATATAGGAAGAAAAACAATAGACTATGGCCTTCGTTATTAGACACAATGGGGCTTGACTACAGTCCTCAGGACGCCTCATAATAAATGATACATAATATATCTGAAGAGCTTATTTTCAAGTAGGTACAAAACTTTTAGTTTGCTGTTCTTTAGTACGTAGTACGTAGTACTAGAACAAGGCGCTGTTATCCTAATGAAGTGATAAAGTTTGTGCTATAATTTTCTACTAAACCTGCCAGTTGTAAATCTGTTTTTCCTCTCTTCCTTATAGTTAAACTAAGCTTGGACTTAAAGCTAATTTCACTATTAAAACTGATCGGCGATTAGGTTCTGAACTGAGTTTGAGAGCTGCTAACAGTGAGGAACAAGTTGAAAGCTCTTGAACTCTAGAGTCTAGAGTTAAAAGCCGTTTGGTTTGAAAAGTGAATTTGGCTTTTGATAATTTATCGAAGAGGAATCAAGTCGTTGTGCTGATGAAGTATCAACACAACTTATTGTTTCAACGCAGTTTCAGGACCCATACAGAAGAAATCATCGATGAGCGAGGAGTCCTCCTCTGACGCAATGGAGCAAGAAGAAGCGTTAGTGGTAGATCCAAACGTGGAGCAAAATCTGCAGCGTCTCCGCGACGAGGAGAAGATCCTACTGGAGCAGCAGGCAGCCATGGAAGGTGGCCACTGCAACGACATCACAGCTCTGGAACACCAGGATCTGCTTCGTTTGAATCAAGTAAGTCCCACCATTTACTTCCAGCCAGTATTGTTTGCATTTGCGAAATTACACGCCACTCTGCCTGCCTGTTCTGTCCTTGAAAACCTGCTGAAACTTTGAACAGTTTTAATTGGAGATAGCGGATGCGAACAAAATAAAGGTAATATTTACGATTTCTTATTGAATTTTTAATCATATTTCAATTGTAGAGTTTTATCTTCGATTCAGTCAGATATTATTAAAGTGTGGGGTCAGTAGGTACATGTGTGTATCCTTGTAACTTTGCACATTATTTACTCAACAGTATTGAGATTGATTATTACAAATTAAGAACAGACAAAATACAATATTGTAAAAATACCAGTAGTAATTGAGCAAGTTAACAGTCAGAACGCAATTCTATCAAAAAAACCTAGACTTCAGACCTAGGCTAGTCCACATACAAAGTTAGCATTATTGGTCAAGGAAAAATGAAAAAGACCTGCCCTTTGATTTATAAAAACTTACGGTAGACAATAATATCGTGATTACGAATCGTAATCATGGCTTTATCGTCGGTCTGTCCTAAGTTTTTACGAGACAGACCGTTAGCCTTTAGGGCGGACTGACATTTTTTGATCAAGGATAAGACAAGTGGAAAAGTCCAGTAAAAAAATTCAAAAGTACTTTATTCCTTCAAGTCACTTGGATAATTTGGACGAGATTTTCTGCTATTATTTTGGGGTTGAGTGAACGTTTCGGTGGCAGCTGCAACAACGTGAGCTGAAGAAGATTGCGGCAGCGCGTTTGGCGCGGTTGGCGCGGCTGGCGGCGGCAGAGCGCGAGGCCGAGGGCGAGGTCGAGGGCGAGCGCGAGGGCGAGGGCGAGGTCGAGGCCGAGGCCCAGGCCGAGGCGACGCCGGCGCCGGCGCCGCGCCGCGAACAGCCGCGCCGCCGGCCCTGCACCGTGCGCGTCAACAACCTGCACGCCGTCGCCGGCGCTGGCACCGACGCTATTGAGACTGATGTCTGACTAACTGGTAAGTCATCCTTTAGTTTTCGACCTCGGTGACGGGCTATTGAGACGCGAGGTGTGTTCGCGAGATGTGCTGGTCCGCGAGAAGTACCGCGGCGAATTGACACTAATGTCTAACCGCTAAATTTATTCGTTTCTTTGACGACCTCAGCGGCGTGTTGACATGAAATAATTATGCGGGTCCGAATCCTGCGGCGGGAGAAATGTTTGCATGTTCTGCAAATATTTCTTCCGGGATTGGATAATGTGTACCTACCATGATATCGTTCCCACGACACAGTGTTCTCTTGTTATTTTCAGAGCTCTTGTATTTGTACGTTTAAGTTATAACCATGGGCGGTTTTATCGAAATTCACGCCATTATTCCAAATTTGTTTTTTGTAATTTTTACTCTTTACGTCTCGAAACAGGGGATATAGTTTTCAACTAATAAAAATTACGTATGTTTTTCTTACTAATAAGCCTTTTTTAATCAAGCACAAATATAATATTTACGTTGGTCATAAACAAAAAGTGAAGCCAGACTCAATCAGGCGTTTAGTACAGTTGACTGATCAATACAATGGCATTGTGCAACGGGTTCGAACGAGTTGGCCGAATCCCGCATTTAGGTCAACTGCAGGTAGGAAATAGTCTAGCTAAATGACAAAATCGTTTCAGCTTCGAGTCGATTGCAGCCTAGGAAACAAAAGAGAGATACCGAATCATTTGTCAGGAATCCTACTTGCTACTTCCTACTAATATTATATGTGCAAAAATTTGTAAATTTGTGTGTGTTTGAATGTTTACTACGTATCTCTGTAATTACTAAACCGATTTTGGTAAAATATAGAATGTATGAAAGAAAATATATCTTGGTTCGATTCGCTCAAAAGTCGGTACAAATAAACTTTAAATTAAATAATAAAACACTTCTTTTTAACGGGTGGTGCGATTGAACCTTTTTTAGGATGCTTCATAATAATACTGATATATCTAAATAACAATGGGTAAATTTCTATTAACTATTACATTGGTATCTAATAACAATTTTTAAAATATACTTCAAAAAGGTGTAAAATAGGGTGTCATAAAGTATACCATGCAAGCGAAGCCGCGCTGGTTAACTAGTACCGAATATAATCCTGCTGATACTATAAATGCAAAAAGTGAGGATGTTAGAATATTTGTGACTCAATCACGTGGTGACGGCTGAATAGATTTGGATAAAACCGAGAATATACATAGTACGTTTTAAAGTCAGTGCAATGATGCAGTTTCCTCCATTTTTCCCTCTCCATTGCGGTCTCTTTTACTTTTTATACTACTTTAGGACAGCGTCTGTATCTTTTATCTGGCTCATGTAACTAATTGTTGGTCTTTAACTAACTCGCTTTCCTTCAACCTTTCCTAAATAAAAAGTTATAAATCATGTGTCAAGTGCACGAAAGGAACCTCTTTGAGGCGAACTTAAAATCCTTTCAGCACACTGGTTGGAAAGAACTAGTGACACGACTAGTAGTAGTAGTTTCCTAAAGAACATAAATAACATAAAAACTAACAACATTAACAAAACAACTATAGCCTACTTTTTATCAGGGTACCACGCGAGTAAAGCCGCGGACGACAACGAGAGCAAATCTCTATTTTCCACGGGAATACCTCTTCTAATTCCTATAAAGCTATAAATTAAATTGACAGAATTATTACGCTGCTAGTTCAAGTCGATAAACACAAGAAGCGATAAATTAAACCGATCCTAAAATTAGATTGTAGATTTGAAATGGTCGTGGTTTTGTCGTTGTACTAACGGCTCGTTACTTCTTTTTACCCGACTAACATATTATCAACTTGGTAATGTTTTCACGCATTTGTCATGTCATTTATATGGGTTTAAGACAAATATATTTATTTCCTTTATTTATGGGACTTTGAATCAGGAGTGGCTGCAAGTATTCTTATGATTACTTGTGGTTCTGCCCACCCCATTACAGATACGGGTGTGATAATATTTTATGTATATACGTATATTTATTTCCTTGTAAGCTGTACCGAAATGACTAGACGGATTTTGATGATTGAGGTATCATTAAAGATATTCAAAAGAAAAACATATTTGCAAAATATATCCACGGAAATCGAACCCGCGCGTTTCTTCCTCTCACGGCTTAGCCGAATACTCGCCCGCCACGCCATCGAGGTTTTCGATAAGAAAACAATTCCAATATTTAAAATGCCACACCAGCTAATGAACATAACCTATCGCATCGCATTATGACATGCGACATAATATACTCTTTCCTGTGTTCTTTGCCATATTTGGTACTACGACACACTTCGGAAGATAATCAGATACAAAACAACAAAATTATTTCTTATGACAGAAACAAAGCTACTGCATAACTGCGGCCCCTATTACTTCTGTGAATAGTCGCTGACGTGGAAACATGTCTTTTTATTGTCAATGTCTCAATTATTTTATTTTCGCTCATAAAAATTGCATTTTATCTATGAACTGTGATAGGAAAGTTCGTCGGCCCCGTACTTGCCAGGCACGCCACGGATGCACGTTCTTTGAGGTTCGCTGTATATAATTGTTCCATCAATATTGCAACTGACAGGCCTAAATTAGCGGTAACTGGCAAACTAAAGCTAGTGTAGTACCTAGTAATTTACCAAGTCTCTGCCCAACCCCCTTCCAAGCCTCTCCTTAACCAGTCAGTGCTTTGACATGACAAAGACATAAAGATTATACATATGCCACCCCACTCGACTCATTTGTAAAACTTTATTGTTTTCCCCTAAGGAACCCTTTACAACCCCTTCACCGATCATGCTCGTATGCTTCCCAGCAATTTTCATAGTACAATCTATTGGCCTACCAAGTTTCATACATTGGATTAACGGTTCGGAAGTTATGTTCTAACAAACATATCCACAAACACACAACGCCAAATCAGCTAAGTTGCAACTGAGATCTTTGCTCGCTTCGCTCGCTCGATCAATAAACCACGAGAAACCGTTGATTAGTACTTCACAGCCTGTTAAGTGCATTAGACCGTAAAGTAGGATCGAGTCGGAGTAATGTCATTACTCGCACTCGACCGGCTGAGCCGCGTCTTGTTGTACACTTGTAAGTGTTCTCAGAATGCGGCCAGTATGTGCATCTGTGCAGTATTTCCACTGGCTTTCTAACATTTGCCCTATTCAATCCTATCGCACTAACATTGAGAAACTTTGGATGTTCCGTTTTTGTGATTCAATCTCGCAACGGCGGAACTGAGTTAGATGAAAATTGGTATAAACATAGTCAAGAATCAGCATATAAGCTACATTTACATTTCGCGGAAGCCAGTATTTAAAAAAAATGTAGGGAAAGTAGTCTCTTGCAAAAGTACATTTGGACTCCTGCTCTCATGCCCACCTGCGCACGAGAGGACCTGAACCAAGCAAAAGAGATGTGCATAAGAGATGCCTAAAACCGGGCCCACCGGATGAAATAAAACTATTGACACGACATGAAGAAGACTTTCTGTTGCAAGCATTATTTATTTGAGGTCGTCTTCATAATATACCTTAGTCGGCATTCTTTTTACGCTTCTTTCATTCTCATCACATTGTTCATGCATGCTCGTCGGTTGTACTCTCGACCTTGCCTTTTTCCAAACCATCATCTAAGTATTTCTTTTATAAACTAACATAAAGTTCAATGGAAAGTTGCGATGCAATCTTCTCACGTACTCGGGCATAAGAAAGATAAATGCATGCAATCTTACTTGAGCCCTTGCATTTTAATGTCGGCACATTGAGATAAATGCGAAGTTCTCAGATACGCCCTTCTTTCTCAAGGGTAAGACAATATTATCCTGTAAATTTAATCCAGTTGATAAAATTCAGAACAGTATTTTTGAATTTAATAAGTAGTTGTTTTTAATACCGACTAAATGAAATAATTTAAGGGTGAGGTTATAACTTACTTGATACTTTGAAGGGTGACACTAGTAGGTACCATTAAGGCCCAGCATTAAGGGTTCCGGTTTTCTGTAAAGTACGGAACCCAAAATGAAACAAACTTTGAATCTAGATCACGGCCTCCTCCCAGAGATTGCATAGATCTGACTGAGCACAATATTAAATTAGTTTCTTTTTGACTTGCGCTTCTAGGTTTCCGGATTGCTACAAATCGGGTAGGGGGCGAGAGTGGAAACTAATTTCTTATTCAAAACCGCTGCAAATTTCAAAACTGGAAATAGATTTTGAAACCAACGAGCCACGCTGCAGCATTGTACTACGCTTTACATATTCGAGTTTTTATCAAATCGGAAAAACTGTCGTAGAGACATTGAGACCTTCCGCATTGGTGGTGTCACAAACAAAGGTCGTGAACTCATTAAAGTTATGGACAAGCACCGAGCGAAATAGAAGAAAATTCAATTGATTAAAGGGAACCCCGAAATGGGTGTCAAGTCACTACCCTGTCAGTCGACCTAAATAATGTAGCATTTTTCCAAGTCAAATTAAATTACTTAGGATACAATGCAAATTTTCTTATCAGTTCAAGACGCGCTCAGAATGTTTCGTAGCTTCGTAGCACGTAGCAGAGAGTTCACGAACAAGAATTTTTAGTGGCTACGGACGTCACCGTGCTGGCGTTCTACGATCCACTCAAACTGCAATCTTCTCCAACTTAGAAACCATCCGATTGGAAAATATTGAAAGAATTTAAAAAGATCCCAACTTTTACTATGAGTCTCGCATTGACTTATAAAACTAAGTTCGTTCCCCCTCTATAGGTCTCCGGCCATAAATATTAAATAGACGGCTCATGGGAAGCCAGCATAAAGCTTTTCCAGGCTGTTCAATATTCCATTGAAGTTTGATTAACAATAATCCTCTGTCAAATGTTTAACACTTATTAAGACTTATTGTATGCAATAAGTCTACATCAATGTGGGAACAATACAAGTATGTTCTCTGATTGGCAAACCAAAGCCGGTCTGGCGTAGTAATTAAATAAATAAATATTTGTGGATATTTCACGCAGCACCATCAAGCCCCAAGCTAAGCAAAGCTGGGCACTAGAATGGCTGCTAGAATACTTATATCCTTTTTTTGTAAATACATACTTATAATACTGCAACACCCAGACCAGGAAGAAATATTTGCAGAACATACAAACTTCTCCCTTAGCGGGAATCGAACCCGCACCTCTTGCGTCTCCGCTGCGCTACCGAGGTCGTCAATATGAGCGATAGCCTCGAGAATGATCAATACTGCGGTAATATAAAGGTCTACCTCGTAGTTTAGCTGAGATCAGGTCGGTCTTTTGTTACAACTTGTAGCCCGAGAGCCTGCCTGTACATTTCTACATTATCAAAGCTTACTGGTCTTTCAAATTGGCATATAACCTTCCAATAACTTCAATAAACCCTTTACATTATATTTTCATTGATAAAGTGATAAGACGAAAGACTTAGAGCATTTATAAAATATAATAATAGATACAAATAATTGCAATATTTTGACACAATATATACGATGGAATAGTATAAGTTAGTCGTTAATCATAATGTTGTTTTTCTAAGGATCTATAAAGTATAACTCCTTAGCATTTTTTGCCATCTATACTAGACGCCTAGCGCCTTCAGTACTAAGGACGACCTCAACGCAGCTACAGATGATAGAGCGTTTGAAATGATCAGCTACTCTAAAAATAATTAATAAATAATTGAAGCATCGACACGAAAAAATTAAGAAAATCAATAAATTTTAAAATAATTAATGTAATTTTCAAATCTCGAGTGAATAATGTTGCTTCTGGGCGATCGTGTTACATCGTAGACCTCATTTGAGCTCATTTGGCTCAGATTGTGGTCAAGAGAGAGCCCATTTAATATAAAAAAATAATAATAATAGTGTTCGCAGATTCATGTTAGTCTCGTCTCACCCCCGAATACTCAAACGCATCTCAAAGTTGAGCACGTGTCAAATGACAATTTTTTGACAGATTTTCATCAGAAACTGTTAAAAAACCATGAGTTGAGACGTGCTCAACTCTGAGCCGCGTTTGAGTATTCGGGGGTAAGAGATAAGAAATTTTAGCATTATCTCTCAGGCTATGTCGCCCAGGCAAGGATCTTGGGCGTCTCATTGAGCGGGGGAACGCTATTTGATTCGGAATGCATCTGAACGAATAGCAGAGTAATACCAGAGCTCTTTGATTTGCTATCTTTCGTCCATTGTATTTTGCTCCGAGCGATATTGAATCGCTTCGGGAATCTCATTTTATTATTTAACCGAGTGTTTTTGTTTATTTTGTCCCGGCTTTTAAGTCGTAAAGCCATGACGGAGGCCTTAAGGCGGCCTAAAAACTCCGTTACAAAAGTTGACCACTAGCTCATACGAACTTACTTTATTTTATCTAATTTCTATATTATTTTCACATTTAAATGTCTAATCAATAAAATTCATTTGCTAATAAAAAAAACTACTTATGGTGTATATTCTTTTCTTTCAATATCACAGCGTTTTGCTTAAAAGAAACACAATGGTAAGAAACAATGAGTCGAAACGTTTATGCATAGCGGGAATTCGTCAAAACGAACAATAAAAATTATATACTTAAAAGCCGCGAAGGGAAGGTCCAAAATGAAAGTGTAACCTCTGCACGAAACTCGTGCTCGTAATTTCGGGTGGTCTCCTAAGTTTCGGGCTTTCGGGGATCGATACCCGCTGCGGCACGCGCCCTCCCGTGACGTCACGCCCTTACTACGTGCTACTACGCTAGCCCTTCGACCAGCACCTTTATAGTAATTCAGAAATTGATCCGCATGTCAAACTCGAAACGTAATTTTTAACTGATTTCTTCATTTATTTCAATTTGCAAACATTTTGAACACTACGCAGGATGTTCCCAAAATCTTTCTACCGCCCTCTTTTCCTAAACCACAGATCTTAATAATTTCTTTTATAATTCCATTACAAAAACACACTGGCTGGTAGAATATTTTGATTAACATTAACAAATGTCAGTGACAGTTACTTGCTCCGTTCAGTTTATTTTATTTTTTTGTGAAGGCGATTGTGACAAACTCATTCGACCAACGGGATTTAACCTATTTACACAAACTTAGACATGATACGTATATTTTTACCTATTAGCTGTGATTACACAGATTTTTTTGACAATTTGCATAAAAGCATCTTAAAAATACTCATATTGGATTTTATCAGCGCTCCAGCAGCAACGCTATAGTGACAATATCAGACACAAGCCATCTAACATTGTTTCTGCAGTATTTAGGGTGCATTGTGCTTGCTATTTAATCGGCACTGTGAGCTTTCAAGATGTTCCAAAATATCTATAAAATTCCATAACTTTATCAGTTTATAATATTCTCTTCACAAAAGTTTTTTACGCCGGTTAGGCCAAAGCTGCCTGAGTTTTATCTTCTGACTGCTCTGTCAATTCTTCTTTTCTTCGTTTTATTCCTTGAACGTTTTATTCCAATTCAATAAATGTCAATGTGGCTTCACCTTTCTTTATAAATTCCTTAGACAATAATTTTATTATAATGGAACTGAGGGGTCTCTACTTTATTAAATTCTAAGGTTTCAAATGTAAAAACCCTGATCAATCGGTTTAAGCAGTAATCGGGATAAAATATCATCCTTTTTTGTAGTCGATTTATTGTGATTATCTTAATAAATTAGTAATCTTTTTACGCTCTCGCGATCAAAACTCATAATTTGGGGTTTTAAATAGGGTGTTCGCGTGAAAATACCTTGTTATTTTGCCGTTGGCCGTTTGCCGCGACCACGGCTGTTGCAACACAGCCGAAACCTCGGGAAAATAACAAGGTATTTTCACGCGATAAACACCCGTTTAAAACCCAAATTAATAAATTAGAAGCCATTTTTCTTGAGCGCAATAGATTTTTTGTAAGAAAATCCATATGGGTTCTTATAAATCTTCGTAAATTAGAATCATAACTGTGTTTTCCCAAACTGAAATAAAGTCCATAATAAAACAATGAGTAAGTATTTGACTACGTGCTTATCAGGTAACTACTCAAGCTCACCTAACTACTCAAGAGGTAAGAATGTATCGATTTGAGTGGAGAGCCCTTGAGTGCACTCTCCTGAGGGCTTAACTTGAGATGTTTTCCAGCTCGAAGCGACGCATTGTTCCTCCAGCAAACAAAAGCCTTGATGCTGTCAACATTGCTTTGAACTTATAAGCTGGGTTACTTGTTCATGCGTGTTTTGTAGCCACTAACATGACATGTTTGCTAAATATGTAGATGCATTGTTATCCTTAATAATATAACTTTAAGCTGGCAAGAGAAAGCCAGGTATTTGACCGAATTACACAGCTGTAATTTAATTGTGTCGCACTTTCATAGTGATAATAACTCCGGTTTTTATTTAAAATATTTTTTTATTATATTGACATGATAGGTGGCACACCAATGGATGTCACCGGCTGTGTAGATAGATAACTAATTATAAATAAATGTAGATTCTTCAAATAAAAAAAATGAGAACGGTTAAGTACCTAGGTGTTGTGTTCCATAATTCCCGGCACAAAAAAACTTAATAAAGAATTTAAGAAGCTTACTCTTAACAGAACTTTGCTTTTTTTATGTCTTGATGGATAGAGCAGAAACCCTATGTAGGTCTTTGAATCGATATTTCAAATGTCACATGTCCAACTGTTGAATAATTTCTGTGAGAAGTGTACCTACTAAAAATTTGACTTAAATACTGAATACCGTAATTATACAAGATACAGTAGAGAAATTTGGGGAGCCTTTGAAGCGCACTTTAAATACTTTCAAGAGACCCTGTTCAAAAGAACTAATGACATGACTAGTAGTAGTAGCAGTAGAAAAAATATTATAATTACAAGGCTTAAAAAATATTTTTGTTAGGATCTTCTCTTTAACTACTTTTAAGCTAAGTAGTTGTGTTAGAGAGATGTCTTTCCTGGAGCCACATACTTAGGTAAACAGGTACTTATTATAAAAAAAAACCCACAGTAGCGATAGATTCTGTCTATAAAACGATCGCCTTGATGCGTGCGGTCAGTAATAGTGTAAACTCGTTAGTTCCTGCTCGAGTAGAAACATAAAAATATAAAAACGGGCAAATTTACTTAGTTAAAGAGTTGCGATTTCTCCAAGTGCAAATGATGAATTTGAAAACGTTCATATAAAAATTCTAATGCCATAGGTAACAATTAACTACAATAAAAATATAAACAAATACAAATCATTTTTTTACTGTAACAGAATAAATTAATGACATAGCTACACTGCTACGAAACCGCTCGTTTTAATCCGTAACTTATACTGGAAGTACAAGTCTTAAATCATATTATCGTATATTGGGATTGCAACTTCGACAAAAATATGATGAAAAGCTTGACGAACTATTTTTTGAACGTTTTTCGAATCTCGTTGTAGAAGCGCTCGTGGCGTAGCTTGCTTCTTGATTGATCGTTGAAGTTAAGCAACGCACCACAATTTGGATGGGTGACTACAAGTGGCATTACGAGCTGAGCGCTTCCGTGCTCCGAAGGGCACGTTAAAGTTGTCGGTCCCGGCTTTTAAGTCGTTAAGCCATGAGGCAGGCCTTTAGGCGACCTAAAAACTCCGTCACAAGAGTTGGCCACTGACTCATACGAACTTACTTCCTTAATCAAGTTATTGGACATTGATCTGTTCAATACTGGTATTCCCAAGGCAAGACGATGCTTAGCACAAAATTTCTTTAGCCCTAAAGTTTAACTTATTTACTGTTTAGCATAGTGATAGAAAAGTTTGTTAAATTGGTGTTCACATAGAATAACTATTCTATTACTATCAGTGAAAACCTGTAATTGGCTCTCTGTTTCTATCATAGATTTTAACGACATTTATCATAGCTGTTGGTTTTCCGAAAATAAATAAATAAATAAATAAAAATTAATAAAATTTCATTTGTTTGAATCAGAAACAATAATTTATCATACACAACTATTTGTAAGAGTTATGTGAAATGGTTGAAGTGCTCCTTTTACAAAGCATGACACATATTTTTTTTACCTCATGCCGGTTTCTTTACGATGTTTTCCTTCAAGGTACCACGACCAAGGGATCAGATGGTGGGGTACTCCTAGGTATATTAATGAAATAATTGTCGTATTTTCAGAATCGTCGAGCTGGCAGTCCCGCAACAGAAGGTTGCAACGCCGCCAATCGCTCGACGAGCCCTCCACCTCGACCAACCCCTTCGTGATGCGACCCCCCCCCACACCCCCACTGGACTCAATGGAACTCTTCGAGTTTGACTAAATATAGTAATAGAACATTCAACGTACAAAAAAACTAAAAATCACAAAAAAATCTTAAATTATAAGCTTGTATGTGAGCGCGCCCCGCTCCTAATGTAAATAAGGAACAGCTTAAATACTGCTTGATACCACTTTCTACATTTTGAACACATGTGTAAAATAAGAGAAGGTCGTCCGGTCGTCCAGTCTGCGGCGTCGCGGCGCTCTGCGGAAACGGCGAGCGGCGCGCGCGCCTTCGTCGCACCGCGCCTCGCGCCCCGCGCCCCGCGCCTCGCGCCCTCGCCCCGCGCTCCGCGCCCCGCGCCCTGCGCCCGCGCCCTGCGCCCGCGCCCCGCGCCCCGCGCCCCGCGCCAGCCTCCAGCCCGAACCCGGAGCTGCCGACGAGCTCAGTTTTGGCTCCGATCGGGCCTCGCCCTCCAGCCGGTCAGAAGTGCGAGTACGGTTATCAGAGACAGTGACGAGAAGCAAGATAGCATAGACTTTGTGTTACGTAATAATTTAATCTATAAAAGATAAAGTAAATACAATATTCGGTGACGTGCGACAATCTCGGCCAGTGTAATAAAATTGATGTCGTAGCAGTAGTTTTCTTTATTGGAATTCAAAAGATCGATGTTACGGGTAAAAACTTAATATTAATCGGTGTTTATTATATATTTACATATTAATACAGGGGTAAGGTAAAACAGAGCAGCGTTGGCGCCGGCCGGCGCTGGCGACCGGACGCGCCCGGTCCGCGGACGGCTTCGGGAAATTGTGGGCATATAGAATAAATTAAGCTATATTACATTTTAAAACATATCCAGTTAGACGTGAATTTACGAAATATTTATTTGTAAGTTATTAGCCATGCGACAGGCTTGCCACCCGGCAGAGAGCCGCGTCGGCCATAGTCTCCTCGTCTCCTGACGCTTGCCCTGCCATATGCCACCACCCCACCCACAATACGACCGAAATCTCAGTCTCAGAAAACGTCCAGTCTCGAGTGTTTTACTTCCGTTATTCCAAACTAATTTGTTCTCATGTACGTCCAATCTCGAGTGTTTTACTTCCGTTATTCCAAACTAATTTGTTCTCATGTACGTCCAACCTCGAGTGTTTTACTTCCGTTATTCCAAACTAATTTGTTCTCATGTACGTCCAACCTCGAGTGTTTTACTTCCGTTATTCCAAACTAATTTGTTCTCATGTACGTCCAACCTCGAGTGTTTTACTTCCGTTATTCCAAACTAATTTGTTCTCATGTACGTCCAATCTCGAGTGTTTTACTTCCGTTATTCCAAACTAATTTGTTCTCATGTACGTCCAACCTCGAGTGTTTTACTTCCGTTATTCCAAACTAATTTGTTCTCATGTACGTCCAGTCTCGAGTGTTTTACTTCCGTTATTCCAAACTAATTTGTTCTCATGTACGTCCAACCTCGAGTGTTTTACTTCCGTTATTCCAAACTAATTTGTTCTCATGTACGTCCAACCTCGAGTGTTTTACTTCCGTTATTCCAAACTAATTTGTTCTCATGTACGTCCAATCTCGAGTGTTTTACTTCCGTTATTCCAAACTAATTTGTTCTCATGTACGTCCAATCTCGAGTGTTTTACTTCCGTTATTCCAAACTAATTTGTTCTCATGTACGTCCAATCTCGAGTGTTTTACTTCCGTTATTCCAAACTAATTTGTTCTCATGTACGTCCAATCTCGAGTGTTTTACTTCCGTTATTCCAAACTAATTTGTTCTCATGTACGTCCAATCTCGAGTGTTTTACTTCCGTTATTCCAAACTAATTTGTTCTCATGTACGTCCAGTCTCGAGTGTTTTACTTCCGTTATTCCAAACTAATTTGTTCTCATGTACGTCCAATCTCGAGTGTTTTACTTCCGTTATTCCAAACTAATTTGTTCTCATGTACGTCTAATCTCGAGTGTTTTACTTCCGTTATTCCAAACTAATTTGTTCTCATGTACGTCCAGTCTCGAGTGTTTTACTTCCGTTATTCCAAACTAATTTGTTCTCATGTACGTCCAATCTCGAGTGTTTTACTTCCGTTATTCCAAACTAATTTGTTGGCAGTCCATTGAGTGAATAAGTTATTTCATATGTAGTCAAAGAATATTCCACAGGTTCATTAGATATCGACAAACACCTGTAGATTCCATCCACGACGTTATTCAAACAAGCTTGTCTTTTGTTGTCTTTTGTTGTTTCGTCACGTCTGTCCATGGCTATTTGTAATATATGTAAGTTTCGGTGCAATTGGCCGTAAGTACAATCGTTATAATCTCATCATATCATTATTAACATCTCATAGCGTTAACATCTAGTGAAAATACATATTTATGCCATATTTGTAAAACTAGGTTTAGGATTACGTAGTAAGTATAGGCGGCCCTTATACTGGACCTAGAGTTTAATTTACTATTCATTGGCTTTTTTTGAATTGGATACGTACAGCGTCAGAATATCGCAAACACACCTTAAAAGTATTTACAACTTTACTAAATTCTCTTTTATTTCTGAGCAAACGATTTGTTTAGTAAAATTTATTTTTTTAGCATTGCACGAGCATTTTGATTTTCTTAGCAAAACTGTGTATGTATCATTAGAATTGTTGTTCCATGTTCAGTAGCGTCTGTAGCTAATATATTCAAGGTCTAATATATTTAAACTTCGTTGTAATCGGTGTTAGTAATAGACGACGTTCAACTGTAGCATCACATTTCATAGCATTTAGTTGACACAGGCGTTAACTGTCAATTAGATCTTCATCGTACTTGGTGTTTATATGGTAGTCTGTATTTATCTGTTTGAATAGGATGGGGAGACTTTTACCCGACTATGGCAAAGTCGGAGGAGGGTTTCATGTGTAGCTCGACTAAGATTAAGTATCTTATTGAATCGTCACAAAGTTTAGGCCCATTTTGGCAGATGGTCCCATTGCAAATACAGTAATAGGTACACTTTTTGAAGATCGCTCTGTCACGGTTTGCCGTTAGCCAACAGAAAGATATGGCAACACTTGATGCATTGTGAAATGCAAATGCAAATGCAAATTTAGTTGCACAGTATTTTCTGAAGTAGAGTAAAAAATTTAGTCACAATTGTTATATAAAAAATACCCTGCAATATACTTATCAACCGATTCTGACACATACTAGCTATTTTTTTATGAAATAAAAAGCAGTAATACTTGCTACCCCAATAAAAAGTATTCATATTTTTGAAGGTAACTAATTATCTTTGTTGTCATCTCGGGTGTTTTCCCGTGGTCCTAAGTTTTATTCACACGCTATGGAACGATGATCACGCTTTCTTATCTGACTTTACCTTTAACATAAGATTGCTGAGGGTTTCTTGCTTTTCAGTAGGTTGAATCAGCAATCAAACAATATGGAATAATATGAATTAAGGAATCAAACAATACGTAATAATTTAATCTATAAAACAGAAACTACACGGGGTGAGGTCGACACTAACATCAACAGAGGTTTAATTAAATGGTACAAACATCACCGAACGTCTGTCAAAATAGGTCATAGGAACATAACGATTGTAGTTATTTCTTCGGGTCGTGGGTTCACGGCCCGATTCGGCCGAGATTGTCGCGCGCGCTTCGTTCGTATCGATGTTCAATGTCTGTATAATCAAGTTGCACTTAAGTTAAACATAATTAGATGTTTATTCAATTGAATAGCACTCGGGTCCTGTTTGTAGTCGGTGTTTAGATATTTGGGAGGTTCTTTAAATTATATTTATAGAACGTAAAACCCTTTTAACTTCTTAAACAATTTGAAATAGCAACTTTTATTCCAACTTGTTCTCAGAAAAATACTTGATTTGATTTTACTGGACAGGAATAACCCTAGTCATTATTGTAGCTGTGTTGTCAGACACTTATTTACTATATCAGAAAACAAAATTCCTTATTAGATCGTCTCTAACACATATTCAGACTATTCGAAAATAATTTAAAGAACCGTCCTGATAAATAGAACTAAATATTAAACGTGTAACCTCCAACAATAGGTACGTCAAAAGCACTGATCTGGTGAAAGCAATCGAAACAACTAAAGTCCAAACCATCTCACGTGATGTCTGGTGTTCAATTTGCAACCATGTAGGTCTTTAGCTCAGAACAAAACAAATACCCAAATAGTAATTTATCGCTTCACTTCATTTATCCTTAACCCTTTTCAAAGTGACGACACTTCAGTGCACAGATGTGTTTGCAACTCATCTAAAATCCATTTGCAAAACTCTACTGAACAGCCAACGTTAAGTCCTCGGTAAAAGTTCTGACAGACCACGGTCCCAATCAGGCGCGGTCGCAACCTGAAATTTTGGAGGGGCTCACTACTAATAGAATATGTTGAGTAAATCATATTTTATTGCACAATACCTACACAATTTTATTGCACACATTATAAAACAAATGGAAGCCTTCTATTTTTATTGGCATCGCGGCTAGGGGCAGAAAATTGCTTTTTTATATTGTGTAAAAAATATAAAAAAGCAATTTTCATGTCCCCTGTGGCAACCCCCCCCCCCCCCCCCTTCGGACCGCGCCTGGTCCCAATAGTATTCGATGACCGCGTGGTGATTGGTAACTGGACAATCAGCGATATCCGTGACTTCACTTGCCGTCAATAGATCAGATCAGTCTGTCTCCTTAATGGTGTTGCCAAACCTTAGGTTTGGTTTCGATGTCTAATATTATATAATTGTTCATGAACTTCTGTGTATTGTATTCTTTAGAACGTACGTATCTTATTTAACTATTGTGTGTATTATCCAAACGTAGATGATCTGTGTCTCTGTAGTTTTTAGCTTTAACTGTGTGTATTGAATAATTGCAATCTTTATGAATTCTGTAGCAGCCTCAACTAAAGTATGTATATTGTTGAATTCTGGTGTTCACCTGTCAGGGCTCAAACCTGGGTTTAAAGAGGCCTGAGAGGTAGCAATTGCCATCAGGGCGGCGGCGGAGAATGTCGGTTTACCTATACATTAACGGCGGCGCCCGCGAGCCGAGTTAGCAGGCTCTCTGCGCACCAGATATATTTATATTATACTATGTAAGATCAAAAAAGGTCGCGAATCCATAAAGAATGCAAGGACACGAATGGGTACATAGGACCGAAGCCCCATAGAGCGAGTGCGAACCGGAAGCCACAAAGTGAATTACTCGTGATGGCCAAAATTGTAGTCACGCTCAAGGCGTATTATGATTTTCGCTCAGTATTATTAGTTGATATTATGTGGTACGTAAGTGTGTACCCAAAGAGATGGTTAATAACACGGGCCCGGTGCGAACGGAAAGGTTTCATTTCAATACACTTCGTACAAACCCCTTCTAAATGTTCAATAATAGAGAACCCACATAGATTTCGGCGAGGAAATCAACATTGTATGTGTTTTTGAATTGAAACCATAAACCTATATCAATCTTGTAGTTAGGATGGAGTTGAAAAAATTTATGTAAAGTCTGAAAATGTCCGACTGACTATATGAAATATAGTCATTAGAGAAAATCAACTTCGGTGAAAAAACACTGTAATTAAAATTTGATTTGGTTTTAATATTAATAGGTGATACCTGCTATCACCTGATACATTTTAACGGGTTTGTCTAATATTTTAGGCATGCCCGTTATGTTTGCTTGGATCGTTTCGTGAAGGCGGCGCGTGGCGGGACCCGAAGCGCGCGATGAGGGCCACATAAAATAATACGTACCTACTCGTAAGTGCCACTTAACTTAATAGCTACCTTATCGCGCTTATTGCGCTTCACATTTCAATAAAAGACTTGCAGCGTACTTTAGTTGTAATTGGTCGGCCACGAAGAAGCATTGCCTACGTATCAGAGCAGCAATAGACCGCGGCCCCGCTATGTATACTTTCCTCTCACAAGCCTCTCTCCGTCCAGATGAACCGTGTTCATATTATCAAAAATTTTCTCGTTATTTATTGATATCATAAACTAGCTCCGGTAATGTTTGCCTACATTTTATATTACTTTTATTACGAAAGCGTTTATTGTAAGTTTTATGAATAATAAAAGTCTATTTTAATGACTTTTTGGCTTTTAAGGCGTGGCAAATTTTCGTTTTGTTTATTATGGATATATTTTGATTACTATTTACACAAAACTGATGCTAGCTATGAGCTTAAATTTGTTTTAAATCGAGTATTCGTATCGTACGGTAAAGGATCACTATATAAGTAAGCGCGGAGGAAGAGAGCTCTCTAGGTAGGTACTTAATTACACTATCCTCTTACAATATCTTTAAGGATTTATTAATGTTAAGAGCTTTTCGAATAGTATACTTACAAAATTGATGATCTTATGAAAATAAAATAATCAGAATTATCGCGATAATTTATTAAATTTAATATCCATCCAGTATTATTAGATAAATAGGATGTACTGGTGTTAAGAGCCGTTTTCTAGCTCCTATAGTGTACTTAACATAGGTTCACGAAATTGGCCAAGAAATAAATTACTTAGTTAAGAATTTATTGTTCCAAAATTACGTTTCATAAATATGTGGCCCTTATCGCTCGTTATTACACCAAAAACAAAGCTTAACATTACTTACATCAAATTATTTTTTATTATTATTTCTTAATTTTGCCTCTGTCCCTTTTGTTGAAACAAATTTCAATTACATTCTGCAAGACATTTTATTACAAATAAATATTATTATTTAAAATAGTTTTCGTAAATCGTAAGTTTAGTTTGATGCTACGGAGTCCTTCGCGTGCTGTTGTATCTTCGTTTACACGAAACGATCCTCTTATAAGTCTTGTAAAAATATGATTTTATTGTTTTATTTGAATTTGAAGAAGCGCTTGTGTGCGGGACGTCGGATGTGCGCCATGGAAGGCTTCCTTCTGCTGTCAATTGAACGAGTGATCTATCGCTAAGACCCCAAGTCCTTGAGAGATGCGATTCAAACTACAACAACCTAATAATTCAAATAAAAATTATATACAATAAAAAAGCAAATACATCGAACGATCAGATCAATTGAATTAAGCGTTCCGCGCTTATTCAATCAAAGCTTTCAAATTGTAGGTGCGAAACCATATTATATAATAACTGTCAACCATTGTTATTCGGTGACCTTTTGAATCTTTAATAAAAACAATGTATTTGTATTTAACTGTGTTGTATGTAGTCATGCAACGTTTTTGATAAACATTATGCCACGACTTTATCAAAGCTTATGATGAGGTAAGATTGTTGATGGTTTAAATAATATAAAAATAGGAATTCGGATAAAAAACACCAATATTAGGATAATGGTAGCCAAATAGTGGTTTTTACATTAAACGTGCTGTGATAAGTAGACCATGCCGTATGTATTCTCCTTAGCCTTTCAAACATATCTAAATTCTAGAATATTCCTACGTCTTAAAATTGTAAATTCATTGACAGCAGAAGAAAAGGATTTAATAAACAAAAGATCTCATAATAAGGTAAAGAAAAACAAGTGAGGAGAAGGTAAATGTTACAAAATCATTATTTGAAACAACCAAGAGTCATCCAGACTGCGCTTAAAATTTATGGAAACTGCCAGGTCGACAAGTATAAAAATATCCATGCCGCAGATTCTAGTCCCGCCACGCGTTCATTGAACCCTCTGGTTTACTTCACTGTATATTAAGGACACAATTTGATTTATATAAAAAAAAGTCGGCCACATTTTGCAGCTTCGTGTAAATAAAAGAGAAGTCTCGGTCGACTTGGAAAATAAGAGTTTAACTTGGTGGTTGATAACCGCGTCAGGCATGCGAATGAGACAAAATTTGGCTAAATATTTTTAAAACTAAGCCGTAAGATGTTACTTATGATAAACGCGTCTCACTGCGGAGTCGAATAATGGCAGTTTTGACCACATTTATTTCAAAAATGTCATGTTTTGTCTCGGTCTGTCGACGCTGATAGGGAAGACGTAATGTGGAATTAAGAGTTTTACATTTCAGAATACCTTATTGTAGGAAAATCTTTTTAAATCATTTCTCAGTTCAATAATTTGGGCGTAAGATCACTAAGCAAATAAACGACTGCCACTTATCAATCTAATGGGAAGCGACATGAAAAAAATATCTAGTAGTACCTAAACAGTAGTAAATAGTAGAAGCCCCGTTGAAAGTAGGTACGATTTTGACAAAGTACCTATCAAGTGTAACAAAACACAACAGGGAACCGGAAAACCATCATACTGTTTCATTTTCTCTTGTACAATTTGCACAATTTCGCATGAGATCATGAGCAACATGCATTTTGTAGAAATTCAATAATCTTTCGCTACGTTGAAATATATAACAATAGGTACTACCAGATATAACAGATATAACATATTAACGTTTTGAGTCATCTTTGAGTGGAATCACTGTATGAACAAATGAAGTGTAGGTACCTAACTACCTATGCAATTTTATTTATATTCTTAAATATTTAAATTCGACCAAACGTGTGTCCAGCATTGTATTCTCATGTAGGTAACCATATTAAACGCTGGACATGCATATTTCACTAAGACCAAGATAAATAGTAGATACCAAGTGGTAGAAAAGATGCCAGTAACTTGCAAATAAAAATCTGTCTAAAAATATACATTAATATATACCTACAATATAGAGAAGGTAGATTATGTAGATTCTCAAAAGTTATTACGATTACTTCAATTTAAACTGGTTTTTTTTTAGGCAGATGATGGATATTTTAATATAGAATGACGGACTCTTAAGAATCAATAAAAAGTTTGAATTTAATTAATAAATAAAACAATCTTTTGAAGAGGAATAAAGAAATAGATACTCGTGAATAAACATGTTTCGAATGTGATTCCAATAGGACTTACAATAAAGTATAATTTCGCTTGGTGATCTTACGTACAAACCTCCTGAATACCATCGCTTACCTTTCTATAATTCCATGGTATGTCTGGAAGCTTTTCCAATTTTGTATTGAGTTAACTGACAGTGCTACGCTGTAATGAATGATTTCCTCTAACGAATAAGATATGAATCCATTGTATAAATGATTCAATAAAAATATAATGGTGTTTTATTTAATCTCCTTCCCACAATATAACAAGTTAAAGCCCGCGGTTTTGTCCGCATTTAATTTTTTTTTTAAACAAAAGGTAGCATAAGTGCTTCCCTAGGATGCAATCTATAACCCTTGTAAAATCTATTCAGAAAGGTAACAAACAAATAGAGTTAGGTAGGTACTTTAGCAAATAGGAAATTCATGATCATGATCAAGTATGAAACATGTTCTATGAATTGTTGCCAGGTAAGTAAAGATTTAGAATTCATAAAAAAACCTGAGATTATTGGGAACGTTTAATTTTTATGACTGATTCAAAACTAGAGTTAGCTAACTCGGTGGCGTACGGCCTCGGTGGCGTGGCGGGCGTTTGCTCGGCAGAGACGCGGGTTCGATTCCTGCTGCGGAAGAAATGTTTGCATGTTCTGTAAATATTTCTTCCGGGTCCGGTTGTTGTGGTACCATGGTACTGATAGTTTCTGATACCCACGACACAGGGAATCCTAGCGTGGGGTCGGGACTATATGTGACTGTTGGGTGTTATTTATTTATAACTATAGGTACTCAATCCGGGTTCCGTGTCATCTACAGCTTGCACCTCGCACTTATGGAACTGCAGGTAAGGGCCTCGGGTGTATTACCCATCGCCCTGGCGGCGTCTACTCGCAGGGACTACAGAATCCCCGGGTCTTCTAGGTTCAGCTTTCTGGAGCCTTCCTTTTGAACCTGATTTCGAACTTTAATCATAAATTGACTGCTTGTAAATCAAAACAATGTAATAATACAAAATTTTTAGCTAAAATAAAATATTCGACGGCCTCGGTGGCGTGGCGGGTGATTGCTTGGCAGAGACGCAAGAGGTGCGGGTTCGATTCCCGCTGCGAAAGAAATGTTTGCATGTTCCGCAAATATTTCTTCCGGGTCTGGGTGTCGTGGTACCATGGTACTCGTAGTTTCTGATACCCACGACACAGGGAATCCTAGTGTGGGGTCAGGACTATGTATGTGACTGTTGGGTGTTATTCATTTATTTATATTTTAAATCGATTAAGACTTCTTCACAAGTAAAGTCGATTATTATATGTATGAAATTGAAATCGGTAGGTTCTGCCCACCCCGTTAGCGATAGGGGCGTGATAATATATGTACCTACATAATGTATGAAATCGGTAACGTTTTAAGATATCACACGAATGTCTGTCAACTAACTACATATTAAAAGTAAAATAAAGGATTGGACGACGTATAGGCAGGTAGGATCAGCTGGAGAGTGAATTGTAGAAAAGAAAGAATGTAGGATGAAATTGGGCGCAGTGATAGACAAATTGTTTAAGTGAAACACAAGATATTTACAAAGTAATTTTATTAATTGAATATTATTATTATTATAAATATTCACTGTTATAACCATTTTACAGATTCATATCACAAGATAATAAAACACTACGTATCTAAAATAATCGCCAGTTTACAATGATCTATAAAACAACGTGTTTTTGCTTGTACCTACAATAATAAACAAAAATACATGTTTTGAGTTACATTTTAAAATTCTAACCACGATTTTTATACATTTTGCGTAAATTTTACCCAACAATTAATACTTATTTCAATAACCAACCTTTACATAGAATCACCGATAAAAAAGTTACTTGACTACGCATCATAGTGATTTATCAATGAAGATAAATGTGAAAGTTTTGAGGATGTTTGCATGTGTGTGCCTCAATCACGCCGTAACGGCTGAACGGATTTGAATGAAACTTGGAATATACATACTTAGTATGTGTGCTGGAATAACATATAGGTAGGCTACTTTTTATCGTGAGCAAAGCTGCGGGCGGCAGCTAGTATAATATATTTTGCACCCGCAAGAATGAGATAAAAACGACATTAAGTTTCAAATTAATGTTTTAATAAATTGTACAGGATTAAGTACTGACCATAAATTTTGCCCGTGTTTTCATTTAATGTAGTTCAAGCAAATACACTTTGTATTTATTTATGTTCCTAAGTTGCCTCTTCCAAAACCATTTACGATTTTTTTTAAAAGTATGAATATAATCACAATAAAAGTTTATCTAATTAGTTACATAGCTAAATCAAAGACTGTGTTTTTACATGCCTAACTAAAGGTTTACATTTTTCAATCATTTTTCACAAATGTACTTAGGCCTGGTCGGTGTAAACTTGTATAAACTTGTACCTATAAACCTTTTTCCATTGTATTTTTTTTTCATATAATGCATGTTCCTAAAATACCTTTTTCACGGAGAGCAACACAAAACAATATGGCGGGGTGGTATTATGTGAAATATTTTGACAGTTGTTGAATTTGCTATATATGTAAATGACTATGATTCAATGCGTTTAGTTCGCGTAAAATCGAAATGTTGGCAGTTACGTCATGGCCACCCATAAAAATATGTTACCACTGTAAAATATTCATTGCATTATAACCAAAAAAACAAATTAGCACGGCAAACAAAATGACAAACGTCAAATCGGACCTATTATTTCGATTCGACTAGTTGCATAATTACCTAGAGCCGATATTGAAATGCATTACGAATAAATGTGGGGAATGTGATATGTACACAAATCTACCGTTATTTTCCCTACAAATATTTACATACTATTCATTTTCTAAAATATTCACAAAAAATGTAGACCTTATAAAAAATATAAAAACCCAGATACATGACTCATAGTTACTGCGCAGATTGTGTACCTACTTTTAGTACATTTAGAGGCCTTTTTTATTTTCGGAACATTGTCATGCAGCCTAAACATATTATTCCATTTACGGATAAATGGGATACTTTCATTATTTCAGTCATAATTGTTTTATTGATAAGTGCCCGGTTCCAATATTCTACAAACGAAAGACGGTTCGTTAATTACCATAGCAACTTTGTTTTTATGTCAAAAAACTAAATCACATTGTAGATTCGTCCAGTCTATACTGAAATTTAGTTTTTCTCGATCAATAGGTACCTACTTACTTACCTCTACCTACAATAAACGTAGGTACCTAGCTGTAAGTTCCCCAAAAACTGAAAATAAAATAAAATAATGACCCTCAGAACATCCTCACTCATCATTCGCCGCATCATTGACACTAATCTCGAATGACGTTCCATTCCATACATTTCGTAGCAGCTCTATAGCGGCGTCATTTGACACCTGCTCCAAAAATGTTTAGATTGCAAAGTGATAGTTTACAGACTGTTTAAATTATAATTGAGTTTGATGAAAGGTAGTTTACACTTGTCTTTGTTATAATGAACTCATTGAACGGCGGGCGCGGTGAGTTCGAAGCAAGCGGCGAGCACGAGATGGTCTGACGCGCACCGCTCGTTCGGCAACCGGTCTAGGAGCTCGCATTCCGCTGACGTCGGGAGCCGAAGACGAGATAGCAGACGGAGATTGCTGCAACAACTGAGCACAACACTTCTTTGATTTTTACAATTTTAGGAAATCTTACATAATTATCACGCCCGTATCCTGGAGCCGACAGAGTCACAAGTAATCCTAAGGAAACTTGCAGCCACTCCTAATTAAAAATACCAAGATGGATATGGTGAACCATGGCGACAGGTTATCAGCCCATCGCTCATATAGATGGTCCATCTGAGAGGATACTGTCCCTTAGTCGAACTTTTACGACATGCTTGGAGGAGGGAAGCAACTGGACGCATTCTGTTTTTTCTTGACTCCCAGTCCAGCAGAGAAGTAAATCGTACAGCTAAAAGTATCCACATACTATATGTATGACCTTTCCTTTTTATATTTCACCAGCTTTTATCCTCCTCCTTGACGACCTTAGTGGTGCGGCGGGCGAGTGCCCAGCTGAGAAGTGTGGTTTCGATTCCCGCTGCTGGAGAAATGTTTGCATGTTCTGCAACCAGTTTCGAGCCATTTTAGTCAAAGCATTTACGCTTCAAAGGCTCCTTTATTTTTCAAACAAAAAAATCCATTGATGCATGACTGGGTTTGAACCCATGAACTTAGGATGGCAAGGCAGGGCCGCGACCTTGAGACAACCTTTATTAAGCCTTCGCTGTTCGTACGTCCGTCCGTCTGTCAGCGTTCTGTATCTCATGAATCGTAATAGGTATAGTTGAAATTTTTACAGTGTGTATTACTATTACCGCTATAACAAGAAATAATAAAATAAAAGGGGGGGCCATACAAGCACGACTTTTTTAATGTACGTTGGTACGGAACCCTTTGTATGCTAATTCAACTTGCACTTGAATGGTTTTATTTTTATACTAGGAATACTTAGCCTTGTGCGTTCATTAGAATATTTTTTCTTCGATATTATTTACCTATCTATCTAGTTGTGTCACTAGTTCTTTCGAACAAGTGTGGTGAAAGGATTCAAAGTGCACCTCAAGCACCTCAAAAGGGTTCCCTTCGAAATATTTACCTGAAGTAGATATAGTCAACTGTGACCCAGTAGTCTTGGAAGGTGGAAGCCTCGTGGCTGCCGTCCGGTTTGTACTTGTCGTAAGCGGAGATCAGGCGCAGCTGGTGACCGATCTGGCCGCTGTTGAAGTACTCGCTGAAGGGAGTGCGGGGCGAGGGGGCAGGCTCCGATACAGTCGACGTATCGCTGTACTCAGAGTTGAAGATCTGTGAAATCACATCTAAATGTTACAAAACTCGTTACGTTTCTCGCTGACTGATAATCGAAAAGTCCTAGAAGTACCTACGAAACTTGGAGGGTATTTGACGGCATCGGTGGCGTGGCGGGCGATTGCTCGGCAGAGACGCAAGAGGCGAGGGTTCGATTCCCGCTGCGGAAGAAATGCTTGCATGTTCTGCGTATATTTCTTCCGGGTCTGGGTGTTGTGGTGCCATGGTACTCGTAGTTTCTGATACCCACGACATAGGGAATCCTAATGTGGGGTCAGGACTCTATGTATATGACTGTTGGGTGTTATTTATTTATTAATTTATTCCTCTTATGGTGTAAGAGTCCACTAAGGGAATTCACGAATTTCACAACTTCTAAAGGAGGCAGCCCATAGCCCATTCATCATATCCCTCTTGGGACTGTGAATCAGGAGTGGCTGCGAGTTTTCTTGTGATTACTTGTGGCTCTGCCCACCCCCTTAAGGATATGGGCGTGATAATATGTATGTATAAAAATAAAAGAGCGTCCCCTCACAAAAAACATGTATGTATGTATGTACATTTACGATAATACGGAAACCTTCGTGTTCGAATTGAACTTGCGCTTGATCGGGTTTATTTTTAAGTCGGTTAAATATAGAGGTAGTATATTTACCTTAACATTACTAAAGGCCGTCTCTATGCCATGTTGTCGGTTCAAGTAGACTGCTAAATGTTGACAGTTGTCCATCACGCCTATCCGCTCCCAATCAGAGTCGTCGCGGAGTTTGCTCGCACTATAATGAACATACAATGACGTCATAAGTTGTTGCTACTTGAGGTCCAATTGCGAAGAGCATGAAGCCACTGAGCCGATGTTGTAATCAGGCTGTTCCATATTCAGGTAGTTAGTTAGTTAGATAGTTCGTAGGCGTAGGTATATTGAGTGAGGAGGATAAAGTAAAGTAACAGATCCTGTCATGCGCACACTGTCATCATCTTCCTGCCCTTATCCCACTCTATGTGGGGTCGAATAAGAGTTAAGAGTATAAGGTAAGAGTTTTGGCTAAGGTGTTTTATGACTGGCCGCCTGCCTGACGTTAACCCTCCTTGGGAATACTTGCTTATTGTATCTCATCATATTGGAGAATACTATCCCTTAGTCGACTTTTACGACATGCTCGGGGAGAGAAGCAGCTGGACGCATTCTATGTTTATACATGCGCACACTGTAATGTCTTAGTTTTACAATCGTTTGTCGAAATACTGCTCCGATTAAAGAAACGATAGTCTATTATAACTCAAAATGCAGACACTCCACTGGTATTTTCACATTGCTGCTATAACAACAATTAATAAAAAGGGGGGTGGGACATAAAAGTCATATAAAAAATTACATGTACGATGGTAACGAACCCTTCGTGTGCGAATTCGACTTGACCGGTTTTTAGCAATATTAAGCTGAGTTCGGACAAACTGAACAAAAGCAAGCGAAGGCTAGCAGCTAAGCGATTATCTAAACTTTAGATCATAACAGAAGTTTTAGCAGTCACTTTAACATCGCGTGTAACGAAGTCGAAGCGCTATTACCAAAGATAATAGAATTAGCAGTGTACACTTGGTGATAATCTATCGTCTTCTTAATACATCATCATCATTTCTCTGCCCTTATCCCACTAGATAGGGTCGGCAGGCACATGTTTCCCTCTTCCATCTTCTCTCATCGCTCGACATCTCTTACTCACTCCTCTTTCACACGCATGTCCTCTTGAAACGCAAAGTGACTTTAATACATGCTCAGGATTAAGAACTCAGCCAGCTAGTTTTCTTCGGTTAAAACGTTCACATTAATTCGTTAGCTTTTACCCCCTTTTGTTCGGCTAGTTTATGCTTACCCCGCTTTAGAACCATAAGAACGAAACAAACGTAGCTATAAATGTAATGATTTGTTATACTCGCAATAAAAAAAATGCTCATTTTGAATAGTTAAAGCACTAATAATAATAATATGATATCCAATTATCGTAATTAATAAGACTATTGTTGACTTTAATAATTATTGTGAAGAATGCCAGCAGCCGCCAAGTCAAAAACCTGTGGTTCACCATTTAGTTCTGATTTTTACCGTCCGTCGACTTGGCGCTGCTAACATCATCTACAACAAAAAAAGATACCAGTACACAGTTAAGCTTACCTAACGTGTCCTCTGTCCAATAACTTTATCACAGCACTTTCTGGTAACGAATTGAAATCGCCCGTCAATATAATGGGTAGGTGTCCCGATCTGAAATCAGATAACGTTAAAAAATCAATTTCAAATACTATTTGGTCGTAGAAGTGATTGTTACTGGTAGCGTGACCAAGAAAGAACCATTGATACGACGTTTCAATTACCCCGCCTTAGGTCCCGCGCTCAGACAGCGTGGCAAGGCACGGCGTGGCACGGCATCCCGTGGCATGACACACGCTCGTCTGCAATCGCTAAGATAACCGCCACAAAATGCTATATTCGACCTTATTTCAATTACTTAGCACTCACATTTCTATTACGACATGAAGTAACCTCTACGTCGACTAGACGTTTAAAAAATAACCCACGCAATCAGACAAGAGACGTTTCTGCCTATTCGTGTTGAAATAAAGGAATATCAGGAGAACATTGAAATAAGGTCGAAAATCATTTGACAACGAAAAAATCCTTTGCCGTGCCGTCTGTAGCGTTATTGTTAGGTGTGACTTGCTAGGAGCTATAATAGCTAGCGACTGCAGTAGGCAGTAGTATAAAACGTGTACAGCGCCACATAACAGTTCATCATCATCAACGGCCTGTCTTTGACCATTGCTGGGCATGGGCTTCCGTTTGCTTGTGCCATTACACCAACATAACTGTTAATAGTACTAAATTCTGAATGTACATTCTATTTCATTAAGCCGTCACTAGACGGTCATACGGCATGACATGCGTTACGTGCTGTCATGCATGCATGATCGTTTAATTGTATTGATTGATGTGAATGACATGCAATCTACGTGCTGGTTATGCCTTTTTATTTTCTATCCTGCAAGTTATGACTGACATGCACAGATAATCGTTTAGATCGAGGCATGTCATGCAACAGTTCCATATAGTATTAGCGAAGTAGCGAGACGCTGTTTACTGAACACTTCACTATACTCAGGCTGGACTGGAAGTGCGGTAAAATTAATGATTTGATTTGTTTGGTCGATCATACAGCTTGATAATTCACGTGAACGCGTGTTATGCCGCATGACCGTCTAGGGACGGCATTAGGCAATTCAAGGTACTCACCCTCTCTCAGTGGTATTGAACGCGAATCTGTCGATCTCTGCTAGTAGGACTTGCATCTGCGCCAACCGCACGTCCGTTCGTTTCGGATTGTAGAGAAGGTGCGTAGTCGCGACCACTATAGATGCACCCGATTCTTTCGGCGCAAGTTTCACCATGACACCGATATTGTCACGATTCAGAATGGGCAGGTCTGGTTGGTAAAATTCCACCTGCGGCAAACGAGATAAGGTTGCAGTTGACGGCCTCGGTGGCGTGGCGGGCGATTGCTCGGCAGAGACGCAAGAGGCGCGGGTTCGATTCCCGCTGCGTTAGAAATGCTTGCATGATCTGTAAATATTTCTTCCGGGTCTGGGTGTTGTGGTACCATGGTACTCGTAGAACATGCGAATATTTCTCCCGCAGTTCGAACCCGCGTCTCAGTCAAACAGTCGAATCCTAAAATAGCGGTCATTCCAGTCAGCATTGTTGACCACTCAGAAAACGGCATACCAATGTAAATTAAACAAGCGCATAACCGGTAAGATAAATATCATCTAACTTTACACACACTTAAGAGGCTTAAGTAGGGTTGCCGAGATCGACTGTGTTTTCTTTCTCCTAATGTGTATTCACTTTGAGGAACCAACTTTTTAAATAAACACATTTTATTTACTAACAACACAGTTCTACATCGATTTTGGTGAATAAAATCTACTATTGCACACTCTTAATAGAGCCAATAAAATTTGGTAGGTATTGTTTAAAATTGGTTAATTAACAAATTCCAATGGTTTGAAAATTTTTCATATTCAAAAGTTAATTTAACTCGTTAGTATTTCACTAATTCAGTATATAAAAGACATATTTCGTTTGTGGAATGCAGTACAGAAAACACATTATATTTTACAATTTAAGACCAATGGCTGTAGCACTTAGGGATAATGTAGTTGTTTACTATTCAATTAATTTTCAGAATCGCTTCAGTAGTTTTCAGATTATGCTCCACAAATAAAATTACAAGCTTCGTAAGTTACTTACGATATAGGAAACTTACGCTGAAATGGTCCTGCAATTCAAACATGGAAGACTTGAAGTATATGGCACAACCATCTTGCCTGGAACCAGTCTTTTGCTTGAATACAACCGAGTAACCACACTCTTGAAACTTGGCGTAGAAGTTTTGCAGGTGGGAAACTTGTACTTCTTGGAGACATAGAATCTAAAAGTGAAAAGGAAGTTCAAATTTTCAGCTGACTAACTCATTCTTTACTTGAATCATGCTCGCACGATAATAGTTATTTGCTCAACAGGTTAGCAACATTATTTTTTGCTGTATATATGTATGTATGTTCGTATGAGCTAGTGGCCAACTCTAGTGACGGATTTTTTGCTGTGAGTGCTGACTTTTAACCACAAACAAGCGAAGTACCTAGTCTAGAATGATTCTAATATAGACTACTGAGCACAATGAGTGATTTAAAGGCACTAGACATTTTAAAAAATTGCTCTCGTATGAAACAGACAATAAGAAAAACAAATGAGACTATTTAAAAGTAAGATTCCAAAAAGTGGTATCCGAAATTTGAATTTACTCACACTCGCAGGAAAAAGCGATTTGCTGCGAGAGTTGGCCTCAAAGACTCCGTTCGTGCATTTACATATTTTCAAACTTTTTAGGTTCTAGGACATGTCGGTTTCCTCGAGTTGTTTTCCTTCACCGTTACACGACCGGATTGAACCCACGACCTTAGGATCGGAAGACGGGGCCGCTACCACTAGACAACGAGTGCTCTCTAGAGAACTGAAGGTCGTGCACTTATGGTTTTTTCTGTTCGAAAAATTTATATGCGCTATACCAGTATTCTCAAACGGTGAAGGAAAACATCGTCAAGAAACCGGTATTGCGTAGAATCTAAAAAGTTTAAAAGCATGTGTCTAGTGCTTCTTTGAGGCGCGCTTTAATTTTAAAAAACTGATTTTAGAACTAGTAACACAGATAGTAATAGTTTTCATAAAAACGTAAATATTATTGAAGTACTGAAATACTCACGTCAGGTTCTAAGGACATGATCTCCTCATATAAGCGAGCTGCTCTGACCTTCCACTTAAGGTTTCTAGGAGAGCAGTCTGTGTAGAGGTAGGGGTGACATTCTAGTAAGTACTGCGCTAGCACGTTGTATGAAACAACTTTAAACCTAAATGTACTGCCTGAAACATTACAAACAATATGTATTACCTAAAACTGAATCTTAAATGAGATTTATAATATGCTTTAATCAAAATGGGGTAATGAGATATTGCAATATTTAGTGAAATATTTATAACTAGCATATTAATCAATCTTGATCGATAAATCAAGACGATCGAGTGGGTTAAAAAGGCCACTTCATCTGATCTGCTGCTGAATCGAATTGAGTATGATTAAACTACATTCAGATAATTAGGATTAGCTATAAAATCGAATAGTTAATTGCTCAAAGTGGCCTTTTTAGCGGGCTGTATCTGCTCATGAAACTTGAAAGGCAGAGAGTTGATATGAGTTGAGTGTGTATTTCTAAGATTTCTGAGAGCACTGGTGGTCCAGTTGGTAGTGACTCCGCCTTCCGATCTAAAGGTCGTGGGTTCAAATCCAGTCGGGTACCAATGAATTTTTCTGTGTGAAAAAATTATGTGTGCTATACCAGTACTCTCAAACGCTGAAGGAAAACATCATGAGGAAACCAGCGGCTTAGTTAGCTCCACACATGTTTTTCCTGTGGACAAGGCAGACTAAGCTGAGAGGATGGAATAGGTGCTGGTCAAGCCTACTCCATCTTAATTCGTCCCGGGCACTACAGTGTCCCGTTTGTGAAGGTAAAAGTTGCCTCCTGACGCTGTATAAATCATCTACTATAGATGGAAAAGGCCTTGCCTGCTATGTATTTCTATTGCCGCTATAAGAATAAATAATAAAAATAAAATATAAGAAACATTTATGTACATGTATGATTTATGTACACACTTGACCAGTTTTTATCTTCTAATATCAATTATGTTTCTGAAAGCTTGTAAAGATGACCACCATGTCTTATGGCGCTTGTCATAGATCATGCAGGAGACTGTCTACCACAGTCTACTGTCTGCAAGTTGCACAAAGTGTAGGGCGACATCTAACACATCCAAACGTCCATCAGCGAGATGATCTGTGACAATACAGCATCCATCGCGGGCCGGACTTGGATGAGCCTAGATAGATACAGCCCTGTACCGCGGGACCGTGGACAGCAGCGGGTGACATCAGGTTACGGTTGATAATGATGATGTAAATATGGCGAGTTTACCTGCATCATTAACGTTATTGGTCTGTTTATTGATAGACTCCCATATCCTGAAATCGGGCAGTGTTGTACTAGCTCGGTCTCCATCTGAAGGATAGCCAGAGTCTCGCTGGCAGTTCCCATCTGACTTTTCTCCATCTGAGGAACTGAAAAGGTGTTCTTGAAAGACTGTAACCACTCAACAAGTTTCCATATCAAGGTATATTAAAAGGTCTTGATTGTTCAGTAAGTATACATGAAGAAACAAGCTATTAGATAAAATATTTAAATAACCCCTGACCCAGTTAACTAATAAATAAATAAAAATTATTAACAATAGCTTAGAACCATCTCAATCTCATTAGCTTTCAAACAGAAAAAACAGCACACAAAATCAGGCTATTATTATTATTAATGCAGGTTTTATTTAAAACTTGAGCTTACACTTTAAAATTTCCACCATAGCTGTTATGGTGTGCAGTAGGCTGCGCTGATTCACTCATTGGCTTGGTTTGATCAAACTCATGGGAGCTCAGAGGTGGTATCTTAATTTGTGGCCGTGTCTTTTTACTATGCTTCCTCAAGTTGAGAGTGCTGTGGATCTCTCTTGTGGCTTCCCAATCCAAACAGTCCAAACTACATCTCTCCCTTCTATAACTCAAATGCGCTATTTTTCTCACATGTGACTTATTATAATCCAGTCTTTCACATGTGACCATGAAATATCTGTAAAAACTGTTTGTCAATTTGAGCATAGCTTTTATAAATATAATTATCTTAGTAATTTACAACATATTTATTTCACTGGTATTTGGGTAACAGCTGATTTTGTCATGCATTACTGAGAATTTCGGATTTGCAGTGTTGGCATGGATTTTGCTCTGTTTACTTCTCTACTCTGAAACAAAACACAATAGTTATCAATACTTAGGATATGTAGTATAATGGATTTTTCTGTTCGAAAAATTTATGTACACTATTATACCAGTACTCACAAACATTGAAGGAAAACATTATGATGAAACTGGCATGTCATAGAACCTAAGAGTTCGAAAATATATATCAAGTGCACAAAAGGAGCCTTAGAGGTGCGCTTAAACCCATCCCAATTGTGACCGCGCATATCGTTGCTTAACTTTAACGATCAATCAAGAAAGCCTAAGCAAACTACGCCACGAGCGCTTCATTATACATTATACCTACTAGGGAGACATTATACTTTTTATATCGGTAGTTACCACGCGTGCGGAGTCGCAGGCGGACGCTAGTGTTATCTGAGTTATGTAGGTATGGCATGGAAAGCGTTCATTCAGTAATAAGCTAGTAAAACTCCCTGAAGCAGGTAACATAACTTCAAATGAATGATTTTATGAGACCTTGAATAAATTCATGTATGGAAAACCATGCTAGTTTGATTGTACCTACTTACAGACATGTTTATTAGGGCTACCCAGTGTTATATAACATTATTTCGACAATGGTAACACAAGAACAATTCGGCATCGACCAAACAACATACCAACCCACTAAACGTACCAACAACAAACAACAAATTAAAATAACCTATCAATGAATGTGACAGACTTGATAAAAACGACTTACATGCAAAACAAAGGCATATTTTATGAGTTATGGCAAGGAGCAAAAACCATGACCAGCACTTAACCTTTATGCTCGATCGACACGTGTTGTACTCTACACCCGTAAGCTCGCGCGCTGTCATGGCGTCACGGGAAAATAATTGTCAATGTTTACAAAAACTATGATAATTCAAAAACTAAAAGGAGTTTTAACTTGAAATAAAAAGAGAACTACTCTATGATAATGCTAGTAATGTTTATTTACAAATCTAAAGTGATGTAATCCTCTCATACTATTATAATTTCTGGTAAAAAATACACACAAAGAAAATTCATAGGCATTGATGTAAATAAATATTTTTATGGAATACTCGGCAACTTTGAAACAATAAGTTTTTGCTTTTTGTAATGTCTGACGTATAGTTTATAAAACCTATATAGTTATAAGTATGTCTTTCATACAAAATAACTGTCGTATATTCCTTAGAAAAAATCGATCACTTACTGTCTGTTACGTACGTTCTATACTTGTTACTTTGAAAATCAACATAACTAAAGTATTTTTGCATGTACTATTCAACTTATGATAAAATTACGTATATATAAGACCAATTCACGTATAATACTTACAATTTCTCAAATATTCTCTTACATTCCAATAATAAAACCAATATTTTCACACAACACACACAGAACACTTCGCGACTTTCACAGATTGTTTTCAAGTACGTAGTACTCTATCCCATAGACTAAAACCTCCAAGTGTAATACCTCTAAATAAAGAGGACTTTTTTGTCTCGCTTTTTCTCATACAAACCTAATTAGTACAAAGTGAGATAGCAATACTATTTTAAATTTTTTGAAATGGTCGCATGTGCGTATAGATTCATACGCATTCCGAGTTTACGGTTGCAAGTAATAGTGCGTATGAATTCATACGCATTCCGAGCTAAGAGGTTAAGTAATTTCGACAGAAATCATACATTTCTCTAACCCCAAGTAAACCAACCAAGTCAGCAACTCAGCAAACAAAAGTGGTTTTTTCCATCCATTTTGTTTGGTTATAGTTAGATAGACTTTTGAACGAAATGTCTTAGATGACAGCAGGATATTTTTTTAGGTGATCGCATTCCGATGTGATCGTTTGAAGAGGAATAGAGATAGCGATATAACCAATGCCCTAAATACATTTATAGAACATCGTTGGAACATTCTTTTTTGTTTTTAAATTTTTGTAGAAAGAGTCATGTGTTGCCATAAGGTTACATTTCTTACATTTTTCGTAACCTAAGACCTCGACCCCTTCGCGTAACATGTAAGTAATTTTTATATTTATGGCAATTTTCGGAATTTTTAAGTAGGTACTTGTGCGATTGCATATTGGGACGCAAAAGTATGTGACAATTCACACAAACATTTATGATGACTAAAACAAAACAACATCAAGTTCAACATAGCAATATCAATCGTCATTTTTGTATTATAACTACCTTTGTATCCTTGTATGTAGCCTATAAACAAATAATCACAATCAGATCAGCTTCTAAGGATTTTCATGTGATAAGCGTGTGTAGGCCTATTATATGTTATGTACATCATAATGTAATTATGTCATCGTAACGTCATATACATTTTAAAACAAAACGGAGGTAAAATAAAATCTAGTTTTTTGAGACTTTAATATACTCTTTAAGCTGTAGTTTCATATCTGCCGATTGTCCTGGACCACTTACTAAGGAATTTTGAACCGTGACCTTTATATAATTGGCTAAACATATTGTATGTCTAAAGGGAAATGATTTACGTCCTGTAACACAGTGAACACTAACACAGGAAGAAGTGTATCACCAAGTTTGTAATCATAGGTTTTTGTGAAATAAAATATTTGTATTTGTTTTTATTGTATTTGTATCATAAGAAATGAAAGGTTGGTAAATAAGATTTTTATCACCAGTTTTCGCCCAGTGGTGAAAACGTATGGGACAATTAAACTTCTTGCTAACTATCTTCTTCTTCTTCTTCTTCTTTTATTTTTTTGGCCTCTGCAGCTGTGTTTGCCACAATTTTGCCAATGTCGATGTAGACAAGATTTAAAACGGTAATGCGATGGAGGTTTGAGAAATAAAAAAAAGTCATTAAGGGAGACTCAACTGAAATGTTAAAGCAAGTTGATTTTTGGTTTGGCCTGAAAAAAAAAAACATCACAAAAACATACACAACATTAAAGAATTAACATAAAATAAGTAGAAAGATATTAGATAATAGGTAAATACGTTAGAAAAAGTACAGTTATAATTTGATTTTATTTACAGAAATAAATTTACATAATAACACTATAAAAGGAGTATATACAAGGGATAATAGATGTTTAGAGGAGAAAGGACGAGGGATATCATGAGAGACGATATCATACAGAGATGACCGCAGCCTGGGGCAGGAGAAAAGAATGTGTTCAACATCACCTTCATCCAAACCACATTCGCATAGGGAATGATCCCTGACCCTTATTTTAGAGAGAAAAACTGGCGTACAAACGTGACCTAAGCGAAGGCGACAGATGGTAGATGTAGTAGTTTTGTTAGCCTTGCGATATTTAAAGAACCACGGTCTAGAAGGAATCTCAGGTTGAATACCAGCGTAGTGTTTGCCTTTTAAAGCCTTGGACGCAACCCACATGCGAGACCATGAGGTAGTTAAATGGGAACTAGGGACTAAACAAAGATCTTGAGAAAGGATTTTTAGATGTTCTTGGGAGCCTGTTTGAATAGCTTGTCTTGCACATGAGTCGACGATTTCATTACCAGGTATTCCGGAATGACCGGGAATCCAGGCTAAGATAATATTTATGTTACGTTCATGACATCTAAACAAGGCTTCTCGTATTTTAAGGATAATAGGGAATCTGGACTTGGATCGGAAAGGGTTAGAGAGTATAGATTGGAGAGAGCTTTTTGAATCTGTAAATATTATAGAATTATTAAGATTATGGGATTCAACGAAAAGTACACTTTCTAAAAGGGCTACAGTTTCCCCTGTAAAAACAGAAGCAATCGATGGGCATTTATAGCTAAGGACAATATTAGAAGAAGGAATCCAAACAGCTGAGCCTACATGCTCATTGTCTAGTGATTTTGAGGCATCGGTAAAAATAGGGAGCCATCCATGATATTTATTAGCCAACTGTTCGTTAAATGTATCACGAGCGAACGGAGAACCTTTAACTATACCAAAATCAAGGAGAATATTAGGTTGATAAATTAAAGCAGCATAAGGTGCAGCAAATAACGGAATTATAGAACTTTGAATGACAGGATATGGAAGGTGGGAAAATTTGTTGAAACTCCGAACAAGACATGGAATTTTATCTTGATTATGCTCTAACAATGGTTCCATACATTCAACGAGAACATTGAGCTTTAAAATAAGAGGGTGTTGAGAGTGCTGTATTAATTTAAAAAGAAAACGGTCTGAAAGATACTGTCTCCTGAGACAGAGAGGAGGGTCGACACATTCCACCTGCATCGCATTTATTGGGGACGATTTCATTGCACCAAGAATAATTCTTAAGCATTTTGATTGAATTTTGTCTAATTTCTCTAGGGCTAATTTAGTGCATGGATCTAAAAGAAACGAACCGTAGTCCATGTGGCTGCGTACAATAGCATTGTACAATAGCTTTTGACTATATGGATGAGAGCCCCACCAAACACCTGACAAAGCACGAAGAATATTAACATTCTTTTCACATTTCTCTGAGATAAAATTAAAATGTGGAACACCTGTCATTCTAGAGTCTAACACAATACCTAAGAATTTAGCGCTATTTTCTTGATGGATTAGCTGATCACCAACAAAAAGATTAATAGAAGGAAGGGATCTTTTCCTAGTAAAGACAACACAACTACTTTTAGAAGCTGAAAGTGACAAGCCATGTTCAATTAACCATTCCTCTAACAGTTTAAGGGCTGTATTGAGATTATCACGGGTGTTTTCAATAGAATTCGATGAGATATATAATGCCAGGTCGTCTGCGTATTGGAGAACTTCACATAAAGGAGAGATGCGTTGATCTAAGTCATTTGTGTATATACTATAAAGGAGTGGGCTGAGAACTGACCCTTGGGGTAAACCTTTCCAAACGATCCTTTCAGGTAAGAAGGAGCCTTGGGATTTGATTAAAATCTTTCTTTCCATAAGAAGATTGCAAACAAAACGAACGAGCTTCTCGGGGACGCTCAGCTGGAGAAGTTTCTTCCTGAGTACCGGAAGCAGGACGTTGTCGTAAGCGGCTGATATGTCAAGAAAGACTGCAGTTACGAATTCCTTTCTGGTCAGTGCAATACGGATGTCAGTGGTGATTATGCTTAGACTATCAATAGTGCTCATGCCCTTTCTAAAACCATATTGTGATTTAGCTAGAATACCATTGTTTTCGACAAACCATTCCAGTCTAAACTTAAGCATATGCTCCATAATCTTAGCTAATACCGAGGATAAAGCTATAGGCCGATAGCTATTAGGATCCGAAGGATTTTTACCAGGTTTAGGTATAGGGATAATAATTTGGGTCTTCCAATCTTCAGGAACGACTCCATATTCAAAAAAACTATTGATAATATTTAAAAAGTATCTTTTAATATTATCCGGAGAATTGATAACAAAAGAATAGGGAATACCATCGATGCCTGGAGATGTATCTCTAAGTCCATCGAGAGCCTGTGAGAGTTCGTTAAAGGTAAAATTGTGGTCCATAACAGAGAGAGAAGGAAGAGGAAAAGGAGGAGTAGGCAGAGAATCTAAGAAAGGTACATATTGCGGGGATAATTTGTCACAAAAAGCATCAACCCAAGAGGAAGGGTCGTTGGCTGTAACAGATTGGACATTGTGTGATCCTCTAAATCTCTTAATTTGTTTCCAAACTAATGAAGGCGGTGATCTAGGGGACAAACTTTCACAGAAGTTCTTCCATCCTTTTTTCTTTTTGAAAGATAAAACTTTCCTAGTTTTTGCCGCTAAACGTTTGTATTCAATAAAATTTTCACTAGTCATCGAAGAGTTGTAAGCCAGCTCCGCATTTTCCCTATTTTTAACTGCAGTAGTACAATCAGAATCCCACCAAGGGGATGAAATTTTACAATTAAAACGAGCTTGTTTCTTGAGAGGGATTTTAGCACTGGCACTGGCAATAAGAGTATCAACTAATTTAGAGTAAGCTAAAAGGAAGTTGTCAGTATTGTCTGTCTGTAAAGGTGGAAGATTTGCCATGGAGTTATCTAAATGGGAGGAGAAGGATGCCCAATCAACTCCGGAAAGTTTATATTTTAAGCAAGGATTAAAGTTGAACTGTGGTAATACACGATTTGGTATGTTGACAATGATTGGAAAGTGATCACTTCCGTATGTGAGAGGCAAGGTTTTCCAAGAGAGGAGAGAGGAGAGTGATGGGGAACAGACAGTCAAGTCAACAGCACTTCTTGGATCTTGTGAGGGAAGGACTCTTCTAGTAATAGAGCCATCATTAATAACACACAAATTAGTTTCATCAAAAATATCTAAGAGCAGACGAGCAAAAGCATCACAATGGCCAGAGCCCCATGAAGTATGATGAGCGTTGAAATCACCCAGCAATATAATAGGAGGAGGAACAGAGGAAATCACAAGAAGGATATCAGGAATGAGGGAAGGATTAGGATGGGGAATATATATAGAAACAAATGAAATATCCAATACTCTTACAGCTACTAAATTAATGTCTAAAGAATGAAATGGAAGGGAAATTTGAGAAAAGGGCAGTGTACGCCTGACGAACAGGGCACTACCTGCATACCCGTCAGATCTGTCGTCTCGGAGACAGGCGAAACCAGAAATCCGAAAATGGGTTCCAGGCTTTAGCCAAGTCTCCGAGACGGCAACAACTGACGGGCGAATTTTAGATATTAAGTGAATTAGTTCAGGTTTGCGTGGGTGAAGACTTTTCACGTTCCACTGAACAATGGAGACTGGATCCATTGTTACCAGTTAATGAGAAGATCTGGGACAGTTTATGGGCAACGTTGGACGGTAAGGATGAATTGGTTGTTGAACACAACTCGATTAAAATGTTGAGAAGAGTTTCAATAAGGAAGTTTTGACGATTCTCTGGCTCTGGAGCCTGGGGTTGGGACATAAAAGCATGTCCATTAGGAAGGGATGACGAGGGAGAGGAAATAATGTTTTGATGCGAAACTTTGTCATAAGATTTACCTAGTGGGGCTCTGGGGCGAGGCTTAGCGTATACATTTTTGACATAAGATCTATGACTGGGGTTATTGACATGGGGTGATGAGGCGTGTGGGGTGGGGTCAGATGGAGAGAAAATAGTCTCAGCGACCTCAGAATATCTGCGAATTTTAGGGAAATTGCATGCAGCTTCCTCATACGAAATTCCATTTTGCGACATAAACATTTTGATAGATTTCTGTCTGTCAAGCTCTGGGCAGAGCTTGCTAGATGCAAAGTGTGGACCGAAACAATGCAAGCAAAAAGCCTTCGACTCTTCAACATCACAGCCATCACCAGTGTGCTCTTTTGAGCATTTAAAGCAACGTGGTTTGGAACGGCACTGGGCCTTAACATGACCAAAGCGGCAGCAATTCAGACATTGGATTGTGGGAAGTTGGTAGGTTTCAACAGGGAGGGAGGTGTGGAAAGAGAATACCCTTTCGGGTAAAACTTGACCTCTAAAGGTAAGGACTACGGACTGGGTGGGGATCCAGCTTACTTTACCTTCATCAAATGATTTACGATTAAGTCTCCTGGCCTTTACGACGAAAACGCAACCATTTGGAATTTCCAAACTGGTTGCGAATTCCTCCATTGACATGTCAACCGGAACATTACGGACAAGACCCATTCGTGAGATGTTGAATGTTGGAATGTTAGCTACGTATTTATATTGGCTTAGCAAGGCGGTGTTGTCCAAGAATTTATTTGCATCCTTATGTGAACGGAATTCTACAGAAATTCGATTCCTACCTACCTGTTTAATGCCATCAGAACAGATATTAGTGACATTCTGGTTCTTTAAAAACTGGCCAAATTTAATGGGTCGAATAGTTGTACCTGCGCTAAGGTCCGGTTGTTCTCTAGAGACATGGACAATGAATGGGCCTTGATCTGAGGAGGAGTACTCCTTTACCCCAACGATCATTATAGGGTGATGCCATATTGTTTGTATAGAGGCTGCGGCCATGTCTGGGGAGGTAACTGTTTTTTTATTATTATTTATGGAAGAACTCATGTCCTCCGATTCAAGTCTGCGTTTGGACGCGGTGGGACGATTCTCATCGCATATCATATCAGGATCGGGAGGATCAGGCGGGCGATCCGGAGGCTCCGCCTCCATCTTGTTTTTTTAAAAAACCACGAGGTTGTTTACAAGTACTGTGTTACTAAGGAGACAAACTATGTTAAAACATAAATTATCTATACCTTCACCAACACAAACCCACAACCACTACTTTTAAATCAACTTGCTGTGAAGAAAATCGTTAATTAAATTAAACTCAAAAAACCTCACTGACTCGACTTTACTACTCCAAATCCTCTTTGCTAACTATGACTTTTATTTTGCTGTTGTGACAGCCTCTGACTCTCTGACTCAATCTCGGAACAATTTATTCTTCCAAGAACTCAATCTAACAATGATCCTATTAGTTTCCGCACAATTACCATGAACCCATTTTAGAATACAGAATATATTTTAGACACCATCTTATCGTACATTTCATCAAAATTATACGTTTATGGTCCAAGTTACTACACTGGCCTTCACAATTTAATTTTAATTTGTATATGGCAATTTATTTAATCATTGTCTTTTTGTCATCTGTCTCTTGTCTATGTCATTTGTTATGTTGCTCATTTGTAAAATGTTGCTTAAATTTTTATTCCAAACGAAATAAAAATCCTATTAGGTAATTGTGATTAGTGAAATTACAGTGTATATCGCATTGTGTCTTCTAATTTTTTACAACACGGCTTCGGGAGGTTTGGTACCAGGTATGCAATGTCACTTCCCATATCGCCGGTATATAAAGCACTAGCTGCCGCCTGCGGCTTCGCTCACGTGGTATCCGGATAAAAAATAGCCTATATGTTAATCCAGCACATGTACTATGTACATTAAAAGTTTCATTCAAATCCCTTCAGCCGTTTAGGCGTGAAAGAGTAACAAATATCCAATCCATACATCCATAGATGATCCATACTTACAAACTTTCGCGTTTATACTTAACTAGCTGTTGCCCGCGACTTCGTACGCGTTAGATTACTTTTATACTATGGTACCCCATTTCACGGGCCCCATTTTTTAAGGGCTTTTTTGAAAAAATCCTGAAACATGTACCTACTTTTCCATTTAGATGTACCTAACCCCTCCTGCACCTCGGTAACACGCACTCCCACTCTACAAAGTCAAACTAACTATTCTGTGGCTGTTCGAGACATCCCGAGACACGGTATAGCAGAGAATGCTCAAACTTGTACTTGTGATAACTTCTAAACTAAATGTCGGATTCGAATGAATTAAAATGCAATTTGCTTAGAAATAAATAATCCTGGGGATGGAATAATTTATTTGGATATGGATTCATACCATGACGCAAATGGAACCAACCTTTGTTCCTACCTGCATTGTAATTTTAGAACAAAAGCTTTTATTGTGACTTAACTATTAATAGATAGATATGTTGTCTTGCGGACTTTTTTGTAAACATTAACTTTTGTAGACATTAATAAGACCTACAAACCTGTAATACATTATTTTGTTCTATCTCAGCACTCACTCCTTTCACACTGATAACCTCTTACACACAATCCATCCATCTTTTCTTGGGCCTTCCTATATACGTATATCCATTCACATTCATATTTATCACTTGCCTTGTAACATGAATTCTCTCCGCATAACATGCCCATACCACGCTAACCTATTACACCTCATCTTCTCTGTCACTGGTGCTACTTTTAAACTTCCTCTGATGTACTTATTCCGTATCCTATCCATTCTGGTAACTCCACACATCTATCTTAGCATTTGCATCTCCTTAGCATGCACTTTTCTTTCATCCGCCGCTTTAGTTGCCCAACACTCAGATCCATACAAGTACGACAGGTCTTATGATCGTTTTGTAGATTTTCTCCTTAAGTTTAAGAGGTAAAAAAAAAACCTTATTGATCAATTAGTTACTATCGTATTTACTGTAGTTTAGAACAGTTTAAAACAATTTGGGGTTCTGAGGTCTAAAATTCGTGGATTTTTAGACCTCATTTTTAGATAGTAGCTGTGACAATGTGTAAATGCAATGCAAAGGAACTTCACAGATCAACTAAGTTCCTCCAACTACATTCCTCTTTCTACCTAGAATTGTACAGTAGTACTACAAATATTGTGCCCCTTGGCAATTTTCGTCCAGCTTCTGAAATTTCGGGATGATAATATGTAATATAAAGATGTAGGCCTTTTACATAGTAGATGATTTATATAACGTCAGGAAGCAACTTTTACCTTCACAAACGGGATGCTGTAGTGCCCGGGACAAATCAAGATGGAGTAGGCTTGCCCGGTACCTATTCCATTCTCTCAGCTTAGTCAGCCTTGTCTACAGGAAAGACATAGTCAATACGTGCGGAACTGACTAAGCCGCGGGTTTCCTCACGATGTTTTCCGTCACCGTTTGAGAGTGCTCGTATAGCGCACATAATTTTTTCGCACAGAAAAATCCATTACTACCATCGGAAGGCGGGTGTGTCACTACCAACTAGGCCACCAGTGCTCGTTATGTAATAAGAGATGTTGCAATAATTATGTAGATATTTATTTTTTAAAGGGTGGGTTAGTTATAATTAGTTAATTATTAGTTGCATATTTGGTTTTCATACAAAGCACGAAGTTTGCTGAGGTGCACAATATTTGCGGTACTACTGTACCATATTCATTGACCGTTCAAATAACGTCTCTATTTTTTTGGGTCTTAGTATCTTTAGTATCTTTAGTACAACCTTTGACAAACTCCGCTTATGGTGGTACCATAGGGATCTCTTCTATATTTATTCTTTGACCTGCCTGTATGCAGATTGCTATAGCAGGAGAACTGCATAACAGATTATGTGTTGCTAGCAGACCTGTATATAAGTATTTTTCAAGTTAAGTTTCATTTTAAAGTAGTGGTGCTCACGAGATCTTTAAGTTCATTTTATTTTGCATTTGGATTTACTTACTTGTGTAACATTTGGGAGTATGAATTGGATACAATTAGTTTTCCTTTCATTTAGTAATAGATTATTTACATTAAACCACTACAACTTTTTTTTTTTATTTATTTATTAAGGGAACAAAAAACAGCTACATTATAAAATATGACTTACGAAGTTATAGTTTTATATAAAATTTTTTTTTTATTTATTTATTAAGGGAACAAAAAACAGCTACATTATAAAATATGACTTACGAAGTTATAGTTTTATATAAAACTAGTATTTTCGCTTGCGGGCGCGAGCTGCGCGCAGCTCGCGAGGGACGTAATCGCTGCTGTTGAAAAAAAAAAAAAAAAACAACTGTCACCTTTGGCATTTGCATCGCGCCATCCTCTATGACATTTGTTCGAGCACTCCATACCTATCGATTATAGTTTTCGAGATATCGTCGGTCAAAGTTTGTATGGCGGCCATCTTGTTTTCCGCCATTTTGAATTTTTTTCGCCGCACATCGAATTCGACCAGGGTGCATGTCCACATTCCGCAAGCAGGGTGGTTGTCGGTCTTCTAGTTTCGTCTGGCAGTAGGTGAGGTCCCTGATGAGGAGCAGTTTTCGAAGATTTCGGATTTTTCCCAAATTGGAATTGACTCCCTGAACACTTCCGCCATACATCATTTTGACCCATCTCTACTCCTTCTGGGAGAACAATGATGTCAGTCAGTGAGTGAGTGGGTTTGCAGCTATATATAATATAACTAGTAGTATTTGTAATAATGCAACCCACAACGCTGTTCTCAGGTTAATATAAGGAATTATGAACTTACCGCTAAAGGTTACGAGCATGCACAACTTCTATCCGAGGTAGAATATATATAATAATGGATATAAATTTGGAAATGAGAATAATAATACTTTTGAGATTGTACCTATTGTTTATTTCGACAAAATTTGCCTGGTGTTGTTACATAAAGGACGTAAAAGACAACTAAGGAATAGTATCCTCTCCAAAATGATGGACCAACTAAATGGGCGATGGGCGGATCACCTGTCACCATTATTAACCATTTCCATCTTAGGATTTTAATCAGAAGTGGCTGCAACATAATGCTATCTGCAAACAGTAGGTATAATTTTAGATAAATCATTATACATCTATTAATAGAACAATTCTTTCGTTCAGATATTCAACTTAAAAAACAACATCCCTATAGTTACAAGAAGTATTATTAACAATAAACTGATTAAACCCAATTTCCGTAATGTATACGGAAGAAGAACTTCCAAATACATTATTCCTCATCTAATTAATCAAATCCCGCTAGAAATAAAAAACACGTTAACCCCGAAAAACATAAATTATAAGCTTAAAAAATATTTTCTAAATAACCTTAATTCTGATTACACGTAAAATGGAGCACCCTTATGTAGGTATTTTTTTTCTGTAGGTATGATTCACTAAAACTGATCGGCCGGCGCTTGTGCGCACAGGCAGATAATGTGTTCTTATCGAGAACCTAGTGTTCGCACAAACTTAATTTAGGTTTAAGGACACTATTAACCAGAAACTGTATGTACTATTGTTTAAATTAATTAAATAAAAAAATAAAAAAATATAAACTAAACACAAAAATCGGCCTAATCTTGATCTCTGTGATACACCCATTGTTATCACTGCACTAACGCTGAAGAATATTTTCCTTTAAGTTGACTCTTTGTGCATGATTAAAAACGCTCATGACGTAGCTTGCTTAGACGTTCTTGATTGATCGTTATGTATGCATCTATGTTCGTATGAGCTAGTGGCCAACTCTTGTGACTGAGTTTTTAGGCCGCCTGAACGTGCCCTCCGAAGGACGGAAGCGCTCAGCTCGTAATGCCAGTGGCCACCCATCCCGAATTGTGACCGCGCAAAGGGATGCTTAACTTTAACGATCAATTAAGTACGCCTAGGCAAGCTACGCCACAAGCGCTTCTGATTGATCGTTGAAGTTAAGCAACCCTTTATGATTGATGTTAGGTACCTACTTATTATTATTAAGTAACAACAACTGGCATCATTTTTTGTCACGCTCTATTACTCCTGTGCCTTTTTGAATAGAATTTCTTAAAAATCTGAATAACTTTTGAACTACTAGCTGCCGCCCGCGGCTTCGCTCGCTTGGTGCCCGGATAAAAAATAGCCTATAAGTTAATCCAGTACATGTACTATGTATATTCCAAGTTTCATTCAAATCCGTTCAGCCGTTTAGGCGTGCGTGATTGAGGCACAAACATCCAAACTTTCGCATTTATAATATAAGTAAGATTATGTAGAAGTCTTCTAATCTAATAATTAATTACTAGTGTAATTAATAATTCTGCTTTGCTTTGCAGGTCTCGATCAGACTATTAGCTGATCGAAGACCCTATCATAATAAATATTGTAACGCTGATGGACGTCTTTGGATACTTACCTATAAGAAACCTTTATTATCGATCCAATAATTCCTGAAAACACTTCGATAGCGCGTTTTAATTTTAACTGTGGCGCCATCTAGTTATGTTATAATCTTTTGGTTTTTCTCTGCTTGTTGTGGAGCACTAAGTAGTTATGTATACGGGCTCTAAATAATATTATTATTAAGATGATGGCTTAACTTTAATTATTTATTAATTAAAATGTTCCTTTCGGGAAGGCGGATAGTGAGACCTTAAAGCCTAATCTTTTGTCGTGAAATTTTAGTTTTTTGTTCACCTAAGGGCGCCATTTTCTCGAATTCTTTGAATTGATGGCATTCAAATTCAAATTCTTTGTTGCACTTAGAAATAACATAACAGATACATTCCAATGCGTTATTCCTATTATTTACAAAAATAAAAAAGTAAAAAAAAATGGTAAAAATATGGCACTGTTGAAACTTAAAAAATACTTATACCTTAATAAACATCTATATCCTAAATACAAAACTAAATAAACATCTGTATATATATTTTACGCGTTGTTTCAGTAGGTAAGCTTTAGAACTGTTTCGTTTTAACCAAGCGTAAACTGAATCGTTCGATTGCTGTAGCCAATCGTAAACCAATTTCGTAAGACACCCACAACCAGAACATACCTAGACATTATCTTTAATTTAACATATTTTTGATATTTGAAATACGAGTATTATTAAAAATATGTATTAGATCGCTTCCTTGATAAAAATTCAACATTAAGAACAAAAACAAACAATTTCATATTTAAAGACTAGCTGCCGCCCGCGGCTTCGCTCGCGTGGTACCCGGATAAAAAATAGCCTTTAAATGTTAATCCAGTACATGTACTGTACGTGTAATGAATATCGCGGAATAACTAGCGTGTAAATCGGTAGGTATTGAAGTACCTTTGTAAACTTTGTTCCCAATAAAAAATAATTGATTTGATTTGAAACTATAGACAATTTTATAAAAAACCGGTCAATTAAGAGTCAAATTCGCACACGAAGGGTTCCGTACAATCGTTTATGTTTCGTTTGTGGGGTTTCTTTTATTATTTTATTTTATTTATTCTGTGCCCATACAAGAAACATTTTTTAATGTACGATGGTAGGTTAGGTACATCAAAAATGTATCATTATATTATATTTATCTCTTCGTAACATTAGTGGGGAGGGAAGATTTTTTTTCAATTATTGGTCACTAGCTGCCGCCCGCGGCTTCACTCGCGTGGTACACGGATGAAAAATCGCCTATATGTTAATCCAGCACACGTACTATGTATATTCCAAGTTTCATTCAAATCCGTTCAGCCATTACAGCGTGATTGAGGCGAGACACAAACATACAAACGTCCTCACAAACTTCATATACTAAAATTATAATTTAAGTAGGATTTGAATGATTTCACAATCCCAACTTTATCTACGTATAAGTACAGTACATAAAATTGATTAGGTCAGTGTTGATAATGATGGCCTCAGTTAGAGGCATTGCTGTAGCTTATTACTTTGCAACTGAGTTCTATTAAAAAGTCAGCTGACTTTTTAATAGATAATATAGATAATAAATTTAATAGATAATACAGAATACTTTAACAATACATAGATTGTAAGCTAGTGGTAATAGAACTGTTGAATAAAAAGTGGTTTGCACAAAATATATTTTATTATTAAATTAAATACCTACCTGAATTCCTTGTCAATGACCATCAACCAAGTTCGATCTCGTAGGTATTTTGATAGCGTACCTACAAAGAGTTTTCGAATTATCTAAGTACGAGTACCTATACCTTTATTATGCCACGTTTAAGTTTACCCTTGGCCAGCTCAGCAAACCATCAATCTTATTATTATTATTACCTACTGATTCTAGGCTCGCGCTAGTGTGTCGTTTTGTTACATCGAGGTGCGTGTGTGCTCTGAACATGGCGAACACCGAAATTGTATCGGCCATTACTTTTAGTTTTAAACCTATTTATAACATACCTATTTAAATAGGATATTATATATCTACTAACACTTAGGCCACTATTTTTGTTGGTAGGGTAACATTACCTACCTAGTGTAGACGGATCTTTTAATACTTACGTATCTTATCTACGTAGGTAGGTGGCCCAGTGGATAATTACTGAGTTAGTATTCTAAGTAAGTGTATCTTTCTACTTATCTGATACCTACTGGAGACAATATACAGGTAGGTTCGTAACTGTACTTATACCTTGGTAGGTAACCAAAGCCTTGGGCTGAAAATCAGCGCAGTTTAACCTGTTCACTGCACACGCTGAGCTCAGGAGTTTTCCGCCCAACTGTACACGGCAGCGTTCCACATTGTGCATAGGTACCTACCCTTGCACGGGTTGCAAGTTACAGGTACACTTGCTGCTGTCTTAAATTATTATAATAATAATATTAATTATAAACTCTTTATTTCAGGCAACAGAGAACAAATTATACAAAAGATAAAAGTCTTGGCCCATATTAATAAATACCTTACAGACTAACAAATACAATAAAATATTTTTAACATTATACAAAACTACACAAAATTAGGTTATTATTAACTCTTTGTGTAAAAGTTAATAAGACTGTTTTATTTTTGTTTTTGTTAAGGTTTCTGCGAATAAACGTTTGTTTATGTCTAAGCCTAACTAAAATAAAAGTAAGTAACATAATACGTACCTCACAAAGTGACACTGAAAGCGCACGACGATGTGTAAACGTGCACAAACCGCCCATTTACACACTCGTGATTGCGATTTGCCTGAAGAGTTGGACGATGGTGTAAATGCACCATTAGAGATCTCTATTTTATCTCTCTAAATTGTATTGTCATATTAAAAAAATAGTCACTACGAAATTCTTTATAGATTTATATATATGCTTCGTCCTAATATCGAAATATAAAACGGTTAAAAATCCTAAAGTTTGTCGTTATTAACGTTTAGAATTCATCCTACTTTTTATCTATACATACGTTGTTATATTTAATTTGGTGAAACAGTGCCGGCGATGGCGGAAAACAAAAGGGGTTTCGGGGTAAGGGCTCGAAGGGGCGCGCCGGCGGGGGGCGGACTCATGCAAGAGGCGGGGAATGTACCTAGGGACCTGTATAGCCGTCCACTCGAGCCCCTCTATGGGTAGCATTTAGTCAATTTTGCTATAAATCAACGTTTTTAGTCTGGCCTGCGTGAAGGTGTGTATAACAGACACAAAATACAGATTATATGATATAAAAATCAATTGCTGTTCGTTTGTCTCGCTAAAACTCGAGAACAGCTGGGCCGATTTAGCTGATTTTGGTTGTGAAATGTTTGTTGTAGTCCAGGGAAGGTTTAAACGATGAAAAAACATAGTAGGTACATGTACTGGATTATCATAAGGCTATTTATTATCCGGGTACCACGCAAGCGAAGCCGTGGGCGGCAGCTAGTAATAGAATATATACCTGAAAACCACTATTTATTTATACATTATAGGTCCCTACGGAACTTTCCAATTTTATTTTATTATCTTACTTATATTATAATGCGAAAGTTTGTGAGGATGTTTGGATGTTTGTGCCTCAATCATACCTAAACGGCTGAACGGACTTGAATGAAACTTGGAATATACATAGTACATGTGCTGGATTAACATATAGGCTATTTTTTATCCGGGTACCACGCGAGCGAATCCGCGGGCGGCAGCTAGTAAGAAATATAATACACAGTGCAACAAGACATTACAGACAAGCCATTGTTTCAGCAATACCAAAAATGTCATGACGGTGGTACAATGTTCAAAATTGAATCATACGTGACACCCATATTGTTGAGCTACGTCGACAAGTATGTGCGGGACTTCAAACCGGCGGACGCACAGGTATGAATTAATGCAAAATAGACTTTCGAAGCAAGCGTCAGTGTCGTCGCGTTAGTGACACCACGACTGTTCGACGACGATCATTTTTCTGTTCGAAAAATTTATGTGACCTATACCAGTGCTCTCAAACGGTGAAGGAAAACATAAAGAGGAAACCCGCGGCTTGGTCAGCTCCGCACGTAGCTCCATCTTAATTCGTCCCGGGCACTACAGTGTCCCGTTTGTGAAGGTAAAAAGTTGCCTCCTGACGCTGTATAAATCATCTACTATAGATGGTAAAAGGCCTTAGTATTAGTAGTAGTAGTAGGTACGATTCCGGGACTGGGTAGTTAATGTGACAAAAGAGACATTACCTTAGTGTCATTTGCCAATTACAACAGAACGCTATTTTGATAATTGAGGACATTGAAAGATTTTTCCATCTGGTCCTAAGATAAGGTCCTATCTTTAGAGATTATTCAAAGTTCAAATTCAAAAGTACTTTATTTCTTCATCTTGAATCATTTGGACACATCTTAAATCTACATTGAATGGTTGGTCATACCATCCAGAGTATCGCATTGTTTGTCCAACGGGCGTTGTCATCATCAGGTGTCACTATGGGGCGGAGGGGTGGCACTGCACAACTTGGTGCTCAAAGCCGACGTGCTGCAGCAGGAGGTGGCGCTGCCCTTCACGCTGGTGTCCGGCCGCATCCACGAACTGCTTATCCAGGTCCCGTGGACGAAGATCATGTCGGAGTCCATAGTAGTCACTATTGATACCATAGGTATTTGATGCTTGCATCCACTGTTATATATTATGTAAAGATGGATGAGACATTTAGTGGAGCGCCGTAAGGTTTTGAAAAACTCTGAAACACGTGTCCATTATTTTTTATTGAAAGTATCCAAACCGAGTTTAATTCAATCTCACTGCTCGTTAAAAAGTTCTCATACAAACTTCGACAGCCCATTTTACGCCCTTTTATGGGTTCTGAATAACTTGTTCAAAAACGTGAGCGAAGTCACGCTTTTTGTTTTATAAATTGTTTAAATCGAGGTTGGAATTTTTTATTGTGTAAACTTTTTCAATAAATATAAAAATTTTCTTTTTTCTTTTAACGATGCAATCGAAAAGGTTTCATGCAAATCCATTCAGTGGAATCGGGTTCCGAGATTTTTATGTCTTACGGCACTCCACTAAATTGTTTATTTAAGGATTTTGTTATTAAAATGATTACTTGGACACTCTGCCTTCTTCATTCGTTTTCTCCATCTTGGCACATGGTTGAATAATATATGCGGCTACCAGCTATCTGAACGACTACCACTATCAAATATTAACTTCACATTTCAAACTAATCTACGACATTGTCAGAAAGCGCTACCTTAAAAATATAATGATCCAGTCACAAGTTTATATTCTAGACCAGGACTAAGTTTTCCCATTCCCAGGGTTTCCTAGGGGTCGACATAAACGAAAACTGATTTTGGGGGTCGACGAGGTCTAAAAATCGACCCCTATTAAATTAACACAAGTTCTTATTTAAAACTTGATATTTTCTGAATTGTATATCTTTTTATTTTGTTAAATTTGGATGAGAAAATGAAGACAACTTTACTCACTTAACCAAGTGCAAAGCTTTCCAATTGGTACCTTAGTACCTAGGTATTTTGTATCAACAGAAAAAAACTAAAGATATTATAATAATATTATATTATTCATAATAGTCTGCTAACTTAAAGCTTTGATAATTCTCACTCTGTCTTCTTCTATTGACCTAAGTCAGAATGAAAAATAACACTCTGTAGCAGCTGTTTTAAGTTAGCGGACCATTATGAAATAAGGGGGTTGATCTTAAAAGTAGGTAATTTGGCTGTGGTGGTCTGAGGTAACAGTTCATTTTGGAAAAGGGGTCACTTGTCCAAAATAGTTTGGGGATCCCTGTTCTAGACAGTTCTAGATGTTTGAGATTGGATTTTTCTTTCAGAATGTGTGTTAAGTCTGAATCCGCCTACAACAACCGATGATGGACCACCTCCTGATTCTCCGAGGTAAAATAGACTTGTATTGTTCTCTTAGTAAACTCTCTTGAATATATATATTTTTTTGCTTTTTGAAAATTACTTACTGGCTTATAAATATTAATGTCTCGCCAACAGCCGTAGGACTCAGGTGGTGGAAGCCCCGCCTGGCTACATGCAAGCGCTAGTACGGAGGATAGTCAGCAATATAGCTCTTCGAGTGCACCACCTCATAGTGAAATACGTGCAAGATGACATCGTTCTGTCACTGAACGTCAAACATCTGGCCGTAGACAGTGCTGGGCCGAACTGGGAGCCGTCCTTTGCTGGTAAGCTCGATACAGTGTTTTTTTACTGGGACAGTATGGGGAAATCCGAAACCAGAAGAGATACAGGAACAGTGTCTTAGAAAACATTTGTTCTTTTTTTGTAAAAACTATTTTGCCATAGTACATTCGCTATGCCAAGCGCGAGTTAGCTAAGAAAATTGGTGATGGTGGCACAAAATTTTTTTGATGCTTATCAACTCAGTTATTTGTAACGATCTTTTCATTGTATCGGATGAAAAAAATGGGGACGGCAAGAGTTGATCAAATTTAATAAAATGTTAAATGTACTATGATGACAGTATGTGGAAACCAGATAGATAGATAGTATTTATTGTTTGACTCTTCCTGAAAGTATTTTTCAGAAAAAAATAGTTTTAATTAAAAAAGAGCAAATGTTTCCAAATACACTTTTCCTATATCTCGTCATAATTTTTTACTAATATTATAATTACGAAAGTATGTTTGTGCGTTTGTTGGTTTGCCTTTCTTTATACAGCAACGAATAGACTGATTACATTTTGAAATGAATTTCTTAAAGGACGTATACTGGTCGTATAGATAGGAGTAGTAACATTTTTATCCGGGTGCTATGCGGGTGAAGTCACGGACAAAACCTACTTTCATATAATTAGTCATTTTTACCCGACTACAGCGAAGCAAAAAGGAGGGAAATATATACCTTTTAGAGAGTGATTTCAGTAGTCAGGTTATAGTTTTTAGACTTGCTTTTTATTGTATTTTAGAGAGTACATGTCTTGTGGAAGTGGCCCCGACCCTAAGGTCGTGGGTTCGAATCCGATCGTGCACCAATGGATTTTTCTGTTCAAAAATGTGTGCGCTGTTACTAGTGCCCTCAAAGGGCGTAAGAGAATATCTTGAGGAAAACGGCACGTCGTAAAACCTATTCGAAAGCATGTGTCAACGAAAGGAGCCTTTAAAGTGCACTTTAAATGCTTTCACCACACTGGTTCCAAAGAACTAATGACACGATTAGTAGTTACTACTAATACAAGCTACTGCTTGTATTTAATATATATTTAGTACTTCTTTGGTATTTTATACTCTTGTATAATAATTCTTTGAATAAGTTCGTATGAGCTAGTGGCCAACTTTTGTGACGGAGTTTTTAAGCCGCCTTAAGGCCTCCGTCATGGCTTAACGACTTATAATTCTTTGTTAAACAGACATTGACCAATCCCAGCCGGTTATAAGGAGATTGATGCGATTGGATGACCTGACGCTGTGCTTAGATCGAGCTGATGCGGATGGCAAAATCCGATTCTATCAGGAACCCTTGCTGTATCGGTGTCAACTGGATCTGCGGTAAGAATCCGATGATGATACTCGAATTTTATAATTTACGGAATGATGGTGTAAAAGGGATCGTGTATCATTTTCCAAAACAATTTACTAGGCGTGGTTTCTTGCTTGTTAGTTTGTCGCGTTACGAACAGGCGTAAATTCAAGGTGATCCTTTACAGATTCTTGACGGCCTCGGTGGCGTGGCGGGCGGTTGCTCGGCAGAGACGCAAGAGGCGCGGGTTCGATTCCCGCTGCGGAAGAAATGTTTGCATGTTCTGTAAATATTTCTTCCGGGTCTGGGTATTATGGTACCATGGTACTCGTAGTTTCTGATACCCACGACACAGGGAATCCTAGTGTGGGGTCAGGACTATGTATGTGACTGTTGGGTGTTATTTATTTATTACTAGCTGCCGCCCGCGGCTTCACTCGCGTGGTATCCAGATAAAAAATAGCCTATATGTTAATCCAGTACATGTACTATGTATATTCCAAGTTTCATTCAAATCCGTTCAGCCGTTTAGGCGTGATTGAGGCACAAACATCCAAACATCCAAACTCACAAACTTTCGCATTTATAATATAAGTAAGAAATAAGATTTATTTATTCTATTGAATAAATTACATTTAACTTTATCTTGATGAACGGCAAACGCGAGGCCTTTGGGATGAGAAAGGCAGATAATGCTGACTTATAGTATTTTTCTACCTTCAGTAGTTCGAAAACATGTGTCAAGGGCACGAAAGGAGCCTTTGAGGCGCGCTTTAATCCTTTCATCAACGATTAGATAGATAGACAGTATTTTCGTCTACTCAGGGTGTTAACACGTCTGGTGTCTGCGCACACACGGAGAGCGAGCAGTCTAAGCATACAGCTTCGCTCGTCGAAGCTCGCGTGGGGCGTGACCAGTGACCAGTTGACTCTGCTCCTGAGACTCTATCGTGAAAGACTTAACAGCCTAAAGCCACCGACGCCATCGCCGAAAGTGCCCAGCGCTGGTTACACCAGTCAGGCTACGCAGTCCTTGCGAACGAGTAAGTAATTTTTTGTATATTATTTTCTTTTGACACTTTTTATCTCTTGTCTAGACCTACGCAAAAGTGAGTGGTTACAGAGAATACAAGTAGAGTAAAGGCTAGGCTATTATAAATTATTGTTTGAGTTTTATTTATGGTAAAATTTTCGGGGAAGACCTGGGCGTACGGTGCTGGACTAAATTGGCGACGTTTTGAAAAAGGGCCAGGTCAAGAGTAGGGGAGGAGGAGGAGGGGGCATGTTGTAACATTTTTTGGGAAAACTATTATTTCAAAAAGTATATACATATATTCCGAAAATACGAAGCTGTAATGTTGTTTTTGTAAGATCTCTTCATATAAAAATCTCAAAATTGGTTCTTTTGGATGATTTTGATCTGCTTAGAGCAGCGGTCGGCAACACGCGGGCCGTCTAACTTGCGGCCCTTGAATGTTTTGTAAATATGACAGCTAACATACAAGAAATAGCTTCCCAAATGCACCCTTAGATATCACACTGAAATTATATATTGGGCTTCTGGGGTTAATATTACAAGCGCGGCCCGTCTTTAGTTTATTTTGCCACCTTGTGGCCCTTGCCTGCCAAAAGGTTGCCGACCGCTGACTTAGAAAGTTAACTTCAGCGAATACGCAGATGTAAATACCAATTTTGACTTTGCATATCCAACGGAGAGAAGTTTAAAATTTTTCTTGTTATTGTTTTTTCTATACGAAGCAAAGGATGATGATGATGATGATGATCTAAATCTAAATCCATTCAGGGTGGAGTAGGAATAAATATAGGTACATTTCGCATTTGTAATATTGCAAGAGATGATGATCAGCACATGATGTTTCCACCAGACTCCACATCATCCAACACGGCAGAGCCAGCTCGTTCGGAGAGTTGGTCAGAATGGGCTTGGTCATGGTTACCGACATGGATGGACCGCGATGGCGCGGACGAGGCTCCTGTCTCTCCCATGCCGGTCCCAGTACAATTCGCTGCTTACCTGGATGATGTCTCACTGGTCTTCAAGGTATGTAGCCGTACCAACTGCTAGGTAAACATTCCTTTCCTCTTGCCATTTCTCACGGTAGCGGGATAAAGCCGCGACTCCTGCGTGTGTGTATATATTTGTTTACGAGATTGACCAACGCCCATCATGGGCGGCATCTCTCGCGCTTCACCTACTTCAAAGATACACGTGTGCAGCGTGCCCGTGCACCGCAGTGGAGTCGCGGACTTAGATCCTTGACATCTCTGAAAATCTCAGACCAAATAAAAGGTAAGACGGCGCGCCGCGAACAACAAAAGTGAAGCCACACAAAACACAGCACAGGTGTGCGCTCACGCGCACAGCTACACTAAAACCATGCTCATCGCTCTAAGTACGTCACGAGTCTTAAAAATAGAATTATGTCTTCCTCTGCAGTGAAAACTTGTAAAAACAGCAGCAAATCACATAAAATATCTCACGGAATCACTTTTCACTTGTAAGTACTTCAAATAACATCATTTCTCAATTATTATACTACTAGGTAGGTACCTACCGACCTACCTATTATTTTATTTTATTTTCAGTTTTTGGGGAACTTACAGCTAGGTACCTACGTTTGTTGTAGGTAGAGGTAAGTAAGTAGGCGAAAACTGTTAATGATATAACAAAATAATGTAGGTACTACAGGTTTATAGCTCTTATTAATGTCTACAAAAAAGTCCGCGAGACAACATATCCATCTATTATAGTTAAGTCACAATAACAGCTTTTGTGTTCTAAAATTTTATTACAATGCAAGTAGGAACAAAGGTTGGTTCCATTCGCGTCATGGTATGAACCCTTATCCAAATAAATTATTTCATGACCAGGACTGTTTATTTCTAAGCAAATTCCATTTTGTTTCATTCGAATCCGACATTTAGTTTAGAAGTTATATTGGTATATACCGCGTCTCGGGATGTCTCGAACGGCCACAGAATAGATAATAGTTAGTTTGTCTCTGTAGAGTGGGAGTGGGTGTTACCGAGGTGCGGGAGGGGTTAGGTACGTCTAAATGGATAAGTACATGTTTCAGGATTTTTTCAAAACCGCTCTTAAAAAGGTGAAATAGGGTACCAAAGTATAAAAGTAATCTAACGCGTACGAAGTCGCGGGCAACAGCTAGTTTTATTGTATAAGTATTTATGTTGATTTTTATTCCTGTGTGTACGTACCTAGTCTATATTTTTTATGTGCAATATCCTCAATTTTTGTAGGTACCTAATTCTAGATGTAACGCCTTGGTCATACTTCTGTTATGTTACTTCTATTTCCTGAATAAATGCCTTGTGTTATGCATATTCCAAGTTTCATTCAAATTCGTTCAGTCGTTACGGCTCCATTGAGCCACAAACATCCAAACATCCTCATAAACTTTCTCATTTAACATAAGTGCGATTATTGATTTATATGCAAGTAAACGCAACTATTTGAGAATGAATTAAAAAAGAATAACAATACATATGATTTTTTCTAATGAAAATTGATGATCTTACACTTTGAAAGTGTAAGATCTGATCTAGGTCCAGTCCAATGATATTTTGTGTTTCCAAAAATTCCCTTCGTGGAGTATCCCAAATTAAGTTTCCCAACTTCAAATTCTGAGTCTCATCAGGGATCTCAGACTCAGAGGGTGGGAAACTTACTTTGGAAGCATCCACGAAGGTAATCTTTGGAAGCCGCGGTATATTTTGCCACGGCGCTATTCGTAATTCAAGCAAAACGCAACGATAGCGCGTTCTAAGATCGGAACAAATTTTACTAGCGCCATCTAGTTGAGTAACGGGAGTTAGGACAATCCACGCGACTTTGGCCGCTTAAAATTACTTTAATTTATTCCATACTAGCGACCCGCACACACACACACACACACACACACACACACACACACACACGCACACATACAAACACACATGTAGATAAAAAGGTGGCTTCACTTTTGTTGTTCTGTTTTGTTGTTTGAGCTGGAAATAAATAATAATTTAGTCATTTATTTATTCAAAAAAGTAACGTTACAGCCGTTACGAAAGAGTAACGTTAATAATTGATCGAGCGAGCGAAAATCTCAGTGGCAATTTGGGCGATTTGGCGTTGTAAGCATAAGTATTTGTGGATATGTTTGGTAGACTATAACTTTTAAACCGTTAATCCAATCTGTATGAAACTTGGTAGGTCAATAGATTGTGCCATGAAGATTTGCTGCGAAGCATATGAGCTTAATCGGTGAAGGAGTTCTTATTGGGTTCTCAAGAGGGTAAAAACAGAAATGTTTTATAAAGGTGTCGAGTAGAGTGCCATATGAAAGGGCTTTATTAGTATGGCATAGTAATTTTTTGGCCAAGCGTGAGTTGGCTATGAAAATGGGCGATGGTGCCAAAATATTTGGTGCTAATCGAATCAGTTACTTCTAAGGATAATTTCATTGCATCAGAAAAAAAATTGGGACAGCAAAAGTAGGTACTAGAATGCAAATCTTGCGGATTGTGGACATCGCGCGCGAGATATCGGTTCAGATAATAGAAAAAGTATTTTATGTTTGTCTGTAAGAGTCTACAAAAATGAAAAAGTTTCATAAGTATTATTTATTCATTGCTAGAATAATCATGAATAAAGACTCGACTTACTACTGTTTCATAAAAATGAAGAAAATTTTATATTTGAAAATGGAACTAAAAACGGCGATCTCTTTGGTAGAATACTTTGTATTGATTTGATTTATTTTCCTTTTTATTATTATTTTTTTACTATATATTTTTGTATTTGTGTTGCATAGAACTGTTTTGTGTATTTTTTTTTATTGTCATGCTGTGTACACATGTTTTGGAATTCAATCTAGTTTTAAATTGTGTTATTTGTACTTTGCTTATTATGTGATTGTTTTCTGTTTTGTGTGCCTTAATAATAATAAATAAATAAGAATGCGTGCATTGTTGCGGCTACAGAAGTATGTATGTATCTATAATTGGCTTATGTAGTTAATTTTAGCTTAAGTAATAATACTTGTGCTGTCGGCAATGCTTATTTGAATAAATAAATAAAGAATATAATAGACTTTGATGCACTTGGTCTGTTCAGAGAGGTTTAGGATGTTTACTGGTAGACATGAAAAGATACAAATACGATGCTATAATATTCTGCCGTACACTTCTTTAAGCTAAACATAAATTTGATGGTTCTTAAATGGGCCGTCCTTGTTAACTGAGAAAATTCACAATAAAATCGCACTGCTTATTCCATTTTCGACCACTTTCCTTAATGTATAAAAAGTCTCGTACAGTTGTAAAATGGAATAATAGGTTCGTGCCGTGGGTTCGGTCTAAAGCCATTTGTCATGTTGGGGCGTTCACAACGTCGTTTTATGAGGCCTTAGGGCGGCTTCCATTACCGTCTGACTAAACCAGCCCTGGTAATAATATCATTCACCCCTGGTTTGTGTATTCTGGAAGCCATTTTGTTTGTATGTTCATCAAGCCATTGTTCACTTGCTGATAAAATTACTGTTATTGTTTAAAAGTCGGTTTATAATAATAATAAATGTTTATTCGAAGCCAAAAATATTATAATATGTAAACCAGGGTTGGGACCCTCTTTTAAGTACAAAGTACTTGTGCCAGAGGATTCCGCTCTTCCGTATCCAATGGTTGCTTACTAAAATACCAAATTAAACTATTTTCAAATTTAGATTACATATATATATATAAATTTATTTCCTCGCGTGAATGTGTATATGAATGTGAGTTTAGGGTTTGTGTTTAGTGTGTGAGAGGAGGTGAAAGGGTTGGGACTCCTTGGGTTTGTTTCGGTGAACATTGAGTTCGTCTATATTGGTACTCTGGCCATAAAAACTTGCAGTAGATAATAACGTGCTTACGTTTCAGTCACGACTTAAAACCTACTCTAAGTCTTTATGAATCACGCTGTGTTTAGGCTACTGGTGGATGGCCAAAGAAAATCTGTATTTGAAGGCTTGTTTTGTCTTTTCTACAAATCTATTTTTTTCTATTTGAAATAAATATGTGCGCTGTACCAGAACTCTCTGACTCTCTGATCTGAAACGATAAAAGAATAAAATCGAGATTAAACCGGCATGTCGCAGGACGTAAAAGTTCGAAAACATATGCCAAGGAGCCTATAAGCGCATTTTAAATACCTTCACCATACTGTGTCGTTTACACCAGTATGTATGTATTCGCTACTACAATGCTCGCACTGACTAAACTGCGCTCTATGCCACTCACAACTTTTTTTGAAACCTGTGTCTTTTCTTTTTGCGTTAACTGTACTTGTCGAAAACTCGTAACATTCACTGGGAAGGAAATACTCAAATAAGAAAAGACTCGCATTGCTTGGGACTCAATGTATGAAGTTTAAAATTCAGAGAACAATAGATTTCGCATTGCTGGGATAAAGCCATAGATTTCGCATTGCTGGGACCAAGCCTTTGTTTTTACGTAGGTATACCGTTTTACCGCGACTAGTACGCATTATGCAAAATGATTAACTTTACTCGTACTTTTTATTTATCTGTATAAGAAAATTCATTTTAAAAATAAATCTCAACCACGAATCATTGTAAGCAGCAAATTCGATTTATTAGGTAAGTAGGTATAGTTCGCGCCACGTAAGAAATACGACGGGAAAAGTTTTAACGTCGATATTATTGCTCACTAAACAGTTTGCCGATTGCTTTAGATTTTTTTTTGTTCAATAAACATAACACCTGAATAAAACAATATGAAAATCCTTAGTGCGCAACATGTATCAACGTTCAAATGATTTCTAGCGATTTATTGTACGTGGCGCGACCTGTGTGCGGCGTTGCGAATTATAACCTTAGTTTAAAAGTATAAGTACCTATAGCTGCTTCTCTCCCCGAGCATGTCGTAAAAGTCGACTAAGGGATAGTATCCAACATAATGAGATACACTATGCAAGTATTCCCAAGGAGGGTTGACGTCAGGCAGGCGGCCGGTCATAAAACACCTTAGCCAAAATTCTTACAGTATGATCCAAGGTTCATGCTGTGCCGACCCCACATAGAGTGGGATAAGGGCAGAAAGATGATGATGAGTTTAAAAGTATAATCATGCATTATGTCTGTCTGTCTTCTAACTGCCATAACTAGTCGTGACAACCCTCACTGGCAGATGGCATTTTCATTTCACCCTTCCTATACACAATCATAATAAAAGGGTATAGAAATGCGCAACTGCTACTGTCTGGGTAGCATGTTATACAGAAATAGTCTTTAGCCGCTAGTGTTTTGGGATGAATTTTGTACACTTTTTCAAGCGAGCTGGTATTATTACTTAGGTGATGGAGTTGGAAAGTAATACGCGCAAGCGCCCTAGGGTCGTGCTAGAGCTCATTGCATCGCATGCCGTCGTGAAGAGCTACACGTGTTCACCAGTCACTTCCAAAATCCGCTTCGGGACGAGAAGGCTCACCGCGCTGTCCAGTGGGAAATGTGTTTGCGGACATTTGGACTACTGCACTGTAAGTACCTACCTAGCTTTGTTTGTACCACTTCTGTTGATTTAGGTACCGTCGCTTTTTTACCGAACGTTACAATAAGAGATTGTTTGTGCGTTAATCATGGATGAGCGGATTTGTACGAAACTTTGAATATAGATGTGACAAGAGGCTACCTTTTATACAGACGCCACTCGAGCGAAGCTGATGAATAATATAGTAGTACTATTTATGAATAATTATTGATTATTTATCCGTTATATTACACCTTATAAACCATCTTTACCAGCATTTCACCTGATTTTTGGTTCGTATCTGTTAACTTATTTAAAAGCCAGGTATTTTAAAAACATTGGATGACGGAATCAGATGGTTTGGCCGGAGAACCCGACGAACGTCTTTAAACTTTACTTTTCGACACTGAAGTCTTATTAAACTTTATTGAGGCTTATTAAGGCCAGATAAAAGAAAAAAATCGCTATAGTGACGTGTAAAAGAAAAATGAAGGAAACTGTATCATCACCAACACTAAGGCCTTTTACCATCTATAGTAGATGATTTACACAGCGTCAGGAAGCAACTTTTACCTTCACAGACGGGACGCTGTAGTGCCTGGGACGAATTAAGATGGAGTAGGCTTGCCCATCACCTATTCCATCCTCTCAGCTTAGTCGGCCATGTCCACAGGAAAGACATGGTCAATACGTGCGGAGCTGACTAAGCCGCGGGTTTCCTCATGATGTTTTCCTTCACCGTTTGAGAGTACCTACTGGTATAGGGTACATAAATTTTTCACACAGAAAAATCCATTGGTACACGACCGGATTTGAACCCACGACCTTAGGATCGGAAGGCGGGGTCACTACCAACTAGACCACCAGTGCTCTCACCGACATCACCGACAAGAGCTCTTATATTTAGTAATAAGTTTACGAAAGTAGGCCTTCAGCTACGGATTCTGTTTTAAAATAAGTCAATTGGTGTGTTTTGAACAGGCAAACGATGAGCCGATGGTGTACGTCCGCAAGTTGGAAGAGGAGAGTTCTTCAGAGGATTGGGTTTGGCCTGACGAGCAGTTAGAAGGTGTAGAGGCGGCCCGCGCCGTCGACGAACAGTACCGCTCTACTCCCGACCTGGTAAGTGTCTACTACAATTACTAGGCAACTGAGAATCCCCAAATACTGATATTAAAATTTTTGGTTTGAAAATTTACACCAAAGAATGATCAGTTCTTTTGAAACAGGGCGGTGAATAAATTTAAAGTTCTCCTCAAATGTTACTTTCGAGCACGTGACATGTGTTTTCGAAATTTTTACGATCTACGACATGCCGATGTTTTCCTTCACCGTTTAAGAGTACTGGTATAGCGGACATACATTTTTTCGAACAGAAAATCACACTGGTGCACGACCGGATTTGAAAATTTGAGCATTCGAAAGGCGGGGCCGCTACCACCAGTGGACTCTACTGGTTTACTGCGTACCTTCCACCCTGGTTCGCGTTACGCAAAGGCGTAAATTCAAAGTGATTCGTTACAGATTCTACTGAAAAAGCTATATATTATACTACTTTGACTATGACCATTTTCTGCTCGTGTGACTGCTCTGAATTCGTCGCGATCTTATGATAGAATAGAGTAGAGTATTGTGTTTTTGGTCATAGAATAAGTATTTTTCCATTCTATTCAATTTTTTGACCAACGAATTCTGCCGTCGTAATGTCATAGGGCGCAACAAACATTTTTTTTTTTCAAAGTTATATGTTACCTCAAACCGTAACTTTTAACTAATTTCACATTTTATTTCAACTAACGACCCGCCCCGGCTTTGCACGAGTGCAATGCTGATACTAAATATACTACAGAATAATGTAAGCGCAAAAAAATGTGTTAATTTACGACATCACATTAGAAACCTCTAAAATTATCTATGCTATAATTATGCATGTATTATACATATAAACCTTCCTCTTGAATCACTCTATATATTAAAAAAACCGCATCAAAATCCGTTGCGTAGTTTTAAAGATCTAAGCATACATAGGGACAGACAGCGGGAAGCGACTTTGTTTTATACTATGTAGTGATTTGCTCAGCTCTCACCTGTAAAAGGTAAAATAAAGGTTTGGATAAAGGAAAAGTAATAATCACAGAAACAAAACACAAACTAAACTGGCCCGGGAACAGTTAAATCGGAATAAATCGTACAAATTATTTTTAATGCAGCCCGGACGATCGATTAGATGAGGTGTAAGTTTCTTTCTATGCAGATACTGAGCTAGCGAATCCACTGGCTAAGACTAGTCTTGCATACACGTGTAGACAACAAAGACGAAACATTCCACGCAAATATCCTATTATAGAGTATTATAGAATTTCACCTCCCACCCTCTCCGTAGTCATGACAACTTTGGCACGGACTTTTAACTCACCCTATCCTACAAAATAACAAAATATGTGCGTTAAATCTTATACCCGTGTAGACAACAAAGACGAAACATTCCACGCGAATTTCTTAATCTAGAGTATTACTGAATTTCATCTTCCACCCTCTCCGTAGTCATGACAACTTAATTGGTACGGACTTAACTCACCCTATCCTACAAAATAACAAAATATAATAGTTAAATCTTATAGAAAGAACAATAAAATATGAATCGCCTGTCACCATGGTTCATCATATCCGTCCGTCGCGTCGGCTCGTCTGTATCTCATGAACCGTAATAGGTAGAGATGAAATTTTCACAGAGTGTATATAACAATAAATAATATAATTAAATGAAATTAAAAGTAAATGGGAGCCCCATACAAGAAACATTTTTTTAAGTACATAGAGTAAAAGTGATGTACGATGGGACGGATCCCTTCGTGTGCGAGTTCGACTCGCACTTGACAGGTTTTAATAAGTATGTGTGTGTGCGTTGTCCGATGTTTGTACCCTGAGGGGTGGGGTATTGTTTTTTTTTTCCTTGTTTATTTTACTAGTAGTTCGCCCCGAACGGAGCACTCGCGCGCGATCCGTAATCCGCAAGATTTGCATTCGCGTCCTCAGGTTTCTTGTACTTACACATTGTTTATGTACAAGTACCAACTTCTGATATCCCGATTTCCTTTTTCCAATGCAGTGTAATAGAAGTAACTGAGTCGATTAGCATCAAAAAATATTTGGGCAGTTTCCAAATGACCAACTCACGTTTGGCTTAGAAAAATACTATGCCAAAATTTATTTCACAAAAAAGAGCAAATGGTAATTAAGCAACTTTCTTGTGCTTTCCTGCCACTTCACTTCTGGTTCGGATTTCCCCAGACTAATATCCATTCTAACCTGAGCTACGAAGACATCGATACTATAACAAGAATGAGCTCAGGCTACAACGGTTATTTAAATTAAAATTCATGTAAATGTTTGTAAATAGCAGTAAATTTGACTATCATGCACGGATAATTCTAAACGGTTATTTTTAACTGATTTTACAATTTATTTCAATTTGCTCAGCTCTCACCTGTAAAAAGTAAAATAAAGGATTGGACAAAGGAAAAGTAATAGTCACAGAAACAAAACACAAACTAAACTTGGCCCTGGAACAGTTGAATCTGAATAAATCATACAAATTATTTTGAATGCAGCCCGGACGATTGATTAGATGAGGTGTAAATTTCTTTCTATGCAGATACTGAGCTAGCCAATCAGCGGGCTAAGACTAGTTTTGCATACACGTGTAGACAACAAAGACGAAACATTCCACGCAAATATCCTATTATAGAGTATTATCAAATTTCATCTCCCACCCTCTCCGTAGTCATGGCAACTTAATTGGCACGGACTTAACTTACCCTCTCCTACCAAATAACAAAATTTATACGTTAAATCTTATGCTCAAATAAATCCGACATTATCATTATAGGTACTTTTACAGGTATAATTAAAAAAAACAAATCTGTTTTACCTAGGGTAGTTAAAAAAATTAAGTCTACCATGATTCATGCCATGTGTAATCGCGATTGCTTTAATAAATCAAATTACAAGTCTAAAGTGTCATTTGGTTGTTTTAAACATCATTTTTCGTCAGCTACAATACATCATCATCATAGTAATTTCAGCCCATTTTTGGCCACCGCTGGACATAGGCCTTCACTTTATCTCTCCCATCCCTCGCGAGTCACATTCACTGAATTTCGACTATGTTCTGTTCACGATGTCATTCTAAATAATTAATAAATAGTACTCAACGTGAGCGACTGTTGGGATTACTTCCGTTCTGACAGAGGTTTCTGACGAAATACTATTCAACGTACCCTTAGTTCTGATCCATTGTCGTGGGTATCAGAAACTGAGAATACCACTAAATACGTACATACATTTAACAGCAAGACGTGCTTGAAAAGCAGCAGTCGGACCCTGGCCAGCCCGAGGAACCTGCGCCGGAACAAAAAGAACAGAAAGATGATAGCGATGAGTTCTGGCAAAACTTCGCGCCACAAGTTTACATCGAGTTCAGCCACGAGAGAGCGCCGTCGCATGCCTTCGTCAATCCTTACGACGGACCGCCTATTGACTTTCAATATAGGTAAGTTCATTGTTACTTCCACAAGCCGTGACTCCTTTCGAACTAGTGTGGTGAAAGTATTTAAAAGCTCCCTTTGTGCTCTTGAAACATATTTTTCGGACTTTGTAGGTTCTACGACATGCCGGTTTCCTTACGAGGTTTTCCTTCGTTATTGAACGAGCCTACACTCTTGAGGCTACAGTTACAGGGCTGCTTTCTGTTTTTATGAAATGATTAGTTACACAAGAGAATCAATGAATAATTGAGTGAATGGCCACATAACGTGTTTTTCCAAAACAAAATTATACCAATATCACAAACCATTATAAAAATATTCTGAAATGAGACTCTCTGCCTATTACGGTTCATGAGATACACAGCCCTCTGACAGACGGACAGCGGAGGCTTAGTAATTGGGTCCCGGTGGCACCCTTCGTGTACGGAACCCTAAAAAGGGGAGAGGTAGTACTTTGCCCTGAAGTGGGATAAGACAAGTTGAAAATAAAAAAATATTTTTTAATAATACCTTGTCTCGTGGTATTAGAGTAGGTTCAGAAATGTCTACATAATATAAGCCGTGTTGACCGAATTCCATCTGACAGTGACTGGGTGGAAGAATGCGATATGAAGATTGTTTTGGAACCGACCGAACTTCTCGTCTGCATGGGGCTCCTTCACCGGCTTTCGACCCTCATGTCCATCTACAAGGAGCTACCAGCTGTTCCTATTCCAGGTAATGTTTAATCCTTCACTTATGATGATTACTATTTTTTTCGATTTTAAGGCGAGAAAGCGGGATTGAGATTTCTGGATACCTTTGCATTTTATCATAGCTATTCGCTAGCGACGCCAGCTGTGGGAGAAATGTTTGTATTTTCTGCAAATATTCTAGCCCAGCCTAGTGCGATGTCAGAACTATGTATGTGACTGTTGGTTGTTATCTTCATTACTGGCTGGCTGACGATCAGCGCATCGCCTAAACCAACCAATAAAATCCCAGACTTATGAAATTTGGAGGGTATATTTAAAAATCCTAAAACAAAACGGAGTTTAGGGGAGACCTTTACCCAGCAGTGGGACGATATAGGTTAATAAAAAAAAATCGCAGAGCGTTCAACCACTTTATTTATAAAGCGTATCCTTCCTAGATCTACCGATGCGTGTCCTAACTGTGGAGGAATGTGAAGCGTTAAGTGAGAATTTACCTCAGCGGCGGATAAGTTTTGAAGCCCGCGGGCTACGGATCCGCACTCTGCCGTGGGATCACTCGATGTCTGAGAAACCCACGCCGCCGCCTCTAGTCCTAGACCTCGAGTTACCGAAGAGCAGCGTCGTTCTCAATGGGCCCTTGTACCCTCACAGGTAAGCTGATACTTTTCGGACCTCATCATTTTCCTACCCTTATCCCACTATGAGGGGTCGGCACAACATGTTTCCCTCTTTAAGTTTATTTTTACTGCGGGCGATCCACGTGTATGCATCTTGGTAAGCATTTTATGAAGATTTTAGCGGATTAGTACAGAAATGTTACCTCTGTTTAGTAGTATACATGTTTCCCCCTTCCATCTTCTCCTGTCGCTCATCATCTCAGTACTCATTTCTTTCACACAATCCATCTTTTCTTAGGCCTTCCTCTACCTATACTTTTCGTATGAATCATATATTAAACACAGTTGGTCTCATGGAGTACTTCTTTTCCGCGAACGAAGCCGCAGGCGGAAGCCACTACACACTAGTCCATTATTATAATGATAATATGCCATTGGAAGCCATAGGACGGCCAAAAACCTGATTTCTCAAAAAACCAGATCTATAGCAACATTGGTATTACAATAGCCTTTTATGTCTTTTCAATACACCCTCTTTTGTCCATTTAATTGTTTACAATTAAATACACCCTATTCTGTCCACTTAATTGTTTGCAATTCAATGGACAAAATAGGGTGGAAGCATGTTAATTTCATGCTAAATCCTCGGACCAAATAAAAAGAAAAAACCCGCGCCGCGAACAACAAAAGTGAAGCCACCTTTTTATCTATGTGTGTGTCGAAGGTTTTAAGGTTGTGTGTTCCAAGTAACCTAAATTCATAGTATAATAATTAGGAAACGATGCTATTTGAAGTAATTACAAGTGAAAAGTGATTCCGTGAGACTTTTTATGTGATTTGCTGCTGTTTTTACAAGTTTTCACTACACAGGAAGGCATAATTCTATTTTTAAGACTCGTAACGTACTAAGATCCATGAGCATGGTTTTAGTGTAGGTGTGTGCGTGAGCGTGTATGTTTACTTGCAGGAGCACGGTTTTGTGTGGCTTCACTTTTGTTGTTCGCGGCGCGGCGTCTTCTCTTTTTATTTGGTCTGAGGCTAAATCTAATTTTTCAAAACAACCCTTAATAAGGTGCAAAATAGGGTGTCAGAGTTTATGTGGGAACTTTTTAAAGGGTGCGGGCGGGCGGTGACATTCGCTTGAAACTCGGTATGGATATCTACTCTAAATAGGTCCTCAGAGAGGTCGTCAAATTCAACTGCCGCATCTTCAATCACATTTCCAATGATCTTAAGTTATACCTACCATTAAAAATATACTACGTTATTATTATATACGATAGTATATAAAAGTCGCGGGCAACAGCTAGTAATCAATGATACAAAGGATATTCTATGGGAAGACAGCAGATGCCCATTAAACTTGATTCTTTATAAAACCGGATCGGTTTCAATATTGGTGTTTCAATAGCTTTAAATGTCTTTTCAATACACCCTATTTTGTACGTTGAATTGCAAAGAGGGAGATGTTTAATTTGATGCTGAAAGTAAACCGCTTTTGGTGGGAACTGTCTTCACTATCTCGGTCTCCCTTGACCTCGACAGCGGATTAAAGAAATCATAATGGTAGATCAAAGTATTTATGAATTGTTTATGAATTTCGATTAATTGTACTGTAATATTGTAATCGTTTAATTTGACTTAGTTTAAATAGAAATTATAATCAAATTACCTCGTCTACAAATACATCAGTTTTCGTTTAAGAAAAAAAAATATTGAAGATAACAACATAACAAAAAAAGTGTCGTAGTGTATAGAAAACTTAATAATAAATTTGACATTATGTGGTTGATTTTTGATTTCTTGTATAGTTTTCACGGCAAACAAAACGACATACGTCAAATCGGACCTATTTATTAGTTTAACTCGAATATAGGATGAGATAATTAAGCCAATAAAATCTCGGCGGATGTGAACTTGATCTCCTGTTCTGTTAGGTACCCAAGGCAATATAATTGGAGTTATGAATTGTAATCTCGACAGTTATAGTTGTACGTCCAGTATTATTTTTCGCAACTAAGGCTTTTTACCATCTATAGCAGATGATTTATACAGCGTCAGAAGGCAACCTTCACAAACGGGACGCTGTAGTGCCTGGGAAGAATTAAGATGAAGTAGGCTTGCCCAGCACCTATTCAATCCTCTCAGCTTAGTCGGCCTTGTCCACAGGAAAGACATGGTCAATACGTGCGGAGCTGACTAAGCCGCGAGTTTTTACTCAAGATGTTTTCCTTCGCCGTTTGAGAGTACTGGTATATATACACATAAATTTTTCACACAGAAAAATTCATTGGTACACGACCTGATTTGAACCAAGGACCTTTGGATCGGAAGGCGTGGTCACTACCAACTAGACCACTAGTGCTCTCAACCAGGGTATAATAGGACTATACTCTTCGTCCAACCATTTAATATAGCTTTGACAGAGAGTTGACAGACATGTGGATGTCCTAAAACGTTACTGATTCGATTTACGAGTATTATTACAATCGACTTAGTTATGAAGAAGATTTAATCGATTTAACACATTGATAATTTATTGTTGTATTGTTTTATAAAATTCCAGAACGAAACCAGACAAACCACGTTATCTATTTATGCATAAAGTTTAAAATGAAGTCCTAAAATCATTTTTATGCTATTTATATTACTTTAAATTCGAACTATAAGTAATGAAAGCGAAAGAAGTGTGTCATGATCGTAGTAAATAGAGATTCGTGATCTCTGCGTACCCCTATGAGAAACAGGCGTGAATTTATGTATAATATAGGTATGAATTAAATATTATAATATTTTTTTAAAACTGAGACACATGAAGCATTTCAATGTTATTGTTAGGTACTAAATGGGGTAGATAAATGATACTGAGACTAGTCTTGCATGCACGTGTAGACAACAAAGACGAAACATTTCACGCAAATATCCTATTATAGAGTATTATAGAATTTCACCTCCCACCCTCTCCGTAGTCATGGCAACTTTGGCACGGACTTTTAACTCGCCTTATTAAAAAAATTATCAAAATAACGAAATACATACGTTAAATCTTATACCCGTGTAGACAACAAAGACGAAACATTCCACGCGAATTTCTTGATTAGAGTATTATCGAGTTTCATTTCCCACTCTCTCCGTAGTCATGACAACTTAATTGGCACGGACTTAACTCAACCTATCCTACAAAATAACAAAATAGGTACATACGTTAAATCTTATATCCGTGTAGACAAAAAGACAAAACATTCCACGCAACTTTCTTTATATAGAGTATTATAGAATTTAATTTCCCATCCTCTCCGTTGTCATGACAACTTCATTGGCACGGACTTAACCTATCCTACAAAATAACAAAATACATACGTTAAATCTTATACATGTGTAGACAACAAAGACGAAACATTCCACGCAAATTTCTTGATATAGAGTATTATCGAATTTCATCTCCCACCCTCTCCGTAGTCATGACAACTTCATTAGCACGGACTTAACTCACCCTATCCTACAAAATAACAAAATACATACGTTAAATCTTATAGAAAGATCAATGCAATATGAATTCATACATTTGCTTGGAGATTATGAGAGTACTTTGTATTGTATTTTACGACATTTTTGTTTTAGTTCTTATTTCTTGTATTTCTCATATGTTAGTTTTAAGATATATTTTCTATGGGTGGTAGATTAGGTTTATAACATCTCTAACTTTTCTAATGTTGCCTGGAATAAAGTTATTTTATTTAACTTATTTATTTCAAGTAGTTATGCATCTTATGGTTTTGTGTTGACTGTCGGTCAGTAACACGTAAAAGTTTTATATATTAAACTAACAAATTATTTGTTTGGATGAAATCCGGGGTATCTCATGATCTAATATCTGAAGCCAGACAGGGGGAGCCAGACAGGGTAGCTACCTTGCGAGGGTTGGTTAATTGAATACGTCTCGACCCGACTGTTTAAAAAGCTATCTGGAAGCTTCGGAGAGCAATGTTTATTTTAAAATACAAAACTCGATGTTCTGAATATCTTATGATGTTGAAATGAAAATTAATGTCTGGAAAGTTCATCGCCATTTAGATTATTGATATTTTTCATTCTAAGGGTAATTTGAATGAGCTTTTCAGCTCAGACATTTGATTTTGTTTTGGAGAGCTTTTACTTTGGGCTCGCCTGCCGTGCATTTACTAAAAGTTTAACTCAATGTACTCGAAAAAAAATTAATTCCAATTGTTTTCACATAAAAGGTATCACATTAGGGCAGCCATTACAAATATGTTGAGGAAAAAATCAAGTACTACCCTTATAGTGGGCAGCCCTGTTGCTACTTCTTGGTCCCCCACTTCCTCCTACATAATATTGTATCTTCAGTTTGGCTGAAGTATAGGAGCATGAAGCCGTCGCCAGCATCAGTTGTGATTTCCTAACCGAGCTGAACGGCTGCGCACTCCGTCACGAGAGCGCTCGCGTTTTTGTTTTTTATTGTAACTTGTTCTTTTTTTTGTTTATTTATGTGTGTTTGGTTTATAATGCAGTCACTGCAAAAAAGGTTTTAACCTCGGAAATGAGAGAAAATAATTCGCTGGATACTCGTAAACTAATAAATGTTTTTATTGCGCTTCCAAAAGTTACTTATAAATAATACATGGATGAAATCTCCTGCTTTAAAATTCAGTTGCAGGATTTGAACCGAACAAACATAATACAAAAATTTGAATAGAAGCTTTTGAAAAGAGAAATGTTTTTTTGTCAGGGTGTGCTCAGCGGCGTGTCAGATGCCGGAGGACATAGGCCCGCTTTGGCAGGGCGCCCGTGTCCACGCGACTGTCACTGTCAACTCCATCCAGGCGCGGCTCGGCACGCTCAGCGACACGCAGGCGAAGCTGTGCGCGAGAGCCGACATACGAGCCGTGGCGCACATCTTACTGAATAGAGAATTCTTCAACGTGCGAGAGAGCGTCGTCTTTAGCTACTCGCTCAAAATATGTAAGTTTGAGTAAGTTTCGTTGGTTTTTGGGTGTGATAGGAGTGAGTGCAGAAATGACGGCTGAATGAAGGGAATGGAAGAAGAGAACATGCTTTGCTGACCCCACATAGAGTGGGATAAGGGCACAGGTTTTTGGTGGGGTCTCCTTTACAACGAAAAAAAGCAAAGTCTCAAAAAAGTAATTTATTCAGTAAGCTCACCAGGATCCATTTAAAACGGATTTACCGCTAGGCGACTTCTTCGCATGTTCCTCGATCTTACTTTTAATGATCCTTTACAGTTTGTCTTATCACTACCTATTGTTAATGTTGTTGACTTTGACGTTGTGAATACCATTTATCGTAATCCGTAATAATAATAAATATTTGTGGCCGTGAACTCAGTGGGACAACGGAAACTGACCGTTTAAAGTGTCATACATCAACGTTGAATGGTTGCCTTCATTTGGCAGGTGAAGCGAACTTTTGCGGGTCTTCGGCGAGGTTGGAAGCGGCTTGGCAGATTCCCTCTTCGCTGATCGCCGAGAGAGCTTCAGTGCCTCTGCTGCATACTACTCTGCCTAGCGACGCGCTCAACGATGAAGGTATGGCTACAAGGCTAGAACCACTACTCAAACTAGTACGCGGAAAGTGCTTCTAGTGCACTAACTACTACAAGGGCACCGGTGGATTAGTGACTAGTGGCAGTGACCCCGCCTTACGATCCTAAGGCCGTGGGTTCTGTTCGAAAAATTTACGTGCGCCATACCAGTACTCTCAAACTGTGAATTAAAAATTAACGTTGTACATTGCGAGGAAACTTGCATGTCATGAACCTAAAAAGTTCGAAAATACAGAATTGAAAAAATATTAAAAAAAATTGAAAAACAACTCAACTACTAAAAAGCCTTTGAGGCGCACTTTAAATCCTTTCATCACACTGGTTCGAAAGAACTAGTGACACGACTAGATAGATAGACTGCTACTGTAGTGTCACTAGTTATTTAGAACCAGCGTGTTGAAAGGGTTTCAGGTAGGTACGCCTCAGAAGCTAGTGCAAGAAAAGAGCTTTGAGGCGCTTAATAATAATTTCCAACAGTCACATACACAGTTCTGACCCCACAGTAGGATTCCCTGAGTCAAGGGCATCAGAAACTACGTATGTAAGTAAGTTAAGTTCGTATGAGCTAGTGGCCAACTCTTGAGACGGAGTTTTTTAGGCCGCCTGATGTCATGGCTTAGTGACTTAAAAGCTGGGACCGACATTTTAACGTGCCCTCCGAAGCACGGAAGCGCTCAGCTCGTAATGCCACTTGTGGTCACCCATCCAAATTGCGACCGCGCACAGGGTGACTTAACTTCAAAGATCAATCAAGAACCTTTAAGCAAGCTACGCCACGAGCGCTTAAACTACGTAAACCGTGGCACCACAACACCGAGATCCCGAAGAGATATTAGCAGAACATGCGAACATTTCACCCACAGCGGGTATCGAACCCGTGACTCTTGCAGAGCCACGAGCCACAAGCCTTCTGCCACGTCACCGAGGTCGTCAAAGTAACATTTAGTTTCCTTCCAGATGCCGTTGCCATAGATCTGACTTTTGAGGAGTTTGTGCTCCGTGGATACATAACAAACAACACCAATACTCACATATTCACACTGCAGTCCGCAAAAGCCACCGCACTACATGAGCCGAGTAAGTTATCTAAAAAGATCTACGTACTTAGACCATACATACGTGACTTTTATTCTCGTTTTTTGACGTATAATAAATCAACGTCTTTGGGCCTTTTATTGCTATCTACAGGTGGGGTTACATGCTTATCGTACCCTGTATGGGTCTAAAGGGGTCTATTGCTTAATTGCTAATATAAGGTTTAAGATTAATATAGTTGTAGTCTTTTCATCTGTTTTATACAGTAGACAAATAGAGACAGACACTTATTATGACATATCGTGACGTTTAGAAAGGTCAAGTCAAGAGTACCCTAAACCGACAAATGAGCCCGGTCTTGCTGACTCGGTAGTCTCGGATTTCTTCGTCACATATGATTCTCAAAGAGTATGAATCACATACGTAATAAAAATAAGTAGATGGGTCATTATTGCTTTTATTTTCAATAGCTCGTAGATTTGATATAAAGTGGACTGCATGCTGTCGATTGGCAACGTAAGCTCATTTGGTTACTATACTCCGCTTTCACTTACTCGCTTTGTTGCTCTTCTTATTCATCTTGCTTTGCTTGCTCTATAGGTAAAATGTATAATCATTATAGGTAGGAATAATGGATAAAAAATGGATGTGAAGGTTCAAGTTCATGTTCTATGATCCTCTCGTGGGAGGCACCAACCTCGAAGGTAGGTGGACGAAGCTCAGAAGTTGGGGTATGGTGCATGGTCATCTCGCCGGACGCACCGACCTCGAAGGTAGGTGGACGAAGCCCAGAAGTTGGGGTATGGTGCATGGTCATCTCGCCGGAGGCACCGACCTCGAAGGTAGGTGGACGAAGCTCAGAAGTTGAAGTATGGTGCATGGTCATCTCGCCGGAGGCACCGACCTCGAAGGTAGGTGGACGAAGCTCAGAAGTTGGGGTATGGTGCATGGTCATCTCGCCGGAGGCACTGACCTCGAAGGTAGGTGGACGAAGCCCAGAAGTTGGGGTATGGTGCATGGTCATCTCGCCGGAGGCACTGACCTCGAAGGTAGGTGGACGAAGCTCAGAAGTTGGGGTATGGTGCATGGTCATCTCGCCGGAGGCACCGACCTCGAAGGTAGGTGGACGAAGCTCAGAAGTTGGGGTATGGTGCATGGTCATCTCGCCGTATGCACTGACCTCGAAGGTAGGTGGACGAAGCTCAGAAGTTGGAGTATGATGCATGGTCATCTCGCCGGAGGCACCGACCTCGAAGGTAGGTGGACGAAGCCCAGAAGTTGGAGTATGGTGCATGGTCATCTCGCCGGAGGCACCGACCTCGAAGGTAGGTGGACGAAGCCCAGAAGTTGGAGTATGGTGCATGGTCATCTCGCCGGAGGCACCGACCTCGAAGGTAGGTGGACGAAGCCCAGAAGTTGGAGTATGGTGCATGGTCATCTCGCCGGAGGCACCGACCTCGAAGGTAGGTTGTGGGGGTTCAGGAACCAGAGTGTCATTACCCGAGTAGCACTTATTGTGATGAAGAGTCATTAATGCTAAAAATGGTGCCGATTTTGTACCATATACGATAGTTAATAAGAGGTATGTTTTGATGGGCATGTCAGGACATTCTCTCCATACAATTTACTGCAGCTTTTGGTCCATTTCATTAGATAAATCATACGATAACATTTATCAATATCGGCCGTGTATGCGTAACGATACTGCCCCCACTTCAGTATGATCCCTTGCAGATCTTGTTGCAAGTTGGGACCTTTGTACATACAGGTTATTTAAACTGTAGCCGGAAGTGGTTTTGGCGGACGCATTAAACACTACACGTAGCTTTGTTGTGCTTGATTCGGCTCTTTGAACCGCATGATGAGGTAGAAATCATTCCATATCAGACCTCTGCTTCTGCTTGCTGCTAGATATTGCTTCTCTCATATGCTCCATTTGCTCATATTCGCTAATAAATTGCTTGTATTGCTTTGCTAGACTTTCTTGCCTGCTAAATTTTCCCGGAAGTGGTTTTGGCGGACGCATTAAACACTATACGTAACTCTGTTGTGCTTACTTCGGCTCTTTGAACCGCTTATGAGGTAGATATCATTCCATATCAGACCTCTGCTTCTGCTTGCTGCTAGATATTGCTTCTCTCATATGCTCCATTTGCTCATATTCGCTAATAAATTGCTTGTATTGCTTTGCTAGACTTTCTTGCCTGCTAAATTTTCCCGGAAGTGATTTTGGCGGACGCGTTAAACACTACACGTAGCTTTGTTGTGCTTACTTCGGCTCTTTGAACCGCATGATGAGGTAGATATCATTCCATATCAGACCTCTGCTTCTGCTTGCTGCTAGATATTGCTTCTCTCATATGCTCCATTTGCTCATATTCGCTAATAAATTGCTTGTATTGCTTTGCTAGACTTTCTTGCCTGCTAAATTTTCCCGGAAGTGGTTTTGGCGGACGCATTAAACACTACACGTAGCTTTGTTGTGCTTACTTCGGCTCTTTGAACCGCATGATGAGGTAGATATCATTCCATATCAGACCTCTGCTTCTGCTTGCTGCTAGATATTGCTTCTCTCATGCTCCATTTGCTCATATTCGCTAATAAATTGCTTGTATAGCTTTGCTAGACTTTCTTGCCTGCTAAATTTTCCCGGAAGTGGTTTTGGCGGACGCATTAAACACTACACGTAGCTTTGTTGTGCTTACTTCGGCTCTTTGAACCGCATGATGAGGTAGATATCATTCCATATCAGACCTCTGCTTCTGCTTGCTGCTAGATATTGCTTCTCTCATGCTCCATTTGCTCATATTCGCTAATAAATTGCTTGTATTGCTTTGCTAGACTTTCTTGCCTGCTAAATTTTCCCGGAAGTGGTTTTGGCGGACGCATTAAACACTACACGTAGCTTTGTTGTGCTTACTTCGGCTCTTTGAACCGCATGATGAGGTAGATATCATTCCATATCAGACCTCTGCTTCTGCTTGCTGCTAGATATTGCTTCTCTCATATGCTCCATTTGCTCATATTCGCTAATAAATTGCTTGTATTGCTTTGCTAGACTTTCTTGCCTGCTAAATTTTCGCTCTAGCAATAGCTATCTCCTTCGAAGAACCTAACTTTTCTTTAAATTGCTGCTTCATGGGCAATCTCACTTCATAACGGTCACTTTCTAGGCGCTTCGTTGTTGCTTTATAAAAATCTACACATTCTTGATCTTCCACTCAAATCTCGTTTTGCTCTTGTATGTCCTCTATTTTCCAAATCTGTTGTAGATTCTCAATGTCGTTCAAAATTACGTTGCATTGAAATGATGTTTGAATACTTCCGCATGATAGCCAACCTAGCTTGGTATGCTGGGCTAGAGGCTCCGATTGAGTTTCCCCTCGGATTAGGCCCTCTAATATGATGATAGAATAAACATCCGCCCCTAGAAGCAGATCCACAGGGCGACTGATGTTATAATCCGGATCTGCTAAGTAGAGGAGCGCCATATGTTGCCAAGCTGGTTTATCGAAAGTTTTGTTTGGTATGTTTTTAACGACGTTCTTCATGATCAAAACCTCGAGTGTTAAACTCAGCGCGAATACTTCAATCCGGCTCGAAGGAAATGTACGGAACCGTACGCGGATAAATAAGAGTGGGACGCTGGATTGATACGAACTGAGCTTGTAATATAAATGCTGTATTTAAGAAGTTAAAGTTTCGCTAATGATAGGCTAATGATTTATGCTGATATGAGTGCGGACCGCTCGCTGTCCGAATATGCACAGGTAAATCGCGCGATGCACCTCGTGCGACCGCCGTATTTAGCCGAAACTGCTTGCTAAGGTGTTCGATATGTATCGAACACCCTATGAGAAACAGGCATGATATTAAGGTATGTAAAAAAATATTATAATTTATGATTAACTGAATAATTGCAAAAAACACACCGTTCCGTACCGTGAACTATAAATGTTTGTTTTTCTATTACTTGTTGTTAAAGCGGCAATAGAAATACAAAACTAAGGCCTTTAACCATCTATAGTAGATGATTTATACAGCGTCAGGAGGCATCTTTTTACCTTCACAAACGGGACGCTGTACTGCCTGGGATGAATTAAGATGGAGTAGGAGCCCAGCACCTATACCATCCTCTCAGCTTAGTCGGCCTTGTCCACAGGAAAGACATGGTCAATACGTGCGGAGCTGACTAAGCCGCGGGTTTCCTCACGATGTTTTCCTTCACCGTTTGAGAGTATAGCGCACATAAATTTTTCACACAGAAAAATCCATTGGTACACGACTGGATTTGAACCCACGTCCTTAGGATCGGAAGGCGGGGTCACTACCAACTAGACCACCAGTGCTCTTCTGTACACACTCTGAATATTTCAACTCTCTACCTATTACTGTTAATGAGATACAGTCCCCAGACAGACGGACAGCGGAGGCTTAATAATCAATCAAATCAAGAGTCACTTAATATTCTAAATATTAGGATAATAACAATATGAGACGAGATGGAATTCCTGTTTCATCTTCCACAGAGGGTGAATCATTGAAGCAGGCTTGGTTTTTCTCCGCACCTGATGCTCCGACCACCACGTAAGTTCTTTTAGCAACACTTCTTTTCAACGGCCTCGGTGGCGTGACAGGATAAAACAGGATCATTATTTTGGATATGTTTCTTTTTATGGGGAGGGGGCAAACGAGCAAGCGTCTCACCTGATGGTAAATGATTATAATGGTGTGACCAGCCAGTAATATCATTCGGGACACGTAATATCAGCCAGTAATATCGTTCTTGCTAAACAGCAGCATGGTGAAAGAATTTAAGGTGCGCCTCTAAGGCTCCTTTCGTGCGTTTGTCACATGTTTTTGAACTCTTCAGGTTTTAAGACAAGCCGGTTTCTTCGATGTTTGAGAGTACTGGTACACAAACACTACTGGTACAGCTAGATTGGAGTTCCACTGTTTCTTTCGATCGGTGTGAATTGATTGTTCTATTAACTGCGTCTGAGTGAAGTTTTTGGTGAAGGACGCAGTGTTTTAACGAATGATTATACCCCAGGCCATACCTCCGCTTGGCTATACAGTGGTGCGACAAGGCGTTGCCCAATTCTTTGGATTACATCGGAGTATTGACGGAGCCCACGGCGATATGCGTCGACCCACTCTTCATAGCGTGGCTCGCTTACAAGCCTATGCTTAAGCCGCTTGGTAAGTTGATTTTTCGCTCATTTTAATGGTTTTTGTAAACTTACAGCTATGTTCATCGATAGTTACATACGTATGTACACATTATCACGTCCGTATCCCTAATGGGGTGGGTGATTTGAATGAAACTTGGAATATGCATAGTACATGTGCTGGATTAATATATAGGCTATTTTTTATCTGGGTATAACGCGAGCGAAGCCGCGGGCGGCAGCTAGTTAGTAATAAACTGAAAGGAATTCTTATAAGGTACGAGTTATTATTCTCATCCATTGATATCTGTGTACGTTTTGGGTTTAATCATCATCTTCCTGCCCTTATCCCACTCTATGTGGGACCGGCACAACATTATCCTTGGATTATGCTGTAAGAGTTTCAGCTAAGGTGTTTTATAACCGGCCTGCCTGACGTCAACCCTTCTTGGGAATACTTGCTTATTTATCTCATCATGTTGCAGAGGATACTATCCCTTAGTCGACTTTTACGACATGAGTTTAATGTAAAATATAAATAAACGGTGTATATCAGTAAGTATCATTCTTTACCCCCTTTTGTTTTAGAATCAGTGTCACAATTGGGTTCGAAGAGCATGAACGTGTCTTCCACGCAATACTTCATGAAGCGACGTGCCACACCGCCTGTTAGTATTTCGTTTTTATACTTTAACGAGAGAGATAATAATATTCCTACTATTAAATTAATTGATTTATAATATGAATTTAAATTGAATTTAATTAGGTGTAAAGTCATCATCATCATCATCTTCCTGCCCTTATCCCACTCTATGTGGGGTCGGCACAGCATGAACCTTGGATCATGCTGTAAGAGTTTTGGCTAAGGTGTTTTATGACCGGCCGCCTGCCTGACGTCAACTCTCCTTGGGAATACTTGCTTATTGTATCTCATCATGTTGGAGGATACTATCCCTTAGTCAACTTTTACGACATGTTTTGGGGAGAGAAGCAGCTGGACGCATTCTATGTTTTTTCTTTGCTCCCAGTCTAGCGAAAATTCATTCATTCATTTAATTATGTGTAAAGTGAGATATATATTATCTTGACGTGTTCGTCTTCAGTCGTCCAGCGGCCGCGGCGCTAGCAAGACGTCTGCCGAACTAGTCCACGTTCGAACACGCAGCGTCGGCTCCAGCGAAAAGGCTGAGAGTAGAGAAACCAAGCCAACAGCTCTCCAGGTAAATTCACTTGTCCAGCAATTCTGCTTTTTTTTATAAGATTTTGGGATCCTTCGAATCAAATTGCCAATTCACTTAACCGATTTTGTTAAAATTTTTAATGTAAATATTTTAGGTTCCAGAATAACATAGACTAATCAAATTTCCGAAAATCAACCCCTAAGGGGGTTAAACAGTGTGGTAAAGTTTCTATGGAAAATTTTATTCCTTGTTCCTTGTTCGATTGACTCAAAACTCGAAAAAATAAACTTAAAAGTAAATAATTTAATATGTATATTTTATTTTTTCGTAATAATACCTAGGGGGGCTTCAAGGGAGTTAAGTTACTAATATTATAAATTAGGAAATAAAAAAAGTTCGTATGAGCTAGTGGCCAATTCATGTGACGAAGTTTTTTTGAAAGGCCTCCGTCATGGCTTAACGACTTCAGAGCCGGGACCGACAATTTAACGTGCCCTCCGAAGCACGGAAGCGCTCAGCTCGTAATGCCACTTGCGGTCACCCATCCTAATTGTGACCGCGCACAGGGTTGCTTAACTTCAACGATCAATCAAGAACGTCTAAGCTGGATTCAGGATGCTGATGCGGCTGCCTCGCTTTTGCAGCGCATCGGGGATGTTCGCGGAGGCGCGCACGGACGGCTTTCAAGCGATTATTCGCAAGAAAGTCGCTTCCCTACTCCAGCGTGCGCGAGGCAGCGGCAACTGCATCCTGAAGATGATTGTAGCTCGGGCAGACTGTCCCATCCAAAACAGGTGGATGAGTATAATTATGGGCTCTATTTAATATTATATCATTTTATATTTTTATTTTAATTTAATGTTGTCAATTTAGTGTAATTTTATATTATTTTCTGTGACATTTATTTAAATGTTGTTTGTATGTTGTTTTAGTTTTAAGTGTGTGTGTGTGTGTGTAAATATATTATGATGTTTTTTTATGGATTGATATAATCTAAAATAAATGAATAATAATAATAAGCAAGCTACGCCACGAGCGCTTCAATTAGGAAGTAATTTGATATTTTTTGTAACAGTCTCCACCGGTGGAGTCGTGGTGGCACGGCGACAGGCTGGTGTCTCTCCACGATCGCTTGCGCCGCATGCTCGTGAACGTGGAGCTGGGGCTGACGCTGCTGTACGTGACGATGTCTCCGGCGTCGGCGCTCGACTGCGGCACCGTGCGGGACGCTATGGAGCGCCACGCCAGCGCGGGACAACGCGTGCTGGCGCTCAGGTCACCACCCAAACTTAATGCGCCACACTCAGACCAAATAAAATGGAAAGACGGCGCGCCGGGAACAACAAAAGTGAAGCCACACAAAACCGTGCTCCTGCAAGCGAACATACACGCTCACGCACACACCTACACTAAAAGCATGCTCATCGCTCTCGAGTTACTAGAGTAAACTAAAATTTAAAAATAGTATTATGCCTTCCTGTGTAGTGAAAACTTGTAAAAACAGCAGTAAATCACATAAAAAGTCTCAAGGAATCACTTTTCGCTTGTAGTAGTACTTCAAAGTACTTCAAATAACATCGTTTCTTAATTATTATACCATGAATTTTAGGTAACTTGAAAACAAAACCTCAAAACCTTCGATACACGCATAGATAAAAAGGTGGCTTCACTTTTGGTGTTCGCGGCGCGTCGTCTTTTCTATTTATTTGTTTGGTCTGAGGCGCTACATCACTTTGATGACCTCGGTGGCGTGGCGGGCGAGTGCTCGGCTGAAACGCAAGAGGCGCGGGTTAGATTCCCGCTACGGGAGAAATATTAGGATGTTCTGCAAATATTGCTTCCAGGTCTTGGTGTCGTAGTATTATATAAGTATGAATTTACAAAAAAAAGTAAATACGTATTCTATCAGCCTTCTGGTGCCCATAGTACAAGAGGGTTCAAATCCTGTCGTGCAAATTGATGTGCGCTATACAAGTACCCTCAAACGGTGAAAAAAAACATCGTGAGGAAACCGGCGTGTCGTAGGACCGTAAAAAGTTTGAAAACATGTGTCAGTTGACAAAAACAATTAGCAAACTGAAGTGGCAGTGGGCTGGTCATATCTGCCGAAGAACCGACAACCGCTGGAGTATACGAATTGCTGAGTGGAGAGCGCGACTTGGCAATCGTAATGGAGGACGCCCTCCGGCTAGCTGGAGTGACGATCTGCGAAAGGCTGCTGGCAGAGACTCGATGCGTCAAGTCGAAGATGGGGCACAATGGCGCTCGTTAGGGCAGGCCTATGTCCAGCAGTGGACAACTACAGGCTGATGATAATGATTGTGTGTTTCAAGATACAATTTCTGCGGTTGTTTCAGTATGTAATGTTTATTATTTTTGTCGTACAGCCTTGGACGCATATCGCTGTACTCAAGCACGATTTCCAAACACTTCTGGCACGACATCAAACATGACGGACCTACCTTCATCGCTCCGACGTCAGACCGAAGTAAATACCTTATTTAAACAGCTCGTTTTAATCATAACCTGGATACTCGCGAGGCAGCCGCTTGAAGCAAATGCTCGCTTAGCTCACAGTTCCTAGCCCGAGAAAAACGCTCAAACTGCGGGCAAGGCATGTCCTGACTGAGCGACCAGTTGCCTCGCGAGGCCTTGCGAATAACTGTACCACATCAAAAAAAGGGGTTATTCCTGTTGAATAACACCCTTTGTGTCACACTGTGACTAAACGGGAAAAAATCTCTTGGGTGACACTATACTACTGTAAAAAGAGTACAAACTTGGGGTCTCAGATTGGGTAGTTCTATAAACGGATTTAAACGGCCCCTGCCCAATAACATAGAAAAATTACGTGCTCAAGCAGCTGTCAAAAGTAAATAAAGGATTCGATGAAGTATTGAAGGTCTTTTGACAGATTTTTTAGCCAGTGCGCCGCTTCCTTTACCTAACAGAGATCCTTACAGGCCATATTTATGTTATAGGCTCGCCACCCGACTCGTTTCCCTGGAAAATGCGACTCGCCGACGTCTCATGCTACACGCTAGAAGTGCAAGCTGGTACTGACAAGTCTGGCCGGGACAAGTCGATGAAAGCTATCCGATCCCAGCTGAAGACACCTCTAGTGGCAATGCCGCGTACTGTGCTAGAACTAGTTACGACCACCGTGACTTTGTCTGTTGTCACCAAGGCGTTGCACATCAGGGCCACGCAAAAGAAGGAGCCAAGGAAATATTCGGAGCCAAATGTTGATGAGCAGGTATTATCAATAGATTGTTGTTTAATTGTTATGTAGATGCGTTGACAGCTCCCTTTTTTGAAGAGACTAGCATTCGCCTGCGGCTTCGCTCGCGTTGTATCCGGACAAAAAGTAGCCTATATGTTATTCCAGCACGCATACTATGTATATTCCAAGTTTCATTCAATACCGTTCAGCCGTTACGGCGTGATTGAAGCACAAACATAAATCGTCACATCCACACATCAAGATACACACAAATAAAGGAGTTATTCCCATAACGTCGATTTCCCATGACGCCACTGCTGATTCCACTACGCCTACCTCGCAAATGCTTAATTTCCACTACGAAAGAAGCAAGATAATTGACCCGCCATTCGTCACTAATTATTCCATCACATAAAAAGTTGTTATTCTCCGGAAATTCCCTATTTTTAGAATGTATGTCTTTTCATCTTTTCCCTCATGTCTGTATGTATGATGTAGGCGTGTGACGGTATTTTTGATAAATACCGTAGGTCATAAAGTTCAAATAAATTAACGACGGCTGATAGAGAGGGTAGTGGAAGAAAAACACATGTTAACCCTAAATAAGTGGGATAGCGGCAGGGAGATACTGCATTGTGGTTACTCAATTGTCATCATCATCATCTGCCTGTTATCCCACTCTATGTGGGGTCGGCACAGCATGATACTTGGATCATGCTGTAGGTTACTCAATGATCACTAATAGCAAAACCTTGTTTCAGAGAGTGAAATATTTCACAAAGGGGACGGATTTTAAGCCAGCCACGCTGAAAGAATTCGTTCGCGGACCAGCCAAGTAAGTTTACTTATGACTTCAAATAATAATAACGAAAATGTAATAACAAACAAAAGTATTTTTATTATAATCTTTTTCTGTGTTTTGAGATTGACTTTATTCTGAATATTTGTTTTTCTTTGTTTCAGACGAAAGAAAGGACAAGAAGTAAATAATTATACTTAACTTATACTAGAGGGAACCTGATTAATCGATTACTTTAGACCTTGTAGTGATGACAATCTGAATAATTTTATACATACATATTGTCACGCCCGTATCCCTAATGGTTTGGGTAGAGCCACAAGTAATCATAAGAAAACTTGCAGTCACTTCTGATTCAAAGCCCCAAGATGGACGTGGTGAACCAGGTGATATGTTGGAGACGATGTTATCCCTTAGTCGACTTTTACGACATGCTCGGGGAGAGAAGCAGCTGGACGCATTCTATGTTTTTTCTGCACTCCCAGTCCAACAGAGAAGTTGATAATAAAATAAAAATTAGACAAATTTTATAAAAGTGTGAAATATTAATAGATTTTTTGGGGTCAAAAGTAGTTCGAAAAGGTTCGAGTAAACACACTAATAATAGGTTGGATTTTACGAGAATTGATAAATAAATACTTAAAACAATAGACAAAATCTTTTGAGATAAAAAATGTCGACGTTTTTAACGTGGTTTAATCTGCGGAGAACTTCTCGCGAGCTCTATTATTATTTCTACAGGTGCCGGAAAAGAAGTCCGATCCCAGTTCTACAGCGGCGTCAGCGCCGAACGGACCAGTCGTCTCCCTAGGAGTGCACTTACACGCAGACACACCACCGCTCATAGTCCGCTTAGACCACGATCAGGTACACGCGCATTCTAAATAATTTTGACAAAAAGTTTAAGGAGTAATCAGCTAGCGTGGTATGGTTATGTCATGCGGAGGGATCTAAGTCATGTCTCGAAGAGAGTTATGAATGTGGATGGATTTAGAGGTAGTGGTAGGCCAAAGACAAGGTGGATAGATTGTGTGAAAGAGAACATGGTTAAGGAAGGCGATGATGACAGATAGAAGGGAAGATCCTGTGCCGACCCCACATAGAGTTGGATAAGGGCAGGAAGATGATACCCAGACAGCATAACTGTGGTAAAATAAAGTTGGGCCCACCTGGCAAGGCGAGGTGATGACAGTTGGAGTAAGGCGCTAACTGAATGGCGTCCAAGAGACGGTTACGGCAACCTCGATCGTCCAGCAGCGAGATGGGCTGACGATATAGAGGGGCACATACAAAGCGAGGCCTACCTCGCAGCGAGACTCAAAGTCACCTCAAAGTCACCCCAACACATACTTCGCAACGCCCCTTTTTTTACAGCATTCACTCTATTCCGGTGTTTCTTCTGCCATACCCAACTTTCACTTGAGTTGACACGTTGAGTTTATTTGAGCTGTTATATCTTCAGGTACACATAGTAGCGGCGGCAGTGCACTGTTTCACGCATATAGTTGCCCTACTGCAGCGTCCTCCACTGCATCTTCCCAAGCATTCTTACACCACGCTCGGAAGCCCTCACCGCTCACTTATCAGGTAATTCTTTTAAAAAGCTGCTGAAAAATTTTAAACAGCCGTCCGCTGTGCGTTTTAAGTTCAGGTCCTAACGAGCTTAAAGATTTAACGCCTGCCCATTTTTTTAATATAACTTACCAAATAAGTTCCATTCTGTCCTAGCTATTCCCATAAATAATTTCACAAATTACCCTACAATGTCATACAGAACTGCGAAGAAGCGATTTAGTCAGTCATTTAAAGTTGTTTGTTTTCAGGTCTGTGTCGGAACTAGAGGAGCCAAACACTCCGTCAGATGAAACGCCCAGCGAGAACCGCTCTGAACTCATATCCATTTTTGAAGCGCATTCAGCAAGAGACAGTAAGTATTTTTTTTATTTTTCAATACTAAAACTTTTATTATGTTACAAAAATGAACAACGGCATAAAATACTACACATTATCACACCCATATACACCAATGGATTGAGCAGAGCCACAAGTACCTAATCAAATATTATCTATCAAAATTGTACACTTAATAGGTAACAGCGACAATTCGGTCGCCACTCAGCATATTATGGTACTACTAGTGGAACGCTCCGCGTGTTTTTTCTTCATAAAAACTTCATCTTCTCGCTGAGTCCGGAAATATTATGTAGCTATTTGTATAATTCTCGCTGCGAGAATATCTGGATCTCTTTTCTTAGTACACCTCTTCACCATGAGAGGAATATGCTACTAGGACATGGTTTAGGTTGTTCGTTGATTGTCAGTTAGTCAGTCAGTAACGCAAATTTTATAAATTTAATTAAACTGGTAGTTAGCCCCGAACTGAGATTTCGAGCGCTTATTACCTGCGTGAATATCCAGTCCAACTTGAACTACGAAGACATTGAAAATGTAACAAAAGAGACTCAGGTTACAACGGTTTTCTAAATTTAATTATTTAGCTTTTACATAGGTATAGTTTTTGAAATACCAGTATACGCTATACCAGTTATCTCAAACGTTGTAGAAAACACCGTGAGGAAACCTGCCGCTTAGTCAGCTCCGCACGAATTGACCATGTCTTTCCTGTGGTCACAAGACCGACTAAGCTGAGAGGATGGAATAAATGCTGGGTAAGCCTTCTCCACCTTAATTCGTCCCGGGCACTACAGCGTCCCGTTTGTGAAAGTAAAAGTTTCCTCCTGACTCTGTGTAAATCATCTACTATAAATGGTAAAAGACCTTAGTTTTTTTTCAAGGTCAAATGCAGTCATAATCACTGTTTCTGTTCTCTAGCCACGTTCAATCTGAAAACGTTCTTCTGGTTCCAATGGGTGATCAGCCGCGCAACTCTGGTCGCGGCTACACATCAGGTGAAACTGGCGTTCGACGTGGACGATATCATAGCCACTGTGGACCTTCAGAACCACTATAACCAGTTGAAGGTCAAAGTGGCCAGTGCCTCTGTCAGGCATTATGAAAAGTAAGTCTAGTAGCCAAGAGCGTTAGTTGGCACGGTATAGAACGTCAGACGTTGTAAATTAATACAATATACCTGCTGATCAGTTAATACTGTTAGGAGCTTTTACAAGTACTTGATACTCCTAGCATTCAATACTCTATCTTTGTTTGACAGTTCTTGCCCTCGAGGAAGGAATAAGGTTTTGAATAAGCTATTTGTGTACTCATTTCATTGTGCTGAATCTTTCACTCTTAATTACATCTGTCCCGCTTATCTGCAACCCGTTTTATATTTACAACCGATCTTTTGAAAATAGTGCTCTTCTTTTATCTCAGAAGTGGAAGCGACGATTGGACTGCCGGGGTCCTCGGCGGAAGAGTCCTTGAAGCTCGTGAGCCAACAAACGCTAAAGAAGACAACCACTTCCTCTCAATTACCATCACGCAGGCTCAGTGAGTAATCTTTACTATTGTCGACAGTTGACTGCTTCTGTAACTAGATGGCGTGGTTATACTTTGGACTTTGGACCTAATTACTTCATTTATTTTTAGAATATCCAACTTGCCGGCAAGTTGGAAAGAAGAGATTCACCCCAAATTACTGGAACATAAACAGAGTGTAGACAGTATGTGGGAAATTTACGCGACACTAGCGCCACTTGAAATGGTGCTGCAACCGGGCATTCTGCAACAAATCGTCTCGCTTGTTCAAGAGATGGCGCCACGGTCGTTCTGCCCTCTTCAGAAAGAGCCAACTCAGAAGTAAGACATAGCATACATTTATTTATTTATAAGATAACGTTTTGTGGCGGTCATTTTGTGTGTGGTTTCTGTGTTTTTCATTTTTCAACCTATTGTCGTTGTTTGCAGACAAATCGCTACGCAGTGGCCGTTCTGTTATGTATCTGCTGGCGGACTAAGGCTACTACTCACCCAACAACAGGAGAGTAAAGATAAAGACGACACCTTCATGTTTGTGGTAAGATTACAGGCAATTATTGCTTTGATGGTTTTTCTCGCGCTTACGTTCATATTAAAATGTTTTTATTGATTACAGATAGGCAAGGTGACCGTCAGTCCACACCCGGAAAACCCCATCTGTAGGTTAGTATTTCCTTTTTCGTAGTATTTACACTGTTTTATTTTTACATATTATTAAAGTAGCTGGAAATCAACGGATGAGATTCGCGAAGGATCGGAGAGAATGCCGTAATAAGGAGGAGGCCTATGCCCAGCTGTGGGCGGAGATGGGCTAAAATGGTTATTATTAAAAAATTAAAATATGACTCAAAAATCGAGTTGGAAAACATGTATTCGTGAACGCAATACTAGGCGACGTATTTGTCAAATTGAAGCGGAATTACTTCCAAATATTTCCTGCCGGCCAGCATCCACTGCTGGGAATAGACCTGTCTGTTTGTAACCAATCAAAATCAAAAGTACTTTTTTCCTTGAAATCGCTAGGATCATTGGACACGTGACCAAGCGAACAATATCGTTTGCCCATCTCGCTGTAGGTTAGTCAGATGCAGTTATACAATTAGCCTAACGCGCTATTTAACTTGGGACATGTGGCTCTGCCCACCCCATTACGACGGTACGAGCGTGATATTAAGTAGCGCGCTGGCAATGAGATACCAGCGCTCTGGCATGTCATTGCAAATGCTGAGTGATGGCCCGTTTGATCGAGCAAGCGAAGTTCTCAGTGGCAGCTTGACTTTTTTGGCATTGTATGTTTGTATAACAAAACAAAAAAAAATTTGTAAGAAAATAAGTTTCTATTCTATTATTTAACTTTGATATTTACATCCCCAGGCGCACAATAAGTGCTGGTAACGAGAGTGGCTGGCTGTCCGTGGGGGGAGGGCTGGAGGGGCGTCAGTACGAGATATTCGTCAAAAATGTGAGCGTCCGCTCCGCACAGTTCCGGCAACTAGTCAACCAGGAGGTAACTACAGGCTTTCTATTACTACTCCTTAGCTATCCTACTGTACTATAGTCGTGTCAGTTGTTATCTCAAACCAGAACCAGTTAGAAGAGCTCGTGGCGTAGTTTGCTTAGAGGGTGACCATAGTGGCATTACGAGGTGAGCGCTTCCGTGCTTCGGAGGGCACGTTAAATTGTCGGTCCAGGCTTTTAAGTCGTTAAGCCATGATGGAGGCCTTTAGGCGGCCTAAAAACTCCGTCACAAGAGTTGGCCACTAGCTCATACGAACTTACTTACTTATCTCAAACCAGTTTGATACAAGTAGCAAAAAATATTTTTTATAAAAACCCACTACGATAAAAATATTAAAGTTATCTACAAAATATCTAAAAACCGTATCGTATATAACCGTGTAACGAATATAAATTTATCGAACAGAAAAAGTCTTCGTTGCATGACCTGATTTGAATCAACGACCTTAGGGTCGGAAAGCAAGATCACTACCACTAGACTTCCAGAATAAAATTCTCAGTTAGGTTTCTCCTAGTATTCCAAGTTTCAAATCCTCATATCCTCACAAACTTTAAGATTTATAGTATTGGTAACATTTATATAAATTATTTTAGACTAGTGAAGCGGAAATGCAGAAAGGAGGTACCGATAACCCAGCACTGAAGTGGACCCAACCCGTCTTCTCACCAAACATCACTCCTGTACTCCACGCGTATGTATAAATAATATTAATAATGGTGTACATTGTAGAGAAAAGCAGCTGGACGCATTCTATGCTTTTTCTTTACTCCCAGTCCAGTAGAGAAGTAAAATAGAAAATTAAATAGTAAAAAGTGAAGAACAAACTTTCGCATTTATAAATAAATAAATAACACCCAACAGTCACATTGGAATGAGGGCAGGAAGATGATGATTCCTTTGATCACCCCAATAGGGATATAATGCGTAATTATGCGTATGATTATGATATAGTACGTAATTATGCTATTGTTCCACAGCGTGGACGTGGGATGCGTGCTAGCCCCGGCTTTGTTCGTGGGTAGATCTCTGTCGTGTGGGCCAGCCGTGGAGCTCAATCTCGTCTCGGACTGCGCCATAGAACTTAGCCTCGACCAATTGGTGCTGGCTAAACGAGTCATGGCGGATATTTACAACGCTCTCAAAGAAAGGTAGGCTACTAGATGACTTTGAAAACCTTATCAACAACTGACTGAAGGCTGAATTTAACCTTGGGAAATGGTCTGTACAGCGAGGAGTGAAGAAAGGGAGGAGTAACCTTCAGCCTGCAGTGGGGCTACTACTACTCGTGTCACTTTTCAAGTTCTACGACATGCCGGTTTCCTCGCGGTGTTTTCTTTCATTGTTTGAGACAGGTAGGTACAACGCACATAATTTCAAACAAATACATCTATTTGCGCACTATTGTGTTTGAACTAGACCACCAGTAATAAAGGCCTTTTACCATCTATAGTAGATGATTTATACAGCGTCAGGAGGCAACTCTACCTTCACAAATGGGACTCTGTAGTGCCCGGGACGAATTAAGATGGAGTAGGCTTGCCCAGCACCTATTCCATCCTCTCAGCTTAGTCTGCCTTGTTCACAGGAAAGACATAGTCAATGCGTGCGGAGCTGACTAAGCCGCGGGTTTCCTCACGATGTTTTCCTTCACCGTTTGAGAGTACTGATATAGTGCACATAAATTTTTCGCATAGAAAAATCCCTTGGTACACGAGACCACCAGTGATCTCCCTATAATTTATAGTTATATAATAATATGCTTCCTTCGTGCACAAGTCGCATTTGAGAACTTTTGATACATTTGCTCAAGACGATTTTGTTTTAGAGCTGATTACTGAAACTAAATCCAGGTTGCGACTACACCATTGCTACATAGAATACCTATAGTAACATATTATATTTTGTATGATACAGTGAAGACGAAGGCATTCTTTTCGACGAAGAGAAGCACGGTGTCTGTCCTTACGCATCACTGTTCTTGAGCCGGGAACAGGATGACCCCGAAATTTCTGTCAGCGAAGCAACGTTCAATGAAGGTAACTTTACCATCTAGTCATTTATTATTATTATGAGTCTATATCTTCCCACTACAGGGCAAAGGCCTCCCTTCCCCTTTTTCCTGTCCTGTGCTTTGGAGGACCAACCCTTCATGAGTCCAAGTCATCCCGCCATCTCTGTTTTGGTCTGCCGCGATGTTGTTTACCACCATTAGAAGTCCACTAATCTAGTCATTTAGCTAATTTTTTTAAGTTCACTATGATTAGCATATTACTCGTGTCAAACTATTAAAGTGCTCCAGAGGAGGGCCTGACTGATATAGCGCAAATCAGGTTCCAGGATCAGGTTCAAATCCACGACCTTATCGGAAGGCCAGGTCGCTGGTACAGTACCAGTGCTTTCAGAAACTTAAATATGGAATGTCTTATACCTCTAGATTTAGATCATGATTGCTCTGAAATTGTACAAGTTGATTATGTTGTAGATTTTGGCAAGAGCGTGAGCGAGGTTGGCCCCTGTTGTGCGGACTCCGGCGTCGACACCGCAACTACATCTATTAAGTTCCGCCACGATAGCGCGCCCACAATCGGCGTCAAGAAATCCGTCTCTGTAGGATTTGTAGAAAAAATGTAAGTTTATTCTCAGACCAAATAAAAAGAAAAGACGGCGCGCCGCGAACAACAAAAGTGAAGCAACACAAAACCGTGCTCCTGCAAGTAAACATACACGCTCACGCACACACCTACACTAAAACCATGTTCATCGCTCTCGAGTCGTCGTCTAGTAAACTTAAAATTTAAAAATATTATTATGCTTTCCTGTGTAGTGAAAACTTGTAGAATCAGCAGCAAATCACATAAAAAGTCTCGCGAAATCACTTTTTTCTTGTAAGTACTTCAAATAACATCGTTTCTTAATTTATTATACTATGAATTTTAGGTTACTTGGAACATAAAACCTCAAAACCTTCGACACACCTAGATAAAAAGGTGGCTTCACTTTTGTTGTTCGCGACGCGTTTGTCAGGTTATAACACTTTTTATAAGTTATAAGCAAAAATATGTAAACATTTATACCGCTGCAGGAATCAAACCAGCTAGTCTCGCATTTTCGCCGGACATTTTCTCCTTCATCTCAATCATCAAAACACTCTTGAAACTTTATTGTGAATGCACTTATACCCTAGCGGTCAGTCGCAACTGAAAACTTTTTCCATATAAATCAAATAATAATTCTAGGAAAAATGCCCCTTCCGCGCAGTTTCGCGCATGCGCTAGGCACCACCCACCGGCCAATCAGAGGTGCGGAAGAGAGTCACTTGGTGGTAAATTTAAAATAAATCTTAAATAGGTACCTATCTAAGTAGCTATAGCGCGAATAGTGCTACTCGTCAACAACAGTTTTTACTAGTTCAGGAGCCCAAGAATTCATTTATTATGTAACATATTTATTACAAGGTCAATTGATTTGATTGTATATTGTACTTTTTTATACAGTGACGATACATCAGAGTACCTAGAAGTGTTTGTGACGATGGGCACCATAGAGCTATCTCTGTACACGGCGGACGACAATTCGCCTGAGATCGTTGCCCTCCGCGCGCCATCCGTCTGGAAGAACTCGCAGCCACCACAGGTACACGCTAATTATTGGACTTGCCTCAGACTACATTACTGAGTGATCGAGATCTGAGTGGGTTTTTCTCATTCAAAACTTATCAAAGTGTATAAGTATTTGTAAATAATATGTATGTATGATCCTACTAAATATTGCAAACATAAAAGTTTGAGTGAACCACTCTTTCAATAAAGCTAATTCCTTAATAAGCTTCACAACTCTCTCAGTGAGCTTCTAAGTTTCACATTACTACCTATTTAATTTCCAACAAAGGATGGTTACCCACTAAATGTCAAAATTGTGAATCTATCTATCTATATCTATAGGTAACTTAACTGTATTTACTTATACTAAAACTGTAACTGATCGGTGTCTGTGCATTGAAGATATTTGAGAAAAACTATTTTCATGGGCATCTATTAACGCCATAGAACCCATATCAATGATTATCTGTATGTCTAATTGTCGGTTTGTCTGTGCGTTTGTGCAAGCTAATCTCGGAAACGGCTTAACCGATTTGAATGCGGTTTTCACTAATGTTTTGAGGTAAGCCTAGATTGACATTTAGAGTTTGTTTTATCAAAATTCTAATCTAAAATACATATGAAAATTATATTTCTTAAATATTTTCAATGCACCGACATCGATCAGTTACAGTTTTATTATAAGTATAGATGTAGATGTTGAAATTAAGAGCGGAAAGCAAATTAGGGGCATCTATGACGGAATTGACAAATATGAATAAGTATGTTAGATCATGGTATTTAGGCCGAGTTTCAAGAGACAAGATGTAAAATTTATTAAGCTTCGCTTTATACAATGGGAGTGTTCTGTTAATAAGAGGAACGAGAGTTTCGCGTAATGAAAGCAAGATTTTTTTTAATTTTTGGTTTCTGATCTGTTTTAGCAAGCGGCACCAGACGAGGTCAAAGATGAAAAGCCTGAGAAGAGTAAACGGGACGAGGTGGAATCTCCAGATGGATCCAAAAGCCTCACTGAGACCATCCGTAACGCTGACATTGGGCAGACTAAGCTAGAACTACCGGTGAGATACAAATTTACTTGTTTCTTTTACCAAACTAGGCGAGGTGACGACATGTGGGGTGAGGCAACCTAACCACATCCGGAAGCCTAATATGCAGACGATTGTAAGCCATAAATGGACTAGACTAGCACAGGACTGGTTAGCTTAGACAGTGGCTAGCACAGTGTGATGTTGCTGAACTGCTTCGGTGATTGATAAGGTGTTATTAACCATAGGGTTTTATTAGAAATCCATATACAAACTCCTGGGCTTAAAAATCCTTTCATAGTGCTTCTCTATGTTAAATTATGAACTAAATTCAATTCTTCTATTCCCCACGGGTTTAGGCTATGAGTTATATTAAGATGGTTCGATCATGTAGAGAGGATGAATGAAAGAAGATTAACGAAACAGATATACGAGGCGAGTGTGAATGGTACCGTTGGAAGGGGAAGACCTCGGCGCACGTACCTAGACCAAATCGGCGACGTTTGTTAACATCAATTGTATTTCCAGTTTGGCGAGAGTATAGATGGTAAGGCTTAAGTCTATTTTTATCTGTCATAATCTTATAGGTAGATAAAATAATAATGTCGCCTGGTACACAAGAGCTTACGCCTCGTCGTTAATCAGCGTATGAATATTACATGCACTTCATAAGATTTTCAACTTTCAGACGGTGCTCCCTCAAGCAAGAAAAAACGAGGGAAACTTGCCACTTATCCACGTGACGCTGTCTCAGCCTAACCTCTATTATTGGCGCAGGAAGACGCAGAGAACTCTTCAAGTAACTACTTTTATTGACATACATACCCCTCTTACTTCTTCGCTGAACTGCGAATGAAGAAAAAACATAGAATAAGCCCAACTGCTTCACTCTCTGAGGATATCGTAAAAGTAAATTAAGAGATAGTATCCTCTCCAATCTGTATGGATCATCTATATGGATGATGGGCTGATCACCTGTCACCATTCAACTCAATTAAATTTATTCATAACAGTACACCGTGAAATACAAAAGCATGGTTCACCATATCCATCTTTAGGGCTTTGAATCAGGAGTGGCTGCAAGTTTTCTTATAATTACTTATAGTTTCTTTACCTAGCCCATTAGGAATACAATATGCATCAATATGCAGCTTTATTATCGGACCTGTCAAGTAGAGTTAGAAACGCTGCAATAATATGGTTTGTCACGAGACAGACTAGAATGCAAGACGCGTAGCATAACGTAGCCACAGGGTCTATTTTTTATCTAAATTATTTTAAATATATCATATTGTATTTGATAGTAAAGTGATCAAAATTTGTCAAATTGGGCTGAAATAAAAGAATAGAATAGGTAATTATTTTGGCAAAACACATTTCACAAGTTTGGAGAATATTGAAATTAATCAAACACAGAGATAACATTTTTAATATAGAGGTAATGATTTGCCAGTGAGGCCAAAACTAGGCGTGAAAGCCTGTATCTTCGGACTCGGAGAGTAAGGGTGACCATGAAAGTTTACCTAGAAATAGCTGATGGTGAAAAATTAGCGCATCATAATTAAAGTTGGCAGTTTCTATTTATGTTTGTCAAAACACATGTTTTCTTCCCATAGCTATCATTATTCAACGCGTGGGTGGGTCTAGGCGCTGGTCAGATCCCGGGTCATTGGCATGCACCACTGCTATCCACCGCCCGTGGTGCCAGCGACCCTCTCACTGACATACCGCCCGCGCTGGCAACCGTCAAACTAGTGGCGCCATCTCTGGGTGAGTTAATACAAATACAAATCAATTTATTCACTTAGTACATGGTGTTACAGAATAAATTAAGAGTAACACCAAATACATACTTCTGATCCCACACTAGAGACCCCTATGTATCAGAAGTTACAAATACTGTCAGTACGATTACTAGAACATACCCGAAAGGAAATATTTGCAAACATATATCGCGGCGTGGGATTCGGATTCGCTTCTCTTGTGTCTCAGCCGTGTCCCGCCACGCTAATATTGTAAACCTTTTAAAATACCTGGACAAAGTGGAAATTCAGTATGAATTCCAAAACCAGACTGTCACCATCCCAACACAAGAAGTAAAGGAAAGACTTTTCAAAATCATTTTTAGTATTTTTATTTTTTGCTATATTTCTCTATCCCTTTTGTTTTACGCTCAGGCCCAATCCAATAAGTTTCAAATGTAAGAAACTATTTTTAAACATTCCAGGGGCGTCACCAAGTAACGCAGCGGCCCGTGGCTCCGTTCGCATCGACGTAGAACGACCTGTGCTACTCGAAGTATGCACAGACAGCTTACGCAGACTCAAACAAATATCTAGTCTGGTAAGTAATAACCGCAAAAGCTCACATTTTATTTACTACCGCCGTGTGGTATTGAAAAAAGTAGCATAATTATATGGAAACGCCTTCTAGTTACACATTTATACAACACACAACAGGCGTGATTTTATGTATGTATGTAGCTACGTATTTTATTGATTCTCTAATCTATATTGATCTATAATCCAGTCCCACTGTTTTCATTCCCATTTCCTTGAACGGAACAAGAAGATTCTGCCAGGATTCATTCGCTCACGACTGAAAAAATACCATCACTTCTTGCCTCTCACCGTCACACTTGTCGCACACATGCTCCGCTAGCTTATAATATTTACCTCAGCCAAAAGGCTCGATTCCTAATCCGTAGGTCATTTTTATAGTTATCAAATAAGACGTGACTTCCGACCACAATAGCCAACCACAGCGACGCATTTAAATTTGTGCGCCAAATGGGTAACTGAACGAATCGCGGGAAAAACCAGTGACAGCAGCGCCACCTGACGTTTTTTCACTGAACTATCTCCATCGTTATGGCGCGCAAGAAAAATATTCTAATCCGACTTAATCCGAGACATTTTAAATAATTTGTGGTGGTTTTATGTGTAAAAAGGTTTCTATAAGTGATGACAAGCCGGCCGGCAGAAGATTCGCAGCTGGAGAAGGCGTACATTTCAAATAAGTGGCCTATTATACTGTTTGGCAATTTGTGTGTCGTATCGTTGTTTCCAGTATTTCGTAGAAGTGATTCATTCAATTCCTTTTCGAACAACCATAAACTTCACTCAAATGTGCAAAACCTTACTGTTTTGCTGCAATGGTGGATGGGAATTCCATAACCAGACCTGCAGTCTACCAATACCAATTAAGTCACATAATCACATATTAACATCTAAGTTTATTTTTCAGATCGCAAACAAAACAGTGATTCCTTCAAAGAAGACTGAAGAACCAGCGCCTGTACGAAAAGACTTACCGCCGGCTCTATACAGACTTAGAAAAATGCTAGGTATGCCATCTTCTATTCTAACTGCATTTATTCCGGTATAAAGTTAGATAATTAAAGAGTATCTTGAGGTAATAGAATAGGAAATTATGAAATCTGAGAGTGAAATGGAGTCATCGACATAGCTCTTAGGATAAGCAAGTTGAAATGGCCATAGGCAGGTTATCAGCTCAAAGAACTGATAACCGGTAACTTATTCTTTGAGTGTTCTGGTGTTCTTTTTCTTTGAGAGTGGTGTTCTGGTCTAGCTGGTAGTGATCCCGCCTTCCGATCCTAAGGTCGTGGGTTCAAATTCTGTCGTATATCAATGGATTTTTCTGTGCGAAAAATTTATGTGCGCTATACCTGTACTCTCAAACGGTGAAGGAAAACATCGAGAGGAAACCCGCGGCTTAGTCAGCTCTGCACGTATTGACCATGTCTTTCCTGTGGACAAGGCCCACTAAGCTGAGAGGATAGAATAGATGTTGGACAAGCCTACTCCATCTTAATTCATCCCGGGCACTAGAGTGTCCCGTTTGTGTGAAAGTTGCCTCCTGACACCGTATAAATCATCTTCTATGGCTGGTAAAAGGCTTTAGTTTATTCTTTGTAAATACTTACTTATATAACCCAGACACAGAACAAACATCTATATTCATTACAAAGTTGTTTGTTCTAGGAATCGAACTCAAAACCTATTGCACAGAAGGCAAACTACCACCTACTGCTATATATATGGCAAAAGTTTTGAGCACTGGTGGTCTAGTAACGGCCCTAGTCGGTCTAGTTTCTGATCCCAAGGTCGTGTTTTCGAATCTGGTCCAATAGATTTGTGAATTCACCAATGGGTTTTTCCTGTTCACTTTGAATCCTTTCACCATACTTGTTCGAAGGAGCTAGTGACACGACTAGTAATTAGTAGTGAAATTATGATTTTTCATACAGTTGCGCAATCTATCGAGAGTGTAACGCTAGCAGCCAGTCAGATGTGTGTGTGCGGGATTGAAGGTGTGTTCGGCTGGGATTCTATGACCCTGCAGGTCAGTTCTTCTACTTACATACATATTATCACGCCCGTGTCCCTAATGGGATGGCCAGAACCACAAGTAATCATAAGAAAACTTGCAGCCACCCCTTATTCAGTCCCAAGATGGATATGGTAAACTATGGTCTCAGTTCTTCTAGATTTTATATACAGGTGTCCCAAAAAAACTCATTTTTATGGCGCAATGCTATCCGTTCATCCCACGATTGGTCTTATGCCAGCAAGGCATACTATTCACCTATTTAAAAAAAAAAACATCAGTAATATGTATAAATAATCCATGCCCCTATGACCAATAACTTATTGTGAGCCAAAGTTTGACAAAAAAATATCATAACTCGAAAACTACGAAATATCGCGGATTATATTTAGATATAAGTAGGATTGTATTTGGCACAGATGGGCGCCGGGTCTAGGCCGGACAGGCTGTGTGCCCGCGCACTGGTGACCGCCGCAGTCGTCAGCGCGGGCCCGCCCGGGGACGCGAGGCATGTTTTACTGCAGCCTATGATGCTGGGGTGAGTACCTCTTATACTGCTTCTTATATGTAATTCACATATAACTTTTGAACTTAAAGATGAGTATTCTAAAAAATGGTAAACAATCGACTTGTTTTGAAACCATTTTTATTTAATAAAAAACATTTACCTTGGCACATGTATGTCCAAATCTGATCTCATTTTAAGAAATTTTTAATTTTTCGAGGTTTTGTGCGTGTCTCATTTTGTTTGTGTTGTTTTTGTTCGTTGTAGTATGGAGTTGGAGGGGGGGTGGGAGGCGTGGCGGCGCGCGGAGGGAGGGCTGTCGGCGCGGGAACCGCTAGTCCGCGCATGCTTAGAAGCAGACTGTGCCAGCGTCGACATACGACCACAAGACTTGCTTGCACTGGCAAGAATCAAGGCAGCTATCAACACGCTGAGATCTGATCAGGTATAGTAACTTATTATCTCCTTCAGAGGTGGGGTTCATTTTCATCTTATATCTATGTGCTCAGTACCTGCCTACTTGTGTTTTATGCTCACCTACTAACTACATAAGCTTCATCCTTTCACCACACTGGTTCGAATGAACTCTTGACACAACTAGATATATAGTATAGATAGTCTTAGTACCTTTGAACCGAAACAATAGAATATTAAAGATGTTCTCGGTGGCGTGGCGGGCGATTGCTCGGCAGAGACGCAAGAGGCGCGGGTTCGATTTCCGCTGCGGAAGAAATGTTTGCATGTTCTGCAAATATTTCTTCCGGGTCTGGGTGTTGTGGTACCATGGTAATCGTAGTTTCTGATACCCACGGCATCGGGAATCTTAGTGTGGGGTCAGGACTACGTATGTGACTGTTGGGTGTTATTTATTATTTATTTACTTAATACAGATTTTGTTTGTCTCAGGTGCCAGTGGAAGCTGATCCCAGTACCGAGACATTGCCCGAGACATTGCCCGAGACTTCGATGCCGTCTTATGTCTTCTTCGACAAGCGGCCATCAGTATTCTCTTCCGATACGCCCGATGACCACTTCTATAAAGACGATTTGAGGTACCAGATTTACTTTAATCCTACTAATATTATAAATTGTTAAATCATAACATAAATCCATATTTCATACACACATTATCACGCCCTTATCCCTAATGGGGTGGGCAGAGCCACAAGTAAACACAAGAAAACTTGCAGCCACTTCTGATTTAGTCTTAAAATGGATATGGTGAACCATAGTGACATGTGATCAGCTCATCGCCCATATAGATGGTCCATCATCTTGGAGGATACTATGCCTCAGTCGAATTTTACGACATGCTCGGGGAGAGAAGCAGCTGGACGCATTCTATGATTTTATTTTACTTACAGCTGAAAATCAGCGTTGTTTGTAAGTTTTACTTACTTCCAACACATGCTGAGCTGGACGCCTTTTTGACACCCACACTTTTAGTTAAGTAGTTTAATCTAAGTTAGTTTAAGGTTTTTGCGTTTTATAGTGCCAAATAAACGTTTCATTCATTCATTCATACTTCTAGTCCAGCAGAGAAAGCGTAACCATAACCTTAGTAATTGTAAATGTAATAGTGTACATGGGTAATTTGTTTTGCAGGAGTGGCGCGTTCAAGATAGTGTCGGGAGGACAGCTCCCTATGGCGTACCAAGTGACTCTGCACAACAACGCCGTGTCCTGGCGGTACCCACACCCGCGCGCCATCACTAGACTCGTGGCATTCCCCCTACCGAACCGGGTAAATATAATCTAGATCATACATACATACGTATTATCACGCTCGTATCCCTAACGATGTGGCCAAAGCCACAAGTAATTATAAGAACACTTGCAGCCACTCCTGATCCAAAAGTCCCAAAATGGATACGGTGAACCATGGTGACAGGTGATCAGCCCATCGCCCATATAGATGGTCCAACATGTTGGAGAAAATACTATCCCTTAAATAAATAATTAAACTTTTTCGATTCTACGACATGGCGGTTTCCTTACAATGTTTTCCTTCAACTTTTGTGGGTACTGGCATAGCGCACATAATTTTTTCTAACAGAAATACCCGTTGGTGCACGACTGGATTTGAACTCACGACTTTAGGATCGGAAGGTGGGGCCGCTACCACTGGACCACTAGTGCTGACATAAATAATGATGATAAAAAAAAGGCATTTATTATCTCCTTAAACTAAAAACTTATTACAATTTAAAGTTTCCATGACAAAATAGTTGCACAAGGGACAATGGGAGTAGATTCAGCATTTGTTGCATGGCACAAAGATGAACATGATGTTTTGGAACATTTCAAAATGGTCATACAAAAATATTTTTTTGTGTCTCATGCCTTTAATCATTTACTGTGGTCAGTCTATATTAGAATCACTCGCTACGCTCGTGGTTTAAAGTCGACGCTCGGAGCAAAAAATAACTTTGCTCACTTGTTGAACATATAATTCGCACAGGAAACGGAGACGCAGTGCGCGCTGGAACTATACAACCAGATGTTGAACCGTTGGGAGACCCACACGCACTTCGTGATCCCCGAAGGCGATCCTATCGAGATCCAGCTTTACGTCACACCGCCAGGTAACACTCGCTATCCTAGAAGAAACTACTATCAAACAGTAAAAGGAAACATCGTGAGGAAACCCGTGGCATGTGGCCGATTCCAATATTCTACTAACGGACGACGGATCATTTAGCAAAGTTGTTTTTTGAAAAAAAAAATATGACTTTTTCGACAGATACAACGACGCTGTGGTAGTGAATGATCCGTAGTCCGTTATTAGAATATTGGAATCGGCCATTAGTAAGCTCCACACATAGTGACCATGTCTTTCCCTTGAATAAGACCGACTATAATAATATATTATGATATATTGCTTACAATGTAACTGCTTTAAATTTTTGGCGCTTCGGCGGGCCTATATGTTAATCCTACGAGGCACAACATCCAAGCAAACTTCGCATTCATAATTTATATAGTACTAGCTGCCGCCTGCGGCTTCGCTCGCGTGGTACCCGGATAAAAAATAGCCTATATGTTAATCCAGTACATGTACTATGTATATTCCAAGTTTCATTTAAATCCGATCAGCCGTTTAGGCGTGATTGAGGCACAAACATCCAAACATCCAAACATCCAAACTCACAAACTTTCGCATTTATAATATAAGTAAGATTATGATTATGTAGGTACTACTAGAAGTGATGTCTACATATAAATGTATCTTTATTTTATGTGACAGACGCGGTGTTCGCTGTGATGTGGAGATACCGCGCGTGCGACGAAGACGACTCGCCGCCGCCATTCGAGTTCAACGACAGCCGCTTCCTGCCCAAAGCAGATCCTCTGGTAAGCACTCCTTTCTCACTTCTCACTTCTCTCATATCTTACAAAAGAAACTGCTTTATAACAGGCACAGAAAATGTTAAGCTTCTTTTCTTTCATTTCATTCCAAGTTTGTTTAGAAGGTTGAAAGTTTAGTCGTAAAAAATAAATTTCACAAATACTCATCATTGTGGTTATTACGCTTGGTCACGTTACGAACAGGTGTAAATGCAACGTAGATTTAAGACGTGTCCAAGTGATCCCAGTGATTTTAAGGAATAAAAAATTTTGACTTTGACTTTGACTACAAAAGATTGACGAGCTGTTACAAATTTGATGGATGACATCATGCATGCTCGTCGGTTTAGGGTACGCTTGACCTGGCCCGTCGAAGGCGTGATATTATAAATAAATATTTGTGGACATTTCACACAGCGCCATGTAGCCCCAAACTAAGCAAAGCTTGTACTACGGGAGCCAGATGGCTGATACAATACTTATATACTTTTTTTTTGTAAATACATACTTATAATACATAGTATTAAAACACCCAGACCCGGAAGAAATATTTGCAGAACATGCAAACATTTCTCCCGCAGCGGGAATCGAACCCGCGCCTCTTGCGTCTCTGCCGAGCACTCGCCCGCCAAGCTACCGAGGTTGTAATGGATGTATGTAACAGCTACAAACTTGTTTAGATGTCGGAGAATCCGGTGGACTTGCCACTGGGCAAGCCATCCTGCGGAGTGACCGCCGAGCAGTTATCCGGAGTGGTTCGCGTGGATTCCTGCTTCTCCCCCCGCGTCGCGCCGCGCCTGCGACTCGTCGCGCGCATATCCAGCCTCCTGCTCCACCTGCACAACGATCTGCCGCCTGTCACCAGGTAGTACACACTTTCCAAGCTTAAGAAATATCTCTCAAACTCCATACTTTTTTAGTTAGCAAGTTTAGTTGTTCTATCACGGCGTCATTAACGCGATGCCACTGTCCTTGAAAAAAAAACTAAGGCCTTTTACCATCTAGACGCAACTTTTACCTTCACTAACGGGACGCTGTGGTGCCCGGGACGAATTAAGGTGGAGTAGGCTTGCCCAGCACCTATTCCATCCTCTCAGCTTAGTCTGCCTTGTCCACAGGAAAGACATGGTCAATACGTGCGGAGCTGACTGAACCGCGGGTTTCCTCACGATGTTTTCCTTCACCGTTTGAGAGTACTGGCATAGCGCACAAATTTTTGGCACAGAAAAATCCATTGGTGCACGACCGGATTTGAACCCACCACCTTAGTATCGGAAGGCGGGATCACTACCAACTAGACCACCAGTGCTTGTTGAACCCTATATGTGGTGATAATATGTAATGTTAGCGTTTGTGTGCGCAGTACAGCAACCTCTCTGGAAGGATACTACGTGTCGAAGCCACTGATGCGCAGCCACCGCGTCCTGATGCTGGAGGCGCGGGACGTCAGCGTGCACGCCAACCTGGCGTCACCGGCCGGCGCTTTGCTACTGCTCCATACCAAGCTATCGTGAGCCCCTCTTCATCATTATATTCTCCCAAAACTGAAGCGCTCGTGGCGTAGCTTGCTTAGGCGTTCTTGATTGATCGTTAAAGTTAAGCAACGATATGCGCGGTCGCAGATTAGGATGGGTGACCGCAAGTGGCATTACGAGCTGAGCGCTTCGGTGCTTCGGAGGGCACGTTAAACAGTCGGCCCCGGTTTTTTGCCATGACGGAGGCCTTTAGTCGGCCTAAAAACTCTGTCACTAGAGTTGGCCACTAGCTCATACGAACATACATACATACCATACTGACTAATTTATATTGGAAAAGGGCCAGGTCAAGAGTATCCTATAAACCTACGAGCATACATTAAGAATGTAATGAGATCGAATGTAGCGAAAGAGGTATGTCAGGATCGTAGCAAATGGAGATTGTTGTCTCTGCCTACCCGTATGAGAAACAGGCGTGCTTTAATTTATGTATGTATGTAAAACAATCTTACTAACTGCACCAGTTTGTTATAGATATATATTTTTTTTTCTGCGCCAGTTTTTTATTTTAATAGTATTTTTTTCAAGCATTTTATACAGAAAATTATTATAGTTTATGTATATTTTGTGTATAAACCAACCAACTGACCTGTATGTACCATTGGTTGTTTGTTATCAAAATCACATCCTTTTTATCTAAACAAACCCTAGCTCACGCGAACTTATGTTGCGTTTAGGAGTGATATCCTTGACTGCGCGACCGGTACGATGGAGCAGCTAATAGAAGAGTTCCGCTTCCAAGCTGGGATCTCGCTACCAGTAGGGAGCATGTCGCGCGCCCGGGTCTCGCTGTCGCGCGTCCACGTCGCACTGCACGTGCCGCGGCTACGGACCTTGCATGCTCTGGCCATGGACTGGAAAACCGCTGTGACTCAGGTAATGTTTCTAAACTTTGACAGCTCTAACTGTTAAGCTCTAAAGTTCTAATTGACATATACATTTGTAAGAAAATGTCGCATGAGATCAGGACGTCAGCTCCTGGACTTTTAACACAAATGTCTCTCTCTCTTTCAATAGTTGTCTGGCTCCAAAAATGTAAACTGCACGTAATTAGCTGTTGGCTTGCTTTCAACGTGTAATAGTCCTGTAGATATCCCTTGACAAGCCACTAAAAATGGTCTTGTACATCCCCATTTCGTAATTATTGTATTCAAATAATGCTTATTGGCTTGCTTTAGATGTCTAGTTGTTCTTTAGTGATAGATAACCCTTGGCGAGACACTAAATGGCCTTTTATATCCATTTGGCGCCAAAAAAAGGGGATAGCAATCTTCCTGGTAGCCCTCTGGGCCAACCTTTATAGGTTGGATCCTTGTCAAGTGGAAGACATTTATACGCATATTTAAACGTTGTTTACTTTGTGTCCCATGGTAAAGGTTTTCTTTTAAATGAAAAAGTCGTTAATTCTTCCCGCAGTACTTACGAAAGTCGTCTACGGATAAAGGAAAGCCGATTGAAGTAGAGAGAGCCAAGCGAGAGTTGTCCGAGGCGACAGCGGCCGCGCTGGAAGGCAGAGTGTCATTGTGGATACACAACAGTTGCGCTTCTGCGCTGCGAGTGGGGCAGGAGGGAACCGACGAAGTAGTGCCTTTGGGGCCGGGAGCCAGTCTTGCGTACAGGTAATACTTATTCCAAAGTTTTACACCGTCTCATGAAACAACTTTAACTGGTTTCATGTGGAATATGAGAAAAAAAAGCACTTCGCAGTCGCATCCATAGTTCTGACCCTACACTACATTTCCCTGTGTCGGGTATCAGAAACTACTAGTAACATTGCACCGAGACACCCAGATCCGGAAGAAAGATTTGAAGATTTTATTTATTTTTATTTAGATTCTATCATTTCTCCCATCGCGGGAATCGAACCCGCATCTCTAGCATCAGAAACGAGCATTTGCATTTGTTGTCAAAAATTTGTGCGAAAGAGCGTTTTGAAAGTAGGAATGGATCCTTTTGCATACTCAGTACTTGTTAACTCTTGTTATAATAAGACTGTTGCTATTGTCCTATCAGATGGCGAAGTCCAACTGCTTCAAAGAAATTGCGATTTGCCCTCGCCGGCCCCACCGCTGATTGGCATTGGTCTAGCAGTAAGTAATAGAACTAATCATTCGACGGAAGTAGCTGAACACTAAAATCTAGCTAGGCAGACACTTGTTTCTTAGTAACCTGGGGCTACAGTATCAGTCTTCGTCGAATTTGTATCTAGTTGTTCTTTAGTAATAACCCTTATCAAAGCACCAAATGGCTTATAATAACCATTTGGTTCCAAGACAAGGGGATAGCAAATTTCCTTAGCTTGTGAACCCAACCTTTATATAGTTTGGATACCTGCTAACAGGAAGACAATTAAACATTTTGATTTTTAACACGTTTGTTTCTTAGTAACCTGGGGCTACATAGGATGCTGTTGTTGCTGGCGCGAAATCAGCTCAGCAGAGAGTCTGCTTTTTGCGCCAGATGGCGTCAAAGATGTCGATGCGCTACAGAATCGAGGAAACCTCAACAAATAATTATTTTGTACGAAATATTGTGATCGAACTACACAATATAAAAAAGAGAAAACTTCTGTTACGATGTTTAAACTATTAGAATTAATAAAAGTATGCACCTTTTTGTTAAACTTTACTTTCCATGTTGGGTTAGGGCGCTCAATCGTGTTTGTCATCATAGGTATTCCATTTACGGCGGGATCGAGGCGTGTCAGACTGGCAGACACAGAGCCTCTCAGCAGCAAACATTCACCGGGTGGCGGAGTGTTCCTTCATTCTCGAGTGGAAGAACGCGGTGCGCGACGCACTTTGCACCTGGCGGGCCGCCTATGTCCCTCCAACATGTTGCGAGTGAACCTGCTCTACAAGGTACACACACACACGCACACACACACACACACACATATGTAAGCGCTCGCCGGGCGGCGGAGTGTTCCTTCACGCTCGAGTATACAAGAACTGGCGGGCCGCCTCTATCACATACACACACATACGTAATCACACACACACACACACACACACACACCCACACCCTCTTACTCACACTCGCGTACAAACACTCGCAAACGCATTTACACATACAGAAACAGTTTAGTATATAATTTTCCCTTTACAGACTTTACTTGACTATTACTATACAGTATCATTATTTGAAAATGTTTGTTGTAACTAATTTAAGTTCATTTTAACAGAAGGAAAATGTATTACCTACTTATTGGCATAGGTTCGGACCAGGTCCGAAGGGAACCAATGGCGCTCAGTGTGTTCCGGCGAGATGCCAGCGGAAACCATCAGCAACAGCGTCATCTGCGGCGCAGACAACGAAATGGCACTCAAGTATGTATCCATATCCGAACTAGTATTAAAAATTCGAAAGTAACTCTGTCTGTCTGTTACTTTTTCACGCCTAAACTGCTTAAAATAAGTTAAAAGCTTATGTTGCGAGGCTAAAACTAAAGTGATTTTATCGTTATAACGAAACGGTTTGTTTACATAAATCGTATCTCCAATTTGGCTGAAGTATAGTTGCTTATATTTCACCAAGATTATACAGGATCACTTTTAAATACCTCTACTCACTTTTGGTTGGTCTTATGTCCAAAATTTAGTTATAAATATGGCCAGAAAATTAATATGACTCCTCTAAGGTACTTGTTGTTGAATGTGTTTCTTTCTTAGAATTAAGTTCGTCACCAACGAGACGGGTTGGTCAGGTGACATACCGCTCAAGGAATGCCCGAAGGAAAACGTACCGTGGTTAGTGAAAGGTAAGTTACTTTAATAAATATTTGTCTGATCACACTCATCATTGTGACATTTAGGCCGTTTTCGTCATTGACGGCCTCGGTGGCATGGTTGGCAAGTGCTCGCCTGAGACGCAAGAGGCGCGTGTTCGATTCCCGCAGTGGAGGAAATGTTCGCATGTTATATATATTTTTTCCAGGTGGTTTTCCTGGGTGTTGTGGTACCATGATACTCATAGTTTCTGATACAAACGATCCCAGTGTACACTCTGAAGTATGTATGTGACTTTTGTGTGTTATTTACATACTTATGGTATATTATTATGACGCCCGTATCCCCAATGACGTGGGCAGAGCAGAGCCACAAGTAAACGTAAGAAAACCTGCAGCCACTCCTGAAAGTCCCAATATGGAAATGGTGGACCATGGTGACAGGTGATCAGCCCATTGCCCATATCCATCATGTTGGAGAGGATACTATCTCTTAGTCGATTTTTACGACATGCTCGGGGAAAGAAGCAAGCTGGACACAGTTTTCTTTACTCCAACTCTAGGAGATAAATATTTTTTTATATTATTGTCCTCAGTGCCAAGCGAAGGGGACTATCCGTTTACTTGCGTTTGGTGCCGCGTGGTTCGCGCGCGCTCTGACGGACGCATCCTGGCGACAGTGTGGCCCCTCTACGTTCTTTACTCGCACCTGCCTTTGGACACTGACGTGAGTCGATTCTTCTATCACACAACAGCTTTTTACCTTGTCGCTATTGTCCAGCTTCGATGACAATGACAGTTTCTACTAGTCGTGTCACTAGTTCTTTCGAACCAGTGTATTTAAATGCGCTTCAAAGGCGCTTTCAAACTTTTTGGGTTCTACAAGATTTCTGTTTCCTTAGGATATTTTGCTTTACTTTATTAGAGTATTTGAACAGAAAAAACCATTGATGCATGAGCGGTTTTGAGCCTTGACCTTAGGATCGGAAGTCGGGGTCACTACTACTAGCTACTACCATCAGTGCTTTCAAAGCTCCAGCTTAGGCGACAATGACGGGTGTGGCCATATTATCATCACAGGAAAAGCAAATAATTTTTATGAAAATATTGTTGGTGTGGGCACAGGTGCTGATAGCGACTGAAAACTCTTCCGGCCAGGCCGAGATAGCGAATCCGCCACTAGTACAGGCGACGCCGGGCCGCGGCACCAGCACTCATTTACTGGCACCGGGCACCACCGCCGCACGGCACAGCCTCTCCTTCCAATATAGGTACAAACTTTATTTAGTCACAGGTACATTGACAGCCGAGATGGCGAGTCAGCTCCTAATACTCACCAGCTGGCGCCGGGTACCGCCGCCGCACGGCACAGCCTCTCCTTCCGGTATAGTTCCGTATCTCGACACGTCCTTTCAATACGCCCCTTTGTACGCTTAGGTCTTCATTCAGTCCTCGGCGCTAATACGGGTACAACTAGTATGTTGATATAGGTACCTCTAGTATCAGGTTCTAATTCTAATTAGTGGGAGGAACAAGGGATGTAAGGGGGAAACCTACCATCTACGCTCCCCAAGTCAACTTCTCCTAAGCGCGCTACATCCTGCTGACCAATAACCGAGGCTCTGACCACCGACAATGGCGGTATAAACATTCAAAATGGCTCCTTCTCTTCCTTAAAGCTAAGCCGTTATCAGACCAGTCTAAAATATATAAAAAACAATTACCATTTTCATCGGTTCTTTAAAAAACTTTTTAGGGATATAGATTGCCCGGTGACGCAGGAAGTGATTCCGCTACACTACGGCGTGACAGACACGTCTGTGTTCGACAAGCGCGCGCCCGTGACTTCGCTCGACGAGGTTATCGCGGAGACTGTACAGTGGTAAGACTCAAAAACAAATGCTGAAATATCAAGCCAACTGATCACATTCGCTTCATTTCGTGCTGCACGTAGGACTTGGTCATGTAGGTCACTTCAATACGTGCCGCTTCGCGTTCACATCAAGATCGCTCATTTAGAACGCCGCGTAAGCTACTCGTTGGCTATTTTTTATTTATTGATTACCACTTATTTATCTATTTTTGTAAAGTTGTGTAAAGTTGACCTGTGTAATAGGCTGGAGCGATCAAGCCGCGGCACGGTGTCCTCCTGGCCTTACTCCATTGTCTCCAAGCACTGGCCGGGCCAATGGGAGCCAGCGCTGTTACAACCGCGATGTGACGTCACTGTAAGTACATCATCATCTCAGTTCGCTTACCCACTCTTTATTATGACATTCCTTTATTCCTTATTATGACACACCTGAATTATTAACCTGAATTAACATTCAGGTTAATAAACCGTGTGTTCATCGCTTAATTGTCGCTGTTGCAAAAATTGCAGCTGTGACAGACGAAGTGTTAACATAAGGCGCGTCGTTCAGAGGAACGAGAGTCGGGGCTAAGGCGCTAGAAAGTCCAACAAATCCCATAGTTTCGAATTTGCGCCCGTGCCTCGACTCCGCCCCGACTCTCGTTTTTGTGGGCGACTGGCCTAAGGCTTTCGTTTAAATTTCAACCCCTAAAAGGCACCTTAATCACTGACTAAGCGAAGTGCCCTTTCGGATTAGTTTGTTTATAGAGTGCAAGAGCAACGTCCCGTGATACTAACATCTATTAAAGTGTTGATTGATGTATAAAAGCGGGTACATTTGTTCGGTACTTTGACAGCCTCGATTGCGTGACGCGAGTGCTCGGCTCATATTCATAATAACATATTTTGTAGGTGAGGTACCAAGCGGTCCGTGCCGGTGGCGGCTGCTCGTTGGAAGTGCAACTCTGCCCAGTGGTCTTATTATGCAACGCGGCGCCCATAGCATTGACTCTGAGGGCTCACGACGCCGCCCCACTGTGCAAGCTCGAGCCAGGAACTGCTGTGTCCCCCCCTTCGGCTGTGCTAAAGGTATATCGCTCTGAAGACAGGAAAGTCATTTAAACTCATCAAAGGTTATCAGAAGATAGATAGAGGTCGTAAAATTTTATGATTTAGGGGTGGACTAAAAAAGAAATTATAGAAATAATGATTAAAAAATCTTTAATATTTTTAAATACACGGTATGCTTACAGAATAGAAGAGGTCATTATATTTTGTAAAATAGTAAAGGATTACTATAAATCGTCTTAAATCTACGTTAAATTTACGCCTGGTCGTAACGCGACCAAGCGTGGGAGATACATAAACCACACTTGGCTATTATTTATCTTGAAAATTATCACTTTACAATCAGACAGAAGGAAGTAGTGACATGACTAGTAATAGTAATATCCTTTGTTGTAGAAACCATTCTTCATATCAGTGGAGATGGGCCGAGAGACGTTTGTGAGCGGCGAGCTAGCGTTGTCCGGCGTGGAGCTGGGTCGCTACGGAACCCCACCGCGCGGTCGACTTGCGCTCGACCACGCCGCCGATATAGCAGTGCAATGCAACCATAAGGTATCAAACTTTTAAACTAGATGGCGCCACTTGTTGATCGAGCTAGCGAAGCGAGCGAACATCTCAGTGGCATCTTGGGTGATCTGGCTTCATATGTTTGTTAGAGCATAACATTCGAACCGTTAATCCAATCTAAAACTTGGGAGGTCAGATTGTGCTATGAGGATTTGCTGGAAAGCATAAAAGCTTAATCGGTGAAGAGTTTGTAAAGACATAGGGTTCCCACGGGGGTACAAAAATAAAGTTTTACAAATATGTCGAGTGGGATGTCATATGAAAGGGCTTTATTTGTACATTCCAAAATGGTTTTTATTTTTTTCCTGGAATTAAATATTTTTTAAAACAACGAAAAAAGTAATTTTAAGAAAACCGTTTTAATCTGAGCTCTGTTTTGATAGTTTAGATACCTCTATTTAGCTAATATCCGCTATTAGACTGGATATTAGACAGATAGCGGTATCGTTGTGATTTGCAGTAGTTTTGTTCGCTACATCTCCTATAATAAGTAAGAGTCGACATAAAGTCTTGATTTTGAACTTTAATCAAGACATATCTACTCTAACTTTTAATAGAATAGACTATTGTCTAACGAGGAATTGTACATTAATAAATAATAAATATTTTTTTGGACATTTCACACAGCGCCATCTAGCCCCAAACTAAGCAAAACTTATACTATAGGCACCAGATGGCTGATATAATACTAATATACTTTTCTTTTTTTCTGTAAATACGAGTACATACTTATACTACAACACCCAGAACCGGAAGAAACATTTGCAAGACATACAAATATTTCTCCCGTAGTGGAAATCGAATCCGCGCCTCTTGCGTCTCAGCCGAGCACTCGCCCGCCACGCCACCGAGGTCGTCGTGTGTGATCTCAGTTTGGAGCGAACTAGGTTTCTAGTTATTTATTGGTGAGGGAACTAAGAACTGCACTGACCATTAGGATATTAGAACTTTGTAACACACGACACGTAAATTAGGTCCTCCCGTATTTCGACCGGAATCCTAACTTTCACACAGACGTTCGGATTTATAATATTAGTGAGATGAAATTATTGATGACCGATATTCTACTAAGGGACAACGGTTCGTTCATTATTATACGTGGGTTTTCTTTCAAAAAATGTACGGTGCTTTTCGACAGATAACAACGTTGCTATGGTAAAGAACGATCATTTGTCCGTTAGTGGAATATTGGAACCTGGCATATACCTATCGTTTTGTGTTTAGTTTGAGGCAGTATTATGGACGAAAAGCCTAAATCGCCAGTTTGTATGTAAACCTGTAAATTCTGGTCTAACAAATCATTTTATTTTACAGGTGGCCCTACTCACGATGTATTATGAAATAAAGGAGGAAATCAACGTGCTTGGCATGACTTCTACTTACATGCTGGTCAACAGGATGAAAACTGACATATTGGTGAGTTCAATAACAAGCTTCTTTACTTTCACGATTTAAACCGTCACGAGTTCGCATGAGCTGGTGGCCAACTCTTGTGACGGAGTTTTTAGGCCGCCTAAAGGCCTCCGTTGCGGCTTAACGACTTAAAAGCCGGAACCGACAATTTAACGTGCCCTCCGAAGCACGGAAGCGCTCGGCCCGTAATGCCACTTGCGGGGTCACCCATGCAAATTGTGACCGCGCACAACGTTGCTTAACTTCGAACTTGCGACCAATCAAGAACGTCTAAGCAAGCTACGTCACGGTATGTATGTATGTTCGTATGAGCTAGTGGCCAACTCTTGTGACGGGAGTTTTTAGGCCGCCTCTAGGCCTCCGTACATACATACAAACTTATACATTTATAATATTAGTATTATTTTATTGATCAGGTCTCTGCCATAGCAGTGCCTAGCGTGGTGGACGAAGATACCACCCTACGTCCCAGCATTTACAAAGTAGTGGAACCCACCGCTGAAGGAAGGTAAATACTACCCCCATTAGTAGTATCTGCGTAAGACGGATATAGTTTTTGAGACGTGAGAGATGCGGGTTCGATTCCCGCTGTGGGAGAGATGTTTGCATGTTCTGCAAATATTTCTTCCGGGCCTGGGTGTTGTAGTATTGTGTATTGTAAGTAAGTATTTACGAAAAAAAATAATAATAAGTATTCTATGAGCCATCTGGCATCCATAGTACAAGCTTTGCTTTGTTTTGAGCTAGATGGCGCTGTGTGAAATGTCCACAAATATACTATCATTTAATGTAGTCGTTTTTTAGTTTAAAATAATTCTTATTTTATTTGTTGAACATATAGCTTTATAAATATAAATTAGAGATGACGACTGACAGAAGGGAATGAAAGGAGAAGACATGCTGTGACGACCCCACAGAAAGGGATAAGGGCAGGAAGATGATGATGACGATCTTACCTTGTCTACTTCATACGCAGTCAGATCGCACCCAATGTTATGGGGAACCCTTGGTCTTGCCTGTCTATTTTATAGTTGTATTTTGAACAGTGTCCACGGAACTCCGCTTTGCCGTTTCTACGTAGAAGGGCGATGGCGCGGGTCGGACCCTAGCGAGTTGCGCCTATACTTATGCCTGTCTGTTCGTAACGGAGGTTGTACTGCGCCCGTCCGCCTCAGCCAGCCGCCGCTGCGCCGCGCGCTGGCGCTCTCAGACGAGAACAATACCTCTGTAAGTACACTAGAAAGAAAAAAACCATTTATTTAGTACACATACACACACAAAACAAACAAACACAAACACACACCCACAAAACAAACAAACACACACACACACAAAACAAAACAGTAGAATTTTTTTATTATGACTGAAAAAGGGACTGAAATAAAACCGGTCGAGTGCGACTCGTATTCGCACTGGAAGGGTTTCGTACCATCGTACATTAAAAAATCTTTCCTGTATTCCCCCTTTCATTTTTATTATTTGTTCATGAGATACAGCCCGTTGACAGAGGGACGGACAGACTGACAGACTCGATCTCGATTATGGCACAAACATCTTTGAATCTTCACATTTAATAAATAAAATAATAAAACATCTTCGTAAACTTCACTAATAATTGTAGTATCCTTGCAAACTTCCATATTTGTTAAACGAATTGTCATTATTCTACAGTTGCCAGTGGTGGTGACCCAGATAAAGCACGAAGGGCGCTGGATGGTGACAGTGGCGGAAGACCCATGTCCACAGCTAATTGTCCACAACAGAACCAACACCACTTTGTGCGTGACGCAGCCAGCCAGGACCGGCGACGAGCCCAGCACTTCCAAGCTTATGGTAAGGCTTACAGATACCTATAGGTATATGCCTATTCGTACCAACACTCTTAATGTCCATTAATCTTCTTAATCCCCTTGCGTGATCATAAAACACGCGTTGAGTGATATTGACGTAGTTGTAGTGTGAAGGCCTGTTACCATCCATAGGAGATGATTTATACAGCGTCAGGGAGCAACTTTTAGCTTCACTAACGGGACGCCGTAGTACCCGGGACTAATTAATACGGGACGGAATAGGCTTACCCAGCACCTGTTCCATCCTCTCAGCTTAGTCGGCCTTGTCAGTACGTGCGGAGCTAACTAAGCCGCGGGTTTCCTCACGATGCTTTCCTTCGCCGTTTGAGGGTACTGGTATAGAGCACATACATTTTTTCGTGCCTAGTTTTTATACTTCTCAGCCCAGCCTTATCCTGAGGAAAGACGTGACTAAACCGCTGTTTTCCTCATGATGTTTACGTTCACTATTTGAGAGTACTGCAATGAACGCATATATATTTTTTTTGTAACACATAAATCTATTGGTGCACAGCTGACCCACATCTTTAGGGCTACGAGCACCACTAGATCATCATCTCATATATAAGATAGACTACTGAAACTGTTGGTGTACACAGGTGAATCCGGAATGCGAGGGCACGCGATGGTTCTGCGTTGTGCCACCTAACTTCATAACGCATTACTCCACGCCAGGGCACTGCTCCCGCTATCCGCCACCGCCAAACGCGACGCCGCCACCCAATTCCGTCACCTTCCTCACCTTCGCCAAAGCCAAAGGTAAGAATCCTTGGTACAGCTACGAAGGGAAGAAACTCACAACTAAATATTTTGTGAGTTTCTTACTGTAAACTACGCATAGTCGCGGTTAAGTCGCGCGTAATTGATTTACGGCACCGGCCTGTCCAAACATCTATTGCAGTTTCCGACCCAATACAACCATCTTGGGACTTTGAATCAGGAGTAGCTGCAAGTTTTTCTTATGATAACTTGTGGCTCTGCCCACCTCATTAGGTAAGCGTTCATGATATTACGTATGTATGTATGTACAACCATAATCTCCCGCACAACATTTGATACACTACCAGCGCCTCTTTTTCAGGGTGATAAAAAAATCAACTTTTATTATAATAAAGTCACTTGGAAAGGGAAAAACGCTAATGAGCGAATACCATATTTAGCGCCAAACGATAATTTTCACCAATAATTCATTAATTATGTTACAGAGGAGGGTGAACACGACTGGTGTCCGCCAGTGGCTATCACCGACGGCGAGCAGCTGTTGCAACTCTGTGGCGGGATCACTGTCAAGCTGCGCGTGCGCACGCATCCCCACTCCACGCATCTTGAGCTCAGAGATGTCGACCAGGTGAATGACTAATCAAATTATGTTAAACTAGCTGCCGCCCGCGGCTTCGCTCGCGTGGTACCCGGATAAAAAATAGCCTATATGTTAATCCAGTACATATACTATGTATATTCCAAGTTTTATTCAAATCCGTTCAGCCGTTTAGGCGTGATTGAGGCACAAACATTCAAACACCCTCACAAACTTTTGCATTTATAATATAAGTAAGATTACTATTTTTTTACGAAAATCCTGTCGCAGTTAGTGCTGACCTGTCCACTTACCGTGTCGTTTGTAATGTTTCAGCACGACATATCGGCCAGCGACATCAGAAAACGTCTTTTGGGAGCCTTCTCCTCGGAGGAAACTATTGATGTACTCTTGGAAGTAAGATATTCACTCAGTTAACATGAGAACCTCATATTACTCTCATAAGACAGATTTATCAAAAATTAGCTTTCGCCCGCGGCTTCACTCGCGTGGTATCCGGATAAAAAGTAGCCTATATGATAAAAAGATGGTCACTACACATTTATACAAAAAAAATGTTATTATCAATTACAGTCTGTGAACTAAAATTGATAATTTAATTTCAGAATAAATTATCGATTCCTCTTAATTTGGGACGCATAGGCGCTGTTGAAAAACGTGAGTTTAAAAGAAACAGCTACCTTATTTACCTTAACTATGATTTGCTTAGTAGAGATGGATAGATTGTGTGAAAGATAATTATATTGGTATGAAAGGAGTCAATACTGAAATGGCTGATAGAAGGGAGTAGAAGAGAAAAACACCGACCCTACATAAGTGGCAAGGCTAGGAGATGATGATGATTATTTACCACTATGTTTATTTATGGTCTCTGCCTACCCCGAAACTGGCGAGATATCATGTGCGTACTAGTGGAACGCCCGCGGTTACACTCGCGTAGAATAGATTCTTTTGAACAGCCTTGACACCCCGTTGCACTTCTTTGGTAAACCTCTAAATTCATACAAAGACTTTTATTAAATGTATTGAATAGTACTCATGCTAAGGTTCGAGTTTAAAAGTTCAGGGAATACGATTTTAATACAAAAAAATTACCCTCTTTTACCCCTTTCATTACAATAGTGATGGGTTACCGCAAGTGGCATTACGAGCTGAGCGCTTCCGTGTTTCAGAGGGCACGTTAAACTGTCGGTCCCGGCTTTTAAGCCGTTAAGCTATGACGGAGACCTTTAGGCGGCCTTAAAACTCCGTCACAAGAATTGGCCACTAGCTCATACGAACTTACTTAGCCCCTCAGGGGAAGAGTATTCAAAAATCCTTTCGTAGTGTACGTCTACGTGCTATAAGAAGTTCACCTTTCAAATTCCAAGTCGCTAAGACCAGCGGTTTAGACTCTGCGTTGTCAGTCGATGTACAACAAACTTATATATCACCGTAAAATTGTTCACCGTAAACATAATAGTTAAACAAAATCGGGATAAATATCATAATACTATATAATGTCACCATAAAATTGTAAGTACCGCTACCGTTAGATTATAATCTCGCGAGATTATAATCTGTCGAACATCTGCTAAGATCGAAATTAGGTTAGGTCAGTTAGTGAAAAACTACACTTTAGGCGAGCCAGCAGAGGGAGCGTGCCGTGGCAGTGGCGGCCGAAGCGCCAGAAATTTAAAGCAGTAAAATTGTAGGCAATATGTTATCGTTGCGTTATATTATATGTTGCGAGATAGATTATATATTATATAGTTTTACGGTGGCATTATATAGTATTATGATATTTATCCCGATTTTGTTTAACTATTATGTTACGAAATTCATTTTACTAATATTATTTTGTATTTCATCAGTCTTAGACCCCCTCGAAAGTCAAGGTGTGGCCCAAAGTATGTCACGGACAGCTTTAGATCCCACAGCTGCAATAGAACCCATGAACTTGGTAGCAAACGCCCCAGTCCCCGTTGCAACTGATCCTGTCCCAACCGATCCGGTGCCATCGGTGTCAACCGACCCGCCTGTCCTAACCGACCCACTTGCGTCTCCCAATGAAGATGTTAAGAAGGGAATAGTTCCCTCGACTGTGGTTCTGTATAGAGAAGTCACAAGAACTAGTAGAGGTATGTTGATGGTGATACCAAAATAAATATTAATTACAGGAAGAAACCTGAAAGCAAATACAAGTATTTACACCGTTTTTAGGGTTCCAAATCCGAAGGGTGCCAACGCCTATTCTAAGCCATCACTGTCCGTCCGTTTGTCCGTCCGTCTGTCAGCGGGCTGTAATCTTATGAACTGTAATAGGTAGTGAGTCGAAATTTTTCAGTATGTAGTTCTATTGCCGCTATAACAACAAATAAAAGGGGGCCCCATACATACAAGAAACATTATGCGTCGGGACGTCAGTGCAGATATTTGTTCCCCTAACTATAATTAGAATTAGAATTTGCCTCGGGACGTCAGTGCAGATCTTTGTTCCCCTAACTATAATTAGAATTAGAATTTGCATCGGGACGTCAGTGCAGATCTTTGTTCCCGTAACTATAATTAGAATTAGAATTTGCGACGACCGAGTGATCGTCACACTCTTACACGTCGTAGATCACATGCTTATTTGTGTGATCTACTGATTTTGATATTAATGTAGAATTAACTTGCTTTCTATTGACTAGATTAATACCCAGCTGTAACCTTATCTATGGCTATGGAAGAGCGGGACCTTCTAACACAAGTATATTTTACTTAAAAGAAGGTCCCAACCTAGTTATAAAATTATTGTAAACTGTTACAGAAATAAACCATTTTCATTTTCACATAGATATCTTAATGTATATCGTCACTGGAAAGGCAAAATTACGTAAGCGCCAAAATAGGCATATTGAGTTATTATCCAAAAATAGCAGTCCAAATACAATAATATGAATTGCTGGACATAGAAAATGAAAAAAGAATGAAATCTTACGTTGACGTTGACAAAATTTGATAATTAGGTAGAAAGTTATGATTAAAAAAACGAAAAAAATGAACTTTAAACGGCTTTTTCTCGATTGGCGCTTACGTAAATTTGCCTTTCCAGTGACGTATGTTGACTTATGATAAAATGAACTTTTATTATTTATAGAAGATGAACAGTCGCGATGCATTATTCGAGACAGCGAGACTTCCGCGGCTGAGAGCCCATTCCAAGACGTTTCTGACCCTGGTATGTTTATTACTGTTTTTAAACACCACAAATTGATTGAACCTGTAAAAGTTGGAAAGATTTTCCTCTTCTTCTTCTAAAAATCCTGTTTTCAAGTAGGAAATGGTCCCCAAACTCCTGGGCTGATCTTCATAAATCATAGCTAATAATAACCATCTCGATTACATCAGCTATCTAACAAAAAACACATCAAAATTTGTCCATTCGCTTGGGAGCTACGAGGCTCACGCCGACAGGCACACTCAAACTTATAACACCCCTCTTTGCTCTTGGGATTAAAAATGGGGGAGGCCAGAGCTGAGAATAATGATGATGCTTATTCATTGTTTTAGACCTTGGTGGTTGATGTTTTAGGAATATGCAAATGGGTTTTAAATAAAGTTTTTTTAGATAACTTTCTATATGTTTCATTAATTTTTTATGTGTCGTAGAATGGGATGAGACGGCGTCGTGGGCGGGGTGCGACCGGCTGCGTCTGATCGCGGCGGCGGTTGCGGTGGAACTGGCGGCTGCGGCCGACTCTCGCCCACTCATCGCCTTGCACTTAGACCGCGCCGCCCTATTGGTGCGCTCGGACGCCAGGGTAAGTTGAATTCTTTACTTTATATATACTTTACTGCATTATCGTTTGTTTGCAGCTTTTCTGGCGTTTATCACTAACCTATGGAAGTCCACAAACGCTTCATTCATTCACTTGTTTAGGCAAACAAAACAAATCCAATATTCAATATTATGAACGTTTCGATTCTACGTGAACGAAATGAAGCTATTTACCAACTTGACAAAGTCAGTCAACAGCTATGAAAAAATTTACTCAACGTCGCCCCGCCTTATTGTTTTATGTTTTTGATGCCCTCCATGAGGAAGGTATTTTAGGAACATGCATTAAAATAAGCTAACTAACAACAAAACTACAATTGGAAAACATTTTGCATATTATTATTTTATATTTAGCTATATATAATAAGTGTACACCAACCTAGGGCCTAGGTTTGTGAAACATCTCCTTTGACCAACTTTTGCTATCCCAATTTATTTCTTCCAATATGTACAATAGAATTACCCTTACAGGCCACCGAGTCGATTAGCATAAAAAAATTGCCAACATTATCAATTTTCATGGCAAACTCAAGCTTGGCCAAAAAAAAACATGTTTTACTGTATCTCTTCTTGTTTCGAATTTCCCCATACTGTCACAGTTAAAAAAACTATGATATTACGCCTGCTTACCATAGGGGTAGGCTGAGACCACGGATCTCCATTTACTACCGTCCTGACATACTACTCTCGCTGCATTATAATATTAGTAGGATTACGGTTAAAATTTGAAATTGTTACAGAGAACCAAAACAACGCTATCGATATCGGACGTTCAAATCGACAACCTTCAGTACGACAACGGTCAGTTTGACTTCGCAGTAGTGGCGAGTACGCGGGGCGAGCCTCCTCCCCCCACGCCGTGGCCCCCCCTCTGGAACCCCTTCGGAGTGGAGGGAGTGTTCTCCGCGCGGCAAAAACAAGCCAGAGCTCTGCTGAGACTCACGCATGACACGTGGGCGGTGCAGAGTTATAAATATACAGGTAATTTATGTTACATCACAACCTTCAGTACGACAATGGTCAGTTCGACCTCTCAGTAGTGGCGAGTTAGCGGGGCGAGCCCCCTACCCCCGCGCCGTGGCCCCTCTCTTAAACCTTTTCGGAGTGGAGGGAGTATTCTACGCGCGCGCGGCAGAAACAAGTAAGAGCTCTGTTGAGACGCACGCATGACATGTGGGCGGTAAAGAATTATAATAAATACACAAGCTCTTAGTTTATGACGACCTCGGTGGGATGGTAGTCTAGTACCCGCCTGACACTTAAGAGATGCAAGTATGACACGCGCGACTGGAGGAATGTTCACAAACGTGTTTTAAATAGAAATATTTCTTCCGAAAAATTCGAAGACATTATACCAAGAACTGAAGAGTCATTTTTTTTCGTGAGGTCTCTTATTTTATTAGAGCTGAGAGTTGAGTGTTAGTGCATATATTGCGTAATGTTACGCATTTTTTAATATCATTTTTAATTGTTGTGATTTAATATTATATTGTATTGTGTAACAGAGCTAAGCGAGGTGGAAGTCCGGCTAGGTCGGCTCGCTTTATACATAGAGGACGCGTACGTGACTGCTCTAGCGGCGCTTGTCCGCTCAGCGGTGCCTTCCGGCGAGCCAAATCCGCTGCTCGAGGAAGCCGCTCTGCGCACGCCGCTCAGACTGCGCCTGTTGCACGTGCATCCGCTAGACCTTACGCTCACCTTGCACACTGCTGTATGTCCGCTCTGTATACGTACACTATTTTAATATTAACTCTATAGTTTAGGCTCGATTGAGGAGCTATAGTGAAACTCTTTCTTATATGATACGTGATGCGACATTGTCGGGCTACCGTGAAACACAAGTATAATTCGTCACAGAAAAGACAGCGGAAACCTATGAAATATTCGTTAAATTCCGATAATGAAGCTGTGAGGCAATACGAAGGCTATTCTAGGTCACATTCAAATTAGTTCAGCCCTTATCTAGTAATTGAGGAACAACGTACTCATACTTAAAAACTCATACACATACATACATATTATCTCGCCCGTATAGGTGGGCAGAGCCACAAGTAAAAAACGAAACTTGCAGCCATTCCTAATTCAAGAGCTCCAAGATGGATATGGTGAAACATGGTGACAGGTGATCAGCCCATCGCCCATATAGACGATCTATCATATTGGAGAGGCTACTCCTAAGTCACCTTTTACGACATGCTCAGGGAGAAGCAGCTGGACGCATGTCCATTGCTGGCAATACGATTCTGTTGACTTGTGACCCTCACAATGTCATCGGTCCAATTCCTGGGGGGCAATCCTACACTTCGTTTCTCGTTTTATAGTAGAGTTGTGTATTCACAGGTGCGGATGTACATAGCCCTCGATCAGAGTCCGCTGCTTTTGAGCGCGTTCAAGCTGCACGACGTGATGACATCAACTGAGCGGCTGACGCACGCGCTCACCGTGCACTACCTCTCCGCCGCCATCTTGGGAGCCGGTATGTACACTGAGGACGGCATCAGGATCTGGGCATTCGTGAACTTGACAATTTAGTATGAAAAAGCTGCACTGCGCATGTCAAAAGGCTAACTTATTAAAGTTTATTTGCCAAAAAGAAAACACAAGTTTACAATTAAGGTAAGTTCGTATGAGCTAGTGGCCAACCCTTGTGACGGAGTTTGTAGGCCGTCTAAAGGCCTCCGTCATGGCTTAACGACATAAAAACCGGGACCGACAATTTAATGTTCCCTCCGAAGCACGGAAGCGCTCAGCTCGTAATGCCACTTGTGCCAAGTTGGAACTTTCATTAGGCGATTTATATAACATGGCAAGTGTTTGGCGCATTCATTTATTATTTATTATCTGTTTTTCAGGCTGGGTAGTAGGCGGATTGGAGTTGCTCGGAGCTCCTGGCGCGCTAGCGGCCCGCGTGGGCGGAGCCACGGGCGGCGTGCGCGGCGTGGCCTCTGCCGCCGCGGCCGCGCTGCTGCGCTCGCTCAGCGCGTGGGCGGGTTCACTGGCACGGAATCTGGACCTGCTGGCTGGGGACGAGGAGCATGCGAGACGCGCCGCCGCGGCCAGACGACGCCCGCCGCCCAGCTTCATGGCTGGCCTGGCCGCTGGCATCACTAACTTCGCCATCAATATCTTGGGTAAATCAGACTTAGGTTTTCAATCAAATGCTTCGCTCCCTGAGCGCGTAGGCGGGCTCAATTTCAAGAAACCTGAACTTGTTGGCTGGAGACAAGGAGCATTCGAGACGTCCACTGCCCAGCTTTATGGCTGGCCTAGTTGCTAGCATCACTAACTTCGCTATAAATATCCTATGTCTCTTCCGAAATACAATCAAAAGGTGCAGTTTCACACGCACTAAGGCACTGGCTTCACGGCTTGCCTGGCTGCTGGCATGACTAATTTCACCATGAACATCATGGGTAGGTGGAACTATTGCCTGGGATCAAAAGTTACTGCCTTACAAACACTGGCAATACAGAAGACAATTTTGGATGATGTTTTTCTCTTAACTTTTGCGTCTTTTGCGTAATTCTGAAATGAACTTCACAGGCGCAGTGGGCGGTCTAGCTCACCACCCGCTAGTGGGCGTGGCAGTAGGAGAAACTGAGTCTGGCGCTACCGCCTTACGCCGCGGCCTTATAGGTGCCTTCGCCAAGCCCCTCAGTGCTACGGCTGACCTCGTGGCCTTTGCCGGACACGGCCTACTCACACAGACTGGCTGGGACCCTATACCACAAGTAAGAACCAGTAGAAGTAGTATGAATAAATGAAACGCGACTTTTGACCTGTTTGTTTTATCGCGAGTAAATTCACAGCATCCAGATGCAAATCATACTGTGACTTACCATCTTGATATATGCAATTCGCTATAAAGTCCCCTAATAATATTCTAACTTGTGTTATACATATGATTGTTAAGGAATCATTTCATTTGCTAAGCGTGGTTTCAACAGTCACATACAATAGTCCTGACCCCACACTAGGATTCCGCTGTGTCGTGGGTGTCAGAAACTAAGAGTACCATGGTACCACAACACCCAGACCCAGAAGAAATATTACAGATCATGTAAACATTTCTTCCGCAGCGGGAACCGAACCCGTGCCTCTTGCGTCTCTGCCGAGAAATCGCCAGCCACGCCACCGACGCCGTCAAGGATTATTACGTCCCGAGCTTTCTTATGAGTGTAATGTTGTTGTCTTTAGCCGCGCAGCACGTGGTGCGTTAGCGGTGGCGCCGGCGGTCCAGGAGGGTGGCGACGGGACTGCGTGCGCTGGGCCTTCCGGCTGGCGGAGCTGTCGGCACTGGCTGGCTTCCACGTCCTGCTGGACTCTGCTGCACTGCAGCTGCTGCTCACTCACAAGGTTTGAATTAACTTTTGTTTCTAAAGCATGTTACATTAATTCTTGTCATAACTAGCAACCCACAATAAAATGGGGTATGGCCTTTCTAGCATTGGCAACACTGTTGGTATGGTGGTGGAATGTTAGTGGGAGTAATGATATAAAAGGCCATACCGGCATTCGAAAACGGGACTGTTCGTGCTGATCACTTGTCTGGGTAACTTATGCCGAGCCTGGTAGAAAGAATAAATACCTACACAGTATTCACTATATTAAATTGTTTCATTTTTATTCTGACAACTACTTAAGCTGTGGACGAGAGTTGCTGAAGTTACGTTTTTAAGTATTTGAAAAATATCATCATCTTCCTGCCCTTATCCCACTCTATGTGGGGTCGGCACAGCATGATCCTTGGATCCTTGGATCATGCTGGAAGAGTTTTTTGGCTAAGGTGTTTTATGACCGGCCGCCTGCCTGACGTCAACCCTCCTTGGGAATACTTGCTTATTGTATCTCATCATGTTGGAGTATACTATTCCTTAGCCGACTTTTACGACATGCTTGGGGAGAGAAGCAGCTGGACGCATTCTATGTTTTTTTTTTACTTCCAAAGTGTTTGAAAAAAGTATTTATTTAAAATTAAAAGTCTTCCCCTTGTGTATTATAACAAGGGGAAGACCTCGGCGCATGTGCCTGGACCAGATCGGCGACGTTTTGGAAAAGGGCCAGGTCAACCGACGAGCATGCATGAGGAATGTAATGAGAGTGAATGAAGCCAAAGAAGTATGTCGGGATCGTAGCAAATGGCGATCCGTGATCTCTGCCTCATAATCTAAATACATATTTTATTAATACTAGCTCTAAATTAGCAATCTGAAGTTACAGTCACATTCTAATCTAAAGTCTTGCATCTGTAGCGCAGTGGCAAAAGTTTGGCATCCAATGTGTGTGTTTGTATCGTGCAAAAACAGTAATCTGTTCGTCTTTTCCACAGTTCTTGGTGGTAGCAGACCCAGAGTCGGAACGCATCGTCGAAATGATAGACTTACGATTCTGCAGCATCGGACCCTATCAGGGACAAATTATTGAGGTAATATTATTAAAAATGACTTTTTCTAGAAGAATGAACAGAATCACGGTGAACCGGCTGAACGGAATACAATCAAATTGGAATAACATTTTTTTTTATGTGATGAAGAGCGAGTGAAGCCGCCGGCGACAGCATATGCAACATAAACAAATAAAGCTACCAACATATTAAAATAATATCTTGTTGCGTTTCAGCTAAGCGTCAGCCAAAAGCGGCAATCAAAGATGATCGAGACTCGAGGAGACGAAGACGACGAATATCAGGTTCGTATGCAACATGGAGTACCCACTCGTAGTATCTGATACTCACGACACAGAGAATTTATGTTTTGGGCCAGAACTTCATTCATGAAGGATTACTACTCCAAAGCACAGGACAGAGAAAGGGGGATAAATGAATAAATAACACCCACTTGCCCTACAATAATAATAATAATGTTTGCAGGTTAATTTGTATAATGTTTTGCAGATAAGCGCGGCGGCGATGGCACGCGTGGCGCGGTACACGGGCGCGGAGGCGGCGTCGGGCGGCGAGGGGCGCGTGCTCTCCCTGCTGCCCGCGCCCTGCGCCGCGCCCGCGTTGCACGCCGCGCTGCAGGCCGCGCTGCACCACAACTCACCGAACCACCTGCCCATGCTCTAACACGACAGGTAACTAAACTACTGCCCTGCCATTGGTCACTTTCCTACAAACTACTGCCCTGCCATCGGTCACATTCCTACAAACTACTGCCCTGCCATTGTTCACTTTCCTACAAACTACTGCCCTGCCATCTGTCACATTCCTACAAACTACTCCCCTGCCATTGTTCAGTTTCCTACAAACTACTGCCCTGCCATTGGTTACTTTCCTACAAACTACTGCCCTGCCATCTGTCACATTCCTACAAACTACTCCCCTGCCATTGTTCACTTTCCTACAAACTACTGCCCTGCCATTGGTTACTTTCCTACAAACTACTGCCCTGCCATCGGTCACATTCCTACAAACTACTCCCCTGCCATTGTTCACTTTCCTACAAACTACTGCCCTGCCATTGGTCACTTTCCTACAAACTACTGCCCTGCCATTGGTCACTTTCCTACAAACTACTGCCCTGCCATCGGTCACATTCCTACAAACTACTGCCCTGCCATCGGTCACATTCCTACAAACTACTGCCCTGCCATTGGTCACTTTCCTACAAACTACTGCCCTGCCATCGGTCACTTTCCTACAAACTACTGCCCTGCCATCGGTCGCATTCCTACAAACTACTGCCCTGCCATCGGTCACTTTCCTACAAACTACTGCCCTGCCATCATTCGCATTCCTACAAACTACTGCCCTGCCATCGGTCACATTCCTACAAACTACTCCCCTGCCATTGTTCACTTTCCTACAAACTACTGCCCTGCCATTGGTCACTTTCCTACAAACTACTGCTCTGCCATCGGTCACATTCCTACAAACTACTGCCCTGCCATTGTTCACTTTCCTACAAACTACTGCCCTGCCATTGGTCACTTTCCTACAAATTACTGCCCTGCCATCGGTCACATTCCTACAAACTACTGCCCTGCCATCGGTCACATTCCTACAAACCCTACAAACTACTGCCCTACAAACACACACACACACACTCACACACTCGCACACACACACACACTCGCACTCACACACACACTCACACACTCGCACACACACACGCGCGCACGCACTCGCACACACACACGCGCGCACGCACACACACACATACACACACACACTCGCGCACACAAACTCACTCACACTCACTCACTCACACACACACACACACACACACACACACACACATACATACACACATACATACACACACACATACACACACACATACATACACACACACATACACACACACACACATACAGAGAGACACACTTAAAGCAGACATGTTTTTATTTTTATTGCTTTGTATTTCTTTTATTGCATACCTTATAATTATAATATCATATCTTTTGTAGGTATAGCTAAAACAGGAACGTTTTTGGTTAAGGAGGTGGGCGTTGGTAGTTACGACACAGTTTTTCTAAAACTACTGTAGCTATCATCATTTACAATTGGTTAATAAAAACCTTGGTAATGTTTGTTCTCAATAAAAATATTTGATATTTGAAACACATTTCTACTCCACCTTAAAGGCATTTGACACAGGTCCGGGCGTTTAACACATTTACTCGCCACATCTGCACAACTGCCTTTTAGGAAAAGGCAACACAACTTATAGAAATATCATTTCTCATTGTTTTAGCAAGCTGCCTCGGCCTGTTGATTTGAGACAATCTTGAGGGACAACACAACGTATACAATTATAATGTAAGTATTTAGACATGTACGAGCCGTTAATTACTTGATTTTAATGCCCACGACGGCCCCGGTGGTGTGGCGGTCGATTGCTCAAATCATCTTACTTATATTATGAATGCGAAAGTTTGTGAGGGTGTGTGGATGTGATTAACTTCAATGAATGTGAAGTTCACTACATGTAAAGAAAAAAGTTTGACATTTGGTTTTTTTTTCAGGTAGTGCTACAATGGCTCAATATCTACACGTTATCAGTTAGTCTATTTTAAATAAGTTACCAAATATAGCTTCAGACTTTCAACGCCGCCCAAGATTTATCATTGTCATAAATTTTTATTTGATAACATTCAGTTTAATATTTTAATGATACATAATGCGTCTACTCTCTTCGTAGAACACTAGGTAATTTCGGATGTAGTATAACGACCGTCCATTGATGGTGCATACAGCAAAAGCTGAGTAATCCAAAAAAAACCATTCGTGACATCTACTTGGTTTCGAAATTAGTGCACAGTAAGGGTATCTAGTTTCAAGCAAATAGCATCACGCATTAAACAGTTCCATTCAAACGTTTTCACCCCTTCACCCCTTTAGGAATTAAATTTCGAAAAATCGCGCCTTAGTGTGACTTTGACTTTGATTCGGACTCGGCTTCGGCTTGGACTTGGACTTTACATACTTACTTTGTATTTTATTAAAACACCAAGACCCGTAAGAAATATTTGCAGAAGAAGCAAACATTTCTCCCGCAGCGGATCTATCTATCAAGGACTCTGCTTCGGCTTGGACTTGGACTTTACATACTTACTTTGTATTTTATTAAAACACCAAGACCCGTAAGAAATATTTGCAGAAGAAGCAAACATTTCTCCCGCAGCGGATCTATCTATCAAGTCGTGTCACTAGTCTCTTCGAATTGTATGGGAAAATTTTACGTAACCGTAAAACGGAGTGTAGGGGGGTAGTTAGTTAAAGGTTAATTAAGTGGGTGTTACGATTTGCTTAAAACTCTTTATAAATAATAAATATTTTCCAGCACGAATGAAAAACCTATACGATTATTTTTCAATAATAACCCCTCGATAGGGATGCAACAGAGTGTTTTTGTTGTTATGGGAAACTGGGTGTATTATATTTTGTAATACAATCAAAAAATTAGTTAAAACTTTTTAACGTGTGGTACAATTTGCTTAAAACTTGGTTTGTATTCTTTAAATAAAAAATATACCTAATTTAGAGGTTTAGCAGACCAAAAAAGTAGTAGTATCTAGGTAGGTACTCTACGCGAGCGAAACCGCGGGCGTCTGCTAGTATAAAGTAGTAGTAGAGCTTGTTGTGAAAAGCTCGGCCGGGGAAGTACTACCACCACGCCTATTTCCGAGTTTTGCTAAATTCGGAAGGGCGTGGTTGCCGATCCTCACTACAGGCACATAAGACACAACACCTTCAACTATTATCAGTCCTGTATAGCCTTGGTTCAACTTAAAATCACGCCTGTCTCCCATACGGTAGGCAGAGATCACGGATCTCCATTTCCTACGATCCTGACATACTTCTTTCCTGACCTGGCCCATTTAAAAAAAGGAAGGTTATTTGCATCGAAAAATTACTAGAATATCCATTTTTGTAATTCGTAAAAGATTCGCGATGATCCAACGGATAAATGGAATATAGTCTTGAATTACCTAAACTGATGCTATGCAGGACTAATGACAGGATGTCTTACAAGCACAATGCAATAATACGTAAAGAACGCCCCAAAAGCAATCCTTCGGGTTGTTGAAATGGTCCCTGGTATGTACAGTGAACATCAAAAGATAATAAATACAAGTTTTCACATCGAAAATATCAGAAGAAAGTTAATAAGCTTTATCACTAATATTGACTGAATATTGTATTTAAAATTTGCGTGATACTAACTAGGTGGACGTTGTTACGTAGTATTGCTATTGTAGTTCTGAGAGGCAGAGACCCCCGTTGAGGTCTATCTGCAAGTCCGCAAGGCCGACGAGACGGCAGAGGAAGTGATATGTTACTGTAATTCTATGAAGGCTGCTATCATTATCAATGGTTGTTGTTTTAAAGATCCCCAAAACGGTCATTATTTTTCGGTCATCATCATTTCCTGCCCTTGTCCCACTTTATGTGGGGTCGGCACAACATGTATTCTTCTTCCATTTTCCTGTCAGAAGTCATTTCAAAACTCGCTCCTTTCTTACTCATGTCATCTTTCACACAGTCCATCCATCTTTTCTTTGTCCTACCTCTACTCGCATATCCTTCCACATTCATATCTAACACTATATAACTTCTCTGCTGGACTGGGAGTAAAGAAATAACATAGAATGCGTCCAGCTGCTTCTCTCCCCGAGCATGTCGTAAAAGTCGACTAAGGGATTGTATCCTTCAACATATGAGATACAATAAGCAAGTATTCCCAAGGAGGGTCGACGTCAGGCAGGCGGCCGGTCATAAAACACCTTGGCCAAAACTCTTACACCGTGATCCAAAGATCATACTGTGCCGACCCCACATAGAGTGGGATAAGGCAGGAAGATGATGATGATTCATATCTAACACTCTTCTCGTCACATGACATTCTTCCCTTCTCATGACATGTCCATACCACGCTAACCTATTGCACCTCAACTTATCCGTCACTGGCGCTACTTTCAGACTTCCTCTTACATACTCATTCCTTACCTTATCAATTCTTTTTACCCCACACATCCATCTCAGCATTCGCATCTCTGCTGCATGTACTCCCCTTTCATCCGACCCTTTGGTTGCCCAACACTCAGATCCATACAATACAACAGGTCTTTTGATTGTTTTTCGGTCCTGAGTAAAAATTCGATCGTTTTGGGGACGCTTTGTAACACTGCCTTGTAAATGATCTCGCTATCACTTGGCTTAGCACACTTGTTCAGAGAAGGAGATCTAAGATAACAGTGGACAAATCGTTTATTAGACGATGCACCGCTGCGATCAATGGATCGCCAACTGAATGTAGGAGTTTCGTCATAAAGATAGATTGAGTAAAGTCATGCAATGTATGAATAAACTGGGAGACGCAATTTTGAAAAGAACTGTGTTCTCAGATATTATTCTTTTGCCATAGTTGGTACATACTAACACCGTACGATTGACCGATGTGTCAATTTGTCGGAAGAACGGATCAGCCATAATTCTCGTAGTATTGGATAATATTACAAATCGTATGTTATAACTTGACGGCCTCGGTGGCGTGGCGGACGATTGTTTGGCAGAGACGCAAGAGGCGCGGGTTCGATTCCCGCTGCGGAAGAAATGTTTGCATGTTCTGCAAATATTTCTTCCGGGTCTGGTTGTTGTGGTACCATGGTAATCGTAGTTTCTGATACCCACGACACAGGGAATCCTAGTGTGGGACTCAAGACTATGTATGTGACTGTTGGGTGTTATTTATGTTATATTCATGCGATTTGGATATTATTCCTCTGCGCGAGGTTTTTTTTTTATAGATTATTAATTGTATTGATTCTGTTGTAGATACAATATCCACTTAATTTGAAAAACAATTTTCGTGTTGTAATTATTTTGATAAAGTAATGGAAATATTATATATGTGTTAATTTTGATCATTTGACTTACAATTTTATTCTGATTAAAAATATTTCTGTATTCATTCTTATGCGTGAAGGTCTTTTATTATTTCCACGATGTATTTTTAATACCATGAGCACAAGTCTGATATTTTATTTGTAAGTACTTCTACTATCAGTATTTAACTTGTTTTGACAATCATGTTTTAAAAAGGGACAGTAAGATTGGTTTCCGTAAAGCCAGCAAGGATGACCATTTATTTTTTATAAAATTACTAATTCATTCCAATTGAGTAGGCACTTATTGTGAATTTGTTTGAACTTTTCCATTTTTATTAATCTTTTTCTCCTTTGTTATGTAAAAGGAACTTAGATTAAGGGTCATTATGTTTTATTTCAAGGAAGCGTTGTGTTGATAACGTCTCTGTTGTGTGATTCATTTCTTATTTTTATTGTTTTCATTTTTGTTTTAATATATCTTTTTTATTTTGTCATTTACCTAAAAATGGGTCGAGGAAAAGTATTTTCTTTTTGTTATGGTGTGTTTTAAGTTCTATGTTTGTGTGGCTAAAGAAATCAGGCAATTAGACAATTATTTCGATGCGTAATCATTTTAACAGTTTTGTAAATCCTAAGTCGATCTACACTTTAATTATATTTTCAAATAATCTTATGTTTCTATGTATGATATGTGTTGGATTTTTATATAAATTACAATATTGGTTATGTCTAAACTATACTTATTTAATATATAATTATGTGTATAAATAAGTTTGTTTTTTAATTTTCATTCCTATAGTTGTAGGTAAGTAAGTATTACTAATCATATAGTATACCAGGAAAATATTGCTTTTAACGTCCTTACAACTGCCACAAACCAAACCTCTAAAAACATCCCTTAGTAGATACAGAGCGTTTGTTTTATGTAAACACACGTACACTTCTAAATGCAGCCAAGACTTTAATGGTCGCTTTGTTATTGTTTTGGCATTTTAAAAGCAATTTGTTCCTTGTTTCTTAGTCCTTTATCGCAAATCATCTAAATATAAAAAATACACAGTACCTACTGTTGAGAATAGGGAATAGACACTATGGGAAAATAATTTTGTCACAGTAAATTTGGTCAAAATAAATATTAAAAATTTAAAAGAATATATAATATCAAGCCTTCAACTCTCGGCAAAGGTTATTAATTGGTTGGATAGTATTTCTGTCCTATAATTCCTATATAAGAAGTATTCCATGATAGAAGATAGTACCTAGGTACCTTCTAGTATTATTATACGTCCTGGTTGTCCTGGTTGGGAAATTGAATCCACAACCTACAGCGCAGAAGGCAGCTACAATCAATTAAACTGTGAGGCCTTTCAATATGTTAAGCCAGCAAAAGGTCTAATGAGCAAATCATCTAGTACCTACCTACCTACAATTTTTTACTAGGACTTTGGGAGTTGACTGCTTGTAACTAAGTTGAAACGAATGAAATCACAAGTCGCGATCGCAACCGATCTAGACAGCATCAATCATGTATCCAGTTCAATGTCAACCACCTTGCACCACTGTGGTTTTGGACAAATCGGTGTCTTCCTGTTGTTGTCCTACAAATATTTTTTTAACCTTGTGGTACTCTGCTTTATTCAATAGAGGCGAGACGACCGGCCCAGTAATGGGTTCCTATTTTTAGTCCAGCCACTGATTGCATCTCTAGCCAGCGCGGGCGCTCTGGGAACCACCGGTCACGCGATCGTAATCCCTAAGTCATATCAGCGCGTCATATGCAGCGCTTCAATGATCTGAAGATGATTCTTCTAAAGACATTTATCACTGCTGCGGTTAATCTATGATCGCCGCGGGAACGGCTCTGGCCCCTAAGAGCCTGTCCAGAAAGCGCGATTTACGCGCGAGACCACTCGCGCGTTTTGATTTGTATTGCGTCCAGATGCGGCGTTTTCACGCGCGCATGTGATGAGACGGATTTGGTCAGTTATAAACATGAACTCGGTTAAAGTTTTTTTTTAAACCTAAACCTAAAGTTTTTTTTTCTCTTCGGAATCACCAGCTTCACAAAAAATATCTACTATTTCTTCCCAGTTCCTACGCTTAATGGTTCTATTAGAATAATCTGATGATTCCATATCCCATATAGCTACCCTTTTCTCAATTTCGTCAATAAAAAGTTCCGTGTCAAAGTTTTCACGCTCCATTTTTAACCAAATACGTCCACTCGCCACGGACACGCGCGTAGTACTGGACGCTGCAATGGCGCCGGAGTATCTCGACTCGCGTAAAACGAGCGAGTCGAGAGTCCCGCTCATTGCAAGCGTTTTACGCGCGTGTAAGGTAACGCGCGAGAGCATCTGGACCAGAGATGGGCGCTTACCCGGTAAAAACCCGACCTTTGGATTTTTACCCATTTATACCCATTTTTACCTTCCCATTTCGAATTAATACCGGGTAAAAATTCAATGCATCTTTTTTTGAGGTACAACTAATTATATATGCTTTTATTTATTAGTTTTTATTCCTAATTAGCTATAATGATTTGACTGGCCTCACAGCTCACTTGGTAGTAGCTCTTCCTTTGCGCTGAAGGTTGTGGCTGCGATCCCCACCCAGAAAAAAAAATTGTGTGATGAATAATAGATGTTTGTTCTGTGTCTGGGTGTTCTAACGTATTTACAAACAAAAAGTATATAAGTATTTTATCAGTCATCTGGTGGAAAAAATGTGGAGAAGAGCAAAGGATGTGGCACTTTTAAAGCCTGGGAAGTTTCACGATGACCCTAAAAGCTACAGGCCCATTTCATTGTTGTGTCACCTGTACCAACTGTTTGAGAGACTCCTCCTCAACCGTCTCACACCACTTGTGGATTCAAAACTGATCCACGAACAAGCAGGATTTAGACCCGGAAGTCTGTTGTGGGCAGACTCTTAGACTCACCCAACATATCGAGGACGGCTTTGAGACGAATAATATAACAGGCATGGTTTTAGTTGACCTAACTGCTGCTTATGATACCGTAAACATCCGAAAACTCCTAGGAAAAGTTGAAGATTTGACCAACGATCTTGGGTTTGTTCAAATACTTGGTGAACTGCTTCGTAACCACCGCTTTCAAGTTCACCTTCTTACGTAAAAAAAGTAGATGGCGCAGCGTCAAAAACGGACTTCCCCAAGGGAGTGTCCTTGCACCAACCCTGTTCAATTTGTATACGAACGATCAACCTAGCAGCCCAAATACAACCCGTTTCTTATACGCGGACGACCTAGCTTTGACCACCCAGACAAAAACCTTTGAAGAGGCGGAAGAGAACCTGACCGTCGCCCTTGAAGAACTAGGAGCCTACTACGATGCAAATGGTCTAAAACCCAATCCATCAAAAACTCAAGCCTGCGCTTTCCACTTGCGCAGCCACCAGGCTGATCGGTCTCTCAACATCACGTGGCAAGGAGTTACCATCCAATGTGAGCGCTATCCAAAGTATCTTGGCGTAACACTGGACAAATAATTGTGTTACAAACCACACTGTCAAAAGACAAAGATGAAAGTCGGCTCTCGCAACAGTCTACTACGGCATCTAACATCTACCAAGTGGGGAGCAGCGCCAGACGTTTTACGTTCTACTGGTATGGCGCTGTGCTTCTCCGCTGGTGCCCAGTGTGGCACATGTCTGCACATGCCAAACTCGTTGAAGTAGCGCTCGACGAAACGTGTCGCATAATTACTGGGTGTCTCAAGCCAACTCCTCTCAACATGCTATATTCTTTAGCAGGTATCACACCACCATGCGTGCGACGGGATGTAGCTAGTTCAATGGAGAAATCCAAGCAAGAGAGTGATAACCGACATCCTTTGTATGGGCACGAAATACCTGAAGCTCGCCTCAAAAGCCGCAAAAGCTTTCAGCGTTTCACACAGGCTTCAAATGACCATCCGGCTTCCGCAAAGTATAAGCTTTGGAAGGAGAAAAAACCCCCACCTCCTAATTTTATCACCCCGCAGGAAAAATTACCACCAGGACACGCTCTGCCATGGCTAGTCTGGAAGTCGTTAAATCGGCTCCGCACCCAAGTTGGTCGTTGCAGATTCAACATGTGCGAATGGGGATTTAGGGAGCCTAGTTTGGCACAATGCGACTGCGGTGCTCCGGCGCAAACCATGCCGCACCTGCTGGTGTGCCCCCTGTGTCCAACCACCTGCACAAGGGATGACCTCAATGCCGCTACAGATAGCGCGATTGAGGTGGCCACCTTTTACTCTAAAAACATTTAACGAAGCATCGACACGAGAAGAAGAAGAAGTCATCTGGTTCCCATATTACAAGTTTTTCTTAGTTTGGGGCTAGATGTTGCTGTGTTAGAATGTCCGCCACTATTTATTTATTATTTTATTTGTTTACTAGCTGTGCCCCGCGGTTTCACCCGCGTTTTTCTCGTTTCCGTGGAAATACCGAGATAAAATATTGCCTATATTATAGCCTCCCTCAATAAATAGACTATGGCCCATAACTCATTAATAGGTACCAACTCTTAACATCTTACACACGTGATAACTTTTAAACGAAATATCCGATTGAGATGAAACAAAAAGTTTTTTACTTCTTCATAAATACTCTTGATAACATAATGCTTAATTTCGATAAAGATCAATATTACGATACATATTTAAGGTAGTATTTTTTCTTCAGACGATTTAATAATTATTTTGAACACAAAATCGGTTATTGTGATTAAACCATGATAGCTAGATATATGTTCTCGCGGACTTTTTTGTAGGTCTTAATGAGATCTACAAACCCGTAGTACATAATTTTTTTCTATCGTCAATAGTTTTTGCAGCGCACGCAAAAATAGGTTTTCGATTTTGCACCTTGTGTTACAAAATAGCAGTTTTATTACGGATCCCTAATTTTGAAAAAAAAACATAACCTATAGCCTTCCTCGATAAATGGACTACCCAACACTGAAAGAATCATTCAAATCGGACCAGTAGTTCCAGAGATTAGCGCGTTCAAACAAACAAACAAACAAACACTGCAGCTTTATAATAGTCTTTGAATTGTGAATTTCTGTATAAACAAAACAAAAGGTGAGTGAAAAATCGTTTTCGTTACGGTACGGTTACGGACGGGTAGGTGGATCTAGGCAATCGGTTAAAAAAAAACTTAAAATACAGGTCGAATTTTTACCCGGTATTAATAAAAAATACCCGGTATAAATGGGTATTTTTTAATTTTTACCTATTTTACCCTTTCCTTCCTATTTTACCCACCCGAATTTTTACCCACCCGCCCATCTCTAATCTGGACGGAATGTATGTAGCTCTAGTAACTCGAGAACGCGCGAGTGCCTACGCGCGAATGGACACGCGCGTAAATCGCGCTTTCTGTGTGGACAGGCTCGCGACACTATCGAATGGTAAGTACCTACCTAAGTAAGTTCATATGAGCTAGTGGCCAACTCTTGTGACGGGAGTTTTTAGGCCGCCGAAAGGCCTATCGAATGGAGAAAAGGTGAATGCATTCTGATAAAACAAATGTTAATCTAATTTTTAGTTTGACTCGAAATTAAGGTATAGCGTCAAATTCTGGGGATATAGTTACGCCTATAATCTGAAAAGAGCATTTGTAGTACCTAATCCAAAAAAGAGTTGCGGATGGTGCGGATTCCGCCTTGGGAATCGTGTAAAAAATGCAGAACATTTCACACTTTGAACACTCTTCCAAGCATGTACATGTTAGTAACTCTAACGGATACTGTACGGCATCCATGTATCACCAGAATATGAATAACCTGAACAAAGAGCACTAAGGTTAGCAACAGGAAGAAAAGATTCGGAGACCCCTCAATGTCCCAGGTTGTGAAGCATGCTTGTCGTTTTCAAGCAGTCAAATTTTATAACTTAACCAACCAAGTATTTTCAAAAATAAGCATAAAAAGCTCTTGCTGGAAGCTTTATTCAATGGACGAATTTAGAGTAATTAGGTACTGCTTAATGATTTTTTTTTTATTGCTGTGTTATATTTCAATTCTTTAGAATTATGTGTCTGTGAGTATACTTGGACGAATAATTCGTCCAAGTGAGTATAGGCTAATTTTAAACTAAATGTAGGTAGATACTTATATTGTTTTTATGAATAAAATAAAAATAATAATTAATAATAGGTTGTAAGGTTGACTTCTATCCAGTCGGGTTTTAATCAAACAGTAGCAAAATGATGACCAATTACAGGTGAAAATAATAATGAGCATGAAGATGTTTCATTGTCCTTGGGTGTAGGCTGGTTAATAGCTCATTAAAGTATGTAGGTGTTTTACTACCTACCTACTAGGTAATTAGTGCTCATAATCACACAACATTCAGTTGTTTTTCATCACTGTAAAGTTTGATAGTCACTTAGCGATTTTAATGTACTGAGGTTTTTATAACTACCTACCTATTAAGGCATAGGTAGGTACTGGAAGAAAACTAGGGTGTTAAGCTCTCTGTAGGAAGTGTTAGGTAGGTACCATCCACCCGGATTTATCCGGACATGTCTGGATTTTTAGACAATCTAAGTACCTATCTAACTTTTTTGTCCGGATTTTAGGCTTAGATGGAAAACGAGTAATAATAAGTTACAACTAATATAAAATAATTACTTATATAATATTTGTTTGTAAGCTTGGTTCTCATTTACCTAGCTCAAATAAAATATTAATCTTGTCTCGTAATGTTTGCATTTTGTGACTAAAATGTTCATGTCCAGACCTGTACAGACTTAATGAATTGTCAAGCTTTTTGTCAGGAGTTTTTAATTGGTGGGTAGGTACCTAACCTTGTTTTGTTTACAATAAATTGTGTTGATGGTAAAATCTACCGACAGAATGACGTCGACGGATTGGTTAAAATTCTTGTCATTGTTTCGAATAAAACCCAAGAAGCCAGATTAAATCACCTTATGACTTATTCACTTTACCGATGAACACTACCTACCTATAATAGGAAAAAAAACCGTTCAAGTGCGAGTCGAATTCGCACACAAAGATACCGTATCTACCATCGATACATGAATGTTTCATGTAAAACTACATAATTTATTTAACACTATATTTATTTTTTGTTATAGCGGCAATAGAAATACACACTATTTCTGTGAAAATATTAACTCTACATATTATCTACGGTTTATGAGATACAATACAGCCCGCTGACAGACAGACGGACGGACAGGCTTAGTAAGAGAGTCCCGTTGGCACCCGTCTCGGGTACGGAACCCTAGAAAACACGGAAAAGTGTTTGAACGTGAATACTGTGCGCACATACATAGGGTTTTCCTGTGTGTGGGTTGATTCATGTGTTATGTTTATTTAACGAAAAAGAATAGATTCCTGAAATAATAGGCAAACACTTTGTCAACATACATACCACATACCTACCTAGGTATTCATAGTTTTTCCTGTGGTTTTTCTTACGTGGCGCAAAAAGGAAAATAAGTGAAAACTGTGATTTGCTTTTTACAAGGACGATACCGTTATTCAACAAATTCACAGCTGGGTGGAAGTTACGTAACTAGTCAGGTGGGTATCAAGCTTTTAATCATGCTAATAGGTAGGTACTTAGCTATGTACCTACGTCATCGGGCGAGCTTTAGCATAGCAACCTACCAGGTTTGTAAACATTTCAGTAAGTAGGTAGGTACCTAATCGTGGAACTAGCTTAAGGAGGGAAAGCACACAGTTGATTCTATTCTATTCTATTTTTAAGGAATAAATGGTTAAGGGGTGTAAGGGGTAAGGCAAAGGGGTTATTAAAACATTTTTTAAATTAAGTTCTCTCTGGTTTTATGTGTTTAATATTATTTAAAAAATAATAAAGACAATTTTAATTAAGTATTTATTTTTATTTATTATAATATAGTTAGTAAAGATATGAAGTCTATAAAAATAATAATCCTATCTTACTGAATATAGTCATTACCAAGTACCTATATTGCAAATCATAAGGCTACATCTCAGGCCAAATAAAAAGAAAAGAAGGCGCGCCGCATTTATTCCTGTGTGTACCTATTGTCTATATTTTTTTTGTGCTATATCCTCAACTTTTGTAGGTACCTACCTAATTCTAGATGTAACGCCTTGGTCTTACTGCTGTTATGTTACTTCTATTTCCTGAATAAATGCCTTGTGTTATGCATATTCCAAGTTTCATTCAAATTCGTTCAGTCGTTACGGCTTCATGGAGCCATAAACATTCAAACATCCTCATAAACATTCGCATTTAATAATATAAGTAGGATTATTGATTTATTAGAAAGTAAATGCAACTATTTGAGAATAAAATGTATTAATTAAAAAGAAGAACAATATGATTTTTTCTTATGAATGAAAATTACCCTTTGAGGTACGATACGAAACATCAAGGTCCAGTCTAATAAAATTTCCTGGTTTAATTAAAGATCGCGCCGTGATACTAATAGATCACGGCTATCAAAAAATTATTAACGTGTGTTATCAAGAAACGTTGCTTTAAAGAACATGCTCCGTTCTGGCTGTTAGGGATCTTAAACGCAAAACGCAAAACGCAACGATAGCGCGTTCTAGAATCGGTACAATTTTACCAGCGCCATCTAGTTTAGAAACGGGGAATCGGTCAATCCGCGACTTTGGATTCCATACGAAATTATCTAAATAATTAAGCAAGCCTTACACCTTTTTATTTAGTTGTTAGAGTCTGTTTAATGAAAGTAGATACTGAAAAATCGCGGCAAATTCAAAAAATATAAGTATGACAACCCGTAAATTATTGAGGTTCTAGGACTAACCTAACCTAATACTTTGATATTATTATAATCTCTATACTCGTTTAAATATAGGTGGTGTTATTTTTATTCGAACTCCATAGTTGAAATGATGATAATGCATAAAAGTACCATGGAAATATGGGAATGTTGATGATATAAGTAGGAGAGTTGTAAGGAGTAGGTAATAAAAAGTACCGTATTACATAATTTTAGGTATATTAAAAAATCGTTTATTCTATTCCGTTAAATAGAACTAGTTTAATTTTATTCCGCACAACATCCGTGTCAAAACTATCTAGGTTAGACACTGTTGACTGGTAAGTTTTTTTTTACCCGGAGTCCCCCAGACACCTTCCATTCTCCATATTCCTTTATTTTTTAATCCTCTTTAACATTATGACACTTATTTCTCCAAATAAAATAAAAGCTCAGACCAAATACAAAGAGAAGACGCCGCGCCGCGAACATTAAAAGTGAAGCCACACAAAACCGTGCTCCTGCAAGTAAACATACACGCTCACGCACACACCTACACTAAAACCATGCTCATCGCTCTTAGTACGACACGAGTCTTAAAAATAGAATTATGCCTTCCTGTGTAGTGAAAACTTGTAAAAACAGCAGCAAATCACATAAAAAGTCTCACGGAATCACTTTTCACTTGTAAGTACTTCAAATAGCATCGTTTCTTAATTATTACACTATGAATTTAGGTTACTTGGAACACACAACCTTAAAACCGACACACACATAGATAAAAAGGTGGCTTCACTTTTGTTGTTCGCGTCGCGGGTCTTTTCTTTTTATTTTGGTCTGAGAATAAAAGTATGAAAGTGATCAAGCAGATCCGAATAACAGATTTTACAATTCAAATACAAAAGCACAGGGCTTAGTGAAAACTTACCAGTGAGTGAAAATATTTCTTCCAAGTACCTACCTACTGATTCATTATCATTATCGCATTATCTCGGCAACTCCTGCTACTTCCTCTAGATTTGCTGTGAAAGAACAATATGATAGTAAATTATAAATGCGGTGCCTATTTTTCAAAATGTCAATTATAGTAAGCTATTAATGTTATACTGATATCATTAAATAAGTCAATAATACGAGTTGAGAACACAAAATTAGTATAAAAGCAAGTATCAAAATATCTAAGCAATACTCACTTTTAAAAATCGATCGTAATACGAAAACAATCTTGTTTCTGTCAGAATTTCAGTTTTCCCTAATCTTGCTTTGGGGAAAAATATTGGAATTTTATCCCCGTATTTGCTAATTTTTTCAAATCAAAATTAGAATATATAATATTATTAAGTAGATATTCTTTTGTTTAATTTAAGTAATTATTTTTTTCCTTAGTAATCGTTTTTTGGTTGTTTTGTTTATATTTGTTAATTACAATTGAGTCAAACTAAATCTGAAAAAATAAAATAACAGTACACTAATAATACCTTGCTACAATTTGTTATTTCATACCTTTGGGTACCTGAATTTACGCCGTTATGGAGAATAGTGTCATACTAAAGTATTTCCAGGTGGTGGAAATACTTTAGTATGACCATGTAAAAAGTTTTAAAAAATATTGAGTAAGTTATCTACTTTCGTTAGACAGACTAGGTACTATAAATTATTTTGCAAACACGCATAGGTACTTAGCTACTTACTTACCTTTCACTAAGTTAAGTTGTGAGTACGCGTAGTGTGCACACGTAATAACGTAACAATCTAACGTCAAGTTTGACACACGTAATAACCTAAGCTGAGAGCTCCGAGAAATCAATCTTAAATAACTTCGAGACCTACCTACACTTTGTTACTTATATTGGACTCGGTGGCGTCGTGGTGGGCGAGTGCTCGGAGACGCAAGAGGCGCGGGTTCGATTCGCGCTACGGGAGAAATGTTTGTATGTTCTTTTTTCTTATTTGGTCTGAGGCTGCTACGAATGACAAAACCAAGAACTTTAAAACTTTTGGCAGTAGGTATAGTAACGTTTAGAATGTGATTTTGAAAGTCCAAATGTGAGTCTAATAATTTACCTAAATCTCGTATTTGGTTTATTTATAATTATAATCTATTTTTCAACGTCAGTTATAAAATATTTATTTAGCTTTGCTTGTTTGTTACGGTGAAATTGAATATAGTTGCATTTTGATACATTTAGAGACATGTTGTTAAATTTACCTACACCAATTTGATAACCTATTTAAGACGAATTGCAAAAGGTTTTAGGTATTCTGTTAGTGACTTAATATGCATGTAAAATTTTAAATCGTCTGCAAACATTTATATTTTTGTAAGTCCCAAATGAGAACCTAGCGGGACCCCCGAAGTAGCAATGTGGCCGTGAACAAAACCCTTCTACTGCTGCCTTCGACGGACGGTTCACTAGATAAGAAGAAAACCAATGTAACGGTGATTCCGCCATATTTTTTTGTTTACGATATATTTTTGAGAGTTTATTGAGTAGCAAGGAATGATAGCAATGTCCTCGCCATTGTCAGCTTTTTTGTTTAAAAGTTCCATCTTTGAAGGATAGGTAGTTGAACCATTTCTTTTACTTTTTATAAAAATCTTTATTAACAGAAATAAACTTATAACTATTACAAATATAATTTACAAAATACCAAAGAAACGGTCGAGCTATCTAAAGGCCGTTGCAAACGGTCTATAGACAGCTCACCTGATCCAGCTCATCAGACTGCTTCGACTGTTTCGACCAGACGCCCTGAAAGAATTTTGAAAACGCGGTGGGCCCGTGGGGCACGGCTCCCCACAGACCTAGGGTCTCGACCCCAAAACGCTCAAATATATAAGCCCCGTCGAAGAAAAGATAAAACAAATTATTATTAATTAAACAAATTTCTACCTTTTTATAAAAGACTAGAGAAGAGTACTGTAAATATATGATACATTCGTGACGTTTCAGTGATTTTATTTCGTGAAGCGAGGAACGGCGCCGCCGGCGCCGGCGCGGGCGCAGGCTGCGCGCGTGACGTCACGCGCACCGCGCGCCTTCATATCGCTGCGCAGCCGCAGCGCACGCTCATTCGTTTGCTACGCGCACGCTCATTCGTTTGCTGCGCGCACGCTGCGCAACCGCGTATACTCTCAAACGCAAAAACATCGCTACCGCGAACATTCAACAAATATTTTAAATTTATTCAGTGGGACTGTTCAGTGTCAAGATGCCGAAGAATATTCTCGCCGAGATGGGGTCCCAGGTGGGGCTCACCCCCGCGCGGCAGAACAAGAAGGTAGGCAGTGAAAACTAACAATTTCAATTACTAAGATGCTTAGGTAATTGTGTATTTTTATGCGATTTTTGTGAGTTGTTAGATTGCGAGGGCATGCGGATGGTGGATATTTTGGGTACGAAACAGTGTTCGGCGGCCGATGAATGGCTAGACGCTGTTCACGGTCGGACTAAAATTAACTGCATAGACTCGTACCCACCCGCGTGCTCGCCGCAATGTCAATACCGCGCTACAACTCCCGCGCAACACGGAACACCCTATCACTGCCCCTGTGTTTCACATTTCCCTGTAAAAATAATAAAAACATGCCCTTCGAAGTCAAAACGATATTTTGTGTAGCAGTTAATTTTTTATTAAATCTACTTCGCTGCTTGTTAGTGGAACTTTCCATGGTGTTCAGGTGCAAAACCTAGCCGCACAACTTTCGTTAATAACATCATCAAAGGAATTTACCTAAATGGCCTATCCATTATGGAATAATGGATAATTAATTAACAAGGGTTGAACGGAAATTTTGAATCGCTACATATTTTACTCTAAAGCACATAGAGTACCTACCGTACGTCTTTCTTTGCCTACCTACATAGCGCGGTAAGCCAGCTAGCAAAGTTCAGGTGTTTACATTCGGCAAGCTTTTTAATTAACCGAAACAGGGTTAGCGTTTTGATAATTTAATTTAAGCTTGTACCGTTTTTTTGATAATTGCTTGGCAACACCTACAAATTACTATGAATGGTAGTTCTTTGTCTCTGAAGATCCCACTAGTTCATTATTTCTAAGAGGCGTTGATAACGCGTGTGACTAGTTATTGTTGTTTACCATTCAAAAGGTGATCTGTAATTCAAAAACAGGAATATTTTTAATTTCGTCCATATTCGCTTACGTAGATCGTTAGTTTGTAACATTACGCTCTCATGAAGCAATGTCGGTTGGACTTGCGCCAAATATCTTATATTTTACAAATTTTTTTGTGTATGTTATTCAATACCTTGTATTTATGTAAATGATGTGCGGCGCATGCGGGCCATAGGCAGTTGTTACCTTCTCCAATGCTATTTAGGCTCTCTTCCCACAAACCCGTTTCATAACCAAACGGTCACAGTTACGGCACAAAAATACAAAGCAAAAAAAAATATAAGCAAATTTTTTGGTAGAACTTTGCTTTGGGGTGGTGATGGTCCGATATAATACAACGGAGAGTTTCTTAGCAATAAATTAATCAAGAAAAAATTATCATATTAATATTATAAAGAGGAAATATTTTTTGTTTTGTTTGTTTGTTTGTAACGAATAGGCTCCGAAACTACTGGACCGATTTCAAAAATTATTTCACCAATAGAAAGCTACATTACCAGGGAACAGTATAGGCTATAATATATTTTCAAAAAAATTAGGGATCCGTAAGAAAATTGCAATATAGTAACCCAAGGTAGAAAACCCAAAATAGTTTTTGGCTTGCGCTGCGAAAACTATTGATTATTAGAACAAAATAATTTACTACACGCGTACGAAGTCGCGGGCAACAGCTAGTACTTAATAAAGTTAATGGTACTAGGCGAGCATAAGTTACCTAGAGACCAAATGTGTTTATCCGAGTCGATGATTAATCTATTATTCTAAATGATGCACTTCTATTTTCTCAGAAGGTCCTGAGAAATCCATTAGGAAGATTTCCTTGTCACGGCCATTGCAATGTACAATACTATTCCTGTACAATATTTCACCCATAGATTTTTATTCTTTTAAACACTGGATCGTTCGTTACATAGAAAAATATATCGAAAAGCGCCTTTGACATATTTAAAAACGGCGTTGGTACACCTACCTTTAATCGAAGCGTTGTTTTCTTCTTTTGTCTCTTAAGAAAAATGAACCTAATCAACATAGCAAAAAACCACAGGAGGCCCCTTATAAGTAAAATATTCCTGTGCTTATATTTTTGTATATAAAATAGAGTTACCTGTTTTGCAAACCATGTCAGGGCCACCTGGACAGCCACAGCTCAAACAATATAGCTGGGGAACTCCACACTGTACCAGGTTGCTTTTATCGGCCATCACATACCCAGTGTATGTGATTGGCCGATAAAAGCATCTTTACGTCCTTTTTTAACCGACTTCAAATGAAAGGGAAAGTTTTTTATTATACTTATGTCAAGAGAGAAAACATTGACAATTGTACAGAAAGTATCAGCTCTTTTAGGTACTTACCTAGGTATACTCTAAAGTGAGCCAGCTGCTCTCTCGACGGTCTAGGTATTTGTACGAATTAATGTTAATTATACAGTTATCACTAAATGATTCAAATGCCGTTCAAGTAGATACTGATTGTTTTGCTTCATTCTCTTTACCTGAAGATTTACGTCTTTGATGCTAGGCTGGTAATAGCTACCGCCCACGTATCAAAAATCAGAACTAGCATAATTATAATGTTATTCCAGTCACAAACTACTCGTTATTGACGAGCGAGTGACCAGCTGAGACAAGAAAGCTGCGCCTCGATTCCATCTGTATTCGTGTCGTCAGAGTTGTGTATGTAACTGATGGGTGTTATTAAATAAACCAATACGTTCAGTCATCATTGTCAGTCCGTGATATAGGTATAGGCACAAACATTTTAAAAAACATGGGTGTTATTTTATTCATTTTGATGGCGTCTCAAGGTCTCTTTGTCGTTCTAACGTCTTTTAAATATTTTACTAGCTGGCTGGAGTAGAGTGTACTACTAATCGTATCACTAGTTATTTCGAACAAGTGTGGTGAAAGGATTCAAGGTGCGCCTTAAAAGCTCCTTTCGTGCATTAACACTTTGAAAGATGTAGGTAGATAGGTTTACAACAAAGCGTATGTCTTGTACGCTATGTTCATCTGCGAAGCACGTCGGAAGCACGTGCTCGCGTCAAATGAATCAATAACTAGGTGCACCTGATGTGGTCTTCTGAAGCATTCGGCAGCCAGCCAAAATTCCGATCCAATACACGTATTTTCACCAGATTGGAGATTAACTAATTGTCTATTAAAAATAACATTACTTTAAAAAGAAGTCTGCTTAAAATTATAGGTACATCATACTAGAATTGGCAACTTTGGTTTTGGACAGCAGCATTTTACGTCGTAGCCCTTACCATTGGTTTGGTTGGCTTGCTTTT